>CM046662.1:127136282-128562115 GCA_025594165.1 Tamias sibiricus
AGTGTTCCAGGTGTGAGGCTGGGGGTGGAGTGGGCTGTGATGGGGGTGAGTGTGAGGGAAGATATGCTCCCAAGGGTCATTTGGCAATGGCTGGGGGCAATTTTGATTTCCAAAACTGCTAGGAAAGGGACCTTCTTGCATCTACTGGGTAGAGGCTGCTAAATATCCAACAATGCACAAGACAGCAAAGAATGATCTGGCCCCAAGGGTCAAGGATGCCAAGAACAAGAGATGCTGGCTTAAGTCATACTGAAGAGTTTCTTGTATGCCCACGGAAGGTTTAATAAGCTCATTATAGACTCTAGGTAAAAATTTTGTTCTAAAAAACAGAATGAAGTGTGAAAATTCCACAATAGGTTTTAAACTCTGGCTAACGGTACACATGAACATTCTTTTAAAGAGAATGTCTTAAAAACCAAACAAAACCTGACAGCTGACTTATGTCTATATATTCTTTGTGTAAGGAAAAGATTTTTCCTTATGTTAACAGGTTTGGAACACATCAAGAGGGGGAAAAAAATTGAGATAGGATGTTTCCAAAGGATGAGGTCAAATTGTCCCCAGAAGTCTGATGCCTCTGATCTGTTTCATACAGAAAGTTCTTTCTTTCACCATCTCTCTTTTCTGCTTTTCTAAGTAGTATTTCCTTCCCAACCCAGTTTTAACTTCTCTTGTGAAAACAGATTTCACAATATAGAGAATAAATGGCAGCATAGCATATTTGAGCCTAGAGACAGCTCTCCACATCTTAGGTCCATGTCCTGGCCATGGACATCTGATGCTGAAGAAAACTTCTCTACTCTTCTTCCAAAAGTGTTCCTCTCCTGTGATTTTGGACTTCTGAATTATTAGTTCAATATTCCCAGTATTTTTGTTTTAGAAGGGAGGACGAAAGAGAGTATTAAATTAAGGTTACTTTATCTGTGTGCAACTCAGCATTGTTCTCGGGCCTGTTCTAATCCAGGCCCACAGAGGGTACGGAATGGCTGTGTGCTGGTGTCTGTGCACACCAGGGGAAGGCCTAGGAGCATCTTAGCACCTAGCAGATGGGTTTTGCTCCCTCTTGACTGGGTTAGGAGAATGCCTGATCTTTGTGGAAGAGCCAGACATCCCTGGCTCTGTGAGCATGTTGGTTTCTTTCTTGCTTCAATCATAAGATATTTGGAACTAGGAATATAAAGCTGGCCAAACAAAAATGTCTGATTTCTTCTCTTTTTTCTATTAATTTTTTGCAACTCCAGATAAATAACATTGTCGTTCGTGTCGGAAGGAGCCGTACACAAACATTCAAGACGGTCATTCACATTCTTGTTTCTGAGTGTTTGCTAGAGCAAGAATAGTGTGAGATCCAGACGTCAAACTTCAATGATTAATCAAGTAATTAATAGAGAGTTCGGAAAGTTTTCTTCCAGAGGCTTTGGAATATTCTACGGATTTGCAGATGGGTTCAATTAAAAGGAAACAATGTCTACCATTTGGTGCTGGCTCAAAGAAAGCATAAAATAAAATGTTTTGGCAAAGCCTGTGCAGTGCTAAAAATTCAAGTTTGGAAATTGAAAATCAGTTTGAGATGGTTTCTCCCATAGGCAGAGCTATGACTGAATAGTTTCAATTCTTTGTCTTAATGAATTCACTGATGTTTAACAAATGATTGGTAAATTAATACGTGCATACCAGAAGTTAGTATCAGAAGAGTGGCTAATTTTGCTTAGGAGACTTTGTCTGAGGTGGGTTTGGAGTGGAGGATCTCTTATTTATTTTTTCCAACCTCCAAAATCTTAATATTTTTCATATTGGGAGCCTTGGTGAATTCTTTTAGGGTTCCTCCTTGAATACCTGGATGCGTGTCCTCATAGTCTTGCATTAATTAGGTGGGATGGAGGTGACACATCCTACCCTCTGGTTCTTCAGATTTCTGGGGCTGAAATGGACACATTGGAGGGAATGGGAGGTGATGCTACATATCAGGTAACATTCTCTGAATTTGGGGATGGAAGTGGGCTATCCATCTTCTCCATCTTTCAGAGGCACTGTAATTAATTAACAATGAGGTCCAGTCCTGTGTATATGGAGAGGCATGAGGATGAAAGTGGGCACAGAGCCCACTGTTTGGCATGCTGACAGATGGGTCCTTTGGTTTGGATGCTTTCTTCAGAGCACCATTAGCTATTTAAATGGAGTCCTGGAAGAGGCCACCTTTTCTAAGAGATCCACAAACATTTATTAGGCACAAAATGCACTTGACACACTACTAGATTCTCCCCCTGGGCTGAACTGCAAGATGCTGTGTTGTAAGAAGCTTTTTGGTGATTTTTCAAGAATCACATGGGGCATGCCAGGAAGATGAGTGTACAGGAGAAACAGAACAAAAAGCAACAGAAAAGGGTTTTGTGATTGTACCCAAAGTGTTCGGTGGTATGTACTGCCCATTTAATAGTGCAGTAAGAATTAGGGTGCATGCTGGCTCACTGTGGCCTGTGTCCTGACCTGTACATTTCTCCACCTAACCTTGTACTATCTGTCCCTTGGTGTCTGCCACTGGTGACAGGCCAGAGTGGTTAAATAATGGATTCCAGGTCTGTTTGGGATCCTGGCTCTCCACTTCCTAGCAACATGACTTCAAATGATTACTTAATTTACCCGGAGTTTCTTTTCCTTAGCCAAAAAAGAGGATAATAATTATATTGGCACCTACACCTTGATGTTTTGCTAGAATTTGTGATATGTTCCTGATGTTTGTGAAATGTACCTGATGTTCATGGCATAATGATAACATTTTTAAAGCATTCTTAGTGCATCAGGCACTATACCAACTATTAAAAAGTGGAATTTCCAATGGGTGATTTAGGAACAGATGAGGTGTTTTAAAGAAGGAAAATTCCCAGATGCTCAAAATACCTGGCATGGAGGGAGCCTTTTCCTTGGTCCTTGGATGGAGACTTGGTAAGAAACAGGATGAAGGGAAGAACTCCAGGAACACTTGCAAGCTGCAGACTGAAGCTCAGAGGGATTGACAGTTCTCTGTCTCATAGAGGATGCTGAGCCATTGGTACAAGGTCCTGCACCATTCCCTTCATCTGGCAGGGATTTATATGCATATGAGCCAGGCTCTGGTCTTGGAAACTTTACAGTCCTCTTATTTCTCTCTTCCCAACCCAGCAAATTCTCAGGCATTCATGGATTAGCTTTTTTGTTTATTTGTTTGTTTTGTTTTGTTGTTTTTTGAGGCAGGAGGTCATTAAGTTGCTCAGGTTGTCCTCAAATTTGCAATTCTTACCACCACACCTGGCTTCTTTTTAATCGCAGGGTTGATAAAAGACTACCATTTCAAAAAATTTAAGATATCCTTAACAAAATAAAAGACTACCAACCATTACCATGATTTCGTTTTCAAAGTGAAGGCAGGTCTTAGAATAAAGAACTTTATGGAGGATAAAAAAGGAGCCCTATATACCTATATGCAAATTTTTCTCTTTTGCCCCAATTTGACCTTGGCCAGGGAAATCTCTGGCACCCACAAGAAGGGGCAGGTTGTGCTTGGGGGTGTTTTTGTTAGAGCAGAGGCAGAGGTTGGAGAAGAGGGTAACTCATGCTCCTCAGTGCTGGTACTCCTTGAGAAGATGTGGTCTGGAGCCCTGGTATGTGATTGTGTGTGTGTGTGTGTGTGTGTGTGTGTGTACAATTTTTGAACAACGGGCCCCACATTTTCCTTTTTCACTGGACTCCATAAGTGATGTAGCTAGTTGAGTCCTCACAGAATTCAGTTGATGGTTGCATCAGACACATTTTAATCATTGTTTCAACTTCAGCTTTGCTTCTTTCTCTTAACTATAGCTTGACTGCCATTACCAAGCATGTTTGCAGCTATTACTGAGTGTGTAGCGTGCCTCCCAAGTCCCACCCTGGGGCTCCTCTGTCTCCACAGCCTGCCTGCGGGAACTTGTACTTGCACAATGCTTGAGGAGGGAGAGTTCATTCCGGATAGAACAGCAGGTAGATCCTACAGATAGGATAAATGCTTCCTCGTTCATCTCTGATGTAAACAGTTCTAAAATGCAGTCTATTCTATTACGGTCTCAGAAAGACCTGAAGGTTGAGCATGCATGGTACACCAGCATGTGGATTCTTCCTAACCTATTTATTGCCCCTTACAGATGAGTCTTTGCTTTTGAGGATTTCCAGACTAAGGCAATAGTGCACATTTTCCCTGTGTTGTATGTCTGGAGCCCAAAGACCCTGTGGTCAAGAGTCCATGCCTCCTGGTTCTTGTATGTCCCTTAGGATCACTTGCTTTCAGGGTCCCCACCTCACAGGCCTCTTTATCTCCTATGGCTCAAGTCTGCTGAAGCACTGCTCTCTGTCTGCAGTTGGAGCCAAGCAGTCTGGTGCTCCTGGAAGGCCCTGACCCAAGGCTGTCTTCTGGAGTCATTCTGAGGAACTGGCTTCCACAGTACCCCTTCTGGTTGAACATTTCTTTATTCTTCACCGTAGTTTCTCTGCCGGTCATGTTGGGTCTCCCAAAAGAGCAACCCTTTGACCACAACTTTTAGCAGGACCAAGATTTGCTGCATTTTGTAGTATTCTAGCCTTTTCTACATTTTGTTTCAATGTGGTACATGTCTCCACAAAGCAAAGGCTATGTCAGCACTTTTTTTTTTTTTTTAAATATCAGCTTTACTGATATACTTATAGTCCATGAAATTTACCCAGTTAAAATAAAGTTTTTAGTATATTCATCAAGTTGTGAAACCATCGCCACAATAAATTTTAGAACATTTCCATCACTCCTAAAATAGCACTACACATCAGCAGTCACTTTCTGTTTACCCCAGACCCCACAGTCTTAAGCAACTACTAATCTAACTTTCCATCTTGATGGATTTACCTGTTCTGGATATTTCATATGCATAGAATCATACAATTTTTGATCACTTACAACTGGATTCTTTCACTCAGGATAATATTTTAAAGGTTCACCCATGTTGTAGCACGTAGGTTTCTTTTATGGCCAAATAGTGTCATATGGATACGCCACATTTTATTTATCTATTCATCAGTTAATGGAAATTTGATCTATCTCCCTTCATTTTTTTTTTGGCCATTGTGAATAATTCTATGAACATTCATGTACATATTGATTTCTTTTAGATATATGCCTAGGAATGGAATTGCTGATTCATATGGTAACTCTCTCTGTTTGATCATCTAAGCAACTGCCAGGCTGATTTCCAAATGGCTGTCACATTTTGCATTCTCACCAGCAGTTTACAGGGGTGCCAATTTCTCCACATCCCTGCTGATACTTGCTGTTGTTTGTCTTTTCTATTTTCTCCATTTTAGTGGGTGTGAAGTGGTATCTGAATGTGGTTTTGATTTGCATTTCCCTGGTGACTAATGGTGGTAATGTCTCCTCATGTATTTACTGGCTATTTGCATATCTTTGAAACACTGTTCAGATCCTTTGATCATTTAAAAAAAATTGGATCATTTCTCTATTTTGCGGTCGTAGGAGACATCTATATGTTCTACATACTAACCCTTATCAGACATGTGATATACAAATTTTTTCTTCCAATATATGTCTCTTCACTTTCTTGATGATATTCTTTAAAGCACAGAAGTTTCAGATTTTGATGGTGTCCAATTTACCTGTTATTTTCTTTTCTTGTGTGCACTTTTGTTATTGTATCTAATCTAAAATTATGAAAATTTATGTTCATGTTTCTTTAAAGCATTGTCTTATTTTTTTTTTCTTTTTTTAAAATATTTATTTATTTTGCTATAGTTGTACACAACATGTTTATTTTTTTATTATTTATTTACTTATTCATCATGCACAAGTATAGTATCTTTTTACATAGGATCAGAGGAACACTAGAACGGTCAATGGAAAGGGAGGGTAGGGAGGGAGTAAGGGGGGGGGTTGGAAAAAAATTGGTGGTTGAATGAGATGGATATCATTATCCTAAATGCATGATTGAAGATCTGAATGGTACTTGCATTGTCTTATTTTAGCTCTTTCAATTAAATCTGTGATACATTTTGAGTTAATTTTCATATGTGATATGAGGTGGAAGTCTGTTGCATGTGGATATGTAGCTATTCTGGTGCCATTTGTTGAAGAAACTAGTTTCTACCATCTAACTGTTTTATAACTGTCAAAAATGAACTCAGGAGGCTGGGGTCGTAGCTCAGTGGTAGAGCGCTTTCCTAGCATGTGTGAGGCACTGAGTTCGATCCCTGGCACCACATAAAAAAATAAACCAATAAATAAAGGTACTGTGTCCATCTACAACTAAAAAATATTTTTAAAAAATGAACTCAGAAATGAACATTCAGGTACACATATACAAATGAATATACACGTACATACATGTGAGGGCTTTTTTTCCTGCACTCTCAATTCTATTTCATTGACCTATATGTCCGCTCTTATGCCAGGCCATCCTGTCTTCATTACTGTAAGCTTTAAATGAAGAAGAGCCCATTGTTCATCTTTGTTCAAGATGTTTCAACTATTCTGGGTTCCTTTAATTTTCACATGAACTTTAGACAGTTTGTCAGTTTCTGAAAAGAAGGTAACTGAAACTTTGGTAGGGATTGCATTGGATCTGTAGATAAATTTCAACAATATTGAGTCTTCTGATCCATAAGCATGGAATGCCTTTCTGTATACTTAGGTCTTTCATTTCTTTCAACAACATTTTTGTCATTTTCAATGTACAAGTCTTGCACTTCTCTGTTTACATTTATTCCTAAGTATTTTATTCTTTTTGATGCTTTTGTAAATGAATTGTTTTCTTAAATTAATTTCTGGTTAGTTTATTTCTAGTGTACAGAAATAGAACTGATTTTTGTTTATAGATCTTGTTACCTGAAAACTTATTGAAATCTTCTTTACTTTTGTTTTGTAGTGGGTTGGTTAGGATTTTCTTATATGAGGTCATGTCCTCTGCGAATAAAGATACTTTCACTTCTTCCTTTCCATCCTTTTATTTCATTTTCTTTTTTCATTACATATAATGTGTGTATATATATGTATATATACACATATATACACACATATTATATATAATGGTGTATTGTAGTTCTACATAATAGTGGGACTTGTTATCTTCTCATATACGTGCACAATATAACAATATACTTTCTTGCCTAATTACCCACTAGAACCTTCAGTATAATGCTAAATAGAACTAGTGAGAGTATACTTCCTTGTCTTATTTTTTATCTTAGAGCAAGACTTTTACTTTTTTGTAGCTGTAGGTTTTCCTTAGATGCCCTTTATCAGGTTGAGGAAATTCCCTTTCATTCCAGGTTTGTTTAGTGTTTTGTTTTGAATGAAGCAATGATTGAGTTTTTGGATCTATTAAAATGATCAGGTGTTTTTTGTCCTTTATTCTTTTGGTATGGTGTTTACACTACCTGATTTTTTAATATTAAACCAACCAATCCCTTTTGGTCATAGTGTATAATATTTTTTATGTATTGCTGGATTTGTTTTGCTAGTGTTTTTAGGACTTTTTTATTGTTAATAATCTTGATATAGACCTCTCATTTCAGGGGCATGAGCTCAAGCAAAGAATTTGTGCTGAACAGATATCAAAGACTTTTTATTTAGGAAGTTTGATTTTATTGTGGAACAGACATAGAATGGATTTGGACTCTTTAAAAATTGTGGAGTTTGTGAACGGGAGCTGAGATATTTTGTCTTGGTTTAGTGCACAGATCATACTTGGTAGGGTCACTGGCATTTCAACAGGCCTCTGGGGCAGGAGTATCTACCAGGAGTGTGCTGAGGGAGGCCACTCTGTAATGTTCTACACCAGGTGGCTGTGTCTGCTGCTCCCCTACCGCAGCCCACACTACATGAGAGTTGCAGGTTAGGTTGTTTTAGCAAGTTGGAAGAGCCAGGAGGGACTACACAAGATTGTTTGTGTGTTTTCCTTGAGTATGGAATATCCAAACATCATAGCTGAAATAAAGAAAATTGACATCACAATTCAAAGTCAAGGACTCTTTCATGATAGACTATTTCCAAAGGAAGTGATAGAAAACATGCTGGATAACTCTTAAACCCCTAATTCACATATTGGGTAGAAAAAAAATTAGGATTTGGAAATTGATCAAGAAAAATTTTAGAGAAGGCCATTAGTTTCTGCCATTAGTATCATTCCACCTCTACCTTCAAGGTAAGGGATGAGACTGCATGAACTTTAACTTAAACTTAAGTATCAAAGCTTCAAGGGGCCTACATAGAGAGCTTAATGCATGCCCCCTGTATCTCAGGAAAATAGAATCATCTGAAGGGTGTGAGAGAGAGAGACTTACTGTTTGTTTCAATGGTGTACAGTGGACAGGAAGCCAGTTCTTCTAGGGTCTGTCAGGCTAGTGAGTGAACACATGAGTGTGTCCTGTGGATCCAGAAAGCAATCTGATAGGGGTCATTTAGATCTCATCCAAGAGGTGGTCTAGGGGATCATAGAGACCTAGGACCTAAGTAGAGAGGAGCTAAGAGACTGACAGATTTCTAGCAGATGAGCACAAAGGAAGTGACCAGCCAGAGAAGGGTTGTATTTGCCTTGCCAAAGGGTTTGTGGATGAGAGATCTCCAAAATCCTCAAAGAACCATTTTAGAGCTTATAAGAAAGTCAGCCTTAAATATCTTCAAAAACAGAGATCACACATTCTAAACCTATGGCAGTAGTGCTCAAGTTGAAACATTTGTGCTCCCCAACCTATTCTACTGTGCTTCAGTCCTGGGGAGCTGAAGCCACCATTAGCCAGAGGAGAAAGGACAGACATGAGGAAAGAGAGACCTTTTCCTTCTGCAACTTTAGGCCCAAACTCTATGAGGGGAAGATGCATCAAATCAAAAACAAGTTTGAAATTTTGGGAACTACATGAGGCTGGACATTTTAAGGCTAACCTGAAATTGTTATTACTTAAAGTAATCCTAGAACTATATTACCCAAGAGTGGCCAAAAAATTCACAAGGGCTTCCCCTGCCCTTGAGGGAAAACAGAAAGTGTGGCCCTATAGAACTGACTGAAAGGGACAGAAGGAGACAAAAGTGAAGTTATTTTTTGTTTACACTCTACGTCTTGCTTGTTCAACATAATGTTTACATGAGAATGATGCATTTCTGTTTCTCAGAATCTCACCTCTTCTAACGGGTTGAGTGCCAGGTGCTGTTGTTGCCTTTTTTAATTTCAAATTTGTTTTCACAAAACAAATCTATCTATATTCTCCTTCCTTCAAGGAGCCTTTGTCTGACTACCCCAGTTAGATGTGGCCTCATTCACCAGAATGGACATTTTTCCTTTGTGGCCTCTAAATATCAGAACCACCTCCTCAATGTCTGGGAAATCTCTTCTGTATGAGTCAGAGAGCCCACACTGAGGGATAGAAACTGAAATGTCAGGCACTCACATTCCAACCGCCTTGCAGCTAATGTGAAAACCTGTAGCTGAGATTGGTGACAAGTGGCAATAGTAGAAGCTACATCCAGTTTCCAGGGGAAGCAATGAAGAGAATGCTGCAAGGTGATGGTGGGGGAGCCTACAATGTCAGTGCCCAGTAGTGGCCATGGAATCTTCTTTGGACCAGTTCTATAGCATGAACTTAGTGGCAGTTCCTGGCTTTGTTCAAAACTGATTCTTCAGTGCTTCTGGAGATTCAGTGAGCCCCTAAGTTGTCTTTTTTCTAAAAATAATTTTAGACTTACAAAAAAGTTGCGAAGGTAATAGAGTCCTTATGTATACTTACCCAGCTTCCTTTAAGTTGACATTTTATATAATCATTGTACATTTATGAAAACTTACAAACTATCATTGGTATAATACTATTTAAACTGCACAGTCTATTTGGATTTCTTCAATATTTTTCACCAATGTCCTTTCTCTGTTTCAGAATCTAATTTAGGATGCCACTTTATTTTTGGTTGCCATTTCTTAGTCTGCTGTAATTTGCAATGATTTCTTACAGTCTTTGCATATCTTAAATAGTACTGGTTGGCTATTTTGTAGAATGTCCCTTGAATTGGATTTTTCTGATATTTTCTCTTTATTAGACCAGAGTTATGGATTTTGGGGGGGTGATACCACAGAGGTGAGTATCCTTATTACATTATATTGGGGAGTAAATGGTATCCACCTGACTTATCAGTGGTGATGTTAACCTTGATCAGTTGGCTAAAGTGGTATTTTCCAGGTTTGTTTGCTATGAACTTACTATTCTTTCTTTTCCATTTTCTCTTATTAGAGGCAAGTCATTAAGTCCATCCCACATTCAAGGGCCTTCAAGGGGGCCTAGGTTTCATCTCTTAGAGTGGGAATATCTATATACATACTCAAAATTTTTCTGAAGAAAGACTTGTCTTTTCTTCTCCATTGATTTATTTGTTCAATTCTCAGTCTAGCACAAGGAAAAGACATTAGAACCCAATGGCATTAAAGATAACCAGCATGGTGGGACTTGAGTGATATGAAAAACTAAGACAAGAGACTATGTGGGTAAAATAAGAAAGGCACTCTCTGTAGCAGACTTTTCTGCCACAAAGTTCTTAGTTTCATTTTCCTCCTAGCTTGAACTGGCTGAAACCTCTAGATGGCCTGAGCATCTCTTCTGTCCCATGCTTCATGACTCTGTCCCTCCAGGGCATAAAATCATCCAACTACAATTATGGGTGGGTTATTTGGTGCAGATTCTTCAGAGAAAGCAAGTCATTTTCTCAGCTTCAACTACAGATTCATTTTTCCTGGGCCAGTTGTACACTTGAGTCCAATTACTATGAGCAGAAGTAGAGTGGAATTACTTTGCAACATGTATGATTGCCTTATCCCCTCCTTATCAGAACTCTAAGATAGAGTCCTTCTAAAGAGAAGGAGCATGGTGGGCCAGCACGGCAGAATGTCCTGTTGTGCAGACTGTTTGCTTCAGTTCTTCCTGGGATAATACAGTAACATGGAGATTATGTTATTTCAAAGTCCACATATGGATTCTACTGCTCAGCACACTCTTCAGTATCTTCTTCAATGTCTAAAATTTTGGAGTTTCTACCTAAAATATTGTTAAGTAGATAAAGTAGAGCTGCACTAGTTGTTATGATTTGGATGTGAGGTGTCCCCAAAGCTCATGTGTGACAATGCAAGAAGGCTCAGATGAAAGGTGATTGGGTTGTGGGAATCTTAATCCAATCAGTGAATTAATCCCCTGATGGGATTAACTGGGTGGTAACTGAAGGCAGGTAGGATATGGCTGGAGGAGGTGGGCATTGGGGGCATGGCTCTGGGGTATACATTTGTATCTGGCAAGTGGAGATCTCTCTCTCTGTCTCTTCTGCTTCCTGATCATCATGTGAGCTGCTTCCCCTCTGCCACACTTTTTTGCCATGATGTTCTGCCTCATCTCAAGCCCCAAGGAATGGAGCCTGCTGTCTGTAGATTGAGACTTCTGAAACCGTGAGGCCCCAAATACACTTTTCTTCCTCTACAATTGTTCTGGTCAGATCCTTTAGTCACACCAGTGAAAAAGCTGACTAAAACACTAGTTGTGAAGCATTGGTAGGGGGCTTATCATGTCAGCCTCTCAGCCTCACTACCCACTCTGCAGAAGCTGCCAAGATCTGCTTCATGGTTGAAAGGGGGTGGACCAGGTAAATCATTTACTTCTCTTGTTTCCAAATTGAAGAATGAAAAGTTACAGATTTCACACGTCATCCTCCTCTACAAGAATCACTCAGAGCCTCTACCCTAAGAATATCATAAAGATGAATATAGCAGCAGGGAACAGAAGGCACATCCAAACTGGGTATTTGAGATCCATTTACTTACAGAATCTATAGAGATGTGAGCAGAGCACTTCAGGAAAAGTAAGTATTTCAGGCTACCCCCTTCTGCTAGCAATAGCAGGGAGACCTTGAATCAAAAAAGAACAAAAGAAAGGATTGGTTCCTGGAACTTGGAGAGAGTGGCTGAATGGCCAGAGCCACCTGATGGGAGCCATGGCCTTCAGTAGATAGAGGTAGACAACCTAGAGAGCAGAGCAGAGGAGAGGGAGGTGGGGGGCCAGCACTCCCCCTCACCCTCATCTCTTCTTCTGATCTCCTGCCAGTGGCTTTCATTGACTGAATCCAGTCAGAAGCCAGACAGCTGGCTTGCTCTTGAATCAGTCCAGAGAGAGCAGCTCCCTAGAGCAGGCAGCATAGGGAAGGGCAGTGGGTGGGACACACAGCAGGTGTCCAGCACAAGTGTGACTAAGGCAGCCTCATTGCCCTTGGGCCATCATGGTCTTTTCACCTTATTGCACTACCATCTTCTTATTTTTTCCTACTCCAAGCTGCCTTTTTCACATTCCAGATGAAGAGGAGCTTAGTTTGCACACCGTGAGGGGCCCATTCTGGCTTGCACTTTATACACACTGCAGGAAAGAAATACCTGAACCTTTTCTGCTTTTCTTGGGTTTCCTCCCAGTTCTGGAAGCCTGAAGTCTATTTTGCTTCCCTTCCATCCTGATCCCTGGTGGCCCTGCTTCTAGATAGAGAGCTTTGCCAAGCAATTCCTCCTAATGAGCATAGGAAAGTCCTCCAAAGATATATATTTGGTGCAATGGAAAAAGAAGCCTCAAATTGCTTTCAGAACGAGGTCTGCATTCTTCCTGGAAAGAGTTTTCTTCTCTGAGGCTGCTATTGCCATGGTCAATTGAAAACTAGGAAGCTGCTTTCAGAAATTCTCTCCTATGCTTTGGAATGTAATTGAAAACAACTGTTCTGCTTCTACTGAAATATGTAGGGAGTCGGAACCAGCCTTGGCAACTAATCAAGGAGCGGGTAGAAAGGAATAGTTTTGGTAAGGGGAAGGGAAGACAGTAGTTGGACTGGGGCAGGGGGGAAAAACAAGGTTTATAGGTTAGAAGAAAGGAAAATAAGTTGAGGTTTCCATTTAAAATAAATTTCCATCTGAACTGCCTTGATGACAAAATAGGCTGTGGACTAGAAAAGCTGGGTGACTTTTTAATAAAACAACATAGTTTGAGATCCAGGCAGTAAGGAGGCTAGTCCAGAGCAGGACTGGAACCTCCTACCCTAGGAAAAAGTCACTGAGAGACAGGCATTGCCTTCTTCAAAAGAGGAGGCAACGGGGAAGGTAGAGGAAGGTACAGGCAATTTGCTCTGAGCTTTCAGAAGAAAATCTCCATTGACTTTCCAGTCATCATCCTCACTTCAACAGGGAAGATTAGAGCAGCCATCCATCTTAACATACCCTTCCTTTTGTTTCTTTAGGCCACATATTCTCTAGCCTTAGACTTTCTTCATGAATCATAATTTTGTTTCTAGGCAAACAGCCCATCCCAAGTGCAGATGCTGGCTGAAATCACTGCCAGTGTCCCTTCCTGAACAATATACTTTCTAGCCCTGCAGACAGAGGGGCTGGAGATTCTTCCAGAAGATCATACATTTTTTTGGTGCCTTGAAAAATATAGGGAATTTGGGGGCTAATTTCAGAAGACAGGGTTCTGCTGCCTTTCATTTAAGAAATAGAAAATATCAGAATTGCCCACCATCAGAAGCATTAAAAATGATATTTTTAGATAAAATTGCATTTTTTTCCTGGGGATTTTGTGTTTTTTGCTTGTGATATTAGACATGAATGTGAACTGATGTGAAGCCCTTTCTGCTGGGTATTTTGGCTGAGAATCCAGGCCTCTGGGCAACCCACCCACCCAGGCATGGGCAGGCAGGCATCTGAAAGGCATGTCTTCCTCTTCTGGTCTCCCCTAAGACTCCACAATACCAATTGATCCCCAAATGCAAACATTCCTGTTCTTGAGGAACTTATAAGAGGCCTATAATAACTAACACATACAATAGTGACAGGCATTTAGTAAGCACTCAATAAATATTTTATGGATGTTAACTCATTTCTTGGTCACAAACACTCTGTGAAGTAGATACTGCTCTATAGTACCTCAGTTTTCTCATTTGTCAAATTTAGATAAAGAGGCTAAGTATCTTTTTCCCTTTCTGGAAGGAAGGACTTAAAGCTCCTGTTGCAGGGAGTGTGGCTGGAAGACAGACCTCAGCTGTCAACTCTCTTTGGTAATGGCCTTGGTTGAAGAGAGCTGCCTAACCCAAGCTATGCACATTTTCCAGGGCAGCTCACATCCAACAATTGATTCATACAGGGGTGCAAATGTTCAGCCCCATCATTCCCTCTCAGGATAATTCTGAAGGTCCATCTCAGCCTCAGAGTACCCGAGGGGCCTTACAGAGATCACATTGCAACTCAGCTTCTCCCTCTGTCCAATCTTATGTCTTTCTTTTTCTTTCCATAGCAGTGAATCCCTTGAGTATTCCCTAGTAAATCTCCTGTACTCTAAACCTCACTCAGAGTCTGCTTCCTAGGAACATGAGCCTCGACAGTGCTGAAGCTGCAATTTGAGCTTGGGCCATCTGGCTCCACAAACCAGCCTCTTATCCAATGAATTCTCCTGACTCTCAAGAGAGGGATAATTGTTCAAGTTGGAAGGGACTTAACAGTCAGGTAGTGCAACCTCATGTTAGTGCCTGAAAATTATCATACTCTTTGAACAAAAACAATCTTTCCCATAACAGATACTCTGTGAACAGAGAGGGCGCATATATGTGTGTAAAGTCTAGGAAATGAGAAGTTTCTCTCTCTAGTGCCATCTGTTTTCATAAGGAGAGATTTATTGCTGTTCTGACCTGAAGAATTGAGATCCTCTATGATTTTCCAATGAGTTTAAGCTCAGTGAAGTTCAGGCACCTGTGAAGTGAGAGTCTCCTAAGTGATTCAACAAAGGGCAGACACTAGAAGCATGGAAGCCACCACTTCTTGGTCTATTAGGGCTTTCTAGGTGTGGAATCCTTGGGGAAAATGCTGAGAGATCATTAGTGTTGTCTTCACAGGCCACAGGATCAGAGAATTATGTCTTTTTGAACTGGAAAGAGCACTGTGCGTCACACAATTCCACTTTGTCTTCTGCAGTTGAGGACACTGGAGTATGAAGGAGCAGAGGGTTTCCACAACCAATCAGTGACAGAGGTAGCTTTGGAACCCTGTGCCTGGACTGCCATTTAAGGGCTATTTCTATAGCTGTGTTCTCCTGTTTTAAAATTTCATAAAGCATTTCCAGTACATGAATGTGCCATGCTACCGCAAATATTCTATGGGTTCCTGACACTTCCTAGCTTCCTTTACACTTTGATTGGAATCCCATCACTGTCCTGCCATTGGATCATGAATAGAAATGAGGTACATGCATCTTCCAGGCCAGTGAGTAAAGACTGGTGTTCCTCCTCGCTTTCTCACAGGCCCTGCAGTGACATCCTTGGATCCAATGGAGCAAGGGCAAAGCTATAAGATGGAGGAAGGCTTCCCAAGCCACGTGAAGCTTTATACAAGCAGGAAATATGCTCCTGTACTCTTAAGCTGCAGAGGTTCCAGGAGTTTGACCTTCAAGGCAACTAGTATTTGCTAACCCAAGTTGACAAGCTTCTACTTCTGAACCAGTTTGTCTAAACTGGATCCAATGAGCAAGTCTTGGCAATGGCAGTCCGCCATTTGCAAAAAGTCAAAGGAATGTGGCACCAATCTTTTGGACCCTAGTTGCTCAACTCAGAGGCAGAAGAGCTGAGAGAAGGCAGGAGTTCCAAGACTGAAACAAGGATGGTGGTTTCTGGTTGAGTGTACCCTTTCATTCTTCTTCAGAAAATAAGGTCCCCCATGGATGTAGAGAAGCCTGGATCAGGCAGCTCTCTTGTGCTCTATCTCAGTTCTCTTTCTAGATCCAGAGAGGGGTTGTGGTCACATTGCCTTTTAAGTCTGTGCACAGCTGCTTACCCTTTATCAGGTGTACTAGGAACTGATAGGAGGAACTGATCCATGACACTTCTCTATGAAACCTCTGCTCCAGACCCCACTTCATGTCCCCACCCACGGATGGCCTGTCAGGACCTGGTTCTGAACTGAGAACTCACACCACTTTCCCCTGCTGAGCACAGCTGTAGCTCCAGACAGCACTGTGAAGTAAGACAGAGGAAAGGCAGGACATCCTCTCTGCTGGGTTGTTGGTTTTGTGGCTATCACTGCATAACTTCTTGTTCTGGGGCCTCAAATTAATACGTGGATTGCTGGTCTAATGTTGAGTTCTAGCCAGCTGACCCGGATATCATTGTATTTCCTGGCAATGAGCCTGGCATGCCTACAGTGGCATGGTGTATTGATGGAGACTGGGTGTCATGACTTTCTCCTTCTGCTGCTGGTGTCTGATTTCATAGAGACTCCCAGTGGATTTTCACTGACACACATCCTGGGTGTCATGCCCATACCTGACGTAGCTGAAGCTAAGGCCAAGTACTTAAAGTTGTAGTTAGTGGTTTCATTGCATGCACTCTTCAGAAGACAGGATGTGATACAGCTGGATGGTGGTTCTGTGGTCACTGTAAACATAGATAACACAAGAAATTCCGATAATAGGGCTGACCTTTTCCATTTTCACCAGTAATAACACAGTTTCCACTGGGTTCTTGTAGATGTCATAACATATGATGAGATTAGGAAATCTACCAAGGTTTGACTTTTTATGTATAGAACAAAAGCAATATTGTGGCAAAAACTTTATTTTCCTGATATTTCTCTTTTTAAAAAATCTAATGTATTTAATTGTAAAAATTAAAGCAATAGGATAGAAAATAAGCCATTTTTAATCCCAGATCTAATAGATGAATGAACAGTTTGACATATAGTCTTCCATATTTTTATGCTTACATACACCTACATATTTATTAAAATGTAGGATCATACTATATATATATATATATATATATATATACGTATGTATATATAGACACACATGTGTCTATATATATATATATGTACATATATATGTGTGTAATTTCTGTAGCTTCCATTTTTATTTCATTTTAAGGTATTAGGTCATTTTGTATGTCAGCAGGATCAACCTCATCTTTTCAAACATCTATATAGTGTACGACTATGGGGATGGCCCATGGCTTTTGTCTTAGTTCTCCATTGATAGACATTAGGATATTTCCATTCATTTTCTATTATGGCCAATGCTATAATGAGTATCTTTATATAGTATATGTGTGCATACCTGTGCTGTGTTTGGAATAAATAGAATTAGAAATATTAACTCAAAACATGTACAATAAAATTTCCAAACTAAAAATTGTCTTCCAGTTATGACACAAGAATTTATATTTCTACCAACTAACATCTGTCTTGTCACACCATTATCAGCATTTATTATTACCATTCCTATTACTTTGAAAACTTAAAATAAATATTGCTTTTCAAAATTTGCATGTCTTTGGTTGTTATTGAATTTGAACAGCATTTTTTTCAGATAATAGTAATTATTTTTATTTTAATTTAATTTTAATCTGCTAATTAATTTTTTCCATTATTATTTGTTTTTTTATTTAATATATATGTGTGTATAAATAATTCTTTATATATTACAAATATCAGTCCTTATGATATATGCTGAAAATATTTCATAACACTTTTTTATTGGTCCCTCATATTGGAAGATTTGATTTAGAGTCTTACATGCTTTTCTAAAAGCAAAAGTTGCAAAGTTAATCTTTTCATTTACTTTGGTTTTAGGTCATGCTTAGAAAAGCTTTCTCTACCTCATGATTAGAAAACTATCTGATTTTTTTTTTCAAGTATTCCTAAACATATAAAGAAAATGAACCTAATAATATTGTCTTTTGTCTTACCCCAAAATAAATTCCCCCAAATGGATTTAATTTATTTCTTTATAATTTGACAGCCAATTGATTGTTTCAATGCCACACATTTTAAAAATGGAGTAGTATTTCATACAGCTGCATGTTGAGAAATAGTCCAATATTTAAAATTTCCATCTTTATATTTTATACTAAAACCAAATTACATTTGTGTATTTTATTTTTTAATATTTATTTATTTGTTTTAGTTGTACACAATGCCTTTTTATTTTTATGTGGTGCTGAGGATCGAACCCGGGCTGTGTACGTGCTAGGCGAGCACTCCACCACTGAGCCACAACCCCAGCCCACATTTGTGTATTTTAAATTGAGGTAATATATTCCATTTTATTGATCTCTATTTTTATACTTAATGCCAAATCCAAACTGTTCTAATGACTGCTGCTTTAATGTATGTCTGGGTATCTAGGAGGGAAGGTCTCTACTCACCACTAATTTTCTCATGCATTTATTATTTCAAGGAAAGTCAGAATCAATATTGCTTCCCTCCACCAAATCAAAACAAGAAAACAATAGCAACAACAAAAGCATCCATGAGGGAAAGAAAAAAAGACAGAGGAAGAATAAATAGGAAAATAACCTTTTAGAACTTACAAGTTGGGGTTCTTCAGATATATATATATATATATATATATATATATATATATATATATATATATACATATATATATATATATATGCGCCAAGGAGTCCATAATCTGCCCCCAGCAAGCTGGAGAACCAGAAAAGCCAGGGGTGTAATTCTGTTCATGTTCAAAGGCCTGAGACGCAGGAGTGCCAATGTCCAAGGGCAGGAGAAGGATGTCTAAGCCCAGAGAGTGAACTTGCCTTCCTCTGCCTTTTTGTTTTGTTCAGGGGCTCAAAGGACTGGAGAATACTCACTCATTTGTGAGGGTGGGTCTTCTTTACTCAGTTTACTGATCCAATTGCTAAACTCTTCCAAAAGCACCCTCATAGGCACACTCAGATGTTTAACCAACTACCTGGGAATTCTTAGACCTCTTAAGTTGACACATAAAATTAACCATTTCAGGACTTTTATTATAACTGTGTTAAACTTATACATTAATTTGGGAGAAATTAGTATTTAAAAAAAGATTTAATCTTCCTAAATAGAAATGAAATATATAAATCCATTTATTTAAGTCCTTTAAGGTCAATCAAAAAATTTTTTTCATCAAAGTCTTAGGAAAATATAATTTAAAAAGAAAACTATTTACAATAGCATAAAACTATTTTTGGAACTTTGTAAGATAACTATAAAATCTCTAAATTATTGCCAACATGCATCTATATTAAAATTTTAGATTACTACTTATCTTTTATATGAACATCTGCCTAAACTTTTGCTTGTTAGTCCTAATTGTTTTTGAGACATAATCATATTTCAAATAATGATCACCTGTCCCTTCTCTCACAATAGTTATAACTATTTTATTGAATTTGCTATCTCTAGAAAAATGTTAGATAATGTATATATTATGATATAGATAAGGTATAAATAATAGTATTATGTTGGTCATATTTACCTTTTTCTGATGAAACATACAAACACTTGAGGTATCCTCACTTAAGTATGTGTGTTATTTGTTTGACAATTCTTTTTCAAAATAGACAAATCTACTTCTATATCTATTTTAAAATTTTTATCTAACGTATGTGTATGTGTGTTTTATCAGAAATGGATGTTGAAAACTTCACTGGCATCTTTGATATCTATCTGATAACCATATAGTTTCTTTACTTTAGTAGTAAAAAAGTAACACATTTCACTAATTTTTCAAAAAATGTATTGAACAAATAAATAGATAAATTAAAATGCCTTTGCATTCCTGGAGCAAACCCTAGTTGATTATGATTATTATACATTATTAGATTCTATTTTTTCATATCATATTCACTATATATTTTTGGATATTCTTTTTTTTTTTTTTTTTTTCTTTTTTGGTACCAGGGATTGAGCTCAGGGAGTTCTGCTTAACCACTGAGTCTCATCCCCAGCCCTTTTTATTTATTTTTTTTCAATTTTGAGATAGGGTCTCGCTAAGTTGCTTAGGGCCTTGCTAAGTTGTAGAGGCTGGCTTTGAACTTGAGATACTCCTACCTCAGCCTCCTAAGCCACTGGGATTACAGGATTGCTCCACTGTACCTAGCTTGGATATTCTTAAGTGAAACTTTTCTGTACTTGGTTGTGTTATTTTTGTTGGATTTTATAAGAGATATGCTGACTTCTAGATAACCTTCCAAATCATTTTTCTTTTAAAAATAATTTTTAAAAATATCACTTCTAGGGGCTGGGGTTGTGGCTCAGCGGCAGAGCGCTCGCCTTGCACGTGCGCGGCCCGAGTTAGATCCTCAGCACCATGTAAACATAAATGCATTGCATTGCGTACAACTAAAAGTAAATAAATAAATATTTTTTTAAAAATATCACTTCTAGTCAAATCCCTAACAGATAGGTTCCTCACTATCTGGCCATGGAGCTCATCTGTATTGGTTATCTATTGTGTGCAACAAACCAACCCAAATTTTAGTGGCTTCAAACTATAAACATTTGTTATCTCAGTTTCTGTAAGTCAAAAATTTAGGACCCACTTAGGGGTCATGTTAGGGGTCATGATGTATCATGAGATTAGAATCAAGATATTGTCCTGGGATGTAGTCATCTGAAGACTGGGACTAGAATAATCCTCTTCCAAGGTCACTCATGTGGCTGTTAGCTGGAGGCCTCAGCTTCTTGCCATATATGTCTCTCCATAGTGCTTTCTGGAGTGTCCTCATGATGTGACAGTTGGCTTTTCCCAGCTAAGTAATCCAAGGGAGAATGAAACCACATGTCTATTATGGCCTAGTCTCAGAAGTCACATTCTATTACTTGCATTACATATTCTATTACTAGAATATTACATAGTCTATTGATTGCAAAGACAAACTGATATAATGTAGGAGAGACTACACAGGACATGGATACCAGGAAGGATGGATCAGCTTGGAGGGTACCATCTTGGAGGCTGGGTACCACACCTCCACCTCTCCTCTCTCTATTTTTGGTTCCCTTTTCTAAAACACTGCTCCTGGTGAAAAATACTATCCACGAGGTTTTTCTAGCTAAGACTTTACAGCTAAGATGATTCTCAGTCTTCATTTTAGATGTTGCTGTGAGGATTATGTGTAAATACCTACATATAGGCAGCCCCAGTATGTAGAGGCAGCTTTCTCCTTACTGAGTATGTATGGATTATTGTTTGTGAGGCTTTCCATGCAAACACTTAGAAATGACTCCACCTTCTGTTCAGGAGGTATTTGGAAATATTGTTTGGAAAGGCTTGTGCCTCTGGTAAGGAAGTATTTCCTCCCAGATTCCCATTTTCTCTCTTTAAGGGGAACACAGAGTTAAACATCAAACCGGGACCTCCTTTGGGGATGGCGTTAATTTAGGTCAGGTATGTATAATGCTGGCCCATTTTTGAAAAATTTCCCCATGGACATCCTCATTCGGAACACAGAAGAAAAGCATTTACTCTGGGGGAGGGGAGAGAGGAGGAGAAGTGTCATCTTATTTTACTTGAACTCTTTTCTGCTCTCCACTGAGAATATCACAGCATAAAATAATTTTTTAACATGATAATAAAAGTTGAGTTACCCCTCCTTCTAGTCATTCTCTGTTTTCTTTATGCCTTTTATTTTTAAATCATGAAAACAATCTCTAGGACAGTGTCTATATAGTTTCTCACATCAGTTTATATACCTGAAACAACTTAAAAGATTATCATATAAAGTATGTCAACCAATTTTTTTGTTATTTTTTAATGGTGTAGAGAAAATTTATTTTTTTCAAGTGCTTTGAACTCAGGGGCACTCAACCACTGGGCCTTATCCCCAGACCTTTTTTATATTTTATTAGTTCTAAGTGCCTTGCCATTGCTGAGGCTGGCTTTGAACTTGTTATCCTCCTGCCTCAGCCTCCCAAGTGCTGGGATTACAGGCATGCGCCACCACACCTGGCTCACATTTTTCATTTTTTATCTTATCCCAAATTCTGATAACTCCTTATAGATTTTTTCCTTTTGTCTACATTCTGAAATATTTCTCTGAATTTTTTTTTTTTTCTGTTGTAGTCAGAGCCCTATTTTATCTTATCTTACCTAGAAGTTTCTTTGTTCATTTTGGTGTCTTATTCTTTTATCTTGCCAACTCTGTTTTCACACCCACCTTTGCAACTTTTATAACCCCATATTTGGGCATTAATATCTGGGCATTAATCAGAATTAGAATCACAGGGGGAAAATGTGAAAGGAGAACTCCAAGGCAGAGTAAGTGAATAAGAGTTGAGATACAGGGAAATTTTCTGATTTGACCAAAATGTCTCCAATAATTTACAATGCCCCCCCACCTTGTGTGTGTGTGTGTGTGTGTGTGTGTGTGTGTGTGTGTGTGTGTTACTAGGGATTGAACCCAGGGCCTTGTGCATGCGAGGCAAGCACTCTACCAACTGAGCTATAACCCCAGTTCCTACAATGGCCCCTTCTGTTTTATATACTTTGATTCTGTAATCTTCATTTGCTTATTTGTCTTTGGCTTAAAACCATTTCTTGGGCTGGGGTTGTGGCTCAGCAGTAGAGCGCTCGCCTAGCACGTGCGCGGCCCGGGTTCCATCCTCAGCACCAAGTAAAAATAAAGGCATTGTGTACAACTGAAGCAAATAAATAAATATTAAAAAAAACATTTCTTCATATGAAATCCTTTAAAGCATATTTTAAAATAAGCCCTTTCCATTGATAACAAATGTAGAATGTAGATTCTCACATACTGGAGCTCTCTCTACTCCAACTCTCCACTTGTCTTCACATCACCTTGGGTTTGGAAGAGGATGTTCCATGGAACTCCCAGGGATCTGCGGAATGAAGTTTAATAATCACTGGATGGGGAAAACTCTGAACTTTCTTCCTGCTCTAAAATTCTAAGAGCACCTGTAACTGCTCTTTTCTTTCCACTTTTCTAAATCATAGTCATCTGTTTTGCATGGAATGCTTATCTCCACCCCTTTCCCAAAATTCATATACTGAAGCCCTAACTTCCAATTGTGATGATAGTTGGAGATAGGGCCTTTGGGAGGGGGGGTAATTAGGGTTAGATGAGATCATGACGGGGCTATCAGGGTAGGATTAGTGTCCTTTTAAAAAAGACATTCAGAGGGCTATCTTTTGCATTCTCTCCCCACAACCCCTCTCTCTACCAAGTGAGGATACAGCAAGAAGATTATATGCCAGGAAAAGAGCTCTCCAACCATGCTGTATCCTGATCTCAGACTGATAGCTTCCAGAACTGTGATTTTTTTTCCTGTTTTTTAAGCAATCTGATTTGTGGTATTTTGTTATGGCAATAAGAGAAGCTCCTACAGTCCACACCTCTAACCTCACATGAATGTATTTGTATCATCCTCTTCTGACCTTTCTTGATCCTGGAAAAGTATAGAACTTTAAAAAAATAGGCTTTATTTCAGTTTGACTGTAGCATAGGACTGGTGAGGAGAAATGATAAGAAAATTGGGTTCAGATCATGAAAGGTAGGAATTATCTGGGGTAGCCGCTGGTGTATGAAGAGAGTGTTAGAAATGTACCCCCAAATCGACTAGCTTACCTAGGAAGTGATTTCACAGAGTTGTTTTTGGTCTGATGCAGGGAACAGAATAAACTGGAATGAAGGAGACCTGGAGTCAGAGATGGAGTGTTATATTCTCCTGCCTGTGAGCTGCGTAAAGTAAAAGTCATTTAAAAAAGTAATGCCCATCCTAACATCTTTCCTTTCCCTTCTACAGCAGGTCTAATTGGGCCTTGCACTTCTCTACAGGTTCATGGAGTCTGAAATCACCTGTACGAAACATGTATTTAGCAGATGGTGCTTTTGAACTTCTGACTTTTCTTGGAATTTTCCTCGTGATCTCCATTTGTCCATCCCTGAATACTTTTAAACATTGTCTAGCATGTTCAACTTTTATAGCTCATGTTCACACACCCACAATAACATCTTATATTTATAACAACGTGGTCATGGAAAAGAAAATTATCATCTTCATTGTATAAATGAGGAAATTGAGTTTCTAAAAGTTTAAGTGACTTGCTAAATTTAGATACAGTAACTAATATTAGTGGCACATCCATAACAGATGACCTGGGAACTAACAGAACAGGATGAGAAATGTATGCTTATACTGTGATTCTGGGGGTACAGTCTCCTCCTTACCAATGTGCCTGCTGCCAAGTTAGAATTACATTATCCCAGTAAACTCACAATCCACCTGATGGGAAAATCTCCACCTGAAGGAAGATGTTTCTGGTCTAATCATCTTTGCATCTTTTGGGAAACTGGACCTTTTGGGTGGCCTACAAACTGGCGCAATTAGAACAAAGTAGATTTTTGAAGCTGGTTGGAAGCAAGAGGGCCAAGATTTTTCACACATCTAAAATATATTCCTATTTAAGAAAGAGAAACTTTCTAAATCAGTTCAAGAAATCCATCTCAAGAAAAGATGGAAACAAAAGTCTTATGCCAAAACTCCAACCACCACAGAGTCTGTTCGTCTTCTTCAAAGTCTGCTCAGCAACGTGAAAGAGTGTGTCTCTCTCATCCAGGCCCAAATGCTGTGCCCCACCCTCTAGTGCAATGGTTTCTTTTTCATAAGCAGAACTCTGGTGCCTTCTAGAAGGCTCCACGTCTGGAAACAAGAAGCCAGGGTGGAGTGGGAGGGGGCTCTGTGAGTCCTGGGAGAGGGCGGGGACCTGTCTCCATGCTCAGAGGCACTGCTGACGTCCAGCCCCTGCCTGCCTCCTCTCACGCTAGAGCAAGCACCCAGAAACTCCCATTTGCAGCTGTGCAAACTGCCCCTGAAGCACTGCAGCATGCCCACTGCCTCCTACAGTTGCACTACACCCACTGTTCCCTTGATCATATTCAACGGAAAAAAAGTCCATTTCCCACTTGGTTCTTCCTCAGTCCCACAAAATAAAAGGAAGTCTAAAGTTTAAATGAAATGCTCTTCCTGCTTTTGCTCTAAAGTTTCCATAATTCTTCCACCTCAGCCTGGTTAGAGCACAGCTGGCCAGCTAAGGGTTTTTTCCTCTGGTGTCCCAAGAAAGAACCCTGTAGCTCAGTTGGGAAGCCCAAGTCTCTCTAGACGGCACTCCTGAGGGTTTGACATTAACAAGAGTGTAGAGGTTTGAGAATGGGGAGATTGTGGACCCCTCTGCCCACAAGTAATCTGTACTTCTAATCCCAAGTATCCTGTAATCCCATTGGTTCTTGTATATGTACTGAAATAACCTATGGAGCTTTCTATAAATACAAATGCCATTTGTCAAGCATTCTAATTCTGTAGGAGGGGCATCAAGGACCTTAACTTTGTGCAGTTCAAACAGCTTAATAGTGATTCTCATGTAGGGGATTCATGTTTGCCAGTTTTCTCACCTGGGATATGTATGTGTCAGAACCTCACCCTTTAAGGATGGAACTTGAGATCACAGGAACATAAATTATTTTAGGTTGAAATCTACAGCCATTTAAAAAAGACTACTAGATATAAAACTAGAAAGGGCAGATGGGTAATATTAGACCCATTGAGCAGGGATATATGTGAACAAATAGAACATGCCCAAGAGAGGGAACACAGGTTAATAAACACTGCCAATATCTTGAGTTCTCACTTTAAATGGTATTACCCACATTTGAATGTATTCCAGCTATTAAGATTTTCATTTATGCATTCAGTAAATACTGCTGACCGCTCAGTATTTGCAAGCCACTGTGCCAGATGCTGAAGGAACAATGATAATGCTCCAGATTTTTCTCTTTAATCATTTCTCATCTCAACTTCTTTTTCCTTGGTCTGAGGTCTGTATTTAGAATCCTTATATATGGTAGAGAAGCTGGATCTACACCCTTCAGTTTAGAAGTGCTAAAAACAGAGAAAGGAGGGGGGGGGGGAGAGAGAGAGAGAGAGAGAGAGAGAGAGAGAGAGAGAGAGAGAACATGAGAGAGGGCAAGCATATGTGCTTAGGTCACATGTTCAACTATGGCAAATGGTATCTTCCAAAGACAGCCAATCGATATATTTATTCCAGTCCATATGTTCTTCCTACAGGGTAACTGACACATTTTTCTCCAAGAGATGTTCTCTCACCTTGAGTCTGGAACTATGATGACCACATCAAAGAAATGGGATGTATGAGGCCACAACATAAAAAGGAGACAGTGGCATGTACATTTTTTTCTTGAGATCGTCCTCTTTTTGTCCCAGTGTCCTGGTTGTGAGGAACACCAGGCCACAGAGTGGTAATGTGTGGGTGACCCCACCAATGAGCAGCAGGCATGTGAGTGATGGAACTTTCACATAGTGTCATCCCCTGGTCTTTGCTATTCCCATTGTGTAATAGGGGCAAGCCATGCTGCTCTGCTCTGGCTGAATTCTTGACTGACAGCACCCATGAATGAAAATAAATCATTTATGATTTAAGACACAAAGTTTTAAATAATTTGTTATGCAGCAGTAGATAAAAAAATGATTCCATAGGGCAGGGGAGCAAGTGTGTTAATGAAGAAGAAGAGAAATGTGAAGTATTGCTAGGTAGATAAGATGAAATAGACACTAAAATACACTACAGTTATCCTAGGATAAGTTGATTTCCCATGAATGTCACCAAGAGGAAATAGATTGTATATGTGAAGATCCATATATACCTGTATGCATATATAAAATATATTTTCAAATATATACACATTTTTACTTATATGTATGAAAAACAAGCCAGAGTCATCATTATGATCAGAAAGTAGGAAAAGATCTTGATCTTCCTATGTCATCCCATTTTCTACATCATGAACAAGTTCATTATTATTAAGGTAATATACATTCTGTTTTCAGATTTATTGTTTAGGCATTTGTTCTTAATTTGGCAAGGACTAGAAAATGAAATTTCAGAAGTATTACAAACAAAGTTTTAGGGACAGGTTGAATTTCAGGTTTATAACTTAGGAGGCTCTGAGCATGACTACTGCTTTGGGACAGAGGTTCCAATGAACCTCTGTGGTCTTCAATGAAAGGCCCTCCACGAGCGGGGTTGAGAGACCACTTTTCAGACTTGTTTCCTGGCAAAATTCTCCACTGCTTGCTCCAATTTGAAGCAATACAAGAAACATGTTCATTTTTCTGCACTATGTCATGATGAATTTGCATAACTGCAGACTGGACCTTAATTCCTCTTTAACAACAGAAAGTATGCTTTCTGGAAATTCCCAGAATGCTTTTGAGTTTTCATATTTTTAAACGATAGTTACCCCAAATATTTCTCAAAGTTTATTGTGGTTAATTTCTTTTTATAGATGTCCAATGAAAATTCCCCTATGTATTAGATCAATTGTGAAAATTATAAAACACAAAAGGGGAACACTGTAAATTAAGCAACATTGAAAATGGGCTCTGCCCCACATTTTTTTAAAAAAGTTCGCTTTGCAATCAATTTAAATGATAGCTATCAGAGAGACTACAGACTGTTATTCAGGATTAGGAGCTGAAATATGAAATGAAAAAGCCACCTGCACCAGGACTCAACTGTGGAAAAGAAACAAGAAAGTGGACATTGAAATATTGTGTATCTGAGAAAGCAGGATTTGGGAAAGAGAGAAAAGGTGAAGTTCACTGACCTCCAGCTCTCTGGTTGCATGGAGGACACAGAATTGAAAGTGTTCCTTGCCTCTCTTTCCTGGCAAACACAGAGAGGCTGCCAACAAAGTGCAAACAGGCTCTGCTCTGTCCCTCTTTAAAGGGAAATTTCTCATCTAAATCCATAGGAAAACAGAAGCCAAACAGCCCAGCCCATACCTCAGCAGGACTGAGCGTGCTTTCTGAACTTGTGTTGAGAGAATTCTGCCATGTGAATCTTTTGCAAGTTTAGGGTTCATTTAAATACTATATTTTTTAAAATAAAATTAAATTTATCATTTTGGCCAATTTCGCATGCACCTCTCAGAGGCATTGAGTAGATCGACACTGCTGTGCATCTACCATCTCTATCCGTCTCTAGAACTCTTCATCTTGCAACACTGAAGTTCTGTGTTTGTCAACAATATTCACCATTCCCCCAGCCCCCAGCCCCTGGCAACCACCATTCTGCTTTCTGTTTCTATGAATTTGATTCCTCTTGTCACCCCACGTAAAATGGAATCATACAGTATTTGACCTTTTGTGACTGGTTGATTGCACTTAGCATAATGTTACAGTGGCATGCTGAACAAACTGGGATGGGGACAAAGTCCTACAGGGGTGCCAGGTGCTCACCTGCTGGGACTGTGGCTACTCCAAGAGACAATTACCCAGAGGACACCTGGGAGCTCCCTTTTCCTCAAAGTATGTTATGGTGTTCCACCAAGTGGCTTTGTACCAGTAGGGGAAGGAGGTCTGCAGTCAGAAATAGTTGTTCCTTACCAAGTTGTCATTTGAAAATATCTTTGAATTAACCTGGTTGCTTTTGATTAACTGATTTTTTTTTTTTTTTTTTTTTTTGTACCAGGGATTGAACCCAGGGATTCTTAACCACTAAGCCACATCCCCAGCCCTTTTTATTTTTTAATTTTAAGACAGTGTCTTGCAAAATTGCTTAGGGCCTCACTAAGTTGCTGAGGCTAGCTTTGAACTTTCGCTCTTCCTGCTTCAGCCTCCCAAGGCACTGGGATTACAGGTGTGCGCCTGGCTTGAATAACTGATTTTTGAGCCAATGTTTCTGGCAAAAAAATTTCTTCTGAATTATTTGTCTTATTTCCCCTTGACTTCTTTATTGACTAATCTATGGAAATATAGAAAGAAAAATGATCACTCAAGTCATCAATAAAAATATAGAGTAAGACAAAGACCTCTTGTCTCTACCAACCTCCTCTCCAGTACTATTACTCAATACATTTTTGCTGATTGGTAAATAAATTAGCTTATGGAAACACCCAAATTCTAGTCTCAAATTTATCACAAGTGGAGACACTTAAAAAGAGAACCAGGGGAAAAAAATGATCACATTTGCTCTTTGATTATTAATCAGTATGGTCTACCATCTACTCACATAGATGGTAATCGGATAATAGGTTTTACTAGCACTTATTAAGTGCCTCCTTCTAACACTTATCCTTTCCTATCCTTATAAAATATATCACTCTAACACTTATCCTTCCCTGTTCTTATAAAATGTATCACCCCATTTTACAGAAAAGACAGCAGAGGCTCAGAGGGATCAAGGGACATGTCTTGTGGCACAACATTAGTGAGTGGTAGAGCTGGGCTGCCAACCACTCAGATCCACCACTCCTCGAGCACCAACGTTGTTCAAAGCATGCTCGGTGACTGCCACTGATCCATGTGGCAGTGCACACACATATTAAGTCTACATGTTTAGAAAATTTGGGGGTAATTCCTTCCTTTTTCCCATGTCTGTTCTGATTGTAACTTTGAAAGGTAACTTTATGTCTGCTGCATCTAATATAATTTTTAAAAGCGAAGGCTCATTTTACACGTCAATTTTACTTCTTTTTTAAAGACAATTCAGTCTTAAAATATTTTTTTAAAAAATATCAGCCAACCATGGATTGGAGAAAAAAAAATTTTTGGTTCGTCTTCACAGACACTCTGACAATTACCGCTCAGACCACAATGCCAAGATTATGGGTTGTGACAGAACCTCGCTTCTGTCTCCACTAATCCCCCCAAGTAGGCAGAAGTGGTGGTGGGGGCCTGGCCCATAGTTGCTCAGGGCCTTCCTAGCGATGGGGTGAGGAATGCAGGGCAGCCTGGTCCTGAAAACATCCTTTCCTCAGGGGCAACACTTCCCAGTTCTGCTTCACAGTCACACTCCAGAGTCTTACCATTCCACCCGCTCCTTTCAATAAAGGATTTTAGAGATTCATTTGAAGTTTTTCTTCTTTTGGTCAATTTTTTTTTCCTTTATGAGAGTGCATGCCCCCCACATATTTCACATGGCCTGCATTTTTATAAATCCAAGAATAAATGCATCCTTGGCGAACACTAAGAAGTATTTTTAGATTCGTAAGACTGTATTTTGGTTTTCTGGAATACCTAATCAGAAGCAGATGCTGCTGCATGTGGCACTCTTTAATCTGCACCCGATTTCAGACGTCCTGCTGACGAACTGCATCCCTTCAGAAATATGTTAACACTCTACTGAAAACCGACGTGTTGTTGTGTGTCTCTGCGTAGAGAGAGGAGCCAGGCCCCAGACAAGGAAGTAGAATCTTGCCTATTTATTCAAACTATTGGGGTGAGTTGTGTTTTGACCTTTGTTTTGCCGGGAATAGGGGCTTTTGCAGTGGAATTGTTTAGCAAGCAAGTAAAGGAGAGGATGCAGACTGGTCAGAGTAGGGGACAGAGTTCAAAGCCCCAAATGACCACCGGGGACAGAAGAGAACATCTAATCACTGCTGTTTCCTTACTATTTCCATTTCCTAGGTAGAGCAAGATGACATCTCAGAGAAGCTTGCATGATGGAGAAAGAACACTACCAATCTAATCCACTCGGCCACTCCCCCACTTCTCAATAGTTAAATTGGGAAGCAATTTCTGCCATAAAAAAAGCTCAATATCCTTATACTACAACTTTACTCTGTGGCAACATTTGGGTCAAATTTTGCTTTCCGCTATTATTGTTGGTATAAGTGACAGATACATTTTCTTGAACAAGTGAGTGAGTGGGTGAATGAATAGATGAATGAAATTGAGACCCAGAGAAAGCAAATTCTTGTCCATGACGCCAGAGTTCAGAATATAATAGTTATTTCCATTCATTTCTTCAGGCTTTCATAACAATACAGAAACTCCTAGAAATCTCCTGGTACAAGTCTAAGCTGGATGTTAGTTTTCTCCTGGTGAGCTGAGAATGAAACCTTCAAACATATGTGCTCAGTTTAACATGCTCATTAAGCAAGAATTCTATGCATTTTCATGAAGATGTCATAGATCTCAGGAGTTAAAAAAAAAAAAAAGCATTATGTGACCAAAAGGGCCATTTTTGTGTGAGCATTATGCATTTTCTCACTTTACCCCAGGAAGTAAAAGCCACTGTTAAAATGCCCCAAGGCAGAGGGTTATTTCAGCTCTGTTATGATTGGAACGAGGCTGACATATTTATTATTTCCCAATAAAACAAAGTGTAAAGTCAAGACCAACTTTAAAAATTTTGCAAATGTTACAGATTTAAGTCCCTCTTAGGCTTAAAATTAAGGAAATGTCAACAGCCTTCTATGGCTAAAATCCAAGCCTTACTTTCTCTAAAAAGTCATTCAAGGCTTGGGAAAAACTCCAGGAAAGTTCAGTGTGGTGACACATGCCTATAGTCCCCGCTGCTAGGGAGGCTGAGGCGGGAGAATTGCTTGAGCCCAGGAATATTATCTGAAAGAGGAATGAGAGGACGGGGACACTACACAGCACTAGAGGGGCATTGGTTATCTTTAGTTTGCTCCCTCATACGCTCCCTCCACACTTCCCCCTTCTCTCTGCCCAGCTGTGCCCAGGAAGGCTGACCTGCATGGGCTACATCAAGAGCCTCCCTCACCCTCTGGCTTTTGCTATGCTTAGCTGATGCAGAGCCTGAGCGAAGAAAGAGAGAGGGAGGGAAGAAGGGGTAAAGGGAGGAAGGAGAGTGAATCTGAGGAACTTATTCCCTAGCTGCTTCCCTGCAGGGTTCCTGTCTCCTTCTACCTGGAGTCCTTGATATGATCTTTTTTGTTGTGGCTCTGGTTAGGCCTTCCTTGTTTGGCCTCTCCAGCTAAGGATGTTGTCTTAGTCTATTTTGTGCTATAAAAGAATACCACAGGCTGGGTCATTTCTAATGAACAGAAAGTGATTGGCTTACAGTTCTGTTTTGGGGTTTTTTGTTTGGTTGTTTTGTTTTGTTTTTTGGTGGTACTGGGGCTTGAACCCAAGGCTTTGTGTATTCGAGGCAAACATTCTACCAACTGAGCTATATCCCCATGCCACGCTTATGGTTCTGGAGGCTGAGAAATCCAAGATCAAAGAGGAGACATCTGGCCAGGACCTTCTTGTGTTGTCAACTTGACTAAATTGAGAGAGGCCTAGAAAATGGGTACAGCATACTTCTGGGTGTGTCTGTGAGGGTATTTCCATTGATAATTGGCACTTGGATCAGCAGAGTAAGTGTGGAAGACCCGCCCTGAATGGGAACATCACCATCCAATAGACGTGGGACTCAGATGGAACAACAATAACAAAAAAAAAAAAAAAAAAAAAAAAAAAAGAAAGAAAGAAAGAAAGAGAAAGAAGGGGGAAGCTGATGCTAAAGCACACACCACACTTTTTGAATAGGTTTTTGTTTCTGTTTTTTCCTTGCTGCTGAGGTTGCCCTTGGATGTTAAGCTACAAATTCTTTGGACACAGATTTGCACCAGCTATTCTTCCAGGGCCCTTCCAGGCCTTTGTCTCTATCTGGGGCTGCACCACTGGTCTCTCAGTTTGAGGTTTTGGGATTCTTGGACTGAACAGCTACTGTTTTCCCCAGCTCTCCAGATTTCAGACAGCCATTGTGGGACTATTAGCCTCTGATCATGCAGGTCAATCTAATAAATCCCCTCTTATAATTCCACCCATTCTGTGTCTCTGGAGAACCCTAATTCACTGAGTCATCATCCCATGGCAGAAGGTAGAAGGGCAAGAGAGAGACTGTAGAGGGGTTGATCCTGTCCTTTTAAAGGAGCCTACTCTTGTGATGACAGCATTAATCCATTCTGCTCTGATGGCAACATGAGTTCTTAAAAGCCGCTCCTCCAAACCTGAGATGCCCCTCCTACTGCTGTCACTACTAGATGTCCAGTTCACTCCTTGATTCACTGCCCTCTTTGGGGACCCAGCTCCAGCTTACACCTTTGTCCCCTTTGCTGATGTCAGGAGGTGAAGGGGCGACTCATTCTTCATGTTTCCTTTCAGTTTCCGGACCTCCTCAAATACAGCAACATCATCTCTGCTCCACTTAACCCACCTGGTCCCACCCCCACACCCTGGCTCTTATCGTCACCCAGAACCAATCTATCTCTGAAGTCTTACCCTGCTGTCTTCCCTTTGAACAGAGTGTCTTATATTTTCAGACCTCTTCTCTCTTCACTTGCCCATTACTTGATCTTTAGTCTCATACAGGTCACTTAATCCTTTGATCTCTTTGATTTTCTTCCAGTCATTAATGCCTTTCTGGCCTCATTCTCAGACTTGCTAGCCTAGGTCCATCCAATACATCTTCCCTCATACCCCAAAGCCCTTGAGCCCTTGTGCTGCCCCAGCCCCTGACTAAAATCCTCTGAATGAAGTTTCAATCCTACAGCTAATTTTTCTTCCCATGTGAGAAGGAGATAGGAAGGGATGCAGAGGTGTAGATGGGTAAAATAAACCGATGTCAAAGGCAAGGATATCAATTTATATGTTATGGTACATGTTCCTCTGAAGTGGACCCCACTGGGTAGTAGCACAGGAATGGAATGACTACAGGAGAAGGTACCAGGGAAGCCTGGTGGAAGCTTTGCCAACTGACTGGACAGTAGGTATGGAGATTGGTTATTAACATTTAGTGATTGAAGAAGGCTTCAGAATTGGGCATCTGAAAAAGAGTGGCACCTCCAGGGTATACTGCTTTGGATGGTAAACAGCAAACTATTACAGAACAATGGGAATCTTGAGCTTGGGAAAGAAAGAGATCGTGGCAGATGAATGCTAATGTGAGAGTTGACCCAAATCTCACCCCCAGCACAATTTTACCTTCTCAGTAGAAATGTTTTCATACCCATTTCTTGAGCTTTTGTGTAGACATGTTAACCTGTCTTTTATTTTTGCAAAACTTTTTTCCTGGTTTAACATCTATGGTTCAGTTTTTCAACAAATAAGGAAGTCCTGCAAAATTATACAACCCATCTCTCATCATTCCCTTGAAAAATAAGAAGATACAAAGTGAAAGTGAGATCAAGGACATATGATGAGGTTCCACTTAATTTACCATTAAAATATAGAGGGCTTATATTAGACAAAGGTGCCAAAAATGTACAGTGGAGAAAGGATAGCCTCTTCAACAAATGGTGCTGGGAAAACTGGAAATCCATATGCAACAAAATGAAATTAAACCCTTGTCTCTCACCATGCACAAAATTCAATTCAAAGTGGATCAAGGACCTAGGAATTAGACCAGAGACAATACGCCTAATAGAAGAAAAAGTAAGCTCCAATTTCCAACATGTCGGATTAGGCCCCAAGTTCCTTAATAAGAATCCTGTAGCACAAGAACTATTACCAAGAATTAATGAATGGGATAGATTTAAACTGAAAAGCTTCTTCTCAGCAAAAGAAACAATCAGTGAGGTGAATAGAGAGCCAACTAATTGGGAACAAATATTTAATACATGCACATCAGATAGAGCACTAATTTCTAGAATGTATATAGAACTAAAAAAACTTAACACCAAAAAAGCAAATAACCCAATCAATAAATGGGCTAAGGAATTGAAAAGACACTTCTCAGAAGAAGATACACGATTAATCAACAAATACATGAAAAAATGCTCAACATCACTGGAAATTAGAGAAATGCAAATCAAAACTACTCTAAGATTTCATTTCACTCCAGTCAGAATGGCAGCTATCAAGAACACAAACAACAATAAATGTTGGAGAGGATGTGGGGAAAAAGGCACACTCATACATTGCTGGTGGGACTGCAAAATGGTGCAACCGCTATGGAAAGCAGTATGGAGATTTCTTGGGAAAATGGGAATGGAACCACCCTATGACCCAGCCATCCCACTCCTGGGTCTATTCCCAAAAGACTTAAAAACAGCATATTACAGTGACACAGCCACTTCAATGTTTATAGCAGCACAATTCACAATAGCTAGGTTATGGAACCAACCTAGATGCCCCTCAGTAGATGAGTGGATAAAGAAAATATGGTATATATACAAAATGGAATTTTACTCAGCAATAAGAGAGAATAAAATAATGGCATTTGCAGATAAATGGATGAAGTTGGAGAATATAATGCTAAGTGAAATTAGTCAATCTCAAAAATCCAAGTACCGAATGTTTTCTCTGATATAAGGAGGCTGGTTCACAGAGTTGTTGGAAGGGGGTACATAGGATCAGAGGAACACTAGAATGGTCAACGGAAAGGGAGGGGAGGGAGGGAGTAAGGGGGGGGTTGGAAAAAAATTGGTGGTTGAATGAGATGGATATCATTATCCTAAATGCATGATTGAAGATCTGAATGGTACTTATATACTTTGTATACAAGCAGTTGTATGTAAAAAGATACTATACTTGTGCATGATGAATAAGTAAATAAATAATAAAAAATTTTAAAAAAAAATATAGAGGGCTCTTTCACTTTGTTTTAACTCCACAATCAATTTTAAATATTTTGCAAAGGAAAGAGTACATGCAAAAGGAATATTTAAAGCAATACCAATAAATTTCTTGAAGCAGGCTTAAGTCTTCTTTATTGCTCATTCTGTTATTCATTTCCAGCTTCTGAATTTGGCTTCTGAGAGAGGAACCTTAAGACACTTTCTTAGAATGAATCACAAGACAGGAGCGTTGTTCTTGAACTTAAGGAGGGCAAGGTCCTGGTTCATGCTGTGTGGTGGGATGGTTGTTTCCCTTAGTATCCATTTTCTTCTTCTTTTCCATTTCCCCTGAAATGGGAATGCCCTCACTACTGGGGATTAAACCCAGGGGCACTCTACCTTTGGGCTACATCACCAACCATATATATATATATATATATATATATATATATATATATATACACACACACATACATACATATATTTATACATATATATATACACATATATATGTATATATATTTATACATATACAATATTATATAATACATGTGTAATACATTAATATTATATATGTGTAAATATATATTATACAAACACATGTATATATCATCTTGTTGCTGATTGGAATGCTGATGTACAGTTGAGGCTCAAGCATCCATCTTGTGCCAAGAGGCAGAAGGTATGCCAAGCGTGATGGGACAACAAGATAGAGGAGCCTGAGTCCCTGATCATCATGAAGCTGCCCTGTCAACTTTAGACCACTTAGCTGGACTTGTGTAAGCCATTGGTATTTGGGAGTCTTTTGTACGTTCAGCTAAATCTATTCCTAACTAATACAAGACACATGATGCCTTTGTTCCATCTATTTTCTCTCTGATGAGTTTTGGAAGCCCCCGGGGAGGAGCTTACTTGTTAAGAGCTGATTTTTCATATATCTCGTGGCATTTTCTCTGCCTATCCTCTAGATGTTGGTGCCCCTGGTAGAAATCTTCGACCTCTACCAAGTGACTTCCTCATAACAGGATCACCAATAGTTTATGCTTCGATGAATAAAGGTCACTGTTCAGACTGCTCTCTGTTCTGGGGGGCACCACTTGGAGCTAAGAGCCACACATCTGCTGTGTCACTGGGAGAATGGCCTCACCTATTTCTTCCACCTATAAAATGAGAAAAATGATGACATTCACCATGTGGGGTCATTGCGAAGACTGAAAAAAGTAATGATGATAAAATGCAGCATTTAATTGAGCACTTTCTACGGGTTGTATAGAAATCTGTTCATTAAAGAGAGGGAATGAGAGGAATGAAAGAACTTTGAATAGAACAAAGAGGGGGGAGGGAGGGGAGGGGGAAAGGGGATAGGAATAATGGCAGACTGAGTTATCCATGATTACCCTAAATACATGTATGAAGACATAATTGTTGTAAAAATACTTTATATTAAACCAGCAACTCGAAAACTTGTGCTCTTTATATGTAATATGAAATGAAATGTACTCTGCAAATGTGTATAACAATTTAGAATAATAAAAATTTTTTAAAAATATTTAATAGATGCACATACCATGTTTCTAGGATCCTGTCCCATTAGTGGTACCTGCAGAGGTGGTGACAGTGCTGGCCACGCAAGTCCCTGTAGCTTAACCCCTGGCCTCTTCTCCCTGGGACACATTTGATTCACAGGACATTTATCTCATGGACAACTCGAGTGAAAACAAACTCTTCTGTGCTCAAAATAGTTGTTTCCCTACCCTTAATGCTGACTTATTGTCCCTTAAACCAAATAACAAGAGGCATTCCCAAGTGTCCTTGACCCTCAAGTAAAGGGAAGAAAGTACACCCAATATTCTCTGTGAGCTTATGTGTTCACTCTTACTGACACCACAGGAAACCCTTGAGGCTAGACCAGAGTGCAATTCCTTGAAGGGAAAAGCAGAAACTGGGATGAGGATCCCCCCTTTTTCCTTAGGGGGCACTAAAGAAATTAAACCATGTCAAAAGACTAGGGGCTGCTGCCCTCTAAACATGGTCCCTGGGTCATTTAATCTTGTAGGCCAGACTCACTGTGTTATTGAGAAATTGATAAACAAACAAACAAACAAACAAAAAATCCAAGCAGATCTAGGGGCTGGGGTTGTGGCTCAGCGGTAGAGCACTTGCCTAGCAAGTGCACGGCCCGGTTCGATCCTCAGCACCACGTAAAAACAAATGCGTTACGTACAACTAAAAGCAAATAAATAAATATTAAAAAAAAAAAAAAAAAAACAACAACAACAAACCAGCAGATCTGTATTCTCTACAGGAGGTTCCATGCTGCAGACTCAGAGTCACCCAACTCAGGTGACTCAGACTCGTCCTGGCTTGGCACTGAACAGATGCAGCTCTGGGTGAAAGTTGGGGTTTGTTTTCATAAGGTGCCTCTGGCCTGGGATCTCTAAGAGCAATCCCTGGCCCAATGACCCACTATAATCTTTGTAGAAAGAGAGCCAAACTCCACCATTTGCCTTTTCATGATGCTCTGCTGCTGCAAAGGGGAGCTGGTGGGGCTCAGCACTCAAGCCTGCCCTGGCTCTGGGCCTCTTACTTTGTGTTTTGGTTTGAATCTGAAATGTTCCCCAAAAGCTCATTTTTTGAAGGCTTGGTTCCAGTGCTGCAGTGTTGGGAGGTGGAGCGGAGGAGGGAGGGTACAGTGTTGAGAGGTAATTAGATCGTGAGGGCTCTGACCTCATCAGTGCATTAATCCTTGGATGGACTCATTATGGCTTATTGGGAGGTAGTGGAAACTTTGGGAGGTACGGCCTAGTTGGAAGAAATAGGTTTTTGGCAGTGTGACCTCGAAGGCTGTATTTTGACTCTGGCCCCTTCTTCTCTCTTTCTGCCTCATCCCTGCTTCCTAGCTGTCATAGGTGAGCAGTTTTGCCCTACCATGTGACCCCTACCATGATGGGCTGCTTCACCATAGACCCAGAAACAATGGAGCCCAGCGACCGTGAACTGAAACCTCTGAAACTATGAGCCAAAATAAATCTTTTTCCTTTATTTTGATTATCTCAGGTAGTTTGTCAGAGCAACAGAAAGCTATTAAGCTTTGCCAGGGAACAGTATCCAAAGTGAGGTTCACTGAAGGAAGCCTGGGGCATAGCACAGCCGTGACATCACTTGGGATAGGCAGGAGAGAAGGGAACTAATGACAGACATAATAATTTTGTGTCTATTCAATTTATTTTAATAAGTTGTTTTTGTTTTGTACAAGGGATTGAACCCGGGTGTGCTTAACCACTGAGGCATATCCCCAGGGTCTCACTAAGTTGCTTAGGACCTTGCAATTGAATTTGCAATCCCCCTGCCTCAGCCTCTCTAGTTGCTGGGATTATGGATGTGCACATGCCTAGCTGGAGACAATGATTTTGTGAGGAAGAGAAACTCCTATTAAAGGATATTCCTTTTTATTTCCTTTACGGTTAAAAAATGTGTGTGTGTAGCAGGTAGCGCGTGTATGTGGAAACACATGCATACAGTCTATATATTCCTCTCCCTTCCCAATCCTGTGAAGTGGAATGACAACTTCTAGAAAACTAACATTACCAGAGGTCTTTCATCATGACATTTTTGAAACAGTCTCTATTTGAGCTGTTTTGGGTCAAAACAGATTTTCTGACCTAGTCAACCGGGTATGTGGTCTCTGCTTTATCATATGCCCAGTTGTCTCTAAAATAATCATTGGTCCCCACACCATGCTCTAGAATCACTCATTTAAAGTTATTTTAAAATTTTTATTTATTTTATTTTATTATTTTTAGTTGTAGATGGACACAATACCTTTATTTTGTTTATTTATTTATTTATTCTTATTCATTTTTATTTATTTATTTTTATGTAGTGCTGAGGATCAAATCAGTGCCTCGCATGTGCTAGGCAAGCTCTCTACCACTGAGCTGTAACTCCAGGCAAATAAAGTTTATAAATACATACATACATATGTGTGTGTGTGTGTGTGCATGCACCCGCGTTACTTTGAACCCAGGGTGCTCTACCACGGAGCTAATACCCTTTTTATTTTAATTTTTTTTATTTATTTATTTATTTTGGCACCAGGAATTGAACTCAGTGATGCTTAACCACTGAGCCACATCCCCAGCCCTGTTTTGTATTTTATTTAGGGACAGGGTCTCACTGAGTTGCTTAGTGTCTTGCTTCTGCTGATGTTTTTTTGCTGATGCTTCGTGATCCTCCTGCCTCAGCCTCCCAAGCTGCTGGGATTACTGGTGTGCATCACTGTGCCTGGCCCCTTTATTTTTTTATGTTGATATTGGATCTCACTACATTGTTGAGACTGGCCTTGAACTTGCAATCCTCCTGCATCATCCTCCTGAGTCCCTGGGTTTACAGGTGAGTGACACTGTGTCCATTTCAAAAAATATATTTTGACCCTCTCCAAAATTATTTCTCAAGGTTCTCTACTTTACTCAGCTTTGGTGAAGGTGGCACTGTAGTTTGGATCTTGAACCCCCAAACGCCATTTATGTTGAAGGCTCGGTCTCCTGCCAGTGCTGCTGTTGGGACCTTTTGGAGGCGGGGCCTGATGGGAGGAAACTAGATCATAGGGGCTTGCTCTTGAAAGGGACATTGGTAACCTGACGCCTTCCCATCTATCTCTTTGATTTCTCTCTTTCACTTCCTGGCAGCCATGAGGTGAGCAGCTCATCCTGCCACTTTCTCCCATCACCGTGTAATGTGCCACTACAGGGTCAAGGCAGTAAGCAAGCATGTCTTCATTCAGACTGAAACCATGAACCAGAATAAACCTTTCCTCCTCATAAATGGACTATCTCAGGTATCCCATCACAGCAACGGTAGGGTCACTAACACAGGAAGCATTGCCATTTTTTCTTTTTTGCCACAAGTATTATGAAGTGATCAGAAAAAAAAAAAAATGAGATATGAGATTAAGGTTGGGGAGAATGGGGAGGTTAAGGGGGAAGGGACAGGTGGGCCATTCTTTTTCAAAAATACAGAAACCTTTTGGTTTCCTGGTTCTTAGATTATAAACTTAACCAGAGTTATTTCTAGCTTTGTAGGGCCAGCCCTGGCTTTAGACAATTGGGCGATTGTTCACACCAGATGACCTATAACCATAGAGTACAGGCTTTAGGATTATCTCCAATTTTTCTACTTGAAGCATGGTCCAGAGATGGCAATGCATGAGAGGTTGTTAGAAATGCAGAACCCCAGACCCTGCACTATCTCCACAGAGAAGAAGCTGCATTTTACCAGGATTCCTAGGTCATTTCTATGCATAATAGCTTTTGATAAGGATGGTCTAGAAGACATCCCATTTCACAGATGTGTAAACTGAGGTCCAGACAGGCTGAGGAATGTGGCCTTGACATCTACCTTTCTGATGGGTTTGCAAAGATGCACTTTATTTCCCTAGTTACTAAACCTGGCTTCTGAGCCCAGACTTGGGCTCTGTAGGAGAAACCATATTCTCACCCAATTAGGGCAACTTGGCAGTTATGGATTTTTTGCCATCTTGTTTGGGTAAACAGTTAATTCAGGACTGTCCCTTTCTTTTTTCCCCCTTTCCCTAAGCCAGAGCTTCCCAAGGCTGGGGCTCTCATCTGTGGTTCTGGGGTCAGAGAGGAGGGGCAGGAATGCCATGGACAGTAGTGATACTTGCTCATCACGAGGTTCCTGGATCCAGAGGCAAGTGAAGGTGGGATTCCTTCCTCCCTTGCCTCTCCAAGCAAGCCCTGCACGAGGAGGCATCCACCTGTTAGAAGAGGTATCTTTTAGTATGCCACACAAAGGCTCTGGGCAGGACAAGCTAGCCAGGGCCCTAGGCCAGGGCTGGTTGATCCATGGTATGCGTCAGTAGAAGTCAACATGGACAGAGATAAGATTCATCTCATGTGTGTTGGCTGAATGACTTTTCAAGAAATGACTGGCTAATCAGAGAAGTCATGAGGACTGCACACTTCCACCAGAGAACATTTTAATATCGTTAGGGCCAAAGAACTTACACATAACGAAAGAATGTAAGTTCCTTGTTGGATTTCGTATGTCTTTGCTTCCTAAAATTCATAAATGTCTTTTTCAAGGGACTTTAACCAGGTGATAATCCTGAATATGGTCTTAAATGATAATCCTGAATATGGCCTTAATTTCTTTGAGCAGATGGAAGAACTAGGAAATTTACAACCTGACCTTAAATGGGAGAGGTCATCTCTTCAAAGTCACGTACTCCACTACATAGCAACCGCAGGTGGGGTTAAATGCATCCTCTCTACCCCTGCTCCTAGTTGTGAAGCTTCTCAGGGAAAGGCATAGATCTCGCTCTTCACCTATTCTCTTACAATCTAGGCATCATGGTTTGTGCTTTCTTCTTTAAGTTCTGGATAGTGACTGATTGTATTTTCCAGAATGGACACCACAATATCTCTCATTTCACAAAGTCCTCTAACCATGTGATTCTGTCACTCCTTTCATCAAGAGGTGGAGACTGAGTCCTCTCTCTTTGGATGAGTTAGTGATGTGTTTGGTGTAGGGTGGAAGTGATACTGGATAACTTCCCAAACTATGTCACAAAGGTGATGCACATCCTCCTTGTTCACTGGAACACACATTTGCTTTGGAGTGTTGAGTTGCCATTGAAGAAGTCAGTATACAGCAGGGCATGCCTTGCAATCCTGGCAGCTCAGGAAGCAGAGGCAGGAGGATTGTGAGTTCAAAGCCAGTCTCAGCATCTCAGCAAGGCCCTAAGCAACTTAGTGAGACCCTTTCTCAAAATAAAAAACAAAAAGGGCTGGGGATATGGCTCAGTGGTTAAGTTCCCCTGGATTCAATCTCTGTACCAAAAAAAAAAAAAAAAAAAAAAGGAAGTCATACACCACGAAGCCAGAAATGTCTATGGAAAAATGGAAATCTACACAGATAGCCCATATGAAGATGCTGTGGTCTTCAAGTTGTCCCCACTGTACTACTTCTCTAGGGTTGCTATAACATGGCACAGTGTTATACTTTCTAAGTGTCCTTGTCCAATTTTTTCTCTATTTACAAAGATACCTTTTCTACTGGAATGGAGCCATTTTTTCCTATTTCCCTCATACATAGTATTTTATTTAGCCTCTTTTTGATGGTGCTTTAATCGATCCTCTTTAGCACCCGCCCGGCCTGCCTCTTTTTTGGTGCAACTTCAAATATGCTCCTTTTTCTAGCGAAACCATAGGAGGTGAAGCTGCGATTCAAAGCCAGTGCCATGTTCTCAACCATTAGGAACAGAGTTCTGAGAGAAGGTGTTGCAGGACAGTACCATGCATTTGCTTGCTCAACAAACACTTATTAAGCACTTACTGATGCCCTGGGGAGGAGGATGATCTGAATCCAGCCCCTTCCTACCTGTAGCTAAGTTTGATGGGGGAATCTGATACTTAAATATTCACTAAATATGGTGTCATAAATGTTGCAGGGAGGAAGAGTATAGTGCCCTGTGAATGTCACATGCTTGAAAATCAGGAGAGGCTTTTCCAAGATGGAGAATAGGAGGCATGGAGTTGGCTTACAAATAAGTGAGAGAAAAGTCAAGTCCAGCCTGATGGAGTAGCACATGCGCAGAAAAGTCCAGGACTCGCGGTACTCTTTAAGATTTGAAGTTGCCAAGAGGTCATTAGTAGCCAGGAGGTCACTGTGGGTGATGAGGGCCTAGTGAGTTAGGCAGAGAAGCACTGAGAATGTCAATGAAGGGTTCAAGACAGACCCCAGCCCGGGGGGCTGCTTCCCCTGGCAAGGATAAACTCCTGGACATGGGGAGCTCATGACTCAACCAGGCTTAAAGCTTGGCCCTGTAATGACTTGAAACAGCACTAACCGTTTCTAACAGCTCAAGGCAGTCTCTAGGAGTCCCCCTCCCCCACCAAATTGCCTGCTGGAAAGTTCAAGGCTGCCAGGGAAATGTACTGTTCTAACCAAAACCCAAAGGTAGGCTCCACCACCCTTGTGTGTAGCTTTTGCTAGAAAGGGCTTATGGTTGTGAATCCTTTCCCTGTGACCTGCAATTCAGAGTGTCTTTCTTCAGGACCCGAAGCCCACTCTTTTCAATGTAATCATAGGAGGGATGGGGCCCCTGTCTCCCTCTCTGTGGGGGGACTGAATCCTCACTTCCTTCACTGCCAGCCAGCACCAGAGCTGGCCCAGTCATATCCACACAGACAACCCTGCTGAGCCCCTCCTCCCTGCTCCCTCATTTTCCTTTAAAAATTCCGAGTTGTCTATGACAAATCCAAGTTGAGTTCAGTTCACACTGGACCCTTTTTCCTATTGTAATAGTTACTCCTGACTAAAATCTGACTTTACCACTTTAACGAGGGCCTGGCTTTGTTTATCTTTGACAACAGGCCTGCCTATAACTGGGTGAGAAACCACAAGCTCACTGGACTGAATTCCTTAGCTATGCACAGTGTGCAGTGTGAGAGCCCCCGCAGTCCAGCACCCCGGGCTACTCAAAAAGCCGGCTGCAACTCCTGGGCCTAGCACGGCCTGTCATATCTCTGTGCAGAACAAGAAACTGCTGGCTCACTGAAAACAGAGCGCATTTATAAACAGGAAGCTGAGTGTGTGACCACAGACATTTAGCATCTGATAGCAATTGCTGGATGTGGTGGGGGAAGAAAATTTGAATTACAAAAAAAAAAAAATTGTGCCACTAAATAAGAACTCTCTAGCTCATGGAAACACAATCTTCCTATGGGTTATTTATTAAATGCTTAAATAAGGGAAGTTCTTATCTGGTTAAACCAAGTTGGTAAGTCAGGCAGGCTGCAAGTATTTTATGGTGTCCCTCAGAGTGTGTGGTTTTCTTTTTTTCCTCTCCCTAAGCAAAGCAAAAGGGCTCTTTGGTGAGATTTTTGTGTCCTGCGTAGAAGAGATTTGTTTCCCTATGCGTCCTGACAGTCTGCCTGCTCCACACCCAGAGCTCTGTGAAAACGCAAGTGACAGTCACTGCTGTACAAACACCAGCAGGACCAACCTTGACGGGAAGCCATGCCCTACCAGGGCACAGACTGGACAGTGCAGGGTTCAAATGGAGACTTGCTTGGATCCAGCATGGCAAAGAGCGTGTGAGAGGACTGGACTCTCCTGAGTTTCAGCAGCCCTGGAAGAAGGCTCAGTTTCTTTGGTGATGTTTGGCAGTGGTGGGGTTGGTTTCTAGTAAGTGGGCTCAAGAAGGTTGGGCTTTACAGCCAAGGAAAGAACCAGGCAATTATTTTCTAAAAGTTTATCTTCTGGGAACTGACACCATTGCTGCTTTTGCCATCGAGACAGAGGTCTCAGCGATGTTTGGAATCTTTCCACTTCCCTTCCGCAGAATCAGCCGATGGATGGATGCTAATAGCAAGGTGCCTGGTTCATAGTAAGTTCCCAGTGAGCTGTGGCCATCGGTGTGATGTGTACTGTTTTGTTTAATTTTCACAATAACCTCAGGAGATTGGTTTTGGCAACCTGACTGGATTAATATGGTAATGTCCATAGTAATGTCCTTATAGAATCAGAAAGTAGCATATCTGGGACTATGGCCCAAGTGTGCCTGGTTCAGAGCACGGTTGTTTACCTAACTTGTCACTGAAGTTTCCAATCGTGCTGTATCTCTTACTTAATATTGACATTGTAATTAGTAGTGCTAATATTCAAGTATTATTACACAGTAGAAAACCCTATTTGGCTATTTATCAGTACCTTACAGAGCAGCTGTTAGTAACTGCTCCTCTATTATTTACCAAAAAAATGAGCTAGAATTTCTAAGTAGCAGTGATTGTGTTCTCCAAGTGCCTCAGACAACATATTACTATTAATAGTGCTAATAAAAATTACTTTTTAAATATATATTTTGTTGTCGACAGATCTTATTTTATTGAAATGTGGTGCTGAGGATCGCACCCAGTGCCTCTCACATGCTAGGCAAGTGCTCTGCCACTGAGCCACAACCCTGGCCCATAAAAGATATCTTTTATAGAATATTTATGATGTGCTAGATATGTATAGTGCTATAATATTCCATATAGATTCAAAACAGTCTTTTGCCATAGATGTTATTATTAGCTCCATTGTACAGATGAGGAATCTTGCGGTTCAGAAATGCTAAACTAGATTTCAATTCAAACCAAATGACTCCAGAGCTCCCTGTTTTATACTCCAGGCCCTTGGGTTTTTATTTATTTAAGAGCAGGTTGCAACTTCTTTGTTTCATCAGAGACTGAAGAAAGGACTGAGCCACGACAGTTACTACAGACTTTCTTAAGATTTGCCAGAAGCAGCCTCTGTCAGGCTCCTGTCACTGATTCATAAAGGAGGTGCTCACAGTAAAGAGGAGGAGAAAGGGGACTGGAGAAGGAGCAAGCCAAGCCAGGGTGCAATGTCAGGCCTAGTCCTGAAGAGGGAAGCTTCCACCTGACCCTACAGGGAGCTCTGGAGTTTAAATTCTGGCTGAGTTTGTCCACACACAGAGCAAGAAATCTGGGTATTGAGAGAGGTAAGTGCAGAGTCAGCCAAGACAGCCAAGCCCTCTACTCAAGGGCTGTCCTCAGGGCATATACGTTCTCATGCATTTCTAAATTTCCACCCTGAGACCAATAGCCTGAGAGAGATCCTCAAAGAGAATTCTAAGTCTGAGCCTTAGGAGCAAGCCACAGAACCCTGGGAAGGCGCCCAGCACTAGCACAGGACTGGTACACGTTGCATCCACATACTGTAAGTAGGGCTATTTCTTCGGATTCACAGCAAGCTTCATCTACCAGAACAAGAGTGTCTTTCTCCTATAAATAGAGTCTGAAGAAAAGCAATCTGGGACTGTATGGGGGTTTCTAGTAAGGGCTGACAAATTCAGTCCTCAGTCTTCTTTCATGCAGCCTTCCAGCTAAGAATTGCTTTTACGTTTTTTTAAATATTTATTTATTTGCTTTAGTTGTACACAATGTGTTTATTTTTATGTGGTGCTGAGGATCGAACCCCGGCCGTGCACGTGCTAGGCGAGTGCTGTACTGCTGAGCCACAATCCCAGCCCCTTTACATTTTTTAATGGTTTAAAAGAAATCAAAAGAAGCATAATATGTTGTAATATGAGAAAATTATTGAAATTCATATTTTTAGGTCCATAAATAAAATCTTAGTGGAACGTATTTTCTATGACTGTTTTCACTCTATTTATTTATTTAATTTATTTTTATGTGGTGTTGAGGATCGAACCCAGCACCTCACATGTGCTGGGAGAGCACTCTACTACCGAGCCGCAACCCCAGCCTGTTTTCACTCTAAATGATATCATTGACTAGTTGTGTCAGAGACCCATATGCTCCACAAAGCTGAAAACATCTACTATCTGTCCCTTTACTGAAAAAGATGGCCTGGTTCTTATTCTTTAATATTAGGGAACTAGGCTTTTTGTTTTTCTGCTCTACCATTCTTTTTTTTATTTTTTATTTTGTAGTTGTAGATGGACAGCATGCCTTTATTTTATTTGTTTTTATTTTTATGTAGTGCTGAGGATCAAACCCAGTGCCTCACACATGCTAGGCAGTGTTCTGCCACTGAGCTAGAGCCCCAGGCCTGCTCTAGCATTCTTCACATGTGCTTTCACCTCATGGCCCAAGATGGCTCCTTAAGCTCTAGCCATTGTGTGCATTCAAGCCACTGCAAAAGAATAAAGAATTCAATTTCTCCCTTCAAAAAACCTTCTGAGAATCACACTCTGCACTTTCATTGTATCTGACCAGAAGTTAGTTTCCTTATCATATCTAGTAACCTTACCTATAAAACTTTGCTCCAAAATCTATGAGCTCAACAAAAAATTGATTTCATTGTTAAGAAAAAATGAGGACTATATGTCTTGAGACTACTTGTAGTTCTGCCTCACCTAGTTAAGAGTATCAAAGTAAGAAAATTTGAAAGAAAACTTTAGGCCAATATCTTTAATGAACATAGATGCAAAAATCCTCAACAAAATTCTGGCAAATCGGATACAAAAACATATCAAAAAGATAGTGCACCACGATCAAGTGGGGTTTATTCCAGGGATGCAAGGCTGGTTCAACATTCGGAAATCAATAAACATAATACATCACATCAATAGACTTAAAGATAAAAATCATATGATTATCTCAATAGATGCAGAAAAAGCATTTGACAAAATACAGCACCCCTTTATGTTCAAAACACTGGAAAAACTAGGAATATCAGGGACATATCTCAACATTATAAAAGCTATTTATGCAAGGCCCAGAGCTAACATTATCTTAAGTGGAGAAAAATTGAAAGCATTCCCTCTAAAAACTGGAACAAGACAGGGATGCCCCCTCTCACCACTGCTATTTAACATAGTACTGGAAACTCTGGCCAGAGCAATTAGACAGACGAAAGAAATTAAAGGGATCCAGATAGGAAAAGAAGAGCTCAAATTAGCACTATTTGCTGATGACATGATAATCTACCTAGAAGACCCAAAAAACTCTACCAGAAAACTTTTACAACTAGTAAATGAATTTGGCAAAGTAGCAGGATACAAAATCAATACCCATAAGTCAAAGGCATTTTTGTACATCAGTGACAAAGCCTCTGAAAGGGAAATGATGAAAACTACCCCATTTACAATAGCATAAAAAAAAATAAAATACCTGGGAATCAACTTAACGAAAGAGGTGAAAGAGCTCTATAAGGAAAATTATAGAACACTAAAGAAAGAAATCATAGAAGAACTCAGAAGATGGAAAGACCTACCTTGCTCTTGGATAGGTAGAATCAATATTGTCAAAATGTCCATACTACCAAAAACATTATACAGATTTAATGCAATTCCAATCAAAATCCCAATGTCATTCTTCAAAGAAATAGAAAAAGCAGTCATGAAATTCATCTGGAGAAATAAGAGACCCAGAATAGCCAAAGCAATCCTGAGCAAGAAAAGTGAAGCAGGGGGCATCACCATACCAGACTTTAAATTATACTATAGAGCAATAGTAACAAAAACAGCATGGTATTGGCACCAAAACAGACTGGTGGACCAATGGTACAGAATTGAGCACACAGAGACTAATACATATAATTTCAGCTATCTTATATTAGACAAAGGTGCCAAAAATGTACAGTGGAGAAAGGATAGCCTCTTCAACAAATGGTGCTGGGAAAACTGGAAATCCATATGCAACAAAATGAAATTAAACCCTTGTCTCTCACCATGCACAAAATTCAATTCAAAGTGGATCAAGGACCTAGGAATTAGACCAGAGACAATACGCCTAATAGAAGAAAAAGTAAGCTCCAATTTCCAACATGTCGGATTAGGCCCCAAGTTCCTTAATAAGAATCCTGTAGCACAAGAACTATTACCAAGAATTAATGAATGGGATAGATTTAAACTGAAAAGCTTCTTCTCAGCAAAAGAAACAATCAGTGAGGTGAATAGAGAGCCAACTAATTGGGAACAAATATTTAATACATGCACATCAGATAGAGCACTAATTTCTAGAATGTATATAGAACTAAAAAAACTTAACACCAAAAAAGCAAATAACCCAATCAATAAATGGGCTAAGGAATTGAAAAGACACTTCTCAGAAGAAGATACACGATTAATCAACAAATACATGAAAAAAATGCTCAACATCACTGGCAATTAGAGAAATGCAAATCAAAACTACTCTAAGATTTCATTTCACTCCAGTCAGAATGGCAGCTATCAAGAACACAAACAACAATAAATGTTGGAGAGGATGTGGGGAAAAAGGCACACTCATACATTGCTGGTGGGACTGCAAAATGGTGCAACCGCTATGGAAAGCAGTATGGAGATTTCTTGGGAAAATGGGAATGGAACCACCCTATGACCCAGCCATCCCACTCCTGGGTCTATTCCCAAAAGACTTAAAAACAGCATATTACAGTGACACAGCCACTTCAATGTTTATAGCAGCACAATTCACAATAGCTAGGTTATGGAACCAACCTAGATGCCCCTCAGTAGATGAGTGGATAAAGAAAATATGGTATATATACAAAATGGAATTTTACTCAGCAATAAGAGAGAATAAAATAATGGCATTTGCAGGTAAATGGATGAAGTTGGAGAATATAATGCTAAGTGAAATTAGTCAATCTCAAAAATCCAAGTACCGAATGTTTTCTCTGATATAAGGAGGCTGGTTCACAGAGTTGTTGGAAGGGGGTACATAGGATCAGAGGAACACTAGAATGGTCAACGGAAAGGGAGGGGAGGGAGGGAGTAAGGGGGGGTTGGAAAAAAATTGGTGGTTGAATGAGATGGATATCATTATCCTAAATGCATGATTGAAGATCTGAATGGTACTTATATACTTTGTATACAAGCAGTTGTATGTAAAAAGATACTATACTTGTGCACGATGAATAAGTAAATAAATAATAAAAAAAATTTTAAAAAATGTATATTAAAAAAAAAGAATGGTATGTAATTGCATAAGGTAAAAGAAAAACCAAGTTGTCTAACTTTTCACATTTTGATTACAATGTTTCTTCTCACAGGTCCAATCATTCCCCCTTGTCTTTAATAGCAGGATATCAAACCGAAACACCCTAGTTTCCTTCCTTCTAGCCAGCATTTTGTTCCTACAAAAAGAAACAAGTGACTAAATAAAAAGATTAAAAAGTAGACTTATCTAATATTACCACAAATAGAAAGAGGAAGACTGGGGTCAGAGGCCCTTACAGTTCTCATTGAGAGCACTGCAGCAGCCTCCTTTGCAACCATGCAATGGAGGGTCCAGACTTATTGCCCAAACCTCCACCCTAGGCATATCTGCCCACATTCCCACCTCTATCTGTCTACTATGCATATATCACCATATTGATTCCCTGCTTCCAGCAGGTGAAAATCCTTCTCTACTGTGTGTCTTCTGAGGCCTTCTGCCTAATCCTTGGGCATCAGATCTTGCTATTTGCACCTTGCTTTCCATATTCCACAAATATCACACTCCTGGGAGGCCTTAAGCATGGAGTTGTTGCCCTTCCTCCTCCTCCTCCTCCTTCTCTTACTCTTCTTCTTCTTCTTCTTCTCCTTCTTCTTCTTCATATTTAGTTGTCAAAGAACATTTATTTAATTTATTTATTTATATGTGGTGCTGAGAATTGAACCCATTGCCTCACACATACCAGGCAAATGCTCTACCACTGAGCCACAACCCCAGCCCTGGAGTTGCACTTCTATATTTAGATTCTAGGGGATACATGAAGGGTACTTTGTGGGTTCCCAGTTGTCACCAGCATCCTTACACCCAATTCCCATTTTAAATCTAAACCAGTGGTTCTCAAATGGGAGCAATTTTTTGCCCCCAAGGAATACTTGGCAACATCTGGAGATATTCTTTTAATTGTCATGACTGAGGCAGGAAGAGTATATGTGATTGGCATCTAGTGGGTGGAGGCTGAGGTGCCATTGAACAATCTATGATGCATCAGATCTCCAAGAACAATTATCCAGTCCAAAATGTCAAGAGTACTGAGGTTGACACTGGCCTGTACTACGTCAAGAAAGTCTGCAATTTTTGACAAATATGGCTTACAACGTTAGCTGTGTATTGAAAATGCTTTTATCTTAGTGAGAGGCACAGGAGAGTAAACAGGGATGATTCACAGTGTGTGTGACATGGGGTGCTGAGGACCCCAAAGCCACAATAATCGATTTGACCTGGGGAGGAGTTGAGGTGAGCAAGGAAACCTGGCAAAGAAAGTGGAGATGCAGGCTGAGACGACTGGAGGAGCTGGAGTCAGCCAGGTGGAAAAGGAAGTGCCCTGCTCCAGGCAGCTGGAGGCCATCCATGCTCAGGGCCCAGAGACCAGGAATCTTCATTCCTGCGAGGAATTTAAGAAGTCTTAAGGTGGCACACAGGAAGTGACTGGGGAACAGACCATGAATAGTCTTCAAACCCAGTAGTGGAGTTAGAGCTTCCCTCTGGGGCAAGCAGAGGGAGTCCACTGGAAGCCAGGTGCTTCTATCTGGGAATCTGATGAAAGATAGGGGCAGGGGGTGGGGTAGGGACACAGAGGAAGTTGAGGCTTCCTTCTCAGGCAGCCCCTAGCCTTCACATCTGCTTTGTGAGGTTTGTGATTCTTGCTATTTAGACCCATTGAGAGAACCCTAGTTCCACCAAACAAATTTCCTTTCACTCTATCTCTGATCATCATGGGGACTGAAACTTGGGAGATGGTTCTGAAGTTGAGATTCCAATTACAGACGATACTCAGAGTCAATAGAAATGGAAAACATTCCTCTGAGAGAGGCTATGGTGATAAGAGGGCTTGGATAGAACCCTGAGGACATTTCCATTTAAAGAGCAGTGGAAAAGGGGGAAGATCCCAAGGATACTAACAGAAACAGAGTAGGAGAAAAGTTCAGGCTCTTTATGCCATGGGTCAAGAAAAGACAGTGTTTTTGGAAGAAAGGAGAAAGAATATAAAATGTTACAAAGAGGTGAGAGGGATATTCTGCTGGGATTGGCATTGGTGGTGTTGATGAGGATGCTGGGCGTGGAAATCAGTTATCAGTGAGGTGAGCAGTGAGTGGGAGGGGAGGCAGCAGAGAGAGTAGACAGGGGATGGCTCCTCCAGAATCTGGTAATGGAGAGAGAGGCGACATCTGTGTCCATGGATGCTATGACAAAGAGGTGAAAGTTAATTGGTTTAAGTAACAAAACTTACTGTCTCATGGTTCTGAAGACTGGGAGTCTGAGGTCAAGTAAGCAGATGGTTCATTCTGCGACATTAGTTCAATGCCTCCCCCGGGTCCTACTGGTTTTCTGTCAATTTTTGGTGTATCTTGAGTTATGAAAGCCTTACCCCAATCTTTTCTTTTGTCTTCACACAGCATTCTGTGTCATTATTTCCCCCTTATACAGACAAAAGTTATATTGGATTAGGGAGCAGCCTAATGACTTAATTTTAATCTGATTTCATTTCTTCACATAGAATCACATTTCAAGTTATGGGGGGATGGTTAGGGCTCAGATGTATCTTTTTTTGGGGGGGGGGACACAAATTCACAATATTTAGGGATATAAATGTAATATATATTCACTATAAACTTTTAAATAATACTGATTTGTCTAGAGTACAATTTTAAAATTACGTTAAAAGAAAGAAGTGTGCCTCTGAAGAATGAGAGAGATAAAGCAGAATTTAGAGGAAAAGGAAGTCTATTGAAGGTCTTTGTGGTTTGTTAGTTCAAGATGTGGAAAGATGGCAGGAAGGAGTCAGTAGGAAGGGAGAAGTTGAGGACTGAGGATAGTGTGTTTAGAATAGTGTTTTGTTCTGAGTGTGTGTGTGTATGTGTGTGTGTGTGTGTGTGTGTGTGTGTGTGTGTGTTGCTGGGGATAGAACCCAGGGCCTCATACATGCTAGGCAAATGCTATGCCACTGAACCACATCCTCATCCCCTTAAAATGTTAAGAAAAGCATTTCCAAAAGAAAATGTACCACATTTCCTAATATTTATATAAATATTTAAAGCACATTAAACTATGGTATTTGTTACCCATGGATATACCTATAAAACATAATAAAAGTTTGAACATACATACATACATAAAAGAAGCACACTAACCTCAGGCTAGAGGTTACATCTGGAGAGTGGGGTAGGGGATCGGATGGGTGTATTCTATCTATCCTGAATGCTTTCCATTTATTGTTTAGTGAAAGAGACAAACTTGACTTTAAAGCAAATAAAGCTAAATGTTGACATCTGTTAATATGGGGGTAGTAACCAGTACGTGAATATCTGTTAATATTTTTAGTATTTTGCTGTATATTTGAAATGTCATCATTAAGCATAAACCATTTCAATAAAGACTATTACCGCACTTGTAAAAGCACACCAAAGGTGTTCATTTAATTACATCATTTTATTTTTATTAAGAGTGTATAAATACAGCAGATATTTTAATACCAGTTTTACTATAATATAGAATATCATGTATCTGTTTTTGTGTGTATTTCTAGTTATAACTGTTCTCAATATATCCTCCCAAAAGTGTTTTTCATAAACAGATATAGATGCCTTATTTCATTGTAGATCTGTATTTTCATCAAGTGCGGTCACTGGGCTTCTATTTTTCAAAGTTAGAATGACTGACAAGGCCAGCTGACTGTTTCCTTAGGTCAGTAAATGTAGCTGGGCCAGCACACCATGAGGGGGATGCCGGGAGGCCGGGCACAGGTCTGAATGGTCCCAACAACCCTGGCCTGAAGATAGGGCAGCCACAGACCCAAGGCAGCCAAGAAGCCTCCTCATCTTTCTACAGTTTCTGAACAAGGCAACATGCCTGGGAACTGTCCCAACAATGCTTTCAGCATTCCTAATTCTGTTTCCAGTTTTGAAAGAACTTTTTAAAAAGTTTGACTTAAGAACAGGGTCAAAAGGTGATGGATTTTAGGAGTAGCCTACAAGTTACAGGAGATGAGCCTTTGTCCAAATCAGTGTGTGTTTATATAAACTCTGTCATGGCCTAGTTATGTGCTACCTTGACATCTAAAACCAGGAGGGTCTCTAACGACCTGACCATACTGTGCTACCCACTCTGCTCTTATGGATGAGGTCTCCCAGCTGAACAACCAGTGCCTGGTTTCTGTCAGCCCACAGAATTATTGAAACAAACCAATCACATTCTTCTATAAAAACCAGGGCCCACCCTGCCTCCTGCACTGCAAAGCCTGCCCTCCCTGTCCCTGCTTGTCCACTCGGGCCTAGCCCCGTGTGAGGCAGCTTCTCTTCCCCCAGACTGACACTCCTGCTGTCAGTCTGCCTAGATCAGGTGCCATGTGTTTGGTCAATCCATAGATGAAGGGTGGAATCCTGTCTTCACAAATCAATGGAAATCAATGGGACAATGAGAAAGCAAATAGCAAGCTGTTAGATTTAAATCCAACCATATGAACACCCACATTTATTGTAAATGGCATAAATATGCCAATTAAAATGTAGATTTCCAGATTAGATTAAAAAGCAAAATTTAACTATATTCTGTGTACAAAAAAAATCCATTTAATATAAAGACTTAAACTGGCTAAAAGTAAAAAGATAGGAAAAATATGCCACACAAATCTCTGTTGATTTATTCAACAGAGAGCTAGAGTGACTGTATCAGAGTGGCAAAGAATATTACCAGAGATAAAGAGGGCCAGTGATAATGGGGTCAGTTTGTCAAGATGACATTACAATCTTAGCCATTAATGCATTAAATATTAGAGATTCAAAACTTATACAACTAGTCTATACTGGAGAATCTAAGCAAGAAACTTAGGAGCCAGGTTAAAATCCTGAGCAAATGATTGGTCAGATTTTCATGCCAAATAACTAATTTCTGAATTCCATATTAAGCTTCTAGGGTGGGATTCTGATAACTTCCATAGTATCTTGCATGTAACTTCATTATAACATTTACTATATTGTACCCTAATTGATCATTTAGAGTTGCATATGGGTTTGTTTTTGTCATCAGATGATGACTTCTTTAAAGGCAAAGATCCATGCCTTACTTAATTTTGCATTTCACGAATATGACAGAGTCCCAGACACAAGGAGCTAAATAAATGTTTATACTATTACATTCAGGGAAATCTTTCCAAATGTAATACCAGTTTCCTAAGATAACTAGTGTATGTATTCTCTACATTTTGTAGGTGAGGAAGTGAGAGAGAATAAGTAATTGCCCAGATTTTATTTAAATATTGAGCTACTGAGTTATTCATTCTACTATCTGCACTCAATTTTAATCATAATTTGGAGATGATTAGACTTCTGAACATTAAGGTACTTGATGAGGCAGATGGTGCATCTTAAATATAACTTCCATTTTTAGGTGTGTGAATTCTAAATAATTTTCTAGGTAATCTTCTAGAATTGCTAATTTAAGAGTTATAAAATAAGAAGGCACATATTAGTCTAAGTATTATTTCTAAAGATAACTTGGGCACTATTCCATGTGACCAAACTTTTGAATCTCAGGTCATTTCAAATGATGTTGTTTTAAATTCCTGAACTATTATAACTCTATGTCTCTATCATCAAATGTAATGATTAAAGGAATTACAAAGCATCTATAACAATTTAATCCACCATATTAGACCTAAACTTGATAAACAATAAGTGATTTCTCTCCTCCCAAATGACCATGTATATTTTTCTTCTTAAAGATTCCATTCTGAAAGAATAGCATCTCCATTCTCTACACTTGATTCCTAGTGTGGAGTTTAATTATTGAAGTTCTCTTATGGCCAGGAGTTAGGAAAATTATGTTCTTAATCTTTGATCCTATAATCTGCTTTGAAAGAAAGAATAATACCAATGTGTCTTATGAATTCCAACTTGTGACTGAATGCTCTTTAGATTTACTTAAGATACTCAAATAGCCATTGCCTGCCAACTCCCATTGAAATTTATGCTGCCAATGAAAGACATACCCCCAGGAAGCTCTGGTCTGGCCAAAAGGTGCTGGCATCAGCAGCAGTGGGGGATATCTTTTGTGCTCATCTGAATTTTAATTCCTGAAGCCTCTGTAAGTCAAAAGGTGCTGCTTGCTGGAGAGGAAATGTTCTTTCTTTTCACTCAGTAAGAAGCAAGTTCCGTGACATTTTTACAAAACACTTTCCGGAGGAAAGGTAAGAATTTCTTCATCTTTAGGGTCATGTTCTCATAAGTCATATAAATGTGGCAAGTCCAGGGGCTGTGTACATTTTGCTTTTTGGTTCTCAGCAGAGAAAACTAATAATGGGAACAAAGACTGGAGACAGGAAATAAGGCTAATTTTAGAAAGAACTGAAACAGCTCTCCTACCCTCTGCAATGCCCCTTCCTGCTCCAAACAACCCTCCTGCTCACCCTTACGAACCCCAGAAACTCTATGGGAATTGATCACTAATGACCTGTGGTTTTGACTACCTTCTCCTTTAAAAACCAATTACTTTGGAAAACCATCCCTTTAGAAAACTGAACTCTCTCATCATAACTACCCAATTGTTCTCATAGTAAATGCATAAACTGGGGACTGCAAAATGCAAGTCAGAGATGTGTTTGAGACCACATCACATCACATGTTTGGTTTGACAATTGCATTATGACTAAACCAATTTGTATTTTCTTTCCAGAGACCTTGGCACCCATTGTCCTGCTTTGGGCAATATCTGCCAGACTTCTGTAGAAAATGGGAATTGTGCTTGTTGAAGTTAATCTCTTCTAATGTTTCAAAAATAAATAAGCTTTTCTAGCATGTTTAAACGTTTTGCTAAAGGCTCCCAAGAAACAACATGTAGAAGAAAAAGAAAAGACATAAGCTAGAAGAACTGTATTTTAAATGAATAAAGATGAGTTATTGTTTAGAGTATACACACCGGAGGCACCGATGAATGGTTTGTCTAAGTGAAGTGGTATTTGAGGAAAAGTAAGAGAGTAGAAGCAGGATGTGGCCTGGCCTGACCAGGAGATACCAGGCTCAAGGTCGAAGAGTCTATTTCTACAAAGGTTTTTAGAGTGTGTGAAGAGAGAAATACATCTCTTCTTCCTTCTCTTCCCCTTCTTATTTGTTTTTTAAACTTTCTTCTCTAGATTTGGACAATTTAATAAAACTGTTATGGACTGTTATGTAAGAAAAGAAACAGGACCCAAATTGGTTAAAGTATAAATGTGTTTCCTACGATGTTTTGCTTGTTCCTCTGTTATTCCTGGCTTGGCCCACGGAGCTCAGTGGCAAGACAGGTCATCAGTTGCACATTCTTTGTTTTCTCACAGACAAAGATCCTGGAAAGACAAGCCTTGCAGGTGTCTGCCCTGCACACAAATGAGGCAGGTGACCCAGTTGAAGTTTGTGGCAAATGCTTCCCAGTAATACCCAGTATTAAGCTAACATTAAACAAAACAAAACAAGCTCTGATTCAATTTTCCTCCATTAGGCTGAAACTCTGATCATCACAAAACAGATGGCTTGAAGCAATAGGGTAGGAGTTGGATTACTTTGTAGCATGATTTAAATTACTAATAAGCCAATTCCTATGTAATAGAAGTCTAGAGAACATTGGCAATTAACTTGGCAAGAAAAGTCTTAAAAAACAACAACAACTGGGAGTAGTGGTACACGTCTATAATACCAGTTACTCAGGGGCCAACGCAGAACTGCAAGTTCAAGGCCAACCTGGGCAATTTAGAAGGTCCTTCTTTGAAATAAAAATATTATAAAATATTTGTGGTTGGGTGTAGCTCAGTGGTAGAGCATTTGCCTAGCATGGGCAAGACTCTGGGATCAATCACACAAGAAAAAAAAAAAAAATGGAGGAGAAGGAAAAAAATAAAAAAAGATACAGCTACAGGAAGTGATGGTCTATGTAGTGAAATGAAAATAGGTCTAAGAGTCAGAGGACCTGGACTCAAGTCCTGATTCTACTTACTATGTGCTTCTTGCCTATGAACCTGGATTTAGCCATTTAACCTCTCCAAGCATCAATCTCTTCATCTGCAAAAAGAAACAATAATCATAAGTAATTCATTGGGTTATTGGGAATATTTTACAACATTCTATTCTTGAACTTAAAAAAAAATAAAGCCTTTTTGTCGTTGTTGCTGTAATGTCAGAAGGAAGAATCCATACTAATATCTTTGCAGGGTGTTAGTGTCCCTGACTTTCTTTAAGATGTCTGCATTAGATTGTCTGACCTGAATTCTTAGGTTTGACTTCATCTCCTTTGAAAGGAGAAAAGTTTGGCCAGTCACATGATTATTCAGGTTGTCTTTAGTTTAACAAGCTCCCAAATGATTTGGGTGATGACCACAACCAATGAGGTACTGTTTGTCCCTTGGGTTCTGCATTCTGATGTTTTTAAGATATCCTCTGTCTGAATATGGGAAGAATTGAGAGCCAGTAGGCTTTATTTGTAAATAAAACTGCATCCCCTGTAGTTGAATAGAGAGAGTCAGCTATGAAGCAACAAAAATCCAAGTCGATGTCATCGCTGACCATGACCTCGATGTAGATGACCCCTTTCTCATCTACTTTCTAAGAGTCAAAGGTTCAGTACATTCTGTTTCTCAAATGGAGCCAGAATAAGGTATACTTTTTGACAGAAGTTTCTTTTTGTATCCTTGTGCATAACTTTCTGGTCAACTAAAGGAAGGTATCTGTGTCCCTGAGACTGATTTGGGGGGCCTTGTTACTAAAGGCATGTGGGAAGCTTGGACAGGACTTGCAATCACATCTTTTATGAGGTTGATGCAATTGAGTTTCATCACCCTTTTAGATTTGTTATCATCTGACATTAAAAATAAGTTTCTAAAAAGAGCTGAAAATCAGATTTATGACAAAGAATTTTTCAAATCCATCATCTCCCATTTAATGTTATAAGAATCATCCCTGGAGTATGCTCCGCTACATCAGGGAATAATTTCTGGGTCAGATAAACTTTTTCATGAGGGCCAGTTCATGATGCTTGTTCCCAGAGCAGAAAGAGGATCTGATACACAGGAAGAAAGAAAGGCCTCTCCCTTTGGCTCCAGGCGGCTGTGGGAGAAAGGTTGACAACACTCAGCTAGGAAAACCCTCAGACATGTGGGTCCTTAATTCGCTGTTCTGGGCTCTAATTTCACTTCCTGTTAGAAATCCTCAAGAGGCCTCTGTGTAATCAACCCTATGCCAACAAGGAAAGGGTCAGCTGAGTTGAGGGCAGTGGGGCCCAACAGAGAATCTAGATGGTACTCCTAGTCTCCCCTAATTCCTGTGTGACAGAAATACCCAACAGAGCCAGAGGGTCATCCTTGAGGACACATGATTGGGATGAGACGACTGGATCATGAAGGCCAGGGAAGAACAATCTGGAATAACAAAGACTCAGAGAAGTCTATCCTGCAGAGACAACAGGAAAAAGACCACAGGACCCTACTAAATCAAGAACGAATCCAGCAACAGCCCACTGCAGATCAGGCTCTCCACAATCAAAACCACCTAGCTTTGGGAGGAATCTGGTGGGCCTGAGACCCTTTTACTCTACTGGTCTTCCCTTCACACCCTAGATTCCATCCAAGAGGAAAACAAGTGAGTCTAAATAAGAGCAATTATCCCCAAAGACTCAGCATTACCCAAAGAAGCATTTAAATTCTAGCAGTATGTATCCATATATCCCAATAGCAAAGCAAGAGAAGCATCGTGAGAAATATCAGGTCTGAAAGTACATCTCTGCATTCTGACTTGTTAGTAAATCTGCAAGTTCATCACACAATGTTTCCTAAGCAATATCATTCATTCAAAATTTATCTATTGAAACCTTCCTGTGTGGCAAGCATGAACTAGGGACTATAGATTGAATGAAGAATGAGGTGTAGTAAAGGCCTTGCCTTCAAGAAATTCATGGTGTAGTAGAAAAGCTATCTCAGATGATTGTCCTGGGTTCTCTTGTACCATCGCCTGGGCTTAGTTAGCCCCCACACATTCCTCTAGTTCTCAGATCCCTGACGTTTCCCAAGACTGGATCAGGCGCCCACTCCCTACTATATGATATGATGGACCTTTTCTTTGTAGCACTGATCCCAGCGGTAATTATATAGCTAGTGACACTACTATCTGATTGACATTCATATTCTGCTCTAGACTGTAAGACGCATGAGGCTAGGAACTGTATGATTTTCTCCTCCCTCCTTCTTTCCCTCCCTTCCTCCCTTCCTTCCTTCTATCCTTCTTTTCTTCCTTCCTTCATTCTTTCCTTCCTTCCTTCCTTCCTTCCTTGTTTCCTTCTCCCTCTCTCCTTCTCTCCTTTTGCATCCTTGGTCACAGTTACCTTGTTCACATTTTATCTCCAATCCCTGACAAATAGAAGGTGCTCCATAAATTCTTGTCCAATGAATGCATGAGCAAGCACACTGTCACAAGGACAGGCAAGGACAGCCATCACAGCACATGTTTTAAAGTTTTCAAAGCCTCTTCACACACATTATCTCACTTGACAAATAAGCAGATGAGGGAGAGAGGGAGTTAGATTCCATTCTCAGGATGCTGTTCCAGCTGCTTTAAATAGAATCTGCCGTCAGGAGGGCAGTCCTTAAGCAAGCTGTTGGGACCAGGTTGCAGTGGGGCTGTGATGAATGGGGCTTTGTGATCCGCTTTCTGTGAAGCATGCCTACCGGAATCGGTTTTATATGTATAACACATATACATTTTTATGGGTGCTGCACAAAATAGGGGTTAAGAAGTAAAATGACTGGAAAAGTGCCAAAGGGGACATACGTGGGAAGTTTTTGTAAAACAGCAATAGTCAGGAAAGAATAAGTAACTAAAATAAGCTGATGCAAGGAAGGAGGAAATAATATCCGGCAGTAAAATAGATAATAGAGGGAAAACAGGAAGCATAATATTGAAGACAAATTGCCAAGAAAAAGTGCAAACTCCAGAATGTCCGCATCATTTAGAAGACGGGGGTTAAGAGATCAAGGACCACGACCATGCCTTCCCCGCCACCACTCTTCTGAGTAGACTTTGATTTGTGGATGTACTTAGGTGCCTGGTGGAAAGACAAAAGCACAGCACTCAGGAACAGGCCCTTGCCTTATTTCTTCTTTTTGTCTATCATTATCCTTAAGGAGGCAGGTGTATGGAAAAGCACTCAGAGAAATAAAGATAGAGATTTGAAGATGAAAAAGAATTAGGTCAGAGGGCCCCTCAACCTTTCCTTTTCAGGTCTCTGAGTAAACTCTGGTCTTTGGTAATGTTAGCCCTCTCTCTACTGCTTCCTCAACTGAGTGTGGGCATTCTGCAACCCTTATTCTGTCTCCGTTAGGGAATAGAGAGAGTGAGATAGATAGATAGATAGATAGACAGACAGACAGACAGACACTACTAAATGGTTCAATGATAGATGCAACTTCCATGCAAAAAGCATGCCCCTGATCATTTCATTACTATTCTCACCTTCTTAACTCTTTATACCTATACTTACTGTCTCCTCGGTCCCACTTCTCTTCCACCAATATTGCTGTCACTCCAAAACACGTTGTTAGGAGTCTTTCATGGCACTTTCTACATGCATTATAATTTGTGCTTGCACTTGATCTATTGTGTGTATAATAGATGATAGGCACCTGAAGGCACAGATTCCTACCTATGGACATCTATCATCTCATTTATGACTCTTCAAGGCACTTCTCAGTGCCTGGCATATGGTAGGCTGTCAATATTTGTTGGTTGGAATTGTTAAAACCACATTACCTTAAACTACTTGGTGGCATATGTCTTCAGTTTTTCCTTCTCTCTCAAATATGTCACAGGAAGAAGAAGAAGAAGAAGTAAAAGGGTTTCATCTGGTATAGACTTCCAAGGATTTTATAGAAATTCAAAACACATATTGGATCCAATTCATGAACTCATCAACTTAGCATGCATCCAAGTATTTGGAGGAGACTGGTTAAAAAAAAAAAAAAAGAAAGAAAGAAAAAAGAAATACACTGAAATAGACTATACTTTTTCTGTTTGATTTTCATGAGAATTTTTCTAAATTTTATACAAGATATACTTTATATATAATACATATTGTCATTCATACATCATGTATTACTGCATATATATATATATATATGTATATACATATTTTTTTACACAAATATATTTAAAAGTGAAGTATGCTGGATTGAAAAGTCTCATGCCGGAGACAAATTTTGAAAACTACAATGTTGCTCCTTAAGACTAAGACCTAGTTCTGCTGTTAATGGAGACGGAGAGGCTAAATTCCCTCAGCTTCACCCCTGATGATGTCCCAGCTAGCTCCCATTAACTGACCAGAGAGGAACACATTGACAAGTCACATACACACCCACACAAGCAACACAGAGTCCTGCCTGGGTTTCTTGCATCCACGTCACTGAAACCATAAAGGCATGTTGGAGACTTGGCTCTGGCCTGGGTCAGCTAGGACCTCAGCTCTTGGTGAAAAGATGGGGAGCCTGTGGTGGCCACTGCCAAGGTTACCTTACACAGTGCTGTTCCTCCTCTTACAATCAGTAAGTCAACAGAAACTTTGTTGAACACCTACTATATGCGCCACATGTATAGTGCTACTCTAGGCAGCAGAAATGCAGAGTGAGGCCCACCGCTTAGGTTTCCTCAGATACCTGGAGGCTCAACCTACAGCAGGGTGCTCTGTTCTTCCTCTCCCCATCTCATCCCCGGTCACAGATGATCCCAGCACTTTTAACTCTTTGTCCCTTCTGCTTACCCCAGGCAAGGAGGTGTCATAACAGGCTGGAGTATGGCTCCTTCCAAAGCAAAAGTAATAATGACCCTAGGATTATCAAATTAAACAACAAAGTGCACTGCTGTGACCTAAAAGCTTGCCAAAATGTGAGTAATTTTTAGAGTTTTGGAGTGAAGAAAGAAGGAAGAAGAGCTAGGGAGGCAAATTACTGTTTGTTTTGATAAACAGAAAATTAAGATGAAAAGGTTCACCCAAACCATTGTTATTTCCATTTCTTTGAGTGAAAGTGAAGAAAGGTTTGGTGGGATAGGAAACAAAAACAAAAACAAAACAGAGTGAGTGTGCTCATTGTTTTCAATATGCTTTTATGTTTAAGGCCCTCTGCCAGGTCTTAAAAAAAAATAGCAGTTTTCCTGACATAAGACAGTGTATCAGGATGCTAAGATTTTGACCTGGCTTTTAGCAAATGAATCTTCTGACCCTGAGAAGACACTTGCGATTTATTTCTTTTTTCCTCCCTTCCTTCCTTCCTTTCTTTCTCTTTATTTTTTTGACCAGAGTTTGAACCTATGGGACACTTAACCATAGAGCCACATCTGCAGCCTTCTTATATTTTATTTTGAGACAGGATCTCTCTAAGTTGCTTAGGACCTTGATAAGTTGCTGAGGCTGGCTTTGATCTCTAGATCCTCCTGCCTCAGCCTCCTGAGCTGATGGGATTATAGGCAAATGCCACCACACCCAGCAACATTTGACATTTCTTGTTCTGTTTTCCACATCTACAAAGTGGGACTGAGATTGGAGGGAAGCCAACATTTCCTAGATTTCTTCTAGTTTGATCACATGGGGACTCTAAGATCAGGAGCACAAACTCTTATCAAGAAAAGGGAGGTCTTGGTGTCCCCTATCCCTCCGTGAAGGGCTGAGAGACTGTCCCTGGGGCCCAGTTGCCTGTAGACAGTGAAGATCAGATTATTAAGGATCAAGTAGAGAAGCGATGATGATCACCATTGTTCTGTGCCAGGAAATGCCAACCGGGAGTTCCACATTCAGCTCCTTCCTCTGGGCAGCCCTAGGAAGGAGCCCCTGCCTCCTGCCACTCAATGCTGATGTTCAAGCGGGACAGTCAGCACATTGCTTGCATTCCTCTGTCTCACAGTCACATGAGCGTGAGGGTTGATAGCTAGTTAAAAGAGCAGTTCTGACAGTGGATGAAAAGGGGAGGGCCATGCCTACTGCAAACCGTGGGCCGTGGTTGCCAGGGAGGAGTGCAAGTTTGATGCAGAGGCCTCTCATTTCTCCCTGGTACCACTCCTCCATAGAGAAGGACCACCCAGGCCACTGAGCTTCATAGATGTTGACCCTGAGGGCAGGCAATGACCCCAGCACTTGAATGACCTTGCTGTCCTGCTCTGTGCAGAACTTAATCATGTCTTTGGGAAGTTTATTTATTTATTTATTTGTTCCCCTGAACATCATCAGGAAGAATCATGATTTGCAAATCCACAGTTCTTCACCATTTTTGTGAAGTCTATGGACTCCCTCTCAGAAGAATTTTTTTTTTTTTTTTTTTTTTTTTTTTTTTTGTGGTACCAGGGATTGAACTCAGGGGCACTCGACCACTGGGTCACATCCCCAGCCCTTTTTTGTATTTTATTTAGAGACAGGGTCTCACTGAGTTGCTAAGTGCCTCGCCATTGCTGAGGCTGGCTTTGAACTCGCGATCCTCTTGCCTCAGCCTCCCAAAGTGCTGGGATTACAGGCGTGCGCCACCGCGCCCGGCTTCTCAGAAGAATTCTTAAAATTTTTTATTATTCTAATCTGTTATACATGTTTGCAGAGTACATTTCATTTCATATTACATATAAAGAACACAATTTTTCAAGTTGCTAGTTTTATATAAAGTATTTTTACAACAATTGTGTCTTCATACATGTATTTAGGGTAATCATGGGTAACTTATAAAGGCAAGAGAGAGGGGATGAGAGGAATGAAAGAGCTTTAAATAGAACAAAGAGGGGGGAGGGAGGGGTGGAGGAAGGGGATAGGAATAATGGCAGACTGAGTTACTCAGAAGAATTTTTTAAGTGCAAAAATCTAAATAGATACATAGAATTATAAATGATATCTATTATATTAAAATTCAATTATCTATTTTGTGTGACAAAGTGATACACACTCTACTTTATTAATATATGAAAAACAAGTTCAAAGTCATGGTGCCTGTAAAAGATATACTGACTCCCTTGGCAACAACCGTAATTTGATATCCAAGTATGGTGATTTATTGGTGACATAAACCCAGGTATTGCGAATGCTACTGTGTTTGCTGTCTACTATGTTAGTTTTCTACTGCTGCACAACACAACTTACCAACTTCAAAATAATAAACACTATCACTCAGTTTCTGAGGGTCAGGAACCCAGGAATGACTTAGCTGGGTGTGTCTGCTCAAAGGCTCCCAAGAGGTTACAGTCAAGCTGTTGGCCAGGACTGTGGTTATCTGAAGGCTGGAGGATGGACTTCCAAGCTCACTCATGTGAATGTTGTGAGGATTCAGCTCCTCACTGGTTCTTGGCCAGATGCCTGAGGTCCTTGTCACATGTCAAGTCATGGCAGCTGGCTTTCCTCAGTAAGTGATGGAACAAGAGAACAAGAGCAGAAGAGTGAAGCCACAGTCTTTCATAACCTAATCTCAGAAGTAACAGACCTCATTCCTTCTGTGTCCTACTGGTCACCCAAGACCACTGTGGGACAATGTGGAAGGGGGCTACTCCGGGCTGTGAGCATTAGGAGGAGGTGGGGTCACTGGGGAATAGGGAAACCAACGAACACAGTTACATTCACAATGGAATGATATGCTAAATTTCAGTTAAAGTTTAATAAAAATCCAAAGAAATTTTTCTCATTCAAGTTCCTGGATCCTGAATTCTATCCACAGACTCCAGATTAACAGTCCAGAGATTGAGAAGACTGAGAACATCTTTTTTTTCCAGGCAATTTTTGGCCTTTCTTTTTCCCCCACTATATTTTTTTTCTTTACTGAGGTATAAAAAATAAAAAAATATTTGTATATATTTCTTGTACCACTTGATATTTTGAGATACATATTCATTATGAAATGATCACCACAAGCAAGCTAATTTACATATCATAACATAATCTGTTAACGATAGTCACCATGCTGTGGGTTAGTTGTCCAGGACTTGTTCATCTTGCATAACTGAAACTTCATATGCTTTGATCACTATCTCCATTTTCTCCCCTCACTCAGTCCCTGATATCCTGCACTGTACTGGCTTCTTCTATTAGTTTGACTAGTTTAGATTTCACATATAAATTGGGATCATGCAGTACTGGTCTGATTTTCTGTAGCTTATTTCACTGAACACAATGTCCTCCAGGTTCATTTATGTTGCTGCAAATAGCAAGGTTTCCATATTTTTTAAAAGGCTGAATATTGAGGGGGGGGATTGATTTTCTTTTCCCATTCATCCATTGATGGACATTTAGGGTTTTTTTTTTTTAATATATATATTAGAAATACTGCTTCATTGAACAGAGGAGTATCACTCTCTCTTTGACATACTGATTTTACTTTCTTTGAATATACACCCAGAAGTGGGATTGCTAGATCATATGGTAATTCTATTTTCTGAGGAGCCTCCATGATGTTTTCCATAATGTTTGGACCTAGTGTACAAAGGTTTCCTTTTCTTCACATCCTCACCAGGACCTGCTGTCTTCCTCTTTTTGATAATAGTCTAATATGTAAGAGATCATATATCACTGTGGTTTTAATTTGATTTTCCCTGATAATTAGTGACATTGAATATCCTTTTACATACCTGTTGATCATTTATATTTCTTCTTTGGTGAAACACCTATTCATGTCCTTTACCCATTTTAAAACCAAGCTATCTGTTTTGTTGTTGCTGCTTTTGCTGTTGAGTTGCATGAGTTCCTTATATATTTTGGCCTCTGGCCACCTCCAGTTAGAATCATTATTAGAGTGAATCAATGTTAGTGACAACAATATGCAAGTTAGGAGGATTCTACTAATAAGAAGTTTATGGATTTAAGAAGGACTAATAATAGATTTTGGTTGAATCTTGGTAATACAATATTAGCTTTAAGGACATTTTAGAAACAATGAATACATCTGATTATGAAGTGAATATTAGATAATGTGAAGGAATTGTTAATTTTTCAGATATGATAATGCCATTATGGTTATAAAGGAGATTGTCTTCATTCTCAGGAGATGAATGCTAATGTATTTAGGGGTGAAGTGTCAGCCATGATGTTGGTAACCATAAATGGTTCAGTAAAAAAAATTAAATATATACTTGCATACAATCATATAAATATGTGCTATATGTAGTGAAAGGAGGGGAAGGGATCTGGGGACAGGATGGATAGTAGAATGAAACAGACATTATTACCCTATGTGCATCATGTACAACCAGAAGAATGAGAAGTTATACTCCATTTATGTATGATAGGTCAAAATGCATTCTACTGTCATGTATAACTAATTAGAACAAATAAAAAAATACAAGCAAATATAGACAAATGTGAACAACTGTTAAATGTAAGTGATGAGTGTACAGGTATTTAAACACAGTTCTTTCCATTGTTTTGTGTTTTTAGAAATGTTTGTAATAAGGAGTTCTTAAATGTTTAAACAGGTATTCTAGGGCTAGGGGTGTGGCTCAGCGGTAAAGCGCTCGCCTAGCACGAGTGTGGCCCGGGTTCAATCCTCAGCACCACATAAAAATAAAATACATTGTGTATAACTAAAGCAAATAAATAATTTAAAAAAAAAAAGTTAAAAAAAAAAAAAAACCAGATATTCATTTTCAGATACAAAAGTGGGCTTCAGAGAATTGCAAGGGACTTATTTGCCCTGTTGGTCAGTGGCCAGTCAGGAACCCATACGTTGACTCCCAGTTCAGTTTTCTTTCTATCACACCCAGAATATCCTTCCTTACATTTTCCCAAGCTCAGAAACAAAGACTTCATCAAATTGATTGAGCCTGGAAAGCTCCAAATGGCATATTTCTCTGTCTCCGGCTCACTGGCAATCAGGAATTTTTATCCATTTTGAACAGACCCACAGTTGATCAGTTAGTTTTCCTGGAGCCCATACACTTGTCATCACCAATGGGCCCTACGTCATTTAAGTCACTTAACGATAACAAGAGAAGGATGTCCCTTCCGTTCTCATTGTCCAAGCCTTTAAATGTAATAGAGAGAAACCTTCAGCAGGAATGCAGTTCACACACTTCAAGCCTCTGCCAGAAGGTGAATTTTGCATCTGCTGCTTTTAACCTCTTTTTTTTTTTTTTTCCCTTCTTAGTTTGTTCTCACCTCCCAGTTATCCAGGCCCTACTGTAGCAGACTCTGGGTATATACAGTTTAGGTTAAAAATTCGGTTCTAACATGTAGTTGTGTGATTTTGAGCATGGTGCTTGCTTCTCTGAACCTCAGTTTTATTATTTGTAAAATCTCTGAAATAGTAGTGTAGTAAGTAGGATAACAGCCTTAAAGGCACACATGCCCCTGATCCCTAAAATCTACGAATATGTTACCTTACCTGGAAAATGGACTGTGTGCTTAAGGTTAAAGACCTTGAGGTGGGAGATTATCTGGGTGAGTCCAGTCTAATCACATGAGACTCCAAAAACAAACAAAACAAAACAATACAAAAACAAACAAACAAAGCACCAAAACATTCCTATGAATGGCTAAAGAAAAAGATGCTATACTGGAAGAAGGACTTGCTGGGTAATTGAATTGTGGAAAAAAAACCTACATAGTCCTGCAAGGTGACTCCTTCTTCTTCTTCTTCTTCTTCTGCTTCTGCTTCTTCTTCTTTCTTCCTCTTCCTCTTCCTCTTCCTCCTCCCCTCCTCCCCCCCTCCTCCTCCTCCTCCTCCTCCTCCTCCTCCTCCTCCTCTTCTTCTTCTTCTTCTTCTTCCTTCCTTTTTGGTACCAGGTATTGAACTCAGGGGCTCTCGAGCACTAAGCCACATCCCCAGCCTTATTTTGTATTTTATGTGGAGACAGGGTCTCACTGAGTTGATTAACAACTCGCTTTTGCTGAGGCTGGCTTTGAACTTGCGATCTCCTGCCTCAGCTTCCCAAGCTGCTGGGATTACTGGTGTCCACACAGCACTTGGCTATGGTGACTTCTTCTGATTAGAATAGATATGTGAGTAGGTATCACTGAACAATGCTGATAGAGCCCTCCACAAACTTCAGAATTTTCCTGGTAGCCACATTTTTTAAAAGAAAAAGTAGTTATAATTTAATAATCTTATTTAATCCAATGTATCCCAAATAGTATAAATTGAATACACAATCAGTGAAAAATTTTTATAAAGATCTTTAATTTATTGTACTAAATCTTTGAATTTGTTGAGTGCTTTAAACTTATGGCTGATTTCATTCGAACTAGCCACCTTTCAAGTACTCCATAGCTATCTGGCTCGTTGCTACTGTATTGACCAGTGCAGATTCGAGAGCGTAAAATAAATGGCCTCTGGACTGAGGGACACCAGGCGCAACTGAAACCAAAGAACTATACTGAAAAGTAGGAGTTAGGTAAAAGTTTAAATCCTAAACGTTTCCTTACTGCATTATCCCCCACATCCTTGCTTCTTCAACTGGGTTTTCAAAATCCATGGAGGCCAAGCATCCACCCTTAAGGCAGCTCTGAAGTGTGAGCAGATAGTCAAGGATCACTACACATTTGAGGATAGTGTTTAATGTGAAAGATAAAAGTCAAACAAGCTTTGGGAGGTAGTTCTCTCTGGATCTTTCACATTTCTTTGTGGCTTTCAAGCAGAGGCACCAAGTGCTTTTTGAAGATATCTTTTCAAGGATGCTTGCGTAGCAAATGTCTTGCTCTGCAGCAAATGGCAGGTTTGTTTTCTGTCCAGTAGTATATTGTCTCATTCTGGGGCAAAGGTCAGAAAGACTTGCTGTCCATTTTTAAAGATTAGGGTTCCCCAAGCTTGAGGTTCCTCTCCTCTGGCACAACTTAGTGTGTAGGCGGGTACCACTCAGGCTTCTGTCACCCCATGGGAACTGATGCTCAGAAAACTGCTACAAATGCTGATACACTGGCTGCTGCTATTTCTTGGTGTTTCTAACCCAGGATCTCCTGTCTCTTGCCAGTATCCATGTAACTGTAGCAGGCTAACTTGTTTATCATCTCTCTTTTATCTTCAGAGAAAAAGATTAAAAGCTATTACATGTGTGAAATAAGAATGGAATGCTAAAGAAATCGATGAAATAATCATAGAATAAAAATAAGTTTGGGTGAGTTAAACTGTGATGGCAAAAATGTAAAACTCATTTAAAGTGTCAGAAAACAGAGTTGAGAAAATAAGGAAGAAAAATAAGAATATTAGAACATCCATCCAGAAGATCTAACATCTAAATGACAGGAGTTCCAGAAAGAAAACAGAAAAACTGAAGAAAAGAAATCAACAAAGAAAATAACTTAAGTAAATTTGAAACATGAGTTTCTAAATGGAAAGTCCCACTGATTGCAAAGCTTAATGGATAAAAGCAGATCCACACCAAGGTACATCAGCATTAAGTTTCAGAGCACTGGGAAAAAGGGAAAAATAAATCTTACCAGCTTCCAGAGAACCATAACAGTTTCCATGCAAAGAGCCAACTATTAAAATTGCTTTAGATCTCTAAACATCCTTAGGAGATGTTCATGGTCAATAGCAAATTGCTTTTAAAATTGTGAGAGATCTCTTTCCCAAACTATCAATTGAGTGTAAGAGTAGAATAAAAATATTTTTAAGCATCCAGGTCTCAAGAAGATGGAAGTAAAAGCAAATGATAAAATAAGATAATACAGTAAAACAAAATATATCCAAGGCAAAAAAAAAAAAAATAGTGTATAACCTGATGTCATGGTGAGCAGTGTTTACATGGCCACAATTGTGTAAACAGTTATTGACATATTCTACATTGTGCTATAACTATATTGAGAAACTATGGAAAGGAGGTGGGCTTGTAAGAGCAGGGTGATATAGTGGAAAAAAACTTTTTTTTTTTTTTTTTTAGTTCTAGCCATTTTAGAGAATGAATAAGTAAAAATATCGGCATGTTACTCGGAAGTCTGGAGATAAATGTTAAACTAAATCATTAAAATTGCATCTGGTTGTCTTTAAGAGCTACAGTAGGTTCATAGAGATCTACTCTTGGTTTGGTAATAAGACGTGTGGACTACTTAATATTATACGCAGGTACAACTTTCATAAAATAAATACTAAATTTAACAACAAAAATTTAAAAAATAAAAAGAATATGCCATGTAATTCTGCTTTGTGTTTTGCCATTTCTGCTACCATGGCAGTGGGCAGTTGGCTTCAAATGAGTGGTCAGCTGCAGGGAGGTTGGTGAGTCCATGGAAGTCTCCCCAACAGCCTTAGGGTAGCAGTGGCAGGTAGGCCAGTGTATCCCTTGTTTCTCTGAGAAGCCTCCTCAAGAGGCACCATGACCATGAATAAAGCATTCAGGACACCCACCTTCTAAGGGTGTCCCCCAAGGAAGGAGCTGGTCATCAGAGTTCCATTAACTGTGGAGCTTGGAGAAGTTCTACCAAATGCTCAGTAAACAAAATGCCTTGTCCTTAGCCTTGTGTGCTCACTGTCCATTTGCAGTGAGTAGGAAAAGGAAGGAGATAAATTATTATTATAAAGCCAGCTAACTCATGATTACAGCTATGAAGTTCCCACATTATAGGAACCAAGGAGGGAAAGATCTTATTGCTTTCTGCATTAATGAGAGAAGACCTCATGGCTGAGATGGACCTAGAGACAAATGAATGATTTCCATAGGCAAAAATGGTGAGGAAGAACATTCTAGCCAAAGAGAATAGCTTGACTAAATATACAGAAATTTGGAAAGACAAAACTTAAGTGCCAACTATGTGCTTCTGTTAATATACACCCCACATGGTAATAAAGACCGAATTCTCCCTTTCTATAAATTGACCCAGGGTCACAGACTAGTTAATAGCAGGACCAAGATTTAAACCCCAGGTCTGCCTGATGTAAGATCTGTGTTTTTGCACAGATTTCCCACCATCTGTGCTGCCTCTTATGCAGACACAACAAAGTTCAAGGCTATTCAGGAAATAATTTTGGACTTCCTCCAAGGCAGACCAGATAAAACTCAAGTGTGAGTAGTTCATTTTGAAGTTAATTCCAGGAAACTTTGGAAAGGGAATGGGGAAATGAGACAGGGAAGGAAAAAGAACTGATAGAAGTTTTCTTATTGGGCAACAGGCCACTGTGAGCGACTGGAGCTGAGCCTGCAGGGGAATTCTGGGATCCAGGGTATAACCTGCACCCTCAGAGTTACCCCTGGCAAAGGGAGAGAAAGCTGGGCTAATTGCATATGGCAACCATTGATTAAATGATGTTGGGGGTGAGCCGGGTGTGGTGGCGCACACCTGTAATCCCAGCGGTTCGGGAGGCTGAGGCAGGAGTATTGCGAGTTCAAAGCCAGCCTCGGTAGAAGCAAGGTGCTAAGTAATTCAGTGAGATCCTGTCTCTGAATAAATACAAAATAGGGCTGGGGATGTGGCTCAGTAGTTAAGCACCCCTGAGTTCAATCCCCAGTACCAAAACAAAACAAAAAAAAAAACAAAAGACAAAAAAAAGATGTTGGAAGTCAGGGGAGTGTTTATTCCCCAACGCTTTAACCAGGAGTTTTTCCTGATAAATTATTTTACTCTTCTAATCTGAAATAATAATAAAAAAATTGTCTACACTTTAGATATGTGCAGTTTATTGTATGCCAGTTATACCTAAATAAAGGGAAAGGGGGAAAACAGAAAGAAGCATTAAAGAGTATCTAAAATAAAGCTGATCCAACTATGAAATAGATCATTACCCAAAAAAAATCCACAAGATTTGACATACAACAGATTAAAAAGGGACTTTTTTTTTTTCAGTGCTAAATGGGGCCTATCTTAATGTAACTAAATTTCTACCAGCCTCTTCCATTCCAGAAGGGCCCAAGCGGTGCCTGAGACAGCATTAGTAACAATGTCATGAGCATCTCCAGAACAAAAGGCTGGTAGGGACTTAGCCAGTAAATGAATAGGTTTTGACTAGAAATATGTGTGTAATGGCAGTTCTGAATATATGAAAATAATATTAAGTAATATTATTTCCAAAAATAAGAGAAATCAAATACATGAAGCCTGTACTTGAAGTATCAGTGCTTATTATCATAGTTTTTTTGTTTTTTTTTCCTTTCCTACTGTGATGATTTAACAAGGTTCCTGGTGGTAGACACGCCTACCCTATTTTTGTCTGGAGAATAGGAGTCTGGAAAAATGTGATCTGTGCAAAGTTGAGTCAGTAGTCTGCTACTATGATAGCATTGAAAAGGAGGAAAATGACTAGACTGGCAAAAATATTTGACAAGAGAGGCCAACAGAAACCAAGCTCCTTGGCTATTCTAACTCAATGTGTTGTTTGAGCTCAGTAGCACGTGACACTGTGCTGAGTGTATTTTGTTTTCCTTTCAGGTCCACTCTCCACCCTTTTTCAGAGGATCTGTGCCCTTTACAGACCGCTCCTACAGCTGAGTGCAGGGGAGGACACGGGTGAGCTGCGATGATGGTGCTCATTTATTCCTCCAGATTCGCAGCTTCCCTGCTCTTCTTATGGACGTTTATGGACCACACCAACCAGCTCCTTTGTGCTCCACATCTGGTTACAGAGCCAATGAGATGCTCTGGCAGAGGTCGAAGGAAGAGAGGAAAATGAGGTTGGGGTAATCCCTGCCCCACCCTGCACCCTAGGGCTCCTCCTGTTAAGTCAAGCTCCTGGCAAGCAGGCAGCTGACCTGCAGGGCTTCCAGGTCGAGAACCATTCCCTCTACTGACCTCAGGGTGGTAACAGCTGTCTGTGGCTTGCTATCACCACTCCTTGCTGGGTACTTTTAACCCATCTTTGTAAATTATCCCTTCACTAAACTCTTCTCAATTTCACTGTGTGGTTTGTTTCAAGTAGAGACTAACTGGAAGATTGTTGTTTCGAGGAAGTTTTCTCAGTATTTCCACAGGGCCAGTGGGGAAGTTAATTTGCTGCTCTTCATTACACCTCAGTTAGCTCAGCCTCAGTCGGGAAAAGAGCCTAGCTGGGCTTTGCTCTGTATCCTGTTGGCTTATTCATTCATTACTCTGGTGTTTCTAAGGATTGGAGCCAGTTACTGGGATATCAGCTCCAGTTAGGAAGGTTGGAGTGCTCCCTGCCTACCAACAATCCCACTCACCCAAGGGTCAACCCTCTATCCTCAGAGAGCCTGGGGCTTGCTGAACCAGACAGCTTCAATGCTTCACTTTCTGCTAAGTGCAAAGAATCAAACGGCTTCTCTTCTGTAGAATCTGCCTTTTCAGGTTCCTATGTGGTTAATTAAACAATGTTACTCAAGGAGTAGTCTGGGGACTGCTGTTGTGAGCTGACCGATGGAGCTTGCACCAGAATAAATCAGCTATGTTCAGTGGACAGACTTTTCCCCCCAACCCCTGTAGTAGGGAGACTTTCCTGATGACAGAAGCAGAGTGTTGATTTACCTTCTTGCATCAGCTCTTTCTCTCATCATACTCATTACAAATGGGGAACAGACATTTCTCAGACTAGGGTTTGGGTACTTACAGTATAGAGGACTATGAAATCAGGCCTGGGTAATAAAATAGGTCATCATTTTTCCATGTTGTGCTCCGTAGAATCTTGAACACCCTGCTTGCTAAGAGCAGAAGCTGTTGAGAGATTTGCAAATCTCCCATGAACATGTTAATGGCTCTGATAAATTCTGCAGTAAATGGATTTGTTTACTTTTGTTTAGCATAGAATTCCCCATACTTGAAATGATTTTGTCATGTCATGGCTAGTACCATTTGTGAAATGGGTGTTCTCTGAAATTTTCTCTGGAAGTGCTCAGCCAGTTGACTTTAGTGCTAAATAACATTCCATTGTCTGGATGTACTATAGTTTATTTTTCCATTCACCTTCTAAGGGACATCTTGGTTGCTTCCAAGTTTGGGAAACTATGGAAAGCCATTCTAGATAACTATTTGCAGGTTTCTGCGTGGACATAAATTTTTAGCTCCTTTGGGTAAATACCAAGGAGTGTGATGGCTCAACCCAAGGTTCAGGCTATGTTTAATTTATTATAAAAGAAACTGCCAGGTCCTGGATCCCGCCATCTTCTGGATGAGCTTGTGGCTCCCTCTCCTGTGCCGGGAGCCCCAGGTTCCATGCTACAGGGGCTGGAAGAGCCAGGGGGAGGTTGCTGAACCACCGGAGGCCAAGAGGTCTCCTCTCTCTATTTTTTTTTTTTTTTTTTTTTTACTCACTCTGTCTTCTCTCTTTCACTAATTCTTACTAACTGGACATTTTTAAATTTCTCTCAACGTTTGCATAAGCTTGGCTTAAATATACATAGGTCTTCACATTAAATTGTTCACTCCAATTCCTTTCCTCTCTCTTCTGGTATTAAACTACTTCCATAGATTTCTATTTATACACTTCTTAAGGGGGGGAAGCAATATCCTTCTTTCCTTTCTCCTAAGCATATCACCTTTGTACTCAATATTTGAAATTATAAACCCCATTACAATCATTCAGAGTATATTTGGGACAATATCTAAATTCTCTAACTCTGTACATTGTGACCAACTTGTGATTAACTGAATATAAAATGTCTGGTTTTAAGGTGTAAAGTATATATAAGGGGAGCTGATAGCATAGTACAACAGAAGCATCATTAGGCCTTAAGGTAAAAACAAAAAAGTCAAGGTTCCACAGTGCTAAAAGAAAAGACAAACAAGCAATATGAAAAAACAAGGGAAGAAAATGTCCCAAACAAATCAACATACCTCCTTAGCAGATTCCCTGGCAAGCACAGTAGATCTAATGTCAGAACAGGAATTCAGGAAATACATAATCCAAACGTTTATGGAGCTCAAGGACGAATTCAAGAAGGAGGTGAGAGAGCAAATACAGGTAGTAAAAGATCACTTTGACAAAGAACTTCATAAACAAATATAAGAAGCAAAAGATTACTTCAATAGAGAGATAGAGGTTCTAAAGAGAAACCAAACAGAAATTCTGGAAATGAAAGAAGCAATAAACCAAATTAAATGCTCTGTTGAAAACATCACCAATAGATTAGACCACCTGGAAGAAAGGACCTCAGATAATGAAGACAAAATATACAATCTGGAGCTGGGGGATGGAGGCCTATGGCTAGCTCAGCCAAAGTTTTGGTTCACAGTCCAGGTTAAAAGAATTGGTTAGCATAAGAAAGAAATAAGGAAGTTTGCTGAGCCTTGAAACCTACCACAAAACTCAACCAAACAGTACTTACCCTAGAAGATGTAGAAGCACAAGAAGAGAGGGCACAACTGCTCTGAAGTTCTGATGCTCATGGAGGAGCTCTGAGAAGAAGAGTGGCCCAAACCAGAGTGTGACCAGTGGTCAGAGTGTGGTAACTGAAGCTGAGGGACTGGAGAGTTTCAAGGAGGAAAGGTCCACAGCAAAACATGCCAAACCAATGAAACTGACAGACGAGGATAAGGGGGAAGGGAAGGCAGGGAGGTCGCCCATGGTTATGGTTTTGGGAGGTGACGGAGTCTACTGAAGGGGTTCACTAGAGGTAAAGAAAGAAGAGAAAGATCGGACAGTGAGGAAAGGATAATAAAACGGACAGGAAGGAACTGAGAAGGTAGGCTCAGTCCACCCTAACCCTAAAACAGCTTTGGAAGACAGAAGACTTCGATTATGCCAGATAATTATGGTTACTTAAAAACAGAAATAAAATCTTACATTAGCCTCTTTCAATTACATCTTTACAGTGAGTCCATGAGATTCTGAAGCCTCCCATAACTTCCTCCATCCTCAAATTATAGCCCATTACACTGTCTTTCTAGGGGAAAGAAGGAAGGGAGAGGAACAGTTCACAATGGTTCCGCTGTAAAACTGGACATGGAAGGCAGGGGTGGTGACAGAGAGAGCCACAGCTTGGGTGACTTGAAGCCCCAGTGCCAGTCCAGTTCACTGCAATGCGGGGCCAGCCACCCAGTGTCCCCAGGCTCTGTTTAGGGTTGGATTATGTATTCTTTAGTGCTCTTTCAGCTCTGTCTGCCAATCTGATCCCTGAAGACAGGAAGGGAGGAAGAGCCTAAGGTTTCTGTCCATTCCTCAGTCATTGAGGGTCCTCCAAAGTGAAGGCCCTGTGGCATCTTTTTGCTGGTGCTTGCTCACAGGTGTGCTTGCTGCCTAGCTGGGGTCTCTGGGCAGTGCTCTCCCCAGGGCCCAGACAGACATTTCACCTGGCTTCTCTTTTCACAGGTTCACCTGGAGCAAAGGTAGCAGCTCTGCTGGGGCAGCAGGGAGCCCCTAGAAGGCAAGAAGCTGGCACAGTACCTAGAGCATGAGCTCAGAAAGGGGACAGGGCCTGCCCTGGATGGAAATTCTGAAGCCCGGTAGTTGTGCTGGGAGCCAGAGCCCATTTGGAAAAGTTGCCAAAATCACTCAGACAAGCACTTGGGGGAATTTCAGTTGTCCTCAAAGAGCCTTTTAATTTGAAAACAATCAGGAGGCAGGTCAGAGGGTTTTTCATCACTTGGCAGTAAGTGGCCCTGCGTGGTCCTGGAGTGCCTGGGCTGGGTTGCTACAGGCTCCAATTAGGTGTGAGAAATGGTTGCTGGTGCTTGCCAGCTGGGGAGGAACCAAGCAGCTCATCATTCCTTGTCTAATCAACACATGAGGCCGCGGCACCAAGCAAAGCAAGACCAGTGGTACCATTCATCACATGGAGTTTTCCAAACACTGGCAGAAGCTCATGGCTTCTACAGCAACTCTGTTCACTGAGAGCCTAAGATGATGCCACTCAGAAGTTCCTGAAAGTAGAGACGCTCCTGGCATAGCAAGCGTAAGTGGCTGAATGACCCTGAACAATTTCCATGTATCTTCCCAGGCAGGAGGAGGGTGAAGAAAGTTTTCAATGAAAACCCAGGAAGAAAATGTGTGGCCACTTTGTGGAGGAGGCCTTAGGATACGGGCTCTGCATCAGGCTGTGTGTGTTCCCAGCTGGGTGATCACGGGATTGTCTGACCTTACAAGCCTCAGTGTCCCCAGTTATAAAATGGGGTGATGAGAGTGCAGAATTCATAGGCTGGTCGTGAAAAAAAAAATAGAGACTCCCGACTTGAGCATTGGGTGTGATGAATTGGGTTTGAAGAGGTTAGAATCAAAGAGAATTATGTAAGTAATAAGCAACACACTCTCCTAAGGCTCTAAGAGGCTTGGTTTACAGGTTAGCCATGGCAAGGCACTGTACAATGAGCCTGAGAAAGGATTTTTATGTTATCAGATGTTACCAGTGGTCCCTTTCATTGAGGAAGACTTGGAGGATTCCCAAAGTGCTGGTTTGCATGAGTTAAAAGAAGCCAGGATTAAAATCCAGGACTTTTGATTTTAAATTGTAGCTAAATATCATAGTACATAAGTCATTTTTAAAAATCAAGTCAAATATCTTCTAAAGCAAAAAGCATGTGAGGTATAGATGTTAGAATAGAAGGGGGTGGGGCTTGTGAATGTTCTTGCTCCCTACAGTAGGATTTCACATCAGTGTGACCTTATATGTTGCATACACCTAGCCTGGAAGAAATTATCTGACTCCTCCCCATAAGTCCCACACCTAGAGCCACAGGAGACATTTGAAGTAGGCACCTTTGCAATCACTTTCTCTACAATATTTCCTTTACTTTTGCATTGATGTGGCAACACAAGAGTCACATACATCTTTCTTTGCTATATTTCTTTCTTGAGGAATCACTTTCACAGAAATATGTGAGATTAATTAGAAGCATAAAGTCCTGGACAGAAACACTCAGAAAGCATTAATACTCCAGAAACAGGATCTCCAAACAGAGGCTCTTGAAATCTGTGCTAAGAGGAGTTGACCCCTCAAGGTGGAGGTCTCCAGGCAGGTGACCCTTCAGCGATTTTCTTATACCCCATCAAGATGTGGCCTACATTCTCCAAAATTCCTCCTTCCTTTCCACTAACGCCACCTTTCCTTCATCTCTGTGTGGGGGTGATCATCTTCTCATATGGCATTCATTCATTCACAAACTGAACCCTCACTTGAAGGCAGGGTCATTGCCATGGTTTGGGTGTGTCCCCCACAGATCCGTGTGCTAGAAACTTGGTCACCAGTACGGTGATGTTGAAAAGTGGTAGAACCTTTAAGAGTTGGGGCTTAGTAGAAGGAACTAGGTCACAGGATACCACCCTCAGAAGGGATTAATGCTGGTCTCATGGAATGAGTTAGCTGTCATGAGAGTGGGTTGTTATAAAAAGAGTGAGTCTGGCCCCTGCATCTCTCTGGCTTCCCATCTCACTGTGTGATTTCTTCCATACAAGCTCTTGCCACACGTTTTTACAAGAGGCTGAAAAGATGGGGCTGCCTAATCTTGGACTTTCAGCTTTCAACACTGTGAGCTAAACAAACCTCTTTTCTTTGCATATTACTCAGCCTCTGGTATTTTGTTATGACATTAGAGAATGGACTGAAACAGTCAATATCTTACTACTCCTATGACTGGCAGAACCCAGCATGGATGGTATTGCAACCTAAATGCACTGGAAGAGGAAAAGAATGCCCCTGTGTATTCTGGATCCTATTGTTTAGGGAAACCATGTGACTTTACCAAATAGTATGTTATTTTCTTTCACCTATATTACCCAAAACTTATCTAGTGGGTCCTGCCCCTTGGACATCCAGATCAAATTAACCCCAATCTCCTAAATTTGTAACTGGTGTTTGCCTATGAACCTATGAATTCCTGGAAGCACACTTCCTCATAAGTTCTCCCTTCTATGAATGTTAGCTCCGTGTTGTAACATACTAGGAAACACCAGTCCTTTTTCTGGGTTACACCAAAAAGAAAATATAAGCAGAAGTCATTTATGATTTTGAAGTAAAAATACTCATGACACAGGAAATGGTGGGCTACAGTTTGAGTCTGGAAGGCCCCTCAAAGGCCCATGTGTTGAATGTTTGTGGTGCTACTGGGAGGTGGTGGACCCTTTAAGAGGTGCATCCTAGGAGGTGAAAAGAAGTTAGGTCTTTGGGAGCATGCCTTTGAAAGGGACGTTGGGACCCTGGCCCCTAACTCTCTCTCTCTTAGCTTCCTGGCCACTAAGAGGTAAACAGCTTTGCTCTACTGCATAATCCCTGTCATAATGTGCAGGAGCCCTGTTTGGGGATTGACTTGAATTGCAGTTGACTAAGAGCCGTGGAGATTTGGCCATTGTCGCCTCCCGTAGTCTCACGGGACTTGTTGCGGGATCTCGAGTGACTTGGCCGAAATTGCTGATCGGGTCAGCGCCATTTTTAGGGTGTGTTTGGCGTGTGTTAGTCGTTGTTAGAACCAGGGAGAAAAGTTATCAGAATAAAAAGCTGTTTGTCTCCAGTTTGCTTCTGAAGTTTTTTCCCGCGGCTCCGTTGCTCCAAGCGCTTCAGGCGGCAACAGGTGGCGGCCCGTACGGGGAACTTCGGAGCGGACAGGTAAGAACTGAAAGGTCTCTAAAGATGGGTTCGAATATAACTGAATCCCAAGTGATAGAGGCTATGCAAAGACTCCTTGATATACCTGACTCTGTTCTCAGTGAGGAGTATATAGACAAAAGTGAAAGTGATCAAAAAAGTGTAGATTCCACTGGGCCAACTGAGACCAGTAAAGAGAGTATTAGAAGAGACCCAAAAATGACAAAAATCCAAGCTATTAAAGCTATTCGGGAGTTATTGGCGAAAGCTGAAGGATACTTGCTCTCACTGGAACCTGGGCCTCAGGATATTGCTGTCAGTGAAATTAGCAGTGGTGAGGAAGCTAGTAAAAGTGATCCTGAGAAAATGAGGAAAAAGAAACTAAAAAAGACCGAGAAAAAGGACCGTCAGGCAGAGGAACCACTTGCGTCCTCTACTCCCCCATGGGTGGAATCCATTACAGAAAATATGAAGGGTATTACTAGGCATTTGCATACCCTAGAAACAGAAATAAAAAGTCTTTCTGATCGCTTATGCGCTCTCGAGGACAACTCACAGATACATTGGGAACCGCCAGCATTTGAAAAGAAAAATGGACAGAGTGTCCATCAGTCAGTAGATTTCAAAACAATAAAAAATCTCAAAGAGGCAGTAATGACTTATGGGCCCCAAGCTCCTTTCACGTTGAGTATGCTGGAGTCCCTTAACACCTTTAGCTTAACCCCCTCAGACTGGAAAAGTCTATGTAAAGCAACATTAAGCGGGGGGCAATTCTTGGTTTGGCGATCGCAATTCCAAGAACTTTGTATAGAAACAGCTAAAAGAAACGCGGCTGCAGGGTTTGAAAACTATAATATAGACATGCTCACAGGAGAAGGGCAATTCACAGACTTACAGGCTCAAACAGATTATGACCCAGATGTATATGCTCAGATAAATGCAGCTGCCTTAGAGGCATGGAAAACTGTACAAGGACCTGGGGATCTACAAGGTAGCTTGTCAAAAGTGATTCAAGGACCTAATGAGCCATATGCCGACTTTGCTAATTGACTTTTGAGAACTGCAGGTAGTGTGTTTGCAGATGTTGACCAAGCTATGCCATTAGTAGTTCAATTAGCTTATGAAAATGCAAATAAATGGTGCCAAGCAGCCATCAGGCCATGGAGAACTAAAAAGGATCTTTCCGTATATATACAACTATGTAAAGATATAAATGGCGCCTTTGTCACAGGAAATGTGATTGCAGCCTCAATGAGAGGTGCTTCCTCTCAAAATTTCACAAAGGCTAAACGTAGATATTATAATCAATCAGGATATTCCAGGCAAAATTATCATAATCAATCAGGCAATTCTAGGCAAAATCCCAAAAGAGAAATAAGACCAAGCTCATACCGTGCCCCAGGCCACTGCCCCAGGTGTAAAAAGGGAAATCATTGGGCCAATAAATGCTATTCAAAATTTGACATCCATGGAAATCCTTTGTTCAGGAATTCAAAAAACGGGGCACGGGGCCCAGTACCCCGGGGCCCACAAATGTACGGGGCATTGCAGAAGGAGTATCCTCAAGCATCCACTCAGATGCTTCCCTGACACAATCCCTACTACCCATCCACTCCCTCGCCAGAGGAACAAGAGGAAATGCAGGATTAGACCTCTGTTCCACCGCCCGAATAGTGTTAACACCTGAAATGGGGGTTCAACTGATTCCCACAGGAGTCAGGGGACCTCTTCCCTCAGGGACTGTAGGACTTATTATCGGGCGTAGTCCTAAAAGCTTATTAGGTTTGCAAGTGACCCCACGTGTAATAAACTCAGACTACAAAGGGGAAATAAAAATAATGCTTAGCTCACCCCAAAGTATAAGTTCTGTTAATCAAGGAGATAGAATTGCTCAGTTGCTTCTCCTTCCCAATTTACATAATTCATTTAAAATGGGTATGCCTCAAGAAGGGAACAATAGAGGATTTTGTTCCACTGACTCAAGTCCCATGGCTTGCTGGGTTCGAGACTGTTCAAGGAGGCCTATGTGTAAAATAAAAATCCAAGGAATAGAAATGGAGGGATTAATAGATACTGGAGCTGACTCTTCCATTATTAATTTATGCCAATGGCCCAAGCACTGGCCTCTGCAAAAAGCTTCAACCAGTTTAAGAGGCTTGGGATATAATAACCTCCCAGATAAAAGTGCAGTAATTTTAAAATGGGAGGATGATGAAGGCCATAAAGGAACATTTCAGCCTTATGTTTTACCTAATCTACCAGTTACTTTATGGGGAAGAGATATTTTACAACAAATGGGAGTACACCTTGCAACCAAGCCTGCAGATGCTAAATGTGAAAACCTACAGGGTAATCTTAACCATAAAAGAACTCATTATCAAAAAGTACAGAGTAATCTTAACCCTAAAAGTAATCATTGTCATAAAGGAAAAAGATATTTTTTTTCGGGGCCACTGAGAAAATAATTTTGAAAATACCATGGCTTTCTGATAAGCCAGTGTGGGTCCCTCAGTGGCCCCTATCTAAAGAGAAATTACAAGCGGCCCACCTACTAGTTCAGGAACTATTAAAGCAGGTCATATAGAACCTTCCACCTCTCCCTGGAATTCCCCCATATTTGTGATCAAGAAAAAGTCAGGAAAATGGCGATTGTTACATGATCTTAGACAAATTAATAAAACCATGCAAGTTATGGGCCCTACCCAACCTGGACTTCCTAGTCCCGTAGCTATTCCAAAAAATTTCCATCTTATTACTCTTGATATAAAGGATTGCTTCTTTTCTATTCCCCTACATCCTCTGGATGCCCCCAGGTTTGCTTTTTCACTTCCTTCTATTAACAATAATGGCCCTGATCAGAGATATCAATGGAAGGTTTTACCACAGGGAATGGCTAATAGCCCCACCATATGCCAAATATATGTGGACAAGGCTATCCAACCCATTAAAAATAAATATCCAAACCTCATGTGTCTACATTACATGGATGATATTTTATTGGCCCACCCTAATCAAAAAATCTTATTTAATATATTCAGTGACGTGGTAGAAAATTTAAAAAAATATGGATTATATATAGCAGAAGAAAAAGTTCAAACCAGATCTCCCATATTATATTTAGGATTTAAAATCATGGATACTTTTGTTAGACCCCAAAAAATTCTAATAAATAAAGAACATTTGACCACCCTCAATGATTTCCAAAAACTACTGGGAGACATTAATTGGCTTCGCCCTACACTAAATCTCACTACTGGCCAACTAAAACCTTTATTTGACATCCTTCGTGGAGATCCTGATCCATCTTCACCACGAACATTGACTCCTGATGCTAGGAAAGCTTTAAAGTTAGTAGAAAAAGCCATCGAAGGAGCTCATTGTGATAGATTTGATTTAACTCAACCGCTGATGTTGATTATTATTTCTTCACAATATACACCCACAGGAGTATTTTGGCAACAAGGGCCTTTATTATGGATACATTTGCCCGTCTCTCCTAAAAGTATAATTGAATCTTATACCTCCATGGTGGCTAAACTTATTCTTCAAGGACTTAAGACTTCTACTAAAATATTTGGCATTCACCCTGCTACTATTATTACTCCCTATTCATCATCACAGATTGAATACTTATGCTTCAATGATAATGATTGGGCTATAGCTAAATGCTCTACTTCTGCAAATTTTGATAATCATCTTCCTAAGTCCCCTATATTATCTTTTTGTATTAATCATCTTATTATATTTCCACAGGTAATAAAAAATCAACCTATTCCTAAGGCATTTAATGTATTTACAGATGGGTCCTCAAATGGTACTGCTACAGTAGTCACTAAAAAAGAAAATATGACTTACATAACTGCACACAAATCAGCTCAACTAGTGGAATTGGAAGCTGTGGTAAGAGCTCTGGAAAATTTTAGGGACCAGCCCGTAAACATTTTTTCAGATAGCCACTATATTGTACAAGCCGTCCCAAAATTAGAGTTAGCAGGACCAATAGCACCTCATACTCCAGCCTTTAAATTGTTTTATCAAATACAAAAACTTTTGTGGGCAAGAAAAGAACCTCTATTTGTAGGCCATATTAGAGCACATACTAATTTGCCTGGTCCCCTCCATGAAGGTAATCAAAAGGCTGATGAACTTACAAAAACAATATTTATACTTTCAGTGCTACAACAAGCTACTTTATTCCACTCCCAGTTTCATGTCAACAGCACCACCTTGCAACGTAGGTTTAAAATCACAAAGGAGCAAGCCAGAACAATTGTAAAAGATTGTAAATCTTGTATGACACATTTGCCCAATCCTCATTTCGGAGTTAACCCTAGAGGATTAATGCCCAATCATTTGTGGCAGATGGATGTTACTCATGAGCCAAGTTTTGGAAAATTGCGATTTATTCATGTGACCATAGATACATGCTCAGGCATGATTTTTGCTTCCTTACATTCTGGAGAAAAAGTTAAAGATGTTACATCTCATTGTTTGCAACTTTTGCTGCATTGGGCATCCCCAAAATGCTTAAAACAGATAATGGCCCCGCATATACGTCCTCATCTTTCAAAGAGTTTTGCGCAAAATTCAATATATCCCATAAAACAGGCATCCCATACAATCCTCAGGGTCAGGGCATTATTGAAAGAGCAAACCGAACACTGAAAATTATGTTATTAAAACAAAAAGAGGGAAATTGGAAAAGTCCTAAGGACAGATTGGCAGTTGCCCTGTTTACCTTAAATTTTTTAACTTTAGACTCTAATGGTTATTCTGCTGGAGACAGACATTGGAATCCACACCAACAACATAAACCCTTGGTTTACTGGAAGGATGTTCTTTCAGGTACATGGAAGGGTCCAGATCCAGTATTAATTTGGGGAATAGGATCTGTTTGTGTTTTTCCAAAAGAGGAATCCTCTCCAATATGGATACCATCTAGATTAATAAAACAGGTACCACATCAAAATGATCAAGATGAAGTTATTGAAGAATCAAGATTAATAAAAAAGGTACAAAATCAAGAGGACCAAGATGAAGGTATAGAATGATTCCCTCAAAAGAGTCCTTCAAAATATTTCACAACTTAAGTGTCATTCCTCCCGGCCGGGACGAGGAGATCTCTCTTTAGTGTGCACACAATTGTATTTTTTTTTTCTTCTCTCTTTTTTTTCTTTTTATACATGTCTTTATGTCTGTACATTTGTCTACATTTCATGTTAATGTGACGTCACAAATATATGTTTGTATGTTTGTTCATCTGTCCAGTGTGACGTCACAAAGAACAAAGCGCTTATGAAAAAGAAAAAATATATATATATGGATCCAAATAACTTTAATTCATTTTAGGTTAAGAGTATTCAATTTAGGTAAATAATTTTATAAATGAAGGTACTTTCAATTTTGATTTATAGGTGTCCCTGGGACTTCTCTTTAGCAAACAATATGACTAGTGCTATATAACCTGATATTTTGGTGTTTTGACATAAGATTGTTTATTTGTTATTAACTTCATTTGTTTAATAGCTCATTAATTTCAATTATCTCAACAGGTAAAAGATTGCTCTGTATACAGAGACTCAAGGGTTCCAGCTAACAAATTATTTCTCTAAAGTGCCTTTACCTTTTCTTTAATCTATCTTTAATGCAGTAATTACCCTCAGTCTTTCTTTGTTTTGTTCTAAATATGACATTTTTCCAACTTATGTTTGTAGAAGCTCAACCAGCGATGTATGTGAACAAAAATCAACTTTAATTTTCTAATCTAATTATTCTATTTTGTAGTTTGACAACTTGCCTCTTGACTCAGTGCTGCAATAGCACTGCCTTTCCTTTAATAATTGATGCTTGATTTTCTAGGTAGCGGGCCCTGAAGATTTGCCGGTGGCATTGTCTAAACATAAAAAAGACGTCTGCTGCTACAGCTGCAGGGATCGCGGCCGCCGCAAGCATCCCTGCTGCTCAAACATCAAACAACCTCACCAACAGTGTGGCCTCTGCTCTACATGCATGGGGCCTCCTACATCAACATGTTATAACAAATGGACATTTTGATCTTTCATTGTTTGGGACTTTACGGGACAATGCCTTGCGGGTATTTGTCTAGAGAATTCAGTGTGTTACTTGATGGAACTTAGGGCAGCTGATTTGTTTAAACAATTTGATATGCTATGCAATTTGGCTCATCACCAAAAGGCTTGTCGCCTTAAAGCCGCAACATCTCCTCACAATTGGACGGCTGTTAGTCATCATATATATAGTCGATCCTAAAGGGCTCCATTGGATGGCTGGTTAGCCAATGATGGGTAAGATCCCCAGAGGGGGACAACCTAAGACAGGCACAGTCGCACGGGACAGTCTCATGTGGCCGATATATCAACCTAAGACAGGAGTCAAGGGCACAGCCTTGATTATCCGATGATGGGTAAGAATGTTGGTTGCACATAGACGTCCTAGAGCATTACCTCTTTTAAAACAAAAAGGGGGAAATGCAGGAGCCCTGTTTGGGGATTGACTTGAATTGCAGTTGACTAAGAGCCGTGGAGATTTGGCCATTGTCGCCTCCCGTAGTCTCACGGGACTTGTTGCGGGATCTCGAGTGACTTGGCCGAAATTGCTGATCGGGTCAGCGCCATTTTTAGGGTGTGTTTGGCGTGTGTTAGTCGTTGTTAGAACCAGGGAGAAAAGTTATCATAATAAAAAGCTGTTTGTCTCCAGTTTGCTTCTGAAGTTTTTCCCGTGGCTCCATTGCTCCAAGCGCTTCAGGCGGCAACAATAATGGTCTGCCTCACTACAGGCCCCAAAGCACCAGAGCCTAGTGACATGGACTGAAACTGCTAAAACTGTGAGCCAAAATAAACCTTTCCTCCTTTTAAGTAGATTACCTCAGGTATTTTGTCACAGCAGTAGAAAGCTGATAGCATAGCAAGGAATTTCATGTGGAAGAGCAGCTTTCCCATTCCTCTTCCATGGCCTTGGCTGCCACATGAGTGGGCCATTTCACCAGCTGCTACCCTCACCTCTGTCCACTTTGCTCCATGCTCTCTTTCCTTCTCTTTCCTTCCTCTTTTTGTTTCTCTCCTCATTCTCTTCTTATCTTCCCCCTCCATCTCCAAAGCAAAAAAATTAAATTTCTCTCTACATCCAGTGAAGACCAGCTTTATGTTATTCTTTGAAGTTTTATGGCTGAGAAACACTCAAATCCTCAGTGAGAACATTTCTAAACAATAGCCATCAAGTAATAAAATTTTATTTCAGCTCACTAGGTTAGGATTCCAAGCAGTTTATAAATATTGTTAGTTAGAAAGTCCTTTCAATCCTGTCTTATATCAAGAGAAAGTGAGTGTTCTGGTATTCTGAGGCAAAGTCAAAATAAAAAGCAATGCTCAGGTCATCATGGAGGGGCTCTTATGAACAACATGAATGTCAGTGAAAACCCTGCCAAAGTTATAAGCATCCAAGTCAGAATGTCTCCCTTGACACCTGCTCTCAGGGCCTGAGGAGTTCTTTTCTGCCTTCGATCACTCCTCTTCTCATTTTCCTTCCCGTTTGATGAAAAAGAATCCAACCTCCAAATGAAATAGACAAAAGGGAAAAGTAGGGCATCTCTCTAGCTCTGAGGTTTGCTCTTTCCTCAAGCCCCCCTTCGTCCACTGTAGAAGTGAGGATGTATGTGCTGATGTGAGCATGCTGGGGTGCAAAAGGCCAGGCTCTCCGCTCTGCAGCTGAGGAAGGACTGTGCTCTGTGGGGGAGAAAGGAGAAGGATCACACTGACTAGGGGCCCATGGACCACTGCTTCACTCACAGCCTCTCTGACCTGAATTTGAGAAAATACTGTTGCTTGGATCTATCAAGAGAGTACATTAAGAGCTTTGATCATTTAAAACCCTAATGGACTCCCCACACACACATTAATTCCAGGGAAATGATATGCACACTACTTTCTTTGATTGGCAGCCTGGGGCAGTCTCCTTCCCTAAGGATCTGGGTTTAAGTAACCAATTGCAAAGGACTTCCAGAATCCTATTTAATTTTAATGCTGGGATACCTGAATTTCATCTTGATTGTCTTTTCTGAAAGGCTTTAATTTTCCAGTTCCCTCTTTTCATTTTTAACCCCATCTCTCCCCAGGTCAATAAAAGCATCTGAAGGTAAACAAATCCATTAGGTAGCTCACAACCCTAGACAGCTATGTTTTATTGGAACCTGTGAAACAAGCCATAGTCAGTTAAACTCCCCCAATTCTCTTCAACTTCCACTCCCCAAACCAAAAAATAACCCAACTGTGTATGTTGTGCATCTATTTTTCTGGTTAAAAATAGATGTTCCTGGATCTTGTGTTTGTTATAAAAATAAAACTTATTTACAAAACCCACAAAGAACCTAATGTCAAGAAATCCTACTTAGATTGATCTGAAGAGAACGCATGCAAAAGGACTAAGTATTAAAAATTGTTGCCCCAGCTGAGATTTCTGGTTGATTATATCAACCTCAAAATTATGTGGATGTGTGCTTGTTCTTAAATTTAGGCTAATTTAATCAGAGTCTATTTTCAATTTCTTAGGGGCAGGGTAAAGTTGGGGGAGGTATTGAAATTTATACTTCCCCATAGTAAGTGACACTGAGTCACTTAGTGATTTTAATTAAAGCCATTGGTTCATATAGTGGTCTTCTTGCCCAGAGACATTGGATCTAAAATTCCATAGAACAACCAATGGCTTGTCCCCCATGTCCCTATTTTATAGCTATTCCTACAATTTCCACACAGTTATAGATACTACTGCATTTAAACTACCCACTCTCAGTGGGAGAACTAAGTTGGCTTTTTAAAGTTAAAATGCAAACATTTTGAGTCAAATGAGTGTTTTCAGCCATGAATAGGGGATGGATAGTTAGTCAGCTTCCCATCGTTATGACAAAATACCCGAAAAAAAAATCAACTTAGAAGAATAAAGATTTATTTTGGTTCATGGTTTCCGAAGTTTTGGTCCATGTCATTTAGCTCCATTGACCTGTGATGAGGCAGAACATCATGGTGGGGAACACATGGTGGAGCAAAGCCACTCACCTCATGGCAGCCAGGAAGCAGAAAGAAAGAAAGGGGCCAGGGTCTCAATATGCTTTTCAAGGGCCTTCCCCAGTGACCTACTTACTCCAACGGGGGTATAGTTCCATAGTTTTCATTACCTTCCAATTATGCTACCAGCTGGGGTCCAAAGCCTTCTGCACTTGTGATTTTGGGAAAGATTCCAGGTTCAAACTGTAATAGGCAGGCATTACCTTCTTCTCCCTTTTAGAGTACCTGGACTTTGCTGCTTTCTCTGAAGTCATTGTCAAGCATGATTAGAACTGGGGAACAAATTTGGAACATATACTAAATCTTGATGCTCTTTGCAGAGTGATTTCCAAGAAATTTCCTGAAAGAGTCTACATATTGAAAGAGGAACAAAGATTTCCTGGCACTTAGATAAGGTTCTTAAAATTAGAGAACCTTCAAAGAAAATAATGTCTGGATCCCAACAATGTACAGAGACTCATGTCAATGAAGACCCAAGTACCACAGACTGGGTCCCCTGGTTAAGAGACCAGAACACAGAGATTAGTGTGCAGGTGGTTTATGGAGGAGTGCTCTTGGGATTGAAGGGATTGGGCACAGGGAGAAGCTGAACTGTGAGGCTGGATATCTCAGTGGAAGACTCAGTCAATCCTGCAGAAATTCAGAAGGTGGAATTGTCTTCAGAGGTGCTCCACAGAGGAGAGAAGGGGGTAAGGACTTTATACCCTCTTGTTGATTGGTCACTGAACATGGGCCACCCAGGAAGGAAATGAGACTTCATGCTAGGTTGCTGTCCTCAGCTGAGGCAGAGACCATAGGGGCTGCCTGTTTAGGACATCCCAGCAATTGGGGGAGTAAGTGCTTAGTTCCTGAAGGGTGATCTAGGTTGACTGACCACATCCTGACAGATGCCATGCCTCAGTGCGTCCACCAGGCTGGGTGACACAGAAGTGAGTTATGGTGAGAAGGTTACTATGAAAGCTGGTAGGATGTTTTATTTCTTGCTTCTGAGGCAAATACAGGAATAAGACCACACTCAGAGTCAGGGTAGTCCTGCCCCCAGTTTGGCTAGGCATTTCTTCACAAAGAATCCTAGTGAATATTCTTCCTTTAGCTAAAGTGTGATCAAAAAGGCATACTATTCTTGCCCAAGTTCACACTTTTGGGGAGTGGACTGGGGAGGATTACTTAGCCTATTCTCAAATAGGGCCAAAAGCAAGGCTAGAGCACTCACATTTCAGAGGTAGTGTCTGGTCACTTTTTACTTGGCTATACTGGCTCATCATGGTATAAATTTGTGCAGATTTCTCCATCCATGAAAGGACAGTTCTGATGAATTATGTTTGAAAGTGTTTAATGACAATTTTTTTTTGTTTTAATAAAAATTGGGTGATTCTATTGTTTTTAAAAATAGTTTCTTATTTCTTGAAGATTGATGTTTATTTTTTTAAACATCATAAGCATAGATACTTTATGGTCCATATCCCATAATTCTAACACTTGAAGTCTTTGTGGCTTGGTCCTGTTGTCTGTTATTTCTGCCAGTTCTCACTATGTTGTCACGTTTGTGCAACTGGTTATGCTTGACTATGGGCTGGTGGTTGTATTTAAAAAAGAATTTAGGAATGATTGATTTCCGCAATTATGGAACTTTTCCCTCTGGAGACTGTTTTTCTTGTTCTTGGGTGTTACCAGTCCTGTTTAGTCCAAGTTCAAGACTTGGAGTTCCTTGGACCATTGGATGAGGCAAACCTGGACTGAAGATACAAGCAAGGGCTGGTTTACTTGGGGCTTGTCATTTCCCTAAAGGCCTAGACTATTGGACCTAAGCTTAGTAGGAAAAGGGAGTAGGAAATGGGACTCTCTACCTTGGACTTTGAGTTCTTCCTATTCACTTTATGAGGTTCCCAAAACAGCACCTCAGTTTTGTATGTTTCTTCAAGGTTTTGCAAATGCTACTGAGGTCAAGTAGCTTTGTGTGCTCAGTTTACATACTGGAATTTTGCCTTCTCTATTTTTGTAGATTAAGTCTACAAATTCTTGATAGATTGTCTTGAATTTCTTAAGAAAAAAATGTAAAAGAATTTAAACATTATTTTATCTAATTTTTAAAAAGTTATCATTTTTGGAAAAGAAGAAACTTCTAGTACTTCTTACTATGGCTATACAAAAAATAAAGCATTTATTTTTTGTGAAAAAAACAAAAGAGTCAGGAAGCATTTTAATTACTATCCCAAATTTGCAAGCTTACTTTATTGATTGATGTGGAGAAAAATTAGAGTCACACATTAGCTCTTCATGGTTTTAAGAACTTAAAATAAATGAAAACTTAAACCCCTAAGCACGGATTTTATTTTCCATTTAGACTATAACCACATACACATAAGATAATCATAATGTATCTAAAACTTACAGGATATGATGCCTAAACTTTAAAAAATAAAGATGTAGAAATACTTGCTTCATCAAAAAAATATTTTCATTTTTTATGTTATTCATAACTCACCAGAAAAGGGATTAACTTTTGATAACTTCTTTGAGGATTAGATCATTGAAAAAGAGAATCCAAGTGTTTTTTTCAATACCAGAGAGGCAATCGTTACATTTTCCTTGTAATTAGAGAGCCAGCACATAATAATTATATGAGGAAAAAACCTCTCAAAGATAATAATGTAATCAAAACCGTCTACTTTAGGGTCACTTTCCTATTTAAAAAGTACCAAACACAATTAATTTTGAAGAATTTTCAAAAGAGTGAACTTTCATCTTTCTGATTCGAGATTACTCCCACCTGGAGAGCCAAGTTTCCAGTTTCAGGGAGCTAGGCACCCACAAGTAGACCCCATGACATAAATGAAACATAAAACTCTTCAAGTGCTAACTGTACTCCCATGAGGTCAATTTAAACCAAAAAAGGTTTCATTCTTTCAAATAAATGATTACACCTCCCTTGCAATGCTATGTTTCATAATAGAGTTATAATTGGCTCTCACCACAGTGACACCACTGACAGCTTCTCCACCTGCCTGCACAAAGTGATCTCCCTATGCCTGGAATGCTGGTCGTACTCATTCTTCACACCACCAAGCTGCCCCTTAGCCTTGCATAATGCCACTTAGCCTTCTTGGGGCAAGACTACCTCCTCAAGGAGGCTGAGTCCCTGGAGGACAAGGACCATGCCATGTCCTGCCTCTTTATATGTCTCTGCAGTGCCCAGTACCTTTTACATCAGGTGCTCTATATGTGTTTTTTCTGGTAATCATGATTATCATGATTTGTACTCGATTTGGGTGAGAAATAAATGTTATTCATCCTGTTTTTTTTTTTTTTTTTTTTTTTTTTTTAACCTCCTAGCACATTGCCTGGAGCAGGGGAGCTGCTCAAAAAAAAAAAAAAAAAGTTTACTGAATGAACAAATGAATAAAGGAATGAATCATTAGATGAAAACCTGGTTAGAAACACACAAATGGGAGAAAGGAAAAGATTAGTATCAGATTGTTTCTTAGCCTTTTTAAAATTATTTTTTATTTGTAGGTGGACACAATACCTCTATTTTTAATTTTTTTTCAAATATATTTTTTATTCTAAGTTGTTAGAAATGACAGCAGAATGTATTACATTTCATATTATACTTATAGAGCACATTTTTACATATCTCTGGTTGTATACAAAGTATATTCACACCATTTGTGACTTCATACATACACTTAGGGTAATGATATCCATCTCATTCTACCATCTTTTTTATTTTATTTATGTGGTGCTGAGGATCAAAGCCAGAGCCTCACACATGGGAGATGGGAGATGAATGCTCTACTGCTGAGCTATAATGCAGAAATAATCTCACTTCCTTCCTTTTTTTTTTTTTGGTTGACCACACAAGGATAGACTGTGATTGATCAATTTATTCAAGTACTGTCAAATCCCACATCTCATTTTCTTGCCTCGGAGACATAAGTGTAGAGTGCCCTTGCTTTCTCCTTATGTTATATTCCCAGTTCTGTGAACAACCCAAGAGGTCCAGTGTCGATGACAATCAGTCCACCTCACTGTAGAAGGAGAAGGTAACCGTTCTCTGCAATTGTGAGCAAACAGGACATTGAAAACTTCTGTTTGACCAGAACAAGAGGAAGTGTCAAAATAATTTAAAGGAAGCAGTTTAAACATCGCAGCTCTTAAGCATGTTTAAATATCAATTAAAAGTTGAGTATATCAGAGAGTATTTTTTAGAACAGTGAAACTATTTTGTATGATACTACAATGATGAATACATGTCCCTATAGGTGTGTCCAGACCCACAGAATATAAACACCAAGCAATGAACCTTAGTGTAACTTTGGACTTGGGGTGATAATTATGTGTCAGTGTGGGTTCATCAATTGTAACAAATGTAGCACTTGGTACAGAAAGTTGATGGTGGGGAAGTTGGGCATGTGAGAACACAGAGGTATACATATAGAAGTTCTCAGTACTTTTTATTAAATTTTGCTGTGAACCTGAAACTGTTCTAAAATAGTTCACTAATTTAAAAAAGTGACACTTTGTGTGACAAAACTCACATTATGGGTGGTCGGTTGGCCCATGGACCTTTATTCATAGTCAATGTAATTGGGTGATATGAATGTCAACTTTTCAAGTAATTTTTCTTTAGGAATAGGGAATGGAAAGCTTTATAAGAGTAGGACTTAGCTATTTCCTTTTTTTCCCTCTCTTCTTTCCTCAAGAATGTCTCTAAAAATCATAACAATTCCACCGCTCATGATGGATGGGACACTTCCATAAGGATTTGGCTTAGCCTGCATCCTCAAGCCAGTTCTTTTCCCTTTGCCAAGTACAGCTTTCATTCTGTGTGTCCTCAAAGAAAACTAGGATTTAAGTTCACTCCAAGTTCACAAATCACCAAAAAATAAATGAAAACAATGTTCAACATTCTTACCAATCAGGCAAATGTGAATCAAAACTACACCAAGATTTCATATCACTCTGGCTGTAAAGGCAATCATCAAGAATACAAATAACAATCATTGCTGGTGAGGATGTGGGGGAAAAGGTACACTCATGCATTGTTGGTAGGACTGCAAATTAGTGCCACCACTTTGGAGAGAAGCATGGAGATTCCTCAAAAGACTAGGAATGGAACCACCTTGGGACCCAGACAGCCACTCCCTAGTATTTATTCAAAAGAAATAAAATCATCATACTATAGCGATACATGCATACCAATATTTATAGCAGCACAATTCACAATAGCCAAGTTATGGAACCAGCCTAAGTGTCCATCATCAGATGAATGGCTAAAGAAAATGTGGTGTGCATATACACAATGAGGTTTCATTCAGCCATAAAGAAGGATGAAATTATGTCATTTGCTGGATGGAACTGGAGAACATCATACTAAGTGAAATAAACCAGACTCAGAAAGTCAAGGGTCCAAGCTAGAGAGAAATAAGAAATTTAAAAATTGTGAAGGAGCTCATGAAAATAGAAGGGAAAACAGTGGAGTACAGGAAGGGGATCCAGGGGAAAGGAGGTTAGAAAAGGGGAAGACCTGCAGAATGAAACTGACCAAATTATGCTTTCTGGGTGTATGAATATATAACAATGAATTCTACTTGTATGCATTATGGTAATGCACCAATTAAAATAATAAATAAATAGAAGGAAGACCAGTAGACAAGAGGAAGGGCATTAGGGGGAGGGAGGAGGGGAAGAAATGGGAAATACCAGAGAGTGAAATGAAGCAAATTATATATATTTATGAATATGTCAATATGAACCCCATTACAATGTGTAATTATGATGTAAGCTGCCTGGAGGATAAAAACTCGGAAGAGTTAAAACATTAAAAATTTTTGAAGAAGCTATTCCTTTTCTCTCTTGTCTTTATGTCAACCATCTTTTTCTTTCTTCCTTCCTTCTTTCTTTCAAGAAGAAACAATTTTAGCTGCACCCCACCTGGCTTCAGAAAACAATTACAACAGCCCTTCCTAAAACAAATAAGAAACTAGAGAGTGACAGGAAAATCAGCATGTGGTTGAATCCAATTTGGGACAATGTGTTTAATGCCAAACTATTACATTCTTCAAAAATCAACATCATGAGCCATTTAAGAGGGGGAAAAAAAAAAACAGAACTGGAGGGGTAAAAGGCGGCTGCTCCAAAATAAAAAAGTAATGAATTGGAAAATAGGAAAACCAGAATGGTTTAGATTAATGTCCTCCCACACTATTCCTCTCAACTGACTACAGATGATACCAAGAAATGAGGAGGTTTTATTTTTTAATTAAAACCATTTGGCAGGAAGCATTTTCCTAAGCAACAAACGCATGCGGCAAAGTAGAAATGCTAGAGCTGTTCAAGAATGAGCAGCTTTTGAGGGGAAGGGAGGAGACAGAAGGCAGATCACCACTCCAAAAAGGTCCATTCCTTCCTTCTGCCATATGCTCATTGTTTATCAGTATTATCTTCCTACCGTCTCTGCAAATTTCCTTTTCAGACAGATTTCAGAACAGGCCAATCCATGTCTAGATGACCAAATGTGTATTCATTCAGTATTGTCTTTATTCTTGAAACCCAGGAACCCCCCAATGCTAAGGTCAATTCTCTACAATTGCTTGCTATGGCAACTGACTTTTGAAATTAAAAAACAAATTTTGAACAAAAGTTGGTATAGTAGGCACTAGTGCTTTTCATCAGCATCAGCATTTCTAATTCTCCTTGTAGACATTAGTGGGCCCACTCTCTCCTGCCTTCCTGATATTAGACAGAGTCCTATGATTTGCTTTGACCAATGGCATGCTATGTGTGTGTGTGTGTGTGTGTGTGTGTGTGTGTGTGTGTGTGTGTGTTCTAGGTGGAAGTCTTCCAATGTCACGGTCAAACACAAATATAGAGACTAATGTCTAGTAAAGAATTTTTGTTTGGGAATAAACAACAAATAAGATTGCACTCCTGGACACCTGTACAGGCTGGGTGGCCTCTGGTATGTGAGAACAAAGAAAAGGTTGACAGCTTTATTGGGACAGAGAAATCTATGCAAGTTATTTGGGAAGAAAGGTTGTTGGCACTTTTGGATCTTGTGGTAGCTGGCAAGCTCTCATTGGCAGGCAAGTGGTGGCGGTTTTATGCAGAGTTAGTCTTCAGGTCATAGTTAGCAGTTCTGTAGTCAGTTGCTAAGTAAAAATAATCTTAACAATAGAGCAGATTGTCTCATTACATTGGTTCTGTGAGATATTTCCTGGAGCAGGCACCGGTGACCTGTTTCCCTTTCTATCCTGTGGTCTTTTCACTTCATTTTGGTGGGATATGCAGGAATCACTCCATTCGTATAATAAATTTTCACACCAGTGATGATTCACCATGTTCTTTTCTCCATGCCACTGTGATCAGTTGTGCTCTGGTGAGTGGAGGTCCCTGAACTGCTTGTGTGGAGTGGAGTCCCCTGATGAAGCAGGCTGGATGGCTGGCCTGCGGGAGGAGCAAATGTTGTTGCTTTAAGCTGCTGAGAATTTAGTCTGTTACTGCAGCACAATCAAGCCTGTGTTGTTTAGAACACTCGTCATCAAGGCAGAAATGACTAAAGCCACAAATATTCTATGCTTCTTTATTTTCAGAGAAACTTCTTTTTGCAAGAATTGGACATTTTCCCATTTACTGAGTCTCTCAAAAAATCAACTATTCTTGAAATGTGACTCGCCTACTGCAAATATTATCAGAGTAAATGTTTATGACACCAGCTGGATTTGTGAGGTATCACATGCATGGTTAAATACCACATGCTTAGTATATCCTAAATCCCATATGCAATTTTAAATGGTTTTATTTTTGAAGTGCTTTTCTGATCTACCAATATTGATGTTATAACTGCCTAATGCAAGCACTTGTGCTTCAATATGTAAATATGAAAATACAAAAAATAGCTCATCATTTAATTTAAAAAAGTTCAGTCTAAAATCAATGAACTCCCCTTAGAAAGATGATTGTTGTAGATAGTTAAGTGTAAAAAATATGAAAAAAGATGAATGGAATTGCAGGACTACTCATAGATGAAGGTTCCCCTTACAAAATTCCAAGCTTGTTGACTTGGGTTCAATTTAGAATTATATTTCATGTTTCCTAAAAGCTATTTTCAGTATTCAATCAAGAAGAAGTTTGAATGTTGGATTTGTTATATCAAAGTGAGCTTTATATAGGGCACATATTATACAGGTAAGAATCTGAGCTTGGAAAGTTGTTGTATTGATTTTCATGTTTTAAACTAATGAATTTGTAGAGATGATTTGTGCTTTAAAACAAGCATTTGAGATAAGTGTTGAAGTTTACCAACTCAGATTCAGTTCCACCCTTCTGAAAGGTAATCCAAAATGCACTTTTAAACTCAATTTAAATTTCAGGTAGCAAATGTTGCCTGGTCCTCATCTATAGCATGCATCTTCTGAAAACTAATACAACCTAGCACAAAATAAATACTTTTTAGAAATATGGTTCATATAAAATGCCTTTTGCTCCCCAGAGATATTTTTAAAGAGAAAATGATTAATATAGGCATCTAAGCTTTTGCTTTGGACTAGACTATCCATGCATTTCTGAGCTCTTTCCAGAAAGAATCAGAGCCAGATGACAAAATCAGTTCCCCTGAGGCTGGGCTGACTCAGAACATCTCCATATGGGTGTCCCAAGGCAATTTATACTCAACATGTCCCCACGTGAACTCATCATTTTCCTTTCGAAGCTATGGTCTTAGAGTCCCATTTAACTCTCCTCTTGCCTCTCAGGTGCAGCCATTCCCTGATTCCAGAATTCGGCCCTCACCTCTAATCTGACTTTGTCCCTCTTTCCTGGCCCTCACCTCCCTATAGGTCTTCCTGCCTCCAATCTCTCCCCTCTCTCATCCCTGTTTCTACTGACATGAAATTAAACTGCATAACACAAGTCAGACTATGCCATTCTCATTTCAGAAATGCCTAGTGATTCTAGTGCTGCCATCTTGTTCATCTCTGTAGACCCACTTTATACCCTTCTCTCCTGTTTTGCCTCCAAAAGCCTACATGGTGTGGATGGCATCAGAGAACTCTCTTGCCCTCTGGCTACAAGTTCCATTTCTACACAGCCCTGGGGGAGGAGAGTGAGCTCGTGTGTTTATTTCCTGGCTTCCTCCTTGCGTCAGCGACCTTTCATCTGTATTTCTCAACTGAAGGCCCAATTCCTGTCTAGAACCCTCCCCACACACCTGGTTTGAATGTGTACATATACTGTATGCTTCTTTAAGTCCTTGCTTTTGTTTTTCCTTTTTTCTTCCTGGCCATCTGAAATGCTCTTCCTTCTCTCAACTGACATCTTTTCCACGAAATCCTGCATTATCCTTGTATTGGGTTTATGATTCAGAAAGAGAGCAGAGTTTTGAGATGGAAGCCATCAAGAGCCTGAATGTTTTTGGTGCTGTGGAAGACTGCCCTGCAGATCACCCCTTTGAGACGTGGCATGAATGAGACGTGAACAACTGGTGTAATCCATTTATGTGGGGATTTGTCTGCTTTAACTGCTAGCATTTCCTTAATTCATTGAATAAAAATTTTTAGAAAATCAAGGTCCATTCCTCACTGATCATTCAATGAGTTCCCAAATGGATCATCATTAAGGCGAGTCTAATGCATCCAGGTAAGAGCTGTGATCACAAGGAGTCTGCAGGAGTTCACAGAGAATGCGTTCTACTGGGGGTAGTTCACTGGGTTGGCAAAGGAGACCCAGCAGTCATAGTGTTTCTGGACTTGTCCAAGTCATTTGATAAAATTTTCATGATATTCTTTTGTTTAAGAGGGAAAATTATTCACAAGAAAAGCTTGGGTATATATGAAATTAAGTGAATTATTCACGGATTGAATGAACCCTCCTTACGCTATACTTGGAGAATCCAGGAAATACGCCAACCAGCTGACAGATGCCAGACATCATTTGTGTGATGACTGTTGGTGTCAGCAAGAGACAGCTCAGAGGGCAAGTAAAATGCTCCTAGAGATCTGGGTTTGAGTTTGTGGAATGAATGAAAGAATCTGAACTGAGATCATTTCTGGAATGATCCTATGAACCTGCATTGTGCCTGGATATGCCCCACTCCCTTCTGCCTGATACTCTCCTCCTGCAAGGTACAGAACTGAAGTGATTACCTTTGAGAAATGATCATTCTAGTCAAAAAGAAAACACCATTTTTGTTTTCTGTTTCTCATCAAGGGTTTGACTGAACAAAAACCTTGTCAGTCAGTTTTCATGTCTTACTATTATTATTATTGCTGTTGACAAAAAAAAAAAAATAGTAGGTTAGATTAAGTCTTTCCACTCTCCAGAAAAGAGCTGTAAGAGAATTAAAATGGGGAGGGATGTTGAGGAAGGGTTTTCTGTTGTTGTTGAGCTGGCTCTGGAGTTAGGACAGGAGGGCAGAGGTAGAACCACCAGATAAGAGAGATCCACACTGTCAGTAGGAGCAGGGGTTGGGGTGGTGCTGCTAGTAAAATTTTGTAAGAGAGGGGTGGTCTGGGCATACAGATCCAGATTTAATAATTACTGGGTACATTGGGTTTTGGGCAGAACATGTACATTTGGAAAAATTAGACTGCTGGTTTTCGATCCTTCATTTCTCTAAAACAGATCAATGTAGAACCTTCCGGTTGAATGGCTTTCCTAAAGCACCTCTGGGAAACCCTAGGGATATTTGGACACAGTTTGAAAACCACTGTGATAAGTAAGCCAAAGTGAATATAGGGCAAGCTCAAACAAACAGATGGTAATTCCTGGGCTGCGTCATTACTGAGCAGGGTTCTCTCCAGGCTCTCCTAATACAGCAGAGCTAATCCAAAAGACATCTGTGGCCACCAGTTCTTTATCATCTGTTTCAAAGGAAAGTGTTCCTTGTCTTATTATTATCAATATCCCCTTATTCCTCTCCCTACCACTGGTCTCTGTCACTTCCAATACATGCTGAGTATAGAAAACAGTCTGATCTTTTTCCTGAACTATTTTTGTAATAGCATTCTCTTGCTCAAGAATCCACATAAGTACCCTGTTACCACCATGTGTTGAGGCTTCCCCTTCCCACAACCCTGTCCTCATGCAATCTCTGTTTCAACCCGTGATGACCTTTATCCAGGCTGTTTCTTCCCCAGATTACTCTCTGTAGACCCACCCCCAACTCTTCTTCCCCTGCTGAACCCTTCTGCTCATCCTTACACGTCATCTCCTTTGGAAAGTCTGGGGACATGGGTGCATTCCTTGTGCACGCTCTGGTGAAGCCACATGATAATAGTGGTTTTAGGGCTGTTTTATTATATGTATATGTCACTACACTAGAAAAAAAGAGGAGGAAGAGAAGAAGAAGAAAGAAAAAAGATATGTCCATACCCTATTTACTCTTAGATTTCCAAATCCTGGCAGTATAATATTTGTTAAGTGAATGAAAGAATTCAACAAATATTTATTGAAGGAGCAAATAAATGAATGGATGCACAGTAAAATGATTCCTAGTAGTGCCCTTCTGCAACTGTATGGTCCTTCTTGCCATACCATCAGGTGGCCTTTCAGGTATGATTTCCACGGTTTGGGGGTACATGTGAAAGTTTCTTTTATCTACTCCCGAATTGGCAGCATGATGGGAGTCACAAGCCTTTTAGATACAAGACATTCTAGGTGGAAGGGGGAGGCTGTTGCACATCTGTGGAGAACAAAGAAGAGGTTCAGGGGACAACCTCTCTGCAAGTTCTCGGTGTTGGTGGGACAAATGCTGGAGGAGCTGGAAAAATTCTGTTCTTCTCGTCAAAGGTATATATCCAGGTGGTAGCCACCATTATGATTAACCTGTTATTCAGAACCTCCCTGTTTTACTATTGAAGAACTCAGGGTCCCAGAGAAGAATGAGGACTTGCCAAGTCTCAAAAATAGTGACACAATCAGGCTTGGAACCTAGTTTTGAGAGAAACACTTTCTGCCACCTGTCCTGTCCTCTCCACTACTTTCTGAAAGCCCTCTTTTTCTTGCGCTAACTCAGGGTCATGCATGCAGTGCTTCCTCCATAGTGCTCACTACCCTGGCCTTGGATGCTATGAAAGCAAGAGGCCAAGGTCAGAACACTTCCTTGACTTAGGTTTCCCACAGAGCAAAGCTGTGCCTGTGTGTGCAAGGGGTGATGTGTGAGTGAGACAAAGGCCAGGACAAGCAAAACCTGGGGGAATGACAAGATAGAAATCCCCGCAAATGTTATTTCTCTCTTGGGGCTTCGATGACAGCCTCACCTTTTTCTTTTGAGACCCTTAAGTAAAAATGTTGGCTTGGATGGGTCTGAGTGTGCGAGTTCACATGAAGGGAAGGCACATGAAAACAGCCTACGCTTATGATACCACACTACTAAGAATGAAAGACTCGGGCCCACTTACGTGGCCTTCATCATGACATCTCTGATTTCATTTGTGGAGTAGAGGGCTGCTGAGGTCTCCAAGTACCAGCCCCAATGAGCTTGGAGGCAAGGGGTAGCATTCCTACAGAGGGCTTCTGCAGTCATCTGTTGCTTTAAGGCCAAGACCCCAATTTACAGATGGATAAGTCAAAGTTTTCCTTTTTTCTTTCTTCCTTTCCAATTGTGTAATAGGAAATATAGATTCATCTGTAGAATTCTTGTTAACCTGTTCTTTGCTTTGCCGATTTAGAAAGCTCTGGTGGAGCTGGGCTTCTTATTGCTGAGATGAGCACTGCTCCTGGCCATGGTTGTTGGTAGTGACGATTCTTCAAGGAGCCCAGCTCTTTATCTCTTAAATGTCCATGAATCAGGAAGAGAAACGAGTTGCAAGTTAAACGGCAATGACCTTAAACCCACATCCAACACACACAAGCAGCTCAATTCTTTTGCCCTCATTAATTCAACCACTTTTCTATTAGAGATCAAGAAGCTCACAATCTGAGGAGACAGACAATTAAAAATTTGACCATTCTTGTAAAATTCTATTAAGGTGCTTATATTTAAAAAAAAAAAAAAAAAAAAAAAAAGGTCAAGGGAATAAAGAAAAGGAATAGCACGGTTCAGGGCACTTAAAATGCAATGGGGAGGCCCTTCAGAGTGGAGGCCCTCCCCCAGGTGAACACTGAAACTGGGCTGCAGAAATAATCTCCCTCAGATGTGAGCTGACCTTTGCAATGGGCCAAGCCTCAGTTTCCTGAAACATTGTGTGTTAACCTCTGCTTGCTCTCTGTATAACAGACCTCTCCCCCAAACTACCCACAGAGTGCAACGGCACCCAAACCCCTTCTTACAAAACTTCCAACCTCAATATCTGATTAACAAGTGACACATTTTCATGCCCTTTCAGTTTGGAGCTATAAATGTAGCTGCCATTTTGTAAAACCTCAGAACACTCTGTTAAGACTGTTTGAATCTATGTTTTCCTGGCTTGCAATCCTAATAAACTCGAAATAAATGTGATTTTCTTTGTCCTCACCTGGGTTGATTTTACTCTCAGTCAACACAAGTGGCAAAAAATCTGGTTCAATTAGGTCCCAACAAGGAAGGAAATCTATTAACTGACATTACTGACCACTGTCAAGGAGGGTTTGCATCAGGCAAGCTAATCCCAGCAGCTCAGCCTTTGGGATTCCATTCAGTTTGTCTACTTGCCTGCTAGCATATTGGCATCATTCTAAAGCTAACTCCCCCCACCACCCTCCATAGTCCCCAAATGGCTGTAACTCTCAGAGCTACATGTGTCCTTGTTTAGATTCGGAAAGAAAAAAAAAATAGTGTCTTTGTCCCAGAAATCCTGGAATATGACCTAGGACTCATACTGGCTCAGGTGTGGCACTGGACATTAGATAAATCACATGATGGGAAGATGGTCACATGCTCTACCTTGGAGCAGGGGTGAGAGTCAGCTGCACAGGAATCCCTAAATGGAAACTGGAGCTGTGGATAAAGGAGAAGGAGAGACACCAAGAAATCTCTATCTCAGGAAAAGGACTTTGACGGGGCTGCAACATGACATATAAAACATAACAGAGGGGGCTCCCTCAACTTAAGCAGGCCCAGGGTATTCTACAAGAATGATAGTAAATATGGAAGGAATTCAATGGACCATTGGCATACACTTCTAGCATATTAGAGCTGGAAGCCACCTGAGGTTAGAAAATGATGAAGTCATGATTGGTGTCTAAAGACAGGAAGGCTGGGAGTAGTCTTCATGCCAGGACTCAAGAGGCTGTGCATTGGGAGTTCATATCTATCTAATAAATTCACAGAGAAGAGAATGAAAATATTTAAATATGTCAAGAGGGCTGTTCTTAGGACAGTTCTGGTTCCAAGACCTCTGTGATACTGAATTGTTTCACCAAGAAAAATCTAGGCTTAATTCCACCCAGTCTGGGTTTGTGTATAAGCTGCATCATGGAAATCAGAAATAATACCTTTTGACATTTTGGAGTCCAGTGTGAAACATGTCTTAAGCAACTATGATAATTTTATTTAAGTGGAGCTGTCTTTTGGTAATGATGCAAGGTCTGAATGGGAATGTGCACTTTCTGAACAGCCTGGCTTTGGATAGCATCTCAGCAGCAAACACAAACATTTGAGAGGAATAATATTAGAGAGATGCTGATATGGCTGGAGTCTCTGCTCAGTTCCAACCATGTTCCCCCTGGACTCAGATGCTGGAGCATTTCTGGAAGATAGTCCTCCTTCCTGGTAAGGGCTTTATTCTAGAGAAGTAAAGCCTGGCATACAAGCTTGGTTCAAGGTAGCAGGTCCATGCAGAGAGAAAAAGTGTTCAACCACTCACTTTTCTGTTCTAGTTACCAGTGACTAAGTCCTAAAGGAGGACAGAAGTAAAAATGTGGCTGTTGGTATCCTAGTTGGCAGCTGTTGGATGGTCCGGTGGAGAGAACAGGAGAGGGCACCATGGTGCCTTCTGGTTGGGGTTGGAATTGGGATGGACTGGATCCCAGAATGAGTAGTATTTGTACCCAAGCCCAATCTGGGAAGAAAAAGAATGGAGGGAGGCATCACACTGGTAAGTATGAGCAAGGGGGAGGCCAGAGCCAAGAGCTACAGCAGCAGGGGCAAGTTCCAAGGCTTTAAAGTATGGCCTTCATAAATTTGGTCTCAGTGGAAGTGGACTGTAGCCCCAGCATGACCAGCACCATGGGGAGCCCTAGCAGAAGGGAGCTGAGTGCAGGGGCCACATGGGAACTGAAAGGGCCGTACAGGTGAGCACTCATGCGCCATCCCTGCGGATGTCCAGGAACAGCTGGGAGGAGTCTGCAGTGTTGACTAGGGGCAGGGCCAAACTGGCTGGTTATTCTAATTTTGCACCAGAGTGGTGTGCCCAAGGAAATCCAGGTTAACACAAACCTATCACTCCTCTTACAACATACAGACGGCACAATTGCTTTAGAGCCATTTTGAATTGCCAAGAGCTTATAAATGACACGGTGCTTTCAAGAAGCCATGATTGGGAGCTGGGGTTGTGGCTCAGTTGTAGAGTGCTCATCTAGTATGTGTGAGGCACTGGGTTTGATCCTCAGCACCACATAAAATTAAATAATAAAATAAAGGTATTGTGTTCATCTACAACTAAAAAACATGAAGAAAAAGAAGAAGCCATGATTGGTTAATTACTATACTCAGTAACTCTGATTACTTTTCTTTTCTTTTTCTTTTTTTTGGTTGTTGTTATTGTTATATTGGGGATTGAACTCAGAGGTGCTCTACCACTGCTCTATATCCCCAGCACTTTTTAAATTTTACTTTGAGACAGAGTCTCAGTAAGTCACCCAGGCTGGCCTCAAGTTTGCAATCCAGTCTCAGCCTCCAAAGTAGCTGAGATTACTTCCTCTTACTGTGCTAGAGATGTAACCCTTGCTTCCTTCCTTTTCTTTTTAAAAATGTCTCTTTTGCCTTGGCCACTAGGGTAGTGAGTTAAGAGTGGTCCTCAGTGCTAGCTCTGGCCCTTGTTGGGGGCATTTTGGATATCATTGCTGTTTTCATGATTACTCTGTTTTGATGTGTCTTTCTGGCAAACTATCTAGCATGCTTGTTGGAAGAAGTTGGAATTTCCTTAATAAATGCACTAATTGCTGAGAGAGTATGTAAAAATTTAATCTTTCTCAGGACAGAGAATTCTTTCTTTTAGACTTCATATCAGTTTTCTCTTAGGCACTTGGAATTGAGAATAATGCTGCCTTTTTTTCAACATATTTTTGTCTGAGGCAATTCTTTGTCCTGTCAAATAGATTTATTTCCTTATCACACAGAAATGTGGGCAAAAGAAAATGATCTCATTACATACGATTATGGACACAATACCCAGAGCTCCAGACTGCAATAAAATTTGATTTTACAAATGACTTAGGAAACTGTTCTGTTTTTAAACACCTGTTCAAAAAACCCTCTTTGAAAGTATCCATGTTTGTAAATTCAGGGAATACAGACATGCTCTTATCCTCAGTACTTCCTGTTAGTATTGAATATGGAAGGCCTAGTGTTCTGGTTCTTATCCTTTCTTTTATTAAAAAAAAAAAAAAGACAAAAAAGAAAAAGAAAAAAAGGTATATTGAACAATAACACTTGTTGAAGTCAGTATGTTTCTAAAGCTCTATTTACAAGAACAGGCACAAATCAGGGTAGAACTCAAAGAGATTTTACTAAGCGACCACACCCATGGGAGCCAAATCAAGAAGCAGAGAGTTCTCAGCACCCCAGTTGCTACCCTCTTGACCCTGTCCCAAGTCCTACATCCCCCCAAAAGGCAAGCATAACACTACTTTACAACACCATTATTACTTGCCTCTTTTTAGTCTACATAAAAGTAATCATTTGCTATTTATGTTTTTGTGTACTTTCCATGAGATTAGCCTCATTGCTACATGTAGCAATTATTCATTCATTTTTATTGCTCTATCTTAGTATTTCATTACATAAATATGCCACAAGTCATGTATCCATTGAAGCTGTTGATTTCCACTTCTGTTGTTTCCAGTTTTTTATTTTTATATAAAATGCTACAATGAATAGTCTTCTATATGTCTTGTACTGAACATATGCATAACAATCTTTTGTGGATATACAAACCATGTTGTAAATTGAGGGGGCTATGTCCTAAACAACAACAAAAAAAGCATCGTTCAGCAACTTCATTGTAGTGTGAACATCAGAGTGTACTTATACAGACCTAGATGGTACCAGTCAATCCCTGAGGCCTTTGACTGCTGTTAAGATACAGGTTAAACATGAGGTGTGTGAGGCTACAGCTGGAATAACCTGGCACACAATTTTGCAGTAAACTTGTTTTATAACTAAAAGGAATAAACTCTAAAATAATGATAAAAAGTATGGTATAGTAAATACATAAACCAGTAATACTCTTGTATACTTGCTTATTATCATTATCAAATATGTACTTTATATAATTGTATATGACTGGGAGCACACTAGGTTTGTTTACACCAGCATCATCACAAACACATGAGTAATGTATTATACTATTATGTTTAACATTTGTGACATCACTTGGTAACAGTAATTTCTCATCTCATAGGACCCCATTGCATATGCTGTCCATCATTCACTTAAACATTGTGATGTGGTACATCACTGTATGTAGTTTTTTTGATCATGGATTTTGTACATGATCAGCCTTAGTAGATACTAACAAACATTTTGCGAAGTGGCTATGCCAATTTGCATGCTCAGTAGCTTTTTATTAGAGTTTCAGTTGCTCTACCTTGTCATCAACACTTGTCATTGTCAACATTCATCACTTGTCATTGTGTAATGTTAGTCATTTTGATAATAACCAGTCGAGTTGGATCCCTTGTCTTATTTTATTGGCCCTTTGATTAGTTTTTAAAGCAGTAATTATTCAAGTCTTGTTCATTCTTTTGCCCTACAACATAATTAAGATATTCTGTTTTATTTCAGAAGCATTATTGGTATTGCAGGGGTGTCTTTTTTTCCATTTAAGTCAATAGTCAATATGAAAGTATATGTGAAGTACAGGTAAAGATTTATTTTCTCCACATAAGTATATAATTGACCCAGTGTGGTTATAATTACAAGGACTCTCCCTTTGCCACTGCTATGCAATATTAGTTTTGTCATAAAAGCTATTGTCCACACATAGATGGGTCTGATTCTGGAGTCTTCAATAAGACCCGCAGCTCTATTAGTCTTCCTTTCACCACCTCTGATTTTGAGTTGGAAATGTTGATATTATAATACCTGATGTGCTGGAATTCATGACAGCAGGTGATCTGAGGGCTCAGAAAATAAAATCAATTAATGCAGAAATCCTCTCTAAATGTACAGCCAAAGACTAGTAAAGATCATTTCATCTCATTCCCTTATTTTTAAAATGAAGCAAGAAAATGGATGGAACTAGATCATCATGTTAAATGAAATAAGCCAGACTTAGAAAGGCAAGTATTGCATGTTCTCCCTCATATGTGGACTCAGGGGGGAGGGGAGACAGCATGGATGTAGAAGGAAGACTACTAGTGAAGAGGAAGGGGGTGGGAGAAGCGAGGGAAGGGTAGTTAACAGGGAGATGAAAATGATCAACATTTGTTACATGTACATTCCAATTTGCCTTAATGACAAAGGGGATGAAGGGAAGAGAGGGTGGATGAGAGTAGGAAAGACAGTAGAATGAACTGGACATAACTTTCCTATGTTCATGTATGAATACACGACCAGTGTAACTCTACATCATGTACAACCACAAAATGGGACGTTATCCCCTATGTATGTATGATATGTCAAAATACATTCTATTGTCGTGTATAACTAAAAAGAACAAATAAAAATAAAAAACAAACATGGGATAATGAAACCTACTATTCTATGTAATTAATATGTAGTAATTTAAGAAAAGAAATCCAGAGAAAACAGTTCTCGCCATGTATGCTGGATATTTTCTACATACCCAGCCAATCTACTCTGCCTCCATCTCCATCTGTTCTTCTCCCAGAGGTGGTCTTCCAAGACTCACACAGTGGGTTCCCTTACCCTCTGATTTCTGGTTGCTTCAACTCATAGGGAACATTGATTTGAGATGGTGAAGAGTGAGGTCAGATATATGTTTTCTTAGTTACCTTCCTGTAGCCTGGCTAGTATTTCTATGGAAAGTTATAACTTCTGACCAGTGGCCCTCTCTACATGTTTTAGTCAGCTTTTTCACTGCTGTGATTAAAATACCTGCCAACGGCCGGGGCGCAGTGGCGCACGCCTGTAATCCCAGCACTTTGGGAGGCTGAGGCAGGAGGATCGCGAGTTCAAAGCCAGCCTCAGCAATGGCGAGGCACTTAGCAACTCAGTGAGACCCTGTCTCTAAATAAAATACAAAAAAGGGCTGGGGATGTGGCCCAGTGGTCGAATGCCCCTGAGTTCAATCCCCGGTACCACCAAAAAAAACAAAACAAAACAAAAAAACCTGCCAACAATTGTGGAGGAGGAAAAGTTTATTTGAGTGCTTATGGTTTCAGAAGTCTTAGTCCATAGAAGGTTGGCTGCATTCCTCAGGGCTCAAGGTGAGGCTTGACATCATGGTGGGAGAGTGTGGTGGAGGGAAGCAGCTCACATGATGATCAGAAAGCAGAGAGAGAGAGAGAGAGAGAGAGAGAGAGAGAGATCTCCACTTGCCAGATACAAATATATACCCAAAGCTACACCCCAATTCCCACCTCCTGCAGCCACACCCTACCAACCTTCAGTTACCACTCAGTTAATCCCTAGGGGGGATTAATTCACTGATTAAGTTAAGACTTTCATAACCCAATCATTTCTCCTCTCAACCTTCTTGCATTGTGTCACACATAAGTTTCCGGGGGACACCTCACATCCAAACCATAACATCACATAATAATCTTCTTCCACGTACCAGTTTTATCACTTCCTCACACTTGCTGCAGGCCTGGAGTGATAACAAGATGCCACTGCAGATAGCCCCAGGATACCACATCAGGATTCTGATGTTATGTGACTAGAGGCACCCATGTTCCAGAAAGGAGATTAAGAGATGGAACCCAAAGAAGATTCAAAAGGCACATGCCATTCATCTCAAAAGCTTCTAGAAGCTGCCACAAGACACTTGTGCTCACATTTTATTTTCTATAATTTGGCTGTTTGCCCACACTTAGCTATAAAGATGAGAAATGTTTAGAACTTAAGTGCCTAACTAAAACTCTGATAATCTAAAAACATCACTAGGGGATGGCAAGCAGTCTCTAACACCTATGTCATTCAATTCAAGCGTGGGCATTAAACATATGTTCAGTTCCTCTCTGAGCCATTGTCTATTCTGAGATTCAAAAATGAATAAGACAGTCCAATGCCAGACAGACAGACGTTCACTTCCCCAGCAAGGGTCTAAATCCTCCCTATGTTAGGCATCAAGGATTAAAGAGTACCCAAGACAGCGTTCCTGCCTTCAGAGACTGTGAAGGCATACCACTGACTCTTACTAAATACAGTCACCCAGAAAGACATGAAGGGGAATAGGAGAACTTCTCTCTGAAATAAGAGAATGGGTTTAGCATGGGACAAGGAGGAGACAGACCTCCAAGGCCCAGAAGCAGCATGAGGAAGACACACAGCATGATAGCGCAATGTTTCAAAGGAGCAGCAGAAATTCCAGGAGTGTAGAATATGATCCACAAGGAGAGGAGCACGTGATGATGAGGCTGAACAAGTCCACAGTGGCCAAGGGAGGCAGGACCTGTGTGTGTACCAAGCACAGACATTTGACAAATGCCTCCACCCCTGCCCAATCTCTTCTCTAGTATCTGCCCACGGAGGCTTCTAATAAGTTGAAAATGAGTGATAATATCAAATCAGGAAACATATCAAGATCAGGCCCAGGAGTATTCCTCAGAAAGTCTATCACAGATTCAATTCTTGGAATTTCAGCCTCTTTCTTTGCTTGAATAATCTGATGGTATTCTGGAATGACTTGCTTGGTCTGACTAATTTCTGACCTTGAGGGGAAAAGCAAGTGGGAAGGGGAAGAGATCTAAGAGAACTCTTAACCCCAGCCAACATTTGGAAATGGTTCCAAATGGTTTAGCTGGCAATACAATTTTGTTAAAATTAAAATAGTTCTTTTTTCCTTCCCTATAGGTATATTATGGGGAAAAGAAGGAGAAGGAAGAAGAATGACTGTAAAAGGAGGGGCATTACTGTTTTCACAAGGACCCACTGTATGCCAGACATTATTCTAAGTGCTAGGGCTACTGTAGGGAGAAAGGCAAAGGCCTTGCTATCTTTAAGGAGTCCATATTCTAATGGAAAGAAATTTTTTAAAAATGTGATTTTTATATAAAATGTTTTTATGTACTGAGAAGTACTATGAAGAGGATAAAACAGGATGACATGGTAAAGATGACTAAAGACCATTGAATAGGATGTGAAGAAGTTCTAAGAGGCGACAGTTAAGACCCTATATTAGTTTCCTACTGTTACTGAAACAAATTACACAAGCTTAAAACAAAACAAAATAAAATAAAACAAAAACATATTACATCATAGTTCTGGAGGTCAAAATTTTACCAGGTGTCACCAAGTTGTCTGCATTTCTTTTGAAGGCTCTAGAGGGAAGCCACACCTTTGCCTTTTCCTGCTGCCTGAATCCTTAACTTGGGGTCCTCTTACTCCAAGTTCAGAACAAGAAGAATAGCACCTTCAAATCTCCCTCTGCTTCTGCCACTCACTTTCCTGTCTCCTCTCAATTAGAGGGATCCTTGCGATCACATCAGCGGGCCCCACCCCCACCCCCACCCGCCATAATCCAGGATAGTCTTCACATCTCCAGATCCTTATCTAATCACACCTGCAAAGTTCTCTATACAGTGTAAGGTAACATATTTAGAAATTCAAAGGATTGGGACATGGACATCCTTGGGGACCATTATTCTGCCTATCACAGACCTAAATGATGAAATATGTGGATTGTAGAAAAGAGCATTCCAAGTAGAAGGACGAGGAAATATGAAGACCTCTGGGTGGGAATGAATATGGCACTTTTAAGGGACAGAAATATGAAAATGAAGCCACTTCTCTGGAGTCTAGTTTTCTCTGTTGTAGTTTGAAAAGGAGATTTGTCCTGTGGTTTTATCCCATCTTAGAAATCAACCAGATGCTGAGCATAAACATCCTGAATCAGATAACACAGGGAGAAGATATTTGCTTATAGATAGATTTGCTTGTAGCCTATCCCTGATACTTTGTAAAAAATTTTACATCTTTCATTTTATAAAAATCTTTTATTTTTATCAAAAAAAATCACAAATTGAGTGCTCTTTAAATACCTTCAAAACTTTTCATTGGAAATTCCCATCTTTTGATTTGATGTTGAAAAAAACCCATTAATATTGATTTTTAAAAAACAGAATTTATTCTTTACCAGAAGAGAAAGTCCACAGCTGGAGGAAGGTGGAATACCAAGAATGGAATGACATCAAAGGAAATGTTCAGAGTGGCTTAAAAAAACAATATTTCTCTTTTCACATGAAGATGTGTGCGGTTTTTTTTAAGTGAAAGCATACTGTTTAAGTAGTAATTCAAAATAAATCAAATTATAATCTCCAAATGTCCTAGAATGGATGTTTCCAATATTCCAGATCAGCAGAGTGCAGGAGAAGGTCAACATTTCACTTCTCCAAAGTTTATTTTTGTCACTGGTTAGCTCACACTAGGCCACACTATTCTTTCTTTCAGAACAAAACTCTTCTTTATCTGTGGATTTCCCCAGCTTTAGTGAACCTAAGTATCTTCTAACACACTGTGGAATGCATTCCAACAATAACCACCATCACAGTTCACGTGTGTTAAGCTGTCAGAAAGGTCGATGATCCATTGCAGGGACCCCCAAAAGTCGCAGCCACGGCCCTGCAGTGTGCTCTGAGCTCCTGGCAGCTCACTACGTGATACAAAGGGTCAACAGAGATCAACTGGCCCATGAAGACGTTCCAATGCAGAACAGTCAATTGCTGGGGGGGGTGAGCTAGTGAGGGGTGCTGGGGCCCCCTCCCACAGTCCAAACCCAGCACTTCTTGCCTACTACTCTTCATGATGTAGCAAATTACTGTTCTTGTTCAATTTTTTTTTTTTTTTTTTTTTTTGGTACCAGGGATTGAACTCAGGGGCACTCAACTCCTGGGCCACATCCCCAGCCCTTTTTTGTACTTTATTAGAGACAGGGTCTCACTGAGTTGCTAAGTGCCTTGCCATTGCTGAGGCTGGCTTTGAACTTGTGATCCTCCTGTCTCAGCCTCCCAAGTGCTGGAATTATAGGCATGCGCCACCAAGCCTGGCCTCTTGTTCATTTTTTTTTTTTAAATTTCATTTGCTTGTTCATTTTCATATTCCTAACATATTTAATATAAAGTCTTTATGAACATAACAAGTAAAAGACACCATCATCCCTAATTTATCCTTCTCAAAGGAAGCAGCTACTAACTACTTCTCTGGGGTCTTTCCAGGATCGTCTTATTATATCACTCAATGGAGGGTAGTATTAAGTCCTAACAGACACTTCATGTCCAACCTGTTTTCCCCTCGTGAATGGCTTCCCGTTGTACACGATGTTGTTCAACTTGCATTTTTCACTTTGCTCAGTAGCCTGCACCACCACCTTCCACAGCAGCAAGTCAGCATTTTTAAAGTGCCCCAGTGCAGAACTGCAGACCTCATGGTTTCTCTGTGATTCACTGCTTGTGCCGAAAGAAGAAAGTTACTGAAATGTGTCCAGACTGTGGCTTTGAAGAGAAAAGAATCTATTGTGTATGGAACTGACTTCATCACTAACGTAGGATTTGGCTCTGGCAGTTAATGCATTTTTTTCCTTATCACATCAGCTGAGATTATTAAAGGGTTTGAAATGTTGCTTCCTTCCTCTTGTGGCTTATGCACAGAACTCTTGAAAGGTGTTCAAACCTGTCATCTCAGTAAATATTTATTTGGACACTACAGGTCAAGTAATTTTTCTAAGAGACTAGATCATAAAATGAAATGCAACTTGAATCATGACTGTAAATCAGGCTTGTGAGAAGAGAAGAGAACTTAAAAAAAAGTATGAATCATAGAATGTGACAATTCACTTTGCTTTTAGGGGCACATGAAAACAGTATGAGTCCTCCTAGTGTATTTGACAATTCCCTCTTCAAAGCTATCAGTATCTTAAAATAAGGGATTAAATTAAGATCCTAACAAAGTCACACAAAACACATTTTGAAAAGGGATGAATCTAAGTTATTGTCCAAAAGGATGGTGACTTTTCCCTTCTCATAGGCAGAGCAGACCTTAGCCTAGTCTTTGTTCCTGAGCAGATGACATTGATCTCTATGGAGGACTCAACCCCAATGGCACTTGAAGGCAGAACTTTTATCAGTTTGTTCTGGTGCCCTGGCTTTGGATCTTTTTGAAAAGCAAAATTCATAAATCACTCTCTTCAAAAGGAAAAAATGCAAACTACAATAATCCATTTCTCTCTTCCTGCAATAGCAAGGTAATTTCTACAGTCCATAGCACCTGGGCCTTCTTATGCAGCAGACGTCATTTTGTTTTGTTTTGCAACTGTTTTATTGAGATATAATTTATAAACCATACACTTCACTCAGACTTGTTTTTGAGACTGTTTCTTAACTTCACTAGGCCTCAGTCTCTGATCTATAAAATGGGTACAATAATAGTATAACCCTCTGATTAGCTGTGCAAATTAAATGTATGTGTTCAACTTATTTCACAAATAAATTAAAGCAGTAATAGTCAGAATAAGATTTCACTTTCCACACTCACTTTTGCCACTGAATTTTGTGATCAAGTGGATCTCTGATTCTGATTTCCCACTTGTCAACAAAACAGTGGAAATCTTAATCCTGTCAATTTTTTATAATCTCAGATACCAATTGTAGCTTAGTTGAGCACCTCATCAGTGTCTTCTGATTAAAAACCTGGTCAGTGGGCTGGGAATGTGGCTCAGTGGTAGAGTGCTTGCCAAGCATGTGCAAGGCCCTGGGTTCAATCCCCAGTGCTGTCAAAAAACAACAACAACAAAAAAAAAAAAAAAAAAAAAAAAAAAAACCCCACCAAACTTGGTCAGTGAAAGATTCTGTGCCTCCCCTGCCTTAAGAAGGACTTGGGTTCACAGGAGGCCCCTGTGACATCACGGCTACTTTGTGTCCATCCACTGGTGTTGCTGCAGTGGCGATCCCCCCTCAGGATGGGCAGTGCAAGGAGCTGGGGGACTCCAGAGATCGTGAGGATCCCCTCTTCTGTCTCAGGCCTTAGAATTACCAGCTGACCCTCCGTTGTCCTCCAAATGTTCAGGGAGGCAGAGGTCAGCTGCAGGGCTTCAGCTCTGAAGGGGCTAAGGCAGGACATGGGGTAGAGGTTCACTGTCACTCTGTCACTCTCAGAAGCCCCCCTCTATACCCTGTGGAAGTAGGAGGGGAAGCTGGGCACTGCTCCCAACTTTCTTCCTCTCTCCAAACTCTCCCTACTCTCCACTCCTGTTCAGGTTCACCGCAAGCACAAGAAGTTGAGTTCTTTGTTATGCTGGTTTCCATTAACACCCACCATTCCCCAACCCAGGCAAATGGAGACCACCAAATAGACGGCTGCATTGGAAGGAGAGCCTGTGGAAGCAAAAGGCCACTGTGTCTAATCAGGCATTGGGGCCAGTGGCATTCCATATTAGTCTGTATCCCTACATGTCTGGTGGTTATCTTACCTCCATCATAAAAAAAAAAAAATAATAAGGAAGGAAAGGGAAAAGAAAGGAAGAGAAAGAAATAAATATTCTCCATTTCTTTCTCTGGATGCAGGTTTATTATTATTTTTTTCCTTGGGAGATTGGAAGATAAAATATAAAGGGATTCATAATTCTAGGATTATGACTCTTTCTTTGCTTCTTGCTTCCATTCTCTGCCCTACAAAGAGTTATGGGTTGAATAGAATCCCCTAATCAAAGTCATATGTTGAAGTTCTAGTCCCTGGGACCTCAGAATATGGGCATATTTTGGAATAGATTGGTTGCTAATATTATGAGTCCAGTTAAAATGAGGTCAAACTGGTGTCTGGTGGGCCCCTTGTCCAGATTGACTGGTGCCCCCATAAAAGGGGGAAATGTGGACACAGACACTCAGGAAAATACACTGTGAAGATAAAAGCAGAAATTCCCAACAAGCTACCAGAAACTAGGAGACTAGAACAGACCCTCAGCGTAAACCAACGCTGCCAACACCTTGATCTTGGATTTCAGCCTGCAGAACTATGTCATAAAACTTTTCTGATGTTCAAGCCACCTAGTTTGTGGTACTTTGTTAAAGCAGCCCCCAGGAACCTCATATGTAGGATATATTGTTTTTTCTTCCCAGCCTACCATTTTTCTGGGAAATCTTCTTCTATTTTCAACTACCACAGGAGCAGGCATATTGACCTAGAGACACAACTGGTGGCTTTCCAGTCCTGGATCCTCAGTGTCTGAGATACAGTCTCTGACCTTGACTGTGACTTGTATTCCAAGAGGCTTTAGTGACTATCCAATAAATTCTTCTTTGCTCAAGCTGATTCAGGTAAGTTTTGTGGCATTTACAACTCAGACTTCTACTTAATATGTTCTTCAAAACTCATGTACCCTTATTTTTCACAGTAAGTAGAAGGTTGCTGCTCTATGTAAGCAATTATTTTGTTTGTTGTTTGTTTTACCAGACATGGGTGCAAGACCTAAAAAAGAGCATTAATAAAAATTAATCTTAGTGAAAAAATGCACCTGAATTTTGTTGGAATAGTCTTTCTTAAGTGAATGTGAAGCTACCATAACTAAAGAAATTAGACTAATTTCTTTGCCTTTTAGATTAAAACCAAAAGTAACCCATTAGCAAGCAACTTTTATCTTTTATTAACATATGGAAATGTTTGTTATACTATAAATTCAGCATAGTTCCTTCTTTAAAATAAAGTCATTGTGCACAGTTGTTTAGGATGTCTGTGAGTGAGCCATTTGACTATTATGTTTTCATTAGCTCTATTTTCAAAGGATATACTAGCCTTGTGAGAAGTTTCAAATACCTGGCATTTTGCCTGAGAAAATATTTGCTATTTAGTACACGAACAATAAGGTCTTTTCCTGTCTGCCCATTACCGTGTTTTTTAAATCTCATAAAATAATTAATTAGTTTTAATTCTGATTTATGCAGTTCTTAATGACTTTTTATATTCTAAAAATATAATCCCAAAAACTACCAGCTTTAGATCAGAAAAAAAATAAGCAAGGAAATTTAATGTTGAAGGTTAAGAAAGAAACTCAGCTATTCTTATACTATTTTGCATAATAATCCAGGAATATATTAATTTTCTTTGCTGCATAACAATTTACCCTGGAACTTAGTGGCTTAAGATGGCATTAAATATTTATAATCTTACTCTGTGGGTCAGGAATTCAAGAGTTGCTTAGATCCTGCTAGCCAGCTCTGGTTCTAAGCATTGCATGAGGTTGCAATCACGTTATCAGCCATTTTGAAAGCTTCCAATTTTTTCTTTGAGAATTAATGAAAAGAAAACCATTTTGAAAAATGCTTTTCAAAATGAATATGTTCTAGAAAATATCAACAAAATTAGTAAGAGTCATAGGATTCTAGAATCAGAAAAAAATTTAGATTTCAACCACTCTAACTTGGTCATGGAGATGGAGGCCCAGAAAGATGATAATACTTTTCTAACTTAACACAGCAAATGAGGGAATGAATCAGGTTTGGATCTTAATTCCCAAACTCCTTGTACTTGGGATTTTGGTTATGAGGTAGGTTCAGGCAATCAGACTGCTGATGTAAGATCTGCAAACTGGAAATGATACAGGTCTGCTGCAACTTGTGCTGTTTCTGTTGGCAAAGATGAAGGCTATGGTTTGAATGTGTCCCCCATCAGCAACTCTTGAATTCCTGACCCACAGAGTGAGATTATAAATATTTAATGCCATCTTAAGCCACTAAGTTCCAGGGTAAATTGTATTAGAAAACCATCAGTTCAACAGTGTTGAGAAGTAGGGCCTTTCAGAGACAGAGCTCTCATGAATGGATTAATGCCATTGTCATGGGAGTGAGTTATGGTGGAAGTGTGTTCCTGATAAAAGGATGACTTCTGGTCCCTTCTCCTCCCCTCCTCTCTCATCATCCCCTCTTCTTCCTCCCCCTCTCTCATGCTGTCTTCTTTTTCTACCTTCTGTCATGGGAGAGAACAGCAAGAAGGCCTTGCCAAATGCCAGACCTTGATATTGAACTTCCCAGACTCCAGAACTGTGGTAAGTAAACTTCTTTCCTTTATAAATTACCTAGTCAAGAAAGTAGGCATAGTGACATGGGATTATTCTGTGGCAGAGGTAGCTGAGCTTCCAGTGTTCTGGTCACTAGTGTGGCAAGATCCAAGAGGCAGGGCCCAGAAGAGTTAGCATGAGTCTAGCAGGTGTAATGTGATTTTAAGGCTAAGAACTACAGCAATAGAAAAAAAAAAAATTGCAGCAGCAGTTTCCTGACCTATGAAGAGTAAATTAGTTTATTAGTTTATGTGTTTCTGGAGCCAACAATTTCAGCAGTCATTGTCACAGTCAGGAATGTAGGGAATGAAGTAGTTAGCAGCCCCCTCAGAGTTTTCCTGGATTCCAAGACCACAGTCATTGTTTTAGTCCTTCTGAGAAATTTTCAAAGCACTTAATTCCCTGTACTAAATCCTATTATTTAAAAAAATGGTCATCTACACCTAAATTCTACTGTAGAGCACAATAACATAAAATATTAAAATGAGAAAAACAACCACACATCTAGGAACTGGATCATGCTTTCAACGAGGTCTCACTGTTGTTGGAAGCGAGCCTGGCATGCAGAGACCAGTAAGCAATTTCTCACAACATCAGCATCAGCCAAGGTCACTCTGTTGACCACGATGGATCAAAACACAAAAGGACCACTCTGTGTCATGTCTGATTACAGACAAGAACATGAACATTGTCCAAAATGGACATAGACATTTACAAAAATAACCAAAAATCTCCCTCTTCTTGCTAACCTGAGACTTCTGCTTCTTTATCAATTATAACTTTAGCTTTCCTTCTTTTTAGATAAGATTTATTTAGATAATCATACATAGAATTACCCCCTCTTCCTGACAGCATCCAATCCAGACAAAAACCCTGGTTTCCCCAAATCACCTACTGTAAGCCCAAATCCAAGTTCTTCCTAACTTCCTCTTTTTTTTTTTAATATTTATTTTATTTGCTTTTAGTTGTACACAATGCCTTTATTTTTTACGTGGTGCTGAGGGTCGAACCTGGGCCGCGCACATGCTAGGTGAGCGTTCTACCTCTGAGTCACAACCCCAGCCCCCGAACTTCCTCTTACTTACAGGATTCCCCAATGACTCCCCAAGGTGTGCAGTTTCCCTCCCAACACAAGAGATAACCCTTCAGATATGTTCCCACTGGTCTTTGGCTAGAAGGCATTAGTACCCATGATTCAGTTGGAAATCAATTTTTCTAGTGTTATGTACTATTTCTATTGTTCCCTTTCTAGGAATACATGAACAATTTAGTATATAATTATTTACTTTTCTCACCTGTGCTTCTTGATAGAAATTTTTTAAAGCCATCTGGTTGTTTTATGTCACTGAAAGCACAGCAATCAGATATATCACTTGGCGAAAGAAGAAAATCATAAAGGAAGGAAGATGGTAAGCACATAGGGCACTTAAAAAGTAAGCAAATGGGCTGGGTATGGTGGCACACATCTGTAATCCCAGAAACTCTGGAGGCTGAGGCAGGAGGATCATGAGTACAAAGTCAGTCTCAGCAATTTCATGAGGCCCTAAGCATCTTATTGAGACCCTGTAAAATAAAAAGACAAAAAAATGGCTGGAGATATGGCTCAGTGGTTAAGTGCCCCTGGGTTCAATCCCTAGTACCAAAAAAAAAAAAAAAAAAAAAAAAAAAAAAGATTATGTGAATGGGACAATAATACAGTTCCTTAAATTCTCACAGTGTGCTAGTCATTTATGATAATCATCATCTATATATAACATTGACCACCATCTAACTATATTGCAAAATAGGTATTTTAATTCCCATTCTAGAAATGAAAAAAAAAAAAAACTGAGACTCCTAAATTCTACTGACCTACTTTGAAGAGTCCTCCCATCTACCAAGCAGTAGCGCTGGTATCCAAACTCCAGTATCTAAAGACCATGTGTTTCCATGATGGGAGTATAAGAACAAATACCATCTTTTCCTGAAGTACAAGGTCTTTCACTTTGGTGTTCTTTGTCAGAATAGAGAAGCATCCACTCAACAATATATAATGGGTACCTCCTCTGAAGAGTTGTTTGGAGAAAGCCTTAGCTGAGTGCCCATTACCTACTTAAAACTGAAGGCCTCATTGTACAGTTAATGGGTTTTTACCTCCTTTCCAAGAAAAATATGAAATAGTTAAAATGAGAATATAAGAAAATTACACAAAAATCTGTGTGCATTTGTCCTAAAAGAGAAATCCTACATGAAATACGACAGATAATATTCTGTTTTCTATTTAATGGTAAAATTGAAGAAATGAGAGGGTTTTATCAGATGGAAGAAATTCCTTTAATACATACATGAGTACATAATTAAATGTCATTACTCCCAATCTCTTCATTAGAAGAGGTTTTAAAGTGCTTAGGTACTTCTTACTTTTTAAAATAGTCACCTTGTTGCAATTTCAAGACTCTGGAATCACTGCCCTCAAATTGGGGAGGAGGTGAGTATCTGATTCTGCTCAGATACTAGGGGAAAAAATGAACTTTCACAAGCAGAACAAGGAAACCAGCACAGTTAATATTTGAACATTGCTTATTTTTATGTGGAGAAGGTTAAGAAAGAAGCCTAATTACTCCTTTGACCTGACTTGTTATCCTGAGACAACAGGACTTGCTTGTAGAGCTGCCATCAATTCAGGACAACTAAAAGAAAGAGGAGAATGTAAGAGATTGTGGTGTTTTATCTTGGTTGTAAGTGTCCAAAATCCAACTTGGGAGTCTTTGGGTGGTAGAATCAATGAAAGGATAAGAAAGTGGGGTTGCAAATGGACTTCAGAGTGACTGAGCCAGTCCTTGGAACACAGTAAACATTCTGTAAATGTTGGCTGGATGTAAGAATTAGGTAGAAACTGGAATGAATCTGCTTCCTGCTGTTAACAAGGCTTCCATGATATAGCTTCTGCTGGCAGAAGGACCATGTCAAGCTCTTTCAGTTCCAGGTGGAAAAATTCCAGGGAAAGATAGCTAACTGGGGCCAGGGGCTCTGCCTCCAGACTGACTTAACCAGGGCCATCACAGCAAGGTCATGTACCACCATCAAATTTCCATAATGGCTATGTGAATTGGGTGGGATGTGGGGATAGGCATGGGAGATGGGGAAGAAAGGAAGAATCTAGTTAGCTCAGGTTCCACATCACTAACCTACAAAGAGGGATGTCATTAGAGATGACCCTTAGGAAACACACTGTGTCTCAGTTCACTACCATAAAAAATTTACCACAGACTGGGTGGCTTAAATCACAGAAATTTATTTCCTCATCATTCTAAAGGCTAGAAGTCCAAGACTGGGCTGTCAGCAGAGTTGAATTCTTCTGGGGCTTCTCTCTTTGACTTCTTGTCTTCAACTTGGTTTGTCTTCTATGCCTGTTTACGTCCTCATCTCATCTTCTTATGAGAACATAAATCATTTTGGATTAGGATTTAATCTAATGATTCCGTTTTAACTCAATTGCCTCTTTAAAGAACCCGACTCCAAATTTTGAAGTGCTGGGGGTTAGGACTTCAACATAGGAATCTGAGGCAGGTTGAATTCAGCCCATAGCAGTGTCCATAAGCATGTTGTTGAGGATGCTCATTACACGGAGCCTTCATGTTTTCTGATCTAGATATCAGAAAAAAGTTGTATAACTTCTTTTTAGATTATTACCACCAAATAGCCATGTTTTCTCTTTCTTTCTGATATTTTCCGAGGTTCATTTGCTAATGTTCTGCTTATTTGGAGCAAACAAATAGGACTTCATGGTATAGGTTTCTATGAACTTCTATTCCACAGCTATATTTTGTTACTAAATTTTTTCCCCAATTCACAATACAAACAATGGAACTTGCCTATGTGCCCATTAATAGATAAATGGATAAAATGTGATATATGTACACACACACACACACAATGGAGTTTTATTCAGTCAAAAAGAAGAATGCGACACTTGTTAAGTGGCACACAGCTGTAATCCCAATGACTAGGAAGACTGAGGTAGGGGTATTGCAAGTTTGAGACCAACCTCAGCCACTTAGCAAGTCCCTAAGGAGGACTTAGCAAGACCTTGTTTCAAAATAAAACATTAAAAAAGGCCTGGGGATGTAGCTCAGTTGGTAAGCACCCCTGGGTTCAATCCTTGGTACCAAAGGGAAAAAAAAAAAAAAAAAGAAAGAAAGAAGGATAAAATTGTGCCATTTTCAGGAAAATTGATGGAACTTGAGAACATTATGTTAAGCAAAGAAGCCAGACTCAGAAAGTCAAGGGTCATATGTATTCCCTCTTATGTGGAAACTAGAAAGGGAAAAGGAAAAGCAAAATGGAGAGAGGGATTTCAAGAAAATCAAAGAGACATCAGTGGAATAGAGGAAAGGGACCAAGGTGAAGGAAAGGGGAAATATTAGGGAATGATATTGGCCAAATTATATTGTTATATTGTATGCTTGTATGAATAGGCAACAATAAATCCCTCTATTATGTATAATTATAATGCACCAATAAAAATATGGAAAAAACTAACATGTGTTCCTTTTATTCTTCCTTCCCTATTTGTAATTTATGTTGTCTTATTATATAATAAAATAGAGTATTAATAGTTTGATAGAGTTTAATATGTAAACTTTTAATTCATGAGCCCTATAGATAGAGAGCATTATCAAGGAAAAGCAGAGGAGGTTTAGATGCTAATAATAAATGTCCTTTGCAATAAATCACTTCAAATCTTTTTTGTAAAGAAGAATCTACAAAAGGCCGTATAAATTGGGAAGAAAAAAAAAAACCAAGATGTGTCGCAAAACATTTTTAAAAACTCCAACAGTGGCTAGGCAAATCAATGCTTAAATTATCACAAACTGGTAAAAATAAGCATCCGTAAATTGATTTTTCCATATATTTGCCTGGAGGCAGACAGAGTGTAGGAGGAGTTGGATTCTTGCCAGACCTAAAGTATCTTTTTGAGTTCCATCAACTTCTATTAATGGACAGTGACGCCATTCTGGCCCTGAGTCAGCCGCCCAGCGCACTTAGATTTATTCAACTGGAGGTAGGCGCCGCATCAGAAACCCAGATCCACAAACAGCCCTGATTTAAGCAACTTGTCTCCAAAAAGAGCTGGCTTCCTGTAATGCCAGCAGAGAGCACATGGCCTCTGCCCAGGTGGCCTCTTGGTATAAAAGGGCAAAATTATTGACACCAATGACCTGACCTCCTGGGCCTCCAGTGAGCCTCTGGCCACAGAGCCCCTATGCTGTGAGCTGCCAAAGTGGAAATGGACCCAAACAGCCTGGGAACCATTAGTTCTATCTCATTTAGTTAATGTGGTGGATTTACAAATGCATTATAGAAGTCATAATGGCTTTCTCTGAATTCTTTGCTTCAGAGTGTCCCAAATTACATTCAGTAGTTTATCCTGGCACTGATTCCAAAGTGGCACTTTATAAGGAATTCAGCAAGTGCCCGAAGAGCTCCAAAGGGTGGCAAAGGTGTCATGCTCCCAAGCCACTGTGGGCATGTGTGCTTTAACATCCTTCTCCCACACTGCAGCATGAGGAAGAGAAAGGAAGAGAGGGAGGGAAGGGGGAAAGAGGCATACCGTGAACTGGGACCTGAAAAGCTTACAGACAATGAATGAAATGGAGCACTGGGTCTCTTAAGTCCACAAGGACTTTCAAATGCAGAATAAAGTAGACCTCCAGTTGGCTTATGAAACAGAATAAAGACATTATGGAAAATCTGATGAATACACTGTGAACTTTGTGGACTTTAATGAGAATGTTATCAGTGTTGGTTCATTGTCACAAACACACTGTAAGATAAAATATTAATAATAGGAGAAACTCAGTGTGGAATAGAAATGCTCTGTACCATCTTCCCAATAATTCCTTGAATCTCCTACTACTACAAATTTTAAAATGTTACTTTACACACATACAAATACACACACACATACACTTTCAACAGATGTTCTTAATTAATCTGGGAGGTAAGGAAAGATATGGATGGGGGTATTAATAGACTTAATAATTGTTGAAATTGGCTGATAGACATATGGATAGACACAAATACTGTATCTTTTACTTTCATATGCACTTGAAATTCTCCATAATGGAAAGTTCAAAAAATACACTCATTAAATTGAGAAAATATATATATATATGTATGGTAAGATAGGCATATATATGTTGGTAAGATATATATACTTTATGTGTGTATATATATGTGTGTGTATATATATGTATATACACACACATATAACTTCCAAAAGGACATTTATGTATAGAACATTTTATATATACATATGTACATAAAAATCAATTAAATATACATATAAACCATTTTATATATACATATAAATGCATATGTAATGTATATAAAATGTGTGTATATATATCTAAAATGGTTTTAGCAAGAGATGTATCTTTATTAGCAACCAGTAAGAGCCCTAGTGAAGGCCACTTTTTCACTATGTGTGTGCACACTTTGTAGCTGAAGAGTAGCACATTTTATTGGTGCTAAAGTGTAGACTTCCCATTTTGTAGGGTAGGTCTCTAGTAGTGACCTGTGTCAACACACTTAATTCCATGGCTTTTCTTTCAGCATTATGCTGTGTTAGGCAAGGCCCCACCACCCTGGATGATTGATGGTAGACATTGGCTTTTGCAGTTGGGGTCAGAGCCAATGGTGCCATAGCTTTGGGGAAACATTTTTCTCCTCGTGATGTTAAAGCAGGTGGTTCAGTTCTTGGTTTCATCTGGGTAAAGGTTCTTCAGTCAACAATGACATGAAGCTGTGACTGATAAACTACTATACACTTGGCCTTCCACACCCCTCCCTGCCACTGGAACAATGTCAAAAACCGATGGGAGCCATTAATCAGTGAGCACCTAGCATCCTTTTGCATCCTTTTCTAAGCGTACACCATTGAGCAACAATTCCTCCTGCACCCCATCTAAGTGAGAGGTACCAGCATCCATCCAGTCTTCCAGAAAAGCTGGGAGTCATTATCCTGGACACCTCTATCTCCTTAATCTTCTAGAAACCAATCAGTTTCCCAGTTATGTATATTCTACCCCCTTTACTGCTTTCAAGTCTATTCTCACCTCTCTGATCCCATTCCCTATTGAAGCGTCAGACCTTCATTTTCTAACACCTGGTCTATTCTAATGCTCTCCTACTTAACTTACCCCTGTTTATAACCCCTGCAATACACTTGGATGCTGCCATGAAAATGAGTATCTCAGTCTGTTCATGCACTGTAACAAAATACTATAAGACTAGGTAATTCCTAAGTAATAAAAATGTACTTGTTATGGTTCTAGAAGCTGAGAAACCCAAAGTGAAGACACCAGGAGATTCAGTGTCTGGTGAGCTCTGCTTTCTTCTTCTTGTTGTGTCCTCTGGAGAGTAAAAATGCTGTGTCCTCACATGCCAGCAGAGTAAAAGCAGAGGGCAGCTCTCTGAAGGCTCTTTTATAGAGGTATTAATCCCATTTGAGAGGGCAGAGCCCTCATGACCCAGCCACATCCTAAGAGCCCCACCTCTTTTTTTAAATATTTATTTATTTGTTTTAGTTGTACACAATGCCTTAATTTTTACATGGTGCTGAGGATCGAACCCGGGCTGTGCACGTGCTAGGCGAGCGCTCTACTGCTGAGCCACAACCCCAGCCCCAAAGCCCCACCCCTTAATACCATTACCTCGGCATGTGAGTTCCCACATATGAATTTTGGAGGAACACAAACATTCAAGTCACAGTTATGAATAATATGACCATCTTGCTCAGGTGACCACTTTGCTCATTTTCTGGGAACTCCCTCAGTAGTGGCCCAGAGCCTTCAGGACGAAGACTTTCCTTCTCAGTTTGAAATACAGAGTCATCTACAGTCAGGTTTCTGCCTACCTCTCTTCTTTTCATGCCCTCTTCCTCCACTAAGTTCAACTGCTTCTAGATCCCAGAATGTGCCAGGCTGGGTCATAGTTCTGCCTTGGCTTTTCAGCCCCCTTGTCCTAGAATGTTCTGTCCTGTAGGTGAACACCCCCATATTTTTCAAGACTGAGTCCAAGCATCACCCCTTAAAGCAAACCACAATGACTAGGAAGTTGGAGTGAGGGTCCTACACTTCACTCTTCTCTCATGGAGTCGGGTGCTCTGACATAGGGGTACATGGCCCAAATGATGAAAGTCCTCTATTTACAAAAAAAAAAAAAAAAAAAAAAGTTATTGTATATGCTAGCTACCAAACTCCTCCCCAGAAGGGATCTACCACTGCCTTCTCTGAATCCCAACTGTACCTCATTAGCAAGGGAAGCCACTGGTTGAACTTACAGTTTAGTGGAGGAAGAGGAGTTGCAGATCTGAAATCATAGACCATTAAGGGCAACACTGCCTCATTACTCCCTTAGAACTGTCTCATTTGGCATAGTACCTGGCACATAATAGCACTTAATAAATGATTATTGAATAAAAAAAAAAAGGCATAAAGGGACACACTGTTCAGAGCACTACATAGTCAAATATTACGAATGCATTTATTTGAGGCACGGTTGACAAACAAGCCATGTGTGAGAACACTAGAATTCCGAATTCCTTTTTTTTATTTTTTTTTTATTTGAAGTTGTTGTATATATAACAGTAGCATGCATTACAATTCTGACAAAGTGTGATCTGGCTCAGTGAGCCAAACTGGTAAATCCCCAGTCCATGACTAATTGCTCTTGAGACCCTTATTAAGGTCATCCTCAGGAAGAGGCACAGGCCATTTACAGCAGTTCCTGCTCACTTGCAGCAGAACATTTGGGAGGCCTCACAACAGGAGGCCTGTTGAAAACAAGTTGTGGTTTCGCCTGTGTTTGGATTTCTGTTCAGGGAAGGGCACTTCCTCTTGCATTTGTGAAAGCCAAATAACACATTCTGGGTTGAGAGGACTGTGATAGAAAACCTGGTGTTAAACACATGAAAATGTGGCAGCATCCTAGATCTGTTGAAACACATATCTTGGCGCAATAACTTGGGCGGCAGGCAATCAAGGGCTGGGGACTGCTTTTACTGCATCATTTTTTTGCTGGGATCTCAACATGAGGGAGGCCTTTTTGGTTTCCACGTAATCTGCTATGCTTGGCAATATCCTCTAGTTAGTGCTGGTTGAGTGCTTGCTAACTTGTGAGTTATTCAGAAGAGAGGAGAATATACAAAGACTCCATGCCTTTCCTTGTCTTCCCTCCACAGCAGTTAACTTAGGGCCGTGGGAAGCAGTGATCTGAGCACCAGCACTAGAAAAAACTGACAGAACAGACTATGAGGCAAACAGAGACTTGGTCTGTTTCACTTCCATCAGTGGTATTCACCAACAGGGCTATTTTGGTCTATTTTAAGGAAGAAGAAAATCAAACCTTAGAACAACATTTCAGAGAAGCATCAGGAATTTTTTTTCCCATATCTCTATGAAGGAGAAATAAAAATTTGGATTTTATTTGAAATAATGTTCCTATTACCCACCCCATCAAATTCATAAAAATTAGAAGAAAAAGTTCTTCCTGAGGTTTCAACAGGCACAGGGCATTTATTCTCTTTCCCGTTTCTTAATTTGGCATTTTCTTTCTTCAAGTACCAAATCCAGTAAATGTGCTTTAAATGGAAAGAAAAAAGCATTAATGAATTGCCAGAGAGCAGTTTCCCAGTCAGACAGCCAAACCACAAACATTCAAAAATGTGACTTCATTTTTAATAATATAATGAGCTGAAGAATATCAAACAGAAATCTGAAGAGAAAGAAATATTTAATTTATTCTAAATATCTGTCAAAAAGATATCTAATTGCAGATTGCTTAGAGAAGACAGATGAAGAGAAACAGTAGCTAATCAATGTTAGAATTTAGAACTCAGGGTTGTCAAAATAAAAGAGAGGATATTTGTGATCAATGAACTCTAAATCCACCTATGGTTTACCTACTGAGTCCTTTGGAATTCACTCTTGAGTGTCTGCACTCCCTCACCTGCAGAATGGAGCCCAGGACCCTACCTCGCGAACCAGGAAACTAAAGAAGACACTAATTCTGTCACCCGTTTTCTTAAGTACCAACTCTTGGAACTTAACCGTCAATTGGGGAGACAAGTAGGCTGACACAAACCCACAAGGGATGGCCTCTGTATTCTTGGAGCTGGAAGAAGAAACGATAGTCCACAGCTACTCAGGTGACATCTCTTCCAAGAAGTTTTCTCTAACCTCCCTCCAGACCAAGAGGGAAAGCTTAGGCTCCTAATCTCATCCAAATGTGTAAGTTTTGTTTTGTTTTTTCAAAAATACTTGGGCATATCTCTCTCATTGCATAAAAACATGCAATATAGTAAAATACATAATATGTACATGTCTCTCTCCTTAGACTTTGAACTGTATAGCAAGAATGTCTACTTCCTTCATACCAAGTATAGAGGCTAGAGCATGAATTAATAATGTGCATTAATGCTTTCTTTCTTTGTATCTAAAGAACTCCAGTCACTTTTGTTGCTTTGCCTTATGATTATATAATTCTTATCTGTTTTATACTAGCAGATAGAAGGCATTATTCCTAAAGATACATCAGTTAGCATTTTTTTTTTTTTTTTTTTTTTTTTTTTTGTACCAGGGATTGAACCCAGGGGCTCTCAACAACTGAGGCACATCCCAAGTCCTCCCCTGCCCTTTTATTTTTGAGACAGGATCTCACTAAGTTGCTTAGGGCCTTGCTAAGTTGCTGAGTCTGGCTTTGAACTTGCACTCCTCCTGCCTCAGTCTCCTAAGACGCTGGGATTACAGGTGTACGCCATGGTGCCAGGTTCAGTTAGTAATTTTATAAACAGAGAAACTAACTCAGTCCTTCTCAAACTTGAATGTGCATATGAATCACCTGGGGATCTTGTGAAAATGTGATTCTCATTCAGCTGATCTGAAGAGGTGCCTGAGAATCTGTCCTTCTAGCAAGTTCCCAGGTGGGCTTTTGGTCTGCAAAGAGTGGCTTGAACGGGTGAAATTGAATTTTGAGACCTAAGTTAAGGATTAGCTGTCTAGGGCTGATATAGGGGTTCTGCCATGCCATCAGGGGCCCAGGGGCCCAGGTTCTGCTTCACTATCTTGGGTATGGTTTACAACCTCATGATCCCCTCTTATCCCAAGGCATTGACTGCCATCATATTTATATTGTGGTCAGCAGAAGAGAAAGCATCATGGACAAATGGCCGGGTCAGCCCCTCCTAAAGGAGCTTTCATGTGGAGTCTTCTTATTAACTTCCACTTACATCCATTGGTCAAAATGTAGTCAGCTATATAAAGGAAGGTTTGAAAATGTGGTTTTCTAGATGGGGTACACTGCTGACTACACAGAATTGAGATTCACTTGGTAAGGAAGAAGGGGAAAAAGAAATGCCAGATAAACAGTAGTAATCTGTGCTGAGTCAAATAAGATTACTGCGGATCCCCTGTTAATCACTCTTGGCTTTAACCACAGGACCTTGCCCCATTCTCAAAGAGAAAACTGTTACCTTGCTATGGTAATAAGAAAGGTCAGCCAACTTTGCAGCAAGTTCTATCTCACAGTGTCCCTGACTTCCCTTCTTGACTGAAGCCATCATCACTCTTGGCTCCAAAACTTGAGGGAAGACAGGGGGAACCAGCTCTTCATAGCTTGTTGCTCCCTATTTTAATGACATTAAAGTTCACTACTTAGTTTGTTCAGGATTTATTTGCATCCTTGGGTTTTCAGATGCCAGGGAAACACTGTTACTGTGACATCAATTGAGATCCTGGCTCAAGGATGCTGGCAGTGCCTCCAACTTCTTGTCCCTGACGTTATGACTTATAAATAAGGGAATGCATCCAAAAAGGATGTGCTGTTTCCCCTGCTCTGTGCCAGTCAGTTCACTCCTTGAGTAGCAGCAGAGTCACCCAAGGTGAAGAAACAATCCCAGCCCATTGATCTCGGCCTGAGCAATCACATTCTTTTCCTGGATATTTGCCCAGTCTTTCAGGGAGCAGGCAGAGGTTGAGATGCAATATGGATTCCTAAAAGGGAGGATTTTTAAGTGATGGCACCTGTCTGCACTCACAGGCGATAATAGAAAAGAGGAGGGTGCTCTCCAGGGCACTCTCCCTGCACCCCGAGTCATGAGGTGGAAGATGGGGCAAGAACAAGCCAATCATCTGTGTTCCTTCCCTTCTGCTCTCATCTCAAGGAATTTACTCTTGTAACATTTCCATCTGAAATAAAAACAATTTCTGGTTGATCAATTGTTATGGTTTGGACGTGAGGTATCCCCCAAAAATTCACATGGGAGACAATGCAAGAAGGTTCAAAGGAGAAATGATTGGATTGTAAGAGTCTTAACCCAATCAGTGAATTAATCCCCTGATAGGGATTAACTGAGTGATAACTGAAGTGGTAAGGTGTGGCTGGAGGAGGTGGGAAATGGGTAGTGGCTATGGGGTATATATTTTGTATTTGGAGAGTGGAATCTCTCCCTCTGCTTCTTAATCATCATGTGGGCTGCTTCCCTCTGCCACACTCTTCTCCATGATGTTCTGCCTCACCTTGAGCCCCAAGGACTGGAGCTGGCCTTCTATGGACTAAGACCTCTGAAACTATGAGCCCTCAAATAAACCTTTCCTCCTCTACAGTTGTTCTGGTCAGGTCCTTTAGTCACATCAGCAAAAAAGCTGACTGAAACAGTCAACATATAGACATAGTATATTCAACTATCACTACTAGGACTTCATTCCTCAAAAATAATTTATGAAAATTAGCCTAAAGTTGCTTTAAAAAGGCAATATGATCTGTTTATATGAATTTAACCATCAGACTTTGGTGGGGGACAAAAATAATCCATAAATCTATGCATATGCCAAGCATTGCTATAAATGGAGTAAGTACTTTTCACATATATTTATTACTGTATTTCACATTCTACAGATGAAGTTCTGATTGATTAATTAAATGTAAATTTGTCTTATATGTGACTGAATTTTTAATTAAGAAAACATATATGGCAAAATGGAATCACCAGATGCTAAATATAAAATAACCATTTTGTGAAATTATGCATACTTTGAATATTAAAAAGAAATTCTCATACTTGAACATGTTGGGACTCTTTGTTCTATAATATCAGGACAATGACATTTTGAAAAATTTATTTTAGGCTTTGTCTATTAAGTTGGGTCTAGAACTTGGCCATTTTGTATGATTCATTTCAAAGAATGTGGACCCTGGCAATGGTTCCCATAGATGAGAAATAAAAAGCTTAAGAGTTTGAAAATTGAAAGGAGGTGGATACCTGGTTCCCTTTGTCCCCAAGGGCCCCATTTCACAAAGGAGTTGAAGATGTTTCATTCATCCATAAACTAGCTATTGAGAATGTATCATTTGCAAAGGCACTATTTCCGATGCTTAGAACACAACAGCAAATGAAAGAGTCAAAAATGCCCACACTTCTAAAACTTATAATCTTTGTTATCATTTGGTAGATATGCTAACTAAATTCTCCCCATGTTTCTCAGCTAAATCACCACACCAGCTTTGGTAGTAGAATGAAGACTCTAGGATCAGAAAGCACTTATAGATAGCCGAGGAATTTTGCAAGCTCATTGCTAAATCTTAGTGTGCTACATAGCCTGCTGTTCCTTTTTATTATTATTTTTTTCTCTCTCAGCAAATAATAAAACAAACTCTAAATACCTGGAATCACTGCAAATCTCATTCATTCCCCAGAGTGAGTTTAGACATTATTAAATGAAATATCGATTTCCAGAGACTACAGTGATTTTTAAAAGGAAAAAAGTTCACCTCTATTTATCAAAAACTTCAGACAGATATTTTATTTTAAAACATTTCATAGGGTCTTATGAGAAGGCTCATCAGAGCCATTCAGAGGGTGCAGTGATTGAGGCAAGTACCCTCCATTCTATTCTGTGAAGACCCTTGACAGGGGTTCCATGAGGAGGATGAATGATACAAATTGTTGGTTCTCAGATAGTTGGATTCGAGGCTCAGATACAAATACGTGCATACATGACCAGCCTATTGAATGAACTTCAACATCCTCAGTTGTCTGCAACAGAGAAGAAAGCAAAACGTTCATTAAAAAAAAGGTTTTCTTGCCTGCTCCCTGGCTTCCTCCAACTTTAAACCATGTTTGGTTCCCAGTTGGAATTCTGTTCACCCCAGAAATCCTTGCTCTGACACCAAAGAATGAAGCAGTAGCTGCGTTTGATCCTGTTCTCCTTCCTCCCCCACTTGATTCTCCAGACCCTGGCTTAGACTCTGGGGAGACAGAACAGGCGTCTAAAGACAAAGGGGAGGGGCCCTTTCCCTCAGAGAACTTACATTCACTGATTTCTCCTTTCTCTCCATGACTCTCCTGGCATATGTCCAGTTCCTATTTCAGGGTTTCCCTTATTGGAATATTTTAACAGACTTTCCTCTGGATGAAGTTCTTGAGGGCCTCAGGCAGGACTCTGCTGGCACTTAAGGTATCTCTGTGAGAAATACCAAAAGGCTCCTTGTTCGAGCTGAACAATTGTAAGAACATGTCCCTTTCCTTGGGCAGCTGCATTGCCATACCAGGGATTGGTGAAAAGAACTTCAATTGCATTTCAGCTCTCATATGCCCCCTCAGCTGGTTGCCTTTGGGTAGGAAAAACTTGCACAACTCTATTTAGTGACCTTCATTGGATGGGCATTCTGCAGGATTTAGCCCAGACCCATGCTATCTTAAGGATCTCTGGGTCTAGCTTCCACCTAGTGAAAGCCCTGAGGTTCTTGGCTTTAGGAGATGATTTTTCACGATTCCCTCACATTTCTGCACATTTTGTAGGAAGCAGCACTTCTCACTTTATTCTGGATTATCTTTTCAAAGATGTCTGTATGGAAAATGGCCTTGGAAGATAAAGATAGTATCTCCCTCCAGAGCATAGGGTAAATCTGTTAATGGACTAGTCTGATGAGATGTCTCTCTTTGTGGCAAAGGTTGGCAGATTTGCTGGCAGATCATTATAAAATGTTTGAATTCCCTAACCTTGGTGTCCCTCAGCTGTGTTGCAAACCCATTGCATACACAGAATCCACTGTGGCTTTTAATGTCACTTCATGAGACTTGGGATGCAAGGGAAATCAATGGGAACCTGACGCTCATGCTGACTGTTACATTGGAGGGAATAAACTCACTGTTTCTGACCCAGGAGCCTCATTTTGTCAGCATTCATGAGACTATTCCAACTAACTTGTTACCCAGCAGGAAGGGCAAAATCTCAGACCTTTCAGAGTTCTTGGTATTTGGTGGATTAGCAGTTGTGCTTCTGCCACATAGCATCCCCGGAAGCAATGCCTCATCCACATCCTCTATTTCTGATCCTGGTACCTACTCAGATCTATCACAGAGACACAGCCAGCCTTTTATCATAAACTCACCTTCCTTGATTGCAAGAAGGCCTTGAGTGGCCTCTTTAGTTAAGTAGACATAAAGTAAGTAGACACCCATCATTTTGGAAGTAAGCACATAAAAGAATATTTTTAACTTGGAAGTATATTGGGGCATGGCTGCTCTTGGTGAGAGAGGTCAGGCAGTGCTCTCTGAGCTACACACACATACACAATCCCAGTCTCCATGAATTTACAAAGGGCACAAGGGCCAAGGAGTGTGCATGGAGAGGAAGTGTAGCAAAGCATCTTCATCAACATGACTGCGGTTTCCCTGTCACCTGCAGTATAACTCTTCTCGAGGGATAAAAGTCTTTGTTTCACTGCAGAAAATGAAAGTTAAATAAGATCTGTGAAAACCTCCACAGTGCACCCTCAAAACCCAGGAGCATATTGTATCGTTAAGGTGCTCTGCTCTGTGGGTCCTGGGATTGTAGGAAGACACGCCATCCCTGTAACCTCCTCTCCACCACTCCTTGCAAGATGACTCCAATCCTGCCTCCAGCCACTTCAGTGAGAAAAGCCTTCTATATTAACATGCTCCAGACATAACTAAATTCATAGCAACAAAAAAAAGAAATTCTGCTTTTCATATTTTTTAAAGCTGCTGGTCTCCTTTATAGTCACTGGATTTGAGGAATATAATATGTGTGTGTATATACAAACACACACACATACACACATATATAATATACAAATATAATAATACACATTTCCCAAGATATAATACTCTTGTACAATCTTGGAAAGCCTCACTACTAGGCTCCAAGAGTCCCCTCCAGGAACCCTGCATACCACTTGTCTTCCAGGAACAACTCAGCACTGCTTATTTAGGCCCAGTGAGCTTTGTTTCTTGGAGAAAGGCCTTACCCCTGTGGCTTCCAGCATAGCCCCTGGGCCATAGGGCCTCAGTTTGACTCTTCAGTAAAATTACTAAGCATCTCTGGTCATTAGTACTCTCATGTGAAAAATAATGATCAAGAATAATACTTACCTCCTACAGTTGTTTGGAGATTAAAAGAGTGAAGGTATGCCATATATTTAAACTATACCTTGTACATAATAAATGTTAGATATTATTTTGGCAAATGCTAGAACTGGCAAGCACATTGCCAAGTTCATTCATCTTCTGTTCATTTGAAATGTAATTGCTAAATAGCTGTGATATGCCAGTTATGGTGATATGTTGTTCAGCCACAAATTACAGTCAAGTCATTTCACATAAACTATAAAGATAAATTTGATTATAATGTATTTTTTGAAAGTTTTTTTTTTATTATTTTTTTTGTTTTGTACCAGGGATTGAACCTTGCAAAATTGGGCCTTGCAAAATTGCTGAGGCTGGCTTTTGAACTTACATTCCCCCTGCCTCAGCCTCCTGAGCCTCTGGAATTACAGGCATGTGCTACTGCAACCAGCTTGAAGATTTTTTTTCAACATGATAGTCCTGCAAAAATTCTGGAATTTTAAAATATTCATCTTCCCAGATTTCTGGTTATTTTTTTTTTCCCTGCCATACTAGCAGTTGAAACCAAAGCATTACACATGCTAGGCAAGCACTCTACCACTGAGCCGTGTCCTCAGCCCTTCATATTTTTTTTTTTTTTTTTTTTTTTTTTGGTTTTGAGACAGGGTCTTGCTAGAAATTTCCACTGGCTGGCCTGGATTCGTGTGATCCAAAGTCTGATTACAGGCTCACCGCGCCCCGGCTCCTTCCCAAATAACTGTGATTACAAGCATGTGCCACAACACCAGCCCAGATTCCTGGTTTTAAGTTCAGATTTCCTGGGCTAGGAAAGGGTTTGGTGGTCAGCCATAGTGGCACATGCCTGCAATCCCAGCAGTGGAGGCTGAGATAGGAGGATCCCAGGTTCACAGTCTCAGCAATTTAGTGAGACCCTGTCTCAAAATAAAATTATTAAAAAGGGCTGAAGGTCTATCAGTGGTAGAGTACCCTTGGGTTCAATTGCCAGTACTGGGGGAAAAAGGAAGGAAGGAAGGCAGGCAGGAAGGGAGGGAGGGAGGGAAAAAGGAAGTGTCTGGTGATCAACCTACCATTTCCTCTGACAGCAAATATTTACCGTTAGCCTCCCAAGAACTAAGTTAGGCAACTCATGGAAGGGCTCTTGAAATTTAATTTCTAATTAGGTTTTTAAAAATTTAGACATGATTTTTCATCACATTTATGTTCACCTCTATTAAGATAAAAGCTGCCTAAAATGAGATATATGGAATAAATAAAAGGTTAAAAGATATTCTTTAAAAAGTTATTTAAAGCTGGGCGTGGTGGCGCACGCCTGTAATCCCAGCACTTTGGGAGGCTGAGGCAGGAGGATCGCGAGTTCAAAACCAGCCTCAGCAATGGCGAGGCACTTAGTAACTCAGTGAGACCCTGTCTTAAAATAAAATAAAATAAAAAAAAAAAAAAAAAAAAGGGCTGGGGATGTGGCCCAGTGGTCGAGTGCCCCTGAGTTCAATCCCTGGTACAAAAAAAAAAAAAAAAAAAAAAAAAGTTATTTAAATAAGGTCATATGTCTGAGAGGAATTTACTGCTCTGGCAGCTGGTCCTGGGTTGGGATCTGACCTCAGGCCTTCCAAAGGTGGTCTATCTCAGTTATGAAGTCAGACCCCAAAGGGCAGTGACCAGGGTTCCAATCCCAGCTTTGACCATTCCTCCAGAGTGACCTTAAGAGACAACTTTTTCTACTCTTCTCTTTTCCTTATTTACAAAGATGGATAACAATGATAGCTACTTTGGAAGATTGTTACAAGGCTAAAATGAAATGATATGTGTAAAACATCAGTAAGCGTGCAATAAATATCAGCTGCCAGTGCTCATCAATCATTTGTGTTTCCCCATCAGCATTCCTTCAGACACAGATACTCTCCTGAAAGGAAAGCTCTTCACTGTACCTTTTTAAAATTTCATAGGCTACTATTCACCTGGCCCAAGTGCCTCTTGAATATAAGGGGTAATATTTCACCCATTTATAGATGCAAAAGCTGAGGATTTGGAAATAGTTCTCTATGTTAGAAATACCAAGGGGACACAAAGAATCAAACATGTGCTCAGAAGTGGTGAGCAAGCCAGGCTTTACTTCTGCTAGAAGGCGTGCTCTGAACCTGGCTAGCAAGCGCAACTGGGCGGAGCAGTCCATCTGCTTTTATCTCTAAAAGTGCTCCCCCTTGCTCTGATTGGAGCACCCCGTGGTTACAATTTATGTGATTAGCTAATTTTAAAATTGGGGCAGACAAAGGGAAGGCCATAATTAAAATGGCTACAATCGGATCTTACATCCTAATTAAGGCTAAATACTATATTCTGAAAATGGACCGCTGAACTTTCTATTTCTCACAGAAAAATATCAAAATTTCAGGTCATATGACTCCAAGAACAGGTTCCCCCCCCCCATTCATATATCAATGGGCCAGGAAAAAGTAATGATCCTGTTCTTGCAAAAACCATAAACTCTTCAGAAGGTGCCACTGACTGTATTTGAAAGTGTAAAAAATACACACTGGCAGGGTATTTTTAAGTCATTAAAGACAACATATAATCTATCCAGCAGCCATTCTTGAAGAAAGCTTCACGTGGAGCTGGAATGTCAATGGGTACTGAATTCCAAGAGGAATAAAGGAGCTCACAGTCTTGCTGACAGATGGATGATGTGTTAGGTGCAGGAATCATCAAACCAGTTTTGTATGGAGAGACTTTGAAACAGGAGAGAACACACTTGACCTCTCCAATCTATCCATTTGGAAACTGGGTGAGCTCTTGCAGAAGTGGAAGAGCAGCCCAGGGGATCCTGCTGAGTGAATGGGAAGGCAGTGGATCCACTGGGACAAGCTTCCACCCTCTGATTTGGGTTTGTTCTTCCCCAGACAAAGAAGGGTCCTGCAGAATATAGAGACCCTCCAGAGGGCAGGGTAGCACATGAAGCAATTCACACACGACCCCACGTGATTGTGTAGATTATTGGACATTTCCAAAGGACTGTTTTGACTCAACTTTACTTCTTCAAAAAGCTACCAGAGAATGTCAACAACTCTACGTTGTCCTTCACTCCATTTTGTGTGCCTCTTTGTCATTTTTGTTGAAACCTGTTACGTAATACATATGATTTTTCTTGTATTTTCCATCTCTTCTTTTCCACACACTGTTCCTGCTACCAATAATGGTGGAATGGTTAAAACCAATAATAGTGGTGTAGCCTACTAATATTAGGTCACCTGTTATTGGTACCAACCATCAAAATCTATTTTATTAGGAAGTTTCTTTTAATAAAATTGATATCAATAAAATAGCTAAAAATTCACTATTCTGACCCTAAGGGTCATTTGATTCCAACAAATTCTAATAACAACACTTACTTAAAATGGGCAAAAGATTGATAGATAAAATTTCATTCATGGTTAATTCACAAGAAAATTATTAGAGACCACTCTCAGATATTTGAAAGTGTTTCTGCCTTTGTATTCCTTTTCAGGCTGAGAAGTCTCAGAATTCTTCTCTCAATTCTCATACATGTAAGCACTTCTATAATGGTTCTTCCCTTTACCTGTTTGGCTCATAGTCTTGTTCTTTTTTACATTGGACACATGTTCATTTATCAATGCCACAATTGCTATCTCACTGAATTCCAATTGTACTTGTCAATGAGTGACTTGATCAAGTTGTGTATTTGGCCATTGCATTTTATTAATTTATATTAAATTTAATATTTAAGATAAATAATGTATTTGGTGAAGTCTTCACCATTTGATTAGAGGATGCATGTTCAGATGGCCTAGTGATTAGAGGCAGCCTGATTGGAATCTCATCCTCATCCACTTGACATTGTGAAGTAGTGTTAGGCAATTCACCCAACCTTTCTCTGTGCTGCAATATGTTGTGAGGATTAAGTGGGTTAATATATATGAAGTACTTAGTATCTGTGCCAGGTATTGTCTGAAGTGTTACATACATGATAGCAATTATAAAATTGGGTGTCAGGTGGGGGTTTAGCTCAGTGATGGGGTGTTTGCCTAGTATGGGTGAGACCCTGGATTTGATCCACAGCATCACAAAAATACAATAATTAATTAATTAATTTGGTGCATTGCCTGTTCAAGTAGACATTCCCCTTAGTAGTAATAAGCAGTTCTTTTCTTTTTTTCTTTACTTACTTTTGATGCAACTCTAAGCATAGAAGTTGTGGTTGGGAAGGTGGTTTTGGAGCAACAACAGTAGGATAGGGAAAGGTATAGAGATTGGGTATGGCTCAAATATGGACAATGTATATGCTTTGGTAGTCATTAAAAAATGAAAGAAATGAGATGATGCTTCCGTTATGCATGTTATCCGGATTTTTTTTTTCACCAAAAGTTTTATCATTTCACTTTTTGTTCTTTGTGATAAAATTCTCCAGCGTCAAAATGGCTACACCAAGAAAAGCTCGTCAAAATGTTATGTGCCTAATTATTTGGCAGTCAAGTATTATTATATTGTGAAAGTGAAAATGTGAAATGAGTAGGCTTAAAAGCTCTCATCCCATTCCATTTCAGGCTCACATCTGAATGTGCCTGCAGGCACATGGGGGAGGAGAACATGCCCCTGACTGAGCTGTCTAGAAAGCTTCAGAGGCTTGGCAAGGCTACAGCATGGCATCTCTTAGACCAGAAGTAAGTGAGAAGTCCAAGAGGACTGAAATGCCAAACTACACCTTGCTTGAAGCTCTCATTTGCCCCAGTCAATCAGGGATGGAAAGCATTTAGTGCTCCGACCCCTCTTGCCTCAACCCACCTCCCAGGTAAACAGCCACTAGATCAGAGCATTCATTTCTGTAGGACTGGGGACACCTGAGATCCTGCACATGATGTACCTGGCAGGTTTCCCCTTGAGCACTGACAGCAGGACTGGAGACACAATTGTAGGGCTGGTAAAAGATGAAAAGGTGGGAGTGAGGGTTCATAAATCGTAAGAATTTCAGGACATGTGCAAGGCTCTCCATGCACAGTGGGTAAGCCTATGGAGTCAGCCCTGTCTGCCCTAGAGCTGTTAGTTCCTGGGAGATAGATTCCAAAAGTTTGAGATTGCTCTCAGGAGGCTCCCAGGGGAGTGGCCTTGGAAACACATCGGCAAGGAGCTGAGGGAAGTAGGGCAGAGCAAGGAGAGAATCTGAACTTGTATGCAGTAGGCAACACCAGTAGACCTTGGTGGATCCCATGAGGACACTTAGAGCTGAGGTTGGCCCTACAGCAGTAAGGGCCTGGACCTTTCTACCCCTGCCTCATTGCACATCCAAGAGCCATTGGATGCAGGCTGCCCCAGGGACCTGTGTGACCTTAGGGCAAGGTGGGTCTCTTTGACCAAGATCTATTCCCAGGGGGACCCATCCCAGAACTTCTAACCAGCAAAACTTCCAATAGCTGGGGACATGAGTGCCTGCCTGGCTAGAAGGAGTTCCAGGGCTGAGCAACAGCATCTACACATACCCCACCCCCACCCATTGATGCCAGTGATTTTCCATTCCTGAAATAGATGTGGCAGTTGATTGACCTACTAGGAGCAGCATGACAAGGTCACTGCAGTAAAATAAAACAAGGCAAACCTCAAGGAAATAGAATGCCAGGAAAAGTGCTGGGAAGCCAGGTTGGCAGCACACGCCTGTAATCCCAGCAGCTCAGGAAGCTGAGACAGGAGGATCATGAGTTCAAAGCCAACCTCAGCAAAAGTGAGGCGCTAAGCAACTCAGTGAGACCCTGTCTCTAAATAAAATACAGAATAAGGCTGAGGATGTGGCTCAGTGGTCCAGTGCTCCTGAGTTCAATCTCTGGAACTCCCTCCCTGCCAAAAAAAAAAAAAAAAAGCGCTGGGAACTGTGGTGCTGCTCCTCAAAGCCTGTAGCAGAAGGAGATGGGAAGTCCTGATTTTACAGGGAGCTGAGCAAGTGCCACAGAAAGTTGGGAGCCTATCTGGTGTTTTAATTGTATTTAAAATTGTATTTATTTTCCCTTTTTATAACAAAGAGGAGCTGGCATTTTCAAAATGAGATCTACTAAAGATCAAGATGGGAAAACTAAATAACAACTTATTGTCCTTTTTGGGCTCAAAAGACAGGGGAACAGAATGTCCTCCAGGCTGGACAGGAAGTGGCAAGTGGACTGGAGATGGGAGAGTCTTGGGGCCAGGGGCACAGCTAGGCTGGAGCAGGGACCCTTTTTGCTCAGTGCTGAGGATCTCGGTACTCAAACTCTGTCTCATCTAAATTAAGGTCTCTGTCTTGTCTAAATTAAGGAATTGTTCCCTGGCCTGCAAGGGCTTAAAGAATCTATCTATTTTATATTCCAGTGCCTCAATTCCTGAGTTAATGGATATAAAATGGATAAGGATGATATTATATTACTATTACTATTCCACTAATAGTACTGAAGACTTATGAGTACAATAAGCCTATTTTGGCCATACTTTCCACCAAATGGCCCAAACCAACATAAGTATTTTCTGAGACTCTAGAAAACACAAACTGTGTTTGTGTCTATCAGGAAGAAAGAAAAAGATGCTCTAGACACAAATTTCAGAAATTAATCACTGTAAATTATTTTCTGGCTACTTTAAAATTGCAAAACTTAAAGTTCAGTAAGTTATGGTTCTATTTGTAATAAACATTTTACATTTTTAAAATAAATTCAATTAGTAAATTCCCAACATACTGAAGCAATATACTGATAAACATTAATCATTCTAAAAGTGATTATTTTATGAATAAGAGCCTCAGTTGTTTTTAGTATTCCTAAATGGAATATATTTATGAGATGGAGTAAAATGTGTATCTTTCAGATTTGTAGTGCATCTTTTTTATTTCATTTTAATCTGGAGTTTTAGTCCCTCACTTTGTCATGATGTTTGTAGATTTTACGTGTGTAACCATGAGTGAAAAAGTGGGTTCTCAGAAATGGCCTCACCATCCAAGACCAAGGCAAAAATTGTTGATTGATAGTAAGCAAATACTTATCTGAGAAAACAGCCTTAGGTGCTTCCTTTCTTTTCTAAGTCTATTGGTTCTGGGCAAGGCCACCCTCTTAGAAGCAAGACAAAGCCAGACCCTTCATATCTTTTCCACCCCACCCTCTAATCCACCAGAAATTTGATTCAGCCTGCTGAGGAAGTTCACGAAATAAAATACATTAGAAGAGAGATATCTGATGGAGACTGTGTCCGTTTGTGTCTAGTGGGGAGAAAACCTTTAAATCCATTTAATCTGCCATGCTCACTGGCTTCTAAGGGCCTTCAAAGAACCCCCAAAGCCACTAAGTATTGAAAACCCTTCTAACCACTGCCTGCTTTGCACTTGGCTTTTGTCAGAATTGAAACGAGATTTTATTCATGAGAGCAAAATAGAAAGGATTCCAAGCACTAACAGATACCTCTTCTCTTCACAATACTATTCATGTTTGAAGTGAAATCAGCATTTCCCAACAAGAAGAGTAGCTCCGTGAAAGTAGAGTGAAAGCCTTCCCACTTGGTGCCTTGCACCAGGTAGGGCCTCAGTAAATGTTTGTTGACTCTATGAGAACATGGCTTGCTATCTCAACCCATGTAGTTAAATGTTTGTTCAAGCCCCAGGCGAGTTCTTGGTAATTAAGACCTTCTTTTTGGAAGGTCTTCCAAAGATCATCAGGAAAATGCTAAGTGCATAATAACATAACATCTGTGAAGTGCTTCTACCAGGTAAGCATGGTTCTAAGTGCTTACAGTGTCTTATGAGGTGTGTGCTATTATTATACCCATTTTAGATGGGGAAACTGAGGCAAAGAGGTGTCAAGCAACTTGCTCAAAGTCCTATAACTCCAGAGTAACAGAACTTGTATTCAAACGAGATCAGAAACCAGGGGCTGGGGTTGTGGCTCAGCGGTAGAGCACTTGTCTAGCACATGCGCGGCCCAGGTTCGATCCTCAGCACCATGTAAAAAAATAAAACTGCATTATGTACAACTAAAACAAATAAATAAATATTAAAAAAAAAAAAAGATCAGAAACCAGATTCTCAATCACTGAGCCACAGCAGCATAAAAACAGACACTGGCCACTGGTCCAATACGTACCTGGTTCCTGGAGTCCATTCCCTTGAGGCGTCCTATATTCAACCTGGGAAATCCAGACAAACTCTTTCTTTCAACTTTATCCAACCATATCCAACTTTATCCAACTCTCTCATTTTAAAATGCAGAGACAGAGGCTTAGAGATGTTAATTGACTTGTCCAAGATCAGGCAACATCTTAGGTGAGATGCTACTGTAGTCACTGAATTATTTATGACATAAATTATTATAGCACCTTCTCTTCAGAATCTAAGTATATTTTGGAAAGTGACTGGATGTCTTGAATTCCATTTAAGTCTTCTATAAATCCACCCCTGCTTAAGATATGAAGCATAAGCTTCTCAGTCCTTCACCCTTTTTATTGGCAACTTGAGGCAGGATTTCAATGATCTAGGACAAGGACTCACTTGGAGCATTTGTTAAACTATGCAAATTCCCAGGATCCACCCTTAGATTAAGGTTTACCAAGTCTGGGGAATCTGCCCAGGAATCTGCCCTTTTTTAAGCTAGCAGACTACATGATTCTAGTATCCGAAAGACAAAGACACTGCTCTGTGTTTGGAGGAAATACTTCTTATCTGCCTGAGGCTTGGCTAAATACAAAGAATTTGTGTTTTGTTTTTAAAGAATCTAGGACAAATCCCCTCATCCTTCCCTGGCCTGGAGCAGGCCTTTCTGGTGGTCGGAGCCCACACCTTCCCATGTGGGACTCAGCCCCCTTCTCAATGGCTTGGCTGGGCTCCTAGAAAAGGCTTCACCACAGGGAGAGAGCCCTGCAGCATTCTGCACCCAGTCTCCACTTAACGTGCATGTGGGCTAGAGAGAGAGGGTATGCGTGACTCTGTCCAACCCACCATGGTGCACAGACAAGCTGGGACTCCAGCCTGGTTTCCATCCCCCGCTGGTGCCAACAGCTCACTGCAGGCATCAAAAGCCTCCTGATTCCTTCAGAGGAAACCAGTTATCTGCTAGACTTTCTTTGTTTTTCCAGGGCTCCATCTTGGCATCTTTGCCAAGGACATGTTTTGGCTGGATCCACTGGCCTGGCCTGTGCACATCTCGGGGAAGGGGAAGCTATGCTAAGAGGAACCAGGGCCAGGAGGAAGAAGGGGAGCCAGGGTTCTTGAATACAAGTCTCCTCAAGGAAAAGGAGCTCCAGGGACCATTGACCAGGATATTCTCAAGACTGCTAGGAACTCCTCAACCTCTTTGGAAATCTGACTGCTAGCCAGAAACAAGAACTTCTCGGAATCCCTGTTTAACACCGTTCTGTGCAGCAGAATGATGGAAAACAAGGAGGGTCTCCTTGTTTCTGTCAAAGAGGGTCTCAATGTACAGGGTAATCTGCTCTGGCCCTATCTCAGTTTTCAGTGGAGCTGAAACTTACAGACCACAGCATTCATTGACAATGAATGTGTCCATGTGTCTTAGTCTGTTGTCTATTACTATAACTGAATACCACACACAGGGTGATTTATAAAAAAAATAAAGGCTTATTCAGCTCATGGTTCTGGAGGCTGAGAGATCCAAGTTTGAATGGCCACATCTGGTAAGGCCTCCTTGTTGTTTGGGAATCTACAGGGTTCTGAGACAGTACAGGGTATCACACTGCAAGAAGAGTTCACACAGGAGACAGAGCCAAACTGACTTTTATAATGGATTCACTCTCATGATATCCCATCAATCCACATTAATCCATTAATTTACAAATGAACAAATCCATTTTTGAGGGCAGAGCTCTCTCAACCTACATTTTTAAAAGTCCTACCTGGTCCCAAATTTTGATGCCTCACAACAGGGTTTTTAATTGCAACCTGAGCTTTTATGGGGACATTGAAACCATAGCAGAATGGCTACAGTGAATGTGGCTATTCCCCAGATCACATGTTCAAATTAACCAATCATATTTGACTCTTATTATATTGTACCTACTTAGGAAAGTCTTGCAAATCATTTTAAGTGCAATTCAAATTCCTGTTCTCTAAGATTATTCCTCTTCCTGAGTCATTGAGGATCCTGCATCTAATGGCAATTTTTCAGATTGGAAGACAAACCTCTTCTAGAGAAGGAAGAAAATGTCTTTCCAATTTTACATTTGCCACAGCACCCAGAATAGAGGCTTGCACACCATAAGTCCCCAATAAAAGTTACACAAATAATAGCTTTGTGTGAAGGAAAGTAAAAGTCATGTGGACTATAATATTCAGCATTTATTTTTGGCGGAAATATCAGTGCAAAAATAATTGTTGTATTTGGAGCCTCTACAAGCTCACACTAAGTGAAACATCCACTGGAACAATAGCCTTATTTAGTAGCAGGAACTATGACTCTGTGGTAGCTGATCACTCTCAAAACCAACCTGGATTTGTTTTTCTACAGAAGAGCAGAATGCTAAGCATAGTCCTAGGAAACACTTTCAGAAAAGATTTCTCAGCACCAGATAAAAGAATGGGCTCTTCACATTGCAGAAGAATCTGCCTGTTGCTTTTGGCTAGGGACAAGCCCTGAGCTGTCTCCAAATGAAGATGGCTGAATGAGATAAACATGCTATATGATGTCACCTTTTTGGTGACATCTTATTTTCATCAGAAGTGAAATTAAAATACCCCCAGGGAGAGAGTTGTTCTGTTTTGCCTTGAATGACTACAGCCTTCTCAAATTACTTTTTGCCTCTTCAGGTGACAGAATTTTCCAATAGACCACAAGTTCAGCGGAGAGAGCTTTGGAAGCCATGCAATCCATCTTGCACTGACTGCCCAGATGTAGGCTGGCATACCTTCTCAAAGTCTGTGAGGTACTGAGTTCAAGGGCAAGGAGTCAAAGGTTACAATTCACTCTCAGGATAATCAATGGATCCAGGCCAGAAATGGTACTTTTGGCTCACTAGTGAAATGGTACGTCAGCTTTCAAACTAAGATGCTCCAGGAAGAGCTCTTGGAAAGTCTCCATCCTTGTTCCCCAACACACACACACACACACACACACACACACACACACACAGATCCAAAGGTCTAGCTCATTTCTCTCCAAAATCCAAAGCCATCTTGGTAAGCAGTCCAGAAACTTCTACCTTTGGGGACTTTTCCAGAATTTTTCCCACATGAAACAGGGCCTGGGATTCATGGACTACATCAGAGTTGGGGCAGACTTGTCAAACTACTGGTCTGCAGAGGTGATTCTGGGTACAGCCACAAGAAGTTCCTGGGTACTGTGTGGATAATGGGTAAATTGGATAGAATCTGAAACCAAACTGGATTTCAACTGTGGCTGCCACTCCTCTGACTCTGCTTCCCTGTGCTTCAGTTTCTTCCTCTTCACATTTATAAGATGTGAATATAAATCTCAACCTCAAAGATCTCTTAAGGATTAAGTGAAATAATCCTTGTAAAGTGCCTAACATTGCAAGAGCTTAATAATGCCAGCCTACATTATGTCCTACTTGGTCTTAAAGGGAAGTTTAACTTTCCCTAATGGAAGAATGGATTGATCTCTCAGCTGGGAGCAAACTTGCCTTTTTTTTTTTTCCCTGGGAAATTATTTTTTAAAATTTGTTCTAATTAGCTATACATGACAGTAGAATGCATTTTGACACATCATACATAGATATAATGGAGTATAATTTCTCATTCTTCTGGTTGTACATTATGTAGAATCACGCCAGTCTTATAATTGTATATGCATATGGGATAATAATGTCTGATTCATTCTACTGTCATTCCTACCCACATATCCCCTCCTCTCCCTTCACTCCCCTCTGTCTAATCCAAAGTACTTCTATTCTTCCCTAGCCCACCCCCCTTATTATGAATTAGCATCGCATATAGAGAAAACGTTTGGACTTTGGTTATTTGGGATTGATTTATTTTGCATAGCATGATATTCTCCAGCTCCATCCATTTACCAGCAAGTGCCATAATTTCATTCTTCTTTAAGGCTGAGTAATATTCTGTTGTGTATATATACCACAATTTCTTTATCCATTCATCTGTTAAAGGACATCTAGTTTGGTCCCATAGTTTGGCTATTGTGAATTGAGCTGCTATTAACATTGATGGGGCTATGTAACTGTAACATGCTGATTTTAAGTCATTTGGGTATAAACCAAGGAATGGGATAACTGGGTCAAATGGTGGTTCCATTTCAAGTTTTCTGAGGAATCTCCATACTGCTTTCCAGAGTGGTTGCACCAATTTGCAGTCAATGTATGAGTGTACCTTTTACCCCACAGCCTCACCAACATTTATTATTACTTGTATTCTTGATAGTTGCCATTCTGACTGGAGTGAGATGAAATCTTAGAGTAGTTTTGATTTGCATTTCTCTAATTGCTAGAGATATTGAACATTTTTTCATATATTTGTTGATCAATTGTATTTCTTCTTCTGTAAAGTGTTTGTTCATTTCCTTAGCCCATTTGTTGAGTGGGTTATTTGTTTGTTTGATGTTAAGTTTTTTGAGTTCTTTATATGTCCTTTAGATTAATTATCTCTCTGAGGTGCATGTAGTAAAGATGTTTTTTTGTTTCCCATCCTATAGACTCTCTGTTCATGTTATTGATTATTTGCTTTGCTGTGAGGAAACTTTTTAGTTTGATTCCATTCCATTTATTGATTCTTGATTTTTACTTCTTGCACTTTAGGAGTCTTGTTAAGGAAGTCAGTTCCTAAGCCAACATGCAAACTTACCTTTCTATGCTCCTGGATTCTACACTTCTCTTTTAGTAATGGTTGTATTATTTGTACTAGTATTTTAGTTTTAACCTATGAGGGGAATGGGAGGTTCACAGACTCTTTCAGAGAGAGCCAAACCTTCCATAACTCAGCAACTTTGTATAAAGCATTACGTTAGTTGCTATGGAAAATATACAAAAAGCACTTAATTGATGTTTTAGCTGAATTATTTTCTGACTTCAGCAAGAGATCCACCAAAGGTGAATGTGGCACCCAGGGTACAATGGTTCTAGTCATTCACAATTGGCTTGATCTGAATGGAACTTTTAACAAATGACAGGAGTCCAGTTCTTCTTCAGATGTATTAAATCATGTACATGTGATCTAATCTGATTCATTTAAAATACTTTCACTGTAAGTACTTCCACAGATTTATAATCTACACAGCACTAAAATCTGAAGACATGGAAAAGTAAAAAGTAAAATTTCAATTTACCTTTTAAATTTATGGCTAATAGGGACTTAAATGTTTTGGTTTTGCCAGACAGCAGTGCCAGATATCATATAAAGGGTTGATTCTCTCTCTACATTGGAAAAGCAGCTGCAGGACGGGGAGAAAGCAGGAGACTTAATCCATGAGTAAGACTGAAGGTACTCCAAGAGATAAGGACACAGGCACAGAGAGATCAAGGGTTTTGCCCAAGTCTCAGAAAAAAATGAAATAAAATAAACTTCAAGGGAGAGTGTTTTTGAAAATTATTTATGAACAGTGAAGTATAAGCCAGCATCAGGCATACTGGAGTCATTTGACAAGCAGCTACCAGTCCTAGTGGCCATGCTGGATACTGTAGGTTGAAGATATCCCAACCACGAAGGAGTTTTTCATGTAGGGAATACAGGTGTACTGAGGAGTCTACTTGGGATACAGCAGGAAACGACCAATTGTGGAAGACACAAGGGAACTCAGAGCTGAGTAGCTAGATGTTCATCAGAACAAATGAGAAAAGCAGGTCAGGCCAATGGAGCAACACGAGGTTAAGCATAGACCCATCAAAGGAGACAAGAAGAGAAGGAAAAAGAAAAAAGAAAATAATAGTGAACAAGTTAAAAAACGAAGAAATTTTAAAAATTAAAAATCCCAGAGCCATTAAATAACCTGGCTGATCCAGAAAACTATAAGGTATTTTCCATGACCAAACTCTGGGAAAGTGGGTCCATGACTGCTGAGACAGGAAGATTGTGCAGAAGCCTAATGGTGGGCACTGTCCCTGCTGGGAAATAGAATGGTCAGATTTCTGCTTTTTCCTTCTTTGGAGAAGCTGCCTGTAGAAGGGAGTGGAGACAGGTAGACACCCCACCAAGACTAAGATGGCCACCACTGGATTCAGGCAGTAAGCCTTGAGGGTGAAGAGGTGAAGATGATGTGAGAAACATGGGAGAGTCAGAGTTGACAGCCACCCACTAACCCACTCATCAGTAACTCTACGAGTTTGTAGGGAGAGAAAGATGGAAGTCATGGTGACATGCAGGTTTTCAGCATGAGCTGTGGGGAAAATAGTTGCCATTCACTGAAAAGGGGAACCCAGGAAGGAAGATAATAATGTGCTTGACTTGGTAACAGCCGCTTAGCCCCTTTTCTTGGATTTGGGTCATTACAGATGACATCTCAGGTCTTACTTTTTGATTCAGGGTGATTTCCTTTCACTGGCAAGAGGCTTAGCTAAAAATTAACTTCAAAAAGAGAGGCTTCACATACCAGCTCTACTTTCCAAATGATCACCCCAGAGTAAACCATAAAGGTAAAACAAATGCCAAGTGGAAGACACAGGTACATTCTCCTTGCACATTGCCCATGTAATTTGTTTTGGGCATGTGTCAGGGTCTAATAAGAATCTGCTGTATTTGCATGGTTGGTAGTAGGATTTAATAGAGTCTTGCTCAAATGATAATTATACTGACTCTGACCTAAGGCTGTAGGTGTGGATACTGGAAACCTGCAATAAGGCTCTAGGGGTTTGAGAACATGCACACACAGGGCAAATAGTCTCTGCCAAACAGCTAGGCCTTTTAGGTAAATGTCCTCATGAGGCAGGAACGTCTGTTATGGAGGAATAAAGCTCCACAGGGAGCATGGCGTGGCCATTGGTCAGTGTCTTTGGTGAATGTATTCCCTGGGTCAAGTACACTGTGTGGGAGTGGATTTGAGTGGATTTGTGTGGGCTAGATTTGAGCCCACACACACACACACTGGTATGCTCCTCTGCTCCTTCTGGCTTGAAATAACTGCAACCACTGTGTGAAACAGTCCTGGGCCTTGTTTAACCATCCTTAACCCCTGGGGGGCTCATCACAGGAAGGCCCAGACTTGAGAACCTATTTTTGGAGATTGCATAATACTTTCTAACAAAGAACAATGTAAAAAGGATTGAATGCTCACTTTGTGCTAGGCCACTTTAGGGGAATATATAAACAATTATTGAATAAATGATAAACAAATAAAATAACATGTCTCCATTAACAGCAATCCTATAGAAGGCCCAAAACACATTCCCAGGAAAGGATGGAAGCAGGAAAGCCAAACACTATATGCTCATGCAAAACCTGAAATTTCCTACTAAAAGAAAGAGTAAGGTTGTATTTTTTTGGTTACTAGTTTATCCACTCAGATCTTAACACCATAGATTAATATTTTAATTGGTCTGTTTTCCAGTTAGAAGTTAAGACCTTCCATCTTTACAATCAGGATCTGCGTGTGTATTTGTGTTTATGAGGATGGTATAAAACTTAATCATTTTCTTTCCTTAGCACCCCAGGCCATCCTGAAATAACAGTTGTTCTTTAAGAACAGAACAGAGCTGGGAGCAGTGGCACGGGCCTGTAATCCCAGCGGCTCAGGAGGTTGAGGCAGGAGGATCATGAGTTCAAAGCCAACCTCAGCAATGGCAAGGTGCTAAGCAACTCAGTGAGACCCTGTCTCTAAATAAAATGCAAAATAGGGCTGGGGATGTGGCTCAGCGGTTGAGTGCCCCTGAGTTCAATCTCTGGTACCCTCTCCACCCCCAAAAAAGAACAGAACAGAGTATGAATGAACATATATCAGAAATCATTTTTTGAATGGCTCCTGGAAAACATTAAAACTCATTCCTTGCTGTGCCCCTTCCAAACTTTAAGACCTACCATGTGTAGAAGAATGAAAACAGATTCTCTTCCAAACTAACATGTTCTAACATGTTCAAGCCTGAGCTTCCTTATATTACTATTTAACCAGAAACAAGCAACACAAACTCCCACTGTATTTCACTTCCCACAGATGTTTTAGGAACCATTTCTTGACCTAAGCACTATGGGATTTTGAACTGGATAATTCATTGTCATTGGGGCTGTCCTGTACCTTGTGGGATGCTTAGCAACATCCCTGGCCTCTATCCATTAGATGACAGTAGCATCTCACATCTCAGTTCTGACAACCACAATGTATCCAGACATTGCCAGAGCACCTCTGGTTGAGAAATACTGAGTGATAGAAATGCTGGCTTTCAAATCCAAGTTCAGATAAACTCAAAAGCTAGCTGAGCATGTGAAGGTCAACAGTGAACTGTTGTACCTGTGTATGTAATGGGACAAGGACTTACAACAAGTGATACGAGGTTCTCTCATTGGTCCAGGCCTCGTAAATTTAAGCAAATAGCCTACTACAAACATAAGTGATTTGATCTATTATCACTCCAAAGTTTTTGCTATTTCTTTTTTACCAGACATGATTTTTTAAAAATAATTACAATACCTTTATTATGTCATATCTATAAATCAGCAGTCTTTCAGTAACAAGCAACAGAAATTCAACTCAAGGTAGCTTGAACGAAAAAGAGAATCTTTTTATTGGGCTATGGAAACAGAAAAATATAGGGATAGAATTAACTCTAAATATACCAGGATCGAGGGTTTACACAAAGGCACCAGGTCCATTCACCTTCATCATTTCATCCTGTTTTCCTCTATGCTGGCCTTATTTCAAGGTAGTTTCCCCAGATGACAGAGATGACTAGTGAGGCCCCAGGCTGACACCCTTAGAAACTCCAATAGAAAGAGGAGTTCTCTTTCCCAAGAGGTTCCAGGATTCAACCTCATGTGCCTGGCTTAGATCATGTGACTATCCATGAGCCAAAAACTATAGTCAGAGAAATGGAATATTCCTCATGATTTCTCTGGCTTTTCAGTACTCCCCATGGTACACAGACTCAAGATGGCCTCAGCTGGTGCCTGTCTCCTGGTCTTTGTGCCATCTGTACTCCACTCTTCTTGATTGTGGACTGCACTCATTTCTAATAAATAGAATGTAGCAAAAGTGATGGGATGCCACTTCTGAGGTTAGGTTACAAAAGGACTGTGGCTTCCATCTTGCACACCCTCTCTTTTTCTCAGAGACCTCTTTCCAAGGAAAGCCACGGGCCATATTGTGAGCCACCACAGAGAGGCCCACATGGCAAGAAACTGATAGCTCTGTCCAAGATCCAGCAAGGACTCAAGACCTTCCAACAGCAAATCTGATCCCAGGTGAGCCTGAAGATGATCATGATCCTGGTTTATACCTTTACTATGGTCTCGTGAGGGACCCTGAGGCAAAAGCATATGGAAAACCCTGACCCACAGAGTTCTGACCCACAGAAGCTGTGAGATAGCATTTGTTGCTCTAAGTCACTAAGTATCAGGGTCGTTTGTTATACACAATAGATAACTAACACAACCCTCTGCCCCTGCCCCCCCCCACACACACAGGCAGGATGGGGGCTGCTCTACCAAAGCACATATTCATTATGACTCATATTCATTATGTCATTCAACTTAGACTCTTTTGACTAAATATATGTTTCCAAATGTAAAAGGAAAGCATTTGTCTGACACTCCAGTAATAGGGGGAAAAGGTAGACTTTCTTATCAGGAACACATTTGTATTGCTCTGGCTCATAAGGAACTTTGCCAAGCCACATATTATGGGTACTGGGGGTGGGAGTAGAGTGTCAGCAATGGTTTTATCCTCTACTCACCTCCTGAGAGGGGAACTGCTCAAACCAAGTTCAAGAGGAACATTTCTATTGCTTTAGATTTTCAGTTTCCATTATTATATAAACCTTGAAGTATTCCATGTTGACAGGGACAGTTTCTTTACCCTTGCCATTAAACAGGAAATTGAACAGCCTAAGCAAAAGCTGAACTATCTGTGAATCTTTTTCCACAGTGTCATACATTTGCAGTTCAATTGTAAAATATTAGCACTGAGATCTTGATTAAAATGTTTCTTCCAAAAGGTGCCTGAAGCACTAAAATGAGGAATGTGTAGGCTCTGAATTGCCTCAGGTGCTCCACAGTGTACAATATGGAAGACTGAATTCTTGTTTTGATACTTCTCTATCGCCATTTACCATGCCCAGCCCATGGCAAATACACTGGGAAAAATAAACCTCTATGATCACTGGAAAGAGTGAAAATTCCATTAAATACTAAGGAGACTATGGCTTGTTAACAATAACCCACTGGAGCTCAGTTCTCTCTAAATGAATGATGAAAAGTCATAGAGTCAAAGAACTTAGGAAACGACTTAAATATCAAGAGAACTGAACATCATGGATACTTTTATTTAGGACTACGGAGAGTATATTAGTTTACACAGCCGCTACATAGTGTGGTATTTGACTGATACTATATAGCATGCATGTGATTGATTATTTTCAGGGTAGTTTGATCTCATGAGATGCAGAAAGTGACATTGATGGATTCGGTTAATGCGTGTTTTCAGATTAATAGTTGCTCTGTGTGCTACTAGATACCTTTAATGTTTTCATAAGCATTGAGATCCTTACTAACCATATTTTTTTAAACAAACTGCACACATTTTTAAAGATCTGTTTACTCATAACTGAGATAAAAAAATGATTTATTTTGTGTCTTTGCCAAAAAATAGTGAGAATTCTGAATGCTGCAGCTATGGAGAAAAAAAGATCGTTGCACTAATGAGATCCCTGGAGAGACAAGACTGAAGATTCCAACCAAGGTTTATGTTAGAAAGAGCTTTATTTGTCTGTCTTTGCATAATTCTATCCCAAATCTTCAAAAGTAAAACAAAGAAAAAAATATTTTCTTTGACCTGTAATTCCCTAGGCCATCAGAATCACGCTAATGGCAACAGGACAGTATTTATCCAGCTTTAACTCACTCACCCCATGCATTGTCTTATAAATCTGACTTGCAAAAAAACCCTCCCAAGGAGCTGAGGAGTCCCTGGATATATCCTCTGAGCATGGAAATGGAGATGGATGGCTGTGAACAGAGAGAACCATCATTTGCTCCTGTAAGTTCTTATAGCTGCAAAGTGGCACCTGCCAGGTCCCTCTCTCTGCTTTGGAGACCACTACCTCAGTGCACATCTGGGCTGGCCAACCTGGCTTCACCCCACCTGCCCTGTGTCAGAGCCATGCTGGCCTCTGTGGCACGTGCTCCCCCTGTGTCCTCACTGAAACGCAGCAGTGTCAGGCTGCCCTGCCTTCTGCCACTGAGCTCTTGGGGACTAGTGAAAAGGTTCCTGGCTCTTTTAGTTTCACTACTTCATCTCCCCAAGCCTCTGGCACATGTTCTGGGAAAATAGGGGGTAGGGGGAAAAAGAGCAAAGGCCAAAATTCTAATTGAGCTCCTCTGATACTGGCCTGCCTTCCTTCAACGAAGTTATTACAAAGGACTCTGCCTTCAGGGTGACTCTTGCCACCCTGCTGCCATCAGACATGTTTGAAAACTTAGGATATGTAGTTTGGGCCTAAAGTTTAGACAGCCCCAGTTCTCATATCTGGGGAAAACCACTATAGATCAGAATCAAGTACAACTGAGCCCACATGTGAAATATAGTATTATGTGTTGGGTCAGGGGGATCCAAAAAAAATGCTCTTATATTTGTGGGCACTACTGACACTAAGGAAGAAATTCAATTAATGATTAGCATTGACTATAAGATGGAAACGAATTGTGTTTGTTAGTCAGTTTTGCATGGCTGTAACACAGTAAGCTGAGATAATCAACTTAAAAAGAGGAAAGTTTTATTTTGGCTCACAGAGGTTTCAGAGGTTCCAGTCCATTACCAGTTGCCCTGTTGCTTTGGGACTATGGTGAGCAGCCCATCAAAGCAGGGAGTGCACTGTGGAAGAACCTGCTCACCTCATGGTGACCGAGGAGCAAAAAGAGGGAAACAGGAGGGGCCAGGATCCCAATATTCAAGGGCACAACCCCAATGACCTAAGTTCCTTCCACCAGGTCCAACCCCCTACAGGTCTCACCATTCCCCATGGTGTGGTGAGCTGGGGGCCAAGAATACAACATGGGCCTTTAGAGGACATTCAAGACCCCACCTGTAACAGGAACTAAAAAATTTAATATTTATCATTATCTCCTTCAGACATAGTTAAAAGTATTTTAGCTTGCAATGAAGAGCCAGACTGAAATCAAACCACCACTCAGAATTTTTATTCAGTTCCCCAGGTCACTTAACCTCTCAGAATCTCAGTTGCCTCATTTGCAAAATGGGGATAACAGTCACTGGGTTGTTATTAACATTGCATGAAGTCATGAACTTAAATAGGACAGAGTACCTGGAACAGAGGATGCACCTGCCCAGCTTTTAGCTATTATGTGTGTAACTGTGAGTATATGCATTAAGGTTTATTTTATATTATAATACAAATGTTCAAAAGCATTTTCGTAGCCCCAACAGACCGTGGTTAAAGCATTTCTGACAAGGCTGGCTGCTATTTTTAAAAAATGGCTTCAAATCTTGATAAGACTGACACTTCTAATTTTTTCCTAGTGCTATGTAAAGAGCACAAAATTCTCACAAATAGCATCATTTAGTATAAACAGATTCCTAGCTTTCTCTGCAGCTCAGGGAAGCTCCTCTCAAATCCTTCTGAGACTGCTCTGGCTCATCCCAGAATCAACCCATGCTGCGCCTGCTATTCAGACCTGATTATTACCAGGCAGTTGGAGGGGTCAAATTCCCACAGCCAATTTCCTATAAAAATCTCAAGTAATTGAAATGGGAGGAAGGTACCCAGTAAAAGTCAGGGTGAATAATTTAGCACAGTAGCTGTCGACAGCCTCTGAGGCAACGTATTCAAGGCATTTTATTAGAGGGTTGACTAAGGCGCTCTTGTCTCCAGAGCATCCTGGCTTCAGCCCACCCATCTCATCAAGAACAGGAGTGTGACTAAATGAGCAGCCAGAGGGATCTATTATTAACCCTTCTCTGATACCTGAGCCAGCTGTGAAGTCACTTTCATTGCACTTTCTCTTTTTCCCAAATGGAAACAGAGAGGTTGAGAAACATCACGACTGGCCACAATGGTCCTTGTAGAGGGGTGCCATGTCCCCTCCCTGACGCTGTAGAACCTTTCAAGGGGTAGACCCAACTGCTAAGGTAGGAATGGGGAATTGCTATTTTATAAAACTAGTTCCAAATCTCAATTAAAAATAACATTTAAATTTTTCCCCCAGTATTATGTCATGAACAAAATTCTGTCAAATAAATGTAGGACTTGGGACCACGAGTGGCAGAAGCCCAATTCCAATTAGATCAGAATAAAAGGAATTTGTTGATTCATAATGCTGGTAAGAATACAGTGGAGGGATTGAATGAAGCTCTGTGTTAGAATGAAGTTCTCTGGATGTGACACCTGGAAATCAATGATCCAGGTCAGAGTTTCTGTGTCTCAAGGTCCTTATGGTCAGATGGATAGACATGATCACCCAGTACCAGAAAAGGGGGTTTGGGTGAAACAATGAGAAATTTAGAAATTTTTCTGGCTACTCTACTTACCTACATACTCATAGCAACCATTTAAGGAGCTTATTGATGATGCAAATTCTGTTGTCTACTTTTATTGTCATTGTCATTGTTTCCCTGTTTGAACACATGTGTTTTGTTTTGTTTTGGTGGTCCTGGGGATCGAACCTGGGGCATGTTAGGCAGCCAACTGTTATTATGGACTGAATTATGCCCCCTACATTCCAATGTGACTCTATTTGGAGATGAGAACTTGAAAGAGGTAATTAAGGTTAAATGAAGGTAATAAGAAGAGTAGGGCCCAATTCCATATGGCTGGATGCCGGGGATGCATGTTCATGAGGAATGTCCACTGGACAACAAGAACGCGGCCATCTGCAAGCCAAGGAGCGAGGCCTCAGAAGAAACCAAATCTATTGACACCTTGATCTGGGACTTCCAGCTCCCAGAACTATGAGAAATAAAATCTCTGTTCTTTGAGTCACCCAACCTGTGGTATTTTGTTATGGCAATCCTATCAGACTAATAACCCAGACAGATTTTAGCTGTTCTTTTTCTACCTGCCTCATGCTCCACCCCAACTCCTCTGTTCTTGTCAGATGATTTCTGTTTGCCTTTACAGATCCACCCTCTGCTGGGCTCTCTACCTGGAAGTCTAGATGGGCTACAGCAATGGGTTCCTCTACCCTCTGCCTTCTCACTGGGTTTGGCAGGGGAAATTCTCATTATCTCAGGAAAAACAGAGCAAAGGAGAAAGTGACATCATATATTTATTCACCTGATTTCCTTTCCCACAAAGCCGCTGGGGCTGACTGTGTCCCCAGTAGAAAATTACATCTTCTCTCAAGGCAGAGTCCTCCAGGGGACACTATCCTTCCAGCTTCTGGTGGCTCTTTTCTCTGCTCCAAGCCTCAGGCCAGGGGGGATGGTGACAGCTCTGTGGATCCTAACCCTGTGCTATTGCTCTATCTCATGTGCTTCCAATGCTCATACTTCTGTCAACAGCCACTCTGAAAATAAACTCTGACCAAATCATTGCAATTTGCCTGTGGCCACTGCTTCTCTGATTGATAGAGATCTCTATGAAACAGAGATTAAAAAAAAAAAAAAAAAACATGAAGGATAAAACCTTCTCTCCTCTACCTGGAAAAGGGATCACAGACAGAGCATCCAAAGTGCATTGTGCCCTAACACAGAAAGTAAATATCCAATGAGAGTTGGTGTATTTTTTTTTAATTTGTGCCATCTGTCATCAGAAATCACTTACTTAAACAATGTAGTCATTTTTTATTTCCTTTGGGGATCATTTTTCATCTTTGCTGTCTAATTATACATATCTTGGAATCTTTAAGGCCATTTGCCAGCATCAGCTTTTTAATTGAAACTTGCCTTTGCCTGATGATTTTGACTGCTCAGAATTACCACGATCAGCAATGTGCTGCGAGTTTTGTTTTGTTCTTTCAGAATTCGATGTGTTTCTAGTTAAGCCATATTTTTACTTTTCAAATATTGAATTTGAATTCATTACACTTATGCTTTGCTTATAGAAGAGGGACTGCACATTTTCATCATCTTTATTAGGCACTGAGATATATGTCTTTTTACTTACTGATCATTTTTATCACACACTCTAAATTATAACTGGGGGAGTGCAGTTCCTGGTCTGATATACCCCAGGCTTAAAAGTTCTATACTGTGGTGTGAATTTAGACTCCCAAGAGCAATACAAAATTTAAACATTTGGGGGTTCCCTTTCCTTTTGCCAGTGACCTCAACTTCTTCTCTCACCAAGAGAGAAGTCACTCTCAACTTCAAAGGAAAACTGCCTGTTTATTTAATGTCTACTATTTGCCAGATGTTCCATGCTATTTTATTTCATTCTGAAAGTAATGTTAAGAAGCAGAGCTAATGATTCCATTTGGATGGCCAACGAAGCAGGCTCATGAAGATAATCTAGCATGACACCCTGATAAGTGGTGAAGTGTGGGCGCCAGGCTGCCTGGGATGCCTGGTGCCTGCTGCCCTTCACCTGCTCACTTCTCCCAGCTCTCCACCTGGGTCTGGACTGCTGACCCGGAAGAGCTGCGCCCCATTCCTCCATGCTCCCTGAGTGACAGCTTGCTCCTCCAGCATTTTCTGCCTGGCTGACTTGACCCAACGGTGACACATGGCTACTGACCGATTAATAAAGATGTGAGCAAAAGCTTTCTGGAATTTCACTTGGAGATCTAGTGGTCTTTGGACTCCAAAACTAAGACTTCTCTTTCTCGAGAATTGAAGCCATATTTGCTGTTTCTCCTTGACTTCCTCCTCCCTACCCCTCCCCACACTCTCCTTCAAGTTTCTGCTGCATTAGAACATACTCACGAGGCCACTGACTGATCAGGAGAATAACAAATTGGAAACTATGAAAAGTTTTGCTTATGAAGGGGAAGTACACCACACCTACCCTAATTTTTAAAGAAACATTTTCTAGAGAATAACAAAAGTCCTATTTTGCCTTGTTTTTTCCCTGAGGAACCAAACAGGAGATGTAAGAACCAGCAGTGGATAGATTTATTTGCACTTTGTGCTCTGTTCTGTTGTGCCTTTTATGGGTTTTAAAGGAAAAGAGTCGTTTGGGTGAGGAATCCATCTCTCAAAGGCCATGTGCTGGAGTGCAGGGGAAGGAGCGGCCTCAGGGCTTTGGGGTAAATTAATTGAGAGTCAGGACACTGCATGTGGGTTTTGCCTCACCACTGAATTTCTTAGAAGGGGCTTTGGCGAAGTTGTTTACTTTCATTCTAGGCATCAGTATTTATAGCTAAAAATGAAGAGAGCTCTTTTAGGTTTACTGAACTCAGGGAGAAAAATAAAGCTAAGTCTGTGACTTGGAGATAAAATCAGCTTGCTGTGATTTAAGGGACCCTGGAAAGACTTCCCTGCCCCCAAATATTTCCCACTGGCTTGTCCCACAACAAGAAAAGAAGCCCTGCATTTTCTTTGCATCTGAGTTAAGGCAGAGAGGACACAGTTTGAACCACAGGTATCTTATCCAGGAAGAGGTGATGCTATTTCTGCCTTTATTTTAAGATGTGCATTTCCCTCACGTTTTGTTGTTTCTGTATTAGTCAGCTTTTCATTGCTGTGACAAAATGCCATACAGAAATCAACTTAGAGAAGGAAAAGTTTGTTTAGGCTTTAGTTTCAGAGATTTCAGTCCAAGGCTGGCTGGCTCCATTGCTTTGGGCCTGAAGAGAGGCAGAGAATCATGGCAGGACATAGTGGAGCAAAGCTCACTTCATGGTGGGAGTGGGGGGGGTGCAGTGGGGGTGGGGTGAGGGTAGGGAGTACAAGGGTGGGGCTGGGGGTCATACCTTTTCAGAGCACATTCCACTTCATCCAACTAGGCCCTGCCTCCTACAGTTTCCACCTCCTCAAAATAATGTCAACAAATCATAAATCTATCAGAGGATTAATCCACTATTGAGGTCAGAGCCAATCACTTCTCAAAAGCCCTACCTCTAAACACTGCTGCTCTAGGGACCAACCCCGGAGCCCCTGGGGGACATTCCAGATCCAAACTCAGGATGTATTTTTACAGTCAATGTGAATAATTACAGTAAGAGTGCTTCTTTATCCCCCTGAACAATTAGGTTGTTATTAAATAGATAAAAACCACATGGAAAACTTGTTAAGTATAAACACTGGGTCCCCATAAGAACAAGCGGCCATTGATAGAGGTCTGGAATACAGTGAGGAAGTTGCATTTGAGACAAGCTCCCCAGGTAATTCTGAGCGGTGGCCCTGCTTCAAGAGTCCCCGTTTATGAACATCAGAAGGGTGAGTTTGCAGGATATATCCTATGGAGGCCTGCCTGGTCCTCAGGCACCGAATCTGCAACTTAGAACCAGACACGACACTGGGGAGAGATCAGAGCCCCTTAAGCATGGCAGTCATTGGCTCTCTTTTCTGAATTCACTTATGCTGTGTTATATTCCCTGAAATGCTGGTAGTTTCACATTTAAACTGTCACCCAGATGCCCTTCACCTTCAACCAATTCACAGATGCACAAATTCACTAAGTTTCTTCCTACTTTAGAGAGTGAGACTAGAAACTTGACCTGAGCCAGATAGCTCATGGGCAAATGGTAGCCTCAGACAACTTGATGAAGGGAGGGCCACAAGATCCTCTTCTCTATAAATGTGTTTCAGGTTATCAGCAGAGCAAGCTACCAGCCAAATTCTGCTGCACAGGCAAAAGCTTCCCAACTAAACAGTTTTTAATAAGCCAGCAAAAAAGCAGTTTGCACAACCTTGCCTGAGAGGTTCTCTCAAGACAACTGCAGGATTCCAGGGGCAGGAGTTTATGCTAGGACAGGCAGCATTGGGCAACCAGAATCTTCCAGAGTTCATGGCTGGACCCAGGACCAGGAAGAGGCATCATTCTACAGGTACAGGTTATAATTCTAGCTGGGTATACCTATTCATTCAAGAGTGGAAAGTCTCCAAACTATTTTGACTAATCCACTTATCTTGAACATCTTTTTATTCACCAAAGAGATCCTATTCCCAGCTTTTTCTGTGTATGTTAATCCACATACCACTAACTTCACCATTAAAAATTCTGACATTAACTATGTATATTGCTAAACACCATTATTATGGAGTTATGAAGAACAGAAGTGTTTTGCTTCTGGACTATGAATTCTTGATTAATCTAGAAACATTTGGTCACAGCCTGATCTTGGTGGCACTCTGTATACGCAGAAGTATTTTAAAATAAATAACAGATTTCTTAAGACTACATCAGACTCAAACACACATGGTGATACAATCATGCCTTTAAGAGTGTGCATAGGAGTTGTGATAAGCCAGAGAAGAGAGTTACTAATTTTGCCAAACTTGGAAGGGAGAGGGCAAGAAAAAGAATACCCTCACAGAAATGGCCCAACATAAGTTTTTAAAGCTGGGTGGGAATGCATCACTTAGGCAGTCTCAGGGTATACCCAGCAAAGGGAAACAGTGTGGGCATCAGCCCAGATTAAAAACAAAATGGAGTAACTCATGCTAAAGTTCTACATCACCAAACCAAAGCTAAATTGTTAACTGAGAAATTAGAAAGCATAACCTAATTTCTCAAACAGGCAAGTTACAATCAGCATGATTGAAATCTTTACAACCAAAAGCAACCTGAAGTAACCTGAATTTAATCAATCAATTATTTTTTTCTATTTTCGTTTTTTTGTTTTTGTAGTACTGGGGATTGAACCAGGGTGCGTTACCACTGAGCTATGTCACCAGCCCCCCCCCCCCCCCCTTTTTAAATTGTTATAGTCAGAAAAGGCAACATGTTACCTTTTTGTTGTTGTTGTTGTTTTTAGTTGTAGATGGACACAATACCTTTATTTTGTTTATTTTTATGTGGTGCTGAGGATCGAACCCAGTGCCTCACGCGTGCCAGGCAAGCACTCTACCACAGAGTCACAACCCAAGCCCCCTCCAACCCTTTTTATTTTGAACAGGGTCCTACTAAGTTGCCCAGGCTGTCCTCAAACTTGTGATCTTCCTGCCTCCGCCTCCTGAGTTGCTGGGATCACAGATGAGCAATATTGTACCTGGCAACTAATTTTATTTTTAGCATCTACATCTTTTAAACCTTTACTACCATTTTCCCTTGTTAAATTCTTAGAAAGAATACCATCTACATTCTACAAGTAGTATTTTTTCTCACTACAACTGGAAATCACCAATCAGTGATCTTTGGCCATAAGTCTTACCCTCAGTCTTTTAAAGAGTCTAGAAGTTTAGCTCTGAGGCTTCTGACCCTAATAAAACTCCACAAATCACAAGCTATCTACGAGTCTTATCAGGGTAAGGCTATCTTTTTGTTTCCAACAGCACATGGTTTTCCTTTCTAGTCCCAGATTCAACAACAGAATTGTGAATTCCAAGGCCAAGCTTCTTTTCTGCCCATTCTGTGTCTATCTGTGTGTGTAAGAGCCCTCCTCCTCTGAAAACCATGATGGCCTGCCAGAGCCACCTTCCACCATCTTAAGGCCCTTGACAACTTTTCCTACAGAGAAGTACCTATTTTGCTAATCAAACTTCATTAGCTCTAACAGTATTTTCCATGGAGACCTCTCCCAGAAAAACTCCCCACTGTATTCTCATCTCCTGTAAATTTTCCCCTCAAAATCCAAATACAGATTCCTTTTCTTTTATTTTCTTTTCGTTGTAAATGGACACAATGTCTTTATTTTGTTTATTTGTTTTTTGTGGTGCTGGGAATCTAACCCAGTGCCTCACATGTGCTAGGCAAGCGCTCTACCACTGAGCCACAACCCCAGCCCCAAATGCAGATTCTTAATATAGGCCTTTGCCCTTTTCTTCTTCTGATTGGTTTAAACAACTCCTAACATAGATTTTAAATAGCTACTTCCTGCTTTCCTTTAAAAGGTTAACACTGTAATCAAGGGCAACAAGCCACAAATACCAGCAATTTGAATCCAAATAGGTGGTAATTTTGCTGCTCTCTAACTTGCTATCGACCTGCAGTCTCTCAGTCACAGTACCAGACATTGCCCCTGGCCTGCCCTGAAGGCATCTCAGTAACCTGCATTACTGAGGCAATGCAGTAACCTCAGTAATGGCCATTAGGACCCATTGCCATGTTACTGGCAGTTTATCAGTTAGTCAGTTACTTGGCAAGCCAAGAATGTTTAATCCGTGATGGAAATATTTGGGAGTGGGGAGGGATACCAGGGATTGAACCCAGAGGCACTCTAGCACTGAGCCATATCCACATTCCTTTTTTTTTTTTTTTTTTTTTTTTTTTTTTTTGAGACAGGGTCTCCCCAAGTTGCTTAGGGCCTCACTAAGTTGCTGAGACTGGCCTTGAACTTGCTATCCTCCTGTCTCAGACTCTTGAGTCACTGGGATTACATTACAGACATGCACCACTGAACCTAGCTCCACGATGGAAGTTTTAATGTGGAATGGAATGAGAAGAAGAGAAAGGGTTTCTGATCATCAGTCTAGATGAAATGGCACAGGGTAGGGAAAGCAATGCCTCAGTGGGAGGCCAGAGGTATGCTGCTAGAGTTTCACTAGCTGAGAAACACCATTATAGGTGGCTGCCTGTCATCACCCCAGTCAGTGCTTGCCCCTGGTAACAGATGACCTTTTGCCATGGCTCCCATGACACTGAAGAATGAGGAAGGATGTAAGGCTGCAGAGATCAGCTGCATAATTTCTTGGAGACTTCAAATTAAGTGGACATTGTAAGGGTTGGTTTTCTGTTTTTTTGTTTTTGTTTTTGTTTTTAGTATTGGTGGTGGGTTTTTTGCTTATTCATTTGTGTTCATGACAAATGTAAATCCCAGGGCATTTGCCAATGAAGTTCATATTTTTAAATCCCAGCTCCAAAAAGGAAAAGTTGGGAAAGAATCTGCCCTTCAGTTGTTCCTCTGCCAAGGTCAGAACCTCAGAGTCCTTATTTGGAGTGACTCATGACTGACAATAATAATATCAATTATAAGCAATCATTAACAGAATAAGTACAAGCAGATTTCTGGTTTCTGGCTGCCAGTGATAAATATGTATGATGATCAAAGCTTTGATTTTGTATTTCAGGATGGATGTGTTGCTCCAGGGCCCCTGCCTTACCCCCAGTACTGTAACACCCCAGGCTTCTTCCCACCCCGGGGGGGTCACATTTCTGTTAGCATAGGTGGCTAGCTAGAGGTGAGCAGAAAGGAGAGAAGGAAAAGGGTGTGAGGGGGAGCAACTGCAAGAGCCCCAACCAGTGATTGATCCAGAGATACCACTCTTCTCTCACATTACAAAAAGAAGCCCGATGCTATAGTCTTCAAATTTATGGGAACACATTATGTCCCCAAGGTCATGCATGCACAGAGAAGCTGCTGTGAGGATTAGTTATATGAACTTCTGCTCGTGGTGTTATGCCAGAAAGGGTAAAATGACCCCAGTGTGCAGATGCATGCCCTCAATTTTAACAGTGCAGGTGTGTGGCTTCCTCCACACAGGCAACAACTATACAAAGCATCAGGCCCAAAGAGGTGTGGCCAAGCCAAAGCTTCATTATTTTGATGCATTTCAGTCCCTATCCCATCTGCCCATCACTTTCTCTGTCCTTTCCCTTGCCTTGTAATAAAATGGCCCTAATTGGTATCTGCCCCATTGTATATTTCTGTGTCTGCACCAGTGCAATTGCCTAAGCTTAGACAATTACACCCAAGGACCAAAAACCAAATCATGATGCTTCACAGTTGACTCCTGACTCTGGTCGCACTTTCTGCTGGCAGAGGCCAGTGCCAGCAGACCTACGGCTATGTGAGAATGCTTAAAGAGCAGCAGAATGATTTTAAAAACCAGGAGGAATTGAGGTATGTTAAAATGCATCTCTCCTGGGGAAGTGGGTCTTAGCACAATAGTAGTAAATTTGACCAAAAACTGGTTCTGTAATTCCTTAAGAAAGAATCATACAATGTTAAAGCAATTTCTTATTTATATTTTTATTTATTTTTGTTACTGGGGCCTAAATCCAATGGTTCTTTGCCACTGAGTACATACCCAGCCCATTTTATCTTTTGTTTTGAGACAGCAATCTTCCTAAGTTGCCCAGGCTGGCCATGAACTTGCAATCCTCCTGCCTCAGCCTCCCTGATTGCTGGGATTATGGGCGTGTGCCACTATGCCTGGCAGGAAATTTGTATATCTGATTAAGTGTAACCTCTCAAGTACTGAAATCATACTACTAACTAGCATGTGTCTAGATGGTCCCCTCTGCCAGGGGTCCAACAAGAATTATTATCCACCTACTTATTGCACATTCCTATTTCCTTGGAGAATCTATAATGTTGGTGTATCTTAAAGTCACATTCTTCTGTTGGTAAGGAAGAGCTAACTTACTAATAAACATTCCTAACTATTAAATTTATAATTACCAAACACGAAATTTCTAATTACTAAACAGACCCATACAATAACACACCAGAACAACAACATTTTGCAAATAATTCCTTTGGTTATATGCCTAATTATGGCTAAGTACACGGTCGAGAGAGAAAGTATCTGAAACTCCAATCCCTCTTAAGGCAAGCTTTACTTCTAAATCACACTCCCTCTACCCAGAAGAGGATGCAGCCCAGCAAACTATTTGTGACGCAGATTATGAGTCTCACCCAAATCCGAAAATCACTTGCTCAAGCCTTTGCTAACTGCTGCTAACCTCGATTTCTTCATATGCAAAGTTAGAGCAATGTACCAACATACTCAGCAGCGCTGAGGTTTGGTCAACCACAGAGCACTATACGCATGCTAGATTGAAGCTCTTGACAGCTGTGATGTAAGGGGCGTGAAGTCACCCAGGCTCACATCCAGCTCCTACCCTAAACCATATAACATCACTGTGGCATGGCAATGTCTTGAAATATTAATTTGGGCTTCTTTTCCCTAGACTTTTTTCTTCTCAATATCAAGGTAGTAGCCAAACCCTTGGCATTTAAGCACTTCTGCAGGACGGAGCAAACAGAACAGATTTGAAGCCCTTTCAGTCTTTTACAAAAATAAATACCATCATAGAGATTGCAGAAGATGTTCCCAAGGAGAGATAAGAAATGTTTGGGGGACAAAAATAAGGGAAGAGAGATTTTCTGTAGATGTCAGAAGGCCAAAAGAGAAGGAGGAACTTTTAACAAATGTGTGGCAGTAGCCCCCAGACTGCGCTGTCCACTATATAGTAGTTACTGTCCATGCATGATTTTTTACATTTTAAATGCAATAAAAAAAATTAAAAATTTTTTTTTACAAATTAAAAGTTTTGACCAAAAATTAATTTAAGAAAAATGCAATAAAAAATTTATATTTTTATTTATTTTTGTTCCTCCAATGGCATTTAAATGCAGTTCCTCCATGGCATCAGCCACCTTTCAAGCACTTGGTAGCCATGTAAGGCTAGTGACTACCGTGTTGGATGGATAAGTTACAGAACATTGCCTTCAATGTGGAAAGTAGTGATGGACTGTGAGAATTGGGCAAGACCTCAAAGGCTGTGTGGCAATGAGGGAGGTTGGACCCTTCCAGCCTCACTCAAGGATCCCCTGCTCTGAGAAGGGGAAATAGCAGCTGAGCTACCCAGCATGAGACAGATGGGTTGGGACAATGGGTCAGTGCTTCAGTGGAAAACAGCATGGTCCCACATTTGTTAGAATGAGTTCTCCTCAATCAGAGGGCTCAATAAGAACAAGGACCCTGGTGGATGAGGTGGTGGTACATGCCTGTAATTCCGGTGACTTGGGAGGCTGAGGCAAGAGGATTGTGAGTTCAAAGCCAGCCTCAGCACATTAGCCAGGACTTAAACAACTTAGCAAGAGTCTGTCTCAAAATAAAAATAAATAAATAAATAAAAAGGGCTGGGGATGTGGCTCAGTGGCTAAGTGCTCCTGGGTTCAATCCCTGGTACACCCCCCCCCAAAAAAAAAAAAAAAAAAAAAAAAAAAGAACCAAGGACCCTTACACAACTTGGAGGACTGGAAGCTGACACCAGTGGGAATCTGAACCTCCCATGAGCCTAGGAGGATGGTCACTCATATCACTTAAAGGAGATAAAGAAATGCAACTATCTCTGCACACTTGAATATAGGGAACTAAGATTCATGTATGTTCCATTCATATGCAAATCATACACACACACAAACTCCCCAGTCATTCTTCCTTCTTCAACTGAGTTTATTTCAACACTGATTTCACAATAGACAAGGGGAATTTAAACAGCTCAGACTATTTCCATATTCCAATAAGTACTGTCAGTACACAAGCAGGTCACAACCCCATTATTTAAAAGCCATGACTGCAATTAGAAAATGGATAAGAGATGTGAAGAGACATTTCACTGAAGAAGATATACAGGTGGGAAAGAAGCACATGAAAAAATGATCAATACCATTAGCCAGTAGAAGAAGGCAAAATAAAACCAGCTTTAGAAAGGCTCAAATAAGGTGCTGGAATTGTGGCTCAGTGGTAGAGCGCTTGCCTAGCACTTGTGAGGCACTGGGTTTGATCTTCAACACCACATTAAAAAAATAAATAAAGTTATTTTAAAAAATAAAAGAAAGAAAGGCTGAAATAAAAATAGTCATAATACCAAATGCTGGTGAGGATACAGAGAAACTGGGTCACTCACATGGTACTGGTAGAATGTCAAATGGCACTTCTCTGGGAAGTAGCTGGGCAGTTTCTTAAATAAGCAAGCATGTGGTAAATACCACATGACTCAGCATTATACCCTGTGCATTTATCCCTGAGAAATGAAAATCTGTGTTCACACAAAAACCTTCACATGAAGTTCACAGATGTTCTATTCATAAGAGCTAAAATCTGTAAAAGACCAAAATGTTCTTTGACAGATGAATGGTTCAACAAATTGTGAGGCATACACTATGGCTACTATTCAGCAAATGAAAGGAGACCAGCTATCAATACCTGCAACTCAACTGAGGATTCAGGGAGTTCCACTGCTGGAGCCGTCCTGGAGGAGTAGGACTCCTGCCCAAAAGTTAGTTTGGATGTCAGTACTGATGACATCACATTCACATCCAGAGGGAACAGAAAGGTTTGTTACTCACATAATGAGGTTTTCAGCAGAGAGCTGGGCAAGCTTCCCAACCAGGTCCAAAAATGGCTCTCAAGAGCAGGAAAAGGAAACAGACTTGAAGGTTTTCATTGTGGTTAGGGGCTAGGACATGGGTTCACATGGTTTATATTTCCCACTGATACCAAAGGAAGGAGAACTCAGACTTCCTTATCAGCTTGCCCAGATGTGGGGCAGAAGGCAAGAAGAGAAGAGTGACACTTAAATGTCATTAGAAAATATTTTAAAATGGGGTCAGACTCGATTACACATGGTGAGCAAAAAAAAAAAAAAGGCCTATATTAAAAGGAGAAGTACTATGTGCATACATTTATGTCACATTTTTACAACGACAGAATTTTAGAAATGATAGGCATATTTATTAGACGTTGCTAGAGGATGGGGTGGAGAGAGGGAGGTGGGGTGGTTATAAATGGGAAACCTGGGGGATACTTGTGTTTGTTGGAATAGCAGTAGATATACAACCCTACACAGGTGATAAAATTACGTAGAACATAATACATGAAAACACACACTCACACTACAGTTAAAATTGGAAATCTGAAAAAGAAGGATGGATTGTGTTGTGTCAATGTAATGTCCTGGTTTTAAGAATATACTATAGTTCTGTCACTGGGAGAAACTAGAAAAAAAGGTATATAGGATCTCTCTGTATTGTTTCTTAAAATTGCATGTGAATCCACAAATTATGTAAATTAAAATTTTCATCTTAAAAAATGTTTAGATCAGGGAAAGGGAGTTGATTTTTTATTACACCACACCCTGGGGTGAGAGAAAGAGCAAGAGTGAGTGAATGCCTCTGGGCTGAGCCAGCTGGCCCCTCGCCACCTCCTGGTCTCATGAAGTCATCTTCATGTAATGGCCAGCCATGGGCCAGACATCATAATTACCATTAAGACCAAAAGCTTAATGGTAATTATGTTTAGGAGTACTAACTTAAAAGCATGGAGACAAGTAAGATAAAATTTAGAAAAATCCATCTAATAATTTGAAAACTGATCATGTTTATGATATAGCGATCAATAGCAAGAGAAGGATCCCATAGGAATTATCTGATATGATCTATGTGGGGGTGTTATCTATAATTCAGTCATTCTCAAACTTTTTCAATAAAATGTTCCCTAATAATACGGTAAAGTAGGTACTATACATATATATGGATGGAGGTTTAGTGTGTAGCCAAAGGCAGCCAAAGAACCTGAAATACCTGGAAAATCTATACAAATGCTGCATTATACTAAATAGACATCTGCATTTATTACAATATAAACATGCTGTTTCCAATGCATTTATTTGATATATTTTTAATATGTAAATTTTATGTTATGCATATTTACCACAATTCAAAAGAAGAAGGAGGAGAAGAACAAGAGGAGGAAATGGAGGAGGAGAGGGAAAAAGAAAAGAGCAGGAAGAGACTGTTAAAGTAATAGAATAAAAAAATGTCAAAATTTTCAATTTTGCATTGATTACATGTTAAATGACAGTATTCTAAATATCTTGGTTTTGAAATGTATCAATGAACTTTAAAAAATATTATTTTCAATTAAAAATTTTAGTTACAATTATGTGAAAATTTTAAGTAATTTGAGCAAAACTGACATTCAGGAAAATGACTATTCTGGGTCCTTGTGTCCCTGGTACCTACTACCCTGTTGTGAGAAGCATGGCTCTATAGTTTCTAAGACCTTCAAATTAAATCTTCCTTTAAAAAACAAAAGACATTTAAACTCATAACTCAGTTTTTGCTCACACTCCTCCTACTCCCCCTTGGAACAATTTTGCTGGCTTTCCTCCCAGGAGACTTAAGTCCCAGGTGAAATGCTACCTCTATGACTCCATCTAAAATTTCTCAAGTCAAAATGTATTTCCTTCTTCTCTGTCTCTTAAATCTCTAGTTGTTGTCATTGTCCTCCTACTCAGGTGTGCCATTTTGTCTAAAATGGAATGTGTGTAGTGCCTAATGACTTAGAAACACAGTGGGAGATCTCCAGGCTTGGCCCATCTGCTCTTGTCCCCAATGGTGATGTCACCCCATCTTTTAAGTAAATATCATTCAAATGCTATGGACTCTCCATGCAGCCTCATCCTTGTCCTCTCCTCAAACTCCAAAATTATATATCCAACCGTTACTCAATAAATCCACTTACTTGACTAATGTCAAACTTAACCTGGCCAAAACAGAATTCTTGATTTCTCATCGTGCCTCAAACATGCACCCAATCTTTAACCTTTTAGTGGACGGTGCCATGATCCACCATGATGCTCCATTGGAAGTATCAAGTATCGACCCTAGATTCTTTTTCCCCTCACACTGTCCTCACATTCAACTCATTAGCAAGTCTTATCAACTCCTCCTAAATCTTTATATTTAGGAAAATCTATCCCAAATTCATTCTGGGCCCAGCCACCATTATTGGATACCCACACTATGATGATGGCTTCCAAACTAGTTTTCAGTGTTAGTGTCACATCTTACCAATCTGTTATCTAGGTAGCCCCCAGTGATCTCATGAACCAAATTAAGTTATTTTAAAATGCTCCAATCAACTTTTATTACAATAGTATAAAGCCCAAACCCTCACCCTGACTTAAGAAGTCCCCTGCTTACAACCAAGTTTTCGTCTTGACACTTTCTCCACCCTCTGGCTTTCTCTCTGTTCCTCTGGTCCAGCCTGTTCCTACCTTTTGGTCTTTGCTATAATGGTCCCATCTTCTAAGAGCGCTTTTCCTTCTGATTTTCCATTATTTGCTTCTTAGTCTTCACATTCAGGTCTCAGCTTCAATGTCATCTCCTCAGAATGGATATCTCTGGCCACCTAATATAAAATTGATGTCCAGTCATCCTCCTGCCCTCCTATAGTTTGTTTGTTGTGGTAAAGCATACATAACATAAAATTAACCATTTTTAAGTGTACAATTCAGTGACTTTAAGCACATTCACCATCTTACACAACCATCACTACTATCTATTCTCAGGACTGTTTTAGCTTCCCATACTGAAATCCTGGACCCTTTAAACAAGAGTTAACTTCCCATCACCCCTTTCTCCAGCCCCTGGGAACCTCTATTATACACTCTTTGTCTATGAATGTGCCTATTTTAGGTTCCTCATGTAAGTACAAACATACAGCACTTGTTTCTTTTGTATCTGGCTTATTTCACTTAGAATAATGTTTTCAAAGTTCATCTATATTATAAAATGTATAAAAATTGCATTCCTTTTTAAAGACTGAACAATAGTCCATTCTGTGAGCATACCACATTTTACTTATTCATTCACGAAGTCAAATAGACACTGAAGTGATGCTCACCTTTTGGCTATGGTGAACAATGCTGCTGCTGTGAACACTAGTGCAGAAATATCTCTTTGAATCCCTGCTTTCAATATTTTGTTTATATAGTTGGATTGCTATGTTTAACTTTCTGAGAAAGCATTACACTATGTGCATAGCGTTCTAACAATGTGTTTGTCTGCTTCACTGGAATGAAAACTCCATGAGAGCAGGTACCACACCTGTCTTTTCAATTCTTATATCAGCACCGAAAATAATATTTGCACCTAATGAAGACACAGAAACTATTCATAGATGAATGAATGAAGTAAGTCCTCAATTATTATTAATATTCCTTCCCCTTTATAGTTTGTTCTCCTTAAATAAATTGCAAACTCCTTCAGGAGAGACATGGGTCTCATTCAGCTGTGTAAACCCAGCCCTTAGCACACTGAAAATACTCAGTAAGTCCTTGCTGAGTTGAAGGAAATCTCCATACTTTGAGTCTGGATTACTTAGCTCAGCTTGGTAGAGTCAACCCGATGATTATTAGTTGGAAAGAATGGAAGCATTTTCTATGTTTTTTCAGCAATCAAAGAAAAATGCCCAATGAGTTCCACTAGACAGTCACCTCCAGGCATCTCTGCTCTTTTTCTCTTATCCTTTTCCCCTTGGTTTCTGGATTCTAGCAGTTGCTCAAACCAAAGCCGAAAGAAGCACAGCCAGCTGAAAAACCTGTTATATTACATCATCTGTCTCTGGGATTTGAGGCATGCTCTCTGGGTTTGATCAAAAAGCGATTAGGATTGGAGCCTTAGATTCAGATGAAATGCAAGTTCTGATCTCTTGAATCTTCTTAAAATTTTAGGTCAATAGACTTTGGATTAAATTTTAAATGACTCCCAGATTGTTTTGAGTCTGATAATTCTAGTCAAACATGTCTATATAAGGTAAATATATATATATATATGTATATATATATTTATTTATTTAATTATAAATATATATATATTTATTTAAATATATATATATATTTACCACTATATATCACATATAAAAATTATATATACAGACTACCCATGGCATTTTAGGTGAAATAAATTGGCAGCTTAATGGAGATGGCAAACCCCAGGTAAAGCATGCCCAAATGGCATTTGATTGGTTTCCATGGGTTTTCTCCCCTGGTCCTGCCAGTCTCCTTTACAATTAGGAAAACTCTTTATTTCAACCAGCAATGTTTGAAGCAAAGGAGAGTGGAAAGAAGCTCCTCAAATCTCAGCATTGGCAAGTTTCTAAAACTACCAGACTACAGGCAGTGATTCCTGTCACTCATTTCCCAGTGGCCCTCACCTATCCTCCCAGACGTTGCCTTCACTCTCTATCGGAACCCCAACCTCAACACAGCCCTTGCCCCCAGATTCTGCCACCTGTATGATTTTCAGACCCGGCAGCCTCAGGTCTTTAGCTTTTGATTATGGAGCCCCAATGACACCTCCTGTCCTCCTGTCTTCCTGTCCCTGCATTTAAAGATATCCCAAGACTTTATCTCTGTCAGAACTCTGCCTCAGGTGACAGCCATTCCAGTAGGACCATGATCTTTGGAGGGCTTAGCTCACGTCAGGAATACTATCTGACTCCTGGGCATAAGGAGGTGTGTGAGATGTGTGAGAGTATTGCCCATCAAAAGGAAACACTAGTTGCAGAAAGCTCTCAAATAGTGAAACAGAAAGAATTGAGAATTGTGAAAAACTCCAGATGTGCCTTAAAACCACACCCCAAATCTGTCACCTCGTTTACAGTGTGCTCCTATTTCTTTAAAAATTAGTCTTCAACCTTTCCCCAATTGTGATATTTTGATTACTTCATGGAGCAGAGCAGGCAGGTGAGAAGTGAGAGAAGAGGCAAGTGAACCACTAGCAGACTAATAGGAGGAATTCAGCCAACTAGAGAGAAGGGTCAAGAGGAGTGGAAGAGAGAGACAGAAACCTAGTGGAGATGATAAGCCCAGGAGAAACTTCATCTGCCACCCCTCCTCCCCAGGCAATCCTGATTACACCTGACCCTAGCCCCACTCTGGGTGCTGCTACTGGTTACTAACTGTCCTGGAGCAAAGGCTATCTAATGTGAATAGATCAAAAGAGCTGGTCAGAGCTTTCCTGTGCAGACTAGATGGCTCCTTGCCCCAGGCCTCACATAGTTTCTGGACTAATGATTAGGAAAGAAATATTTCTGCTGAGGGCAGTGGTGCTCGCCTATAATCCCAGCTGGCACAGGAGCTAAGGCAGGAGGATCGTGAGTTCAAAGCCAAGCTCAGCAACTTAATGAGACCCTAAGCAACTCAGCAAGACCCTGTCTCTAAAAATGGGTTGGGGATGTGGCTCAATGGTTAAGTGTCCCTGAGTTCAATCTTTCTTTCAGAGAGAGAGAGAGAAAGGGAGGAAGAAGGGAAGGAAGGAAGGAAGATCTCCCAGGTCCTCCTAAAGAAAGGAGGAAAACAAAGACTGTCCTCATGCTCTCTCACTGCTAGAGTCCAACAGACCCTAAGACCCAGCAGACAATAGCAAAGAGCCTCAGAACAATTCCTGGTGCATTCTGGGTGTCCAATTCATATGCATTGAGTGAATGCATATATATGCAAGTAGGTAGGTAGATGTATGGATGGATGGATTTATGGATGGGTAGACAAATTGGACAGATAGATAGCTAAGTGGGTAGTCAAAATCACTGATAAGCTGGTAAATGTGTAACAGCTAACTCTCCAAAAAAGAAACCTTGATTTATTTTATTTTTTTATTAAATTTTTTTAAAAATTTTTTAATTTTAATTTTTAAAAATGTATTATTCTAAGTTGTTAGAAATGACAGCAGAATGCATTACATTTCATATTATACTTATAGAGCACATTTTTACATATCTCTGGTTGTATACAAAGTATATTCACAACATTCGTGTCTTCATACATAAACTTAGGGTAATGATATCCATCTTATTCTACCATCTTTTTTTTTTTCTTCACCCTTTTGCCTCCTCCCTTCCCCTCCCTCCCCATTGGCCATTCTAGTGTTCCTCTAATCCTCCTATGCTCCCCGTCCCAACCCCACTGTGAATTGGCCTCCTTATATCAGAGAAAACATTCGGCATTTGGCTTTTGGGGATTGGCTAACTTCACTTAGCATTATATTCTCCAACTTCATCCATTTACCTGTGAATGCCATGATTTTATTCTCTTTTATTGCTCAGTAATACTCCATTGAGTATATATACCACATTTTCTTTATCCATTCATCTACTGAAGGGCATCTAGTTTAGCTATTGTGAATCGTGCTGCTATAAACATTGATGTGGCTGTGTCCCTATAGTATGCTGTTTTTAAGTCCTTTGGAGAAACCTTGATTTGTAATGGTTGCAAATTAATTTTCCTGATGTATATAGTCCCACCACAGACAATTTCAAGCTGTTATTGGATGCAGAGTTGGGAAGATGTGTTCCAACCCACCATTGGTTAGTCTGAATGGGTGAATGGATAAATGGATAGAGGATTGATGGATAAGGGGAAATTTCCAAAGTTCATCCTTGAACTACTCACTTACGTATGGTCTAGGGACTTCTATGGTCACCAAGTCCCAGCTACTCACTAACATCCAAGTACATGCAAGTACATTGAAGAAACCACTGTAGAAAGGCAGGAGAGAGGGGCACAGCCCTTCCTTCCTTTTTTTTCCCCCTTCATTGTGAAATCTGTCAAGAGGATAGAGTAGGTGTTATCCATATTGTTGACAAATATGAAAACCGAGAAATAAGAAGCAGAATGCGACTTTCTAAGGTCACAGAATAGCCTGCTGGTGCCTGTGGAAGGCCTTAGAATCCAGGTCACCTGGTACCTACACTGGAATATTCTCCTACACTGGCCTCCACTGCCATGGTACCGGAGCTAGCAGTGAGGGTGAGCTTCACTTATTCCTTTATGAATCCTCTAGTTGACAAGTTGGATGGGCTCCCTCTGATGAGTGCAAGCAAAGCTCTTTATTGCCGATTGTCCTGAGGTGGGCATATGACAATCATATTAGCCAAACAAACCAGTCCTGACAAAATCTCAGTGTAAATGTACCCCACACACCAGCACACACACCTTTTGGTCTCCATCAGAGCTGCTTCATTCCCAGAGTATGCTTAGTAATGATGTGGGGAGAGAGCTTGAGCACTGGTCCTCAGGAAGATACCACCAATAACCTCATTCATGGTGTTATGCAATTCCTTCTAAAGGTGGGACTACATATTAAGAGTATGGGTGATTTTATCTTCTTTATCACAGTTTTTTTTTTTTTTTTTTTAAATTTAAAAGGGGCAGAACAGGATTCTGGAACAATCATCTCTAATAGTAGTGCTGTTGGCATTTACCCAGAATAAGAAGGGACTTTATAAACCAGAGGTCTTTACAGATAGTGGTTGTCTGTCACCTACTCTGACCACAAGGCCAGTCTAGTATCGAGAAGAGATTTGGGAGTGAAGAAAGTAATGAAGGCTTGTTCTTGTATCATCCTCTCTGGAGGTCATCTTGTCCACCTGATCTCTCTAACATGGATCCTGAGTGGGGAGAAGAACAACAGAGGAGAAGCATAAACAGTTCAAGGACATCAGAGGATCCATTGCACTTTTTGAAATCGAAACTAAAGTTGAAGCCAGGCACAGTGGCACACGCCTGTCATCCCAGTGGCTCCGGAGGCGAAGCAGGAGGATCATGAGTTCAAAGCCAGTCTCAGCAAAAGTGAGGTGCTAAGTAACTCAGTGAGACCCTATGACTAAATAAAATACAAAATAGGGCTGGGGATGTGGCTCAGTGGTTGACTGCCCCTGAGTTCAATCCCCAGTACTCTCCCTGCAAAAAAAAAAAAAAAAAAAAACTAAAGTTGATAACATTCAGCTAAGAGAAAAAAGTGAACAAGGCTATCCTATGAGCAACTGATTTCTTCTGGATTGATGCCAAGTGACAGATCCTTACTCCCTCAGCTCTTCCAAGGCTGTTTGCTTGAGATTTATCTCTTCTCCCCACACCAGAGGCTGTGGTTCCTTTTCACAATTCTTGGCTCCTGACCATAGCTGGGTGGTGGAAGCCTAGTGCTGAGAAAGTCCTCTCTTGAAACTGAGAACAATCCCTGCTAGATAGACGCCCATATGAGGTGGTTTCTCTCTCTACCCATTGCCCATGCCCAGCCTGAGACAAGCATGCCAGCACTTCATGCCAGTGGCCATCTGGATGTCCCTTGCTGCCTATCCATAGGCAGGCCAGTGTTCTCCTCTTTCTTCAAGCTGCCTCACAGGATCTGTTATTAAATTTGCTATGACTTTAGTGCTATGTGCTGCCAACAAATACGAGACAGGGATAAATATTTCACTGGCATAAAGTTGGCTGCCAGCTTGGTCTGCGTCACTTAAATTTCAACCAGAGGTTTTATTAGGATAGTTTAGTCTTGAAAGCCAGCTAATTTGCCAAGTTGAAGAATTGACCCACTTATCTTCAGGAGTTAAGAAGCTGCAATTCTTGGAGACGCCCTTGAGTACCCAGCTGGGCCATATCCCAAAAATAACCTTGACTTCAAAGGAGCCCAGGAAGTCTGGCCAACTGCCTCTAGACCTGTTCTGGACTTTGGGGGTTTTCTCCCTCAACAGGCCAAATGCCAAGGCAGAGCACTGGTTCATTTCTTTTAAGACCTTGGCAAATGTATCTTAAAACAGTAATGCCTAAATGTATGTAATTCAAAGCAATAAATACAGTGTTAAAATGTGATTTGTATAGTGCTTGGGTAGAATGAAGAGCAGGGTATTAGAAGTTCTATGGTTCAGAAAAGAGTCAAGGTGTTGAGCGTTTAGTTACAGTTCTATTAAATGGAACTACTACAAAGGGCCGGCACTTGTCTCTTTTCTCTACACACTATCTTCCTTAATGACATTACTGAGGAATAATCTATGCAACAAACAAAATTCCCCACTTTAAGGTCAGGGTGAGGAGGAGCAAAGACCCCCCACATTAAGTGATTGGCTAGAAGAGCTAGAGATGTTTTCCAAGCTAGGAAAATGATTATGGTGGTGTAGTAAAGTGCACAGCTGGATCACAGGAGGGGGGAAAAAAACAGGAGGAATCCATGTGCAGTTTGCCCCTTTCTTCCTTCCTTTTTGTTTTCAAATTCTCCTATGCTCTTTTCCTCCCAGGAGTCATCACAAACCGTAAACTCTTTCCCCAGCAGCAAAAATATAGTAATATATATGTAATGTATAGCATGTATGAATGTGTGACCCCCCAAGAGATATATCCATGTCCAAATTTCTGGAATTTGTTACTGTGACAATATCTGTAAAAAGGGTCTTTGTAGGGCTGGGGTTGTAACTCAGTGGTAGAATGCTTGCCTAGCACATGTGAGGCACTGGGTTCAATCCTCAGCACCTCATAAAAAAAAAAAAAAAAGAAAAGAAAAGAAAGAAATATTGTGCCAGATGTGGTGGCCCATGCCTGTAATCTCAGCAGCTAGGGAGGCTAAGGCAGGAGGATTGAGAGTTCAAAGCCAGCTTCAGCAAAACGAAGCACTAAGCAACTCAGTAAGACCCTGTTGCTAACTAAAATACAAAATAGGGATGGGGATGTGGCTCAGTGGTAGAGTGCCTCTGAGTTCAATCCCCCATGCCAAGAAAGAAAAATTGTGTCTATATACAGCTAAAAAAAAATTTTTTAAAGCATCTTTGTAGATGTAAGTAACTCTATCAAAATAAATAGATCATCCTGAATTATGAAGATGGCACCCAAACACCATGACAGGTGTCCTTATAAGTCATGTAGAAGACAGACAGGCACAGAGAAGAGGAGGAGGAAATGTGACCAGTGAAGACAGATGGAAGTGACACAGCCACAAGCTCAGGAAACTGCTAGAAGCTGGAAGAGGCAAGGAACAGAATCTATCCTAAAGCCTCCGGAGGGAGCTCAGTCCTACCAGTACCTTTATTTTGGACTTTTGGCCTCCAAAACCGTGAGGGAATAAATCTCTATTGTTCTAAGCCACCCAGTTTGTGGTAATTTATGGCAGTAGCCCTAGGGCACAAATATAATATGTGTAACATTTCTGTCCGGAGAGCCCATTAAAGACTGAGCACCCAAGGTTTTCACTGGGGGCGGGTCACATAGGCACTTCTGCCTAACACGTTCCCACATTCCAGAGTTGCAGAAGGAAAGCAAGTGTTCAGCACAAAGCATGTTTGCACAAACAGGCCAGGCCCAGCAAACCACCCTGCTCAGTTAGGGAATAGTGACAACCTTCCAGAAACCTAAGTTCCCAGGTTTCTTGCAATCTGATCTTTTTGAAAATAACTGTCTTAAGCTGCTTTGTTAATTCTTATCTGTACATAAGGGTACAGTCTGATGAGTTTTAACAAATGCATATGATCCTGTAATCACTACCACAATCAAAACATATTTTTAAAAATTTCTTGGTGCTCCTTTGCAGTCAGTCCTCTTGCCCTGGGCCCAGGAAAACTTCGATATACTATCCAATACAATAATTTTGCCTTTTCCAAAATTTCATATAAATGGAATAGCATAACATGTAATCTTTCATACTTGGTGTATTTCACTTGATATCATTATTTTGAGATTTACCATAATGTTGCATGTCTCAATAGTTTGTTCCTTGGCTATACTGAGCAGAATTCCTTTGTATAAATATGTGACAATTTGCATAACTGGTTTATTTTTTTCTTTTTTAGTGTTTCAAGCTTATGTTTTCTATCTAAGAAATTTTGCCTAACCAAATATCATAGGTTTCTCTGCTATCTTTTCTTCTTAAAGTTTTATAGTTTTAACTCATAATTAGATCTATGATCCATTTCAAGGTGATTTTTGTATATTAGAAAAAGATTGAGATTCATTTTTTCCAGATAGATATGCAGTTGTTTCTGTATCATTTCATAGGAGGACTCCGTCTTCCCTTGGCACCTTAGTCAAAGTCAATCAACAACATATAAGTAGGCCTGAATTAATAATAGCCTTTTCAGTAGTCCATACGTGTCTGTCTGTCCTTTTACCAACAGCACATTCTTCTGATTAGTGTAGCTTTAAGTCTTGAAATCAGACAGTATACTTGTTCCAACTCTGTTTATCCTTCTCAAATCTGCTTTGTCTCTTTCTATTTTCATATACATTTTAGAATATAATTATCAATTTCTGCAAAAGGACCTATGGAAATTTTGATAAGAAATTTGTTGAATCTATAGATCATTTTGTAGAGAATTGGCTTCTTAACACAATTATATCCTCCCATCTATGAACATAGCATATCTTTTCATTTATTAAGACCCAGACTGTCTTCTTAACTTGCTGTGGTTTCTCTCCACTCCAGTACCTAAGATAAATCAAGAAAGATGTCTTATACAGTGAGTTATAGAACAAAATGTTGGTGATTTAATGTAAACAAAAATATCAGTGATTAAAATTTCTTCTGGAGCAGATTGCAGGTTGAATTATTGACTGACCATAAATTAACTTTCTCACATTGTTTGCACTGAGCCTCATAATCACCATCTTGGGAATTCTAGCAGTGAAAGTGACTATAGGTCCAGAGTTAGCCCATGCCAAGCAGCCACTGAGGATTAGATCTCTTCTGCACATTCAGGAAAGTCATGCATCCAACAAGGGAAGGCAGTTTATCGTCCAGGGACTTTGAACTCACAAGTGCAAGGAATTCGCTTATTTACATCTAGAGGAAATCCTGGCACCTCTCTGTCATCTCTAGTCCTCCAGCTGAGAAGAATGTGCTGAGGGGGAAGCAGATCAGACAGGATGGAAAAATGAAGGGGAAGAGTGATTATAGAGTTTCTGAGGCCAGAATTAGTGGATCCCACATAAGGTGCTCTGGGCCACCAGGTGCAGGAGGGTCCAAACATCTAAGAAAGTGAAGTGGGAGGCAAGGTTAAAGTTGGGGACAGATCAAGGAAAACAATTGTTCTCCTGTGATATTTTTCCCAAGTGAAGCCTTTTAAATACTTCTGAAAGCAATATGTTTTCATGATACTTTTTAAGATCTTAATTAAAAAGTGGTGTCACACACCTGTAATCCCAGTGGCTCAGGAGGCTAAGGCAAAATGACTGTGAGTTCAAAGACAGCCTCAGCAAAAGTGAGGCACTAAGCAACTCAGTGAGACCCTGTCTAATTAAAATATAAAAATAGGGCTGGGGATGTGGCTCAGTGGCTGAGTGTTCCTGAGTCCAATCCCAGGTTGCCCCCTACCCTTCACCCCCCCCAAAAAAAAGCCATTAGTCTTTTGCTTTCAAAGAACATCTTGTTTTTAATAAGCAATCAAAAAGTTGTTACATTGAGAAAAGCATAGAAGGTAGTTGTGTCAGTCAGAATAGGCCAAGATATGTTTCCATAACAAATAATTCCCCAATCTCCTAGCAGCTTAAAAGAGCAAATATTTATTTCTTACACATATAAAGTTCATTGTGGACCTAGGTGGCTCTCCTTATATGACATGCTCAATAATCCAGACTTTTTGCAATATTGTGGCACCCCTATCAAAATGCATTCTTCTACACATGGCCATGATAATCATGACTGGGGAAAAGTGTGTGGAAAATCACATGCCAGATCTTAATATTTATGCTTCACCTTTTATTGGCCAATGTAAGTCAAATGGCCACACCCAACTTCAAGGTGGCAGAAAAAGATAATTCTCTGTGTACCGGAAAGTAATCGGAAACATTAGTGATGTCTATTCTACCATAGTAGCCAAAGGGAGCCATCTTTTTGCATGCTCATGACTCCATCAAAACTGGGATAAGCCTTACTTCTCACTTTCCCTAGTATGACCCTGTAAAGGTCTAGTTCACATCTACTTCCAAAGGTAGCCACACTTTTATTCTATTTACTGGACAAGTTGGCTATTGCCTCTGAGACAGGAAGGGAAATGAGGACATCAAGGGAAGGAAGAAGAAATGAGAAGTGATGGGGACTGTGAAGTAACTCACTTCACTGTTTCTTAAGCTTTTGTTGACCCAGGTCAATGATACGAACATCCACGTCAAATGAACATGTGCTGATCACTCACCAAATGCCACTGGGCACGAGACAACTGTGACATCCCTTATGGAACTCAGGATCTGGAGAGGAAGTTAGGCTGGTCAAAAAACAGTGAGGTCAGTGCTATCTGTGTTCATGATTGCCAAAGCAGGAGACTTTCTGGAAAAAATTACTTGGATTTAAAATATATCATCACAACTTAAAAAAAAAATCAAGGGAGGGAATTGCTGAGGATCAAACCCAGGGTCTCCTGCATACTAATCATGTGCTCTACTACTGAGCCCATCATAATTTTTTAAAAGTGTGTTTTCTACTATGGAACACTAAAGAAAGAAATTGAAGAAGACCTTAGAAGATGGGAAGATCTCCCATGACCTTGGATGGGCAGAATAAGTATTGTCAAAATGGCCATACTACCAAGAGCATTATACAGATTTAATGCAATTCTTATTAAAATCCCAATGACATTCTTAATAGAACTAGAAGAAGCAATTCATGAAATTCATTTGGAAAGATAAGAGACCTAGAATACCCAAAGCAATCCTTATCAAGAATAGTGAAGCAGGAAGCATCACAATACCAGAATTTAAACTATACTACAGAGCCATAGTAACAAACACAGCATGGTATTGGCACTGAAACAGACATGTAGACCAATGGTACCGAATAGAAGACACAGAGACAAACCCACATAAATACAGTTATCTCATACTAGACAAAGGTGCCAGAAATGTTCATTGGAGAAAAGACAGCCTCTTCAACAAATGGTGCTGAGAAAACTGGAAATCCATAGGTAGCAAAATGAAATTAAATCCCTATCTCTCACCCTGTATGAAACTCAACTCAAAGTAGATCAAAGACAGGCACTAGCTGGGTGTGGTGGCGCACGCCTATAATCCCAGCACTTGGGGGGCTGAGGCAGGAGGATCACAAGTTCAAAGCCAGCCTCAGCAATGGCAAGGCACTTAACAACTCAGTGAGACCCTGTCTCTAATAAAATACAAAAAAGGGCTGGGGATGTGGCCCAGTGGTTGAGTGCCCCTGAGTTCAATCCCGGTACCAAAAAATAAAAATAAAAAATAAAAAAGACAGGCACTAGAACAGAGACCCTGCTCCTAATAGAAGAAAAAGTGGGCCCAAATCTTAACCATGTCAGCTTAGGACCTGACTTCCTTAACAAGACTCCTAAAGTGCAAGAAATAAAATCAAGAATCAATAAAATGGGGTGGATTCAAACTAAAAAGCTTCTTCACAGCAAAGGATACAATCAGTAACATGAAGAAAATCTTTACCACATGCACCTCAGATAGAGCATTAATCTCCAGTCTATATAAAGAACTCAAAAAACAACACACACACAGACACACCAAAAAACAAACAAACAAACAAACAAAAAACAAATGACCCAATCAATAAATGGGCTAAGGAAATGAACAGACACTTCACAGAAGAATAAATACAATCAATCAACAAATATATGAAAAAATGTTCAACATCTCTAGCAATTAGAGAAACACAAATCAAAACTAAGATTTCATCTCACTCTAGTCAGAATGGCAATTATCAAAAAATAAGCAATAGTAAGTGTTGGTGAGGATATGGGGGGAAGGGACACTCATACATTGCTGATAGGACTGCAAATTGGTACAACCATTATGAAAAGCATTATGGAGATTCCTCAGAAAACCTGAAATGGAACCACCATTTGACACAGGTATCCCACTCCTTGGTTTATACACAAAGGACTTAAAATCACCATACCCCAGTGACATGGCCATATCAATGTTTATAGCAGCTCAATTCACAATAGCCAAACTATGGAACCAACCTAGGTGCCCTTCAACAGATGAATGTATAAAGAAAATGTGGCCGGGCATGGTGGTGCACGCCTGTAATCCCAGCACTTTGGGAGGCTGAGGCAGGAGGATCGCGAGTTCAAAGCCAGCCTCAGTAATGGTGAGGCACTTAGCAACTCAGTGAGACCCTGTCTCTAAATAAAATACAAAAAAGGGCTGGGGATGTGGCCCAGTGGTCGAGTGCCCCTGAGTTCAATCCCTGGTACAAAAAAAAAAAAAAAAAAAATGTGGTATATATATGCAATGGAATATTACTCAGCCTTAAAGAAGAATGAAATTATGGCATTTGCCAGTCAATGGATGGAGGTAGAGAATATCATTCGAAGCAAAATAAGCCAATACCAGAAAACCAAAGGCTGAATATTTTCTCTGATATGCAGATGCTAATTCACAATAAGGGGTGGGCACTAGGGAAGAATAGAGGTGCTTTGGGTTAGACAGAGTGGAGGGGATGTGGGGGTAGGAAGAAAAGTAGAATGAATTGGACATTATTATCCTATGTGCATATATGATTACGCAACTAGTGTGATTCTACAACATGTACAACTAGAAAAGTGAGAAGTTGTGCTCCATTTATATATGACATGTCAAAATGCATTCTACTGCCATGTATAACTAATTAGAACAAATTTTAAAAAGTGTGTTTTCCTCCCCATCTGGTATCTTCTTAGCTTGTTATTTAAATAGGTTTACATTTTTGAAATAAAAACCAGATATTGGGGGTGGGAGTGGGGGACAGCTAGCCAGACATAAGCCAGGGAAAGTTGCTAGCCAAGGAGAAAACCACCTCACCTACACGACCTACACTCCTGCAGTAACAGAGGGGTCAATGGCAATGATCATGTACCTCCACCCTGGGAGGGGCCTGATCTGCTACAAAGCCCCTCTTCAAAAGAAACCAATATGTGACTTTTGCCGTGATGAAGAAGGGTGCTGAAGCAAAAGAGTTTGAAGTGTGATGCAGAGTAAGGTTCTCAACTACTTCAGTGACTGGTATTTCCCTGCTTCTAGAACTGTGTGAACAAGACATCTTCTGCTAGACTCCTCTTCTGCACAGAAGGTGACACACCTGATGGCACTGGTAACACTTCTTGGCCATTAATAGCCAGCGTCCAGGGGACCAGGTTACTATCCCATTGAATTTCTAACTGCAGAAGGGAGGAAGCCAACTAGAAAAGACCACGCGTATCTGACCTCAAAAGGAAAGTGCCAGACTTGGAAACAGAAAGGAGGAATAAAATCGGGGTGGGGGTCATGACCTCAAGAAAATAAAAAGGAGGCCAAAATAATTGAAGAAGAGAATTAAGGGGGAAGGAGAACGGGGAGCATGGGGACCTACTGAGGAGCAAAATCTATCAAATTGTGCTATGTCCTTGTACAAATATACCACAATGAATCCTGCCTATATATGTAATTATAATGCACTAATTTAAATAATAATAATAAGAAGAAGGGAGATCAGTAGAGTAGACCAAGCGGATCAGAGGAGGGGAGAAGGGGAGAAGGAAGTTGATCAAATTATGTATGTGAATATATGACTATGACATAATCAGTCCCATTATTATGTATAATTATAATGTGTCAATATTTTTTTTTTTAAAAGGAAAGTGGTGATCATTGCGATTTGCCTTAGAACTGCAGAGAAAAGCTCCTGTGGGTCTTGGGGGAAATCAACATCATGGGGCTTTGCTATACCCTGGTTGTGGAGTCGGCTGAGAGGGTATGTGCACGGCTCGAGGGATGGGGGGTGGTGGAGGAGCAGCCCCTCCCCCCTGAAAGGGCAACACAGAGAGGAAAAGTCTCCTCCAAACCTCAAACCCCGGTTGTCGGGTTGGCTTTGGGTGTTCTTACCTGAGGTTTCTCATGCCCAAGGAATGCTTCAAATGTTAGTTTGAATTTGCGGAATCCAGACCACAGACTGGGATTGGGGGTAGAGAAAACCTAGCAGGAGATCACGGCTCCCAAGGACACTTAGAGGATGCAGCCCATTGTGGAACCAAATGTCTTGATTTGTGACTATTGTTCAACCACTTCTTGAATTGCTCTCTGAAGGAAAATGGGATTTTAAATTATTTTTTAAAAGTTTTTTGAAGTGAAGAAAGCACTGTTTCTCTCGTGGTAGGAGAGAAACACAATCGTGGTACTTCAGGCCTTGCCATACAATCTGTTGTGTTTTCCATATAAACCACTATGGCCCCCCACAGCAGGGTACTGTTACAGACCAGGCCCCGGAGGCCCTTTGAGGAGAAGGTGGCAGGGATCTCGGAGGGCAGCAGCCCCAGAGACAGCAGGTAGTGAAGTGGAACAAATTACCATGCAGAAAGGGAAAAAAAAAGAGAGAAGAAAGGGAAAACAACTTATAGGAATGGCCCCGGCAGTGGGGTCAGAAGACAACAGCAGGGCAGGAAGTCAGGATGTGCCTGTGTGTGACTTTCAAGCAAAACTGCCTCGTCACAGTTCTATGGTTTTTTGGCTGTTGCTGTTCGTGCTGGGCTCGGTACTGAACCCAGGGCTTTTGCTCATGCTAAGCAAGTGCTCGACATTGAGACAGGCCTCCAGCCCTTTTGTTATCTCATTTTATTCTCGGGCAAGTGTCTTACTAAATGCCCAGGCTGGCCTGGAACTTCTGTTCCTTCTGCTTCCCAAATAGCTGGTAGCGGTAGCCATGGCACTGGCTTACATTTATGACTTTTGTTTTAATAGTTAAACCATGGATGAAGTAGGACCAACATTTGTATGCTCTTAGAGATTTTAAATTGGAGTGGGTTAAAGACAATAGAAGTTTTCTCTTATGAGAGAGATATAAGCAAGCTTTTGGGGGGCTAGCAGGGATGCCTCCTTGCAGTGGTTCCCAAACCACACACCAAGGCACCACAGGGTACCAGAGTGAATGTGAAGAAAACACCTGGGTTGAGGTGATTCAGCTTTAGATCTTGTGATGTTCTCTTGTGATGGTTCTCTGATAAAAAGCAAGTAAATGACAGTATTGAGAAGGTTTGAGAAGTTGTATGTGTGGTATCCAAAACAGGTGCACATATATCACTAATAAGTGAGGTGGTCATTTAAGAATGGAAATTAATATTTTTTCTTTCAATTTATTTGTATTTGTTTTCAAAGTCATTAGGATATTAAAAATATTAAATTATTTGGATACGACTACTTAAAAACATAATTTTTTTTATTTATTTTTTTTTGGTACCAGGGATTGAACTCAGGGGCACTCAACCACTGGGCCACATCCCCAGCCCTTTTTTGTATTTTATTTAGAGACAGGGTCTCATTGAGTTGCTAAGTGCCTCGCCATTGCTGAGGCTGGCTTTGAACTCACGATCCTCCTGACTCAGCCTCCCAAGTGCTGGGATTACAGGCGTGCGCCACCGCGCCCGGCTAAAACCACAATTTTTATGCATTGCTTTTGACCTCAAGGCAATGTGAAAAAAATTACACTATAGACATTTACTATGTTGTGAATGAAAACATCTGGAAACTTCTGACTTCTTCCAGACTTTTCCTTTTTCCATGAAAAGAGAAGGGGCAAAGAGGGTGCCCTCCTTTTTATGAATACAGCCTGGCAAATGGGCTCATTGCATCTGTTCCCAATCCACTGTGAACTCTGGATGGCCATGCCTCACTGCAAGGAAGGCATTATAATTCAAAATGTACCCTACATGGCCACGTGCCCAGAAAACGATTGGGGATTTTATTAGTGTCCACAAAATGGGAGAATGGCTATAGGGGGACAAATTACAGCCTCTACCACAGGTCATGTGATTCTTCCACTCTTCATAAGTGCTTGGTGTTATGGACATAACAATGTGGATCATCAAGTGAAATGAAGAAGAAGAGCTGCAGACTTTGAGAGTTACGGGGAGTAAGGTAAAAGAGCTGGAGCACTGGCCACATTGAGGAGTATGTGTGGTATGCAGGTACATGTGCTCAGACACCACATGGCTATAGGACTTTAACGGGTTTTTGTTGCTGTTGCTTGTTTTTTGCTTGGTTTTTTTTTGTTTTTCTTAAGGGTTATCTTTTGAAAGTTATTGGAATTTCAAGTCTGTATAGGCAAAAGTATTAATTCACCTCTAGAGCACAGCTTTTTGTTCTGGTAAGAGCTAGTCTCTGTTTCAGTGAAGAACAGTCACAGATTATATCTTCATCTTGGCCAGAGCTTAATATTTACATACTGTTGCTGTGTTTCCCTGTCTTAGTCAGCCTTTTCGCCACTGTGACTAAAAGATCTGATCAGCACAATTGGAGAGGAGGAAAAGTTTATTTGAGGGCTCACAGTTTCAGAGGTTTCAGTCCATAAAAGGCTGGCTCCATTCCTCGGGGCTCCAAGTGAGGCAGAACATCATGGTGGAAGTGTGCGGTGGAGGGAAGCAGCTCATATGATGATGCAGGAGCAGAGAGAGAGAGAGAGAGAGAGAGAGAGAGACTCCACTGGCCAGATAGAAATATATATACCCCAAAGCCACACCCCACCTGCCTTCAGTTACCACTCAGTAACTCAGTTAATCCCATCAGGGGATTAATTCACTGATTGGGTTAAGGCTCTCATGACCCAATCATTTCCCCTCCAAACTTTTTTACATTGTCTCACACACGAGCTTTTGGTGGGCCTCCTCACATCCAAACCATAACATTCCCTAACCCCTTTCTTTGCAGGCCAATTTTTTGAAGAGTCAATACTTCCCTTTTTGTGTGTGTGATTCAAAATGGTTGAAAGCCTTTGAAGGGTCCAGGATACTGTGACCAAGGCTCGATGACAGGTAAGGCAATGGCTTTCAGGTGTAAATAATTCACCAGGAGAGTAGAGGTTGATGGTTCCACAGAAGCTGGAGGATCCCAGGGCACAACCCTGTGGCCCTGTGAGGCGTCACCTCTGCCACCTCGAATGGGAGCAATGGACTTTCTCCCAGAAGAAGGGCTGTGCAGGAGAGAATTGAAATAATTGGTGGTTGGCCTTATGGAGTGCGGGTCTCTTTCCCCAGCAAGGATCCCTTCCTCTGCTATCTGTGACACGCGTGTGCCACTCCACATTTCTCTATGTCACAAGCTCCCTCGTGCCGTGGCTTCCCTGCTGTCTTCATGAACCGGTGACAGGGACAAGTTATGCCCCCCCCACACACACACCCCAGTTCTTCATTCCCCCAGAGCATCACCACACAAGGCTGCAGATGTAAAGAGTTGGTGGTGAGGATTTTGCGGGGGTGGCTAACGGACATTACAATGTAGGAGCAAAGCTTAAAATCTGGCACTGAATTTGGGAATTTCTGGAGTCCAAGGGAAAGAAAAACAAAGTGTACCTAACATACCCCAATTCCTAATTCTGCTTCCTGTCTTGAGGGCCATTCACCATTTTTCTCAGAGAGGGAGCCTTAGACAGTTTCTCTTTAGGAACAGCAAGTTCTCTGTCCACAGGGGGTCGACTTCCCCTGGGCTCTGGAAACACACTGCTGTGTGTTACTGTGTCCCACGGAGGGTGCCACTGGGATAGGAACCCCAGCCCACCAGCTCCCCAGCTCTGGGGCTCCGCTTGGCTGCCGGGTCTCTGCAGTGGCTATAGCCACCAAATCACCGCAGTTTATACTCACTGTGTTCCTCCCCTGCTGACCCCATACAAACCAGGCCCAGCAAGTCAGTCCCAGTGTGTATCTAACTCCAGAGAAGTCCATGCCCCTTTATTCAAGGTCACAGAGGCCAGTGGGACGAAAGACCAACAGGGTATGACGAGGACTCTGGCTGCCACCCCACCCCACCCACCCAATTCAGAAGTCTGCTCTAGAGGCACAGCATTTGAGCCCCCATCGTGTGATTCTGTAGGACCTGTGCCCGTGCCCCACCCCAGCCCCCCCCAGAAAGAGACTGGGAGTCTGTCAGGACATGCAAATCATGGTATTACATGTTGACCTTCATTTTATACTTTGTTCACAGAGTAAATAGCAGAGGTTTCAGGCACACAGTCAAAGATATGCGTAGGCCCCAAAAAATCCAAATCTAGAATAACACTAAGGCCTTTCCACAGGACAGCCAGGGGTATTCTTCCAACTCCAGGTTTGGTCTTCTTCCAAGACCACCCATCTGAGTGAGGCCAACCTATGCCTGCTCATCCTGCTGGTGGTTAACACAGTGGGTCACACAAAACCTCCCATTTGGAAAGAAGAGAGATATCTTGCCTAAATGCCATATAATCTATGCTGATTCTCTTACTTTCAATTAAGCAAGATAGGCATCACTTTCTATTGTTCCTGAGTTCAAAACCATCCACAGGCCTTGGGTGCATAGAAAGCTGGCCTGTAAAACAGGTCATGAACCCTAGGGGCCACACTGGAGCTACGACCTGACTAAAGCTTTTTCACCTTGCATCAGGATGCACTTCTAGCTGAGGTGTCTCTCCATCAGTCTTCATAGGCACACGACATGGGGTGGGGGGAGGTGGGGACGGGGGGAATACCAAGGTTTATGATTCCTCTTCACCCAGAGTAAACCCCAGTAGTTAGGGGAAGTTCTATTAAAGAGCTATGATCCTGGCAACCCAGACACAGCCTCCTCCTGACCAGAGGAACTACTGCCAGCTGGGCAATGGCTGGGCAGGGGCTCAGCTTTGCTTTGTGCACCTGTAGTGCATGCAGCCACGACGTTTGGCTTTGACACAGTGTGATTGCTGCAGAATCCATCGGGCACCCTGGAAAACCCAGCAAGGTGAGAGGATCTGGAACTGACCCTGACCCTGAGGGCACATTTCTAGGCTTCTGGTGGACTCTGGAAGAGATCCACAGGATTTCCTTTCTCTCATTTAGGACAAGAACAGGATCATGGACCTTCCTGATCTGGGCACATAGGCTCTCAAGTGGCATGTTCATGTCCAACAAAGCAAATGGGAAATATGGTTCTATATGATGTATTTTATTTCTTATTTCATCCTCAAAAAATTCTAGCAGGTTCCTGATAGAATTTTTTGAGAGAAACTAAGCTTTGTTACAATAACTTCTCTGGGGCTCACAGCTAAGGGGAAAAAGCAAGCTCTAGGCCCAGGTTTGCTGACACCAAAGCCCTTGCTCCACGTTCCTCGGCCACTCGTGGCTGTCAGCAAGTGATGGCCTTCATCATGACCCACCTTCTCCATATGGCAAGCCTGGGATCACGTGGAGCCTGAGCTCCTCCAGCAGTGAAGGGAGGACACAGAGCTAGAGCTCGCTCCTGAAACGAGCCCCAACCAGCTGCTTGATGCTTTCATTCATTACTCATCATCAATTACCTGTCTCAGTTCAGCTTTTAGGAGATCATTGAAAAGTGTAGCGAGAGCCATGCTTCCTAAAATATCTTAACATCTGGGTGAGAAAATATATATATATATATATATATATAATGGTGGTGGATACAAGGTAGTCTCTAATGAAGGACTAAATTGTATGGCATTAACTACAACTTTTATTGTGGTTCAGAAAGAAGACAAATACAGACTGTATCAATGCAGGGAAGGTGGTACAGGAAAAACACTTGCCCAAACCCTTAGCAATGGGTGGGATTTAGATAAAGAAAGAGACTTAAACACAGTTACAAACCCCCTCTCCTAAATCAGTCACTGTGGTTAGTAGATTTCTTTCAAAGCCAGTGATAGCAAATTATGTATTTAGCGTTTCTTTTTCTCTCTTTTTTTTTCTTCAAATTTCAAAAAGAGTCTATCTATATTTAGAAAAAACATAGTATAAACACAAAAATTTTAAAACATGTCATCACTGAAAATGTCTAACATTAAGTCATCGACTACCCTAGTCAATACTTGTGGAATGTGTTGTGATTCCCTAAGTGTGTGCTGGCACCATCACAAATAATTTGTTTAGGACACAGGCATCTGCCACCATCTGAGAGGAGTTTAGAAATATAAGAAAGGAAAAAGTATCAAGATGCCTGCTTCCAGATGGTGGCAGACCATAATCTGCCTCTTTCTCCTAATTTTGTGTGTGTGTGTGTGTGTGTGTGTACCAAGGATTGAAGCCAGGGATGCTTAACCACTGAGCCACATCCCCAGTCATTTTTATATTTCATTTTGAGACAGTGCATCACTAAGTTGCTGAGGCTGGCTTTGAACTAGCGGTCCTCCTGCCGTAGCCTGCAGAGTCTCTGGGATTACAGGTGTGTACCACACCCAGCCTCTGCAAATTTTTAACAAGATGGCCACTAACCTTTAAAGGACAGCAGAGTTTTACTGGTACACTACAAAGCTGCCTGTTTCAGGTTTCTAGGGAGGTTCTCATCAAAGAACTAGAGATAAATTCTCATAGACAACCTGAACATGTTCGCTGTCTTGGGACTTTGGTCCCCAAACAAAACTCTGCAAAAGGCTGGAAATGACCACCCCAGCTCAGTCTGAACCACCTGAAGGGTACTGTTATTTCTGTGTTCGTCCCTTAAGAGCAGGCTTAGCATCTTCAGATCTGAACAAGCATTGGCGGTCAGATGCTTTGCTACATTGCAACCATCAACTGAAGTGGAGACTGCGGTTAATAAAAAGCCACCACCCACGTGGAGGACTTTGAAGGTGGATGGTTATGGGGAGGTTCATCTGGACAAGACATCAGGGAAATGATCACATGCCAGCAAGCCTTGCCAGCATTTGCCTAAGGGAAACCTCTCTTCGCTGGTTGTTAGCTGATGGTAAATACTAAGCTCCGGTGCCCAGAGCAAGAAAAGAGAAGGGAACCCTGGGGGCAGGTGGGCTGAATTTACAGGGAAGAGCTGAGACCAGGGAGAAGTCAGATGAGAGCACAGACATCAGACATCATTCAACCTCATTCACTCCCAGGTGAAACCCGGGCTGTGATCCTTTTTTTTTTTCCTTCCATATTTTAAAAATATTTCCAGCATTACGTTGTTTTGAAATCTATAATCCTAGAGCAACAGCTGTACCAGCTAAATTTCTTTTCTTTTTTTCTGTAACCGGAGAGCAACAGCTAAATTTCTTTGTTTATCTTTTCTTTCTTCTTTGTGTGTGTGTGTGTGTGTGTGTGTGTGTGTGTGTGTGGTGTTGGGGACTGAATCCAGGGGTGCTCTACTACTAAGCTACAGGCCCAGACTTTTATATTTTTTTTTTATTTTGAAACAGGGTCTCACTAAGTTGCCCAGGTTGTCCTCAAACTTGCCATCCTCCTGTCTCAGCCTCCCAAGTCTCTGGGATGGTTGGCGTGCACACCATGCCCAGCTGCCAGCTAAATCTCTAAAATATTCATTCCTCTCCTAGACAATTGCTTCCTAACTTGGCCCTTCCTCCACCTCTGCTTTCTTCCTTTTTCTAATCTTTCCCACACAGTGGAACCAGATTAATCTTCCCAAATATAACTTGGCACGCAACTATATTTATTCAGGATTGTTCATGTTACCCTTGACACAGAAAGAATGTAGAGGAGGACCAAGGTATGCGCCTGGTAATGGGATTCGGAGGCATGTTACGACCTGGCCAAACGGACCCCTCGATCATCTCCCACAAGGCTCTTGACCTGAGCCTCTGCTCCGTTGGGACTGGGGTCGGCCCTTCCCCATTCTTTTTGTCTAAGTCCAGTGCTTCCTCAGCACCATTTTCTAGTCCCACCTCCTCCAGTAGACCAACTTGGGAAACACCCTGGCCACAGCTTCAAGCCACTTATGACAGTCACTGCTCATGTAAGAGTTTCCCCAAAGCACGGGTCAAAATCCCTCAGCTGTCTCCTACTGTGACATGTGCAATTGATTTTTTAATTGATCCAAGAAACAGACCATGTTTCCATGTGACAGTAATGTCTCTGCCTGTGAGTTCCTTCCTTCAGAGACTGACTACCTTGTTCTCCTCAGATTTGTGGTACTTAGTTCTTTCAACGGATTATGTTCCCCCCAAAATATGAAAATGGTGGCCGTTTTTCCTCTTCCTGCCTCTGTAATTTATACACACTTGCAGGGGCCCTGAGAATTATATATATAGATTGGCTTGAAATCTTAGTGCACTTTAAAAACTACTTTGCCAGTCTTCAGCTGAATAGAAGGTATGTAATGCTTTGCCTAGCCATCAAATAAATAAAATCATTTAAGCCTCCCAGAAGCCTAAAAATAATGAACGTGAACCACAAAACTGTAAAAAGAAAACGCCTAAAAAAATGAGGGAGCAAGAAGAGAGAGCACAGTCCCCCAAAAGGCTACTATTGATCTTTCTTCATCCATACATTCCATACATTTTTTTAAAAAAGTACCATCAAAGCATAGCTTTCAAAACATTGCCCTAAATGTGACAGTCCTACAAAAGCATATATAAAATATGGATAAAACATAAACCCAAGCTTCATAAGGGGAAATGACAGAGGCCACTACATGTTAAGGCTGGCCTTTGAAAAGCTGCTCTGTAAATGCTTTTTACTTTATTGAGCAGTTTTATAATCCCCATCAGGCAAGTGCCTAAGTTGGAACTTTCTCTCCCAGACTCTCCCTCTCCCTCTCTTTTCCAAGAAACTCTTAATATGTTTTAGCCAGTGTAACCTGAGCCAGTCTATATGAAATCATTAAATGTGCCTGTATGGGGACCAAAAAAAGAAAAAGAAATGTATTACTGACAGGCAACTAATGACTACATCTGGCAAATGTAAAGACGTACCTTCTTCCTAAGGAAAATATATTGTGTTTCTTCAATTCCTATATTTAGAAACCACCAAAGGGGGAAAAAAAAAAAAAAAAACTAAAAAGAAAGAAGGAAAGAAATGTTCTTTGAAAGGGAGGAAAATGCACTTGGCAATATTCCTAAGGCCAGCCACACCCTCCAGGGCCTTGCCAGGCAAGACCTCCTGGGAACATACATAGTCTCTTTCCCATCTTTGATTAACTTCTTTTTCCAGTCGCCAATACTTCCAGTCTCTGAGTGCAGCTGATTTTACTCAGAAAGGCACATTCCCACCCACAAGACCTCATATCTCCTTAAACTTGGGTGAACACAAGCAACTTTGGCTATTCCAGCTTCTTACCAACTCCAAGGGAAATGGAGACTTGATAAAAGAATGGACGGAGGTGGAAATAAAGGAAATTCACATTGATTAAATAACAGAATTGGCTTGTGATTTGATATTTACTTTCTCTGCAATTTACCAAAAATAAATTATACTCATTGGCTACAGTACATCTGGTACTGTCCCAGACACTCTTAGGAGTTGCAGAAAATAGATAGGACATGGTTCTTGCCACCACAGTGCTTTCAAACTCGTTAGAAAAGAAAGATTAGCATAATGTGAATAATTAGCTAATTATTAAGTGCTTACATAATCTGATAAGTGAAGTAGAACATTGGGTAGGTGTGGGTATAAGTTTGGGAGAACTGAAGACCTGGGAGAATATTTCCAAAGGATGAAGTAGCTACCTGGTGTTAATCACTCCTGCCTTTCCTGCTCCCGCCCAACCTAGCATTGTGCACAGTTGGATGTGCACAGTAGATGGTGGGGACAGCAGGCCTGAGCAAAACAGTGCATCAGGGGATTATAACAAGCAGCCTCACTGAAACCCATGGCATCCTATAGTTTGGGTCAGGCTTGGACCTGACTTAGTTCACTTCTCCACACAGTGGACTCACCGTTCTTAGGCCTTCCCACAGCCATGGGTGGTGCTGCAGTGACTTCCTTAGTTCCAGAACATTCCACCTAGGACTGAGGGAAGAAAAAGACTGTGTGTCACTCTAAACCTGCCCCCCACCACTGACTTCCTGCTGGCTTTTTGCTATAGCCACCCCCTCTCAGTTTTCACACATCTTCAGGAGGGTCCCACTCTCAAACCTTGGTGGCATAGTGGGACGTGGAGGTGTGTGCTTGTAATCCCAGCTACTTGGAAGGCTGAGGCAGGAGGATCACAAGTTCGAGGTGAGCCTGGGCAACTCAATGAGACCCTATCTCAAAGTAAAAAATAAAAAGAGCCAGGGATATAGCTCAGTAGGAGAGCACTTGCCTAGCATATACAAGGCCCTGGGTTCAACCTCTTGCACAGCCAAAAAAAAAAAAAAAAAAGTGGCATAAAACATGTTATGCTCACAGATCAGGAATCATACAGAGAGTCTGGGAATGCTTGGATGCTTGTCCCTGACGCACCTGGTCTGGGCTTCAATGGGGGCTCCTCGTGTGAAGTCACCCTCACTTGGATGTCTGGCACCATGGCTAGCACTGGGGAGAGGATAGTTCTTCTAACTCTCTTGGGGATCTTTGGTTGGATCTAAGGATTACACAGACAGATTAACAGAGAAGAAAAGCATATGAATTTATTAATTTTTGCATATACAGGGAGGATCTTTACACAGGAGCAAAGACCTAAAAAACAACCAAAGCAAATAGCTTTTATAATTTTTAGGTAAATAAATGATACATTTGTGAAAAAAAATGACAAGACAAAGCAGTTTGAGTGAGGGACAGTAAATTATGGGGAAGTCACTGGAAGATATATGAAGTTTGTGTACAACTCATGGAAGATGATGGAAGACAAGGTTAGGTTAGTAAATGTGTGTGTGCAGACCCATTACATTCCTAGGCTCTGGCGATCAGGATCCTCTTGTCCTAGCACAGGGAACTTATGGTCGCTTCAGATAAAAAGATGAGTCCGATGGTCCTCTCTGGACCTGCTTTTCCTCAAGTGCCTTCAGCTCAAAATAATCCATGTGCCATGTTGGCATATTTTGGGGTAGTGTGTCCTTAACTCCTTCACTAAGACTCAGAGGCTGAGGATCCCTGGGCATCTCTTTCTCTTCAGCATGGTGGCTTTGGGTAGCTGCAGTCCTCACGTGATACCTCAGAACTCCAAAGTCATGTGTCCCAATAGATCCAGAGCCAGGTGGAAGCCAGCACTCCTTCTGACCCAGCCTCAGAAGTCACACAGTGCCATTGTCACCACGTTCTATTCGTTGAGCAGTCACAAGGTCCAAAGGAGAGTGGCAAGGTGCTGGCAGAGCAAGGAGGACTGAAACACTGCCATGGCCATTTAAAAAAAACTATCATCTGCTATACTGAAGTTCAAGATCTGGGAGGGTCACACTGCCCTTGACTGATGTCTGAACCTCTTAGTGGGTGCCAGGCTGGCCTTGGAAAACAATAGTTTTTCACTGTGTGGCTACAAGTTCCTGGATAGCCTCGGTGTTTGGGTTCTTTCATGCTTGGGCACCTGCACACATCTATACCCTACCCCCGTCCCCACAGGCCAAGCCCTGAGTCTCAGTCCCTAACATCCCTTGCAGTCCCCTTTCTTGGCATTTCCATACCTGCCACTCTAATGCCAGACTATAAAGTCATCTGCGGTTTGCTGCAACTCGCACAGACTGTTAAGTATCCTTAATATTAATTTTCTCCTTTCTCCATAGTAATAAATCTCTCATTTGTGGCTGGACATAGCACCTCCTGTCCAAGAAGAAAGATTACATTTTCCAGCCTCCCTTGCCAATAGAGGTAGATCTGACACCGGGCTCTGTCTAAGGGCATGTAGGGTGGTTTGAAATCATGACCCCAGAATCCTGAATGGTCCTGCCACGGGGAGGCAGGGTCTGTGCCCTCAGCCCCTGAATATAGCCTCTGTGAGGACTTGATCCAGTGCTATGCTCATTGCTGGATCCAAGTCTGAAGAAGTGGGCAGCTTCTACTTTTTAACTCTTGAGGTGCTCCCTGGGCACCCAGCCGCCAGGCTGTGAGGAAGCCAGGCAGCTGCCCGTGGGTATTTCCAAGCACAGCCTGGCAAGGTCCCTACACAAAACCAGCATTCACCAGGAAGTGTGCGCCTGACTACACCTGTGGATGGTTCCAGACCCCAGCTGTCAAGTCCTTCACAGCCTCTGGGCCACCAAACTGATGCTGTAGGGAACAGAGGTGAGTTAACTCCACCATGGCTGCCTCCACTCACAAGGAAGATGAACGATGGCCCTGTTTCCAGACACTCTCTTTGACTGGTTTATTATGCCATCACTGATAATCGGAATAAATTGAAGTGGCCAAGTGCCACTTTTCCTGTCCTGAACTTCCCAGCCATTTCCTATTATTTCTTAAGTAAAGAATAAAAACCATTTTGCTTAATCTGTTATTTGTCCCTCATTGCTGAACTTAATCTACCCAATACATGAAAACCATCTCTTCTGTGCTCTTCCTGTGCCCTGTCCCCTTGGTTCCAATCCTACCACCACATTAATCTCCTGAAAAGTTTATTTTGAATAATCTCCCCAATGTTCTGTTTTCTGTGGTGTGTCCTCCTTCTAAGGAAACTTACCTTCAACTTCTTATCCAAAGGCCATAGTTAACCCAGCTCTACCTACTTTTTCTGTCTTCATCTTAGCTACTTCTTTTATTGGTCCTTCTCAAATCAGGGTATTTGTATACCCCTGGGGGTATGGGAAGAGTGTTGGGATGCTCAAAGCCCCAGGGGTTGGGGGTGGGGAAGACAGCCTCCTCCCAGAACATCAATTTTATAATCAGGAGAAGAAAGGATTTTAAACTTCTTTTCTTGATAACAATTTTAATATTTTTATAAGTTCAAATAAGCATCAATATATTATGAAATAGAGTGCAACATTTATATGTGTGTTACAAGATAGAATCTGAGGTCATTTCCTGCTGGGGAAGACTAACTTGAGCTTTAACCCATGCATCAAGTCGCCACACCTGTAGGTACAAAGGTGGACCTTCTGGTACTAAGTACACAGTACCTAGGTAATAGGGGCACAGTTGTATAAATTTGAGGTGCATGCCTTTATTGATCAGAAATTCATTCAGCTATGTGGTGATTAACAGAGTCAAGAGTAACTGAAACAATAAGAAGCAAGGAGTTAGGCTGACTATGGTGATGCCACCAGCCCAGCTACTCAGGAGGAAGTCTGAGGTAGGAAAACATATGACTTGGAGGCCAGCCTGGATAACTTAGTGAGACCCTGTTTCAACATGAACAATGGCCTAGGATGTATGAGGCCCTGGGTTCAATCCCCAGTAATACACACACACACACACACACACACACACACAAAGGAATTAATTAACTGCCTTTGATTCAGGGCTCCAAGTCATCAGAGCCAATGACTGTGAGATACCCTGTGCCCTTCCTTCATGCTTGTGCATAGACCATTCTGTTTGCTTTTCCTTCTTGCTGTTACAAAATGGCTACCACGGCTCCAGACATCAAGTCTGTGTTCAAGGCAGCTAAAAGACAGAAAAGGATGGTGTTGGCAGTCCCATATTCCATATTTATTAGGCAAAGTACAAGCCTCCATGAGACCTTTAGAGCAGTCACATGGTCACCTCTAGATAAAAAGGAGGCTGGCACCATGAGTAAATCAATCACTTAAGGGATTAGCAGTTCCTTCCCCCATAATAAAACAAACAAAACAACAACAACAACAAAAACCCAAAACTATCAAACAAACAAAAATTTAAAAAACAAGGTTCTGTTAACAAAGAAGAAGGAGACCAGATTCAGCAACGGCACTTCACATTACAACAGTGTCCTTCCCTTTGCCCAGCTTGATTTTCTGGCTGATCCTAGAGTTGACACATAGTAGGTGCCCAAGACGCAATCTGTTATCATTTGTGACAGATCAGAAATGGCCATTGTGCAGCACACTCAGTCTCCCACAGCCACCCAACCACACATGCGGTCTCTGTGGAGGGACCCCCAGCCTGCTGAGACCTGGCACCATCCTGAGCCCCAGGAACGACTCTGCCCACCCAGGCACAGGATGCAGCTCAGGGAGTGGCAAAAACAACTCCATCCAGGGTACTCCAGGTGAAAGAGGGAAATACCTCTGAGAGCGCTTCCTGAGAACACCAGCTCCCCAATATTCAGAAGATGTGAAGATCTTTGCCACTCCAACCACGAGTCTTCAGTGAGCACCTACCTACTCCTTGAGCACAATTCCTTGGGATTTCCATATCAAGCTCAAAACAAAGAGCAGTTTTTCCCATGCTCCAAACAATGTCTAGACAGGTGCATCCTGAGCAGCAATGAGCCTTTGAAAATGGTAAAATACTGGTAAGAGTCTCAGAATTCAAACGTGCTTTATTTTTCCTATAGGTACTTTCATTTTTTTTAATTAAAAAAAAAAAAATCTCAGGGCCTGGTGGGGAGGGGGAGGACAAGCCTAGAGGAGTTTGCAGCCTTCTAACTTGCAGAGCTGACAGTTTCTCCAGCCACTGGGACTTCCCACCCTGGAGAGACAGGGAAGGGGATACATGGCTACTCTCCAGGGTCGCCCCATGCCTGCCCTTGTGTGCAGAGGAAGTCACAAATGAGGCTGAGAAAAGAAAAGAGAGACTTGAACTTGAAAAGGAACAGGAGGCCTCATCCAGCCCAGAATCATAAGGGAACGTCAGGAAAGGCTGAAGAGGCACGAGACCTATAATACACGGGAATGTTTCCGTCACTGTCTTCCAGGGTTACATTTCTGAATCATTTCTTAACACTTGGCCAAGAGGCTTGGATGTTTAGAACTCCTTTTGTGGCTGGGGAATTGGAAGTGTTCCATCTGTGAACAGCAATGGATTTTAACCTTTTTTTTTTTTATTATTCATATTGCCATTTATTCTTATTGTTAACAAATATTTTATGCATTTTATGTTTCATTGTGTAGAGTCTGGTCTCTTCAAGACTGGGTCCAACAAAGTAGAAATGACTTACAAGGAGATTCGGGTACTTTCTTTGACCCAGAGGTCAGCCAACCACTTCCTCTTTTGGAAGTGGGGACAACAGTGGTTGTGCAACAGCTTAGGGAAGGGAGAAGGTGGAAAGGACAATGTTTTAGTCAGCTTTTTCATTGCTGGGATCAAAAGACCCAATAAGAACAATTTGGAGGAGAAAAAGTTTATTTGGGTCTCATGGCTTCAGAAGTCTCATTCCTAGATGTCTAACTCCATTGCTCAGGGGCCAAGGTAAGGCAGGACATAAAGATGGAAGAGTGTTGAAGAGGAAAGCAGCTCAGGACATGGAAGCAGGAAGCAGAGTGAGACAGCTCTCCTTTAACCCAGGACAAAATATATGCCCCAAAGTCAGGTCCTAGTGGCCTGCCTCTTCCAGCCACACCCTACCTGCCTTTAGTTACCACCCAGTTAATCCCTATCAGGGGATTAATGTATTGATTAGGCTAAAAAACACTCATAACCCAATCATTTTACCTCAAAACCTTCTTGCATTGTATACATGAGCTCTGGGGGACACCTCACCTCTAAACATCACAGACAAAGAGGGCCTGAGGGAGGCCTGGGTGCAGTGGCCTCTTTCCCCCGGCAAGAATGGCACAAATTTCACTTCCCCACTTGGCAAAGGAGTGCCCTCCTGCACCATGGAATTGGGCACATATGCTGCCAACATTTTTCTACCATTGCTAGCAGCGTTCCTGACACAAAGTGTGTCACCAGAGCACATCCTTTTCCTTGGGAGACACAGTATTCAAAGGTTAAGGACACGTCCTGCAGAGCACAGGCACAAATCTCGGCATGACCAGGAGGCCTTGGTCTCTTGAATGGTCACACTTTAGGAGCCCAGGAAAAGCAGGAAGACGAAAAAAGGCCACAATTGAAAAGAACAGACCTCGTGAGTTTCACAGAAGAATGTGTCTAAATGGAGCCAAGGGCGAGTTGAGCTTTACACACATGGTTTCTACGGAAACTTTAAAAGCAAACAGAGCATCAATGGGCAAGGCACTCAAGAAACCGAGTAGAAGTTCTCAAATCCTGGGGCCGACACTTCCCCTTCCAGCAGCATCTTTCCATTTCTACAGAACATTCCTAACCAGGAACCCCAGGCACAGCAGGCACCCAGAAAGGTGGAGGGAGTCCCCAGAGACCAGGCAAGAAGTGGGTGCCTTGTGCTCTGAGCAACGCTGGGCCAAGGTGAGGTCATTTCTGTGCATCCTCCAGGGCACCATCACCCCATTTACATCCCACAGCCACGTCTGCTGAGCCTGTCGCCTTGTCTGTGCCCATGTGTCCATCAGCAGATACTCTGGCTGCTTACAGTTAACTGCTTGTGCAGCTCTGGTTTTATAAAGTGAGTAAGACAGGCTGTTCCTGCCAGCGCCCTCCTTTTGTTCTCTCCATCACAAAACAAAAGAATCTTCAATGCCCAGGCCCCACACCTCCCAACGTCAAGATTTCTGCAATACCCTTGCCTGGTTCAGCTTCCTTCTGGTTGGCTGACACTGTGTACACAGCTCTGTGGGGATTCTTCACACTCCCCCGCTCACCCACCTTTCCTGGGCCAGAGAAATCTCACTCTAACACATCACTTCCTGCTCTTTGTGCTCACACAGGATTCCTGAGGTCCATGGCACACTGGTACTCCCTCCCCTGCACAAACATGCCCACACACACTGAAATACACACTCAGCTCCAAATGACTATATTTAACCTTAAGGGTAAAGTTATCTTCGCTCCCCAGCTAGCAAAAAATGGATTGTAATAGCACAGATTTGACAAATCTAAAGAATTTCCTCCTCATATCCTAGAAAAGATGAGACGAAGACAGGCCAAATTTTGCCAAGTGTGTGCAAGTATGGACAAAGAGGTAAGGCCACACCAATGAGCTTCAGTGGCTTCCAGGGCCATATGGTCCAATGGCAAGACCTCCCTGAAGTGGAGGTGGGGAGCAGCAATGGCCTTAGAGTTATTTCTAATTCTGTAGCAAGACCAGCTGTGGAGGAGAAATCTAGCTGTGCACCAACACCAGTTTCTCCTTTTCTCCACAGTGATTGGCCCCTAGCTGGGGGACTTGGTTGGTGAAGCCTCTGTTTTCAGGCATCCCTATAGCTAGGTGAAGCCATGTGCCTTAGGTCCTCAACACACATCTAGAGAAGTGTCCCAATTTCAGCCTAGCCCCTAAAACCACACACATACACATTACAAAGTTTCCCCTCCCCAGGAACCTGGATCCGGACTTCACCCTCCAAATGAAGACAATACCCCATGGCAGAGGTGGAAGGAAGTTTGAGTTCCTGAGCAACCATTTGGAAAAAAAGAAGCCTGTCAACCTATCCTGGACCACTACATCAAGCAGAAATTAACTTCTGTATTAAGTCACATATTGTAAGATCTCATTGTTGAGGGGGTGGGGACTAAACTTCTGTGACAAAACCTAATGTTTTCTGCATCCGGCTGCTCCCTCCACTTGTCTTTACCAGCTGAAGCAGAAGTGGCCACAGAGAGCTAGTGCTGAGTGGTTGGTTCATATTCTCATTTACTCCACAAGACATCTTATGAGCTAACTTTAGTATTCTACCTTTACTGGTGAGAGAACCAGTAAATGGAGCCAAGGGCGAGTTGAGCTTTACACACATGGTTTCCTTGGAAACTTTAAAAGCAAACGGGGCATCAATGTGCAAGGCACTCTGAAGGAGCCCCAATTAGGGAGATGGCTATTGCAGTCAGCTGGAAGCCATAAGTTCCACCTGATAATAAGTATGTATGTGACGCACCTGTAAATGCACGTGAGGCACCCGCAAAGCTAAAGGTATATAACCGGGTGGAAGCAGTCGGAGTCAGGAGAAGAATGAATTCATTCAGTCAGTCGTGCAGTCGCTCGGTCGGTCAGAAGAAGAGTTCGGGTCGGAGAAGAAGAAAAGAATCAGAGCGGCCAGAACGTAGGCAGAGCAGTTACAGAAGAGAAACCAGATAGAAGAAGTAATTGCTGGTCAGAGTCAGGCCGAGGATCCCGAGGAAGAAAGAAGAAAGAAGAAAGAAGCTCTAAAAGATAAGCTCTCTCTCTCTCTCTAAAGAAGAAATCTCTCTCTTTCAAGCTCTCTTTCTCTCTAAGCTCTAAGAAGATGAAGAAGAAAAAGCTCTATCTTTCTCTCTAAGCTCTAAGAAGAAGAAGAAGAAGAAGCTATCTCTAATCTTTCTAAGCTCTTTCTAAGAAGAAGAAAAATCTTTCTTTCTCTCTCTAAGCTCTCTCTAAGAAAGTAGAAGTAAAAGTAGTAGTATCTTTACTCTGCCTCCGAGAGTTTTCCTCCCGCGGCATTGTGGCTGGCCACGACAGGCAGTTTATAGCACTCATGAAACGGAGTAGAAGTTCTCATTGCTCAGGGGCCAAGGTAAGGCAGGACATAAAGGTGGAAGAGTGTAGAAGAGGAAAGCAGCTCAGGACATGGAACCAGGAAGCAGAGTGAGACACTTCTCCTTTCACCAAGGACAAAATATATACCCCAAAGGCAGGCCCCAATGACCCACCTCCTCCAGCCATACCCTACCTGCCTGTAGTTACCACCCAGTTAATCCTTATCAGAGAATTAATATATTGATTAGGTTTAAAAAACTTTCATAACCCAATCATTTCCCCTCTAAACCTTCTTGCATTGTATACATGAGCTCTGGGGGACACCTTGCCTCTAAACCATCAGACAATGAGAGAGGAGGGGTGTCCTCTGAGGGCCTAGAAGAGGACATAGAACAGAGACTCATTAATGGTGACTGGTCAATTTTTATAATAAAAGTATGGATCATTTAATAAATGAAATCTCAAACAGACTTGGATTACATAAAGTTAAAAGTACCAAGTCATGGGTCCCTGCCGAGCCCCAACTTTCCCACTTCAGGCTCCTTTTAAGCAGATGCCAAAGTTTATATACACAGGATGATATACATTCTAAAAAGCAGATTACAGAACAATATCATAGACATTCAGAAAATAGAGCCCAGTGTGGTGGTGCACATCTATAATCCTAGCTACATGGGAGGCTGCAGCAGGAGAATCCCAAGTTCAAGTCCAGCCTGAGCAACTTAGCCAGACCCTATCTCAAAATAAAAAAACAGAAAAAGGGCTGAGGGCTGGGGATATATTTCAGTGGTAAAATGCTTGCCTAGCATGTGTGAGACCCAGAACAGTAAAAAATAAAATATAAAAAAACTTCTAGTATCCTAATTGTTGTATGTGACATTTTAAGCATTACATGCTTTGAAATTACAAAAAATGATAAACATTTATGATTATCTTTGTTCTAGAAATTCCACTTTTAGCAAGTTAAAACATACTCATGCAAATGGGGAAAGGGTATAAATTTAAATCTGAATTGATATTTGCAAATACATCCAAAGCTGGTAGATAGTTCTTTAATCTTAATTGAACATGAGCCTCTTTTATCATATTTACTCATCTTGTACACTTCTTTTAAGTTGTCACTTTCCTGTTAAAATGTAAGAATCACTTATGAATAAAAATAAAAGGTTATTATCAGTAATATGTTGCAAATACTTTTTCTAAGTTTCTCATTTCTTTCAAGTTTTTTTATAGTGGTCTTAACATATATCAAATTTTAATTTTTAGACATTCAATGCAATCACACGTTTTTCTTTTGTGAGTTCTTTGATCATTTTGTGGTTAGAAAGACCTTTCCTTTTTCTTTTTCTTTTTTTTTTTTCATAAAAGTATAAAAGACTATAATCTTTTCCCAGGATTATAAATGCATTCTAGCAAATTTTCTCTTAAGTTTATGGTTTTATGTTTTGTAAACAAAACTATAAGTATTTACTATTTTGTTGTTGAATTCTAATTTGTTTTATTTTCCAAAAGGAAACTAACTGGCTCAAATTTATTTACATCTTTTCTGCAAAAATTTAAGGATTTTCTTTTATATCGATTGTGCTTATGCACAAATTTAAGTTCATTTCTGGACTCCAATTCTGCCCCATTGGTCTTTTGGGTTCTGCCCTAGCATCATACTATATTAATTATTATACATTTATAACATGGCTTAACACTTGAAATGCAAATATGAATTCCCTTTGTGAATTTTCTCTTCTAAAATAACACATTTAAATTGCTAGATAAAACATCAATTTTTGTAATTTCCTATAAAAATTCCATAGTATTTTTATTTTTTTACTTAAATTTAGAGATAAGGGAAGATTTATATATTTTTAAATGTTTATATATACTTGTTTTAAAAATGACTCTCCTTTTATATTCACTTCAATATTTTTATACAATTCCTTAGCTTGTTTTAAGTGTTTAATGTTTCTTGTTCAATTTATTCCCAAGTAATCTATTTTTACTACTGTTATGAATGATGGCTTCCCCCCCCTTAATGTTTTATAACTGTTTATTTTTTTTAATATTTATTTATTTGCTTTAGTTTAGTTTTATACACAATGCATTTTTTTATTTTTATGTGGTGCTGAGGATCGAACCCGGGCCGCACACATGCTAGGCGAGGGCTCTACTGCTGAGCCACATCCCCAGCCCATTATTGTTTAAATATAAGAAATCTGGTTAAATTTCTTCATCATGGGTTGTTTATTTTATTTTCCAATTACAATTATTATCTTCCAGGACACAGTGGGAGAATACTACAAATCCAGAAAGTGACTATTAATGGGGTGACAGTGAAATTCTTTATGAAAATATTAATTCATAGTACTGAAATCTGCTTTATTTTACAGCTTGATATATTACACTAAGTTTTTCTTAGCTAGAAACAGCTAGTTTTATTACAGAACACACCGTCCATCTTCATAACATAAACATAATATCAATCTCTAGTGATGAAGTCACGTATATCACTTCTAAGACTGAATTTATTTCAATATACATTTTCACATTGAAACTTTGGCACTACAAAAAGTAGCATCCCAGGGCTTGGATGTAAAGTCCCAAAGCATTCATGCTTTTTAAGTAAAATCTGAGAAGTCTGATATATGGTCTATCATTAACAAAATAAAATAAATCATAATTCATTGTGGCTATTTTATAATATATAGAATTTCTAGATCAGAGATGATATATTTATTTTTTATACATCAACCATATTCTAAAAGCCTAAAGAGGATGTCAGAATAATGTGTTTAATATATTACCATTTGTGTACAAAGGAGGGACACATCCACATGTGTGCTTCTATATGCACAGATTATCTCCACAGTGATATCTAAAACCTGGCAGCAGTGATAGCCTCTTGGGAGAGCTTGAAGGAGACAGGTTAGTAGGAGACTTACCACTGTGTACTCTTTTGTACTCTGAATTTTTTATCACATGCAGATTTTGGGTTAATAATCTTGTAGGCCAAAAAATATTGAGAAACAGTAATATCCAATGCTACCAATGATGTGGTATGAATGGAATGGGAATTTTTAAAATTTTCAAATGGGATATAAATTGGTACAATTACATTTGGCATGTCAGAGCCTTTAAAAACATTGTGGCCAATTGCAGTGGTGCACACTTGTAATTCCAGAAATTTGGGAGGCTGAGGCAGGAGGATTACAAGTTTCAAAGCCAATACCTCAGCAACTTAGCAAGACCCTGTCTCACTCATTTAAAAAAAAAAAATAATAATAATAATAATAAAGGCTAGGGATGTGGCTCAGTGGTTAAGCACCCCTGGGTTCAATCCCAAGCACTGAAAAAGAAAAACCATCCTGTATCTGCACCTAGCCCTGGCTTTTTTTTCTGCAAGATGACTCCTACAAGCAGAAATATTGTGTATGGTTTTCAGAGTAATAGAAGCTCTATCCCCATATAGTCCCCAGATTCTTATTCCTAATGGAGCTTACCCTAGAGCCAGTGAACATTTTATGTTACATGGCAAGGCATAAAAATTAGATGGCATGGAATGGAGGTGGCTAATAGGGTGACATTGAGATGTATGGTTTTCAGGGAGTCTCCCATTGTAGTGGATTATCCAGGTAGACCCAATATAATTGTCAGAGTCCTTACAGGTAGAAGAATAGGGCATGAGAGTCAAGATCAGAATAATGCAGAGGACTCAACTAACCATTGCTGGCTTTGGAGATGGAAAGCAGTCATAATAAATCCAGCAACATGGGCAGCCTCAAGAAGCTGGAAAGGCTAGGAAATTCCTGTTCTCCCAGTCCCACAGCATGAATGCAGTCCTACCAACATCTTGATTTTAGCCCTGTGAGAGCCATTCCAGACTTCTGGTCTCCAAAACAGTAAGATAATAAATTAATGCAGCCTTAAGCCACCAAGGAGGTATTAATCTGTTATGGCAATAATTGAAAACTAATATACTGTGTCAAAGAAGTGTTAACTATACACATAAAAAATTCTAAGTGTCTAATAATAAGGGAATAGAAAATAAGTGATGCTGTATATATGTGAAGAAATATACAGTTAACACTTGATTTTAAAATCTGTAAAATGTTGATGAGAAAATATGTTGTAAAAAGCAGTTTATAATCTGGTATCTGATTTTAATTATAAAAATTATATTAGTGTATACATATATATATACATATACATATATATGTATGTATAATTTCAGTCAGGGTTCTGCTGCAGAAAAGAGGAACCACTTAAGCTATGTCAAATAGAAAGGGAAATATAAGAATCAAATCCATGGGGCTGGGACTGTGGCTAAGCGGTAGAGTGCTCACCTAGCACGCGTGCAGCCCAGGTTCGATCCTCAGCACCACATAAAAATAAACGCATTGTGTACAACTAAAGCAAATAAATAAATATCTTTTTTAAAAAAGAATCAAATCCATGTAAAATCATGAGAAAACTATAGGAGTAGGCTTTCAAGGGGCTGCCAGGTCATATCTACCTCTACCTGGATGGAAAAGGGGGACTGTCAGGTAAAGTCTCTAGCCTGAGACCATGCATTTAAAATGCAGTGGAAATAATTTGGGCCCTTTTCTTCCCATGCCCTTTCTCACAACCACTATACTCACATGGTATAAAGAATATTTAAATCTAACAACCACATTTATCTCCCTCCATATTTGCAATATAATTAGAAGAAACCCAGAAACAAACATCAAGGAATCCACCACCCCTGAAAGCAAAGACTGGAGTTAGACTACCTGGATTTAAATCCACTGCCACCTCTTCCTAGTGTGGCCTTCTGGCCAGTCACCTTGCTGTAGGTGCTTGAGCACCTTCTCAGTAGCCGGGAGTAATATTAGTGCCTACAGCAAGGGCTGCCTGAGGATGGAGAGAATGGAGGTCAGGCACTTAGCAGGGAGTCTCATAGAGCAAACAGCTCAATTACAGTAGCAATTGGTCTCATAACACTTTCCTATACTTATCAAGTACTACTTATCACATATTAATTTTCTATCACAAAAGCAAAAACACTCCAGCTGGATGTTAACCTTTCCCCCAAAATAAAATAATCATCGTTGGACAAAAAAAAAAAAAAAAAAAATCAAATGTCAAGACTTGTTGCCTTGCATCAGATTTTTATCAGTTATATATCTACTTCCTGTTGATAAAAGAAATAATAAAGACATACAAGGCCTATTTAGAAGTTGAAAGTTCAAAGGTCCTGAGTATTTTTAGTCTCAAACCCATTAATTCTATATAAGCACCATCACCCTCAATCTGTTGCATAAAAATCACCCTACTTTGGTTGACAATGAATGCATAAGATAGCACCCCAAAAGTTTTAGGGGGCAAAAGGGAGGGTTTTTGATAATAAGGGGGGTATAAGAGAGGATCGGTTCTCAGTTAATTTTGATTTTATAGGTTGATACTTGATTCGACTATAGCATCATTTAAATACGGACATTTACAACTGATTCAATGCAAATGTCTCACCCTTTTGGTGATGGCTACTCAATTTCCAGCCTGGTGTCCTCATGAACAGAGATCTGGGTGTCCTATCTCTCCTGCCGGGCTGGAGACACCTCAAGTAACCTGCTTGGTGTTGCTGGGGCACTTTCACACACAGGATTGTAGCGCCACGGCCTCCCTTTAGGACAGGCTTCTGTTGACAAGATGAGAGTAACGATCCAGTGTTGTCTTCTTCGTCTGACACCACATAGGGCATCTACTCGCAAGTGACACAGAAAGCGATGGAGTTTATGGCAACCACCCTTATAAATCAGTCTTGAAACTGCCATAACTATGAGTCAGGTTTTACTTATTTCAAATCTTCAGCAAGTTTGCGTGTTGGAAATACATTTACCACAAAACAGTAGTCAGCAAACCCTGACTCTCACTGAATTTCAGTTTGGTATATTTTATGACTTGTTCATTTTCTACATCAAACAACTTTTTAGTCCCCAGAGAAGGAAAAACCATCCAAGTACATGACCTCTAAGGGACCTATGTATAAACCTCAATAGGAAGTGATTTTACTTTTATTCACAAATTCCATACACACAAATAAAGGAAGTAAGACCATTAATTTAGTCAGCAGTTAGAGATAAGGACTAGGCAGGAAATGACTTTTTATATGATGTCATCCGGGGCTGTGTCAGAGGAGACAGGCGGGGCATGTCCCTTGTCTGATTTCTTACAGATCTCTCCCAGCCCTCTGAATGAAAACATGGCATGGCCAGGGGCCAATTTAATTATAAGTTACGTCAACATGAGTCACTCCACTGTGTGACTCTGAGGTAGATAGCACTCTGATACTGAAGGAAAGAAGGATTGAGAAAGGAACGAAGGGAGAAAGACAAGGAAGAAGGAAGGGAGAGAGGAAGAAGGAAAATCCTAGTAATTTAGTAAGACAGACTTCCACTTCAGATGTTGGTGAATATTTCTAGGAATTTTATATTTATATATAGCTGAACAACACTGTCCTTGGGTCATTTTTACTTTAGAGACTGCAGGGGTGATGATTACAATGTAAAACACTTGGATCTCACTGGGCTGCCTTTAACGATCAGGCCTGAGGACACAGGAGAACGGTAAATTGGGCTTAAATCCTAGTTTGTGTGCCTCTAAGAAAGTTATAAAGGTTGTTAAGTCCTTTTCTCCTATAAGATAGGCCTCCTAATCTGGAGGGCCCAATGTAATCCCAACAGTTCTTCAGATGTAGACAAGGAAGACAAAGGAGTGTGTTAGAGTGATTTAATGTGGAAAAGTCTCCATAAGACTTTGCTGGATTTCAAGATGGAAGGGAACCAGTAGCTAAGGAATGAAGGTGCCATCATGAAGCTATTAAAAGGCGAGAAAATGAATTCTCCCCTACTATCTCCAAGGAGGAATGAAAGCCTGCTGACACCCTGATTTTTAGTTCAATGAAATCTATTTTGGATTTCTGACCTCCAGAACTGTAAGGTGGTCAATTTGTGTTATTTTGAGTCACTGAGTTTGTGGTAATTTGTTACAGCAAAAATAGGAAACTAATATAATTACAAAAAATGTTCACTGCAGCATTGTTTTTAACAAGAACTTGTAAGAAACTCTGTTAGTCCATGTTCTGTTGCTATAACCAAATACCCGAGGGGTACTTTATAAACAAATGAGGTTTATAGAGCTCACAGTTCTGGAAGATGGATGTTGAAGATTGGGTGATCCCATCTGTTTAGTCCCTGGTAAGGTCCTTCTGGCGAATGGCATCACAAGGGCAAGAACAAGTGTGAAAGAGATCACAGTGAGACAGGAAGCCACAGAGAGATTCAGGAGCCATGTTTACTCTTTTTAGGATTCACTTGCATGAGAATGAACTGCAGCCCCTCAAGAACTACATTAATTCCCTCCAAGAGTAGTGCCACTAGTGACATAACCACCTTCCACGAGGCCCTGGCTCTAAAAGATTCCACCACCTCTCTACAATGCCACACTGAGGATCAAGCCATATCCAAACCATAGCGGCACCTACATACCTATTAACTGATAAAATGGCATTACCACTGTGGATGCTGAAGACTTCAGGCTTTTGCTCAAGAGAGAGCTGCTGTGCTGACCTTTCTGCTTTGGCTAGGACTTGCCAGCCAAGGCAAAACAGGAGGCAGGGAAATGACAGCAAAGAAACCCACTGAGTTAATAAGTTGTTCTCCTTGTAAATACACAGCAAATATAAAACCACAGTGAAACACTAGTACTTTTGAATCACCAGCTCTTGATTTCACTTTTATGATAAATCTATAAATATTCTAGATACTGTGCTAAACCCTGGAAAATAGAGAGCAAAAAAAGCCAAATGAATGGAGAGGGAAAGACGTGGGCAAGGGAAATCCACAGTGTAATAATGGATCCAAGTCAAGGCCGAGGAGAGATGGGAACCATGGCAACGGAGGGAAAGACACCTAACCAGGCAGGGTGGGCAGGCAGAGAAGGGGCAGCTGACAGTAGGAGGTAATGTCTGAACCCAGTCCCAGAGGAGTCGCAGGATTCAGCCGGACAAAGAAGTCAAGGAGGCAGAGGAAACAGCCCACAAAGGGCCAGTTGGCAGGAGGTCCAATATGGGTATCTGGGTGGGGTGGCATCTGAGAAGCCAGGAAACTCTAAAATGCTACATAATGGATTTGTACATAATTAACTTTGTACAGTTCTCTGGCCCTTACTTTCCCCACCTTTGTAATAGGAGAATCATAAAATCTTCCCGGAGGGCATTAAGGGATCTTCTCAGCCTCAGGGCCAGAAAAAGACACTCAGCTTCAGAAGTCCCTGTCCTGTGCTCCTTCCTGCAGACCATCACTGCTTCCAGAAAGGTCCCTCTGCCCAGGGAGGCTGGGGCCACTTATGGGATTTTAAAGCCCCAAGGCATTAAGGAATGAAAACCATTTTGTGATATATTATAATCTTTCACATTTAACAAATCACTTCTGACACATCCACTCAAAATACAACAACATATAATTATGCCGTTCAAAATGGATTACACACTAAGACTATTAATTCATCATTCATTACAGACCATGTATTCTGGTAATAGAACAGAGACTTAAATTTATATAATGAATGTTTTCTTCTTTCAATCCTTTCACTGACTCTCTGTGACTCTCTATAAGGCCTCATTTAGAGAGAACCTTAGAGCACCGTGTTGAATGAGTCTAAACAGTTGGCAGTGCTAGGCCCTATTTATATTTACTTGAAAAAAAGAAAGTGAAATTGTACATGGGAATCATCTGGGGAGCTTTTAAAACATTTGGAAGTCTGGGACCCACCCTCTAGATACTGGGTCAATTGGTCTAGAATGGAGTCCAGGGATCATAATAATTTTAAGAGCTCTCTAGGTGATGCTGGTATAAAGCTAGGGTCCAGAATACTATTACCAAAAGCAGGAAAGACTGAGAAAAGAATCCTTTAACATTTTACCAGCTCATTTGCAGACTTTTTTTTAGAAGACAAACCATGGTAAAAATAGATGAATGAATAGTACAAAAGGTGCTAGGCAAGCCTCACCAAGAACGGTCTGGTTGTACAGAGAAGTCCTGGCAAGCTGGCAGACTGCAAGAGCTCAATGAAGTCCCTCCCCAAAAGAGCATCGATTCCCATGTTTGTACATTAGGGAGTGGGAAGGAATCCAGAAGAATTGTGAATGTTCCACTGAGGTTTGCTGATTCGGTTTGAAAATGTCAAGCGGCAGCCTTCTGACCAGGAATTATGAGATCCCCAGAGTGGATGGCAAGGCAACCACTGGGCCTCGATCCCTGCTTTGGAGATCCCAGAACTGAACAGAGGCAGCACCTAGGGCCACCAGGTGAACTTAACAGCACTTAGTGGCAAGGTCCCAGGCCACAACCAGGATGGCCCATCTACTGCTGAACACAGATGTGTACACCCAGGAACCGACAACCTAGGCAGTTTCCTGTGTCTAACTGCTAGTCAGGATATTATATCTGGGGACTTATAAATAAAACAACTCTCTAAGAGCTAACTTATAAAATCAGTGCTTAACAGATCAGCTCTAAGGAGAATAAATGGCTCGAGTCAGGCAAAAAACAACTGCAAACCTACAAAGGAAGAAGTCAATCAAAAGGGGCAGCCACTGTGGTGGAAGCATAGAACAGACAGGAGGGGACTGTCCTGTGCTTGCCAAGCTCCCTACTGGGGACACAGTGACCCGGTCAAGGGACTCAACTCAACTGACCTCAGCTGCCACCACACATGCCACCCTCATGTCCAAAAATGGTCACAGAGCCTCTGAAATGGTCTTTCTGCTGCTGCCTTTGCCCACCCACTCAGAGCCCAAAAGGCTCCTGCCATAAAACAAGGCAGATTGTACTCTTCCCTGCTTTTAGCCTCCAGGCATTCCCCACTCACTGTGAAGCAAAGCCCACGTCCTCCTAACAGCTCAAATGGCCCTCCCTGGTCTCTTCCCCACTCACCTGGGTACCAGGGCTCAGCTTCACAGCCCACAGGTTGAACCTGATGTTGATGTTCTGGAATGTTCTTCCCCTGGTTATTCACATGGCTCACTCTCAAATCTTTCTTGTCTTGACCTCTGGTTGGGATCCCTTGCCTGACCACCTCATTTAAAATAACGACTTCCCTCATCCCTCACTACTCAAAAACTCCCTCCCGTCTTCCCTATTTTCCCCCACAGCACTGTCAAATGCTAAAATATCATCTGTTTTACTAATGTATTTATGTCTCCCCATACACATACACTAGATGGAAATTTTCATTTATTGAATGAAGGGAGAAACCCACCAGGCCCAGGCTCCAGGATACCTCTACTGTGCTGGTAGCTTCATCAAGAGGCTGAAACTAAGTTACTCAAATATGTACTTGATGAGGATGGTTTGGTTCCCCACAGGTTCCCCACAGGATTTGTCCTCAGGAGAGAACCCCAGAAGTCTGGTCTTGTTAAAGTGTCTGTACTGAAGAAGTAGAAGAACCAGCATGGGGAGTGATTACTTTCTCATGGCATTTAAGGCTTTTTATTTCTAAAGCTTTAATGGTGGCAGAGTTCTCCAGTCCTGACCTCTTGGGGGATGCCTAGCCACCCACTCATAGGCCAGCCTTCCTCACTGACTCCTGGAGACGGCCTTTCAGTGCCTTTCTTCTGAACTCTTAGTTGCATTGAGGAGGGACAAACAGCAGTACCTTGGTCCACGTGGATGTGACAGTCAAAAGACAGCCCTTCACAAATGGCTCAGAAGGGCACGATGTGGATGTGCCATAACTTGTCACCAAGCCCGGGCATGAATTTGCATCCTGCAGGCTGGTGCGCAGAGGCAGTGCCAGCTGAACAAAGCCACACTGTGGCTGTTCGCTCCTCCTGTAGCCGCCGACCCCGCCGTTCTCCTGGAACTAGAACAGAGGTCTGTCTTTGTGAAAGACTGCCTGTGCCGGGGATGCCAACGCCAAGGGCTTGCATTTCTCCATTTTCTTTCTTTCGTAAAGTGCGATTTAGTATTATTCACAAACCTGGCGAGTCAAAAAGGTCTTTCTGTCCTTGAAACTATATTTCTGCTGTATTTATGGCTCTGTGCCTGGGTACTGCTGGGATCCCAAGGAAAGCAGAGATAGGGATGGGCCTTGTCCTCAGGGAACACACCACCTCCCAGTCCTGCCGTGTGTCTGCCCTGTGTTCTCAAGTGAGCTGGAAAGTGCCTGAGAACACAAGCTGTGCAATCAGGTGACCTGTACTGGAATTCCAGCTCAGTCTCTTTCTGGCTATGTGATAAGCCTCAGTTTCCTGTTTACAAAATGGTTTAGTAGGGGAGTTCTGTAGATAAAGCAATGGGATTAATGGCAGGAAACAGAATTATATCTATAATAAACACTCCATATATAAGTGGTATGAAAAAGACATCGATGTTAGCTCTGGATCTATAGGCAATATGTTGCTAAATGCCATCATGAAAGTGACAGGAGTACAGAGAAGGGACAAGACATTGGGAAGAGAGGATTATGAGAGGCTTCACAGGTCAGGGAGAAAGAGAAATGTTTTGGTTCAGAAGACACAAGAATAACCCGCATCATATAAAATAAGAGACCATGTTCTGGTCATACCTGCCTTGACTGCCTACTTTACACATTCTCTTAAGTCACTTCTAATACTGTTGAGCATTGACAAGGGGTTAATTCAATGAAGACTGATCTGGTAACTGTTCTGAGTCCAGTGTTTCTATGCTTGTACAATTTACTTCCAGGTCTCAGAGCAGCTGGTGTAGAGCTGTAGCTCCACCCACCTTTAGACATCCCTTTTTGTTAGTCCCTCTGTCAATTTCAGATTTTATCTTTAGCTATTTTTTTTTTACTAGCAAATACATTATATCATTCAAATACAAAAGCTATAATACACATTGAAAAGTCTCCCTCCCACCCTGACCCCCAGTTTCCAGCCCAGAAGCAAAGTGTGTTACCTTGTACTGGAATTTTTCTTGCAATTTACTTCATAAATAATCTACAAGCAGCAAATAATTTGTTTTGCTCAAAGTGTAGCATGTGAAATATTGCTCTGCTTTTTTTCATTTTTCTTGGGAAATTCTTATTAATACAGTTTTTCTTTTTTTAAATGAGTGACACTATAGTTTTAAATCCTTTAGATGACTATGAAATTTGACATGTGAACACCTGTCAGACTTACATACCTTAAAGGGAAATTTCCTTCCTATAGACTCTACAATTAGAACATTAAAAAGCACCATTCAGGTTGGTGGTGTGGCTCAGTGGGTAGAGTGTTTGCCTAGTATTTGTGAGGCCCTGGGTCCAATCCCCACCAACACACACACAGGCACAATTTGTCAAGAAAGCCCCTTTCCTCTGGAATTACAGGGTTTACTCTCCCGGATTTGACAATCCCACACAGTTAAACCTTGCACTGAATATGTTGTTAGCACCTTGCTTCTCCAGTTGCTTGCTTGCTTATAAGAGAATTCACAGGCAGGGCCCAGGTGATTGAAAAAAAAAAAGAGATTGAAAATAAATTCTGACACCAACAGATACACTGAAACAGTGTCAGTTTTAAATGGAATCTAATTTGCTAAATTGTAAACTGCACTTTATTTTTTTAGATTTTTCTTTCCAAGAGAAGTACTTTCAAAAACAAAACTACAGGGCTGAGGTTGTGGCTCAGTACAGCGCTTGCCTAGCATGCATGAGGTACTGGGTTTGACCCCCAGCACCACATAAAAAAAATAAATAAATAAAATAAACAAAGTAAAGCTATTAAAAAAAAAATCTACATTTTCTACAATGCTTAGGTTGAACGAAAGTAGAATCAACAAGCTGACTGAACCTGGACTACACTAATATTTTACTCCATTCAAGGCATGGCTGGCTCCAAAAGCCACTCGGAGGCAGTAAACTCAACTTCCTTGAGCAAATGCATAGACCATTTCAAAATGCCTGTGTGTGGCGAGGTCAGAGCTGAACTACCGAACACTGAGCAGGCTTCCCCACTTTGTCTTAGGCCTAATATTGCTAACATTTAGTATTTTTGAATATATATGTTTTAACATATTTTAAGGTGTTAAAGTAATTTGATAAAACTACTATTAATTTGGTGAATCAAAACAGAATTCTGAGCTCTTCAAATATTCCTGGTTAGAGCTATGGGTAGGCACTTAGCTCTTGAAGACCCAGGGGGGAGGTGTCTGAAAAGGATTGTCTCTGGAGAGCTGAGCCCATCCTTACCCCATGAGGAAGAGCCTGGAGAGTCTGAGAAACAGAGGAGTGTTAGTCTACTGGGCAGAAGTCTGTGCTGGGATTCTAGTAGAAAGGAGGCTGCAGTGAGGTTTGGTCTCATGGCCTGGAAAGCAGGTGGGAGGCTGGGCTGAAGCAGGAACCCCTGCCTAACAGGGACCCAAGTGTGGATTTCTTTATTTTCCATGGCAAAGCTGACATTATATTTAAATTCTTCATCTCATCCCTTCTCACAAAATCGCAGCGATCTTTATTGTGTCACTACTTTTGTCAAGCTTTGGGTTCAGGGCTTATCATTTGCCACGTGCAGGTCTCTGAAGGGGACTACAAATGAGGACTTTGGTTCCAAAAGGTTAAGTCATTAGCCCAAGTTTACATAATGTTCAGGATCAGAACCACCATTTATAAAGAACCTGTTATGGTTTAGATATGAGGTGTCCCCCCAAAAGCTCATGTAATAGACAATGAAGGCATATTTAGAGGTCAAATGATTCTCAATGTTATAACCTAATTTGTGGATTGATCCATTTGATGGATTAATAATCTGACTGCAACTGTAGGCAGGTGGCGAATGGCAAGAAGTCAGTCACTGGGGGCATGCCCTTGGGGATTATATATCACGTCCCTGGCTCCTAGCTATTTCCCAGCTGCCATGAGCTGAGTAGCTTTCCTCTACCACACCCTTATGCAATGATGTCTTGCCTCACCTGGGCCCAGAGGAATGGAATAGGCCATAGAATGAACCCTTGAAACTGTGAACCCCAAATAAACTTTTCCTCCTCTAAGTTGTTCTTGTCAAGTATTTTAGTAACAGTGATGAAAAGCTAACACAGTACCTAATTCTGAAATTTTTATCACATTCCATGTTTTTTGTTTTTTAGAAAGGAGTATTAAAAACTGGTCAAGGATTTTACATAGTATTTAATCTAATACCCTCAACAATTCAATACAATCTAAGTAGGCCTACTGCACAACTGAGAGATGGGTTAGTGAGTTGCCTGAGGTCATGCAGAGGAGAGAAGCTAGGATCTGACCCAGGTCTCTGGGCCCAAAGCACTGCCTTTCTCCCTGATGTGCTGGGTCAGCTTGCAGAAAAGCCTGACAACTCAGCAATTAAGTCCTGAGAGCCATTTCCTGGGGTGACTGGAAATTTAAACCACAGGAAAAACGAGGTCTGATGCCTCTGACCACTTCAAACTTAAGAGATATTTCCAGTGTAGGCTGGCAGACTACACAGCGACAGAATACCCCACACGCTTAGTGTTTCTAAGTCCTCTTGAAGGTAGCTTCATGTGAACGACTGGCCTTGTCCTTGGCACACTACTGGAACAAGTTTGCCCAGAGAAGTCGGACTGTCCTTTAAGACAAGCATCCAAGGTGGTGGCATTTTTGGAAGCTCCATGTCTGCCACACAAGAATGATGGGATTGGGACATTCAGAGATCAGGATCAAACGGAAACAGTTTGTGATCCCTGGAAAGGCTGTGTCCTGGATTAACTACCTCCTGTCCCCCATCTCAGAGGCCTGGGATAGGGCAGACAAGCCTGGCTTCTGCTGCTGGGTATTTCAGATTTCTGTCCCCCAATCCCCAGCACAACAGTACCCTTACCATACCCCACTGATGACTCATCAGAGCTTACCACAAACTCTGTTGCTCCCCCATCTGTGACCAAAAGGTTTGTGTGGCTACCTGCAACTGACAAATGGATAAAAGATTTGATCTGTGGGTGATTAAGGCTACTCTTATGGCAACCGAAATTTATTTATGTTCACATGGAGGTAGGAGTTGAACAATGTCAGAAGGCTCCGCCTGACACTTCCCATCTATGCCAGACTACTTAGTCCTTCCTACTAAGAAGAGAACAGCACCGCAGACTCTCCTCATTCCCAACAGAAATGGGTAGCAAGAGCAGATTTTGAGAGGTTCCTTTTGTATCATCATGCCCAGTGTCCAAAGAGTGATAGGATTCCTATCAATAGAGGAGTGGGGACTTGGGAAGGTTTAAAGATATCTCAAAAGCAAAGAAATGGCACCCAATGAAATCCAATTTAAGAAGAATAGGCTTGACCCAGATTCCAATTTGAATCTCAGCCCCACTTAGTTTGTGTGATCTCTGATCTTTTTGTTGTTGCTGTTGTCATCAATGGACCTTTATTTTTATTTATTTATTTATATGTGGTGCTGAGAATAGAACCCAGTGCCTCACACATGTCAGGCAAGTGCTCTACCACTGAGCCACAGCCATCTCTGATCTTTTAAACTCATCTAAGAAATGGAGATGGAATCTTCCTTAGAGGTCTGTTGTGAGGAACATCAGAAAAAGTTCATATTGAGAGGTACCAACCATTTCCTTTCCCCACTGCCACAATCTTTGAGAGAGCCTCTCAGTCTCCCCAGATCATGGGTGATTTGTCCAGCTTGGAAAAGGTGTCCACCACTGATCCAAGTAGACCCGTGAGCTTCAGACATATTAGAAGATGCTAAGAAACCCAGTCCATGGAGGAAAAAAGAAGAAAATGGCTCAAAAGACAAGCAGACACCAGATTACTAAGCCCCACAAAGATGGCAAGTTTATCTGCATGGTTGGTCCCTTGTGGGGTCTACCAGGTCCCTGAACCTTCGTTTTTGTTTTTTGTTCTTTTTTGGCATAGATAGGTTTGAGTTGGCCTATTTCTGGCAACCAACCAAGAGAGCATGTGAAGGGCCTAAGCTTAAGTGCTATGTGTCAGATATTTGGCCCACAACAGCTATTACTTCAAAACCTCTTGCTCACAATTTACTGCTATATATTTAATTACTGATATTACTAATAAGCAAATTCTCTGTGGAACCACTTAAACAGCTTTTTTGAGACAGGGTCTCGCTAATTTGCCCAGGCTAGCAATGATCTTGTGACCCTTCGTCTCAGCCTCCCAAATAGCTAGGACCACAGTCATGTACCATCACTACCAGCTATGGTTTTAAATAAATCCAATTAGCTATAGAGTTTCATGGACAACTTAAATGGCAAATACAGATGAAAGCTTAAGCCAGAGAACATGCCCTTCCATTTTTCTGTGTTAAATTCTCACATTAATAAATGCCTCTGTGATAGATGAACAAAAAATAATTATAACACTCCACTGAAGCTGAGAAATAAAGCAACTTTTGTTTATTATTTTTAAAAGATAAACATGGCTGATCTGCACTAATCATAACATTTTGAAGGAAATAAAATAATATTCAACATTTCTAGCCTATCAATAAATAATACCCTGTTTTACTTATTCTTTAACCAAAGATAAAGTTGGAAATGAGAAAAAATGGGTAATGCTTATGAATTTAAAGATATCAGAATCAGACATGGTATTTGATTCTGAGAAAATCGAGACAAAAGGAAAAAATGGCTATAGCAATGAACTTAGTAAAGAATAACATTTAAAAAGTTTATGCATAAACTTTCCATGCTTGACTTGACAGACTACATTTTTCAAGTCCTTAAGAATAGCAGCAAAATTTAAGACAATCAAAATCAACATTTAAGAATTCATTGTATTGTTATGAGTAAATGTGGTGTAGTTCGTGAAGCCCAAGAACATTCCAATGACTACGTTTTTCTAGCCAAAGTGCACTGGTTTACATTTCACTTTCAAATGTGTTCCCCCATTCCCGGTGAGAATCATCCTTTCAGATACAAGGGCCAGGAAGGCTTCTGGGTGACAACGTGTGGCTGCTGAACCAGTCTCACTGCACTACAACTACAGCATGTAAGCAACTCTGTAATTAAAATAGTAAAACAGGCTCAAGCACACACACCTTCATGTCATGAACACATCACATGTCAAAATTACAAATTCTAGAAATAAAGACAAATAATGACTTGAAGGGCATGATAGTTTATTTTAAAAAATTGTACCACACTGATCATTATGACCAGTATACACATGATAATGGCTTTTCTCTTGGGTATCAACATTGCAGTATTTTTATATACTGAAATGTTTCAATAGGACCAAGAACGTTAAGAGAATAAAGATCTTAGATGAAAATGGACACTAATAACTCTGGTGTTCTAGCCCACAGAATTAATTTAAACCCCTATGAATCAGTGACATAATGTTATCTAGTTATGAAGAACAAAAGTTCTCTTAGAAGTAGGCAGCATGAACTTATACTTTTTTGTACTTTAATCTTTAAGTTTTTTATAATTTAAGCTATGTCCACTCTGGCTAAAGCATAATCATACAAAGATACCTCAGATAATTTCCATGCTACCATTGCACAAGTTTAGTGATTTTACTCAAAAAAAAAAAAAAAAAAAAAAAATCAAACCACCATCAAAAGAGGCAAATAAATGTGACTTTCAAATCATTTGAAAAGCATAGTGTTTTTTTGTCCGATACAGATTCAAATGCAATAATTTTTAAACTTCTGCAATAAAATTAATTTATATATATGTATATATTTATAAATGGGTTTTGTTTATATAAGAACTGTATTTTTCAATCAATAAGAGAAAGTTACTTTTTAGAGAACAACATATTTGGTGACATTTCCACATATCTGTAGTAGACAAAGCCACATGATGTTAAATCTGGCTCTAAGTATTCTAAGTTACAAAATTTTGACCAAAGACCAAAATTATGATAATCTGATCTTAAAAATCCAACCCATATGAAATTACTTTTGAGAGAGTAAATGTGCTGTTGAATAACTATTCCATAAACCTTTTCTTCTTATGCCTTTCTGCAAACTGACCTTTTTTTTTTTTTAAATCATTGTGACTCACCACTATTTCATACTGATCTCTTTACTTCCATATTACCATTTCAGTACCGGGATTTCTGAGGCAGCGTTAAGTTTGATTTCATAAAAACAGTAGACACTTTAACCTTTCAGTGACAGTTTCTAAATCTGTAAACTCAAGAATCACATTATTTAGCTGAGCAACTATAAAAATGTTTGAGGATTTGGCATTTCAAGCCAGAATCTCTTTGTGCTTTTTAAATTAAGCTGCTTTTGAATCTTTTTGGTATTTATCAGCCATTTGTATTTCCCTTATAATAAAATACATTTAAAATAGTTTTTAAGGTTAAATGTCGGGGAGGGGGGCTTTAATCAATACTTTCTTTGTTTCCGCACAGTATTAAGTCAATAATTTTTTTCCCTTCAGTATTGGAATAGTAGAAATTATTTCTGGTCCCTCCTTAGATCAACCAACACTACTTTTATCACGTATAACACTGAAATTTACAGACATCCCTGAAAAGTTTTTGATTAAGTAAACGAGTGAATCACAGTGGAGTCTCAATCAGTTAACAGTGTAGATCCATTTAGAAACAAACAAATAAACAAACAAAAAAAACTGAATATTAAAAGAAAACCTTCAAGCTAAAAAAAAAAAAAGAAAACCCTCCCAAGAACTGAAACCAAGTATGTGTTGTCACTGATTCTGTACTTGTCTCCCCTGATTGATCAGACTCCTCCTTCTCCACATTATAAGACGTGTTTGCTGAAATCCTCACGCCCAGTTTTCAGGACACTTGCGTGAAGAGGCTATGCTACTGTAGCATCTAAGGGAATATAGTGCACCATCTCTTCCCTAATAGACTTCCGTATCCAGAGATAAGCATAGAGTCTCACTCCTCTGCGTTCACCAGCACGTATCAGGAGATAATACTTGCTGTGCAGACTGATGACAGCTGATCCTTCCACTCCACCCCCACCCCTGCCAATATGAGGTTATAACCAGTTTATCGTCATATACACTGGCCTTTCACTCTTTCAATCAGAAAAGTTGTGGCTTCCTTTGGGGGGAGGCGCAAAATGAAAAACCAAGAGTCTAAAGGCACAAAGTCGCATAGCTGCTCTAGTTGGAGTTTGTAAACAGAGAACAGGTTGAATTTAGGTAATCCCAATCTGAGAGTGAAAAGGCATCCACAGCAGGCTTTATCCAGCCAGCTTCTTTGAGACCCTTCATGGGTTTTGAGGTCTACAAAGTATGCACTAAAATACCCATACTTCAAAAAGCAATAAGGCAAATAGTATAATCATTATTCCAAAAGTTACAATGGTAGTGTAGGCATACATAGTATAATTTAGTTACAATGTGTGGTACTGTTTCTATGATATAGCCATATTAATGGTCTCTCTCCTACATAATTATATATTCAGCTGGCTTTCAGATGAACACAAAACCATCCTTGTACCACCACTGATAGTTGGCAATAGCTCTTTGACAGCAATTTTTATTCTGCTGTAGAAATTATTCTTGAACTGAAAAAAGTTCACAATCCAATGTCCAGTCATTAAACACTATCATATTTGTGAAGAGCTTCTTCCAACTTCTGGGTCACTTTTTGGAAAAATATGATTTGTTGTTGTAAGAAATGCTGCATCTGTGATTTAAAGTCTCTTACTCGGATTTGATGGAAGTGGTGAATTTCAGCCAAAGTGGCAAAAGAAATAGTGTTACAGCGATCCTGAATGCCATCAGCCTTTTGGACCTCCATCTTCCCTTCTTCCACATGTCGCCTACTCTCCTTTACTTTGGTAAGAGCTCCTGTGATTAAAAACAACAAAAACTGGTTAATTAAAATATACGTACACATATCCCAATGATACAACTACATGTTACACAGAATCCTAGATGTTGTAAATACTTGCCTAAAGTCCTTTAGAATTTAAAGTGGTGACTATAATTAATCATTTAAAAAAGAAGGGAATCTGATAATGTTTTTGAACATTATCATTGCTATAGTTTCACTTCATCAAAAACTAGCATTTGCCATATTAATCAGGTACCTTTAGTAGTTCTTGAGAGATACTATTCTTGGCAAATAATAAAGTACAAGGAATTGCCCTTAAAAAGAAAAACCAAGAAACTGCAGTTTTCACTTACTTAAAAGGTGTGGCACCATTATATCCACTCATTCCAAGAGAATTATGTTATAAAAACCATACCCCATAAAGGATGCAAACCCACTTGCTCAGAAAGTCTCACTAAAGCATTACTGCATCAGACTTCAGAACCAGCTTCTGAAATGTGTTCACACCAAATTGGGCTTTTTTTTTTTTTTTTTGTAATTCATACCATAGTCATGGAGGTGCCTGGCAATGTTGCCAGTGTATAATTAAAGGCCACTCACACTGGGGCTGGCAAGGCCACATGCCTTGTTCATCCAGAGTACATGCGTAGTTGAAGTACATGATGGTAAGGGGTGAACTGCGCATGAATGCCTCATCCTGACTGCTTCTTCTATCCAGAGACCCATAACTGGAGTATCAGGGACTTGAACAACTAGAATTCATTATTTTTTCTTTAGGGACTGTAGGCATCAGTGAGTTTTCAGTCTGCCCTAATGATGACCCAAGAATGATGCCTAGAGGTACCATAGCTTCTTGTCAAGAAATAACATCAGAGGGTGTGCTGGGGTGAGGACAAGGGAATTGATCACTTTGATAGGTGCCACATAAGAGTGGATCCTCCCCTGGAAGCATAGTCATAGTCATGCAAAGACACAAAAGGTTGGGGATGTTTAGTGGTAAGAAATACAGGACATTCATGGGTTCTTGGGAATGAATAATTGTTTAAAAGTCCAAGGCACCTGAACACAGCCAGTTTAAGAATTCAGATTTCCCTATGGAAATCAGTATGAACAGTCCTCCAAAAACTATAAATGGAACCACCACATGACCCAGCAATACCACTCCTTGGTATTTATTCTAAAGAATTAAAAGTCGTCATACTATAGCAATACATACATACACATGTTTATAGCAACACAATTTGCAATATCTAAATTATGGAACCAGCCTAGGTGTCCACCAACAGATGAATGGATAAATAAAATATGATATAAATAGCCAATGGAATTATATTCAAACAAAAATGAGATTATGTCATTTGCTGGAAAATAGATGGAATTTAATATCATAATGTCAAGTGAAATAAGCCAAACTCAGAAGGTCAAAGTCACATGTTTTCTCTCATATGTGGGTGGAAGTTAGGAAAAAGGAAAAGAAAGATGTGTGTGTGTGTATGTCTTTAGGGTGGGGGGTGTCTCATGAAAATCAAAGGGAGATTAGTAGAACAGAGGAGAGGGACCAGGGGGAGGGAGGAGAAAAGAGAAAGGGGAAATACTGGAGAATGATACTGGCCAAATTACCTGTTACATCATGTTCATGTAAGAATATTTAACAACAAATGTACATCTATAATGCACCAACAAAAAATATGGAAAAAAAGAATATGTAAAAGCTCTCTCAGTCAAGTAAAGAGTTTAAAATTTTTAAGTTGGGGGGAAAAATGAATTCAGATTTCCCAACTGCAGCCAGCACTGAAAGATGAAAGAGAATATGAAGAGAAGCTACGAGCCTGGTGGTCTGAGAACTTGGCACTCCTGAGGGGAAAAAAAGACAGCCTTAGTTTAGGAGGTCAGAAGCTGACAGACTGCTTCAGGCATGTTCAGTTCTAACTGTGAAGACACCCACAAGGAAAGTTACCCAATTTGTAAATTTTCTCAAATCTCCTACAAAATAATACAGAAAAGACTGGTACTAAATAAAATTCTTAAAGGTAAAAGAGTATGCTTTTCACACTTCAAAGAGCTGAGAAATGAAAAATTACCAACAGATTTTATACAATTTATATTTATACAACAAATATATGTATGTGCATACCCACACATTTATTTTCATTCATTAATTCTAAATAAGATCTAAAAGAGCAAAGCCCCAGAGCAGGGATGACATGCTGGCCTGGCAAGGGCACGGATGCCCGCACACACACCTCACCCAGTGGAAATAAGTGAGCTCTGCTAGACAGAGAGGACCCACTCAAGTCAAACACGACCTCAGGAAGACCCCTGCCCTAAAGACTAAGAAGCCACCACCCTAAAAGTACAGTGCTTTCAACATTTCTTCTTCGGCTGGCAGTACCAACAAAGCACTAAACTTTGCCTGTTACATATAAAAACAGAGGAAGGCCTCACCACATCAAAAGAAAAAAGAAAAAAAAATTCTTTTAACACATTATCTTTGATATATTTGTACAGGTTTCACATTCTATATACAGAAATTGAAGTTGAAAAGACCAGGAAAGTTACAGGAGATAGAAATCAAGGGGAAAAAAAATTTTTTTAAGTCAGCTGAGAATGCGAAATCATGAAACACATGTTCTAAAATGGCTTAAAAGAGAAAAAAAAAGAAAATTGAAAGAGAAGTATCTCAGGTGATCTGACTTTGGCTTTTCACCAGAGTCTGGCCATGGGAAGCTCTGAAACCTGGCCAGAGTTATGTGAAGTTTGACAGAGTTGCAGCTTGTCAAACTCCAAATTAGATCACCATATTTTTAGAAACAACTTCTATTATATAGAATTGCAGGTATGCATCTACAACCACCAATTTAGAGATGAACAAATCTGAGGTTTCCACAATATGTCATACCAGCATCTTTTCAAAATCCTTGGATAAAAGTATTAGAATATCTGTTAGGCCCAAGGACCTTCTAGTATTTAAAAACGTTCTAAGAGTGCATACTAAAGAAGCCAAGGAAAAAATTAAGACTCATTTTTCTTCGAAGTACAGATCAGTTGGTAAATAGCTCAATGCTGCTATTTTTCAAGCCCACAAAAGGTTGGGCTCTGAGGCAAGAGTTTTAATTAATTTAAGGAACATTTTCGGAAGGCCTGACATGAATAGCACAGATTGGTAGGATAGGGAGAATCAAACATGTATAACTAGGTCCCATCCTCCAAATCTCACAAAGAAGCCACATGGCAAGGCACTCAGCAAAGATTTACTACATGGACATAAGTGGAACAGGACCACAATGATATAATTCCACATGGGAGTTGAATGTGGCTGTCCCCAAGATAACATGTGAACTGTGTCACAACAGAAAATACTCAGAGGTACATCTACCTACCATGCCCTGTGCTGAGGATGGCAAAGAGGCATAGGAATAAGAACGTACAGACAGTAAGTGGCAGCTCACCAAAAAATAATATATGCTAGGCACTTTTCAGACTCTCTCTAACGCTCACTGCAGCTTGCAACAGACAGTGCTACTATTTGTACAAGGAAATTGAGGCTCAGCATTTTGAGCCTGAAAGTCACCCAGGAAACCCAGTAAAAGGCCAAGATGGGATCTGAATCACAACTGACTTCAAAACAAATACTACAAATATGCAGAAAAGAAACCCACAACTGAAGAGGCAAGAAAGCAAGGTTAGTCTAAGTGGGAGCAGGGTGCAGGGGATGAAAACCAATGTACCTGGGAGTCAGCAGCTTCCTTCCTCCTGGCACAGCTGTCTCCTTTCTCACCTTTCCTTCCTTAAAATGTCCCCAGCTTTTGTTTTAACATGTAATTCAGAAAATACTGTAAGTGTATAAAATGTTTAAAATTTGAAAATTTCCCTCTGGAATTCTTAATTCAATTCACTAATTGCACCTGTAAAGTTCCTTAGTATGTCTAAGACACGTTTTTTTTTTTTTTCCTCTCTTTTAACAACTCAATCTTAAGACAAAATACTGAACAAGAAGCACATACTTATTTTGAAAGTCTAAACCCAAACTTAAACTAGAGAGGGGAGTTCCTTCTCTTTTCTTTTTCTCTTTCATTCCCCTTCTCCCTCTATTCCTCCCTCCCTCCCCCTCTATCTACTTAGATCCTATTGGAGGATAACACAAATTCTGAACTACCACCACAATTATTATATATAATTCCTTTGGGGGAATTGGGCTTTGTCTGTTTTGGTACAGTTGAACATCCAACAAAAAATTATTTTGCAAATTTGGAAGGCCAATCAAACCATTTGGAAGAGTTAGTGCTCAAAGTCAATACCATTTCAAATTTCAGTTTGACCCATTTAATGCAATTCAAATTCACTAGCATGATGTGGCAGGACTGTAGGAGCAGTGAGATGAGGAGGAGAGAGGTGTGTGTAAAAAATATAGGTATTGTTTCTGTTTAAGGTGCTCAAATTATTTTCTGAGGTGACAAGGCAAACATGAATGAACAACTAAGGACCTATATAACATAGTATATGAAGCACACTATAAATGTACAAACTCATAGAATATGGAGAGCTACAAATAATCAAGGACAATATGTCTCCACAAAATTGTACCCATATAGAACTCTCGTCTCGCATGTGTGAGACCCTGGGTTCAATCCTCAGCACCACATAAATAAAATAAAGGTTTAAAAAAAAAAAAGCAAGAGTTTAAAAAAAATTTTTTTAAATGTATCCATGATTTAAAACAAATTTTTAAAAAGAAAAAATAAACTCCCTTAATTAAAGTATAATCAAACTTATCTTCTCCTAGATCCAACCTCAAAAGATGATTAACTATAAAACAAATTGATAGAAATATACTAAAAAACTAAACTAAAATAAAAACCACAAGCATTCTGGAACACATCTGGAGTAAGAGACAGAGACTGGCTCCTACTATAAGATGAGAACAACTGGCTGCAAACATTCAAATGAAATCAAAACCCCAAAGGCCTTCAACATTCTAAACAAAATGAAGTTCATCTTTTATAAAATACTCTGCAAAGTTTTTTTAAAAAATATTTTCTTTTCACAAGAGAGTCATTTAAAAAAATTAATTTCACAACCTCCCAAACTTGTTTTTCCTAAACATTCTAACAAAACAGTAAGGGTTGTCCTTTCTTTGAAAAAGATAAGCTAATTATTATGGAAGCTAATTTACTAGTTTACTAAGAATTATCAGAAATAAGTGTGGCAACTTTTAAACAGCCAACCCACACATAAGGACAAATGGCAAGGGCACTTAAACACCTGGGGATGACACACATAACTGCTTTGTGGGATTCCCAGGAAGCTTCCCTCAGCTCCACCTCTATTACCCACTGAGCTCCTAGGCTCTTAATTCGCACCAGAGCAAAGCAGAAATGTTTTTCTAGTAGAGGTGATATTGCAAGATTGGTGAGAAGTGAAATACTATTATTAGAGGATTTGGGATTTTGTTTTATATACCTGTGTTCTCACAGTTGATTTGACATTCCTCAAGCTGAAAATTAGTGTACATATTTCTATGCCTCACATCTTTCATATTTAACGTTTCAAATACAACAAGAAAGGCACAGGTTGCAAAGTTTTCAGTCAGCTCTAGCATTGAAGGAGTGGGAGGTTGGAGAAGAAAACTATTGGGGCAGAGTTAGATCATTATAGGCTTGCTACTTCTAGGATAGCTTTTAAAATTCAAGTAATTTGTAATGGCTTAAGAAACAACTGCAGAAGTACAATCCAACCAGCTGCAGGGCTGTAACAGACATTACAGCATTTTTGAAGCATTCTCTCAGCTGTACTGCATTTTTTACCTAGAGTAGAATAAAAGCTAAAAATGTTGCCTAAGGAAAGGGACCACACATTTTTATTATGGAATCGATTAAAAAAAAAAAAAAAAACAGGCAAATTTCAAAAGCTCTATTTTTTAAGTGGCTAATTTAAGAGGAACCAGCCCCCTGCCAGCCCCACCACCAAACACTATGCACTGCTTTCAAAACCAAAAAGGAAAAAAAAAAAAAAGAATAGAGGGAGAAATGATACAATGAAGCCTAAGGTCAAAAGCAGCACTGTTAAAATGCTTGACCTTAGGCTTCAATGTATCATGAATAATAATAATTTTAAAAAATCAAATAAAGCTCATGGTTAGGGGAACAATTTAATCTCTAGTGAAAATGGAAATCATTAAGAATACAAATAATAAATGCTGGTGAGGATGTAGGGGAAAAGGTATACTAATATTATTGGTTATACTAGAAATGAGTACAACCACTTTGGAAAAAAGAACAGAGATCCCTCAAAACACTAGGAATGGAACCACCACATAACCCAGCTCTCCCACTCCTCAGTATTTATCCCAAAGAACTAAAATCAGCATACTATATACAGTGATACATGCATACCAAGGTTTACAGCAACACAACTCACAATAGCCAAGTTATGGAACCAGCACAGGTGCCCATAGACAGATGAATGGATAAAGAAAATGTGATATAAATACACAATGGTGTTTTACTCAGCCCTAAAGAATGAAATTATGTCATTTGCTGGTAAATGGATGGAACTGGAGCCCTTCATGTTAAGTGTAATAAGCTAGACTCAAGACAGTCAAGGGCTGAATGTTTTCTCTCATATGCAAAAGCTAGAGAGAAGAAAGGAATAAGAAAGGGAGGGTTAATCTTATAAAAATAGAAGGGAGACAAAGTAGAGGAAGGGAGGAGGGGAAGAAATGGAGAAGTACCAGAGAACAAAATCTACCAAATTATGCTATGTGTCCATGTACAAATATACTACATGAATCCTGCTTAGACATCATGATAATGCACTAATTAAAATAACAGTAATAATGACAGAAGGGGGAACAGGTGGATCAGGGGAGGGTGGACGGGAGGGAAAGGGAAGGTACTGAGGAAGGAGTCGAGCCAATTATGTTATATGCATATAAGAATATGGCATAACAAATCCCACTACTATGTACAAGTATAAGGCACCAATAATAAAATACTAAATGGGGTGATCAGAGGAAAAACATTTTATAATGGGGCATAGAATATAGCCATGATGCTATATCCTGGGCTAAAAGACAATCCTTGGCTACATCTGGAACATGGGCACGTAAAAATGTTATTATGAAGTGGGAAGAACAGACAACACTAGCAGTGTGAATATGTGCTTTTAAAAAATATATAGGAACATTCCTGGTTCAGAAGAAATTACTGGTTCAGAGGTAACACATGAAGTAGTGCAGTCTGCCTAAGTTACACGACTGGAATTAAATTCTTGAAATGTATACAGAGTACAGGAGAAAGTATTACTGAAAGTTACTGAAAGTGAGGCAACGTACTTCACAACATCCTGTCCAGGCAGAAGTACTGCAGGCTGCTGGCTTCGAGCACATTCCACTGTCCCTTCCCCAGGGAGCTCAGCAAAGGAGGCAAAAGGAACAAATAAAATGTCCTTATACAGTTCACATATGCAGAGTGATATTTCAGTTGAGCATTCAATTTAATTTAGTTTGGCAAATTATTAGGATTTCTTCATGGGACAGAAAGTTCACTCAGAAACAACCCTGAGGCCTCATTCCTAAAGGAGGAGCAGGAGACCCGAGGTCCTTCAGATCACTCCAGGACCAGGGAAGGCCAGCCACGCCTGATGCACAGGTGTAACCCGCAAAGCTGGTGCCAGATTGATTGATTTCAGCTAAAAGGGCCTCGGGGGAAATTTTTGGTACCATTCAATCTTACAAACTGGAGACGGAGTCACCTGTCCAAAGACCCACTGCCAATTCCTGGCACAGAAGCCACCATTCCTACTCGCCTGCCAGCCCTGCCCTTTCCACTGTCCATTCCTTGCAGGGTGTCACTTTCAAGAGATCATCTGTCCAGCCTGTGATCACAGACTGAGAGGAAGTGTGAATGAGACTTGAGATGGAGATTAACCCTGCTACAGTGCTTCAAAGGCCCATGCCATTTCCACATTTTGGACCTGTTACTAACAAAACTTCCCAGACTCTGATGCGGACTCTGTTCATGCAAAATTCCTAACAGGGTTCATTTTCATACTTATCGCAATTGCCCAGGCTCAAAGAAAGGCAGTTTGCCCCACTTCTTTATCACCAAATCCAACTCCAAAGAAATCTATAGTCCTAAATACACTTCCACTCACCTCCTACCTTTTTTCTTTATATCTTAGCAGTGTAAACCACCTTGCATAGTTTTAAAATATGTTCAGGATCAAAGAGCAAAGCAAGAAATAACTGCCTATAATACAATATGTACTGAATTTTAGATATATTATTCATGTTTGCAATGAAAGTAAAACAGAATAATTATTTGACAATGTTCATTACCTTAAAAGTCCCAAACCAAAACCAACAACAACTCTCATTTTATAAATTAATTATGATCAAGGAATTCAGCATCATTTGCAAAAGCATCACAATATTTATACAACATGCCATTACACTATTTTCATCAGTAAAAGCTAATGTTCAAGAAGCACTGCAATGTTGTCTTTTTTCTAAAATGAGAGTAGGCTAACTCTGGTGTCATCTAGCCCCTTAGCACATATTAAAAACCCACTGCAAGTTTAACTAAACAAACAAGCACACTAGCAAATGCATCCGCACTTCATTGAATTGTACTGTTCCACGTTCCTCTGCTTCTGATTTGCAGAAAGGAATGACTTTCCTGGCAACTTCTGACCTAGCAAAACAGGGGGGAAAATCCTCATACACTGTTCTGCCTCAGGAATTTTAACCAAGGCCAGCCCCATGCTTCCTTTAAGAAGTTGCCTGGTCCTTTCCAATTTCCCCTCTTCCTGCCCTTGCAGGGTTTCTCTGCTCCAAGCACTCAACCCCCAGGTCCCCTTGTGCACCTCAACTTTGTGTTCCTTTTCTCACCCAAATTTCTTCTCGGTATGTTTTGTCCCTCCTAAAACCACTTACACAAAAGGCCCAGTCACTAAGCAACAGGGATCCAAAGGCTGTTGCTTTTTTTTTTCCTTAAAAGAAAGAAAGCACCTTATTTAATTTTTAAATCTTGAATGTGCTGAAAACATTAAGTAGATTTTCAGTCTTCCTGTGACCTTCCCCCAGGAAACTGTTGTGTGAGGGACAGAACAAGAGACAGGCTGAAGGGCACAGGAACAGCTGAGTGGAAGACTGGACTCAGCCTGTTTTTCTTCATTCCTGTGAACATGTAAAATGTTGAAGAAAATGCTAATTTGGTCAGTGTGACCTATTTTATTTTTAGGGCTCCTCACTGGTATCCACACTCACATGAGGTCCCTGCTAACTTAACTTTTTCCCGTACCCTTTCCTTCCTTCCTCTCTTTTGGTTCCACTTGTTGATTACCTTTTTCTCTCTCTGTTCCAGTATTTATTTTGTGACAGTCTTTTGAGTAAAACATCTACAAAAAAAGCGGTGGGGGATGGGACACACAGAGATGGGTGGCAATGTGCTAGGAAGTAGTCACAGAGGAGCAACTGTTCTGTGCAAACCTGACAATCCTGCACTTCATGTGTCTCATTTTCTCTTCTTCAACCCCAAAAGGAAAGCACTCATCACCCCCATTTTCAGGGATGCAGAGTAAAGTTAGGGAAACTAAATGTTACTAATGGTGGGTGGCTGCATGTGACCTTGATCTGCTCAGGCAGTTCCCATGAATCTGGCCTGCTGGGGCTACCTCATTCATGGTGATCTTAAACCCCACAGAGGAGCCCTAACACACAGCACATGCCAAACCCCCTTGGAAGCCTATATCTAAGGGATGAGTGACCCACAAACCACCTCCTGGCCCTTGAAATTCTATTCCTGAATCAAATCATACCAAATGGGCTCCAAGTATGAACCATGCTAATAAGCTCTGAGGGTACAAATATTAATGCTGAGCTCCAGCCAGTGAAAGCAATTTTTGAAGGGACTACAAGTCCCTAAAGCCAAGAACTATCAAGATTCAAAGATAAATTAACTTAAACTTCACCTTCGATTTACAAATATAATAAACAACAAATAACTTTAGAGCCACTTATTCATTTTTATTTTTTATTTTTTGGCAGTGTTAGGGATCAAACTGAGGGCCTCATATATGGTAGGCAAGTGCTTTACCATTAAGCTATACACTCAGACCCAAGAGCCATTTTAAAAGAGGGAAGAAGGTCAAGACAAGGAGTATTCAATTGCAGAAAATTTAACCTGGTTGTTTGTTAATGAAAAAATTTAATCATTTAAAGAATTCAGGTCTTTAACCTTGGTTTGATGCTTAAGATATAAGTAGTTCGTGCTATGTAAAAGCCTTGCTACCAGCAGTTCTGCAGGCTGAGACAGGAGGATCACAACTTCAAAGCCAACTTCAGCAATTTAGTGGGGCTGTAAGCAACTCAGCAAGACCGTCTCAAAATAAAAATAAAAATGGCTAAGGATGTGGCTCAGTGGTTAAGAACCCTTGGATTCAATTCCTAGTGCAAAAAAGAAAAAAAAAATGGGGGAGCGGGACTTGCTAGATCCTAAATAAGTAGCTCTTTGAGCTTCATTTATCATCTAATATCTAAGGGCAGAATGATATTCAGTATGAATGAAAACATTAACTTGAGTGTAAATGTCTTCTTAAAACATGTTATTCACTATAGTGCGTATATATTTACACAGTTCACCTTGTTTCAAAAATGAAGAGTGAAATCACATGATTAGATCTCTTATAAAGTTTTTTTTGGGGGGGGTAAAATAAGATGTTTACTCCTGGAAATTATTATTGTTATTATATATAAAGATTATTTTGTTTCAGCTTATAATAAATATTAAATAAGTAGCTGGGGGTATAGCTCAGTGATAGAGCTTGTGCCCAGTATACACAAGGCCCTAGGTTTAATCCTCAGCATCCTCCTGAAATTAAAGAGTGCTTGGATAAAATGCTGATTTGCCTGTGTCTAACTACATATGAAGACTTTAAAATATGAGAATAGGAACAGTTTCTTTTCTTAAATATACACATAGAATCTTACTAAAGCAGCATTAGATATGCGTGCAAGCTGCCAGTACTTTGGGTTTAGTAAATCCTTCACATCCAACAAATGTAGTTATATCAAAAAGAAGAATAAACTTTAAAAACTACTTTTAATTAAAGGTAAAAAGTTTATTTCTTTTGTTCTAGGAAGATAAAGGGAAGCCCAGGCTAAAATAAAACCAAACAGAAGCTGCTAAACAGAGACGCTCCTCCACATTGGGCTAGAAAGAGTGTGAAGTGACACTAGCTCTTAACAAAAGCCACCAGGGGAGCCTTGACAGGTCCCAAGTAAGGGCCTTTCAGGAGCCTAAGTCTTATAAAGGCTTCTGAGAACACTATAGTTAACAGGTAGTTAGAGTATTTCTAATGAATATACTAATTCTAGTTAGAATATTTCCAATGAATATACTAATTCTCCAGAGGGCTTTTCTTAAATAATGTCTACTTTGTAACTGAAATGCTAATCCTTGCAGCAGACCATAAGCCATGGTGGTAATAGCTGGTGGGCAACTCAAGCACTCTCATCTTCCTTAGTGCTTCCTTACTCTGCTGTGCGCCAATGGCTGGCACCTCACATCGCCTGATGATCACTGAGATTTGGGCATAACTACTAAACCAGTTGTTTTAGACTTAAGACCCCTCACCCATGGTTTTCCTGCTTCCCTAGGCTGGCAGGGACCAGGTATCCAGTGGCTATGAGTCTTTACTCCAACCACATCTGGACTTCCTTGAATGAGATCATAAAAATAACTAACAAAAGACAAAACAAAATAGCTAGAAATATATCAAGTTTTAAAATGCACTCAAAATGCAAGTCTTAAAACATGTAAACTTGAAGATGATCCATGCTGACATCTATCAGTATTTAGTTAAAATGTCATGCTGTAGACCACGGCACACGTAGTTACATGTAAATACAAGGCACAGGACTGAGGCTCCTGGAAGGCTCTGGTTCAGAGATTCTGGATGCTACTGGGTAGATACTATGGAAAGCTGATGCCACTTCACACTCTTCCTGGTCCATGTGGAGGGCTTCTCTGCTTAGCAAATTCTGTTCATATTTTAGCCTAGGCCTCTATCTTCCTAGAACAAAAGAAACTAAGGTTTTACCTTCCAATGAAAGGCCTGGGAAAATAGGATTTCCTAAGATTCCCTTCAGCTGCATTCCTTGTCTTTCCTTCTAATCCTTCTGCTCTTTTTACCCTGCCTATTTCTATTACTGGTTTCACTATTTTCTATCACTCAAAGTTAACCCTACACTCCTCCAAACAGCCAGCACCTCACCAAGTCCTGCCATGCTACCTAGCAGGGGTCACCAGCTCTCTCCTGAAGCCACCCTGACCCGCACTACTCTAACAGCCTCATCTCTGCACAAATTCAGTAGGAAGAACTTCCAAAAGGCCGGACACAGGGAGCCAGGCCACACACCCACAATGCCTAATTTAAACCCACGAGGTTTAAATTCTTTATTTTATTTTTTAGTTGTAGTTGGATACAATACCTTTATTTTATTTATTTTGTTTTACGTGGTGTTGAGGATGGAACCCAGGGCCTCACATGTGCTAGGCGAGCGCTCTACTGCTGAGCCACAACCTCAGCCCACGAGGTTTAAATTTTCATGGCTCACCTCCTGCCTGCAGATTAAGAAAAATGAGAGTATTTACCTCAGAAGCTCCTGTGAAGTTTAAGTGGATATAATGAATATAAAACATGAAGCTCCATGAAAAATCCTCAAGATATGTTAGCTATTTTAAATAAGATATCACTTTTTACTTTAAAATCTTTAGTGGCTGCTGACTACCTGCAGACCAAAACTTAAAGTTTCTAGTAAGTATTCTGGTGATACAGTGTAAAGAATCCTAGTCTCAAGGCAAAAAATGAACTCTAGTCCTGATACTCCTTATCAGCCATGTGAACCTAGAAATCTAACTTCCCTCAGCCTGTTTTCACTGTAACCGAATGGGGATAATACCCCTTTGGGGAAGTTAGTAACTGTACTGGGTTGAGTAACATTTCCCAAAATTCACTTCCACCTGGAAATCGTGGCTGAAACTTTATTTTGAAATATACTTTGCATATGTAATGAGTTGAGGTGAAGTCATACAAGATCTGCAATGGGCCCTAAATCCAATCTGACTGGTGACCCTAAAAAAGGAGAAGGGAAAGTCAGACCCACAGTGAGAATGCCATGTAGAGACCATAGAGAGAGACGGAGGCAGAACAGGAACTCCAAGGATGGCCAGCAACCATCAGAAGCTCAAAGAGGTAAGGAAGGGGTGTCCCCTTAGAGCCCTTGAGTCTCTGGAGGGAACGCAGCCCTGCCAACACCTTCATTTCAGACTGCCAGTCTCCAGAACTGTGAGAGAACAAACTTCTGTTGTTTTAAATTTGTGTTAACTTGTTACAGCAGCTAGGAAATGAATGCAGTAGCTAATAAATAATGCTTACAAACGTTAGGCACTAACACCATAAAAGATATCTGTTCCACATTACATACGAGGAAACTGAAGCAGAGAGAAGATGAGTCGGTGAGTGAAGCTGGCAGGAACACAAACCCATCTGGTCCTGGTGTGTGCTCACAACCACTCTGCTATCACACCCACCCCTGCATGGAATTAAGACAACGAATATATCACACCAAGAATACTGGCAGTCACAGAGTAAGTTCTCAATAAACAGTGGCTGAATGGGAATGAGTGGAAATACTAATTTCACTTATCTACCTGTCCTCCATGTCAAAAGGTCAACAATCATTTTCTTTAAGGGCTGAACAGTAATTAGTTAAGGCTTTGCAAGTCAACAGGCAAAATTGAAGCTATTATGTAGGTACTTACATAATCATTAAAAACAGAATTATTAGCCGGGCATGGTGGCGCACGCCTGTAATCCCAGCACTTGGGAGGCTGAGGCAGGAGGATCGCGAGTTCAAAGCCAGCCTCAGCAATGGCGAGGCACTTAGCAACTCAGTGAGACCCTGTCTCTAATAAAATACAAAAAAGGGCTGGGGATGTGGCCCAGTGGTTGAGTGCCCCTGAATCAATCCCCAGTACCAAAAAAAAAAAAAAAAAAAAAAAAAAAGCAGAATTATTTAATATATACAAATCACCCTTAGCTCAAGTGCCATCCACAAACATGTGCCTTGGTAGATGTGGCCAGTGGGCTACAGTCTGCAGACCTCCTCTGCTCCAAACCATTTCCAGTCATGTTTCTATTGGTAGCTCCTCAGTCCTGCTCTGCAGGTCATCTTATTCTCCCCCTGTCCCCTTTTCCCACTCCTACAGGCAAGCAGACTCTCTTAACTCCATCTCCTCCCTCCCACCCCTACCATACTGTCTTCATTTAGGATTTTATCAAATCTTGCCTGAATTATTGCAGAGCTGCCCATTTCACTTCACCCAAGCCACCTTTGACACTTGCCATCAGGAGCTACCCATGAGAAGTATAAATCCAGCCACATCAATACCTCACTGTTCTTCCATGCTGGTTCCTCCATACTGGTTCCTCCATCACCTCCAACAACAGCAATAAAGTCAGAAGCACATCAAAAGTACATGAGGTATTTTTTGAAGACCATCAATGCCCAGACAGCATGACATTGACATTCAGATTCAAGAGATCCAGGGTGGGTTCAATTTACACTTTTAAACTACTCACCAGTTGATTCTGAGGCAACCAGGATTGAGCCTGACTTCTGTACACATGGTTCCTTGGATCTGAAATGCCCTTCCCCTACTCTGCCTGCTCGATGAACTTCCAATTGTTTTCAAAACTTTCTTATACTGGTAAAAAACTGTCCCTGAATCTACTTACCCACCCCCCACAGTTAATTACATCCACCTCTGTGCTATTTCACATCATGGCATATGCCCATGACTATGTCACACTCTATGGCAATAGCTAGTCAGTCTTCCCTGTTGGGGTAAGTACTAGCTGGAATCAGCGTATCAACTAGTATGTGCTTACTAAACCTATCCTAAAACATGTTCACACCAGGTGTGTACTTCTCATCTATATTCCTCCCAAAATCAAATTTGACCACCTTCCAAAGGGGAAACCAAATGCTACCCACCAAAGCCTCAAACATAACTGATAACCACTCTCCATCCTCTGGAACCCTATACACTCTCTTATTCTCAGCACTAACTTAAATCTACCTTTAATCTCAATTCTCTATATACATATCCTACTTCACGGAATCCTACTTCTAGGAGGGCAGTTACCTCCTGTTACACCTAAGCACATTATTCCATGAACCCAATTAAATCAACACAATGAATGCAGTCTCTCTGGATCTTGTGCTCTGAATTAACCAAAAGGGATCTCAGTAAAAGTATTATAAATGAAGCTTAACCAAAGAGGAAAGTGTGTATGTATATGCTGTATATGCAAATTTAAACACCAAGAAGTTAATATAAAGAGATACCACAAGTATATAATATTGATTCTCTGGCACATAAAATAAAGCATTTTCAAATTTCCTCTCCTCTCTCCAATGAATTTCAAAAAGTCACTTCATAGGAACTTAAGCCTAAGACTTTTAAATCATTCATATATTAATTAATAACTGCATCTACAGAAATGCTCAGATCCTACCTTTATTTCTGGTACACTTTTAAACTGTTTTCCATCAACATAAAAATGGGAAAAAAACAAAAACATCCTATAAATCACAGAAAACACCCATTTCAAAGTCAAACAAGTTACGGAGTGCCTACTTCATTAATTCAATAAGCTTTCACTAGGTACTTGCTCTGCATGTATAAATCAGTGCAACTATATAACACAGGATCATAAAATCATGACCTCCACACTCTAGCCAGTAACCAAGCACTGAATACATACAGTTCCAATGGGGACACTCCAAGGAAGAGGACTAGCATCAGGATTTGATTATTTGTGGCTGTGTTGGGTGGGAGACATGGATCGGAATTCAGGAACCCAGTCTAAGAGTATTAAATTCAAGTCCCTGTTCCACATTATTATTCTTGGTTAGGCCAATAACTGTGGAGTCATCCTCGAGGAAACCTCCTCTCTCCTACATGCCACATGCAGTTACTCAGAAGAAACTTTTGATTTGACCTTCAACATACATTCCAGGTGAGACACCTCTCATCACTTCCTTTGTCTCCGCCCTGGTCCATGCCACCATCAGCTCTCGCCTTGATTATTTAAGAATGTGTGCCTGGGTTATTAAAGAGTCTCTACTGGTTCCCAGCTCCTATCTGCTTCTACTCCCTACCCATTCCACTCTCAACACAACTATTGAGGGTAGTCTGTTAAAATGTCCATCTGGATATCATCCCTTGGCTCAAAACCCTGCAATGGCTTCTCTCTCACTTGAACTTTTATTCCAAGTCCTGACAATGACCTACAAAGCCTTACAAATCTGGCCTTCTGTGACCTCCATTCCTACTAGTATCCCCTTAGATCTAACCAACTGACCTCCATACTGTTCCTCAACCTGTTCCCGCCACACCCACCCTGGGGAAGACTTTATTGTGGTTGCACCCTCTGCTGAAAAGCTTTCCACCAAAATACTTGTTTGGGTAAGTTCCCCCCTCCTTCAAGTCTCTGGTTAAATCTCACCTTCTCAATGAGAACTACTTTAACCATTCTTTTAAATGCATCACACTGCCCTCCAAGCCTTCTTTTACCCACTCCACTTTTACCCCCTGCCCTGAACACATACCATATTCCAATATGCGTTATAATTTATTTACTGTATTTTTCATTGCGTGACCCCACCCCACTAGGATGGCAATCTTTGTCTGAGGCACTGATGCAGCCCCAGCATCTTTAATAGTGCCTGGACTATGATGGGTATTTAAATATTTGTTCAATAAAATATCTTATCTTTTAGAGGGTCCTATGAATAAATCTAATGATTTTAGCTCCTCTCCCCAATCACTATGTTTCTATTGACTAAGTAATACGTAAAATTTCTTTAGCAGAAGAGGGAAGTAAAATCAGAGATTTAAAAAAAATTCTAAGAAATGGGATAGAGTCAGGCACGGTGGCACATGCCTATAATTCCAGCTATTCAGGAAGCTAAGGTAGAAGGGTCTCAAGTTTGAGATCCTCCTGGGCAACTTAGGAAGACTTTGTTCCAAAATGTAAAAAATAAAAAATAAAAAGGTCTGGGGATATAGCTCAAAGGTGAAGCATCCCTGGGTTAAAACCCAGCACTGCAAAAACCAAACCAAACCAAAAAAAAAAAAAAAAAAAGGATAAAAATAACATACTGGCTAAATCTTATTTACCCTAAAGTTTAATTGAGCTACAGAGGTAAAAATAACTTCAATTATTTTTACTTTTGGAGGAGACAGCATTCAGAACTCAAAATGAAACTCACTTGCAGGAGGGAACCACCATAACAATCTCTCTCTTTGGTGGCCCCACTAATTACACTCTCATTAATTAGTGTCAGAGAGAAGTTTCTCCACCTGTCCACCATTTACCACAGCTTCAGAATGCTGGGAGATCTCACCAGCAGCAAGGGGTCAAATATCAATCACTTTCACACTGGAAACACCTGGGATGCGTATTTGCTGGATCTGAACTAATTGTGCATAAATGTTCTTTCACATCAGTTGGTAAAGGATTTTTTTTTTTTTTTTTTTTTGAAGCGGGGGTACCTGAGATTGAACTCAGGAGCACTGGACCACTGAGCCACATTCCCAGCCCTATATTTTGTATTTTATTTAGTGACAGGATCTCAATGAGTGGGTTAGCACCTTGCCGTTGCTGAGGCTGGCTTTGAACTCGTGATCCTCCTGCCTCAGCCTCCTGAGCTGCTGAGATTACAGGCATGCCCCACCATGCCAAGCAAGATTTTCAGGCTCCTACCTTACAGTCATGTACTGGGGCAAAACACTGTGGAAACCAGCCTAAAACAATGTCTAAAATGTTTACTGAATACTTAAGAGTTATTTTATTTTCAATATAGAAATGATGCCTTTTTTTTTAAAGCAACCAACAGAATGGTATCTAGGAAATTGTGAACCTCATTTGCAAATGTGTGAAATAAAGTTCAGAAATGTTGAAGTGATTTGCTCCAGAGCAAAATGAATTTGGAGGGGGAGGATTGGAAAGAGACAATTTACATAAACTAATATGAACAACATTTAGCCACTCCAAATAACTCTGCCTCTATCCCTCTGTTATCATTAATTACTTCTGATGTGCAATACATCTGATTAAAATATAACATCTCATTGCTACACTAATGACTCCTTGGGTTTTTGTAATTTTGCCTGCAATTTTGGTGGTAATAAGTAGTCTGCTGGGAGGGATAAGATTACCGGAATTTTTTCTCCAACAATTTTAGCATTATAAAAGCACCATTCTACATTTTCAAAATCAAACATTTACCAAGTCGCTACTACAAACTGCAACATTCAATCCTCATGATGACTTGGTGAGGAAGTACTCCCACTGGGCCAGGAGAGAACTGAATCTTACAGAGGCTAAAATAACTTGTTCAAAGCTCCCCCCCAGCCTGCATCCACCTGACCATGATGCTCCACATGTGTCCAAACACAGCCCTGATCCTAGAGCGCTGACACTCTGCACACAGAATTTTTTGGCTTGGCTAATTCAGCTTCCTTGTCAGACCCAAGCCATCCCATCTCCACTGTTTGGCCTGGGGGTACTCTCTTCAGGAGACTGCCTCCCTCCTCCAATCTCCCAGCTTCTGGGCAACCTGGCATACCACATTACGTAACTTGGTTGGTTGACCAGCCTGTATCACCAGTCTACAAACTCTCTGAGGATCAGTGCTAACCATCCCTACCTCCTGATAACCAGAACCTAGTCTGTGCTGTCTTTAAATGTGGGATGACAAATGGTACAGTCCTGCATATGATCTCATCAAACCGAGCTAAACATTAGTATGCCATTTTATTGGTGTTAATCATTTAGTTAATGATATTAAGGAGCTTTATAAATAGATGGTATGTTAAATTTAATTTATTATTAAGCTCTGAGTTAAAAATACTTAGTGATAACAAATTGATTTTTATTCTGCCCAAAGAAAACACTTAAGGGAAGTGTCATGTTTTAAGTGAATCACAGAATTTCTTAGTTGTCTGGATTCCACCATTGCCATCATGTTTCAAAATCCAAAGAGGACCAGAGAAAATGACATTTCTAAAGAGGGAAGTCCAATGGAGCCTACAGATACCAAGAGTTCCTGGGAGGACTGGGGTGAGACTGCAGGTACCCTATCTCCTTTGAGTTCTACTGTGATTGGTATAACAGAGACCGGGCTTCCAAGCGTAATTTGGAAGAGGACTGCATAGCTAAAAAAAAAAAAAAGTCTAGAAACCACTGGCAGGTTGAAAGGAACAGCACCCGCCTAGCCTCCTGACCAAGATGGCATGCCCCCCCACCTCCGTGGCCAGTCACATTTATACTTTAACCAAGAAACTGAGACATCTATTTCCCAAAGATTACCAGAGTTCCACTAAGAAAATACAAAGTGGGCCAAAGGTTAAGGCAAGAAGTGTGAAGTCTCTCTAGAAAATAAGGGGTCATGACTGGGGAGGGGAGAAATCGGTTAGACAAAGATGATCTAAAACAAAAGGAATGATTGTCCTCAGTTTCTAGCCCAGAGGTTTCAAAATAAGGATGAGTCTGCAAATAAGGATGAGTTTGCCAACAGCTGAATTCTTAGCCCTTTTCTTTTCTTCTGGGCACTACCCTCACTCAGGACTATTTTTAGCTACAGGAGAATGGGGAGCACTGGAAAACCTCAGTGCAGCCCAGTCTTACCTTGCATGCCCTGCAGGGACTCAGGCTATCTTTAATTAATGTCTGAGGGACTGGAGACCAACCCTCCTGGGGGTAAAAGGAAGCACAATGGTGAAATTCTACCAGGCAGGACTGACTGATAGCTACTGGTATACTGTTCCTGAGGGCCTGGAGCTATTTTTTTTTGTTGAAAAAGGGGCTCCATCTGGAACATTTTGAGAGCAAAGAAGTAGATTCTGCATATTTAAGTGTGCAGAAAACAGTGCTGTCTGTTTTATCTAGCACTGCCTCCCGGTTTCACAAAGCTCAAACTAGGTTTTACCAACAAATAAATTTAACATGATTTTTATACATTGTCTTTGAGATAAAAAATTTTACTCTAGGTGACTCCACTCCCTCTAGCCATCTAGTCCATATTTTAAAACAAAGATGAAAAATATTTCTCATAATTTAACTTTTACAGTCTTTCCCTTTTGCAATATCCCCCAAGAGCTGTAAAAACTTCCAAAACCAAAACAACTTGTTGCCATCCTGAATTATCTTTATTAAACTTTAGAGCCTAACTGTATCTTTGGAAACAAACAATCTATTATGAAATACATGATAATGTCACGTGTTCTATGAACTACCCCAAACTCACCAGCATCAGCTTTAGGTACACTGCAGACAATGATGATAAAGAGGGAGAAGATAGAATGCTACCATTTCAAGAAAAGAATCAGAACCACAAGGTTTACAGGTTAATAACAACAGACCTGTGCACACTGCTGACTCAGGAATCAATCAGCTGAGTATGTACGAAGAAAGTAAGGTACTCGGGGTTAGGTCAAGAAAAATTCAAGTGAGATTCAAATAAATTCTGAATTCACATCCAATGTATTGCAGACTACAGCAAACTACCTTCTTCCTTCACTCCATTAACTGAAATAAGTCTGTTTAGCTAATATTCCACTAGTTGATTTTAAAACACAATTCAGAATTCTCTTTTAGCTGAAGGAACCTAATATGGCTTTCCTCACTTTTGCTGAAAAATACTGCACTAAAACCCTGATGAGTTGAAGCAACGGTTTCAGTTTTGAGTAGTCAGGTAAAAACCAGCCCACCACATTCAGAAGTATTTGAGTTTTCCACCCTCATTCTGTAGCTGGGTCTTTACCAGGATGGTCCTGGACACCAGACCCAAGACCAGTGTGTGTTCTGAGTAAGCCAAGAAGGCCAGCTGCAAGCAGATGGACGTGCTCACGCCATTAAACACTGCTCACAGGGGGAGTGCCTGGGAAGTTGTCACAAAGGATCCAGCAGAACCTGCTTCTCCTCCCAGTTTTTATTAATTATAGGAAAAAAGAAGATGCCATGAGATGAGCCAACAAAAAGAAACTATCAGGAAAACACATTAAAAGATAATCAATTTACTAGAGAAACTTGGGACAGGGATTCAGGTAAGTGTCAGACCCACACAAGTGACCACTCCAGTGACAGTAAAATAAATGAATGGATTGATGCCAACCCGGAGTAGACAGTCACCTGCACAGGGCTGTCAGCCAAGTGGAACAGTGCTGTCCAACAGAACTTGCAGCAACAATGGACGCGTTCCATATTCCTGTTGTCCGATGCACTCATCACTAGCTATTTAAGCAGTTGATATCTGTCCAAGTGAGAGAGTAATTGAATTTTTCATCCCATTGAATTTCAACTTAACACATGTGGCACCTGTGTGCAGCACTGACTAGCATGAATCTAGAACACTTTAAAAGCTCACCAAGCACAGAAGTCTCCTGCATAAGCAAGAAGCTCAGACGAACCTGATGTCACTTATTTCCCCCCAAGAATTAGGGGGGGAAAAATCAGTTCTCTCCTTAACCACTTTAGTAATTACAAAGCACTTTAGAATCATGTTCTAGCTCACTGAAGTACAGACCTCCTTATTATGATTAGAATGTAAAATGTTTAAGCAGTGAAAAGCTGCTTTTCTATTACTTTAAATGATGAGAACTGGGGAGGCAAAACAATTAATTTTGGAACATATTTGAATTTTTAAATTTCTCCTAAGGTGAAATATAAACTTTGTATCAAACACAACAAAATACTGGTTAAACTGCTTAAAAATTTTTGTCATTGCTGTTCTCAAAAGTCAGTTAAGGCCCTTGATGTGATTGTGTTTTGAAATCTTTAGTGGGGGAAAAAAAATCAACCAGTAAACAAACTCCCCAAGAGCTCAGACTGAAAAGGAATCATTCCAATGACAGTTCCAATAGCAATTGCGTAGTTAAGGGGTGGGGAGAAGAGTTCAGCTGCTCTTCCAGCCACAAGTCCTGAACATGCTTAAAAAGCTCTCCCCTGGCTTGTGATCTGCATCTCATTTGTACACCTAAAAATCACTGCCCCTAGCATCCTTAATAAACACTGGTTGCAAGCTTCTAGCTTCATGTATTGCACACTATAGCTTTAAATGGCAGTACATTCTAAAGACAAGTCATCTAGGGACACAGGCTCCCTGTACATTACACACCAAGGCAACAGCAGAAACAAACTATATTGAATATCAACTGGTGTTCTTTCAGAAGTTCCTAGAGATTATGTTTAGTGACCCTGAATCTGTTTAAACCACATAAAATGACACCAATTTTGATGAAGGAAGTTTTTCAAATCCAACCAAGCAACAGGAGAAAATTCCGATTGTAGCATCATAAATATACCACAATGAAACCCATTATTCTGTATAATTAAAATGCATAAAATATAAACTTGATAGTTTAATAGACTAAGTGGACTACTACTATAATTTAAAACAGACAAACACCATATCTTTTCTAATATATTATTTTGACAGCAGGACACTTGACAAAAGGCTGACTTTGAGGTCTGAGTGACAGTAAAATGAGCGAATGAACTGATGCCAATCTGGAGTAGGCAGTCACCTGCATGGGGCAGATGTCTATACTTGATTCTACCCACCTTTCAACTATTTACTAACAATTTGCATAAACTCAGAAATGTGCAAATAAGCAGGCAGCATGAATCCAGATTGATGCAAGTAATAGAATTTAAATGTTAAGGTGCCACATCAAAGAGTTAAAGTCTGTTCCAGCCAAAAAGGATTGATAATAACTGATGCAAGAAAGAGAATGCAGGTTTACTATACATCAACAGCAACATTATTACTCAAAAAGCTAATTCTACCTTAGACTGCATTTACAAATTGGAAACTGCCAAGAAAGTTACTATTCCCTACTAAAATTAGTACTGCAGATGTTCAGGGTATTGCATTTTGACAGCAGCAACAGCAGTTTCAAGACCAAATCTCAAAGTTTGTACTTCCTCTTCCCCTCCATGTTAAGAGTCAGAAGTCTGTCTAGTCACACTTGGAAGAGGAAGGAGAGATCCAGAGAGGAAGGAAGTGGAAAGGAGTCTTCTGTCTCCAAATGTCTAAAGGCCTGACATTTTAAGGAATTAGATTTATCAAGTGTGGTTCCAAGGTACAGAAAGACAATCAAAAAGAAACAAACTTCAGTTCAAAACGCAAAAGAACATTTCAAGGATCAGCTGTTCATAAATGGATTGGCCCACCTGGAAAAACAGTGAGTACCTCATCACTGAAGGCCAGACCTGATTACCCAAGGAGGTTTCCCCCAGATAGAGATGCTAGAGTAAATGACTCTTCCCACCCTTCCCTTGCACAGGGCTTTCACAGTAGAGATGGGCTCCCTAACTCCAACAACTCTCCATTCTCTCTGTCAATCTAGATTCTATATCAGAATGCAATTAGTATGCAATGTTAAGACAGGCAGTACAGCTACAATTTACAAAAAAAAAAAAAAAAAAAAGGAAATCCCAGTGTTATAACAAAAGTTAGGAACACTAGGCACACTGATAACTACTAAAACATACAGTTAGATAGCCAACTCAGGATACCAGAAGCAATGCTCCCAGATACGGTATTCATATTCTATGAATTCTATATAGCTTCCTTAACCCATTTTCCTAAACATTCTAAATGTCAGCAGGTTAATAGGTTTCAAACTCAAAAAGACCAAGTTGGTTTCCTGAAATTAGAGTGAGCCTCTTACCTTATTTAAAAGGTTGCAAACAAGAAGCCTATGCAAAAAGTTTTTATACAACCCCAGTTCAAGAGAAATGATCCTAATTCCCCTAATAACACAGACTGAGGTGTAGAGAATGAAAGCAGGACTTACTTCTAACTGCAGATATCTAATTCTGCCCCCATTATTTCCTCCTATACTAAGCTGACACTGTAGTGTTCACATGGATGCCTAACGTGGTTTGGGTTCCCTGCTAATTCTACCCTAGTCACAAATTACAGATCTGAGAAGCTCATTACCCAACTATTCAAATTCTAAATGATATCATTGTCATAAAAAGTACTTTCAGAAACTTCTCTACAAAGTACTTCCTCCCTGACTGGAAGGTACCTGTCCCATAATACACCAAATGCTCTAGAGAAAGGCCTATCCCTGCCTGACTCCAGGACCTGTAGAATAAATGTGTCTGAAACCTACAGCTGTCAAAGTCATAGCTTTCAGCCTGAAGGATACCACCTGATCTGCCCGCCAGGCTTTACCTTTCTGAACGTGGATGATATCCGGGAAGTTGGCCAGGTGCCCTTGATACAGCGCTAACAGGTCCATGACTGGGTCCAGGTCCTGCCTGGGCTGCTCCGCAAAGAGCTCGCCGATGGCGTCATAGGCATCTCCGGTGAAGGCAATGGCCTGATTCAGGCCTGCTGAGAAAGCCTGCTGGTCCAGCTCAAAGGCCTGGCTGAGGCCACGGAAAGACTGGCCCACCTTCTGATACTCCTTCTTGAAGCCCGTCACCTGCTTGCGAGCGAACTCGTTGGCAGTGTGGTTGAGCTGCAGCGTGCTGTCATCCATCTTCTTGGTGAAACACTTGAAACCATCAATCTTGCTCTCCACCTCCTGCAGGTCAAGAGCTGCTGCAGGCGGTGTGCTCAGGGTCAAGAAGAAGTTGGCGCCCACCATCTCGTCCTTCTCGGCCTTCCTCTTACCCTGTTTCCAGGCCTTCTCATCTGTGCTACTGGGGCAGGTCAGGAAGTGCTGGAAGACGTCACACTGTGCCAGCACTGGGTGGCTGGCCATGTGGTTCATCCACCAGATCAGGCCTTTCCTGCGCTTGGAGATGAAGTCCTCTTCGAAGCGGCCAGTAGCCTGCTTCTCAGGCAGGTGGGGCACAGAGATGACAGGGAACTTCTCAGCCAGGCGTGCATACAGCCAGTCGAAGTGCTTGTAGCGCCTGTGCACCGGCACCTGTGTATGTGTGGGCACCAGCTTGTAGGAGATGTAGCTCTTCATGCCCTTGAACTTTGTCTGCTTGGTGGGGTCGTCGATGGTGCACTGGAAGGGGTAGGGGTTCTCCTGCCACTCGGGGCCATAGGGCCCTAGCACCACGCATAGCTTGTCCCCATCCTTCACGAAGCCTGATGCCTCGCCCAACACGAAGGCCTCCCCACCTGACTTGACAAAAGTGGAGAAGCGGTTGAGGTTGCGGCTCACCGTGGCCGAGCTCTTGGCCCCCGACGGGTGGTGCTGCGGAGGTGCGGATCCACCGCGGGAGCCCAGCGACAAGTCAGAGCGGGTGGACAAGCGGTAGCGGCCAGCCGCGCCGCCGCCCGCGGACGACGAGCCGTCGAGGTCCGGGTAGGTGCCGCTGCCCAGCACGCCAGGCTCATCGGCCACCGTGGAGCTGTCGTCCCACTCGTCGTCCCAGTCATCGTCGCTGCCCTGGCTGGCCTGGTAGCCGCCGTACAGCTGCTGAGGCGACGGCTGCAGGACGCCCCCGGCGTACGGAAAGCCCGCGCCGGGCGGCTGGAAGGTGCTCGGCAGCGGCGCTTGCTGAGGCTGCAGCAGCGGCTGGAAGGCGTCGGGCGGCGGCTTGAACGAGGCGGGCGGCGTGGCCGGCAGGGGCTCGAAGCCGCCGGGCGGCACGTTAGCGTAGCGAGCAGGGGCGCCCGGGGCGCCGTCGCCGGCCGGGCCGGGCTCGGGGGCTCTGATCACCTGCACGTACGAGGCCGGGAAGAGACCGCGGTCGCCGCGGCTGTTGACTCCCTCGAGCCAGCCCTCGATGTCCTGCTCGCTGCACAGGCTCAGCACCTCGTGCTCCCGCAGCGAGATCTCGCCTGGGTTCTCCGACCTGAAGTCGTACAGCGCCCGGGCGCGCAGCGCCATGGTCCTGGCGCCCTGGCGGGAGGTCCCGATACCGGCCCCCTGAGCCCGGGCCCCGCCCAAGGGGCTCGCGATGCTACCCGCACCCTGGCGCACAGACTAGAGCCCTAAAGGCAGCCTGCAGCCCGCCTCTCCGGCCCGCCGGTCGCGCCCTCCGCGCAGCTCCGCTCGCAGCCCCGACTGCCGCGCAGGGCCGCCGCCGGCCGGGGGCGGGGCCCGCGGCCTCCCACGTCCCCAGCTGCGCTAATCCACGGCCGAGAGCCACGTGCCAGGCGAGAGCAAGCGATGGCCGAGCTGTCGCGCAGGCCGCTCGACCCGACTCCGTGGCGCTGCTGCCCCCTTGTGGCTGCAGCTGCTACGTGAGGTCCCGGAGATGAAAGCAAGGCGGGTGGAGGAGGTGCTTTCTATTCAGGAGTAAATATTTGAGGATTTTTTTTTTTAGAGTTAAAAACCATATTTTTTTAAGTTAAAAGTTTAAAGGTTCTTCCCAGAAGTAAGTTAGTATTTGCATGCCTGATAAACTTTCTCACTCTGAGCGCCCAGTGACGATTCCTAGATGAGTTAACCCCTACATGTAATGAAGGATTTTACAAGGAAGATTATTGATTGCACAATGCATGCCTATGCCAGGGGGTTATTCACTGATAGAGCTTCCCTTCCCTCTTCTCTGGAGCCTTTTGGTGTGGAGAGGAGGAGATTGACAGAGCAAAGTAAGAGCTAGGGAAGGTGTTACGTTTGACAAAATCAGAAGCAAAGAGTGTTGTAGCGAGAAAGGAGCTGGAGAGTTGCCAGCAAATAAGTTGTGCTCAGAAGGCTAAGGTTTTGCATGTGTCCCCTCTCCTCCCTGAGACAGAGGGGGTGCACTTCTAGACTTCAGAACCAGGCTGTTGAGTTCCAATCAGTGTTCCTATACAAACTAGCTCTGTGACCTTGAGCAAGTCACTTATATTGTATCTACCTCCTAGGGTTGTAGTGGGAGTTCATCGATAATGTTATACCAATGAAACGTTAATACGTAGCATACACTGTACATGGTCAGCATAGTTTCAGTGTTTGTTGCTGCTATTATTGTTATGGAAAGTCAGATTCCTGCCTCTTTCATAAAGAGAATAAAGCGTAATTGCAATTGCAGGGTGTAAGAAAGGTCTCAGTGTTCACACCTCTTTTCCTGATCTGAGATCAGTGACTATCCCTCTCCAGGTCATCTCTATGTCTCACTAAATTTGTGTTATTTTAAAGATAAGTAGATTATAAATCACTTCCTGAAATATTAATCAACTCCGGTCTCCTACAGTTGCCTTGTTTTGTATCTTCTTTTCTTTCAGTGTATAATTTGCCCAAAGCTTATTCTTCACATAATCCCCTCTTATTAAGTCTAGCCTAATTATTCCTTTGAAGACAACTCTAATTGGGGTTCAGCATTCATATGTCATTAATTTCAGCCTGTTCTCTGACCCTTTTCCTGCAAATGTGGGAAACAAACCAGAGGAGTGAACCATTTTTGTAAGGACTCTGATACTCTAAGCATCCTGCACAAAATCGCTAACATAACAGAACTATTCCCTCAGGGAATGCCATAATGCAAAACCTTAATACAGTTCAGCAAATCAATTCTAAATTACAACATTTTTTAGCTGAAAACTCTGAATAGAACTATTCTCACAGTGAATAACGGGGACCATGGAATTTCTTTCTTTTTTTTTTCCATATTTTTAATTGGTGTACTATAGTTGTACATAATGATGGGATTTGTTGTTACATATTCAAACATGTACTAGATATAACAATACAATTTGGCCAATATCATTCTCTAGTATTTCCCTTTTCCTTCCTTCTTCTCCCTCCTCCTGGTCCCTTTCTTACACTCTACTGATCTGGGATCCTTGAATTTCAATGACAATACTTTATGTGGCCAGAAATATGAAGTCAACATTAAACATCTCAAATACAGATTATTTTATTAACTCATGAAATGAGAAGCTAACCTGGAATATTTAAGATAAACATTTAATTTCACTATTTGGTGGTTACTCTTTAGATTCAAGTGTTAATTACAGTAACTTCAGACTTATTTCAGGTGTGACAAATCCAGTTCAAGGTGATGGTTTTTGCAGAAGGCTGAGCTGCTGTGGAAGCAATACTTGAGGAACTCTTGAGTGTCTAAGATTGGTTGTAGCACAGGTGCATAGGCATTTGCAGGTGCTCAGCTTGTGAAAGTCAAGTTCAAGGACTTCGTGCCTGCCAGGCATCTAGCTTCCAGGAAGATGGAGACAGGCTATCCTGGTGCTTGCCCTTATGGACTGAGTGGCAGGAAACAGCTTACCCCTAAGGGTCTTGGACATGTAGAAAACATGTTCTAATACTAACAACTTGTAACTATTCACTCAGGAAAGTAGACTCAATAATGCATTTTTTAAAGATTTCTCGAGAAAAATGAGGATATTATTTATAATTTTAGTTCACACAGTTATTATATCTATCGATAATTGCTATTTCATTATGCCTTTGTAAAAAGTCTTTAGGTGACTCTAAATGGCCCCAAACAACAGGATTTTCTCACTTTTTCCCTTTGCTGGAGACACCGAGGTCTGCCCGTTGGTTGTCTCTTCCATTGAGAGAGGCCATAATAGTTCCTTTGCTACTTCTGAAACAATGCAAACACATTTCTGCTTCAGGTTTTGCCTTTGCTGTTTTCTCTGCCTGGAAATGTATTCCCCCAAGAGATCCACCATGCTCTACCTTCACTTCATTCAGAATTGACCTGGCTCCTCCAAGCTTCCTTTCTTCTCCTCCCTTGGAGAACCAAGAAGTAAGATGGAAGGAGCTTGGGTCCTTGAGTCATGGACTCCAATCACACTTAGTAGAAGAAAAATTTTACATTGGGCTAAGCCCCTGAAATTGCAGGGTCTATCTGTTGAGACAGCTGGCATTAGTTATCCTGACTAGTAAGGTTTCCCTCCCTCTCATCCCACCATCCATCAGCCAGTTTCATTTGTCTTTGCAGTACTTACTGCCTAATCTTATATACACATTAGTTATCTACTAGAATATAAACCTCTTCCAGGCAGCAGGTTTGTTCTAGACACTAAGGATGCAGCAATGAACAAAGTATTTGTTCAACTGAATGAATGAGAGAATGTCTGTTATTTCCTAGATAATGTCAGCTCCTAGAAGTACCTCTTACTGTCTGGGTCTATTGGCCTAGGCCCCTCTGCTGCCACTTTTCTTTAACAACCTTAAAACTAACTCAATTACCCAGAACACAGCTGTGAACTTTCTGAGATTGTTAGAAAGTTTATCATTGCCAAGTGAGTAATTGTTTTTAAAATAACTCTAAATGATACTTGAAAACCATTCATATGTGTCGAGCATTTCTCAAATGTATACATATGATTTTATAAGCACTTCCATCTTTATTATTCCTTTCTCTTCACAGCAGCTCCTCCACACATAGAGCAGACATTGTCACCTCCTTTATCACACATCAGGGCACCCAACCACAGAGAGGACTGTCTGCTGAGGTCAAAGGGCTGTCAAGTGATCTAATAACTATTCAGCTGTCCTGATAACTTCCATCCACTGAGTCACAGGTCTGCACTCTGCTGAGTCCTCAAAATTACTATTATTATTAAAGAGCACTGACCACTTACCAGAAACTTTGTAACTGAGGCTTAATAGGAGGCCTGGATTCAGAAATAGAGCTGTCTTTGAAAGGAAGGCTGCTATGTCCCTTTGTCAAATGAATGAGTAAAATGGATGAAATTTTCTAAACCTTAGTCTATAAAATGGGAATAAAAACCTACTTCATAGGGTCATATCAGGATTCAGTGAAATAATTAGGTTACATAATGTTTTACAGTGCTCAGGTGAAAAAGTATTTTCACATAATTAAAAGCAGTACAGTTCTTAATTAAAATCAGTTTCCCAAATTATGTGCTTTATTCTTGAGGTAAATGCTTGGTGTTGATTTGGATGAATTTCCATATTTAGATTCTATAATGTTAGCTTCCTCTGCAATGATATTTATAGTTATGAATGTATAATTACCTAAAAAGTTATCCACTGCTATTGAAGAAATCCCTCCTTTTTTCTTACTATACATTTTTCATACACAGCACATTTCTGCTCCAAAATCAAATAAAGAGCATGATTCAATATTCATTATCTGACAATTCCCTTTATAAATTATCCTCTTTCTTCAAATATGTGTTTCATTAAATTAACTCAGCTATTGACTGATGAGTGTGTTCTTGTAGATACATTGCCTTGTTGTTAACTGCCCTATTTTGAGTTATGGTCTTTTTTCTTCTAATTTTCAATATATTCACATTTTTATAGTTTTATAAGGCAATGGTTTGGTTCCTCAAATATGGAACCAAAGTCACAAACTATCAAACCAAGGCCTAAATCTGGCCTATCATTTGATGGGATGGGCATGTAAAATACAGAGGTTCCCTGAATATGACAGTTTGACTTATGACTTTTCAATGGCACAAAACCAAAATGCATCCAGTAGAAACCATACCATGAATTTTGAATGTTGATCTTTTCCTATTTGTGGCATGATGCTCCGGGGCAGCAGCAGGGAAGCCAAGCTGTGAGTCAGTCACGTGATCACAAGGGGACACAACCAGTACCTTATTCTGCAGTGCACTCTGTGACTAAGTTATGATGTTCTATAGTTAAGGTATATTAAATGAATTTTCAACTCACAATATTTTCAGTTTGTGATGAGTTTATCAGGTCTTGACCCCCTCATAAATTGAGGAGCAACTGTATTGGAAATTTCTCATTCAAAAATATGGATTCTAGCATGTTTTGAGAAAAGGAAAAATCAGAATGTCTGGCCACACGGAGCCAGCATTTCTACTTAGCAATTATTAACTTGTCCCCATTAGGCAGGGCATGTTGATCTCAAGTATACCACGGTCCCCACTACTCTTTGGAGTCTTGAACCCAAGACTACCTTCCATTCCTGCCCCTGTAGACATAGGAGGGTTTGTATCTCTCACGTGTTCCAGGGGAAGAATAATACCCCTGTGGTATCACCTTGGGCAGTTCACATCTCTCTCTGAGCTCATCACTCACTTCCATATATCTTCTGGATACCTCCCACCGGATATTTGTTGGAATATCTGCCCTTCTTCCACTAAACAAGTAGGCACTAGAATATACACTATACCTGCTCCACCCCTTGAGGAGCTAAAATTGACATGGTCAGGGAAGACTTTCTGAAGTAAATGTGCTGAATTTGATTAATTCGGCTACAATGGGATGAGAAAGAGGTGGAAGATGACTTTTATTTCCTGATGAGTACCAGAAACTTAAGAGCCCATCCTTCCTCTTTCATTTATTGTACTACATGTGTGGGCCACTCAGTTGTTAGAGGCTGTGACTGGAAAGGTCCCTGCACTCATGAAACTTAGAGTCCAGAAGATCTGGTGGATGGAGGGGTCATTTGCTCAAATAGATCAAATGGTCTTTCCAGTGACCAGTCCCCACCCTGAGGCTTCCTAGGGCTGCCAGCCATCAGTCCACTCAGGAGCAGAGTAAAGGACACTTTAGACTTTCTAAGGATTTTAGGAGCTGTGTGCCAGAAAACTGGAAGACAAAAATATATATTTCACAAGATCATACTTGGAAACTAAAAGAGAATTTCAAGGAAGAGAAGAAAGCATTCCACCAGAAAAGGAAGTATTCGTTTGAATTTAGCTGAAGAGTTTGACAGACAAAAGGTGTCCAAACCCTGCCACCTGACCCCAGACCTGCTACCTTCTGGGTTTTCCTTCTCTAACAATGGTGTTCATGCATGGCAGCTCTTCCAAGGTGGGAACCTCAGAGTCATCTTAACTCCTGTCAATCCTTCATCTCCCACCTGAACCCCACATCTAGCCCCTTTGTCATCCCCACAGCCACCACCTGAGTTTAGGCTGCTCCTTACTATAATGAGCAAGTGCAATGCCCTGGCATTGTTTACTTTTCACTTTCACTATACTAGCCTTCCCACTGGCTGTTCAACATCCCGTCAAAACTTGGGACTTTTGCACATGCTTCCCTCTGGCTCGAGTATGCCCCACTTGATCTACTTGGCAGAACTGTGTATCATCCTTTGAGACCCTGCTCCTCTTCTCCCCAGAAGCTTCTCTTGGCAACCCTGAAGAATGATTCATTCCTTCCCTGTGTTCCCACTGCAGTTCATTCACACGAATCATATGGCATCTATCCCACCGTGATATAAGGATTTATTATCAGTCTATAGGGCTGCTCCCATTTACATGAATTTCAGGTGTGAAAGGTCCAGGAGTTCAAAGTAGTGGTTTTTAAAGTTCAATAAGATCCCTAATTTATAACCTGTAATCTCTGTGGTTTCCTTTGAGCAGGGAGGTACTCTAATATTTTATGTGGCGGTGGTCAAGTGTATAGTAGCCATAGGAAACAGATATATTATAAATGTGGACATTAGCCAAATTTGAGACAATGGAAGGAGATGTTTGGGGATAAATGTGAGTTTATGTTTCAAGATATAGAAGTAGAAAGACTCTTCTGTTACCACTGTTTAGTTCAGAAAAGAAAAAAGTTAGAATTCATGCTATTGTTGTATATACAACAACAGCAAAAAAAAAAAAAAAAAAGAATGTCTCCAGAAGACATATGAAGAAGATGGAAAGGAAGGAAAGAAGGAAGGAAGAAAAGAAGGTAGGCAGGCAGGCACACACACCTGGTTGCTCTAGGTACGCCAAGTTCTCACGGTCCCTCACTGCTAACCTTGCGGACTCTCCATGTGGGACTGAATCCATGCTTCTAATATAAATTCAAGAGAAGCCTTTATCTCATTAACATATGAGAACTCTATTCATTCATCTTTGTCTAGAGGGTTAGAAACTGCAGGAGAATCTAAAATTCAATGAAGTAAATCAACAAGCAAAACCGAAACAACAAAGAACCGAACAAAATCTAACTGGAAATTTACTAAGAATTGATTTCATGATACATTGCCACCTCCTTTAAGACACCCACCAGGTTTCAAGAAACTGACGTCTGTGAGACAAGGAAATGAATATGTACATAATAGACTATTACTCAATGAACTTAACATAGCTTTCCAGGAGAGTATTACCATTTATAAAACAGATTTTGTAAGGGTAAAACTGCATACAAATACAATAATCTACCTTACATGAGATGATTACTATTTAAATATGACAGGTAATAGCATTTTAAAGAAGTTATTAATTAAAATGCCACATCAGATAGGCAAAACCAGTGGGCCTGGTGGAGGGGTAGGGGGTGATAGGGAGATGAGGACCGTTGATAAACTGAGCGCTTACCCCATCTAAAGGGCCCATATTCCTGCATGGTGACATGCAGGAATATGGGCCTTCTGCTGCTATATGCCTTGATTTTTCTGAGAATCCAGAAATCGTGATTTGTATGTAAGAAGTCCTGATTTTGAAAACATCATATAGGCCAAACAACATGTATCTAATACCAGGATTTACCTTACCAGCTCTGGTAGGGCAATATCCGTTTTGAAAGTCCAAGTTATTTTTTACCTGACTTAATCCTGACTGGAAAAAGAGTATCAGAGACCTTCCAGACAACACTGTGTGGCACACACTATATTTCTGGGACCATTTGGAGATCTTTCAGGCATAGGGGTAATAGGAAAGACTGAGATCAGGAGGAGGGATACCCATTTCCAAACAAGGTGAGGTCATGGATTTTCCCCAGAGCAGCACTGGACAAGCCCTTCCTTTAGAGAAGACCTCTGCTATCTTTAACAGGACTCCAAATGCCCTGTCATGACAGGAGAAGGCAGGCTGCTTGTGGTGGAACATCTTTCCCATCTCATTCTACTCAGAGGACATGTTTATAAAAATCAGAGGAGCAGTGGAGAAATGGATCTGATGACTTTTCAATGGCATAGACAGCACTGATGTCAATCAATTTCACATGAAGATCTACGTGTCCATAGTGTCATTGTCACAGCTTTTCAAACTGACTCAAAATTATACCTAGAGAAGAATTTGCAGGCTCTCTCTCTCTCTCTCTCTCTCTCTCTCTCTCTCTCTCTCAACACACACACACACACACACACACACACACACACACCATGATGAATATCAGATAAAGAGATTCACATTCAGGTAAGCAAAACATTTTAAACAAGAATAGGTGGCTTGCTTTTGAGGAAATCTTATCATGAATATTTCCTTTAGTAAAGAATTCTTTTAACATATGAAACATGTGTAAAGGGTCTGTATAAGTTCATACATATGTATAAACCAAATTCGTGTTTTTATATAAAATAACATCCAGTATCTGGAGATCAGTCTGATGGCTAAATCATCAAGCATCCAGAAACATTGTAGTGATAGGCCTGAAGTTTCTCTTGTTGCGGTTTTTATGTTTTACTTTATTTTATTTGGCACTGTGTTTGAACCAGAGATACTTTACTAGAACTATCTCCCCAGTCCTTTTTAATTTTTATTTTGAGACAGGGTCTCCCTAAGTTGCAGAGGATCTCATTAAGTTGCTGACCTAATTGTGATCCTCTTGCCTCAGCCTTCCAAGTTGCTGGGGTTACAGACATGTACCACCATGCCCAGCTTTAACTAATATATTTTTAAAAACACCTTGGCAGCACACAGAGGCTTGAGCATCATACCATGGGGCGAAAGGCCACATGGGTGGGGAGCTAGAGCAACACCTAATATTTTGCCATTAAGTATCCGGGAGGAAGAGATGCTTGCAGTCTGCAGTGGATGCCAAAACCAATCAGTTAAGAGAATCAAGCTTTACTGTACCCCAAAGTACTCTCAGTAGATTCAGCTTCAATGTTGGATCGAACTGTTGCTAGGGAGAGGTGAAGTAAGAGTGGGATAACCATAGTGCAATCTTTCCTTTAAAGTGAATCCAAAGAAACCTCTTAGCGTTGTTTACTTGTGCTATTTATCAAAATCTGGGCTCCCATAATTTATAAGCCAAGTGTGCACAGCAAATTTCTGGGTAGTTTTGATCTCAGGCTTCCCAAGTACAAATACTTCCCAAATACAAATACTGCTTTCCGGGGAGGGCACTGAGAAGGCCAATTGGGCACAGAATTTGTCCTTCAGACAACCTTCAACTTGTTTCAGGAGAAGTTTTCCAAGGTTAAGAGCTGGTAGGAGGAGGCATGGGATTAAACCCAGGTCTGCCAGATGCCAAGCCTTTGTTCCTAGCCACCATTGTTCTTCTTCTCTTTTGGAGAAGGCAGAGGAACACAGGTGCTGCCTGTGGGCTTTGTTTTTAAAGTCTTTTGAATAGGCATGATGCTGACGTGATCCAAATTCGACAACATAAAGCAGGCTGTGGAAAGTCTTCCTCCAGTTCTGTCCAGTCTTTGCCCACAACCCTCTCTTCTGTCTCTGTACAAAAGCACAGACACTTTTGTACTTTCTTGTTATTATTCAACAGTTTCTTTACACAAATATATTTATCCATCCCCTTCCTTTAAACTAGAAGTAGTATATTATAACAGCCTATAATTTGCTTCTTTTTTTTTTTTTTTTTTTTTTTTTTTTTTTGGTACCAGGGATTGAACTCAGGGGCACTCGTCCACTGTGTCACATCCCCAGCCTGTTTTTGTATTTTATTTAGAGACAGGGTCTCACTGAGTTGCTAAGTGCCTCGCCATTGCTGAGGCTGGCTTTGAACTCGTGATCCTCCTGCCTCAGCCTCCCAAAGTGCTGGGATTACAGGCGTGCGCCACCGCGCCCGGCTTGCTTTTTTAATTGAGTGATAATATCTTAAAAATATCTCCATGCCAGTTTATGGTGTAGAAGAGAAAAGATGATTTTCTCTTTCACATCCATATCTTAGTTGAGAGGGAACCTTCTCATGAAAAGTTAACAAGAGAAAAAACCAACAAAAGCCTTTTGACACATGTACCTCAGGTATTCATGGGAGATGAACCAGAGAAATGAGTAAATATCTAGAATAGACTTCAAAAAGTTGTCTTAGACTTCAGGCTTAAATACCATGATCTGCTGAAATAAAAAATGAATGGTGCAGGGACAGGCCTGGCGCAATAGAATGGCCAGGAATAGCACCATTGATGAAGACCTGAAGTGATTTAATTCTCCTTCTCTTCCTGCTGCATGGGTAGAGAGAAATTCCCTTTAGAGATATAGATTTCTCTTACAAAAGGGTAACTTCTCAGAGCCTCCCCTGTGCGTAAGTTTCTCAGAATAATTCCTATGCTAAAGATAGGGCCATATTTTGAGATGGTGTATCCTGGACCCCATCCATAGAGTATCCTCGTTTTTTTTTTTTTTTTTTTTTTTTTTCTTTTCTTTTTTGGTACCAGGGATTGAACTCAGGGGCACTCAACCACTGAGCCACATCCCCAACCCCATTTTGTTGTTGTTGTTGTTTATTTAGAGTCAGGGTCTCACTAAGTTGTTTAGTGCCTCGACATTGCAGAACTCATCTCTTTTACAATAGTACATCATATTATGTGGATGTACCTAAATCCATTTAAATATTGAACTTCCATTTAATGAACATTTCTGGGCATTATTCTGACCCTGATACCTTAGTGAATTCTCTGTAGAAATATTTTTTTTTCTGTTGACTTTTGGGTTCTCCTGGATTATAATATCATTTCCAATTTGTATTTCTCATTCCCCTTTCTTGCATAATTTCATTTGTCATTACCTGACCAGAGGTTTTAGAGGAGCAGGACTTAGTCAAAGAGAGGACTGGCGTTCCACATAGGAAAGGATGCAGAGTTGTAAAGCAGCATGGTAGATACTGGGAAATAGGAAGCATAAGTAATATCACAGTGACAAAGATGTGATGTTGAAGGAATTGCCCTGTAGGAAAATTGGATGGTATGTGGGTGAATGTGGTAAGGGTTTTTGAAATGAGAGAAATAAAAGGCTCAGGCACGAGTAAGACAGATCTATCCAAGGGTGGTAAACCAGAAGCTAGAAATGCCTTCAGGAAACAACTGAATGATTCTGGATGAAACATGACAGAGATAAGCAATGTCTGTGGGAGGTGAGAAAAGGGTGGTAAAGACAGTTCTTTATCCATGGGGAGACATTCTAAAACCTTCCAGTGGATTCCTGAGGACTACAGATAGTACCAAACCTTACATATACTTTTTTTCCTATACATACCTAGGATAAAACTTCATTTATAAATTAGGCATATTAAGAGGATAATAATAACCAATGGTAAAATAGAACAATTATGAAAATATACTGTAATAAATTGATGTGGATAAGATCTCTGTTTTTTTTTTTTCTGGAACATTGCTGTTTTACAGTGTCTCTAATAATTATAATATCTAAATTCTTTGTGGATATGTTTTCTGTTGTCTGTTGTTTTATTTCCTCATATATCTGGCTATCAAAGGGAAGTTAAACTTTTATATCTGAAGTTTTGGTAATTAAATGTACTGAAAACAGATCAACAGGAGAAAAGATATACACAGTGATTAACAAAAGCCAGTGTTCATTGTGTACCCCTGTAATCCCAGTTCCTAGGGAGGTTGAGGCAGGAAGATTATAAATTCAAGGTCAGCCTGGGCTATGTAGAAAGACCTCATCCCAAAAACAAGACAAATGAATTCATCAGCATGCACATGTGCATGGGAGCCATAGAAAATGCAAAACATGAGGAGCCAGACGACTGAGGTTTACAGATCCTCTTCACAGTGGAGAAGGAAGTAGGGAGGCCATAGGCAAAACTAGAGTTGTAGTAAATTATTTTTAGGAAAGAGAACGAGCCCAGAGAATACACATTGGCCTGAGACAAAGTTTTTCTGGGTTCCGTATGTGGTGTTTGATTGTGTGTGTGTGTGTGTGTGTGTGTGTGTGAGAGAGAGAGAGAGAGAGAGAGAGAGAGCGTGCGCCCGCATGCGCGCACTAAAGATTGAACCAATGCATATTAGGTAAGCCCTCTACCAATGGGCCACACCCCCAGCTTCTTGGGTGTGGTGTTTGATTTTCAGTCTCTTCTTCCGTGATAAGAGTTTAATCTGCCTTGGTTATTCTGCCTTGGCAGGAGATTTGAAGGCAATGATATTCCTCTCTGAGGCTCTGGTCTTCATGAGGATAAGGAAACTTCAGAGAAATCTTTTCCCTGCATTTGCTGTTCCCCAGGGGTTCTATGTTTGAAGTCCAAAGTGACATATTCTAGGTGTAGTTTTTTAAGTCCCAACACTACCACTGGGTGTTGGTATTGTATTTAAAAAATAATTTCAGGTGGTAATGTTGGAATAACAGTGTCTTTCTTTTTCATCTCTTGGGACTACAGTAGTGAAGATATGTGCCTCAAGGTTGTCTTGCTGAAAATCAAACTCCTCTTCCTTCCCCCCAAACCTGCATCATGGGAGTTCTTTTCTTCTGGGGCCTCTCTCCTTGGCTTGCAGATGGTTGCCTTCTTGTGTCCTCATGTGGTCTTTTTTCTGTGTATGTAAGTCCCTGTTGGCTCTCTGTGTGTCCAAATTTCCTCTTCTTATAAAGACACAACTCAGATTGGACTAGATCCTGTCTTAACAGCCTAATTTTAACTTATTCACCTCTTCAATGACCTTAAGTCTTGGGACATTCAAGCTGCTATAATAAAATACCATAAAGTGGGTGACTTATAAACAACAGATATTAATTTCTCACAACTCTGGAGGCTGGGAAGGCCAAGGTCAAGGTGGTCAGCAGGTTTGTTGTCTGGTGAGGGTCTCTCCTTCCTTCATAAGTGATGGCACCTTGCTGCATCCTCTTTTATAAGGCTCTGATCCCATTAATCAGAATGACACCCTTGCAACCTAATCATCTCCTAAATGTTCCACCTCCCAATGCCACCACAATGGAGATTATATTTTAATGTATGAATTTGAGAGGGACCTTGACATTCAAGCCAGAACACTAACTCTCCAAATACAGTCACATGCTGAGTGACTCAGGGTTAGGGCTTCAACATGTGAATTTGGGGGGACAGGAGTGAGCCCATAACAGGGCCTAACCCCTGTTGGCTGCACTTCTAAGGCTCTCCTGTCAGCATATGTTCAGCTGGGCTTGGCCTAGGGAAGGTTCTAGAGGGAGCTGGTGGAGTGGGAGAAAGGCAGTGCTGGGGTGCCTCTTCATTGTCTGGCTTCCCCTGAGAGGCCCATGGCTACTGGCTTCTGCTGGGTGAAACAGGCCTCTGAGTTTGGCAGCACTGCCTCTTCCCTGTGACCCTTCAGATTTGGAGCAGCTTTGTGCTGCTGCTGACCTCTTTGGGTTGCTTCCCTGTCCCCTGGCTTTTCATCACCTAGATAACAAATTATGTGTAGTATGTCCCCCTAATTTCAAGGGGCATGATGATTTCTGCTTTCCTGGTGGGAACCTAAGCAGTTCAAATATCTTCTCAAAAAACATAATCACTGTATTTACTTGAGGAGGATTATAGATATGTGGCAACATGGGCTAGGCATTCTGATAAGTTCTCCTATCTTAAAATAGCTTTGAAGAGTCTGCTACTCCTTTCCCAATTTCTTTTTGTTACCAAGCCTCTCAAAGTGCATCTATTCTGCTGCCTTTCTTGGTTATCTACTGCTGTGAAGCATTTTGCTTGAAACTCAGCAGCTCCAAAAACACACACATCTGTGATCTCCAAGTTCCTCAGTGGGGGGAGTCCAGTCCTGGCTTGAGTGCCTCCTCTGCACAGGGTCTCACAGGCCACAGACATGATGTGCTGGGGCTGGGGCTCATCTGGAGGCTTAGCTGGAGGGAAATCAGTCTTGTGCCTAGACTCTTTCAAGTTGTTGGCAGAATTTGTTCCCCTGAGATTGTAGGAACCAGGTCCCTGTTTTCTGGCTGGCTGTTGGTTGGGGCTTCTGTCAGCTCTTTGAAGTCAACCACGGTTCCTTGCCACATGGCTCTCTCACAACATGACAGTTTATGTCTTCAAAGCCAGTGAGTCTTTTTACTCCAAGAGTCTTGTGTAACAAAACATGATCAACATCCCAACATTCCATCACCTTTGCCCCACTCAGAAGCAAGTCACAGGTTCTATCAATGCTCAAGGGGAGGGGATTATACAAGGGCATGACGCTGGAGGTGGCCGTATTGGGTGTCCATCACACCGTCCGTCCGGGGTAAGCAGGCAGCAGGTTGATACACAAAGCAGCAAGTCTCCAGGCACCAATGACTCTTTCTGAAGGTTGCAGAGAGTAGCTCTGGGGAACCAGAAGGACAAAAATGATGGGCTAGTTAGTCCTCATGGCAGGAAGTAGAAAAGAATCAGGGTGGGTTAGAGCAGGGGCTGACAGAGACTTGGAGCAGGCTTGGGGCAACCCCTTGAAGGTACAGTTGGACAGGAGCAGGAGCCACGACCTGAACGGCCTCTGATGTGAGCAAGTCCAGTTGGTTGCAGAGGGACTAACAAAGTACCAGGAGAGTACGAAGGGTGGACTTCAGAGAGAACTAAGTGTGATGCGAGGAGACAAGCTGAATGTACAAAAAAAAGTATTCCAGTTTTATATTTGGAGGGCTCAGTTCCTCATGCCCCTCACCTCCTCTCCACCTGCCTAGCCAACTTCAGAGACCTGGGAGGGTAGGGAAGAGTGGGGAGCCAGCATTAACCAGGCTTTGTTTTCTTTGTCTATGCCGTAGTGTGGTAAGGGCAGAAGCCAACTTTCATTTCCTCTTTTCAGTGCTCCTAAGCCCATTGTTAAGTTTCCTGGCTTCACCCAAGTTATTTCTACAGCTCTTTGAAGTAGTGACTGAGAACTCCTTAAATTGTGCAGATCAGTACAGTTCCATAGCACTGGACTGCCCTTACTCCCACTCGGTCAGTCTCTCTTCTGCCTCTTTTAACATCTTTTTGTCAGGGAGTTTTACATTTTGGAGTTTCAGCTGTCAAGTATTAATGAAATCTCAAGTTCATATCTCCAGCCTTGCTTGTCTTCTAGGCAGGTGCTTGGAAAAAAAAAGGAGGAGAGGAACCCTGGGTGACCCAGCCAATGGATCAAGTTTTAATTTCATCTGCCTTCTCCACAGTTTATGCAATGTCCAATTTAAGAAAAAAAGCCTTGGAATCTTCTTTGGGAAATTACACGGAATTATTCTTGAGCAGGAGCATGAGAGGATGAATCACCCTTTTATTTATTTTTTATTTGTTTTTAGTAACACATGACAGTACAGTATATTTTGACATATTATACAAACATGGGGTACATCTTATTCTAATTAGGATCCTAACTTTCCTATGTCCATATATAAATACACGACCATGTACAACCACAAGAATGGGAAGTTATACTCCATGTATGTATGATATGTCAAAATACACTCTATTGTCATATATAGTAAAAAAGCACAAATAAAAAAGTAAGTGACTTAATATATGCAAAGTACTTAGAACATTCTTGGTAATTAGAAAGGCAGGGAGGAACTATGTCATCCATTTCTCTGCCATAGATTGGCTATGTCACCACATGTCATCAAACAAGAATATGACTTACACATTTTGATCAATATTTTATATTTTATTGTAACTGTATGGAAATACAAGCTACTATGAATCTTAGAAAACAATCACTCTAATTTTGGAAGGGCTCTCTTTTCCTCCCTCCCCCTACAACAAATTCTATCCTTTTCTTCAAGAACTGGTTTAAGTCCAATTTCTGTGACACTCTGCTATGCTGCTTCAGCCCACACCAGACTCTCATTTCTGGAAATGTGTGCATGGCAGGTCCACCACACAATGCCATTGAACTTGGCACTGAATTGCTTTTGTGAGTCAGTGTGTTCGGTCAGGGTCACCAAGAGTGACCTTAACAAACAGCTCTCTACTTCTCAGACTGAGATCTGGACAAGTGAAGAACTACAGCAAATAGCTGGCAGGTGAACTCAAGTCGTCACCTTTGTTATCGACAGAGCTACATTGTAGGTTGTGAGGGCTAAACACACCCCCTCCGTAGATGGGAAAAATACATCACCTTTTCCTAGTCGTGGGATCGCATCCGAAGTCATGGTACTCCAAGTGAGTCACCCACCTTTCCTAGAAGAACAAGAATGAGACGTGAAAAGCCAAAGGAATGTTTAAGGAAAATTCCTCCTCTTATAAACCAAGATGTGGGATAAAGGCCCACTCCTCTAGCGAGATATTCACATGTAAACTAGGTACCCTTTGTGAGCAGGGTCCAGATCTGAAGGCTCGGATTCAATCCCTTTAACACCTAAAAGGGTGAAGGCATATAACATCTGCTCAATAGTGATTCCAGGCCCTGTTCTAACCATTGTGCATATATTAGCTCAATCCTTAGAATAACCGATAAAGCAGCTGTATTAACACTCCTGTTTTACAAAGAAAACTGAGGAATGGAGCTCTCTCAGTCACCAAATGGTAGAGCTGGGGTTTAAACCCAGTTTGGCTTCAGAGTTCTTGCTTTCGGCCACCATTTGTGCTGCTCTGTTGAATTTCAAAGGCAGCAGTGTTAGTGAAAAGAAGATTGTGAGAATTCAACAACTAGATGAGAACCAGCCCCGTTAATGTCCCATGAAGGGAAGTTCGACAGGTTCATAGCTAGTATTCAGACAGAGTCATTACAGAAGGTGCTACATCAAGTTCCCTTCTTTTTCCTGGCTTTTATTTTTCTTTGCAGTACTGGGGATTGAACCCAGGGCCTCGCACACGCTGGGCAAGCACTCTGCCACTGAGCTACATCCCCAGTCCTTTTTTAAAATTTTGAGACAATTGAATTGCTGAGGCTGCCCTTAAACTTGTTATTCTCCTGAGTAGCTGGCATCACAGAAGTGCGCCACTGTTCTCAGACCCTTTTTAACAAAACTATCAAAGACTATCATAAATCTTATGAAATAATTATTACAATATGCACATGGAAAGAAGTCTGTTTATTCAACCTAAGGTACTACTGAAATAATTTTTAAAAAAGGTTTTTAGTTGTTGATAGACCTTTATTTTATTTATTTATATATATGCAGTGCTGAGACTTGAATCCAGTGCCTCACACATGCTAGGCAAGCACTGTACCACTGAGCCACAACCCCAACCCTGAAATAATTTTCAATGTAGTAGTCTTCTGTACAAAAATGAATCAAAGTCAATCACGTTTACCTCACACACAAAAAAATATTTCTGGATCTGAGTTTTTTGTTGCCCATGTGATGAAACTGCAATTTTTATATAATAGAAGGATAAAGGTGTTTATTTTGTTGCTTCATGGGATAGCATGAAGGTTAAAATCCTGTCCAAATATTAATTATGTTTGATCACATAGCTTTTATCGTATTTCTATGATCAATTTCAGCCTGAATACTATATAGAAAGTTAAAAAAAAAAAAAAAAAAAAAAAAGAAAGAAAGAAAAAAATCAATGTCTTTTAGTTGTTTTTTCTGTTTACCACTAGAGGACACTATCTAGTCTTTTAAAAACCAATCCCTGTGTGTTCTATTTCAGGGATAGACCAGAAGGGAAAAACTGTCTCAGGCTTATTATCATGAAATATCTAAAGCGGAAAGAAATTTCACTTTAATCCCATTGATATGCTATTCAAGATAACTATTATTGATTCATTGTTGTGAATTCTATAACACTGTTCTCATTTTACAGATGAGGAAATGGAAGTTCAGGACAGTCATGTTTAAGTTCCTCAGCATCACACAGTTGCACACAAGGATGAATTCAGGCTGTGAACCTAGATCAGGATAGGTGAATAAAAAAGGGGAAATTTCCAAGGATGCCCCTGGAGAGGCTGGGGGAGTTTATTTCTCTGTGTAGGACCTTTGGCAATTCACCTGGATGATGGCAGGTTAAAAGAAACTGAAGGTGAATAACAGCAACAACTCTAAATGTGACTTTCAGCAAAGTATATTCTAGCAAAGCAGCTATACAGATGTATAAGAACCTTTGTTTTAAATTCCACTAAATTTCCTGCACAAGGCCCTGGGTCCTGGTTGTGCATACACACCCACACACCCCCCCCCCACACACACACACACAAATCCCATTATATCTCATTTGTCCTACCCTTTTTACTTGAATATAATTAGTGGGTTATTTAAGGGGCCAGCTATAACAAATTAGTTTATTTAATTAAGGATTTGTGTTTCTGCCTGAGACCTTCATCAAACAACCTTTCTTAAATGATCAAGATATAAGTGACTATGCCTAGGGAAGGTGCTATTTTTACATGTAATGTTTAGGGGTCTTGATATTATGGTTCTGGTATGAAATTTTGCCATAATGACTTTTCATCTTTTCACAAACATGGCTCTATGTGGTAGTGACATGCATTCAATTTTTCCCACACTAAATACTAACTCCACTGAAATTGATCAGGCATCCACCATATGACATCAATGTTAGTAAATATCAGTTCTAGCATTGTTCTGAATTTGAGCCCATTCACTGTGATCACCATGAACTTAGAAATATTTGCTAAAATTCCTGTATTTATTGGTAGAAGGCCACTTAATAAGTTTGTATTTTCACATGAGAAAATGGACAATAAATTTCAATCCTGATTGTACCAATTATATCTACAAAAACACATCCTGATTCATCCTGCATGAAACACATTCTACCCCAAAACAAAAACTACTCAAACATTAATCTGTAAGGATATGAATAAAGAACACATTGCCTCTCAATTTGTACACAGGACCAAGGATTAAGGATTATATTTGTTCTGTAGCTTTAGACTAGCAAGTCGTTTCATTATTAAGGCATAGAACTAAAGCAAGAAAGAGAGAGAGAATGGGGGGGAGGGAGGGAGGAAGGGAAGGGGGGAGAGAGGGAAGGGAAGGGAAAGAGAGAAATTCTCTATATATAATTTCTTTCTTACATATATAAGATATCTATAGATATATGTAGATATAGATAAAACATGGGAGGGGGAAGAACATGGGAACTTTATGTATTCTACACACATCCCATACTCTCACTTCAATTGAATTAGACATGAGGTGCTTTGAATCTAGAAATATCTTTGACTGGCATCTGGTATCTTAATTCCTCCTTCTCCTCTGGTATATTGAAGCAGCTGCTGTTCCCCAGAAGAGCCTATTAATGTGGCTTTTAATCTTTTTAATTAATACTTTATTCTAAAGACAAGTAAGCTAGTTAATTTCATTAATTTAATAGCCTCTAAGAGAGCAACAGCATACAAGGATTTTAAAATCTGTCAGTAAGAGAACAGTTCAGTATCAGAGAAATTTCTTCACACTATCAGTGCAAGAGATAAACTCTTCCGAAGACACAGGTGGCAGATCAAATTATGGTTTGGTTTACTGGCTTTCCAGGTTCTTAGGCTACTCTCCTGAACTTCTGATTTGTTTTATTCAAGGTAACAATAGCTGTGTTTGAAAGAAGATCCAAGTCAGACAGCCAGATGACTCAAAGCTTTTGTTCTGATACTATTAGCATACAAACTAGCCCAGTTATTCTGGGAAACGCCACATCCATTTTTAAAGGCTTAAATTCAATTATTGTTAAGTATGTAGGGGAGACAAAATTTCACCTCTACCCTCTTAGGGCTTCTCAACTGGGCCTGAAAATTGACATGAGGAAGATCAACAGGAGAAAAGCATACAAATTTAATATGAGTTTTACATGGCATGGGCGTCCTCCTACAGAAATAAAGACCCAAAGATGCAGATAGAGTTGAATGCTTAAATACTGAATTTCATAGATAGTAGTAAATTATAAAAATGTGATAAGGCAAAGACGCTTGGCCAGGATAGGTAGTTGGGTAAAGAAGTAACTAGGGACATAAGGGTCGGTTTAAATGAGTGTGTTTGAATAGATTGCTCTTGGTCTCAACTTCCCATCCTTGATAAGAATGACACTTTTCTTCTGTTATATGGAGGCCATCTTTCACATGGGAATTTAATCTCCTGCTTTTAAGAAACAGAATATCAGGGGCTTGGGAAGAAAGGAGGAACTTGGGCAAAGGGGAGGAAGGGGAAGGGAGGGGACATGGGGGTAGGAAAGATGGTGGAATGAGATGGACATCATTACCCTAGGTACATGTATGACTGAGCACAAGGTGCAATTCCACACCATATGCTACCAGAGGAATGAAAAGCTGTGCTCCATTTGTGTTCAACGAACCAAAATGCATTCTGCTGTCAAGTATAACTAATTAGAACAAAATATTTTTAAAAAAGAAAGAAAGAAACAGAATGTCAGAGTGATCTTCTTGCACCTACTGTTTTTTAAGTGACTTTAATTCAAAATAGCCGATGTCAAAGCAGCATATTCTAGAGTGGCATATTGTGATGCCTTCAAATGGAACAAGTAAAATATAAATAAGTAAATATAACTTTTAATTATTTATCTTGAGGTGATTTTTAGATTCATATACAATTGTAAAAAAATAGTACAAAGTGATCTCCTAAAACCTTCACCCGGTTACCCTTATTGATAACATCTTGCAAAGCTAAGATACAGTATCACAATTGGGATACTGATATCAATATAGTCAATGAATAGTGACTTCCTAGAAAAGTGATACTCTACTGAATCCGACCAGTGGTTCTTCAGCTAGAAAGTGTCAGTAGCACCAGGAACACCTTAGGGGAGAAGAGAGCTGTAGTTTCTCTGACACCATCCTTAAAATTCAGTACTACGTCCATTTATGATGTATTTTAAATTGCTGAGAAGGACATCGCGTGTGCATGTCTAATTCTCCTCTGCTGAACTCCTTTTGCTTTTGCCCTCCTCCACCTTGCTTCGTGCCCAGGAGCTGATTTGTATGGACTGCATCAACCTCTCTGAGGCCCAAGCTCCTGACCTGCAGCTCTTTCCATGAAGACTGATGTCTCCAAGTGCTGCCTTGCACTTCCTGTCCTCACCCTTTCAGGCCAAGGGGTAAGAGGTACTGCACAGGTCCTGTTGGTGTCCCTTACCCCTGCCCACAATTGTATGGAGTCCCTTTGTCCAGCTGGTTTTTGTCCCTCCCCTTGAGCATGCCACCTGTTTTGTCCCAAGATCCCAACAACTATGTTCAGTGAATTCAAAGTGTCTACTACCTTCCTCCTTATATGTCCTCCTCCCTCCAGATTTTATGGACACTGTTTTTCTTCTCACAGATGAAGGAGGCAGTCAAGGAAGAAACTGGAGAAACAGCAACTTTGTGTGTTTGTGATGCTGGAGTGGAACCCAGGGCCTTGGGCATCCTGGGCCAGTGCTCTACCACTGGGCTACACCACCAGCCAACATCAACACTTAAAAGGAGACCTAAAGTAAAGACGAGAAACTAGAAGACCTGGTGTGAGGCTCTGGGCTTCTCAGACTCTGATATCTACCTTGTGAGCTCCTCCTCTTTCTGGAGGCCCGTGGGTGCCTCAAACCTAATTCTTTATAGAGAAAACTGCAATGAGCTACCCAGACCCACCTTAGGAATAAGGGACTTAGTCACCCATCTGCTGAGAATGTTGCTGAGAAGCAGCCTCCAGCTGACTGCCCTCTTCGGGACTGCCCTGGTTGAAGAAAACTGCCTCAAAGTCATGCTTCCTTTCAGGGGAAGTCTGCAGTGGTGACTAACCAATGAGTCAGACAGAAAGGCCAGGCCTCCTTAGCCCAACTTGGGACAGCTCTTAAATTCATTGTCTATTGCCACATAACCAGTGACGCCAAAACTAACCACTTAAGACAACAAACACTTATTACCTCCCAATGCCCGAGGGTCAGGAATCCTGTCTCAGTCCAGGTTCTGTCTCAGAGTTTCTCATGACACTGCAGTGACCCCTGTGAAAAACAGGACCCTTAAGACTGAGGGAGTAATAAGTCTCGGAGGGGAATGAGATAGCCAAGCTAGTTCTCAGATCCTATGGGGTTGACAGACATATCAGAAATTGAGGAGTTAAAAAGTGGCAAGTCTTCAAGGCTGTAAAATGAAGACAACACATCTGGAGACAGGAGGTGGAGAAGTCAGTTCAGCCTTCAAAGGTTTATAGGGTCAGCAGAGATGCCAAGAAGTCAGAGCCAAAGAAGTCAAGCTCACTAACATCAGACCTTCAGAGACAGGACATTAGTCCGCCCTGTCCTAAAAATAATAATAGGGATTCTCTGAGATGATATGGGGCAGATTTCTAGTGGTGCAGGACAAACACATGTGTAGAATAGTCACTGAAGTAACCTGTTACCTTTCCTTCATTAGCATATTAACAACACACCCTGGGGTGGAGACTTAGTTGGCAATGAGTCGTGAGTCCAAAGAAGAGGCGTGATGAAGCAGCTCAAACTCCACCTCTACACGTGATGACGTCAAGAGAACAGAAGACACCATGAAAGCTGCACCCCTTCGTCCTTGGAGTCAGCCTTGGATTTCTGTCTCCTGTGCTACCTCCCTCACACTCAAGCAGATGAATGAAGAATCATGTTTCTGTCCTAGTTGTGCTTTCATCTGATTCTTCTAACAGAGAGCACAAAAACCCACTGAGTCCGTGACAAAGAAGCCAGGGGACCTAATTTGCTGCTCAGCCTCATACCTACCTGGGCCTCTCCAAAGGTTTGCAATATGGCAATTGCAAATATATGGCAATAACTGTTGTGACTAGATCTAGATCCCATTTTCCAGGGAAAGTGGAATTCCTTAATGATTTCATCCCAATGCTATATTTATTGGTCACTTGAATAGTTACCACTAGCTGTTAAAACACAATGACCTCCTATCCTATGATTCAGTGATTTGTTTTTTTTTAAGCCTTTGCTTCATATCCACTGTATGGCTCTCTTCTCCTCTTCTTGTTATGGGCCAGGCTGTATGGGCAATGACCAAACAGACTCCATTTTGCCCTGAGACTCTACATCACGTAAGAGTAAGAAATGCTTCTCCCATGGAAAGCCCCGCCTCTGTACCCATCATACAGCATAGCATGTTTGGCAACACAAAATAGCTATTCTTATACAATGTAAAAGTGTTCTCTCTTTGGTTCCCATTTTTCTTGGACAATGTACCCTGTCAGAGATTGACTGGATGTTAGTAACCATTCTTTAAGTTGTACTCAACTAGGGACGTTTTGGCCCACTCCCTTTCCTACTTATGATTTTTAGATTTCATGATGTTTGTTTATGGTTTTGAATCATAGCAACAGCCACTTATGCTTTAATTTGGTTTTGGACTATAAAACGTGTACTCAAATCCTGGGAGGGGGTCAAAGGATGTAGACTTGGTCTGCCAGATGGTGAATAAAGTTTCTATCTCCTGCTTTAAGATTGACTTGGTGACAATCTTCTATAAAGAAGATCACCCATGCAGAAGAATAAGGGATAGTCTGGTTCCTACACACATGCCCTTCCATCACATCCCCTGCTGACACTGGCCAGGGAAGAAGGAAAATGAAGGCAGAAATATTCTTGTGAGACTCCGCTTTTTGTCCTGTGCAGACCTTTGGTGGATATCATCATCCGGGGTTGGGAATTGCTCCCAGCAGCAACTCCAGGTTCTGTTGAATTCCTTGAAAGAGATTCATTCTCAAGTCCAAGCCCAGCCTCTGAGTTGGCAGCCTTACATCCAATGCCTCAGATGTGTGCCCCTTTTTGCCCTATGTTGTAGCATTCCCAGACAACAGCAAAGGTCCAATCCCATAGCCAGCTCCTAGGACTTCAGGCTCATGTGGACTCCATCTTCCAAACCCCTTGAAAACCACAATTTTGGTGGGAATAGTCTTTTCCCCTGTTCCATCTGACTGTCCCCAACCAGGCCATACCTTTCTTCTATTCCAGTAGGGCAGGGACTGCATAGTGAGGCTAGCACCCCACCACTGTCCAGACGGGGACAGCACATCAGATACCCACAAACCTGTGCACTAGGGCTGGGATTGTGGCTCAGTGGTAGAGCGCTCGCCTAGCACGTGCGTGGCCCGGGTTCGATCCTCAGCACCATGTATAAATAAAAACGCATTGTGTACAACTAAAGCAAATAAATAAATATTAAAAAAAAAAAAAAACCTGTGCACTAACAGGAGGCCACCCAGACCCAGCCTCTGTCCTTGGTCTAGGAATGAACTGCCCTGCCTGAGTATCCTACCTCTGCAAAAGACATCAGACTCTCCCTCTCAACCTGATTTTACAATAGGATGACCATTGGTCAGGCTGGTTCTTTTTCCTGGCTTATTTTTAAGTCCTGTCATAGGGAGCTGACCCCCACAGCTGCTGGTTCTCAGGATTTAGAATGTGGGGGACTTAAATCATTTGATCCTCAATTGTGAACTTTAGGATGACATTAGTCACCAAGATTTAGCAGCTGTTAGCACGTTTAAAATTAATCACCATTCCCCCAACCACATTCTCATCCTGCATTGGCTGGCTTGGTGAAGGGTACCATTGTCTTCCCTGCAGGTTGACCATCTAGCCTAGGATGAGGGAGCTTTCCTGGTGAATCAGGAAGGCTAGTCACCCTTCTTCCTAATTCCAGTGGCTAGCCAGTACCTGTAATTCCATCCCTCCCCTGTCATCATTGCCCCTGCTCTGAGTGAGGCTTATTCCTCTGCCTCTTGCAGCCCATGTATCCTTTCCTCTTTTGCATTCTGCAACCAGTGATTCTCAACTTTGGTTTGATTCTCAACTTTAATTCTCAACTTTGATTCTCAGTGGAGTCATCGGGAAAAGTTTAGAAACTGCTCATGTCTGGTTTCATTTCCAGATATGCTGATTGAAACGGGCTGGTCTGAGTCCTGGACATTCACCAGATGATTCTCATCTGCATTCTTCCACCTGACCGAGGACTGATCTAAGTGATCTTTCCAACTCCAGAGGCTCCCTCTTCTCGCCCCACCCTTCATGCTGCTCTGCTTACAACTCTCCATGGCCCCAAGTGTGTTCAGAATAAAACCCAAAATCTGAAAGAGGGGGAGCAGTGCTTGGGAGATGAGCCTAGTGAGGGAATCATGCATGACCCTGACTCAGGCTAAACCACGCTCACTCCATTCTTTCACATCCACCATCCTCTATGGCAACACCAGTTTTGCTTACAGAAAAATGACTCACTGAGCACCTACTATGAGCAAGGCAGTAGGGATTCAATGATGAATAAAGCAATTACAGTCCCAGACCTTATACTGCAAAGACAGTAGACTAGAATGGCAAGGAGACCACAACCACACTTCCCCAGCTCAGGGAGAACTGACCACACCTTTCTTTTTATCTCTAATATAACCTGAATATGATTATGCAGTAGCACCTATAACTTCTTAGGTATATAAACAATTGTGCAAAAAAAAAGCACAAGTGTCTTAAAATAAATAAAATGCATTTTTTACTGTATCTACAATATCAAGCAGACTGCACATTACATAGTAGATGCTCAGTAAAGAGTTTGCCAGATGAAATCAAGAAAGAATGACATAGTCTGACTTTAGAAAGAACTACTTATGAGGGCCATGAATTCTACTCCATCTTCTCATAATTTTATAGTTCTGTGATTTCCACTAAAATAAATGAATTATGGAAGAATCTGTGAGGTATTCAGAGTTGTCCTAGTTGATCTGTCAAATAGTCACTGGGTCAATCTAGCAGCAGTCCTTTCACAGGGGAAGTGAAAGGTCAACTGATGCATTCTCTGTATGACTTCTGGAATAATATCTTAAGTCATCAGTTAATATTTTAGCAGAGATTAGTTACATGGTTTTATAGCATCACCTTTTACCATGGACATTGGCATGTTCAAAGACAATCTGGAGATAAAAGAATGGCCCTTTTAATGGTAGATTTAAAGGGGTAATGCAGTTTGTGTTTTGGGTCAAGGGTTATCAACAGTCCCTTACTTCTCAAGTTAGATCTGGGCAAGACACTAGTAAAAGCCACAGAAACACCTGTGTGGCTTGCCTGAGCCCCTGGTAGATCTCCTGCTCAGCTCCCCATGGCAGTTCCCCAACCCTGTAACTCAAGCTGGTGTGACTACTGGGCTTTGACAATGCGTCCCAGCAGCAGGTGAGCTTGTTGCCTCCTTAGGTTCTCCAGTTTCATCAGTTACTCTGCATCATCTGTGCAATGGTTTTCACTCAACTCAGACTCCGCAGTCAGTGCAAAAGGTTTCCTTCTTCCTCCTGAGATGGGGCTCACAGTGGTGCAGCTGCCTACCAGCCTCACAGCCCACGGCTCTGACAGACTGTCTCTCACACGATCTCCACTGTCACTCACATATTTGGTTTCTCTGTTCCCTCAGGTCATGAGGATCTTGCTACTAATTGATTACAAACCCTATTTTTGGGTGGTGGTGGTTGTTTGTGTTTTCATTCTCTTCCAGCAATTACTAATTGAAAAGCATCAGCAACACAGTAGGGCACAACCGATTCCAGCGACTCCTCTGCTCCACCTCATGGTCAATACATCATTTCCCCTGATCACTTGTTAAATAATAGAGTGACCAGCTGTCCTTGTCCTGGTTGGCTTGTAACAGGGGCTTTAGTACAGGGCTACCCAGGATGGTTGGTCACCCCACACTTAGTGTCTAGAATGGGAAGGTATGGAACACTCGAGAACAACAACAACAACAACAAAAGAAGGGAGAAAATTCTAGAGAGAAAATGAATGAAAGCAAAACAGATTGACAAAAAGTGAGATGGGAGGAAAGGAAAAATATTTATAAAAGAGGAAAATGCAAGAAGGAAAATAAAATGAAAATAAGAGAAGACAGAATCCTGAGCAAATGAGAGATTTAGTTATAAATACCTGATAATAGATCCTAGAGAGAATAAAAAATATAAATAGATGAGAACTATACATGTTATCTAATGAACAGTGAGTGGGAAGGAAATGAAGAAAAAGACCTTTTCAACATATCTTTCTACACATAGGTTTTTTGTTTGTTTGTTTTTGTTTTTGTTTTTTTCTTTCAGAATGTCACTTCTGAAGGGAATAGAACATCTCTTTTCTGGTAACTTCCCTCTTCCCTGCCCCCATGTCATATATACATACATATATATAATGTATATAATAATATATATTATACATATACACATATCTTTATATATATACATATATTATATATATATATATTTCTATAAATATAAAGATAAAACTGTAGAATGTTTGAATAAAAGAAGGAATGTCAGTTTTAAACCAATTACTTGTATGGAAGTAGTTTTCTCTTTTCTCTCAGAGTGATGTTATCACTTTTGGAAAATCACCAGGTAAGCCTATGTTTACTCTGGCTCCTTGGAATAGCTGTAATTTTGTTAAGGCCCAGATTTAACTTATGGTTAATGAAGTATATGAATAATATATACAGTTCCACTGATTTATTGCATAGTAGTTGTCCTATTTCCGGTGTTTTGTTTTCTCTCTTATCTGTTTTTTCATAAGGAGGGGTAAATTCGACCTTCTTTGTCCTAGAAAACATTGCCTAACTGCCAGTGCCTTTTTCCAGTTAGTGAAGCTGTGAGGTAAGCGGGCATTTTTTAAAATTTGTTCTAATTAGTTATACATGACAGCAGAACGCATTTCAACTCATTGTACACAAACGGAGCACAACTTCTCATTTCTCTGGCTGTGCACAATGCAGAGTCACACCATTTGTGCAGTCAAAAATGTACCCAGGGTAATAATGCCCATCTCATTCCACCATTCTTCCCACCCCCACAAGCCTCCCCTCTCCTCACTCCCCTCTGCCCAACCCAAAGTTCCTCCATTCTTCCCGCCCACACACATTAGGGATCAGCATCTACGTATCAGAGTAGTAACAGAGTAGTAAGTGGGCAAATGAAAGATGGTACCACTAAAATGAAAGATGGTACCACTTCCTTGGTGGGAAAAGGTGAATCCATTTGCAAATGTAATGTAGCCCTTGGATGGCATTGGAGAGAACTGAGAATGGGAATATACATCTCAGAGCACGCTTGGCCAAGCTGGGACTCAGGAAGTGGACACATCCTCCCTCAAACATCTGGGGAGGTCAGGTAGGGACCATTAAAAAACATTGCAAAATGGACCAGCCGGCTTATGAGGTATGAAGCATCCATGTTCTACAACAGCACTCAGTGTCATTATAGCAGCTGGTCCACAAATGAGAAACACAATCATCATCACTTATGGAAGGTGAATTAGTCCATTTTCTGTTGCTATAACAGAATAGCTGACACTAGATAATTTATAAAGGAAGAAGTTTATTTTGTCGCACCTTTCTGGAGACTGGAAAATCCAAGAGCATAGTGCTCATGAGGGCCTTGAGCTGCTGCTTCAACTCATGCTGAAAGGCAGAGGGCAGTGAGTACATGTAGAAGAGCCAAAACATGAGGACCCATTTTCTTTGTAACAACCCAGCCAGGCGTGGTGGCGCACGCCTGTAATCCCCGCACTTGGGAGGCTGAGGCAAGAGGATCACGAGTTCAAAGCCAGCCTCAGCAATGGCGAGGCTCTTAGCAACTCAGTGAGACCCTGTCTCTAATAAAATACAAAAAAGGGCTGGGGATGTGACTCAGTGGTCGAGTACCCCTGAGTTCAATCCCCGGTACCAAAAAAACAAAAACAAAACAAAACAAAAAAACTCAGTGTTGTAACTAATTAAGTCTTGTGAGAAATTAATTCGATCACATGAGAAAAGCATCAATCCTTCTTAATGACTTCTTTTTAAAAATATTTTCTTAGTTGTAGATGAACACACAGTATCTTTATTTATTTTTTTCTTTCTTTTTTTATTTATAATAGTATTATGTATTACAATTCATAATGCACATATATAGCATTTTTTTACATACAACTGTTTGTATACAAACTATATAAGTACCATTCAGATCTTCAATCGTGCATTTAGGATAATGATATCCATCTCATTCAAGAACCAATTTTTTTTCCTTTTTCCCCCCTCCCTCCCCCCTTGCTCCCTCCCTTACCCTCCCTTTCCTTTGACCATTCTAGTGTTCCTCTAATCCTCCTATGTACCCCCATCCAACAACACTGTGAACTAGCCTCCTTATATCAGAGGAAACATTCGGTATTTGGATTTTTGAGATTGACTAATTTCACTTAGCATTATATTCTCCAACTTCATCCATTTATTTATTTATTTTTATGTGGTGCTGAAATTCAAACCTAGTACCTCACACATGGGAGGCAAGCACTTTACCAGCCCTCTTAATGACTTCTTAAAGGTCCCACCTTCCAACACTACCACAATGGCAATCAAATTTCAACATAGTTTTGGAGGTGACAAACCATATTCAAAACATAGCAAAAGCCCATATGATGTGGGAACCTTATGGTAACTCCTTTTGATGTTGTTATGGTTTGGAACTTAATGTCCTCTCAAAGCTTGTGTTTGGCAGTGCAGGAATGTTCAAAGGTGAAATGATTAGATTATGAGAACTGTAGCCATCCTCATCTAAGATGAACCCCCAAAGGCCACATATTATATGCATCCACTTATATAAAATGACCAGAATAAGCAAATTCATTGAGACAGAAAGTAGACTCAATGAACTTTGTAGACTCAACCTACTTTGCCAAAGGTGAGGGTGGGAGGTGGGATTGAAGAGAAATGGAGAGTGATGGACAACGGATACAGGGTTTCTTTTTGAGGTAAACAAAATGTCCTAAAATTGATTGTGGTGATATTGAACAACTCTGTAGATATACTAAAAACCATATACTTTAAATGGGTAAATTATAATATGTGAATATCTCCATTCAATAAAGCTCCTATTGAAAACAAAGAAGAACTTGACCTGGAGGCCCAGTGCCTTCCTGTCCTTCAGGAAGAAATCCTTAGAAATATGTAAGCATAAGATCAGGCTACTAGAGAAGATTAGGCTTCAGTGGGACCTTAGAAGTAAAGAACTCTAACCCAAATCCAGTAGTAAGAAACTGAACAGGTCTCTCACTGCATTGTGGATTGAATTTGTGACCCTATGTGGAAATAGAATCTTTGCAGATGTGATCAACTAAGACAAGGTCATGTCCAATTAAGCTAGGCCCTAATCCACTCTGTGTCTTCGTAAGAAGAGAAAACACAGAGGGAGAAGACCACCATGGGAAGCAGCAGGCAAGGAGAGAACAATGGCATCCACAAGTCAAGGAGTGCCAAGGACCACTGGCCAGACATTAGGAGATAGGCAAGGACAGGCCCACCCTTGAAGCCTCAGGAGGAATCTGTGCCACCAACTCTTCAATTTTGCAAGCCCAGCCCCTCCAGAACTGTGAGATAATACATTTTGTTGTTTGACGTCTCCCAGTTTGTATCACTTTACAGCAGCCCTAGGAAAGACATAGGAGAGGGACAGGAACAGAAAGTCCAGAAAAAAAGTAAACTGCCAATTCCAGTCTGTTGAATGGTATTGCTGACACCAGGACTTGGTGCTGATGACCCCAGAAGAGAAGCCACTTTCCTTGAGCATCCTTGAAAGAGAACCAACAGAAAATAGTCCCCCTCCTGCATGAACCGAAGGCTGCCCCACTAACTATGCCTCGTGAAGGACCGCAAGGTCAAATCAATTCTCTTTCTTATATCCCACCAAGTGTTCCTAATTGTACTGTAGTTGAGTTTATTTCTTATTTGTTCTATGACTTATATATCCGTATCGAATTTACTGAAATTTCTGTTTACCTTTCATCTCCTTTTGTTTACAAAAATTTATCCAGTTTCCTCACCAAATGATTTGTTATAAAGAAGGACTTTAAGATAAAATGTGAATTTGTCTCAAGTCCTCCATCTTTCTGTTTCAATTTGAACCAACGTTCTTTTTTACATGCTGCAGCCAACATGTGAGATTCTTTTTCTCTTTGCTCTCTGAAGCGATGAAGAGTGATGTGTCACCTAGATACTGAGGAAAATTCTAATATATCTTGAATTATCACCCATTCTACTGTTTCTTAAGCTCTGTGATTCTGTAATTCCTATAAAATGAACAATATTAGGGGAAAATAAAATGGCAAAGAGATTGAATCTAGGAGGTTTGTCGTCCATCTTTGGGAAATAGCTTCCTTCCACAGAACAATAAAAATTGTATCTTAGCAATCATTTAATTTCCAGTAATTCTTTTATGTTTCTAGTCTGCTCTCTTTTAAAGCAAACTGTTCTTATTTTATAAGTTAATATATGTTCTTGATTCTCTCTGAACAGGAAGATAGAACTTTTTAAAATTCTCACATGAATTACCTTCATTATTGCTTGAATGATGTATTTTATTGGTTTCTCCTACTTTTTTCTTTTGTGCGCTTTCTTCTCCTCCTTGATTCTAGGGCTTTCTGTTTATGAAGGCCTCGTTTCCACAGAAGCACAGGGCGGCACCCCCACCAACCCACCCCTGGCTTCTTCCCTGATGACTGCATGGTTGAGGTGTGTCAAACATAGCCTCATGTAGAGGGGTTTCCCTCAAGTCACAACTGCCAAGGGCTATGTATTCTGGGATGTGAAAACCCTCAGCAGGGGCCCTGGGCACTCCATTCAGCATGGGGATTGAGCCTGTGCTCTTGACCGTGGGTCTTCCTTTCACTGACTATTCCCAGATGTTGCACTACCTTCCACCACTTCTTTCCATTCACTGCAGCCTTCTGATCACCATGCAGTCCCCTTTCTCAATGAGACAGTGAAAGCGCCCTAATTAAGGAGATAGCTAAGATTGCGGTTAGCTGAGAGCCATAAAAGATGTTCAAGTTCCACCTGATATTCATACATTTATCAAAGAATCTTTGTATGCCCGTGAACACTGTGTGTTGCACCTGTAAGCTCGAGCTGTAAGCACTTGTCCTTGTTAAGGCAAAATGTATATAACCAGGTGAGGTTAGTTAGAGTTAGAGGTGGTTGGAGTAAGAGTTGTGGTTGGAGTTGGAGAGGTTGCTGGAGCCGGAGAGAGAAGTTAGAAGAGAGAAGAATCAAAGAACTTTTTCATTTCCATCCTGCCTCCAAATTTTCTCCTGCGGCGTCGTTGCTCCAAGCAGCAATCACTCCAGGCAGCAACAAGTGGTGGCCCATACGGGGCATTCAGTCAGCAGGTAAGAAATAAGAAATTTTAAAAAATGGGTGCAAAAATAACAAAAAGCCGGATAATAAAAGCCATGGATGAGTTTTTCGATATCGCTGACTCGTTGGATAGTGAGGAGGAAAGTGATCAAGAAAGCATAGCCTCTGAGTCAGTTAATACTGGTAAGAAGAGTAGTGGTATAAATTCAAAAGTAAGAGCTGCAAAAGCCATCAGAAACTTATTGAAATTAGCCGAAGAGTACATACTCTCCTTAGAAGCTGAAACTCAGGATACCGGTAAAAGTGATAGTAGTAAGAAGGAGCCAAATAATCATGAAAGTACAGCCTCCTCCACTAAGCCGGTTAGGAACTATGAAAGTAGTAGTGAAGAGGAATCAAAAAGTGATTCTGGGAGCACAGTCTCCAATAAAAAGAACAAAAAGAAATTAAAAAGGAGAAAGGACCATCAAGCGGAGGAATATTTTGTGCCCTCATGGGTAGAATCCCTCACAGAAACCATGAGGAGTATTTCTGGGTGTATGCGTGCCCTTGAGGCAGAGATTAACGGCCTTTCTGAGTGCTTATGCACCCTCGAACACCAAAAACCGCAGGAACATTGGGACCTGCCAATATTCGAAAATGAAAATGGGCAAAGATATCACCAATCCCTAGACTTTAAAACGATAAAAAATTTTAAAGAGGCGATAATGACCTATGGGCCTCAAGTTCCGTTCACGTTGAGTATGCTGGAGTCCCTTAACACTTTCACTTTAACCCCCTCAGACTGGAAGGGGTTATGCAAAGCGGTATTAAGCAGGGTACAATATCTAATCTGGAAGACTCAATTCCAGGAACTTTGTTTAGAAGCAGCAAAGAGAAATGCTGCAGCAGGTTTCCCAGAACGTAATATAGATATGCTAACAGGTGAAAGACAGTTTTCTGAACTGCAAATCCAACTAACTAACATATGACCCCGGTGTGTATGCACAGATTTACACTGCCACTGTTAGAGCCTGGAAGACCTTATCGGGAACAGGTGATTTGCAGGGCAGCCTATCAAAAGTGATACAGGGGCCTAATGAACCGTATGCTGATTTTGCAGATAGACTCTTAAGAATAGTAGGCAGAGTATTCTGAGATTTAGAACAAGCAATGCCTCTAGTCATCCAATTAGCATACGAGAACGCTAATAATATTGCCAGGATGCAATAAGGCCGTGGAGAAATAAAAAAGACTTATCAATTTATATCAGATTGTGCAAAGATATCAATGATGCCTTTGTCACAGGCAACGTGATTGCTGCAGCAATGAGAGGTTCTTCCCCTCAAAATTCCACAAGGGCTCAACCTAGAAATCAAACAGGATATTCCAGACAAAATTATCATGATCAACCAGGATATTCTAGGCAATATCCCCCATGAGAAATAAGATCAAGCTCATACCCTGCCCCAGGCCGATGCCCCAGGTGTAAAAAGGGTAGACATTGGGCCAATAAATGCCATTCCAGATATGATATTTATGGAAATGTTTTGTCCAGGAATTCAAAAAATGGGGCACGGGACCCAATGTCCCGGGGCCCACAAATGTACAAAGCATTAGAGGAGGAATATCCTCAAACATCCATCCAGATGATTCCTCGTCACAATCCCTCCTATCCATTAACTCCCTTGTCAGAGGGCCAAGAAGAAGTGCAGGACTAGACCTCTGTTCCACTGCCCAAATAGAGCTGACACCTGAAATGGGGGTTCAACTGATTCCCACGGGAGTCAGGGGACCTCTTCCCTCGGGAACTGTAGGAATTATCCGTGGGTGAAGTTCTAAAAGCTTATTAGGTTTTCAAGTAACACCAGGTGTTATTGACTCCGATTACCAAGGAGAGATAAAAATAATGCTTAGTTCACCTAGAGGCATTTGCTCTGTTAATCAAGGAGATAGAATTGCTCAGCTGCTTCTCCTTCCCAGTTTACACAACTCATTCAAGAGTATGCCGCAGAATAGAAAAAATAGAGGATTTGGTTCCACTGGCTCAGGACCTATGGCTTGCTGGGTTCAGGATTGTTCACGGAGGCCTATGTGCGAAATAAAAATTCAAGGTATAGAGATGGAGGGGCTGATTGATACAGGGAGATCATAAATCTACATCATAAATCTACAACAATGGCCCAAGCACTGGCCTCTGCAGAAGGCTTCAACCAGTTTAAGAGGCTTGGGATATACTAACACCCCAGCACAAAGTGCTGTAGTCTTAAATCGAGAAGATAATGAAGGGCATAAAGGTACATTTCAACCTTATGTTTTGACCAGCTTGCCGGTTACCCTATGGGGAAGAGATATTCTACATCAAATGGGGCTATACCTAGCAACCAAGCCTGCAGGTGTTAAAATAAAAAATCATAAAAAAGGCAAAGGATATTTTTTCTAGGGGCCACTGAGAAAACAATTTTAAAAATACCATGGCTTTCTGATAAGCCAGTTTGGGTCCCTCAGTGGCCCCTATCTAAAGAAAAATTATAAGCAGCCCACCTATTAATTAAAGAACAATTAGAAGCAGGACACATACAGCCTTCTACCTCTCCCTGGAATTCTCCCATATTTGTAATCAAGAAAAAATCTGGAAAATGGAGACTATTACAGGACCTTAGAGAAATTAACAAAACCATGCAAATTATGGGCCCTACCCAACCTGGACTTCCTAATCCTGTAGCTATTCCAAAAAATTTCCATCTTATAACTCTTGATATAAAGGATTGTTTCTTTTCCATTCTCCTACATCCTCTGGATGCCCCCAGGTTTGCTTTTTCAGTTCCTTCTATCAATAATAATGGCCCTGATAAAATATATCAATGGAAAGTGCTACCGCAGGGAATGGCTAATAGCCCTACTATATGTCAAATATATGTGGACAAAGCTATCCAGCCCATTAAAAACAAATATTCAAACCTCATGTGTCTACACTACATAGATGATGTTTTACTTGCCCACCCTAATCAAAAAATCTTATTTAATATATTCAGTGACATGACAGAAAATTTTTAAAAATACAGATTATAAATAGCAGAAGAAAAAGTTCAAAGCAGATCACCCATATTATATTTAGGATTTAAAATCATGGAAACCTTTGTTAGACCCCCCAAAAAATTTAATAAATAAAAAACATTTGACCACCCTCAATGATTTCCAAAAACTACTGGGAGACATTAATTGGCTTTGCCCTACACTAAGCCTCACTACTGGACAATTAAAACCCTTATTTGATATCCTTCGTGGGAACCCTGATCCATCTTCACTGCGAACATTGACGCCTGATTCTAGGGAAGCTTTAAAATTAGTAGAAAAGGCCATTGAAAGATCCTATTGTGATAGATTTGATTTTGCTCAACCACTAATATTGATTATTATTCCTTCTTATACACCCACAGGAGTATTTTGGCAACAGGGACCTATATTATGGATACATTTGCCTGTCTCACCTAAAAGTACAATTGAGTCTTATACCTCCATGGTGGCTAAACTTATTCTTCAAAGACTTAAGATTTCTACTAAAATATTTGGAATTCATCCCACTACTATTATTACTCCCTATTCATCGTTACAGTTTGAATATTTGTGCTTCAATGATAATGATTGGGCTATAGCTAGATGCTCTACTTCTGCAAATTTTGATAACCATATTCCTAAGTCTCCTATACTATCTTTTTTTTATCAATCATCCCATTATATTTCCACAGGTAATAAAAAAATCAACCTATTCCTAAGGCATTTAATGTATTTACAGATGGGTCCTCTAACGGTACTGCTGCAGTAGTCACTCAAAATGAAAACATGATTCTTATTACTGGTCAAAAATCAGCCCAATTAGTGGAACTCGAAGCTATTATAATAGCTCTAGAAAATTTTAAAGAACAGCCTATATTTTTTCAGACAGCCACTATATTTTACATGCTGTCTCTAAATTGGAGCTAGCAGGTCCAATAGCACCACATACTCCAGCCTTTAAATTGTTTTCTCAAATTCAAAAGCTCCTATGGGAACGTAAAGAACCTTTATTTATTGGACATATCAGAGCTCATACTAATCTGCCTGGTCCTCTCCATGAAGGTAATCAAAAGGATGATGCCCTCACTAAAACAATTTTTATGTTTAATACAGTCCAACAAGCTACCTTGTTTCATTCCCAGTTCCATGTCAGTAGCACTACTTTAAGACAAATGTTTACCTGCAAATGCCATTAATTTATTTTCTTTTATTGCTGAGTAAAATTCCATTGTGCGTATATACCACATTTGCTTAATCCACTCATTTACTGAGGGACATCTAGGTTGGTTCCACAACCTAGCTATTGTGAATTGCACAGCTACAAACATTGAGATAGCTGTGTCACTGTAATATGCTGTTTTTAAGTCCTTTGGGAATAGACCCAGGAGTGGGATGGCTGGGTCATAGTGTGGTTCCATTCCCAGTTTTCCAAGAAATCTCCATACTGCTTTCCATAATGGTTGCACCATTTTGCAGTCCCACCAGCAATGTATGAGTGTGCCTTTTTCCCCACATCCTCTCCAACATTTATTGTTGCTTGTGTTCTTGATAGCTGCCATTCTGACTGGAGTGAAGTGAAATCTTAGAGTAGTTTTGATTTGCATTTCTCTAATTGCCAGCGATGTTGAACATTTTTTCATGTATTTGTTGATTAATTGTGTATCTTCTTCTGAGAGGTTTCTTCTCAATTCCTTAGCCCATTTATTGATTGGGTTATTTGTTTTTTTAGTGTAAAGTTTTTTGAGTTCTTTATATATTCTAGAGATTAGTGCTCTATCTGATGTGCATGTATTAAATATTTGTTCCCAATTAGTTGGCTCTCTATTCACCTCACTGATTGTTTCTTTTGCTGAAAAGAAGCTTTTTAGTTTAAATCTATCCCATTCATTAATTCTTGGTAGTAATTCTTGTGCTACAGGATTCTTATTAAGGAACTTGGGGCCTAATCCAACATGTTGGAAATTGGAGCTTACTTTTTCTTCTATTAGGCGTATTGTCTCTGGTCTAATTCCTAGGTCCTTGATCCACTTTGAATTGAGTTTTGTGCACGGTGAGAGATAAGGGTTTAATTTCAATTTTGAAGTTAGAAGACATAATGCTAAGTGAATTTAGTCAGTCTCAAAAATCCAAGTACCAAATGTTTTCTCTGATATAAGGAGGCTATTTCAAAGTATTGTTGGATGGGGGTACATAGGAGGATTAGAGGAACACTAGAATGGTCAAGGGAAGGGAGGGTAAGGGAGGGAGCAAGAGGGGAGGGAGGGGGAGAAAAGAAAAAAGAAAAGGTGGTTGAATGAGACGGATACCATTTTCCTTAATGCATGATTGAAGACCTGAATTGTACGAATATACTTTGTATACAAACAGTTGTATGTAAAAAGATACTAAATATATGCACTATGAGTTGTACATATTAAAAATTATAAAAATAAAATTTAAAAAAAAGACAAATGTTTAAAATCACAAAGGAGCAAGCTCGTAGAATTGTGAAGGATTGTCCATCTTGTGTAACACATTTGCCCAATCCACATTATGGAGTTAACCCACAAGGTTTGATGCCCAATCATTTGTGGCAGATGGATGTCACTCATGAGCCAAGTTTTGGAAAATTGTGATTTATCCATGTCACCATAGATACATGCTCAGGCATGATTTTTGCTTCCTTACATTCTGGAGAAAAAGTTAAAGATGTTACATCTCATTGTCTGCAAGCTTTTGCTGCATTGGGCATCCCCAAAATGCTTAAAACAGATAATGGCCCTGCATATACATCCACATCCTTCAAACAATTTTGTACAAAATTCAATATAATCCACAAAACAGGTATTGCATACAATCCTCAGGGACAAGGAATAATTGAACGAGGAAATCGAACACTCAAAAATATGTTATTAAAGCAAAAAGAAGGAAACTTGAAAAATCCTAAGGACAGATTGGCAGTTGCCCTGTTTACCCTAAATTTCTTAACTTTAGAGTCTAATGGATATTCGGCTGGAGATAGACACTGGAACCCACACCAACAACATAAACCTTTGGTTTACTGGAAGGATGTTCTTTCAGGTACATGGAAGGGTCCAGACCCAGTATTAATTTGGGGGAGAGGATCTGTTTGTGTTTTTCCAAAGCATGAATCCTCCCCAATATGTATACCGTCTAGATTAATAAAACAGTTACCAAATCAAAGGGATCAAGATGAAGTTGTTGAGGAATCAAGATTAAATAAACAAGTACAAAATCAAGAGGACCAACGTGAAGGTATGGAATGATTCCCTTAAAATAGTCTTCCAATAAATTCACAACTTAAGTTTCATTCTTCCCGGCCGGGACAAGAAGATCTCTCTTTAGTGTGTACACAATTGTATTTTTTTCTTTTTATATATGTCTTTATGTCTGTGCACTTGTCTAGATCTCATGTTAATGTGACGTCGCAAATATGTGTTTGTATGTTTGTGCGTCTGTCCAGTGTGATGTCACAAATAACAAAACGCTTATGAAAATTAATATTATAATATATATATATATGGATCCAAATAACTTTAATTCATTTAAGCTTAGAATTAAACTTTAATTCATTTAATTTATTCAAATTAGATAAACAATTTAAAAGTGAAGGTACCTTCAATTTTGATTTATAGGTGTCCCTGGGACTTCTCTTTAGCGAAGAATATGACTAGTGCTGTATAACCTGATATTTTGGTGTTTTGACATGGGATTGTTTATTTGTTATTAACTTCATTTGTTTAATAGCTGATTAATTTGAATTATTTCAACAGGTATATTCATACAAGGTTGCTGTGTATGCAGAGACTCGGGGGTTCCAGCTAACAAATTGTTTTTCCAAAGTGCTCCTAGCTTTTCTTTAATCTATCTTTAATGCAGTAAATACCCTCAGTCTTTCTTTGATTTATTCTGAATTTGATATTTTGCCAGCTTATGTTTGTGGAAGCTCAAGCAGCAATGTGTGTGAGCACAAATCAACTTTAATTTTCTACTCTAATAATTCTATTTTTTAGTTTGACAGCTCACCTCTTGACTCAGTGCTGGAATAGCACTGCCTTTCCATTAATAATAGATGCTTGAGTTTCTAGGTAATGGGCCCTGAAGATTTGCCAGTGGCATTGTCTAGACATAAAAAAGACGGCTGCTGCTACAACTGCAGGGATCACGGTCGCTGCAAGCATCCCTGCTGCTCAAGCATCAAACAACCTCATCAGCAGTGTGGCCTCTGCTCTGCATGCATGGGGCCTCCTAGATCAACGTGTTACAATGTGGACATTTTGATCTTTCATTGTTTGGGACTTTACGGGACAATGCCTTGCGGGTATTTGTCTAGTGAACTCAGTGCATTACTTGATGGAACTTAGGGCAGCTGATTTGTGTAAAGAACTTGATACGCTATGGAACTTGGCTCATCAGCAGAAGGCTTGCTGCCTTAAAACCGCAGCATCTCCTCACAATCTGACGGCTGTTAGTCAACACACACAGTTGATCCTGAAGGGCTCGATTGGATGGCTGGTTAGCCAATGACGGGTAAGATCCCCAGAGGGGGACAACCTAAGACAGGCACAGTCGCACGGGACAGTCTCATGTGGCCGACATATCAACCTAAGACAGGAGTCAAGAGCACAGCCTTGATTATCCGATGATGGGTAAGAATGTTGGTTGCACACGGATGTCCTAGAGCATCCCCTCTTTTAAAACAAAAGGGGGAAATGAAGGAGCCCTAATTAAGGAAATAGCTAAGATTGCAGTTAGCTGAGAGCCATAAAAGATGTTCAAGTTCCACCTGATATTCATACATTTATCAAAGAATCTTTGTATGCCCGTGAACACTGTGTGACGCACCTGTAAGCTTGAGCTGTAAGCACTTGTCCTTGTTAAGGCAAAATGTATATAACCGGGTGAGGTTAGTTAGAGTTAGAGGTGGTTGGAGTAAGAGTTGTGGTTGGAGTTGGAGAGGTTGCTGGAGCCGGAAAGAGAAGTTAGAAGAGAGAAGAAGAAAAGAACTTTTTCATTTCCATCCTGCCTCTTAATTTTCTCCCGCAGCGTCGTTGCTCCAAGCAGCAATCGCTCCAGGCAGAAACAAGACAGTAACATTTTTAAAAGGACACATTTTTTGTCACACCGGTTCAAGCACTGTGGAATGTTAGCGTCCCCGGTCACCAGGTGCTAAGGGCTGGGAGGCACCAGGCAAAGCACAGTCCCTGATTGAAATCTATTCCCAAACTTGTCCTATCACAAACATCACAGGGGATGCCAGTCACTTATAGACCCAAAGGCCTCCCAACCCAACCTGAACCAGAACTCCACCTAAGAAACCTGAAAATCTCTATACAGTGAGTGTTCCTTACCCAAACTACTAGGGACCACAAGTGTTTCAGATTTGGGGTGGTTTTTAGATCTTGTATATACATAATGAGACATGTTGGGAATGGGCCCCAAGTCTGAACATGAAGTTTACTTATGTTTTCTATATACCTGCACACATAGCCAGAAGGTAATTTGGTACAGTATCTTCAGTCTGCCTACATTTTTACTAGAACCCATCACATCAGATCAAGTATAGAATTTCCCTTGTGTGATATCATGGCAGCACTCAAAAAGCTTCAGATTTTAAAGCATTTTCTGATTTTGGATTTTCAGAATTGGGGTGCTCATCCTGTATTTAATAAGATCCCTAGATGATTGTTTCAACCAGACAAATTTAGAAAGCATAACTAGGCCCTCTCTTCCTCTTTCCTAATTTGTCAATTGCTTATTGTTAGCCTAAAGTTTGCTATAGTCTGATGTCACATGATAAGCCCCTCTTAGTCTCTACAGTGCTAGTCAAAAAGCACAAAAGAGAAATTTATGTCACTCAGTGGGATTGACAAGTAGGGGAGACAAACAAGTTTGCTCAGTCTGTGATCTTGAACTAGAAAATGTTCTTAGATGGGAATATGCTCTCCAAAATTAACAGGTCTTACATGACTTTTTAGCCTTTGTACTAAAAAGAATATTTTATAATTCATTACTTGTCACGAGAAAGCTTTTCATCTTGCCATAGGAATACTTTCAAAGAAAAATATACTGCAAAATACTGAACACTATGTAGATATTTAAGACATTTTGCTTAAAAAAAAAAAAAAAGAATCAGAGAATTTTAGACCTTAAAAAAGAACAGCAATACTGATCTACTAAGGAAGCATTTTCTGTTCAAATTGTATTTTGGTCTTTGAATAAAGTACAGATGTGTCTTATTTATCCATGCAGGAAACAGCTATGAAAATATTCTCAAAGATATTTGAAATACACAAAATGATGGCTAATATTTATTGAACTCATTCTACATACCAGGCTAAGTCTTTGACATCATATTGGCTGACCAAAATCCCTCTTTGCCTGGGATGTTTCAGTTTTAGCACTGAAAGCCTTGTGTCCTGAGAAATTTCTCAGGCCCACACACACCAAGCTTATTGGTTACTATCCCTCTTCCTCTCATTTAGTGTTCAAAACCAATGTATGAATATTTTATATATGTATTAAATATTGACCTGTGCCTCATAAATATGTAGTTATTACATTAACCAAAACGTTTTAATTTTTTTCAATGAAAATATTAGCTATCCTGATTTGATCATTACACACTGTATCCATATATTAAATTATCACACTGTACCCCACAAATTTGAACAATAATAATGAAAACATAAAGGCAAAATGTTTGTAATATGGGCTGGGGATGTGGCTCAGCGGCGGAGCACTCGCCTAGCACGTGCCGTGGCCCAGGTTCAATCCTCAGCACCACGTAAAAACGCATTGTGTACAACTAAAGCAAATAAATAAATATTTTTTAAAAAATGTTTGTAATAGGTATGCCAGATATATGTACAATTATTGCCACTCAACAGATAAGGAAAATGAGGCACAGAGGACTTAAACAAACTGATCACAATTACCAGATTAGAAAGTAGCAATGCAGGAACTCAAAGCCCTGTTGCCTACATTTGTTTGCTTTTGAGGTCTACATTCCCAATTATTCTGTTCTTTGCCATGAAGCTATGGTCTTTGGAGGTTTCATTATTTTTTCTTTATCCCAGGGGTAAAGTTGATTTAGAAACTTGGCACCAAAAGAGTTTAGAATTTGATGGAAACTTTAAAACTCAGTTTCATACACAAAAAATAATTGTATCTGATTCAATAGCAACAGAAAATTAAAATCATATTGAGTTTTCCAGGGCTTTGAAATATTACTTGGAGAAAAAGAAGATATGGAGCTTTGGAAAGATAAAACAAGAGCATAGGAAGTTCCACCCTGTTTAAGGATGGAGGGTTTCAGGGGTCTGGTTTATGACTGCAGCTGCTTTGAAGATCACAGTGACATGGGTGCAGCACGTCACAGAGCATGGGGATGGTGGCTGCCCTCTCTACTGGAACCTATCCTGGAGGGGAGGAAAGGAGATAGGTCTTCCTTACCTGCCAATTAGCCACAAAAGCTTCTTTAGGTTTCCTCAGGAATAAACTCTGAGCTTAAGTTGAATCCTGAGTGACTTCTAGAGTTCAAATTAGAAAATCATTTGCAATGCACTGAAAACTAGCTAGACTTTCAGAGGGAAAAAAATGTGCTTATTGCATTTTATAGGATTACAGCCTGTTGGGACTATTAGTCCTGAAAATTCCAACTACTTTGGAGTAACTCAATAGAGATGAGGTATGTCCATCAAAAAAGCCTTTTCCTTTCCATGAAATTATGACTTACTATATAGATACAACCAGAACTTTGTCTCAAGGCACTCTGATGATCATTTATTAAATGTTACTTCTTCATTTTTTTGTGGTTATTTTATTTTTTATTTTTTAAAATTTTTTATTCTAAGATGTTATAAATGACAGCAGAATGCATTACATTTCATATTACACATATAGAGCACTTTTTTACAAATCTCTGGTTGTATGCAAAGTATATTCACACCATTCGTGACTTCATACATGCACTTAGGGTAATGATATCCATCTCATCCTACCATCTTTTTTTTTTTTCCTTCACCCTTTTGCCACCTCCCTTCCCCTCCCTCCCCATTGGCCATTCTAGTAGAATGCATTACGGTTCATAATACACATATAGAGCCTCCTTTCACATAACACTGTTTGTATACAAAGTATATTCATACTATTCAAGTCTTCAAACATGCATTTGGGATAACGATATCCATCTTATTATACCTCCCCCCCTTTTTTTTCACCACCCCATACCTCCCTTCTCCTCCCTCCCCTTTGACCACTCTAGTGCTCCTCTAATCTTCCTAAGTACCCCGACACCCAACACCGCTGTGACTCTGACTCCTTATATCAGAGAAAACATTTGGTACTTGGATTTTTGAGACTGACTAACTTCACTTAGCATTATGTCCTCCAACTTCATCCATTTACCTGCGAATGCCATTATTTTATTTTCTTTTATTGTTGAATAAAATTCCATTGTACGTATATACCACATTTTCTTAATCCACTCATCTACTTAGGGACATCTAGGTTGGTTCCACAACCTAGCTATTGTGAATTGTGCAGCTACAAACATTGAGATAGCTGTGTCACTGTAATATGCTGTTTTTAAGTCCTTTGGGAATAGACCCAGGAGTGGGATGGCTGGGTCATAGGGTGGTTCCATTCCCAGTTTTCCATGAAATCTCCATACTGCTTTCCATAATGGTTGCACCATTTTGCAGTCCCACCAGCAATGCATGAGCGTGCCTTTTTCCCCACATCCTCTCCAACATTTATTGTTGTTTGTCTTCTTAATAGCTGCCATTCTGACTGGTGTGAAATGATATCTTAGGGTAGTTTTGATTTGCATCTCTCTAATTGCCAGTGATGTTGAGCATTTTTTCATGTATTTGTTGATTGATTGTATATCTTCTTCTGAGAAGTGTCTGTTCATTTCTTTGGCCCATTTATTTATTGGGATATTTGTTTTTTTGGTGTTGAGTTTTTTGAGTTCTTTATACATTCTAGAAATTAGTGCTCTGTCTGATGTGCATGTATTAAATATTTGTTCCCAGTTAGTTGGCTCTCTATTCACCTCACTGATTGTTTCTTTTGCTGAGAAGAAGCTTGTTAGTTTGAATCTAACCCATTCATTAATTCTTGATACTAATTCTCGTGCTACAGGATTCTTATTAAGGAACTTGGGGCCTAATCCAACATGTTGGAAATTGGAGCTTACTTTTTTTTTTATTAGGCGTGTTGTGTCTGGTCTAATTCCTAGGACCTTGATCTACTTTGAATTGAATTTTGTGCATGGTGAGAGATAGGTAGGGGTTTAATTTCATTTTGTTGCATATGGATTTCCAGCTTTCCCAGCACCATTTGTTGAAGAGGCTGTCCTTTCTCCACTGTACATTTTTGGTGCCTTTGTCCAATATAAGATAGCTGAAATTATATGTATTAGTCTCTGTGTCCTCAATTCTGTACCATTGGTCTACCCATCTGTTTTGGTGCCAATACCATGCTGTTTTTGTTACTATTGCTCTATAGTATAATTTAAAATCTGGTATGGTGATGCCACCTGCTTCACTTTTCTTGCTAAGGATTGCTTTAGCTATTCTGTGTCTCTTATTTTTCCAGATGAATTTCATGACTGCTTTATCTATTTCTTCGAGGAATATCATTGGGAATTTGATTGGAATTGCATTAAATATGTATAATGCTTTTGGTAGTATGGACATTTTGACAATATTTATTCTGCCTATCCAGGAACAAGGAAGGTCTTTCCATCTTCTGAGGTCTTCTATAATTTCTTTCTTTAGTGTTCTATAATTTTCTTTAAAGAGGTCTTTCACTTCTTTTGTTAAGTTGATTCCTAGGTATTTTTTTTATGCTATTGTAAATGGGGTAGTTTTCATCATTTCCCTTTCAGAGGGTTTGTCACTGATGTACAAAAATGCCTTTGACTTATGGGTATTGATTTTGTATCCTGCCACTTTGCCAAATTCATTTACTAGTTGTAAAAGTTTTCTGGTAGAGTTTTTTGGGTCTTCTAGGTATAATGTCATCAGCAAATAGTGATAATTTGAGCTCTTCCTTTCCTATATGGATCCCTTTAATTTCTTTCGTCTGTCTAATTGCTCTGGCCAGAGTTTCAAGTACTATGTTAAATAACAGTGGTGAAAGGTTTTTAGAGGGAATGCTTTCAATTTTTATCCATTTAAGATAATGTTAGCCTGGGGTTTTGCACAAATAGCTTTTATGATGTTGAGATATGTTCCTGTTATTCTTAGTTTTTCTAGTGTTTTGAACACAAAGGGGTGTTGTATTTTGTCGAATGCTTTCTCTGCATCTATTGAGATGATCATATGGTTTTTATCTTTGAGTCTATTGATGTGATGTATTATGTTAATTGATTTCCATATGTTGAACCAACCTTGCATCCCTCGGATAAACCCCACTTGATCATGGTGCACTATCTTTTTCATATGTTTTTGTATTTGATTTGCCAGGATTTCGTTGAGAATTTTTGCATCTATGTTCATTAAAGATATTGGCCTGAAGTTTTCCTTTTTGGCTGTGTCTTTGCCTGGCTTTGGAATCAGTGTAATATTGGCCTCATAGAAAGAGTCTGGGATAGCTCCCTCTTTTTCTATTTGTTGAAATAAGTTGAAGAGCAATGGTATTAGTTCTTCTTTGAAGGTCTTATAGAACTCGGCTGTAAAGCCATCAGGCCCTGGGCTTTTTCTAGCTGGAAGTTTTTTGATGGCATCTTCTATTTCCTAACTTGAAATTGATCTATTTAAATTGTGTATATCCTCCAGATCCAGTTTGGGCAATTCATACGACTCCAGGAATCTGTCAATGTCTTCAGTATTTTCTATTTTATTAGAGTACAAGTTTTCAAAGTAATTTTTAATTATTCTCTGTATATCTGAGGTGTTTGTTGTGATATTTCCTTTTTCATCACGGATGTTAGTGATTTGAGTTTTTTCTCTCCTTCTTTTCGTTAGCATCGCTAAGGGTCTGTCAATTTTATTTATTTTTTCAAAGAACCAACTTTTAGTTTTGTCAATTCTTTGAATTGTTTCTTTAAACTCAATTTCATTAATTTCAGCTCTGATTTTAATTATTTCCTGTCTTCTACTGCTCTTGGTGTTGGTCTATTCTTCTTTTTCTAGTGCTTTGAGGTGCGATGTTAAGTCATTTATTTGTTGGGTTTTTTTTTTTCCTTTTGAGGAATGAACTCAGTGCAGTGAATTTTCCTCTTAATACTGCTTTCATAGTGTCCCAGAGATTTCTATACGATGTATCTGTGTTCTCATTTACCTCTAGGAATTTTTTAATCTCCTCCTTGATGTCTTCTTCAACCCCTTGTTTGTTCATTAAGATGTTGTTTAGCTTCCAGTTGTTGGAGTAATTTTTTTTATTTCTTGTTTTATCATTGATTTCCAATTTCATCCCATTATGGTCTGATAGAATGCAGGGAATTTTCTCTGCTTTTTTATATTTGCCGAGGGTTGCCTTGTGGTATAATATATGGTCTATTTTGAAGAAGGAACCATGTTCTGCTGAGAAGAAGGTGTATTCACTTACTGAGGGATGAAATATTCTATATATGTCCGTTAGGTCTAAGTTATTAATTGTTTTAATGAGGCCTAAAAAATTTCTCTATTTAGCTTTTGTTTGGATGATCTATCCAGTGGTGATAGAGGTGTGTTGAAGTCCCCTAGAATAACTGTGTTGTGATCTATTTTATTCTTGAACTTGAGAAGGGTTTGATGAATGTAGGTGCTCCATTATTTGGGGCATATAGATTTATAATTGTTATATCCTGTTGATGAATAGTTCCCTTAATCAGTAAGAAATATCCATCTTTGTCTCTTTTGATTGGCTTTGGCTTGAAGTCTGCCTTATTTGATATGAGAATGGAAACCCCTGCTTTCTTTCTTGGCCCATGTGAGTGGTAAGATTTTTCTCAGCCTTTCACCTTCAGTCTATTGATGTCTTTTTCTATGAGGTGGGTTTCTTGGAGACAGCATATTGTTGGGTTGTTTCTTTTAATCTAGTCTGATAGTCTGTGTCTTTTGAATGGTGAATTTAGGCCATTAACATTCAAGGTTATTATTGAGATGTGATTTGTATTTCCATCCATTTTTATTTGTTTATGGTATTTACCTTGATTTGGTTTCTCCTCTGGTTGGTGATTTCCTTAAGTTTAATATCTCCCTTTGTTGATTTTCATTGCCATTTTTCTTTTCTTCTTCATGGAATATTTTGCCCAGGATGTTCAGAAGTGCTGGCTTTCGAGATGCAAACTCTTTTAACTTGTGTTTGTCGTGGAAGGCTTTTATTTCATCTTCGAATCTAAAGCTTAATTTTGCTGGGTATAGGATTCTCAGTTGACATCCCTTTTCTTTCAGGGCTTGAAATATGTTATTCCAGGATCTTCTAGCTTTTAAGGTCTGGATTGAAAAATCTGAACATAGTCTAATTGGTTTCGCCCTATATGTAATCTGCTTCCTTTCTCTTGTGGCTTTTAATATTCTCTCTTTGTTCAGTATATTAGGCATTTTCATTATGATGTGCCTTGGTGTGGATCTGTTATGATTTTGTACATTTGGTGTTCGGTAAGTATCTTGGACTTGGTTTTCCCATTCATTCCTCAAGTTTGGAAAGTTTTCTGCTATTATTTCATTGAATAAATTATTCATTCCTTTGGCTTGAAATTCTGCTCCTTCTTCTACTCCAATCACTCTTAAATTTGGTCTTTTTATGTTGTCCCAAATTTCTTGGATGTTTTGTTCTTGATTTTTGACCATTTTTACTGTGTTCTCTGCATTTTTTTTTTTCCAGTTTGTATATTTTGTCTTCATTATGTGAGGTCCTTTCTTCCAGGTGGTCTAATCTATTGGTGATGTTTTCAATAGAGCATTTAATTTGGTTTATTGCTTCTTTCATTTCCATAATTTCTGTTTGGTTTCTCTTTAGAACCTCTATCTCTCTATTGAAGTAGTCTTTTGCTTCTTGTATGTGTTTATGAAGTTCTTTGTCAAAGTGGTCTTTTACTACCTGTATTTGCTCTCTCACCTCCTTCTTGAATTTGTCCTTGAGCTCCATAATCATTTGGATTATGTATTTCCTGAATTCCTGTTCTGTCATTAGATCTACTTTGCTTGCCAAGGAATCTGCTAAGGACCTATGTTGATTTGTTTGGGACATTTTCTTCCCTTGTTTTTGCATATTGCTTATGTGTCTTTTCTTTTAGCCTGTGGAACCTTGACTTTTTTTGTTTTTACCTTAAGGCCTAATGATGCTCCTGTTGTAGGATTCTATCAGCTACCCTTATATATACTTTACACCTTAAAACCAGACATTTTATATTCAGTTAATAACAGTTTGTTCACAATTTACAGAGTTAGAGAATTTAGATATTACCTCCAATATATTCTGAGTGATTATAATGGGCTTTATAGTTTCAGAAATTGGGTACAAAGGTGATATGCTTAGGAGGAAGGAGGGAAGGGTATTGCTTCCCCCCCCCTTCCAGAGTGTAATACTGAAAATCTATGGAAGTAGTTTAATAGCAGAAGGGGGAGGAAAGGAATTGGAGTGTATAGTTAAGTGTGAAGACCGATGTGTATTTCAGCTAGGGTTATGTAAACGTTGAGAGAAATTAGAAAATGGCCAGGTAGTAAGAATTAATGAAAGAGAGAAGACAGGGTGAGTCAAAAGAGAGAGAGAGGAGACTATATAAAACATCCATTTGATGTACTGTTCAGTTGCCCCAGTTTCAAGATTCCAAGTTCCTGTACACAACTTGTTTTCTTCTCTGTTGAGAATGTAGGGGCAGGGTGTAGATAGGGAAGATGAGGAAATAAGGAATGAGAGGCAAGAGGGAATGAAAATGGGAGAGAGGAAAAAAAGAAGAGAAATAAAAAGAAAGAAAAAAAAGAAAAGAAAAAAAAAACACAATACTACAGTGACATTTAAAAAAAAAAACCCACAAAGTCGAATTCACAAGTCTCAAATAGGCAGCTTATTCTCCTCTCTCAGTTTGTTAAATTAGTTGTTCAGCAGATCTGCTCTGGCTGATGCGGAGAATTTGTGGGCGGGGTCAAGTCTGTGTACCTGGTTAGCGATGAGTGATGCTGGGGATGGTTCTTTGTGTGGAGTCTACTTCTGTGCTCTTCCTCAATTGAAGGATCGCAGAGGGTCGTCACACTGGACTCGTGTTCCCCTGCTGTCTGTTGAAGGTCCTCCCAGTCTCGGGTTCCTCCTTGCTTGTTCGCTGGTCTCCGCGCCGCTTTCTCTGGGGCTTTACTGGTGAGGGTCGCATCTGGCCGAGTGTGGATTTGAACTGGCGTTGTTGTCCTGCGGTCTCCCGAGGTCTCCCAGCACTAATTCCGCCGGCTGTTTTTGATAGTTTCCTGCCTGCGTGCTAGGAATGTGGCTGGGGAATGCAGTCCTGGCGCAGGCTCTGGCTTTGTTCTGTACTGCCTTTGCTCCACCGGGGCGGTGTAGCAGAAGCCACGAGGCTCTAGCCGCTGCAGACAGCGTGTGTGTCTGTCTCTCTTTCTCCTGGGTGGCGGTATTCAAACCATCCAGGAGATGTGTATTTTCAGCCTATATATATATGATGAAGGGCAGTTTATCTGCTTTGTTGGATTCTTTCCTCCGAGCTGCCCTGAAGTGCGGCTTCCTCTAATCCACCATCTTGGATCTTAAATGTTACTTCTATAGAATACTTTAAACTTGTATTTAGTTTCTTTCCTGATACAAAACAATTTGCTTTTTGTATTTATACAATGAAATATAAAGGGAAAGATCCTAATGTCCTAATCATATAATCACTTTTGACAGTTTAAAAAATATTCTTTAATTCTTTCTTCTCTGAATACAGTAAGGTATGGCATTCCATAATTATGGAGCACAACACTGCTATTAAAATCATGTCCTAAACAAAAACTTATTGATATGTGTGTTAGTCAGCTTTTTGTGGCTATGACAAAATACTTGAGAAAATCAACTTAAAGGAGGAAAATTTTGTTTTGGCTCATGGGTTCAGAGGTTTCACTTGACCCCATCTCTTTGGGGCTTCAGCAAAGGTAGTAAGAGCATCATGGTAGGGAGCAAGAGGTGGAATAGAGCTACTTACCTTAAGGTGGGCAGGAAGCCAAGAGAGGAGAGGAAGGAAGAGGCCCAGGACTACCCTTCCAGGGCATGCCCCAGTGACCTACTTAATCTAACTTGACTTTACCTCCTACAGTTTCTACCACCTCCCAATAGTCTATTCAATTATGAACACATTAATAGAATAATCCATTGATGAGATTCAGAGCCCTCATGATCCAATTACTTCCCCAAAGTCCCACTTCCAAACACTGCTGCACTGGGAAGCAAACCTTCAACACATGAACCTGTAGGGAACATTCCAGATTGAAACCACAATGTGGAAACAGGCCCACTGAAATGAAGGGTGGAATTTTGCACATTTTATAACTTGCTTCCAACCTCCTTAATTTTAATGGGCATTTTTCCACTCCACCATTTTTCTAGAAGATTATTTTTATTGGCAGTATAGGGCTTTAGGCTTCACTTTAATGAATTTATAATGTTTCTTATATTTCAAATACTTTAAAGGAGTGCCTCAAAAATTTAGTGTTTTTTTTTTTTTTTTTTTTTTTTTTTTTTTTTTTTTTGTGGTACCAGGGATTGAACTCAGGGGCACTCAACCACTGAGCCACAACCCCAGCCCTTTTTTGTGTTTTTTTTTTTTTTTGTTTTTTTTTTTTTTTGTTTTTTTGGTATCAGGGATTGAACTCAGGGGCACTCGACCACTGGGTCACATCCCCAGCCCTTTTTGTTGTATTTGATTAGAGACAGGGTCTCACTGAGTTGCTAAGTGCCTCGCCATTGCTGAGGCTGGCTTTGAACTCATGATCCTCCTGCCTCAGCCTCCCAAGTGCTGGGATTACAGGTGTGAGCCACCACGCCCGGCTCTTTTTTGTGTTTTTATTAGAGACAGGGTCTTACTGAGTTGCTAAGTGCCTCACCATTGCTGAGGCTGGCTTTGAACTCGCAATTCTCCTGCCTCAGCCTCCCAAAGTGCTGGGATTACAGGCGTGCGCCACTGCACCTGGATGGTGTGATTTTTATTGTAATATTGTCATTATTTTACTATACTAAGTAACACTGAATATCATGCTTTTGAGTCTCAAATACAGAGTAGACCAAAATTGAAAATAGTCCTACATTCAGAAAATTTACATTTGCTTTGCTATATTCTTTTATTTTTTTCTTTTTGTTGGTTTGTTGGATTTCCCATGCCCAAAGCAGAATATGTAGGTAGATGAATCATTCTAAGTTTCAGAGAAAACAAAAGGCATATTTAGCTTTGAATTCAAGAAAATGTGGTATATATACACAATGGAGTTTTATTCAGCCATAAAGAAAAATGAAATTATGTCATTTGCAGGAAAATGGATGGAATTGGAGAGCATTATGTTAAACAAAAGAAGCCAAGTTCAGAAGGCCAAGGGTCATGTGTTTTCTCATATGTGGAAGCTAGAGAGGAACAAGGAAAAGCAAGGGGATGGGGATCTCATGGAAAGCAAAGGGAGATCTGTAGAACAGAAGAAAGGAAAGGGGCGAGGGGGTGGGAGGAGGGGGAGAGAGGGGGAAGTGCTTGGATATTAGACAAATTGTTACATTGTGTGCATGTACTAATATGTTTCAACAAATCTCACCATTATGTGCAACTATAATTCATCAATTTAAAAAGTGGGGAAGAAGAAATATATATAATAAATATATAACATGTAATACATATTTATATTTCATATATATACATATATATATAAAGTGAAGTGATTATTTATAGAGATGTGGGCAGGGCTAGAGGACAGTCAGAAATGACAAGGCAGGCTGGGATTGTATCTCAGTGGTAGAGCACTTGCCTAGCATGTGGAAGGCACATAAAAACAAAATAGATGTCCATTGACAACTAAAAAAAAATTTGTATATATAAGAAATGACAAGGCACCCAGAGACTAGCAGCAACAGTAGGAAGCCATTGGACCAAAGCCTGAAGGAACAAGGGAAAAGAAATGGAAATTTGGACGCAGCATGCCTGGAACCTGGGGAAAGGACAGCTTTGTCAGGGCTGCAGGCAGCCCCTGGCACCACTTGGACCTGAAAGAGTGAGAGCTGAAAAGGAAACACCCAACCTCCCTTTCTCTCTACCCTTTGCTCTTCTGCTGGTATCTTCATTGGATACCTTCAACCTTCATGAAACTAGAGGGCAGTCCCCTGGGGGTAGAACAGGGCAGAGGAGGGCACAGATTGGGGATGGGAGAATTGGGTATTACCAGCATCCTGGATATTTATGGCTTTGTTTAGTTTTGTTTTTCATTTATATTTTTAATCCATTTGGATATTTTCTTTTTTTGACATGTGGTATGTAATAGACATGTGCTTTTAATTTTATTTCTCTAGAAAGTCACAGAGATAGCTTAGGTACAAAAATATTGAATCATTTTTTCATTTATTTTAAATGCTACCATTATTAAAATAAACTGTATAATGTAATGGGTTCCCATTCAGTGTTTTCTACCCTGTTCCACTGATTGTTCTTAGATTAACATTATTTTAATGGCTTTAATGTTGTAATATGTTGTAACATATACTACAGCAGCTCCCAAATATTCTAAAGTGTTGATGAAAAAATAATCAGTAAATAAATAGCTTTGAAACATAAAACATTTCCTGTACAAAAAGTTTTTTTATTCAGATATGTTTTGAAGTGGATTCAAACAAGTGTTACATGCAAATTTTAACTATTTCCCTAATACAGCAACTCTATAATGTATTACTAGATAATATAAGGGGGGATTTTTTTTCTTTGCAAGATAAACACATGAATCACCAGAATTCAGTTTTCCTCTTGCTTTGGTTATCTCATGTCGTGAACAAACCATTCAAAACTTAGTGGTTTGGAGCACTTTTTTTTTTTTTTTTTTTTTTTTTTGCTTTTCTTATGATTCTGTGTGTCAGCTGGGTTCCACGTGGTCTCATCTGGAGACTCATCTGGGCTGGAATATCAGGGATGAGTCCTTCATACAGCTAGTAGCTGGGACTGGCTATACAGCTGAGAGCTTAGCTGAGTACCAGAGAGCTTTGGTTGTCCAAGGGTCTTCTCCACATGGTGAAGATTATAGAAGGGAGTGCTAGGATTGGAATGAGAATGGAAGCTTCAGATTTCTTCAGACATAGCCTCAAAAATTACATAGTGGTGCTGGATATGAAACTCAGGAGTAGAGCACTCATTAAGAATGGGTGAAGGAGCTGGGGTTGGCTCAGCGGTAGAGAGCTCACCTAGCATGTGCGCGGCCCTGGGTTCGATGCTCAGCACCACATAAAAGTAAAATAAATAAAATACAGGTATTAAAAAATTGAAGGAAAAAAAAAAAAAAAAAAGAACAGGCAAGGCCTTGAGTTCAATCCCCAGCAAGACACACACACACACACACACACACACACACACACACACACGGTGCTACTCCCTTCTTCAAAGACAGACACAAGAGACAAGTGTGGGGTCTCCCCTGTAATCCCAGCTACTTGGGATAATGAATGAGTTCAAGGCCAGCCTGGGCAACATAGTAAGACCGCATATCACAAAAAAAAAAAAAAAAAAAAAAAAGACACAAGCCAGTTCAGTCTCAAAGAAAGAACAAATTACCACTCTTCTCATAAATAGAGAATTTGGGGTGATCTTTAATCTGCCTCACCCCTCTATGCTTATTTGGAAATAATAAGGACAGGAGTTATCTCAATATTTCCAAAGACCGTTTATCTTCTGCCTGTAGATTCAGAATGAGGTTTGCATTTCCACTATAAATCTGTCCTACTTTGTTCAAATTTGAATCTAATTGCAAAAGAATGAAAACAAAAATAAGATATCATTTTTTCCAGAAGATCTGCATTCGTAATGAGAAAAGTTTGAAATGACTTCTGAAAAAAAGAAAATAAGTCTTGAGTATCTTAAATGCAGCTGCAGTACTTTATTTTACAAGTGATGGAAAATGAGGAGGGAGGAAGGAAAAAGAGCTACTTTTAGCCCAGCTACTACAGCTGGGAGATGATTTGCAATGAGGGAGGAGGGGCTGATCCAAACTTGATTGACTATATGCTTTACTGGAAATCTAGTCTCTACTTTCCCTTCTATTGCTTCCTATATTCCACAAGAAAATTTAGAATCTAGTAGGACACTGTGCTGCTCTAACACTTGGCAATAACACAGAAAAAGAGATAAAAACAAAAAAAGATATAGACAGATTCAAAAACTGGATAAACAGCTCTTTCAACCCAAACAAAACAGAAGCAGGAGCAATGGATTCATCTTGTGCTACAGTTTGAATTTGGGATGTCCCCAAAAGGCTCCAAGTTAGTGGTACGATGGAAAGGTGGGGAAAGTTCATGAGGGGCAGCCTAGTTGGGGATTTTAGGTCATTGGGATGAGCCATTCAAGGACTAGAGGAACCCTGCCCCTTTCTTTTCCTCTCTTTTAAACCCCACCCCTTCCTCTTCCTCTCTTTCACTCTTGGCCATGAGGTGAACAGTTTCCTTCACTATGTGCTCCCATCAAGATGCACTGCTTCACCTCAGATTCAAAAGCAATGGGACCAACCAGCTATTAACTGAAACATCAAAACTGTGAGTCAAAATATATCTTTGCTCATTTTAACTTGATTATCTCAGGTATTTTGTTATAGCATCAACAGGCTAACAACTGAGTGCCCACTGACTTCCAAGTAAGAAATGGGCAGTGACAGAAAGGAGTTTAGGTTTCACATAGCAAAGGAAACCAAGGGATGCAGGGGATGGAACCAGGTTCACTGTGTAAGACTGGAAGTGGGAGTGCATGGAGACCCTTCTGCACAGAGAATGGAGCTGAAACCACTTCCAGAATTTCTAAAAAAGAAAAAGTTCTGGAGACTTATGCTTACTTGATGATTGAGTCTGCAATATTCCAAGGTCACTTTCAGACAAGGACTTCTAAATCCCCTGAGTGAAGGACTAGGGCAAGGGCCATAGTAGAACCTTTAGCTAAGGGGAGATAACTGTGCAATGCAGGGGAGTCAGCAACGACCCTCTCATGTTAAACAAGCCTAAAAACCAAAATTCCTAAGTATTCTAAAAGACTCAATGCTAAGGAAATCAGGACAAGTTCATCCACGAAGGGAACTAGAATTCTCTGTAGAAGAAACTAATGTACGGAACCATCTGATAAAGATTTTGAAAATAATTATGCTTGGGATGCTCAAAAATTATATAAAGAAGTTATGTCCATTTTAAAAGAATAAGAAATGATGAAATACATGACAGAAATAAGAATAGCTTGGTAGGGAAAAGAACAAAATTAAAACTACAAGCCACCAGGAAAACACACAAGACATGGGACAAATTCAATGACACAGTGGAAGAGAGACTTGGTATCTCTCAGTGCGATGGTTTGAATGTGTCCTCTCCAAAATTCAGGTGTTGTCAATGTAATGGTATTGAGGCGGGGCTATAAGAGGTGATTAGGCCACAAGTGCTTCTCCCTCATGAATGGGATGAGGTGCTCTTGTAAAAGGGCTGGACAGAGGTGTTTGTTATTTCTTCTCCTTTTGTCTTCTACCATATGAAGATGCAGTCAGAAGCCCTCACCAGATGCCGGTGCCCTGATCTTGGAATGCCCAGCCTTCAGAATTGTAAGAAATAAATTTTTGTTCTTTATAAATTACGCAGTTTTAGATATTCTGTTATGACATCACAAATGGGATAAGACAACCACATTGGTGAAATTTTAAGTATGATCATGAAAAGAGTTGGTGAATTTAGGATAATTTGAAAAACTCTATATACTGCTTTTGGAAGCATAAATTGGTCAATCACTTTGGAAAAGACTGGCATAATCTACTAAGTGAAAATTGACAACACTCTATATTCCATTAATTTTATTGTTAAGGATATACCTTAAAGAAGTAACTGCTTGCAAGACAGGTGTGGTGGTGCATGCCTGTAATCCCAGTAGTTGGGAGGCTGAGGCAGGAGGATCACGAATTCAGAGCCAGCCTCGGCAATTTAGCAAGGCACTAGACAACTCACTGAGACCCTGTCTCTAAATAAAATGTAAAAGGGGGCTGGGAATGTGGCTCAGTGGTAAAGTGCCCCTGGGTTCAATCCCTGGTACAAAAAAGAAGAAGGAGGAGAAGGAGAAGGAAAAGGAGAAGTGTTTGAACATAGACAACAACAGAGAAACAAAAATATTCATAGTGGTATCATTCATATAGCCCAAATGCATCAAAGATGCCTATTATCAATAAAAGTGACAAATAAAATTGGTACATTTATACAACAAAATATATGCATTAGTGAAAATGAACAGTGTACTGTTTTCTGTGAAAGACAGTCATGCAATCTCACGTAAAGAAGTTAAAAGTCACAAGACACAGGCAAAACTAAACCACACTGGTTACAGATAAAGTTTAAACCCAGGAAAAAACTGAGATACATTGGTTAGAGATATAAACATAAATAGTAGAATTTTTAAGCAAAGTGATCATCACACAGGACAGATGGTGTTTGCCTCTGGGAGGCAAGGAAGGAGAACAGCTTCTAGGTGTGACAATGACCTATTTCCTGTACTGGGTGGTTTATTCTGTAGATGGTCCTTTCACATAAAACATGTTCAATAATAATTATACTTTTCAAAATATTTCAAAAGAAAAGGGACAAGTAACTAAAGGCTAAGGAATTCATCCAGAAATATGCCACAAGTAGACCAGGGACTTTTTAGAGATTTCAATCTATATCTGATAAGAGTTCTAAAAGAAGGGAGTTGAGGGCTAGTGGAGAACATGGGAAGAAGTAATAGTCATGAAATATCCAGATGTTGAGAGAAAGAAATAAAAAGGCAGGGGATGCTTTCAGATTGCACATTAAGCAACACAAACAAATTCAGGTCTACACCTAAACAAATCATCAGAGCGAAACTGCAGAACATCAGAGGTAAATAGAATCTCTAGCCCGGGCGCGCACGCCTGTAATCCCAGCACTTTGGGAGGCTGAGGCAGGAGGATCGCGAGTTCAAAGCCAGCCTCAGCAATGGCGAGGCACTTAGCAACTCAGTGAGACCCTGTCTCTAATAAAATACAAAAAAGGGCTGGGGATGTGGCCCAGTGGTCGAGTGCCCCTGAGTTCAATCCCTCGGGTACCAAAAAAAAAAAAAAAAAAAAAATAGAATCTCTAAATGACAACCAGAGAAAGAAGACTGATCATATACAAAGGAATAATCATGTTGTTGCTGATGAGAATTCTGCTGTAAGTTCCAAAATCCATGGAATAATTGTCTTCATTGTGCTGAGGTGAAAGTACCAGTTGCCTAGAATTTTTATACCCTGCTAAATATTGTTCAGGAGTAAAGCACAGTAAAGACAGGATTTTCCATCTAATGATCCTCATTAAAATAATAAGGTAACTTTATTAGAATACAGAAACAAAATGAAGCATTGAAATTCATAAAATGTTCTTTTAAAAAACTGGGATTTTAATAGTTGATATTTAAAACTAACATTAGCAATAGTGACAAGAAGCGGGGTAAATGTTCAACAGTTAAGAACACAAAAGTCCTAATTATATTCAGGGTAAGGATAGAAATACTGAATAATTTTCAATGATTAAATTTTTAGATTTTTTAAATTTTTTATATTTTATATTTTTATTTGATATTTTTACTCAGAAACCATATATTAACCTATACATTTTCAGGTGATATTTAAATTTTAATATTTTAAGTATCATCGGAATTACCAAGGAGGTAAACAGAACTTGCAAAAAAAAGAAAAAAAGTTGCCGGGCGCGGTGGCGCACGCCTGTAATCCCAGCACTTTGGGAGGCTGAGGCAGGAGGATCGCGAGTTCAAAGCCAGCCTCAGCAATGGCGAGGCACTTAGCAACTCAGTGAGACCCTGTCTCTAAATAAAATATACAAAAAAGGGCTGGGGATGTGGCCCAGTGGTCGAGTGCCCCTGAGTTCAATCCCGGTACCAAAAAAAAAAAAAAAAAAAAAAAAAAAAATAGAATCTCTAAATGACAACCAGAGAAAGAAGACTGATCATATACAAAGGAATAATCATGTTGTTGCTGATGAGAATTCTGCTGTAAGTTCCAAAATCCATGGAATAATTGTCTTCATTGTGCTGAGGTGAAAGTACCAGTTGCCTAGAATTTTATACCCTGCTAAATATTGTTCAGGAGTAAAGCACAGTAAAGACAGGATTTTCCATCTAATGATCCTCATTAAAATAATAAGGTAACTTTATTAGAATACAAGAAACAAAATGAAGCATTGAAATTCATAAAATGTTCTTTTAAAAAACTGGGATTTTAATAGTTGATATTTAAAACTAACATTAGCAATAGTGACAAGAAGCGGGGTAAATGTTCAACAGTTAAGAACACAAAAGTCCTAATTATATTCAGGGTAAGGATAGAAATACTGAATAATTTTCAATGATTAAATTTTTAGATTTTTTAAATTTTTTATATTTTATATTTTTATTTGATATTTTTACTCAGAAACCATATATTAACCTATACATTTTCAGGTGATATTTAAATTTTAATATTTTAAGTATCATCGGAATTACCAAGGAGGTAAACAGAACTTGCAAAAAAAAGAAAAAAAGTTGCCGGGCGCGGTGGCGCACGCCTGTAATCCCAGCACTTTGGGAGGCTGAGGCAGGAGGATCGCGAGTTCAAAGCCAGCCTCAGCAATGGCGAGGCACTTAGCAACTCAGTGAGACCCTGTCTCTAAATAAAATATAAAAAAGGGCTGGGGATGTGACCCAGTGGTCGAGTGCCCCTGAGTTCAATCCCCGGTACCACAAAAAAAAAAAAGAAAGAAAAAAAGTAAAGGAAAATATGATAAACAAAAACACAAAATAAGAAATAGATTCAAATATTTAATTCCAATAAGTAAATGGATTAAATTCTTCTATAAAATAGATCATTGGATTTTATTTTTAGAACTCTAGCCATATGCTACTGATCTTAAGAGACACTCTTAAAACTACCACACTAAGTAAGAAAAAAAGGATTCCAGCCAGGCATAGTGGTGCACAATGTAATCCCAGCAACTCAGGAGGCTGAGGCAAGAAGATTACAAGTTTGAGGCCAGCCTCAGCAATTTAGTGAGACACCATCTCAAAATAAAAAATAATAAAGAACTGGGGATGCAACTCACTGATAGACTGTCTCTGGGTTCAATCCCCAGTACCAAGATTCTACATAAGTAATATTCTAAAAGTGGTATTTTCCGGCAAAATAGAATTAGGGCTAAGGTATTTTAAAAGGGTTAAAGAGTAGGCCTAGGGGTTGGGCTTGTGGCTCAGCTGTAGAGCGCTCGCCTAGCACGTGCAAGGCTCTGGGTTCAATATTTAGCACCACATAAGAATAAATAAGTAAAATAAAGGTATTGTGTCCAACTACAACTGAAAAAATATTAAAAGAGTAGGCCTATATGACATAAGAAACAATACAATAGAGAGAAATTATAACTTTAAGCTTATAATTATATAAATCTATAATGACATAATTACATAAATTTATAAACATAACAACATAGCCTGGAAGTATACAAAAGAAAAAATATAAAACTTCCCATTTATATGGAGAGATTTTTAAATGCCAATCTATATGTTCCTACTAGCCAATCAAGGGGAAAAATTGGAAGAATTTAGAATATTTGAATGATAAATTACAAAGAATAGTTTCATACAGACCATTTTGTCTTGCTTTACTGTATGTTCTTTATGCTTTTCCTGGAGGTTAGAAGACATTAATAAAGAGGATTATATTTCTACACACACACACACACACACACACACACACACACACGTATTAAACAACACAGTAAATATAACCATAAGTTTCATTGAATCATTTGTTTTTCAAATTTGAAATACTCTATCCGTTATTTTGTGGAGATAAGAGGATATCTGACCCATTCGATTGCTAAAACAAATAGTTATTTTCAAAATGTAATATATGAACTTTAAATTGGTACACTGAACCTACATTTTAATTCAACTTTCCAACTATTTGATAGTCTCTAAAGAGAACAACAATCATTAGTGAAAAGCAGATTTTTGCTAAACTTGAGGAAATAATGGGATTTTTCTAACCTGAGGTTGTATGCCTTTTTTAAAATGAGTTTTTGATATGCTAAGAACCATTAATAGCAATTTTCAGATAATCACATTATCAGGAAAAAACATAAAACCTGATTCACCGATTTTTTTTTTTTTTTGCCTACTTGTTCACGATGACTACTTCCTTCAAAGACTGACCACACATGATCCATTACAACAGATGATGCTGCCAACCCCCCTTCCTCATCACTGAGCATTGTAAACAGTAACAACCATGCATGTTTAAGTAATCCATTTCAAGGACAAAAGGCTGTGCTTGCACCAAAAGCTCAGGAGAATCATCAGTTAAGGAAGAAAGTATTGTCCAAAGCCCTGATCTTGGCTATTTTCCTGCCTTATAGGCAGGGTCTCATGCCTTCCCCACAGGGTCACAGCCAACATGTGTTTTGTAACTATTTGCTAAGCAGTATCCTATTGTGAAGCAAGTCAGTTCTATGATAAGTATGAAATTGAATAGGATTAGTTAAAGCAATGATTCATTTCAACTGGTATCTAGGGAACTCCAGTTGAAGTTGCTCAGTTTTTTCATGCACTGTACTGTCTTCCCAATGACACAGACATAGTCCAGACATAATTTATATACAATATGTAAATAGTGGAAACCCAGTCAGGGAAAAACCTCCAAGGCAACTCTTTAAGAAGTAGCCATGTGGGCTGGGGTTGTGGCTCAGCGGTAGAGTGCTCACCTAGCACGTGCGCAGCCCGGGTTCAATCCTCAGCACCATGTAAAAATAAAGGCAATGTGTATAACTAAAACAAATAAATATATATTACAAAAAAAAAAAAAAGAAGAAGAAGTGGCCATGTGCCTGTTAAATTGTACTTAATTGCCAAATACACTGATGCCTAACAGTGACTTTTGACTAGTTGGACATCTTTCGGGAATTGTTTTATGTAAGAATAAGCACCACGCTTTTTCCTGTGTGACACACCACTGTGAAGGCAGAGAGGGGGATGAGGAGAGCTAGCTGGAAGGTATCTCGTTTTCTTTGTTTTTGTTTTGTTTTCCCTACCTGAGAGGGTAACCAGGTGAGAAATAGGTTAAGGACAAGTTCAAGACCTCAGTACAGTCTGGACTAAGGCAGGTCAATGAGAACCAAACTCTTCAAATTTTTTCATTGACTTTTGTACTTCCAGACCAAGGGGCGGACACACACAGACACACACACAGATTTTGGTCTACAATTTACAGGAAATGAAAAATCCTAGAGAAGTTTAAGACTGACTTTGCACCTAAGCAGATTAAAAATTAGATCAAAATATAAGGTGATGTCGGGGACCATAAAATTTGAAGGCAGTGTAGGGTATAGAGGCAACAGCTGCTACAAGACTGTCTGATTGGCCTGGCATCACCTTCCTGCAGTTCTGGGTTTGAGGTTGTCTTGGATACAAACCCTGCCTACCTTCTCACCTCCACCTAGCTTCTAAGGTTTCACGTGCCTCCCAGAACACGCTGCTGCCACCTTTGCCAGCATTTTTACCAAGCTTCCTGGGGTGGCAGGACTCCAAGTCTAAGCCCTGCACCTGCACTCCCCACCCAGAGTCTAGCCGTGCTGAGTCATCCTTCTGTTCTCAACGTGGATGAAATGTCACACGGGGAGGCTCCGGTTTCCTGAGCAGCTGCGCAGGGGTTGGATGGAAACAACAGACTGCAGGAGCATCTATTCCATGTGAGCCAAACCTTTACTAATGGGAAATGGGATACGCTAGGGAACCAGGTGAACAAAGTCCCTCTCCTTGACTCCCCTGTGGACTGCTCCAAGATCTTTCAGCCTGAAGAGAAGTCTCCTGGAGCAGTTCCGAGTGCCAAGCCAACAGCCTTGCCAAAAGTCTCTTAGCTTACTGTGACTTGGTAACCAGCATCACATCATGTTGCTTCTCTTTCTTTTCTTGCCTCATTTTCCCTATTTCCACACCTGGGCTTGCACTTCCCAGGTAAAATGTCAGCCTTTCAATCCCGTCCCAGGTCTACTTTGGAAAAAAGGTTTCAAAGGCAGAAGTAGGACAACAGGATTGGTTTTATTGGAGTGTTGGATATTTTCCCCTACCCCCTGTCCCCAGAGTCACCCTCCACTTTCCCTGTATCCTGGAAGGCTGTGGAACTGTATCAACCAGGCTCCCCACCCTCTGGCCACCAGTTAGGTCCAGCCAATGGGGGCACCTGGTAGGAGGTTAGAGAGAGAAAGTGTTTATTTTCCTGACTCCCTCCCCATGAAAGGCCACCTTTGGCCAGTTGTATCCTTCAAATGAAAGTCATAGCTGGTCTTGATTTCTGAGAACTCCTTCCTCCTCAGATCCCTTGGGGACACAACTGCACACTGCCACACTTAGTTTACTTCCTTTGCAACTCTTCTATGCTCTCCTCATTCCTTTGTAATTAGTCTCTTTATAAATAAACCCTGCTGAGTTATTTCAATTTGAGAGCGCCATCTGTTTCCTGTTGGGACCAAGAGTGATAAAGAATGATAAAATGAAAATACCGTTTATCCACGTTGGAATAGTGAATAGCATGACAAATCAGTGTTTGGTAGTTAAAAAAAAAAAAAAGTGATGCATTAGTTTTAATTTACTTTCTTTCTTCTTTCTTTCTTTCTTTCTTTTTTTAGTCACTTAAAATGTCAAGCAATCAGGGTTCTGGCAGGGAAAAAATTCCGTTCCTGGAGGGACTTTAATGAAGAAGGAATGGACAGAGGAAAGGGAGTCAATAGAGATAGTGAAGCATCAGTGACAATAAAGCAGAAAGCCACCCCATCCCACTGAAAGAAAGAAAGAGTGCTCAATGATGGAGCCCCGTAAGAACTGGAGCTCTGGGGCAGTCGATTTGTGGAAGGACAAAGCCCTGCCAGAGCCCCAGTCTGTAGTAGGTTGAGAATAGAGGAAGAAGTGCCCCTATCCTGCCCACTAATCTCCTCCAATCTCTGGTCTCCAGTCAGTCCCTCTCAATGGCTATAACAAGTTACAAACTTCAATTATGTGGCCCCTAGGGATCAGTCTGGTTGGGCTCAGAGTGGGGGTGGGAAGGACAGAGAATGGGTTTGGGAGTAAGGGAGGGAAACAAACAATAACCAGTAGAACCGGGACAATAGACTTCATGTAAATGCCAGTTTTGCAAAAAGGATTAAGGAAAAGTGAACTAGATATTTTAAGTAGCTATCTCATGGTCATAGACGAATAAGCATGGTTTTTATTTTCTATAATATTTGATACATGTCATAAATTTAAAATGGCTCTGCATGCCTTTAAAATTTGTCTTAGAAAAAGGAAATACTAATTGGAGATGTGTTTATTTTAATTTTATTTTTGAAAGGAAATATTTCCTATCGATAGCTCCTCATGGTAGGAATTTCATTCCCTGAAATTCCCCAGAAACTGGATCTTATCCAGGGGAAAATCAAGATGAAATGAAAGAATTTTTTTTTTTTTTTTTTTTTTTTTTGTGGTACCGGGGATTGAACTCAGGGGCACTCGACCACTGGGCCACATCCCCAGCCCTTTTTTGTATTTTATTTAGAGACAGGGTCTCACTGAGTTACTAAGTGCCTCGCCATTGCTGAGGCTGGCTTTGAACTCGCGATCCTCCTGTCTCAGCCTCCCAAAGTGCTGGGATTACAGGCGTGCGCCACCGCGCCCGGCTGAAAGAATATTTTTGTTGTTTGTTTCTAAAAGCACTAGTTTGTGTCACACTATTCTGATGTGAAATAATAATAATTTCATGTGGGACAAATTGTCTCCCCATCCTAATCACATTGGTAGTTCTGGAGTGTTGATTGCTGTCTACTTTCTTATGTGGCAAAGCTGATCTGTGCTATTCACTTTGTCTAAACAAAATTTCTTATCCTAGAATTGGATGCACAAACCTCAGTGTATAGCATTAAGCTTGTATAAACCTATCACTTCAAACCCCTTTCAATTTAATTGAACAGTCAACAAACATCTCTTAGACTTTTTTTAAAAATTACTTTTGGTTCATTTTTCTTTTGCTTCGTGTCTTTCCAGTTCAACTTGAACTACAAAGGAAGCAAGTGGAAGAGCAAGCACAGCCACACTGACTGCCATCTGCACTGACCCTGGTGTCACCCACACCCCGCGTTCCTCTTTTATTCTTAGCACCAGCCTCAGGCTCATTGTCAGCTCACATTCAGTGCCAATAAAAGAAAAGCAGCTACTTCCTCTGAAGACATACTCAGTATGTACAGAATGAGATAGCAAATCTTTGGAATGTCACAGGCCAGCTGCTGAAGCCAATATTCCTAATGCAAATTCTTACCCTCTACCAATGTCTCAACTTTGAGCCAAAGCAGCAGTCAGGAAGAACATAAGCACCAATCATCAGAGGCGCTGTGTAAATTCAGACGCTTGGCGCAAGGTCAGGTGTCCTTGATTCCACCAGCCGCCAGGCTATTTAAAGCTAAGGATTAGGCAGAGATAGCAGATGCATTAACTGTGCTGTCTTCTACAATCTAAAATTTTAAGTTGATTCTTAATAGCAAGATTTAAAATATATTGAATTTAGTAACTGAACATATTTTCCTAAAGTTAATAATAGTATAGGAAGTGTTGATATCTATCTTATTAGTATTTTATAAGTATCCATACACTACTCAAAAAATAAAACTCCAGTTAGGATTCAGTTTGGCTTAGGGAAAAAAAATGAATGAGGTACATATTTGAACTTTTAAAAACAAGATTGATATCTGAAAATTTTTAAGAATAATACTTTTATCCGGATTTTCCAACTGAAGTTTAAGGCAGTAACAACTATCATGAATCATAAATGAATTTCAGACTGAATCTCCAAGTGCTGTATTTTAACCTTCATACTCCATATTTATAAAATTCCACTTTAATTAAAATTCACTGAAAAGAAAAGCCTATCAAGTGAAGGGAATCACAACTCTTTTTAGCAGTATTAAAGATTTTCACACAATGGATAAGTGAGTATCTTATCCATTTTTTTGCCATGAATTATAAAAACATAGCCTGTCTAGCATTGTCAGAGTCATTAAGAAACAATTCTGAGACCTCTCTAGTATCAAACTACAGTCTCCTAAATGTTCAATGTTTTCCTGGTAAGAATAGCATTAGTTTGAACTGCACAAATGTATTTAACAATTTTTCTTTCTGCATAGGAATAATAAAAACATCTTCAACATACCAGGAACTATGTATATATTTTTAATCTTCATAAAAGTCATAGCAAATTATTTCAAACGTGGGTAACACAAAAATTCCCGTGGTACCATCTGCTGAACATCTTCCTCATGTACTAGGAACAGGAACCGATAAGGTTTCACTTAGTCTCAAGTGGATCCTTTACTTCCACCACCAGAATTCCATCATGACAGAGGATGGCAGACAAATCTTTGGTTTCAATGCCATCTGGCAGTTTGTACTGTCGGGTGAAGCTTCGGGAGATGAAGCCATGCTCATCCATTCTGGTTCCGTGTTGAGCTTTAATCAGCAGCCAGCCCTCGAAGGTCTGAATGATGATATCTTCGGGGAGGAACTGGACCACGTCCAGCAGAATTTGAAATCTGGATTTGCCTTCTTGGGGTGGCGTCTCTGTGGTTGCTGAGTCCACTGAAAGAGATTGCGGCGCAGCTCTGACTTTTCTCAGGTCGACGATGGTTGGCCCAGGCAGTGCGTATAGAGCATGATCCAGTCTGCAGTCTTCCAAACCCCGAGCTTCAAACTCCTCCTGGTAACGCACTGGAGTTTCTATGAGGTGCCTCAAAATGATTTTTGCCATAGTGGAGGCAAAACCAGCATGGAAGGGCTTCCCTCCAGAGAGTGGTGAACGCTTGCAGTTGCCTTCTGAATAGATTCCCAGCCGGAGCAGCTACTGGTTTATAGCTCTGCCCAGAGGAAACCACTTCATTAGGCCTGAATCAGACCACGCACACTCACTCTTGTCTTTTCACACACGCTGACAATGAAGGGCTATTTATAGGGCATGTTTCCGAGTTGCATTTAGCCACACAGCAGCCTGCACAAGCTGTCCAGTCAAGGGCTGCTCTTACAGTCTCAGTTATCCTTGGCAAATTGTGTCTGCCTTGCTTACTTCAACAGAAAGTGGGACTCCAAAGGGACATTTGAAAAAGATCTGGGTGAGTGTTTTCTCTTTGGGAACTTCAGTGATTAAAGGGAATAGGATTTCTTAGAACAGTCCAGAGATGTGCAGTCATCCTATCAAATGAGCTAATACTGTATCCCCCTAGCCACCCAATCCAGAGCTGGGGAGAGAAGGCTGCAGCTATGGTTAAGGAGAAATTAAGACACACACACACACACACACACACACACACACATTCAAATCTCAAGTATTCAAAACTCTCAGCCCTAAGTCTCACACATATTTTCTTTTATCATTTACTCTTTCATGTTTAAGGGACATCTGTGTGCCATATCATCTGGAGTTTTTTGTTTGTTTTTTTTTTAACATTTGACTCACCGAAAATGTTAGATGACTAAGCTATGGAAGTGTTAAATTTAAATAGGGGTAGAGGGGCATAGAATGGAGAATCAGTGATGAGTATAAAGCCAAAAGGGAGAAAAAAAAAGTCATAGCTTTGAACTTTTATTTATATTAAAGTCCAGAAAACTAAGGATCAATCTAGTTGCTGCTCGTTATGACTAAGTGGCCAAAATAAATTGCATATAATTTCTGAACACCCTTTATGTTAACTTTTCTTAACATAAAAGGAGACAGCTCTTAGCCCACTGCTATAGAAGGATTTCCAAGATATGTTAAGTAAAAAAGAAAATTCCAGAGCAGCATATAATGTGCTGCTATTTGTACTTGTTTTAAAAGTCAAAATTTGCCATGGTGCACACCTGTAATCCCAAGCTGAGGCAGGAAGATCCCAAGTTCAAGGTCAACCTCAGCAATTTGGGGAGGCCCTCATCAAATAGTGAGCACTTATCTCAAAATAAAAAATAAAAAGGGCTGAATGTAGCTGAATGGTAGAGCACTCTGGGTTCAATCTCTAGTATGGGGGTTGAGGGGGTCTGTGTTTACCTATATAAATAGAATCTCTCTGAGAGTCTGCCAGTCCCCATCTTGTGTCCTCCTAGTCATCCTCCATGTGTTCTAGAGCCTCCTACCAAAAAGGTCATCTTGCTTTAAAGCTCAAAAAAATATTTCCAAAGTGTTTCCATGGCCTTCAAGAATTCTCTGGCCCCTGCTCTCTGGTCCCTGCTGACCTCCTCCCCTACCTCACCCTTCAGCCTCACTGGCCTCCTTTCTGTCCCATGAATACCCTTGTCACATCCTCAGGCCCTTTACAAGTAAGTCTCTTTTGCTATGAACACTCTACTTTCAGATGGTCTCAAGGTTGCCACTTGCTTATCATTTAGGCGGCAGATCAAGTGTTACCTCTGCAGCAGAGTATTTCCAATGGAAGTCTTCCTGTCACTGTCATGGTCCCCCATTTTATCTCTGTTATGTTTGTTGTTGTTTTTGTTTTGTCAACCAGATGAAATAGTTTTAATTTCCAAAAGTGTTTTGAAACCACTATAGTAATATTTGATTCGGACAAGAATCACCAATGGCTGCCAAAATCATTAGGAGAATAGTCTCAAAACATCACATTGCAGGTCACTTGTGAAATACAAAAAGGGTAAGTCAGGCAGACGCTGACTTCACCAGTGATCAAACTGAGTATTGCCAATAATGGAACAAATGACATCATTGGCCTACTGGTTTAATCTAAGAGAATACAACATTGTATACATAATTCTCCCTTAAAAAATGTGTGTTATTGTTTGGATCTTACATGTCCTCCAAAGGACATGTCTTAAGTCTTGGTCTCCAGTTGGCGGCGCTATTGCAAAGTGGTGGAATATTTAAGGGGTAGATGTAGTTAGAGGAAGTTAGGTCACTGGGGCTGTGTATCCTTGAAGGGGACATTAGGACCCCTAGCTTCTTGTTTCTGGGTTCTTTGATGAGATGGTTTGATGAGGGGTAGCCACAAGAGGAGATGGAAGAAGGCCAGGATAAGGAAGTATGCTATATACCTGGTCCTAGAGACAGAAGGCAGACCACACAGGGTGCAGGGAAGCCTCAGGGCAGTCAGAAGGCTGGAGTCAGGAGCAAGGGGAAGGATTGGGCCAGAGTCTTTGTTAGGGTTTCTGAGGAAAAGGTAAGGCAGGGGATACATTGTAGGCTTGGCTAACTTGAATGATTCCATCAGGCTCTATGCTAGCGGTGTGGTCACCTGTAGCACCTGTACCTGGCCCTGGGATGATTGAGCAAAGGAATGTTGCCTCCTGGGGTACATAGGCCAGAAAGAGGAGGTCTGGCTCTGAATTGGATACTTCGCCTATCAGAGGCAGGCTCCTGGTCATGTCCCTTGCTATCTCTAAGAAATGGCTAATTTCCCTCCTGCCAGAAAGATAAAAAAGATGACAAAACATCAAAATATACAGACAATAATGTACATAAATATGCAAATAACATATCTCTTGGTACATACAGTGAAATCTTTGCCATTGTTAGCATCTGAAATTATCTTATTTATGGATTTATAGTCCAGTTGGAAAAGACAATGGCACTTTGGGGTCAGAAACTGTACTGTTTGGGGTAATATTCTCAGCACCTAATAGTGACTGGAAAATGGTAGGCATGCAAGGTATTTGTTGAAAGATAAAAGATCAAACTGCTACAACTTTTTGGTTATTTCTTTTTTTTTTTTAATTTCTTTTTTAGTTGTAGTGGACACAATACCTTTATTTTATTTATTTATTTTTATGTGGTGCTGAGGATTGAACCCAGCACCTCACATGTGCTAGGCAAGCACTCTACCACTGAACTACAACCCCAGCCCCTTTTTTGGTTATTTCTATTCAGCTGAGCCTTGATGTTACTTGGCCATCCTTCTGGTACTTTGGTCACCTTCTCCTCTTTCTCTGAAGTAAAGATTCCAAATCATTCTTCTCCTCAGGCCTTCTCTTGTGTCCTGGTCTCACTCTCCCAGGCAGGTGACTTTGCTTGAAGCCTTCTATGCACACCCAGTGAGAAGCTTCCCCTTCTACCTTCATCCCCAATAAGGAGTCCCTCGCTCCCCTCTGGGCTTTTGCTCAACCAGTTATTCCCTTTCTTGATGTTCTCTAGTCCTTCACCATGCCTATGGCTAAAGTCAGGTATCTCCCTTCTTGCTATAAAGCCAAACAAAACCTCCTAGTCCTTGTGTCTTGCTGTAGCTAATTTTCCCCACCCCCTCACAGCCCAACTCCTTGAATTGCAGCCTGTATGCAATGATCATGCTCCAAGCCACTGCAATTTCACTTCTGCTCCACCAGTGACTGCCCTTGGGTAGATCAATGACAGCCTAAATCAATACTGTCATCCTTATCTTCCTTAGCCTCTCCAGTGTGTGATGTAAGTCTCGCAACAGGGAGGAATGACAGCTATTATTTTTTTTTTTAGCCTCTCAAGTGTGCAAGTGGAGTTTTCTCTTATTCTACTCCCTGCATGTTCAGTGGGAGTGATATTTCCCTGAAGGGGCAAGAACTGGTTTTTATGGAACAAAATACATAAACTTAGATGCCGTATAATGGTTTGTGGCCTTCAAAAGGGTCATGGTACATACACTGACATATAGTATATCTGTGGTATTAATTTTTCAGGGGGAAGATGGAGGAGAAATCAGGTGAAAAAAATATAAAAAACATTTAGAGGGCTATAATGCCTTAATTAAAAGGTGAGAAACACTGATATGTCAATTGCTCATCAAAACCCTCATGGCCCAGGAACCCATTTTTAGGATTCCAATAACAACTAGGCTGGGAGTCTGAAGAGGTTTTCTAGAAAGAGCCATGATTCAACTGCAATAAGAAGGATGCTGGAGTGAGCCAAATGAATCTTTGGGCAGGGGAGGGAAGTAACAGGCCAGCATATTCAAGATGCTGGAGCCAAATGAGAACATCATGATTAAAGGAGACAAAAGAATCTCAATGTGGCATTATACATACTGCAAAGTAGGAAGAGGGGAAATGAAGCTGGAGAGGTCAGCAGAGTCCAGATCATAAAGACCTTTGTCATTTTTGTTGAGGTAAAATAATACTTTTTAAAGCGGCCAGATTTTTCACCAGTAGCTTAAGGAGTGACAGAATTCTTGTTTTAGAGTAAACAAGAGAATTCTTGTTTTAGAGTAAAGACTATTCTTTATCTCTTCATAATCAAAAGACCCATTGAACTTTTTAAAATTAAAATTTAGATTCCATTCTAGAATAAAAAAGTTAACTACATGAAAACCCAAATGCACTTTCCACTTTCCTGACCACATCTATTATAAGAAATACATTTACCCTCATGACCCAATGAACACATATGGGTACAAAACACTAAGCTTTCCTTCATGGGTGCCTTTTGCCTATTCAGTTCTAGTTAGTATAACAGATGTAATTTCTGCAATTCACTGAGTTGATTTCATTGACACAAAATTGGTCAAAAGTCATGTTTTTAAAACTCTTCTTTAACTTTCTACATGTTAAGGCAAAGTAGTTTATCATCTTTGTGGGTAAATTGCACCTCTGTGGAGAAACTCTGATGGTCCTGCCTGATTTTTCTTCTGTGGCAGCAATAAGACATGAGCAGAGAGGGCAGGAAGCAGTGCAGTGACAGCAAGCTGTGTGGCTGATGTGCAGTGCTTCAGAGATTAGAGAAGACAAGGATGGAAACATAGGCTCAGTGGTCAGGGTGCGCTTTGCCTAACTAAGGGGAGACTCCGAGTTGGTAGCAAGGTAGGAACAGAAGTTAAACTGTGGTTGGTAGGGGATTAAACATTGTATATAGACAACAGTTTCAAGACATTGGGGCATGAAAGGATAGAAAGAACTACAAGCCAGGCCCAGTGGCCCACACCTATAATCTCAGCAACTTGGGAGACTGAGGCAGGAGGATTGCAAGTTTGAAAGGCAGCCTTAGCAACTTAGCAAGACCCTGTCTCAAAACAAACAAAACACAAAAAGGAATGGGGACATGGCACCCTTGGGTTCAATCTCTAGTAGGAAGAAACAAAGGAAGGAAGGAAGGAAGGAAGGAAGGAAGGAAGGAAGGAAGGAAGGAAGGAAGGAAGGAAGGAAAGAAAGAAGTAGGTAAGGGAGGGAGGGAGGGAGGGAGGGGGAGGGAGGAAGGATGGAAGGAAGTTAGTTAACTAGAGGCCAACATGAGTTCTAGAAGGTTTATTTTGTTTTAATAAGATGTTTTAAAGAAAATTGATCATTAATCTATGTGTTAGTCAGCTTTCCATTGTTGTGATTGAAATATTTGACAAAAATAACTTAGAAGAAAATTTTATTTGGGCTCATGGCTTCATAGGTCATGGTACTTGATGGACTGACTCCATTGCCCTGGGCCTGAGGTGAGGGAGAACATCATGGTAGAAAGGCATGGTAAAGGAAACCTTGTCAGCTCATGGCAGCCAGAAAACAGAGACAGCAAGAGAGGAGACAAAGATGAGACACAGTCCCCAAGAGCACAAACCCAGAGACCAGCCCCGCCTCCTCCTGTAATGCCCCTCCTGCCCACCGCTGCCACCCAGGAGTCCACTCAAATTATTAATTCAATCATAACCTGAAAGCCCATTGCTGAACCTTGCTGCACTGGAGACCATGCTTCCAACACATGAACTTGGGGGGTGCACTTTCCATGTCAACCATAATAGTCCACTTACAAGAGTTAGTTAGCGAGGTCTTTACAATCCTTGGTGGGAGGATTCTGAGACCTAAGTGGCCAGTATCCTAATAAAATATTTATTTTAAACCAAGTAGTTTCTTTTTTTTTGTATTTATTTATTTGCTTTAGTTGTACACAATGCGTTTATCAACTCTTTACTATTAACTCTTTACTATTAGCCCATTAACTCTTTACTATTGACCCTTAATGGATTAATCCATTCAGAAAGGCAGAGTCCTCATGTTCCAATCACCTCATAAAGGACCCACCTCTTCATACCTACGTTAAATTTCAACATGAGTTTTTTTTTTATTTTATTTTTATAATTTTAATATGTACAACTCATAGTGCATATATTTAGTATCTTTTTACATACAACTGTTTGTATACAAAGTATATTCGTACAATTCAGGTCTTCAATCATGCATTAAGGAAAATGATATCCGTCTCATTCAACCACCTTTTTTTTTTTCTTTTCTCCCCCACCCCTCTTGCTCCCTCCCTTACCCTCCCTTCCCTTGACCATTCTAGTGTTCCTCTAATCCTCCTATGTACCCCCATCCAACAATACTTTGAAATAGCCTCCTTATATAAGAGAGAACATTTGGTACTTGGATTTTTGAGACTGACTAACTTCACTTAGCATTATGTCTTCCAACTTCATCCATTTACCTGCAAATGCCATTAATTTATTTTCTTTTATTGCTGAGTAAAATTCCATTGTGCGTATATACCACATTTTCTATTTTTTTTTAAATATTTTTATTTATTTGCTTTAGTTGTACACAATGTGTTTTATTCAATGCATTTTATTTGTACGTGGTGCTGAGGATCGAACCCGGATTGCCCACGTGCTAGGTGAGCGCTCTACCGCTGAGCCACAATCCCAGCCCCTATACCACATTTTCTTAATCCACTCATTTACTGAGGGACATCTAGGTTGGTTCCACAACCTAGCTATTGTGAATTGCGCAGCTACAAACATTGAGATAGCTGTGTCACTGTAATATGCTGTTTTTAAGTCCTTTGGGAATAGACCCAGGAGTGGGATGGCTGGGTCATAGGGTGGTTCCATTCCCAGTTTTCCAAAAAATCTCCATACTGCTTTCCATAATGGTTGCACCATTTTGCAGTCCCACCAGCAATGCATGAGTGTGCCTTTTTCCCCACATCCTCTCCAACATTTATTGTTGCTTGTGTTCTTGATAGCTGCCATTCTGACTGGAGTGAAGTGAAATCTTAGAGTAGTTTTGATTTGCATTTCGCTAATTGCCAGCGATGTTGAACATTTTTTCATGTATTTGTTGATTAATCGTGTATCTTCTTCTGAGAGGTGTCTTCTCAATTCCTTAGCCCATTTATTGACTGGGTTATTTGTTTTGTTAGTGTAAAGTTTTTTGAGTTCTTTATATATTCTAGAGATTAGTGCTCTATCTGATGTGCATGTATTAAATATTTGTTCCCAATTAGTTGGCTCTCTATTCACTTCACTGATTGTTTCTTTTGCTGAAAAGAAGCTTTTTAGTTTAAATCTATCCCATTCATTAATTCTTGGTAGTAATTATTGCGCTATAGGATTCTTGTTAAGGAACTTGGGGCCTAATCCAACATGTTGGAAATTGGAGCTTACTTTTTCTTCTATTAGGTGTATTGTCTCTGGTCTAATTCCTAGGTCCTTGATCCACTTTGAATTGAGTTTTGTGCATGGTGAGAGATAAAGGTTTAATTTCATTTTGTTGCATATGGATTTCCAGTTTTCCCAGAACCATTTGTTGAAGAGGCTGTCCTTTCTCCACTGTACATTTTTGGCACCTTTGTCTAATATGAGATAGCTGAAATTATATGTATTAGTCTCTGTGTCCTCAATTCTGTTCCATTGGTCCACCAGTCTGTTTTGGTGCCAATACCATGCTGTTTTTGTTACTATTGCTCTATAGTATAATTTAAAGTCCGGTATGGTGATGCCCCCTGCTTCATTTTTCTTGCTCAGGATTGCTTTGGCTATTCTGGGTCTCTTATTTTTCCAGATGAATTTCATGACTGCTATTTCTATTTCTTTGAATTGCATTAAATTTGTATAATGCTTTTGGTAGTATGGACATTTTGACAATATTAATTCTACCTATCCAAGAGCAAGGTAGGTCTTTCCATCTTCTGAGTTCATCTATAATTTCTTTCTTTAGTGTTCTATAATTTTCGTTATAGAGGTTCTTTCACCTCTTTCGTTAGGTTGATTCCCAGGTTTTTTTTTTTTTTTTTTTTGATGCTATTGTAAATTTCCCTTTCATTTCCCTTTCAGAGTCTTTGTCGCTGATGTACACAAATGCCTTTGACTTATGTGTATTGATTTTGTATCCTGCAACTTTACCAAATTCGTTTACTAGTTGTAAAAGTTTTCTGGTAGAGTTTTTTGGGTCTTCTAGGTAGATTATCATGTCATCAGCAAATAGTGCTAATTTGAGCTCTTCTTTTCCTATCTTGATCCCTTTAATTTCTTTCGTCTGTCTAATTGCTCTGGCCAGAGTTTCCAGTACTATGTTAAATAGCAGTGGTGAAAGGGGGCATCCCTGTCTTGTTCCAGTTTTTAGAGGGAATGCTTTCAATTTTTCTCCATTTAAGATAATGTTAGCTCGGGGCCTTGCATAAATAGCTTTTATAATGTTAAGATATGTTCCTGATATTCCTAGTTTTTCCAGTGTTTTGAACATAAAGGGGTGTTGTATTTTGTCAAATGCTTTTTCTGCGTCAATTGAGATGATCATATGATTTTTGCCTTTAAGTCTATTGATGTGATGTATTATGTTAATTGATTTCCGAATGTTGAACCAGCCTTGCATCTCTGGGATAAACCCCACTTGATCGTGGTACACTATCTTTTTGATATGTTTTTGTATCCGATTTGCCAGGATTTCGTTGAGGATTTTTGCATCTATGTTCATTAAAGATATGGGCCTGAAGTTTTCTTTTTTGGATGTGTCTTTGCCTGGCTTTGGAATTAATGTGATATTGGCCTCATAGAAAGAGTCTGGAAGAGCTCCCTCTTTTTCTATTTCTTAAAATAGTTTGAAGAGCATTGGTATTAGTTCTTCTTTGAAAGTCTTATAGAACTCGGCTGTAAACCCATCAGGTCCTGTACTTTTCCTTGTTGGTAGCTTTTTGATGACATCTTCTATTTCTTCACTTGTAATTGATCTGTTTAAATTGTGTATAGCCTCCACATCCAGTTTAGGCAAATCATATGACTCTAGAAATCTGTCAATGCATTCAGTATTTTCTATTTTATTAGAGTACAAGTTTTCAAAGTAATTTCTAATTATATTCTGTATATCTGAGGTGTTTGTTGTGATATTCCCTTTTTCATCACGAATGTTAGTAATTTGAGTTTTTTCTCTTCTTTTTGTTAGCATCGCTAAGGGTCTGTCAATTTTGTTTATTTTTTCAAAGAACCAACTTTTAGTCTTGTCAATTCTTTGAATGGCTTCCTTAGTCTCAATTTCATTAATTTCTGCTCTGATTTTAATTATTTCCTGTCTTCTACTGCTCTTGGTGTTGATCTGTTCTTCTTTTTCTAATGCTTTGAGGTGTGATGTTAAGTCATTTATTTGTTGGGTTTTTTTTTTTCCCTCTTAAGGAATGAACTCAGTGCAATGAATTTTCCTCTTACTACTGCCTTCATAGTGTCCCAGAGATTTCTATATGATGTATCTGTGTTCTCATTTAACTCTAGGAATTTTTTGATCTCCTCTTTGATGTCTTCTTCAACCCCTTGTTCATTCAGTAGCATGTTGTTTAGCTTCCAGTTGATGGAGTAGTTTTTCTTATTCCTTGTTTTGTCATTGATTTCCAATTTCATCCCTTTATGATCCGATAGCATGCAGGGTAGTATCTCTATTTTTTTATATTTGCTGAGAGTTGCCTTGTGACATAATATATGGTTTATTTTGGAGAAGGAGCCATGTGCTGCTGAGAAAAATGTGTATTCGTTTACTGAGGGATGAAATATTCTATATATGTCCGTTAGGTCTAAATTGTTAATTGTTTTGAGGAGGCTTAAAGTTTCTTTGTTTAGCTTTTGTTTGGATGATCTATCCATTGGTGAGAGAGGTGTGTTGAAGTCCCCTAGAATAACTGTGTTGTGGTCTATTTTACTCTTGAACTTGAGAAGCGTTTGTTTGATGAATGTAGGTGCTCCATTATTTGGGGCATACAGATTTATGATTGTTATATCCTGTTGATGGATGGTTCCCTTAAGTAATAAGAAATATCCATCTTTGTCCCTCTTGATTAGTTTTGGTTTGAAGTCTACCTTATTTGATATGAGAATGGAAACCCCTGCTTGCTTCTGCCGGCCATGTGAGTGATAAGACTTTTCCCAGCCTTTCACTTTCAGTTTGTTGATGTCTTTTTCTGTGAGGTGTGTTTGTTGGAGACAGCAAATTGTTGGGTCATTTCTTTTAATCCATTCTGATAATCTGTGTCTTTTGATTGGCGAGTTTAGGCCATTAACATTCAGGGTTATTATTGAGATGTGATTTTTATTCCCATCCATTTTTATTTGACTTATGGTCTTTAGCTTGATTTGGTTTTCTCTTCTGGTTGGTATTTCCTTTAGTTTAATATCTCCCTTTGTTGATTTTCGTTATCATCTTTCTCTTCTTCTTCACGAAAAATGTTGCCCAGGATGCTCAGAAGTGCTGGCTTTCGAGTTGTGAAATCTTTTAACTTTTGCTTGTCGTGGAAGGATTTTATTTCATCTTCGAATCTAAAGCTTAATTTTGCTGGATATAAGATTCTTGGTTGACATCCCTTTTCTTTCAGAGCTTGAAATATGCTATTCCAGGATCTTCTTGCTTTTAAGGTCTGGGTTGAAAAATCTGAACATAGTCTGATTGGTTTCCCCCTATATGTAATCTGCTTCCTTTCTCTTGTGGCTTTTAGTATTCTCTCCTTGCTCAGTGTATTAGGCATTTTCATTATAATGTGTCTTGGTGTGGATCTGTTGAGATTTTGTTTGTTTGGTGTTCAGTATGCCTCTTGAACATGGTTTTCCCATTCATTCCTCAAGTTTGGAAAATTTTCTGTAATTATTTTGTTAAATAGATTACTCATTCCTTTGGCTTGAAACTCTGCCCCTTCCTCTACGCCAATCACTCTTAAGTTTGCTCTTTTTATGCTGTCCCATAATTCTTGGATGTTATGTTCTTGATTTCTAACAAGTTTTGCTGTATAGTCTAAATTCTTCTCTAGGATATATATTTTGTCTTCATTGTCTGAGGTTCTTTCTTCCAAGTGGTCTATTCTGTTGGAGATGCTTTCAATTGAGCTTTTATTTTGGTTTATTGCTTCTTTCATTTCTGGAATTTCTGTTTGGATTCTCTTTAGAGCCTCTATTTCCCTATTGAAGTAATCTTTTACTTCCTGTATTTGTTTTTGGAGTTCTTTGTCAAAATGATCTTTTGCCTCCTGTACTTGCTCCCTCATCTCATTTTTGAGTTCATTCTTAAGTTCCATAAACATTTGGAATATGTAATTTCTAAATTCCATCTCTGGCATTTGACCAACTGTGCTTGCCATGACATCTACCGATGAGGTATCTTGATTTGTTTGTGTCATTTTCTTTCCTTGTTTTTTCATGTTGCTTGTGTGTCTATTCTTCCTGCACTGTGGGACCTTGACTATTTTGATTTTACCTTAAAGCCTTATGTTGTTCCTGTAGTACAATGCTATCAGATCACCTTATAATTCCTAACACTTTCTATTCAGAAAATCCAGGTTTGATCACAATGTACAGATTTGGTTAACCCAGATATTATTTCCAATTTACTCTGTACGCTTCTGATGGGGTTTTATAGCTTCAAGTATTGGATACAGAGGTGTTATGTTTAGGAAGAAGGAAGTGTCTTGAATTGTTCTTTCTTGGAAAGTATGAAAAGAGATATCTATTGAAGTGGTTTAGTGGAAGTGGTTTAGTATCAGTAGACGAGGGAAGAAAGAGAATGGAGTTGACAATTAGGTGGAAAGACCAATTTATATATAAAGTAAGTTGGAAAAAAAAAAAATGATAAAAGAGTAGGGATTGGTGTAAGAGAGAGGAGAGAGAGAATCAAGGAAATAGAGAGTAAACTATATATAACACCGCTTTGCTACCCAGTTCAATTGCGCCGGTTCTAGAAATCCCAAGTTCTGCATATAATTTGTTTTTGCCTCTGTTTAGTATGCACTGGCAGGATGTAAACATGAAAGATGAAGGAGGAAGAAAAGATACAAGAGTGACAAGGAAGAAAAGAAGGAAAGAAAAAAGGAGCGGAAGCAAACAAACACACTGACAATCAATGCGGAAGGGAAAAAAAAAAGCAGAACAAAACAAAGCCAAAAAAAGAAAAAGAAAGAAAGAAACAAACAATCAAAAAAAACCTCCCCACAATCCAACAAAACTGTTGGATTCCAGGCAGGAGGCTGCACCTCCCAGGCAGAAGGCCACACCTCCCCAGGTGCTTTGTGAAAAACTATACTTCCCAAGATCCTCAGCATGACCAGCAAACCTGACCAGCAAGTGCCCTGTCCACTACCTCCTGACCTCTGTTGGCCTATAGGGCAAAGACTCACTCCAGGGGGGGCTTTCTGACCCCCACTCTATTTAAGCCAGTCCCAGACTGAAATCGCTCTCTGTTCCTGCCTGTCCCTATTCCTGTCCATCCCTTCCCTATCCCCCTTCCCTTCCCTTCCTTTCCCTACCCTTGCCCACGTGGCACCCCAATAAACCCTTTTATTTCACTAACACGGTGTTCCCAGCTAAGTTAACTTTGTTCAGCATTTTTCTAACATTTGGTGCCGAAACCCGGGAGGGAGAAGCACATCTAACCTGCCTCCATTCGTCTGTTGATCTTTTCCACGGCATCGCTGGATTTTGGTAAGCCCCCCTTCCACCCCAAGTTCCTAAATCTGTCTGATCACTACGTGGTGAGAATTGACCGTCGATTTTCCGGCAATCTCCCCCATGACCTGTGCAGGGGGGGAAGCACCCCATCCGAGTCTTAAAGGCGACGGTGGACCCCGGGAACTCCCCCTCTCCCACATTTATCTGCCCGCTCACCTTTATCTGCCCGCTGTAAAGTTTTTAGCTGTAAGATTAGGGCTCTCAGCTGGGAGTGGCTAGAGAAGTTCCTCTCCACACTCCGGACTTGAGCCTTTTTTTTTTTTCCGTCCGGGATGGAAAACACGGAAACCTTTGCAAAGTGGCTCATAGTCCCCAGGCATCTTGAGAAACTTCCCGTCTGAGACGGGACGTGGTTTCTCACGGTGTCCCATCTTTGTTTGACCCGGTGACGACTGGGCAAGCGGACTTGGATCTCACTCTAATACATATTTTGAAAGGGACGCCTTTCGAAATACTGTATTAGCCCTTCCCCGTTAAATATGGGAACTTCCCTATCAACTCCAGCTGATTCTCCTCTTAATTGGCTCCTAAGAAATCGGGCACCTTTGGGCTTAAAGCCCCGAATTTAAAAAAAAAAAGAGATTAATAATGTTATGTACAGAAATTTGGCCTTCTACCCCTTATCCAATCGGTGGCCAGAGTCAGGATCCCTAGATCCCCGGGTTTTACAGGAACTTTCCAGCTTTTGCCAACAGTCGAAAAGATGGACAGATTTGCCTTTCGTGGATGCCTTTTCCCTTCTCCGTTCAAATCCTTCCTTGTGCACTCGGTGCAGCCCTGAGACCGTATTGCTTGCATGCAGACCTAGTGATTCCCCTCCATCTTTGATTGACCTTGATTTCAACCCAGGATTAGAGGCTCCACCTCCCCCGTACTGGTAGGCTAGAACGACCCCGACCCCTCCCCCAGCTCAGGCTTTCAATTCCAAAGTTGCAGCGCTTTAGTGCTTAGACCCTCCTCTTCCTTTTGCTTCATCCTCCGCCCCTCCCCTTCCTTCAGTTCCATCCAAGTCCTCCTCTGTAGAACCTCCCTTTCTTTCCATGTCATTTCCTGTGCCTTCACCGCCACTATCCCCGCCCCACTCAACTTCCCGTTCCTAGTTCCGTGCCTCTTCCACCGTTACCCCCGCCCACTCAACTTCCTGTTCCTAGTTCCGCGCCCCTTCCACCATTATCCCCACCCACTCAACTTCCGCCACTTGGTTCTGTGTCATTTCCTGCCACGGCTCCCCCGCCCTCTTCAGCCATGCGGGCGTTACCAGACGCGCCGCCCCACACTTTGGCCCCTACTCCCTCAGATTCTGTGACGCGTTCTTTACCAGATGCGCCACCTTGGGCTTTGGCCCCCTCCCCGATTTCTTCCCCAGCGTCTCCAGCGGAGTTTCTCCGGCCCCAGTGGCTCTCGCGGTGTCTCTACCCAACTCGCGGGATATTCTGCCGCCTTCTGCGTTCAGTCCTCCCCTGACCCGTTCGAGAAAGCAGGCAATTCTTTATTCAAAATGCAAAATTTCTCGGGAATTGTGTGTGTGCGTGCCCCGAGCTCCTCAGTCCATCCTTAACTCTGCGCGCTTTCCCCCTCTCCCCGCCAGCAAATGGCGACCATGTGTTCGCCATTCATCCAAGCCACAGAAACTCTCTTCTCTCCCCCCTGCTGCCACCGCTGCAGCGGCACACTCCCTGTCCGCGCTCCCAGCCCGCTGCCGCTACAGCAGCAGCACGCTCCTTGCTCGCTTCCTCTGCTCTCTTACATCTGACTCCCGACAACCCGTTCCACCCTCCAATATATGCCAAATCCCCCCCGCGGCCGACAACATGGGTGCACTTCTTCCTTTGTTTCAACATCACAACTTCTTAGCCTCGCGGTCACTTTCCGAACAACCAGCTCTGCTACTTAGCTCCCTCCCCCTTCCTCAGATCCGCCATGTTCTTCTGCCCAAATCTGTCTCCACTTCCGCTCCACGTCCGCCCTTCCTTGATCCGCCATCTTCTATCCCAACCCACGTGGCTCCCTCCGACTGCCTTCCAAGCACAGCCTTACTGCGCGCCTTTGCTGTTGTACCCTGCGGGCCAGCCCGTGCCCTGCCTTATAGCAGCATCGGTGGCAACCGCGGGACTCTTCCATCCCTTTTGCCTGTACTGGTGGCAGACCCTCCCTCCAGCCTTCCAGAGCCGCCTGCGGGCGTGGGCAGCTTCTGCTCAGTTCTCCCTAAAATCTCTTCAGGCTCTCTCTCTCGTTCTCATTCACGTGGGACACAGTCCCTCATTTCCCATTCAGAATGGGAAATTCAAACAATCCGCACACCTCCGCAAATCTGCCTCTTTTTCAGCCCCTGCTAAATTCACCTTTGCCTCTTTAGCTCCTCGCTTCCCCTTCCAAAGTGCGCACAATTGTATGTTTTTTATGTTATTATGTCCGTACGTCTGTCCAAATTTCATGTAAACGTGATGTCACAAATAACAAACCGAGCGCTCATAAAAATTAAAATAATGGATCCAAATACCTTTAATTCATTTAAGTCAAAAATGTTCAATTCAAATTGGGTAAACAAATAAGTAAAGGTACCTTCAAACTTCAAACTTAATTCGCAAGTTTCTCCAAGACTTCTCTTCAGCAAAGAAATGACTAATACTGTTCAGCCTTGTATTTTGGTATTTGACATGAGATTATTCATTTATAACTAACTTTGTTTGTTAAACAGCTAATTAATTTACAAGGTTAAATTGCTCACTGTTAAATATGCCATCAGATATTAATTATTTTCATAAGTTGGTCTTTGTCATCAGTGAAACAGGTTAAAGTTCCAATAGGTATAAACAGGAGTGTGAAATTCCTAGAAGACCAGTGCAACAGCCTCCTGAAGACCAAATCTTCACTCCTACTGTCTCAGCAGTCTACAGCACGGTAACACATGTAACAAGACAGTGGGAACCTCACAACCCCCTACCGATGCAGCCTCGACTGATGTAGAGATCTCTCATTACCCTGTCCCCCCCGATTTAGTGGACCCCAAAGTCAGGATACTCAGACTCCCTCCCTTGCTCAGTGTGACCCCATAAAAATATATTTCTCCTAAATTCAAGTTATTACTTTTCCACAAAAAAGTTAAATGCTCTCAGCCTTTCTTTAATCTGTTCTAAGTGTAATATTTTGTCACCTAAACACTCTCAGCCTTTCTTTAATTTGTTCTAAATGTAATATTTTGTCAGCTAATGTTCTTAAAAGCTCAAATATGTTAACAGAGATCAACTTCAGAACTAAAACACCTGACCTAAGATTAAAAATCCTACCTTACCTAGATAAGGCTCTAGTCTTACATGCCAGAATGTATGGTCTAAAGAGTGATTCTTGTTCAGAAACAGAGATTATAATATATAACTCAGTCAAAACTCAAGATGCGTTCACAAACTAAATGTGTTTTTACTCTTATTAATTTTATTTTATATTTTCCCCAGATAAATGAATGTAAGTTTATAAACATTAAAATTAAAGCCCAATGTTCTCAATTTAAGATTATCTTACTGGATGTCTAAGATCAAAACTTTTAAATTAATCAAAAAGGGCCAAGAAGACCAGTATTTGGTTCTTGTCCCAGAGTCTGCCTGTGAGGGAAGAGGAAACATCTCTACAGAGCTTTGCATCTCTGGGTCACATGATCTCCCGATAAGAGAGATAAATGAGACCGATAGAGAAAAAAGCCAATCAGTGCACTTGCTAAAAGGAGGGTCCATAAAAAGGGAGAAACATCCCTAATGCTTCTGAAAGAAGCCACAAGGTCAAGAAAGACCTGGACCCATCCTTACAGAAGGCACCGAGCAGAAAAGCTGCTCTCAAGTTTCCCCAAGATTCCCATCAGAAACAGCTGACTCTTAGCAGTAGTCAAAAAGCAAAAGTCAGTTTGACAAACTTCATCCTAGACATCCAGTAAACAGTTGAAACAGATACACAACCATTTCTGGACATTTTAGAAGTAAAGGTAACTTCAGCCCTAAGTGAAATGTTGTGTTTGCATCCCTGATAACTCTATACATGTTAAAATTTTAAATTATCTCCATGATATACGTTGACATGTTCCAGATGCTACAACATTTATTCAATACTCATGTTTTTCGTGTTTGCTCATTAAAGCTCTCATCCCTGTTGACTTTACAACCTTCCCCAGACTTCAAAGTAAAGTCTATCCTTCATCAGACATCAGCTACGGACGTGCCAAGATTACATCCTACCTGACCCAAGTAGACTCACTGCTTCATTTCCATTGGCACCCAGTTCTTGGGTATATTTCTCCCCTCCCCAGGACACAGGAACAGTCTCCCTTGTCCCAAAGTGGACAGGACCTTTCCAGGTTGTGCTGTGCATACCCACAGCTGCTAAGCTTCGTGAAACCTCAGAAAATTTAACTTCTTAGATTCATGTTTCCAGACTAAAACCAGCTGCTCAACCAACTGAAGATCCACAAAAGGATGACAAACAACTACCTCAATATACTTGTTCTCCCAGTTCCACTGATCCCTTGAAAATTCGTTTCTCTCGTGTCCCCAATACCATCTCAAAATAATCTTTTCTGTTTTTTCTCATTTTGAACCTTTAACCAGTTTTTCTCAGGGACTATCAACTGTTAAAAAACCAACGGATGACTTTCCAACCAGAGAGCCCTGCTGAGTCCTGCCCTTATGCTGCCACCTGACGCTCATTAAGATGTGCTTCGCACTCTCCATTGGCCTCTTCACCGTAAGTCCCACCTGGTGGAATGCAGGCCTACAGACAATAATCCATCTCACCTTCTTTCCCTTTGTTGCTTCCATAATAGTGTTACTTGCAAACTTGCAAGGCCCACAATTCCTACATGCTCTTCGAGAAGATAGCTGGCTGACTCCCTCAGTAACTTTCTGCAGAAGCTGGGTTTGACACCCTCACCGACCTATGGCTTCAAAGAAAACTTCATCCATCCCATACCTGGACAGATTCATCTTTTCCATGCCTACCTCCTGGGAATTTTTTCACCCTCCAGCTAGACCTGCCTGCCCACATCTCCTCCCTTCATAGCACCCCACATCGCCCCATTTCAGCTCTGAAGCAGCCAGATTGAAACACGACGCCCCTCTTCCTAAGAAAACAAAAAGGGGGGAATGTTGGATTCCAGGCAGGAGGCTGCGCCTCCCAGGCAGAAGGCCACACCTCCCCAGGTGTTTTGTGAAAAACTACACTTCCCAAGATTCTCAGCATGACCAGCAAACCTGACCAGCAAGTGCCCTGTCCACTACCTCCTGACCTCTGTTGGCCTATAGGGCAAGGACTCACTCCAGGGGGGGCTTTCTGACCCCCACTCTATTTAAACCAGCCCCAGACTGAAATCGCTCTCTGTTCCTGCCTGTCCCTATTCCCATCCATCCCTTCCCTACCCCCCTTCCCTTCCTTTCCCTACCCTTGCCCACGTGGCACCCCAATAAACCCTTTTATTTCACTAACACAGTGTTCCCGGCTAAGTTAACTTTGTTCAGCATTTTTCTAACAAAAACAAGCAAACCAACAAAAAAGAAAAGAAAAAAAAAAAAAGTCGAACCCCAAGTCTCAGACAAAACGGGCCCTGGGAAGCCCCCCTCTTTTTTCCTTTCCAGTTCAAACCAGTTGTTATTGGATCACGTCTAGACAGTCTGCGATCCTGTTAGTGGAATCAAGGCTGCATCTTAGGCCAGTGGCTGAACGGTTCAGTGAAGGAGTGGCCCAGGGGGTTTGTGTGTGTCAGCAGATGAATGGCACCGGGAAGGGGACCCTCCAGAAGGCACCCCCTCCCCAAGCCCACCCACAGTTGCAGCTTCTTGTGGCCACTGCGCTGGCCTCAGGCACGCCCTCCCCTGCTGGCCACCCAAGCCTCGCCCAAGTGTGCGTTGTCTTCAGAGAGCTGGAGGGTCCCTGGATGGCTGCAGCCGTCGCTCTCCGTCTCCTCCCCTTTGTCTGGGTCAGCCACTGCAGCTTTCAAAGATGGCGGTGCTCTCCTTCCGGTCAACAGCAGCTCCGCAGACTCCCATATCCTCGCCAATCGATTTCAAAGCCATTGGGTGGATGTCTCCCTGCCGAAGTGGCACCGGGAAGCCACAACTGTAACTGTGGAGCAGACAGCGCTGCTTCGGACTGTGGACCACTCCGACTCTGCCCCTGCTTGCTGTTCGCAGGTCTCTGCACCGCTCTCTCCGGGGCCCTACTGCTGAGGGTTGTGTCCGGTGGAGTGTGGATTCGAACATTGTCGACCCACGGTCTCCCGTGGTCCCCCAGCACCAATTCCGCCGGCTGTTATCGCTGGTTTTTATCGCCGGTTTCACGCTGGTGTGCCCTGAGTGTGGCTGGGGTTGCCGTCGCAGCGCGGTCTCCCCACACTGACTTTGTTTTGCACGGCCTGTGCACCACCCAGGCGGTTTTGCAGGAAGCCTCGCGGCTCCAGCCGCTGCAGACAGCTTGTCTCTTTCTCTCTCTGGTAGTGGTAATCAAACCATCCAGGAGATCGGTATTTTCAGCCTATATATATATGATGAAAGGCAATTTATCTGCTTTGTTGGATTCTTTCCACGGAGCTGCCCTGAAGTGCGGCTTCCTCTAATCCGCCATCTTGGATCTCCCAAGTAGTTTCTTTATGTCACCCATCAGTAAGGTTTTGTTGAACCCTACAGCCTGATGTCAAGAAAGCTTTAGGGAATCCAGGAAGGGGTGGGACTATATACCACACAGATCAGAGTGAAGGGCCTTGGCTGCCTGGAGAAGCAGTAATGAGATAGAAAGATGGTAGCAACAGACTAGAAAAGGATAAAAATGACAACCAAGTGACAGCATTCACATATGCCTGAGGGCATCAAAAAATATGTGCAGGGAGACTCAGTTGGTCCCTGCTGCGATCTTGTAGCAGTCAGCTCCTGGTACCTGTTAAGGAGTTTGCACTTTAGGTAGGAGACATAATGAGCACGCATACATTTTCAGGGGGTTTGAGATGAAGCAGAAAGTGATCTTCCCAAAACTTTGCTATGACCATCACATCCTCTTTCCCCTGATCAGATACCTACAGTGGTACTTGCCTTTCTTATGGGAAAACTGTTTTGGTTGCACAATCTGATTTTGACAATTCTAAATCTACATTTTTAGGATTTTTTCCCTTCTTATGCTCCAAACTCTTTGGCTTGGAGTTCAATATAACCAAAAAAGGTAGGTGAAAGAAGCCATTCCTTCCAAAATAACCCCATCCCTCCAATCTCCTGGGCTGCTGTTTTCCAAACATCCTTTCCACCTTCCTGTCTCTTTTTCATTTTCTTTTCTGATGTTATTTCTTTCCACTGGGTTGCTCTAGTAGGCTATATATAATAACACCCAGAAAAAGATATCTACACCTTAATCCCTAGATTCTGCACACAGTACTTTAAATGACAAAGATCTTACAGATGTGATTAAGTTAAGGACCTTGAGAGGAAGGGATTATTCTGGATTACCTGGGTGGGCCCCAGATGCCATTACAAGTGTCATTATAAGACAGAGGCACAGAAAGAGATTTGACCCAGACACACAGAAAAGGCCACATGAGGAGGAAGCAGAGAGAGATTTGAAGGCGGAGGCCTTGAATAATGAAATGACATCACAGCCAAGAATTCCAGTGGCAAGAAAAATTCTTCCCTAGAGCCTCCTGAGGGGCCAGTCATAGCCTGTTGCCCCCTTAATTTTGGACTCCCAGTCTCCAGAACCATGAAAGAGTAAATTTCTGTTGATTCTGGCCACCAATTCTGTAGCATTTGTTACAACAGCCACAGCAAATGCATACTAATGCCAATGTCCTATGCTACCGGATTGCATAATCTGCCTTATTTTCAGCCTTTACTCAAATACTTAACTACGCTAAAAAGTTTTCATGTCACTTCACTAAAAGCAATTTTTCTGTACTTTACGGGTATGGGATTAAACCTGGCACCTTAGTTAGAAACTCCTGGATCTCATCTCATGCAATGCTAAGCCAATAACAAGCTAGGAATCAGGGGTGATAAAGAAAAAAGCTTTGAAAGAGTCCATGGGTGGAACACATTTTTCATGTGCTCATGAAGCTTCCAGGCCACAAACTCTGCCAGAACTGTTTCTAAGAAGTTTCCTTCTGGGAGTGCCATCAGGCTGGAACCGGTTTCATCCAGCACGGCTCAGGGATGGGCATGTTAGCAGCCAGGAGTTAGCATCTGGATGGAGCCCCATCATGTTCATTCTGCCTTCCCCCAAGTCCCACCTGCTAGGTTTACCAGTGCAACTATCTTTTGGCTTAGCCCTGACCCTGCCCCCCATGTCGACTGTAACCAAGGTCAACATCACAAGGCTCAGTATCACAAGGACCTGAAATGAAGCTAAGCTCCCAGACCTTGTGGCCCAGTGGGGTTTCAGCCTGCCCTCCCATGACTCCAACCAGACCCCACAGAACCCTTCCTGCTCCTGGAGATGGCACAATTTACAAAGCTGAACATTGGCCAAGATTTTTCTCCACTCTTTGCTTTGTTCCTGACAAGTCAGTTCCACAGTCCCTTCCCTCTAAAGGACTGAGTCTTGCCCTAAACCACTCCCAGTGGCAGGGGCCATGACAGCCTCTCTAAAGTCCAGCTATTTTTTTCCACAGAGATGGATCTTAGTTTCTATGCCCTCGACCTGCTCGCTAGAGAAACAGAAGAAATAAGATATATAGAAAGGAGATTTATTATAGGAATTTGCTCAGGCAATTATGGAGGCCAAGAAGTTCCACAGTCTTCCAGTGCAGGTTAGAGAATGAGGAAAGGTGGTGGTGCAGTTGAGTCCAAGTGTGAAGACCTGAGAACTAGAGAGCTGATAGTTTAACTTCTGCTCCAACAAGTCCAAGACCTGAGAACCATGAGTTCCAACACCTGAGGAAAGATGACATCATAGCTCAAGAAGAGAGAATGTGAGCCGGATGTGGTGGCACACACTTGTAAACCCAGTGGCTTGGGAAGCTGAGGCAGGAGGATTGCTAGTTCCAAAGCCAGCCTCACACTGGAACAAAGACCCTGCACCAAATAGAAGAAAAAGTAGGCCCAAATCTCCATTATGTCAGCTTAGAAACTAACTTCTGTAACAAGACTCCTAAAGTGCAAGAAGTAAAATCAAGAATCAATAAATGGGATGGGTTCAAACTTCTTCTCGGCAAAGGAAACAATAATGTGAAGAGAGAGACTCCAGAATATGAGAAATTTACCACATGCACCTCAGAGCATTAATCACCAGGATATATAAAAAAAACTCAAAAAACACCACCAAAATAGCAAATAGTCCAATCAATAAATGGGCTAAAGAAATGAACAGACACTTCAGAGAGGAAGAAATACAATCAGTCAACAAATATATGAAAAAAAATGTTCAACATCTCTAGCAATTAGAGAAATGCAAATTAAAATATGCCAAGATTTCATCTCACTCTAGTCATAATGACAATTATCAAGAATACAAGCCACAATAAATGTTGGCAAGGATGTGGGTAAAAGGTACACTTATACATTGCTGGTGGGACTGCAAATTGGTGCAACCACTATGGAAAAAAAGTATGGAGATTCCTCAAAATACTTGGACTGGAACCACCATTTAACCTAGCTATCCCACTCCTTGGTTTATACCCAAAGGACTTAAAATCAGCATACTACAGTGACACAGCCACATCAATGTTTATAGCAACATAATTCATAATAACTAAATTACGGAACCAACATAGGTGCCCTTCAACAGATGAATGGATAAAGAAAATGTCACACACACACACACACACACACACACACACATACAGGAATATTACTCAGCCTTAAAGAAGAATGAAATTATGGCATTTGCTGGTAAATGGATGGAGGTGAAGAATATCATGCTAAGCAAAATAAGCCAATCCCCAAAACACAAAGGCCTAATATCTTCTCTGACATACAAATGCTAATTCACAATAAGGGAGGTGGGCTAGGGAAGAATAGAGGTACTTGGATCAGACAGAGGGAAGTGCAGGGAGGGGAGGGGGTTTTGGGGTAGGAATGATAATAGAATGAATCAGACCTTATGTGCATTTATGATTACAATACCAGTGTAATTCTGCATCATGTACAACCAGAAGAATGAGAAGTTATACTCCATTTATGTATGATGTGTCAAAATGCATTCTACTGTCATGTATAATGAATTAGAACAAATTAAAATAAAATTTAAAAACAGTCCACCAAAAAATAAATCCAGTCTCAGCAACTTAGCAAGACCCTGTCTCAAAATAAAATATAAGAGGCAGGGGTTGTGGCTGAGCAGTAGAGCGCTTGCCTGGCATGTGTGAGGTGCTAGGTTCAATCCTCAGCACCACATAACAAAAATAAATAAATAAATACAAATAAAGGTATTGTGTCCAACTGCAACTAAAAATAAATCAGTAAATAAAATATAAAAAAGGGCTGAGGATGTAACTCAGTGATAAAGTGTTCCTGGGTTTAATCCTGGTACCAAAAACAAGAGAATGAATTCATCATGAATTATGAATGGGATGATTCCCACCCACAACAGTGAGGGGGACCTTCTTTACTTGGTTTACTGATTCAAATACTAATCTCTTCTGAAAATACCCTCAGAAACACACTCAAGAATAATGTTTGACCAGCTACCAGGGTACCCTTTAGCTCAGTCATGTTGACCCATAAAAATAACCATCGTCCCCCGGCTCCTGTCTGGACTGAAATTTTATCTGGGACCTTTGTCAGCCATGCTTTCACCTCGTGGTATGGTCTGCCACCTTTACTTGAGTAACTTGGCCTTTTCACTAAGTATTAGGGACTGTAGTGTAGCCAGGAGAGCATCCAGGTAGCATCCACTCCTGCCTACCCCACCTCATCCACCTTTTTACGACACTGATTTTCTGAGCACTGGTGTCCCTCCCTTCCTCCCAACACTGCCAATTCTCTACACTAAGGACCATGTCATCTTTGATAGATCCACTCTTTCATGGTGGTTATGAACATGGTGAAAGGGTATTTATTTGGGCATGTTACTTTACCTGAGTATATTTTTTTTTTTTTTTTTCCTAACCTCTAAAATGAATATAACGGAACACACTTCCCAGGGAGGCTGAGAAGATTGAATTTGATTCTGGTGATAACACATTTTCTCTATAATGTACTATGTCAAAGATCAATAAATGGAAGTGTTTCTAAGAGTTTTTTTCCAAATCATAAACAAGTTGCACACCTGAAACAATACTTACTTGAAGTCTATCAAAAAACTACAGTCCTTTTCTTGAGCCAATTTTTTTTATACTCCTCAGGAAAAACAAACATAAAATGCTAATGTTCTGGGAGGAACACATTACTGAAACCCAGAAGGCATGTAAATAGAACAGACATTAAAGTCTTGGACACAGAAGAATGCTTTCAACTCTGTCACTGAGACTCTGGTGCAGGGCTTCTGCTTCTCAATACTGGACCAATACATATCTGGTCCATTTTAATGTTCCTATATGAAGAGACAGTTTCTAAGGTATCATGAGCTCCTTTAAGTTGCTAGGCAAAAAAACAAGGCATTATATGTTACTTTTAGACTTAAAAGTAGAAAAGGTTGGCTCAGAACGTGTACTGAGCTGTAAAACAAAATCCAGATGTGGTGTGATGTGGCAGGGTGACAAGGAAGTCAGGAGGTGTTTCATCTTTTTAGTGCGATAGCTTCCCTCTGGTGGGAGAAACTGGAATTGCATCAAGGCAGGGCTGATTCTTCAGAAATAAAAATTCTAAAGAAGCAATTCTTACTTCTCTTGCCTTTGACTTCATTTTCCAAATAAACATTCCCGTACACCCCCTTTCACTAATTGACCTAATGCTCACAACTTTTAGATTGCTTTCATCGTTTGAGCAGAGGAAGACAGAAAGAGGGAGGACAGAGGATTGGGAAATTTTTGAAGGATAAAATTAGAACCTTTGCTTTCTGAGCCAAAACTACCAACTGTAAACTATGGTGGTTCTACATAAATATATTGGAAGAGGCATCGTGGCAGTATAAGCATAGAAAACATATTAAGGGGCATAAAGATCTAAATTTATTCTGTTCTTTATAACCTACTTGACTCAGGGAAAGTCATAATCTCTCTAAGTCTTCTTTCTTTCCAGTAAAATGGGGGAAAAAAGGCATAAGTGGCTTTTGAGGGTTAGAAAAGACAAATAAAACCCACAGAATAGAGCCTGGCACACAGCAAATATTCAAAAAGGGTTAGATATTATTTGTAATACATCATTATAAAAAGATTAAGTCTCTTTGGAGAAAATGTTGACCCATTTCAACTCAATGGTAGCTATTTAAATAAAAAAGCATGTAGCATTACCCATGTGCCTTTAAACATTAATCAAGGCCTTAGCAAATATTAGATGTTACTGGATAACTATCTAAGCCATGAGTTCTACTCAGATAAGGCTCAGAACAAGCCAGATCCTGGGAAGGAATGTACTCAAAGGTTCCTATCATACTGGAGCAGTCTTTATCAGCTAGGATCAGATGAATTTTTAATTTTTTTCCACTACTTACTTTTGAACCCTTGAAGGTATTAGCATTACTTTTGAGTTGCTCAGCTACTATGCTTCAGAAACTCAAGTCCATGTTTTTAACCCCAGGGAAATTCCAAAGACATACTTATTGTGGTTTGCTCACAAATGGTTCTTAGGGGTTCATGACTTATTTTTTCCACAGCACAGTTTAACTGAGAGGTCAGACAAGGGTGTCAGGTTAAACAAAATGTAAAGTTGGAGATAGTGGGGTAGAGAGAAGAACTAGCAGTCGGGGGTGGGGGAAGACAGAAGGCAGGAGTCCCAGTGAGCTTTGGAATCTTAGTTCTCAGCTGGAAAATAGTGCAAGGGAGTGAACTAAATTTATAAGCTTCCTTTCAAGTTTAAATGAAAAAAAAGAAGAAGAAAAAAAAAAAAAAAACACTTGGTTATCACATTGATTACCTAAATCTTGCCTATGTGTGCTACATCATTACCAGTTTCTCCTTTCTGTGCCCACTTCCCAGCCCCAGTGACTCCCCTCCTGTCTATGTCACAGTGCCATCCAGGGCTGTCTTATCTCCAGTATTAGAGACTGCAAAAAGGCAAGTACTTCAAAAGGCCATTTTTCTCTGAAGACCCTGCAATCAGATATGAGGAGTTAATTAATGGAGGGAAGGCATTTGTCCTCAGGATGTTGTTAGGGAGACTCTCATCATTTCTACTGTTTCCTTATACTCTTTGAAGCCCCGCCTCACATGATCCTTCTCCGCAAGGCTGATCCAGTGGCATCACAGCCTGGCACGTGACATGAACCCCAGTCCAGGTGAGTGGACCCAGGGTGGACCTCTGACAAGAGCTCAGCCAACCAGATTCTCTAGGAGACTAGGATTCAGGATTTAGAAACAGTAGGTCCTTGCTAGCCTTTTCTTTTGAGGTGTAGGTGGATTGACGTGCCCATTTCCTGCCAGGAGAGGGCCAGGGCAGAGCAGGCCCATTTTCATGTCTACCTCACATTCTTTTCTCTTTGGTGGGAGCAGCAGAAGCCAGATTAGAGAGTCTCGGGGAAAATAGTTGCTCTGGAACTATAGGAATTCCCTAGAAACAAACAAACAAACAAAATTGCATGAACTAATTTCTAAGCCATTATCTGTTCTTGTGCTCTGGGAAATAGCACTTGTATCATTTGGGTGCAATTTTCTCTGTTTCTAAAGCCAGCTTAAGTAGGCTTTTATCAGCTTGTAAAAAGTAAATGCAGATGGTTCACAACTTAAGAAGATTCAATTTAGGATTTTATTTTGACTTTATGTTGATATGAGAGTATTACACTTTCAGTAGAAATAGTACTTCAGATTCTGAATTTGGACCTTTCCCAGAGCTAAGGGTGAGCAGCATGATCCTCTCTTATGATGCTGGGCAGCAGCAGTGGCCACAGCTCCCAGGCAGTCCCTCCATCATGAGGGGAAACTACCGATACTCTTCAGAGCCTGGGGGCTAAACTATGATGTTTTAGCTTATGTGTATTAAACGCATTTTTGCCTTAAAATATTTTCAACTCATTGAGTGTTTATCAGATGAAATCTCATTATAAATGGAGCATTTGTACTTACTGGCAGAAGAGCTTTGAGGGGCTTATACCGAGGATCAGGACTCCAGTGAGTTGATGACTGAAAGAAGTAACTCTCAATGAAGGATACTTCAAACACCAAGACAATAAATTAAAGATATTTGCGGGGTGGCGAGGCCAGAGGATCTTCTTGGGGTTTTTGAAGTGCACAGGCAGCTTCCTGTATTTGGTGGGAATTCTAGGGAGCATGCATGGCCAAGTTATCCATGTCACTTGCAAAGCAAAGAGCAACTAAGATCAAAGACCTTATAAACAGAAACTCAAGGTAGTATTTTTATAGTCTAGATTTGGGAAAGTTCTCTTTGGGCACCCTCCTGGAGGAAGAAGGAAGGCTTACACAGCTGCTGCAAGCTGCTCCCCTGTTTGTGGTTCATCTCCTCTTCCAATCTCATGAGATAACAGCATTGTGGGGCAGTCAAGAGCAGAAGATGGAGTCATTCTATCTTCTGAGTTCAAATCCTCACTCCATTTCTTACCTGGACAAGTTACTTAATATCCACTCCATTGGGTTCTTTTAACAGCCTAAGAAATCATGTATGGAGCTTTTAGTTGTTTTCAGATATTGTTCTACGTAGTTTTGCATAAAAATAAAAGCTGGCAAGTATGCCCATAAAGTTCCTTATCTTACTAACTGCAGGAAGAAGTAGAGATTTCTAAGAAACTTGAGTGTGGACAGATGTGTACATGAGCAAAAGGCACACTTAGTCCTTCAGTTGTAATACCTAGTAAGAATTAATTAAAATGTGTTTCAAAAACTCACCACCTGAGCCTTTCTGACTATTATTGAGAAATGCTCAATAATAGTCAAAAGGCAGAACAGACCCTGGTGGTTTAGACACCACTATGTGTCAGACAGGAGACCTCACAGTGGACTATTTCTATGATCTGATGATTTTTTTTTTTTCTAGGCTCCAAAGCAAAATACACCATACAATGGCAAACTTGTGGGCTTTGCAAATCAAAGGATGCCAAGTAAACAGGTCTTGTCTCCTTAAGTGGAATGTTATGTCAGAACACTAGCACGGAGAAATACTCAGGCCTCCTTTCCCCCCCTTTCCTTCTACAAAACATTAACTGTGTCGCTGTGTGGGGTTGCAATAATCTAGCCATCTCCTAAGCACCTCCTTGAGATAACATCTTTGGATTTAGAAGTATGTGGTTTTAAGAAATGCAATTACATTTATTCCTCAACACCACACAATACTTTCCCAACCTCTAGAAAAGTATAGACTTCTGCCTTCATGATGGCACCCACAACCAACCTGTCTTACAACTATCATTGCCTGCATGTGCTCCTTCCCACCCTTATCACAAGCTCATGTGTACACTCACACTTGAACTTCATACACCAAAACTTTTTTCCAGATTTCCAAAACACTGCCCCCTTCCATCCTCACACCTTTGCATTTATAGTTTCTTTTGCTGTTTGGAAAATCACTGTCAGAATATACTATGTCTCCTCCTCTAAAAAAGCTCCTTCCCCTCCGCAATCAGATAGAGCTAATCAGCCCACTCTCTGTGTCTGCAAAAAACACTTTTATGTTATCCAGAAAGCTGTTCTGTTCCAGGACTCTGAAGCAGGCACAGGATGTTGTACAGTCTTGGCACTAACTACTTGCTAAGAGACTCCAGTGTGTGTCATGCAGGTTCCCAGCAGGAAATGTGGCATTTGCAAATTGAAAAATTTAAGAAGAGTTTTTTGTTTTTTGTTTTTTTTTTTAACTTATGTACAAATTTAGGAAGGATGTAGGATTTAGGAGAAGCAAACAAATCATACCGTACTCCCAGCTGGTAAGTGCAAGGAGTTGCTATAATCTTTAGGCCCGAAGAAGCCAACGAGAGGAGGTGGATACTATTATCCAGAGTGAGCACTGGAGATGTCCATGTGGCAGAAGTGGCTCTTAGTAGAGAGACAAGGACAGCCTCCTGTGACCTAAAAGGGAGCAGTCAATAGAGTAAATGCTCTGACCTCGTGCTCTGCCTGTTGCCTTCCACTGGCCAAGCTCATCAGGACACCAAGGCAATCCACATGGCCTGACTGTCTCCCTGAGCAGACAACAGGTGGCCAAAGGAACAGGTTCCATACTATATGCATGTGTGACAAGTTTTATACACACCACCATAAATGTGCAACCAGCAGCTTTAGACCTAGTTGTAATAAGTCAAGCATACATTACATATGTATAACTGAATGTTTACAACACATTTTTCCAGGAAGCAGACCCTGAGATGGGCATTAGTGTGCAGGAGGGATATTTGGTGGGAGATAAGAGAATTGTTTTAGTTTTTCCATCACTGTCACCAAAAGACCTGACCAGAACAGGATAGAGAATGAAAAGTCTATTTTGGCTCATGGTTTCAGAGGTTCAGTCCAGGGTCAACTGATGACATAGCTCTGGACCCCAGATGAGGTAGAACATCATGGTGGAAGGGCGCAGCAGAGGACAGCAGCTCAGGCAATCTGCAGAGAAAGAGAGCTCCACTCACCAGAGACAAAATATAAGCCCCAAAGGCAGGCCCCCAGTGACCTGCCTCCTCCAGCCATAGCCCACCTGCCTATAGTTCCCACCATATCAGTGGATTCACTATAATTTGGAGAATCTGCGCAGGGCATGTTATCAGAGAGGAAAATAAATAGGGTAGAAGAGAAGGAAAACTTTTTTGGTTTTCCAGCACTTGGGCTGAGTCCATATGTGGTAGGTGAGATTCTAAAATGGTCCCTAAGATTCTGCTCCTGGTGCACACCTGGATAATATACTCTGCTTGGGAGTAAAAAGGACTCATGAATAATATGAAATATCACTCATGATTTATGACGTTATGTGGCAAAAGTGATTGCACAGATGCATCTGGGCCTTAAATTAGTTGTTTTTGAGTTAAAAGGGAGATCATACTGGGACAGGCTGATAACAGGTGAAAAGCTTTAAAAGTAGCAGACATTCTCCTTCTGGCTCAAGAAAAAAAGCAAAGAGTCATGGTGAACTGACTATGGAGCAGGCAGCCCTAGGAGACAGGAGCTGAGGCCTCAGGCCTACAACCTCAAGGAGCTGAATTCTACCAGCAAACAAGCTGAATGAACTTGGAAGAGGGCCTGATCTCCAAATGACAACCATAGCCCAGCTGATTCACTGATTGTAGCCTTAAAGACACTCAGTTTGCCTCTACCCAGATCCTGACCCATGGGAACTGTGAGATCACAAACATGTGCTGTTTTCAGCCATTAAGTCTATAGCTATTTGTTACACAGCAATACATAACCAATATACCAGACCAAAGGTCTAACTGGGTAGGATTCAAAACCAGACAGCCTAACATGCTTTCTCATTAAATTTCTCACTTTTTACCTGAGCTAGTTAACAATGTTTTATTTCAACTAAAGAGTCCTAATATACTTTTAGTCACCTTATTCCAAAGAAAGAATAATTAGTTTATGCCAAAAAAACTAAGCTGCTTGAATTTCATTGCCTATCTACTGAAATATTTGCCTCTCCTCTCCCTTGCATATATAAATAATATGAGTCTATAATAAATAATATGGGATGGGGTGGCAAGTAGTAGAAGAAACTACTTATAATTGAAGCAATTAAAAATAAATTTATAGTATAAGATGATTATCTCAAATTAACATATTTGAATAGAAGTATGCTTTTTGATAATCAGGTATAAAATGTAAAAAGAGGTCGTTTTTTTTATAAAAAATATGTTCCATCATTCCTTTAGGCACAAAAAAATAATAAAATACTAAACATATTGCCCTATTTGATGACCTCCAATCTTCATAGTTTTAAATATTTTTATCCTTTTTTTGTTCTAATTAGTTATATATGACAGAAGTATGCATTTTGATTCATTGTACACAAATGGAGCACAACTTTTCATTTCCCTGGTTGGACACAGTGTATAGTCACATCATTCCTGCAATCATACATGTACCTAGGGTAATGATGTCCATCTCATTACACCATCTTTCCTAACCCCATGCCCCCTCCACTCCACTCCCTCACCTTTGCCCAATCCAAACTCCCTTCATTCTTCCCATGCCCCACCTCCATTATGGATCAGCATTCACTTATCAGAGAAAACATTTGGCCTTTGATTTGGGGAAATTGGTTTACTTTGCTTAGCATGATATTCTCTAATTCCATCCATTCACCTGCAAATGCCATAATTTTATTCTTTTTTAATGCTGAGTAATATTCCATTGTGTATGTATACCACAGTTTCTTTATCCATTCATCTATTAAAGGGCATCTAGGTTGGTTCCATAGTTTAACTATTGTGAATTGAGCTGCTATAAATATTGATGTGGCTGCATTACTATAGTATGCTGATTTTAAGTCCTTTGTGTATAGACCAGGGAGTGGGATAGCTGGGTCAAGTAGTGGTTCTATTCCAAGTTTTCTAAGGAATCTTCATACCACTTTCCAGAGTGATTGCACAAATTTGCAGTCCCAATTTGCAGCAATGTTTGAGTGTACCTTTTCTATATATCAGTAATTTGCAGCAATGTTTGAGTGTACCTTTTCTATATATCAGTAATGAACCCTCTGAAAGAAAAATTAGGAAAACTACCTCATTCACAATAGCCTCAAAAAAAAAAAAAAAAAACTTGGGAATCAATCTAACAAAAGAGGTGAAATACCTAGACAATGAAAACTATAGAACACTAAACAAAGAAATTGAAGAAGACCTTAGAAGATGGAAATATCTCCCATGTTCTTGGATAGGAGGAATTAATATTGTCAAAATGACCATACTACCAAAAGTGTTATATAGATTTAATGAAATTTCAATCAAAATCCCAATGACATTCTTCATAGAAATAGAAAAGTCAATGGGAAAGATAGTGGAATGAAACAGACTTTATTACTGTATGTATATATGTGACTGCATGACCAATATGATTCTGCAACATGTACACTTTGAAAAATGAGAATTTATATCCCATCTATGTATAATATTTCACAGTGCAAAAATGCATTCTACTGTCATGTATAACTAATTAAATCAAATTTAAAAATTAATTAAAAAAGAAATAGAAAACACAATAATGAAATTCATTTGGAAAAATAAGAGATCCAGAATAGACAAAGTAATCCTTAGCAAGAAGGGAGAAGCAGGAGGCATCACAATACTAGACCTTAAACTATACTACACAGCTCCAGTAACAAAAATGGCATGGTACTGGCACCAAAATAGACATGTAGACCACTGGTACAGAATAGAAGACACAGAGACAACCCACATAAGTACAGTTATCTCATACTAGACAAAGGTGCCAAAAACATACATTGGAGAAAAGATATCCTTTTCAACAAATGGTGCTGGGAGAACTGGAAATCCATATGCAGAAAAATGAAACTAAACCCCTATCTCTCACCATGCATAAAACTCAACTCAAAGTGGATAAAGGACGTAGGAATTAGACCAGAGACCCTGCACCTAATAGAAGAAAAATAGGCCCAAATCTTCATCATGTCGGATTAGGTCCTAACTTCCTTAACGAGACTCCTAAAGCACAAGAAATAAAATCAAGAATCAATAAATGGTAGGAATTCAAACTTAAAAGCTTCTTCTCAGCAAAGGAAACAGTCAATAATGCGAAGAGAGAGCCTACAGAGTAGGAGAAAATCTTTACCACACATACATCAGATAGAGCACTAATTTCCAGGATATATAAAGAACTTGAAAAACTTAACACCAAAAACAAACAAACAAAAAATAACCCAATCAATAAACAGGCTAAAGAGCTGAAGAAATACAATTGATCAACAAATATTTGAAAAAATGTTCAATAACTCTAGTAATTAGAGAAAGCCAAATCAAAATTACTCTAAGATTTCATCTCACACCAGTCAGAATGGCAGTTATCAAGAATACAAGCAACAATAAATGTTGCCAATATCATATTTTATCCAACACTATAAGGACAATATCTTCCAGAGAAAATGCTCAATCCCTCATCCTAACCATATCAGTGGCTCCAGAGGCCATTTTGTAAGACATGAACCAACTCATGCAGACCAGAACTCTTCCTTGGTCATTCAGGGACAGATATCCACAGATTCTGCCACAGGGAAGCTCTCTACAAAAATGCTCACAAGGGATCCTGGGCATTCTTGGTGGCCATGGTAGCCAGGTTGTACACTGTTCAATCCTCCCTTCAAGAAGGGAGAGGAGTTGCAAGGTTCAAAAGTGGAATTAGCTGAGAGCCTCCAGCTGTTGAGGCCCTCAAAATGTGCCTTGGCTTTTCAGCTGAAGCCATACTTGTTGTAGTCAGCCCCTACTAATGAGTAAGTACCGTGGAGGTTCAAGACCCTGGACTTTTCTATCCAACATGGAACATCTCTAATGCATAATCATTGCCTGGAAGGTCCCTATTGGGTTAGTCAAAACTTTTTTATGTCTGCATCATGGTCTGAGGTCAAAACTTTTTTATGTCTGCCTAATTCTGCTTTCTTTCCACTTTCCTTTAACAGGTGTCCCATCTGCATCATGGTGTGAAGACATTCCCTGTCCTACCTAATTTCCTCTTCCTTTTCTCTTTCACATGCATTACCCAGCAACCTCTCAGGCTCCTACCTCCATCTCAATGTCTGATTCACAAAGGATCCAGCTAACTCAGTGATCATACTAGGTCATATATGGAAATTGAAAGAAATAAAAATGGGTAGTTACAACACATACTATCACCAATCAACAAAGATATATCCAACCTAAATAATAGTATACATCAAATGGACCTAATAGACATCTACAGAATGTTTTACCCCATAACAGCTGAATTTACCTTCTTCTGAGCAGCTCATGGAAACTTTTCCAAAATAGACAATATTCTAGATAATAATGTAAGTCTTAACAAATATATATGTGTGCATGTGTGTGTGTGTGTGTGTGTGTGTGTGTGTGTGTATCATGCTGTTTTTGCTACTGTAGCTCTGCAATCAGACAAGAGAAAGGAATTAAAGGGATACAAATAGGAGAAGAAGTCAAACTATCTGTTCGTTTCTCTAGAAAACTCAAAAAATGGTACCAGAATACTTTCTGGAGCTGACAAATGAATTCAGCATAGTAGCAGGATACAAGATCACTCGCAAATCAATAGCTTTCCTATACTAAAACAATTCTGTGAGAAAGAAATCAGAAAAACCACCCCTTTTACAATAACCTCAAAAATAAAATAGAATATCCAGGAATTAATATATCAAGGAGGGGAAAGATCTGTACAGTGAAAACTATATAACAGTGAAGAAAGAATTGAAGAAGACCTTAGAAGATGGAAAGACTTCCCATGTTCTTAGATAGGCAGAACTAATATTGTCAAAATGGCCATACTACCAAAAGCAATATACACATTCAATGCAGTTCCCATCAAAATACCAATGATATTCTTCACAGAACTAGAAAAAAAATTGTCCTTAAACTCATTTGGAAGACTAAGAGACTCAGAATACCCTAAGCGATTTTGAGCAAGAAAAGTGATACAGGAAGCATCACAATGCCCAATCTCAAATTATACTATAGAGCTATAGTAGCAAAAACAGCATGCTATTGGCATCACATAGAATAGAAGACACAGAGACAAACTCACACACTTTCATTCATCTGATACTTGATGAAGGTGCCAAAAATATATGTTGAAGAAAAGACAGCTTTTTTAACAAATGGTGCTAGGAAAACTAGATATCCATATATAGAAAAAATTAAATCCCTATCTCTCACCTTCACATCAAAATGAATTAAAGATTTAGGCATTAGACCAGAAAACTTGCAACTGCTAGAAGAGAACATAGGGTCAGCACTCCATCATAAAAGTGCAGGAATCAGTTTTCTCAACAAAACCTCTAAAGCTCAAGAAATCAAATCAAGAATCAATAAGTGGGATTCCATCAAATTAAAAATATTATGCACAGCATAGGAATTGATTAAGAGAATGAAAAGCGAGCTTATGGAATGAGAAACAGGGGATTAACATCTAAGAATATATAAAGAACTCAGAAAACTCAATGCCAAAAGGCAAATAGCCCAATCAATAAATGAACAAGAGAACTAAACAAAAACTTCTCAAAAAAAAAAAAAAAAAACCACAAAAACACAAATGGCCAGCACATATAGGAAAAAAAAAATGTTCAACATGTTTAGCAATCAGGGAAATGCAAATCAAAACTACACTAAGATTTCATATCACTCCAGTCAGAATGGCAATGATCAAGAACACAAATAATAATTAATTCTGGTGAGAATGTTGGGAAAAGATACACTGGTACATTGTTGGTAGAACTGCAAATTAGTACAACCACTCTGGAAAGCAGTGTGGAGATTCCTCAAAAACTAGGCTTGGAACCCATCTATCTCACTCCTTGATATTTATCCAAAAGAACTAAAATCAGCATACTACAGTGATAGAGCCACATCAATGTTTATAGCAGCACAATTCACAATAGCCAAAATATGGAATCAACCCAGATGCCAGTTAATAGATGAATGATCAAGAAAATGTAGTACATATACACAATGGAATTTTACTCAGCCATAAAGAAGAGTAAATAATGACATTTGCCAGTAAATTGATGGAAATGGAGAATATCATGCTAAGTGAAAAAAGCCAGACTCAGAAAATCAAGGATCCAATGTTTTCTCTCATATGGAATCTAAAGCAAAATAAGGGAAAGAATGTGTTAAGGGCCAGGGATCCAATATCATAAAGATACAGGGAGGATCAGTGGAGTAAAGGTGAAGAACAAGAATGGGGGAAGGGAGTAAGGGAAGGGGAAAGAAATACGGAATGAATTTAACAAAATCACATTATATGCATATATAAATGTATCAAAGGAAATTTCACCTTTTATATGTATAGAAAGCACCAATGAAAAATAAATAAATACAGGAACAAAAGAAAGATCCTCCTAGAGAAGAGGAGGGAGAATGGGGTAGTGAGAGGGAAAGACAAAGGGGAATAGGGATTGAAATCCAATACCTTGCATGCATGATTTTGTCAAAATGAACCCAAATACTATGTAAATGAAAAAGTTGGGATGGAGGAATAAGACAGAAAAATCATCCTAACTGTACCCATTACATAGCTTTGTCAATATGAAACCCTGAAAGGGATAGAAAAACACCAAGAAAAATTTTCCAAGGCAGGTGGGAAAAGAGATGCTAATTGAGATAATCTTCTTATAGTATGGCAAAAAAGAGTAATTTCAACTAATGAAGGGTTTTTTTTAAAAAAAAAAAAAAAGGAAAATATCAATACGCCTGTTTTTCAATATAATTTTAATGACTTTGAAGTCATTAAAATAAGCTATTTTTTAAAAATGTGCTTCACTGACTCTGTATGTAGGGAGCACAGGGGAGATATTTTATCTACTTGGTGACTTCTAGCATTCAAACATATTTTGACAGCATAAAAATGTATTGAGTACCTACTATGCGCCAGTCAGGGACACAAAGATAAAAGGTTTGTATCTTTAAAAAGCTCAGAATAGCTTTTTAGAAAGACTAGAGATTAACACTCAGAATGAAATTCCCTTTACTTGGGTAATGGAAATTTTTTGCTTTTTTAGTAAAGTAAGGTAGTAGCCAGGTACAAGAGAAACTTTCCAACCCAGTTACTGAAATATTGAAGCAATGAGAAATTATACTGTTTTTTAAAGAATGGGAATTCCTGAAAATTAGGCATAATTTGAAAGGAAGAAGAGGAATAGTACACTAAATCTCATTGCCAAGGTCTATCAAGAGAAGAACTTGGCTTTAACAAATCAATAGGAAAGTACACGCAGCTATAATTACAAAGAACACAGTTCCTAAAAGCACTCGTTCCAAGCCTGGCTGCCCAGAACCTCTCAAGAAGTTTATGCCCTCCATGGACTTTTCCCTATCTATTCCCTCCAGCTTTTTTTTTTTTTTTCTTTTAATTTATGTGGTGCTGAGGATTGAACCCAGGGCCTCACACATGCGAGAGGAGTGCTCTACCGATGAGCCATAGCCCCAGGCCCTAATCCTTCCAGCTTTATCACTGGACCCCACAGTCTAGCCACCACCATCCCCCTCCCTTGACTACTTAAATTCCATTTCAATTTCCTTTGATTAGTGCAGTTGTTGGCCACCAATATGGCTCCCAAGAATCCTTAAGTTTTAGTATTCATTCTGTTCATGATATTTGTCCATATTGAACAGAGTTGATCTATGTAACTAAAAATATTTTGCAGAAACAACAACTGGCTTCTAAAACTAAGTTACAAGAGACATTGAGGTTTTCACCTGATTCACTTAGTCCCTCACTCTGAGAGAAAACAGCCACCATCTTGTGAGGATACTCAAGTAGCCTGTGGAGAATCCCATACAGGGAGGAACTGAAGTCTTCTGCTGCCAACAAGCACAGTGTAAGTGAACCATCTTGGAAGGAGATCTTCCAACACCAGTCAAACCTTCAGAAGACTGCTGTCTTAGATAATAACTTGCCTGTAACTTCATGAGAGACCTCAATGGGAGAAGATATTTATTATTGTTTTAAGCAGCTAGGTTTGGGGGTGATTTGTTATGCAGCAAGAGATAACTATTGTTGGGACTCATGTCTGCCAAGGGGAAGGACTTTGGCTGCTTACCACGCCCTAGTAGGACCGGGGCTAAGCAAAGGGGTGTGGCTATGACGTAGCGTGAGAGACCCAACCGCCCTGCTGGCTGATTGGTTAGTTCTAGGCCTATTTAAGTTCAGCACCTTGCCAATAAAGTTGAGTTTTTGGATTCTCGCTTGCTATACAAAACTCCCTGGGTGTGGCGTGGTTTCTGTCCATCAGGCAGAGGAAGGCACTCAGCGTATGTTTGTCCTTAAGCCCATCCTCGCCGGGTAAGTTACTTCCTTTCTGCGGGCAGAAAGAAAACCCCCTTTAGGGCCCAAAAGGGGGGTAGCTTAGAACTCGGCCCCATTCATAACTCAGCAGCCCCGGCAAACTATCACAGATATTACTACCTGAAAGTGGAGCATTACCCTATCAAAAACCTAAAGTGTGGGAGTGCCTTTGAAATGAAGAAATGAGTGGAAGTTGTGATGACTTGGAGGAGTGTGTTAGTGAAAGCTTGAACATGTCTTGAACAAACTGATGGTAGAAGGTTGCTAGTCTTTAAGAAACTTCCAGAGGGCCCAAAGGGAAGTGAGGAATTGGCTGTTGGAAACAGAGGTTAAAGATTTCTTATAATGTAGTGTTAGAAAATTTAGCAACAATGTCTCCTTCAATAATGAGATGTCAAAATATACTTAATCGACTGGGTGATTTTGAACAGGAATGTCTCTCATGTGGACATCCTGTTTTTCCGACCTCTGCACATGTGTGTGAGGGTGCTGGGTTACTTGTTTCTTTAGTCTGCAGTCCTTCAGGTGAAAGAGAACTGTATTCAAAGAGTTGTCCTGACAGAACTATGCCCAAGGGCTCTCATCCCCTCCTGTAATGATTCAGAAGGCAAGATGCTGGCTGTCAAGTAGCTACTGTGATGAGACTTTAGAGGGTCATGAGAGGAGGCACGAACATTCTGTATGTGGTAAGGAGGTGAATCACTGGGAACCAGAGGACATTCTGTGGTAGCCCAATCCCCACCTTCTGGTATTCTTGTCCTTGTTTTCCTCTCTCATATTGAATAAAGCAGACCCCTGTAACCAACAGGAAAGGGTAGAAGTGGTGGCTTATGTTTGCCAAGTCTAGCACAGAAGACAGTGTATTCCTTCCTGCTCTCTCTCTTAGATCACTCATAATGGGGGAATGAATCCAGGCAATACACATTGGTGACACTCATCATCCATGAAGAGGCCTACACTGAGAGGAACTAATGCCACCTTCCCACAGCCAGGACTGTATGAATGAACTACTTTGGAAGGATTACACAGCACAGAAAGAACTAGTCTCAAAAATCAGGTTTGGGGCTGGGGCTGTAGCTCAGTGGCAGAGTGTTTGCCTAGCATGTATGAGGCACTGGGTTTGATCCTTAGCGCCACATAAAAAAGTAAACAAACAAAATAAAGATATGCTGTCCATCTACAACTACAAAAACTGCTTTTTAAAAAACAGTTTGGTATAAGAATTGTCAACTTCAATGAAGGGTGCCACAGCCAGAGAACAGCAATCACAGAGGGGCACGGCCAACCCTGGTCAAGACTTCAGATGCCACAGCCCTGCAACATCTGAACTGTAACCTCATGAGAAAACCCGAGATCCAACTATACCACCCCTGGATTATCACCCCCAGAAATTGGGATAATAAATGTTAATTGTTTCAAATCACTAAGTGCTGAAGTAACTTGTTATGTAGAAACTGATAACTGGAGTCTGCATTATCTAGTTTCATATCATCATTGTTTCTTTCTATCATCCCACAAATATGCCATGATACCAATATTATTCGAAATCATTCTTCTTTTAATACTAGAACAAATGATTCCTCCAGCCCTGTGATCGCAGTGTTTTTCTATCCATCTTTGCCTTAAGGAAGCATGGTAAGTAAACTCCATGAAGCGACTTCTAAATGATCAGAGGAATGGTCTCCACTATTGCAGCAGCTGGAGAACAGCAGTCACAGTGAGGGCGAGGTCTGCTATCCCAGCCTGGAGAAAGGATGCTGTCACCTGTTCATTCCAACTCTGATGGCATACTCTTCTCAGGGTCTCAGATAATCTATATTTGGGTCCATACATTTGTAGACTTGACTCATATTTCACAGCTGGTCGTCCTTCCTAGGCTAGTGATAACAACCTTCTAGGGAAAATCCAGACCTGATAAAGGAGTATCTCCGACATCAAGCCCCTTGAAGACTTGATTAAATGAGGTAACCCATGTACATTGCTAGACACAAAGTAAGAATGAATTAAATGCAACTAGGATAAAAGGAAATAGTATAATTAAAGGATAAAAGAGATAATATGATTAAAGGCACTTGTGGGATAATAACATTTTAAAATAGTAATTTGCATAATATTTCTCCTTAGCAAAATTATGTCATCAACAGGCACAGTGGCTTTCACACCTGATTCTATGCTTATTGTGAACATTTCATATCTGCTCCCACTTGGTTGTAGAGTGGTAACATTGGTGGATATTTTAAGTGGGCTTTATTTGCAATGCTGAAGTTAAACACTGATAAACTTCCCGAGCCTGTAAGTGCCTACTTGCGCTCAGCCTTTCCCTCCCACCTTCTCTCTTGATTCCTTGATACAGTATTCAGGTTGTCCTTGAGTGACTCAATCAATTACTGGGACCTTTGATGGATGACCTGACCCTGGATCTCTTTGCTACCACTTCCTTATTTCCTAACCAGAGGACTTCTGCACGTTTTGATTGTCATTCCTTCACCCTTTGAGATGCTTAGGCTAGAGTTGTCTTATCTATGCTTATGTTTCTTTTATTCCCTTTTTATTTCAACATCTATCCTTTCAACTTAATTTCTCCCCTTTTTGTTTCATTTATAATCCAAATGCTAATCAAATTGCTCATTTTTTCCTTTCTTTTTATAGCTATGTCTATTAGTAGCATTGAAAGATTAGAAATGCCTGGGATATCAGTACTTAAAAGTGATGAACAGTTTTGAAAATATCTGGAAGTTTTTTCCACATCTTTATATATTTCTAAGAATGAACTTCTTCAGATTGAACCACTCTTAGTTCCAGTAGGATCGTTGGTCAATTAGTTGACAGACTTCTCATTGATTTTTATGTTTGTTTTAGTCAATTCATAGTATTCACAACTCTGTTTAACTATATTCTTTTATATATGTGTAATATGTCAGCCACTTAGAGGTCAATGAGTTTTTGTACATTGAATTTTGCAACATTAGAACTCAAACTATATTAAAATTTAAATATTACTTTTAACCAATTAATTATGTCAGATAATACGGTAAATGAACAATGTATTTTGGAAATTATTCCATTTATAAGTAGTCTAGGTACCAAGTGGGTGGCTATATGATACTTAAATTAACAAATGTTAACATTTCCAACCTTAAGAATTGACAGAATATCAGTAAAATTGGCACATGAGCATGCTCATTCATAAAGTACAGTGATCCCACATATTTTTAATCTAAGTAATGGCCCAGGTTGAGTTTTATGGACACAGATAATGAGACAGGGTGTGAGTTGTTAATGTAGGATCAACACCTAGGAAAGAAAGGGGAGGAAGCAGGATGGGCAGAGGGAGAAGTGACCTGGGCCTGACAGCCTGGTCAAATACACCGGGGACCTCTGGGGCAAGCATAGCACAGCTATGCACAAGCACACCTGGATGAGAGGCACCTCCATCCTCACCTTGTTCAACCTCCAGATGAGCTGCACTGTAAGCTACCTGGTACCGAAAACCAGGAGGAAAACTCTCGGAGGCAGAGTAAAGATTTTACTACTTTTACTTCTACTTTCTTAGAGCTTAGAGAGGGAAAGAAAGAGTTTTAGAGAGAAAGATTAAAGAAAGCTTTTCTTCTTGTCTTCTTAGCTTAGAGTCTTAAAGAAAGATAGAGCTTAGCTTAGAGAAAGATTAGAGCTTCTTTCTTCTCTCTTCTTTCTTCCTTCTTCTTTCTTCTGTCTTCTGTCTTCCTTGGGAGCCTCGGCCTAACTCTGACCAGTCATTACTTCTTCTATCTGGTTTCTCTTCTGTAACCGCTCTGCCTACGTTCTGGCCGCTCTGATTCTCCGACCCGAACTCTTCTTCTGACCGACCGAGCTACTACGCGACTGACTGAATGAATTCTCCGTTCTCCTAACTCGGACCGCTTTCACCCGGTTATATACCTTCAGCTTTGCGGGTGCCTACAGGTGCGTCACATACATATCAGGTGGAACTTATGGCTTCTAGCTAGCTGCAACAGCCTTTCCTAATTAGGGCTCCTTCACTGCACGTGGAGGGCAAGGTGGCTCTTTATAACTGAGGCAGATTCTGAAGGAGCAGACAGCTGAAGACAGTCTGCCCTCATATTCTCTGCACCCAGGAAATGTGGGTGGTGCTTTTCCACATGTCATTATAGCATTTTTGAAATTATTCTGTAAGCACCAGCCTTCTGCAAAATATGTTAGCAATGTCCTGAATTTTTTTGTCCAAGCGATGCCTATTCATGTTTCCTATCATGGAAATCAGACCACATACATGAGCATGTTAAAATCTCTGAGAAATCAGTAATCAAACCTGATTGACATTATTTAACCCCTGGTTACCACCATAGAACACTATTTGGGAAACTAGTGACATTTTTTGAAACAGTAAAAGAAAAAATTTTATCTAATATAATTAACTAAGCATCTAGGCTTTTGAGGAATAGAAACCTTACCTGTAACAATGGAACAATTCCTTGCTAGGGAGAAAAGGTAAAGCTTTGACTAACACATTCACTAAATTTCTAAAAAGAAGCATGGCTCATATTTTCTCCCCTCTTAATTGCTTTGAAGAAAAGTAGTAGTAAAATAGAACAGGTTGGTTAATAACCACTTTCTATAATTAATCTCTATTATTATAGCTACCGCCTAAAACTTGGAGCTCAGGAAAAAAGGCCCTGTGAAAAATAAGCCAGATGTGCAGTAGAGTCACCCAAGCCCACAAAAATGAGCTCACTCAACACCAAATATTAACTTTACATAGGATACACACTGCTTTTAGCTTAAAGCGCAAAGGGGAGTTGACCTCCTCAGGTGACTATTTATTCAGCCTATTGGAGAATGATTTCTTTTATGCCACTGATCTATATTTGGGGAGTACTAAAAGCAGCAAAGACTAGAAGTCAAGAAAGAGGAACATGTTTTATGACATTCAAAGTAGTGAAGTTGCTAAAGACATGTTGGTGTTCTGACTGTGACTCAAAAGTCCCAGGCCTCCTTCGTCTAAGCTGTATTCCTGCGCTGTCAAACTTGACTTTGTTCCAATTTGGCAGGCTCTCAGGCAGATATGGAACTTGAGTCAAGCAAACCCAATACTCCTTGGGCTCTCCCAAAGATACCCCTGGAGATGCAGGCGTGGGGGTCAGGTTTCTTCCTGATGTAATCCTCTGCCCTTCCTGGTGGCGTCTGCAGCCTCTAGCTAGCTCTTCAGAGAGGCTGCCCCACTGCCAGAGTATCCCTGGGTTTCCAAAGCTGCAAATGCCTCCATGCATAGCAAAGGCCTAGTGGCTTCAAGCCATATGTCTCCCCAGACACTCCCCAGAACAGCACAGAGACACAGACAACATCTCTCCAGTTGTTTAGAGGGACATACCTGGCACTCTAAAGCTAGACAAGTCACTGGTTGTATCTCAGCAACTCTTTCAACTTCTACTTAACACCCCAAAATACAGGAATCAGACTTAGTCCCAGATGTTGTGCTGGGAAGCAAAAAAAGGTATAGTCCCCTCTCCCCCCACCAGAAACTTTCTCTCTCCATGCAAATCACTCGTGGGTTTTGCACGAGTGATTTTGTAAATCACCATGGGTTTTGAAAATCTAAGGTTTTCATACCAGTAGTAACTCAATAAAAAACACAGTGGAAAACTCATGCCTTGCCTACATGGTATAAAAAAGAGTTTCTTCTCAATGGGAATGGAATGAAATGTTGTTTTTCTTTCCAAAGATTCAAAGAAGTTTCTAATGGTGTTGGAAGAAAGGGTGGTTCTGCTGTTGGCATGGCTGCCCAGTATTTCTGTTACTATCATCCTGCTGGTTCAAAATAATGGAAATTTTATGAATGGTGAGCCAAGTGCTTTCTTTGGAAATTATAAATGCATATACTGTGAAAGCAACTTAAGATTCCCTTATCACATCTTCTGTTATCATATAAACCACGACAGGTGGTTTAGTGGGAAAAGTGGGTAGGGGAAAAATTTCATTTTCAAAGCTTCGAAAGATTAACATGTTTTTTTTTTTAATCCACAACATTGGAAAAGTATATTTGTTCTTCTTGGGGAAAAAAAGATGGTAATAAATATTAACAGGACCAGCCCTAGAAGTCAGCAGCAGACAATTCTCTTGAGTACTTGCAGGGTCCCTGCTTCTCTCTGGGAAAGGAGGTCCTAGGCCTGCATGCAGGGTTGGCTGGGGACACAAGGGTCTAACACTCACCTTCAACCATAGAGAGGCAAGTGTATGCAGAGAAACACTCACCTATCAGTGGGACATTTCTGAGTATGTTCTGCAGAGTTTTCCAGAGGAGCCCAATACAATTAGACTCCAGTTGACCCTAGTATTAACCTTCTCATCAATGCAATCTTTTTATTTTTATTTTTCCTGCCTTAATTGCCAACTCCCTCACCAAACTTCCTGGCATCATGTAGCAAATAAATAACCTGCAACCAAATCCATATTTGCAGTTTAGCTTTTAAGGCATCTCAGAGAAAGATAGAACCATTTACAAAACCTGGGAGTATATTTCAGGAATTCTGCAAGCAGTCTCACAGACCTCCAGTGGTGGTGACCTTAAGATGTTTCAAGAGTCAGCACTGGATTTACCAACAGTTGAAAAAATTCTTATGTCTTTGCTCCAGGCCTTCACAGATGAGGAGAAAATAGGTGGATTAGCTAGCTGAGAATAGCCTATGGTTCATAGTACCTGGTAAAGATGATAAATTATAGACAGTGTCTCCAAGGGAGGGAAGTGGTTAAATGCACTTTGGTTAGACAGTAGAGTCTTACAGGGCCTGGCTAGAACAAGAAGGAAACTGGGTCTTGATCTAGTCCATACTGGTAACTTGAACTTGGCTAATATCTTATAGTTTAGGAGCAACTGCTTAACCTCACTGCAAGATATAGAATAAGCATCAAACATGCATAAAGGGAAAAGAAAGCAAGCTTTTTCAAACCTGCTGTGGAAGGCAGCATAGGAGGAAGAATAAAAGAGGGCTGACAGCCAGGCCAGCCTGGAGCAAACTTGTACATTCTACTTCAAGTGACTGTGGAAGTTGACACAGCCCCGCTGTGAACTCTCACTACCAAAGCTGATTCAGCAGAACCAAGAGCCATGGAGGCTGGCAGGAAAACAATTCAATGTTTTCAGCCCAGAAGTTAAAACCATCAGTAGAAAGAACTGATACGGGTAAGGCCAGAAATCTGAAAATACGCATAACTGAGCTCTCAACTGATCAGAAGGCCATTAGGAAAGAAGCAAACCACCTAGGGTTCAGTATTTTGCACCAGAATTGAACGTCAGCTCTGGCCACTATGAAACCATGTCAGGTTTTAAGGAATCCAAGAGTAGAGGAGGCCAATCTAGGAAAGAGCCTAGGGATTCAAGCAAGCAGTGTTGCCACTACATTTTTAAGGACTGTGGAAGCCAAAACCTGAGTTCTGTTCTCCAGCTTTGAGGCCTGAAATTCTAGAAATCCCCCAATTTTGAAATGGGAATATTCCAAGGTTTGGTGCAGTAGAAATGGTCACAATCACTTTTTAACTATCATTGAGAGGAAAGACATTATGGGGGAAAATGAATGATGCTCCCAACAACTCCAAAGCTAAAATCTCAGTAGGAATAGAGACAACCAGGTGGGGCCAAGATGGGAGCCACCTGCTAAATGCTAAATACATTTTGAAAACAGATAGCTGTTGTTTGTTCTTCTTCCTGAGCTACAAGGAACTCAGTGCATCAATCTTCTTGTGTGCCCCTCAGTACTGCTCCTGGCCTGAAAGCTAATCAGTAGAGATTATATCAATAGGCTTCCTGGAGCTCTGGCTTCCATCTGCAATCAGCCAATGCAAGGCCCTGGAAGGAGACCAGAAAGAAAGAAGGGAGAAAGGTAGGATATTTATTTCTCTGGATCCTTCTCTGCAAAGTCACCCTAGGTTGGCTCTGTACCTCACCACTGATCGTTACCTCCTTCAAGGGGCTAGGAAGAAGGCTGTAAGGACTTCCTCCTTCTTAAAACTTTCCCCTCCCCTTATCTTATAGTACTAGAATGGTATGGATATTGTTGCTTACCCTGGATTTTTTCCCTAGACCTTGTGGTTTCTCAATATCCCACCCACTCCTTTGTATTTGGCTCTTATGTAAATAAATCCTCTTTTAATTATCCCAATCTGATTATACCATCTGTTCTCTGTGGGGCCCTGGCTGCTACAATGGGAGTGATTTGGGGAGAGATTAACTAGCTAGCATGGCCACAGTGGCAGAACAGGTACAGAGAAGGGTCTTGTTGACACCTGGGCTCCTCATAGACCTTAGAAAGAGCTGGCAGACAATACCTCATCCAACCCAAGCTCCAAAACAAGGACTTAAATACGACCCACAGCAGCAGCAGCCATGATGAGACTTTTCCTTCAGCCATATAGACACAGATGAGCCAAGAATAATGCCCAGAGCTGAGAATGAGTAGGGTGGGCCTGAAGATGAGAATGGGGAATTGATTCACCCATGTGGCCAGTGGTCAACTCGAACATGCCCTTCCTTTGAGCCAACAAATAGTATTACTGTCCTGCTCCACACTGCCCTTGAACCTGTGATTTCTCCAGGACCAGGAGGAGGATACAGAGCAGATGGAAGATCAGCCTGGGAAGAAGATCAGCTTCCATGAGAGACTTAGAAATTCCCCCAGAAGCCAAAGTTACTCACGAGGCTCTTAGAGAGTCATGGGGAGCCTACAAGTTGCAAAGTAAGTAACCCCAGGAGCCCAGCACAGAAGAAGTACAGTGGCCCAGTTAGAGGGGAGAATACACCAAATAAAGAATTCACTGGTGGGGCTGGAGTTGTTGCTCAGTGGTAGAGTACTTGCCTGGCATGTGTAAGGCCCTGGGTTCACTCCTCAGCACGGCATGTAAATAAATAAATAAAATAAAAGATCCATTAACAACTAAAAAATATTTTTTTAAAAAATTGGTGAGAAGAACATAGCAAGAGAGGAGGGGCTGAACCTCAGGACTAGTTATTGATATGAGTGGATTTGCACAGAGGGGAGAGAGGTCTAGAGAGAAGGAAACTTTACAAAGCAGGGGGCCGCTGGGGAGCTAAAAGACCATGGGGGCTTCGTCTGGAACCTGGTACCCTGCCTAGCCTCACAGCCCAGGTCTGTGCTTCATGGAGAGATGAGACTTTGGACCATTTCTGGTCTAATGAGGACTCAAGGGTATGGTTTTCTGTTTGGCCTCTGGAAGCTCTTGTAGCCCAAGACTCAGTGCCCTGGGCAGGGCAGGAGATGACATGTGACCAATGGACAAAGCATGGCTCACCCAAGAGGCCCAGCAGCAAAGGCTGATTTGTAAGCAAATGAGACTCTACCTAAGGTCCCCCAGGAAGGTGTGGTAGAGAGGGGCTTTGTAGGGGGATAAAAACCTCCCCCACAGAGAGCAGGTAAGTGTAAGGAGCCAACAAATGCTGAGTATAAACACTAACCAGATCTGTTCCCATAGGCTGACTGCACACAGCAGTGCCACAAGAGAAAAGGGGCAGTTTCGTTTTAGCCCATCCAATACATGGGCAGGCATAGAAAATAATTGGGCAGAAATGCGTGATGGGAAAAAAATACATACTAAGAAATTCACTAAGGATACACTAGGATGAGGCCAAAGAAAAACAAACTACAAAGAAAAGCCCATTTAATGGGCTGCTCAGAGGGTACCTGACTTCCTAGGGTTCTCATTAAGAGAACCTTATCAAAACCTCCAGGTATCCCAGCTTTCGCTTGCACTAGCTCTGAAGGATCAAAAGTAAGTGGTCCAATCACTTGCTATCCAATAATGACTATAAAGTAAAGTTGTGTTTTCTAAAAACTCTACTGCCAGTTCCTACGGAGAAGACAGAAACTAACACTGACCCTCAAATCAGAAGTTTACCACCTCATAAACTTCATAATTTTATTATGTCTTTGATTATGGTTTCATGTTTTTATTACATCTCTATTGGAGTTCCGTGAGGGAATGATGTCTTCTGAGGAGCTAAAAATAATAGTGTACTAATAATAACAGCCATTCACTTCTAAGAGCTTCATATGTGCTACTCCTATGTGAGGCTCTTTATCTGCTACCCTTATTTAGTCTTCACAGAAACCCTATAAATACTATGATCAAGCCCATTTTCCTGATTAGAAAAATGAGATTCCGATAGTTTAAATAACCTGCTTGTAGGTAGATAACTGGAAAAAGAAAAGATGAGCCCTAGAGTTAAGGCTCTTAACCCTGAGATCCACTACAAAGGTGGCTCTTTGCCCCCACACTCCCACCCCATGTAAGATTAGAGGACCACTCACGGAAGTGCCAGGATAATGAAGGGAAATGCCAGGCATCCAACACATGAAGTTCATGGAAACTCTTAGAAATAAAATGAGGGAGAATATAAGTTTATAATGGACACACAAACCCAATTTTCCTACTGTAAGAGCTGGCTCAAAATCTTTTAGAAGAATCCTTACCATTTCAAAACAGCTGTTATCATAAGAAAATTGGTTCTGTGTGCATTTTAAATGTACATTCGCCCTTACTTTATTTCCAAAAGTTTCCGTGAAATGAGTGTGCCAATGGCCTGGCATTTTCCTCCATTATCATAACATTTCCGGGCATAGTTCTCTAATCTTGTCCAGGGTGGGTGGGAGTGTGGGGGTTAATCAGCAAGCCAGGAAAAGAAAACCCATCAGAGCAAATGCCACCTAGGACTTGCTACTTCCACTTTAAGTACTTCTGAATGTAATTTCATTGGTTTTGTCTTGAATGAAATATATTTATTGGGGCTGGGGTTGTGGCTCAGTGGTAGAGCGCTCGCCTAGCACGTGCACGGCCAGGGAGATCCTCAGCACCACATAAAAACAAAGACATCGTGTACAATTAAAAACAAATAAGTAAATATTTTTAAAAAATATATGTATATATATTTATATTTTTACCTTTTAGTCCAGCACACAATATGAACTATTAAATGAAAGAGTAACATCTGCTAGGGTAGGTTAAGTAAAGGAAAATCACACAAAACAAAGAAAATCGTTAAGACTGAGTTGTGGCTGGAAGTGTGCTAGGAGGCATAGTGAACAAAATCAAAGTTAATTATCATTTCTCCAATTCTCCATTATTAAAAAAAAAAAAAAAAAAACACTTAAAAAGAATAAGAAATGAAATATAGATATTTTGTGTAGATGAAAATGTAATATACCTCAAGTTATTGTTATCAGGAGTAAACATTTCTTTGGGGCAACAACATTGCTTTCTTAGAATTAAGTGGGAAATTGGAAATATTCCTTTCTTCCAATTGTGGCATAAAAGAAAAGGTACACTGCCATCAAGTGTCCTATGTCATGTGCCTGAAATCCACCCTTAACTTCTCCTTTGCTTCTTTAATCACCGAGCCGCACTTCACCCTCAGCCATCTTTTAACTTCCCCTTTTCCTTATCCACCCTCCTCTGCCTCAAGGGAGTCATAAGAAACTGGTGAAAATTGAAAGTCTGCCTTCTTCTATCTCATTCATAATAAATTGTGAGCCAAGAAATTGAACAATAAATCATTTATACAAAAGAACAAGAGGTCATATTAATAGCCTTTTACACATATATCTTATCAGATTATTAACACCCGGCCAATACAGATGGCCTCTAGACTAATAAGAAAATCCACATATGTTTGCCTGGTTATTTATACAATGGCAACAAGGATATTCATTTATGCTATGGCCCTTTAAGTTTGCTTTTCTGGAAATTACCATAAGGAATGTCAGATGGGCTTTCAGCAGAATTTGCTATTGGCTATCCTGAGGCTGAGCCTCTTAGTCAACTACAGTAATTTCCACTAGATTTCATCAGCAGTATTTATAATAAGCAAATTCCTCTATTTTAAGGTTCCTAAATTATCCATCGGGTTCTGAGACAGCCATTATTTGGGGACACAAACTGTCCTGTGGCTGACTGCAGCGCGTTTAGGAAACATAAGAGAAAACAACCTGTCAGCAGAGGATAGACACTTAAACAGCTGTGGTAAATTGATTATTGATGATTTTCAAAGTGAAAGAACTGGTGAAAGTTCACAACAAGAATAATGCAACCGAGAGAAGGAAACGTGGTTGTGTCTGTGGCCTACAAGATATAGATAATAAGTTCATGTCCCCTAATTTTTAAACAAAAAGTCTGTAAGGACCATGAATAGCCAATTTTCAAAGTCAGTATTCATTATATCTGATGAAAAAAATGGATAAATATAATTTTAAATATAACAATCTTGAGATATGATGTGCATGCTATACCAAAGGCAAGGTGGCCATATATTAAGACTGTACCAGTGTATGTCAAGAATATCAAGTAAGAGATTCAAAAAGTCAGAAGTAAATCCTAAACATCTGTTTTAATAAAACTTCACAAGTAAGTCTAATGTGCACCACAATTAAAAATCACCAGTCAAAAAAATGTTAGCTTCAAATTAAAGATTGTGATCAAGTTTTAAATAATAAATGATGAGTAATAAATATCCTATAGTTTTTTAAATAACATCAACGAAACACAATTCTGATTAATATGGGAAACTTCATCAAAACCATTTCATATAATTTCAGTTTTTCCCCTGAAGTTCAAATATATTGAAAATGAGGGTGTTGGCAAAATCTCCAGGGACTACACATGAAGAATAAAATTTATAAAGCATAATGTTGAAAACATTTCACCTTCATAGATTTAACAGATTAACCTATTAATAGCATTTGCCTATACAAATTTAACAGATTTAACCTACCTAAAAAAAGAAAAGTCTGATCCTTTACTTTTGGTGATGCATAAGTAATAAAACCAAAAAGTCAAGCATTACTCATATTGCTGAATAGTAGAAACAAAATCCAATTTATGTTTTGTTAATATGTTGAAAAAATAGGCAAAGTTAACCTTCAACAGGTGAGCTGTGCATTAGAGTGCTGCTGGGCTACCACTAGAGGGCACTATGAACAGATTAGAGAACAAATGCCCAGGACCTTGTCTTCTGGTACAAAGCTTAACTGTGGCATTTGTCTTCCTGAGTTCTAAACTGTTAGTAACAAAAGTAAGATGGTCTACATATTTGAGATTTGGTGAGTGTGTTCCCTTGTATCTATTTGCCACACAAGATTCTTGGATTTCTGCCAGGGATGGAGATGCAGTAAGTAACAAGGGGAAGGCTCCTCCTATATCACATTAATCTAGACCCTTTGCCTCATGCTTTACTTTTTACTATTTGCTTTTCAAATAGTTTACCATACAATATCAAATTATAGGATAATGCACATCTATTTACTCATCCTAAGGTTTAATAAGGAGACATAGAGATTTACTTTTTTTAGAAATAAAAGATGTTACAGGGCTGGGGTTGTGGCTCAGTGGTAGAGCACTTGCCTAGCACATGTGAGGCACTGGGTTCAACCCTCAGCACAACATAAAAATAAATCAACAAAATAAAGGCATTTTGTCCAACTACAACTAAAAAAAATTTTTTTAAAAGATGTTACAGATAGAATTGAAGACTTTTAAAAACTATCTCCCAGTTCTATTTCCTTTCTATCTTCCCTATTTTTAAAATTTTCAGGATAAACCACTATTGAGAAGCAGTTATTTGTCCTTCCTACTCTACATACATATTATATTACACATGAGGAAGTTTATTCATATTACAGTCAATCCTCTATATCTACAGATTTGGTTTCCATGGATTTAATTCAATCATGGCTTTAAAATATTTGAGGGAAAAATTGCATCTATAGCAAAAACAATAGAGCTTAACAGCTATTTACATAGCATTTCCATTGTATTAAATATCATAAGTAATCTGGAGATGATTTAAAGTATATGTGAGAACGTGTGTAAGTTATATTCAAACACCATGCCATTTTAAACAAGGAACAGGAACATCCACCAATGTTGGTATCTGCAAGGGATCCTAGAACCAAGAGATATGAAGGGATAACTGTATATTCTATTCTTATTCCAAAGAGGCAATGTTTCCTTCTATTTGGATTTTCTTTATTTCTGCTAGTGGATTAGAAATTATGTTTTCTTCCTTGTTCTTTTAGTACTGTATTTTCAAGCCACTATACATGTTACATTTAAGGAGATCAGAATTTTAAATACAATCTTTCCTATTCCTATTCTTCATGTCCTCTACTGTTCTTTTTTATCACCATTGCCAAGCACACATAAATATTTTATCACATATTGTTTTTGTGTTGGTAGTGGGAGGAACATGTCTTCATCAGCTCAGTCCAGCATGTTGCTAGAAGTCCACAAATAACTAATTGGTCTTCCTTTCAATCTAGCTGAATGCTGCTGTCAATTTAATTGTTTCAAAACATTCTTTTCATCATGCCTCTCTACCTCCTATGAAAACTATACTACTTTCTAGCTCAAGTGCTCACCTGTAATGTTTGCAACCAATATGTTCCATCATGTTTTCCCACTGCTTCCAGCATGAACCCTTTAATCTAGATCATGATTCTTCCTCATTGTCCACAATACTGTGTTTATTTCTTCATCCACGATTATTATACCCATAGATAATTCTTTCTCTTCTTTCCTCTATCCATATCCCATTCTTCTCCTAAATCCACTTAAGGACCAATTTGTGAGACTGTCTTATGCCAGTGACTCCATATCCTTCTTTATCTCTTACCCCACCTCTTAAGACTCTTATTAAAGTCTATTATACAACATAACATTGATCTTATAATCTCTTAAGCCTTGTGTTAAAGGATCAGTTCCTCTTGATTGGAGAACAAGATTTTTTTGTTTCCTCGTTCTTTCATTTAACTGACAGATGCAATAAGTATTTATTAATTTGAGCTCAACTTCCAAACACTATAGCAATTAAAAGCAAAGCACTGGAGGCTGAGCCAGGATGATCCCAAGTTCAAAGCCAGCCTCAGCAATGGCGAGGCACTTAGTGATTCAGTGAGACCCTGTCTCTAATAAAAAACACAAAAAAGGGCTGGGGATGTGGCCTAACTGTCAAGTGCCCTAGAGTTCAATCCCCAGTACCAAAAAAAGCAAAGCATTAGTATCCTGTTTGTAGAGAATTTGCTGGGCTAGCTTTATGAGCAATTTCCAATTAAGTCAGGTATCTCTCCCTTCCTTATTATTTCACATCACTTTTATGGGCATTCAAATATCTAGTGACAATGTATGTGCAAGTCTCTGTGCCACACATCATGGAGAAATGCATCCATGGGACATAAAAGCCTACCTATCCACTAAATATCATACACAAGAGATGGTACGGTCTCAACTCAGACTCTTGAGTTTGAATCTCAGCTCAACCACTTCCTGGCTAGTGGCTCTGTGACCTTGGCAATTACTTCTCCACACTTTAGTTTGCTATTCAAATAGGGGCAAATGGCCAAGCTCCTGGGGCAGCAGGAGAAATACTAATAGTGATAGGAAAACAAATAGATGTGTGGGTCTCCAGTTATTCAGTCTAAGACAGCACACAGCAATCTGTTGACCTGGATGTCAGACGGTAGGGGAGGGGACAGCCCATTCTTAGGTTGTAGGGCTTCTAAGCTGCATGATTAGAAAATTGCAGACTCTTCCTTCAGGTGATCAGGGCCTGGAATACAATAGACATATGACAGGGTAGCATTTGCCTCCAGACCCGTCCTTCCAACTCAGCATTGCTGTTTGAGGTCAGCCACCAGCTGTTCTGTCTGCAAGATCAGGAAGCTGGAGTACAGTCCTATGGCGGGGTGGGTCCATCACCTCAACCTTCATGCTTGGGAAAGCCCCACTCCTGCCCAGGAAGAAAAGGACTCAGATTGTCTGGGTTTGAATCTCAGTTCTGCCACTTACTGGAGAGACTTGTGGGCAAGACTTGCTTTCTGGTTGATGTCCATGAAACTTTGCAGTAAGCCAGCCCTTTGTTTTTCTGGAAAGTCGATCTATAGGGGATCATTCTTCAGCCAGTTAATTCTAACTTACTCTTTCCATCTGTCATCTGTCACACAGGGAAAAGAATAGTACCTACCCTCTCGGCGTTGGTGTGTTTTAACTGTTTACATAGAGTACTCATAAAAGGTTGGCATATGTTAAATGCTCTCTAAGCATTACCCTTTATTATGTGTGCATCTCATTACAACACAGATGCCTTTCAAATGACACCATCCTACATGAATTCAGAGTGAATCACTAACTAGAATTTCCAGAAATGTCTGTCTGTATCAATCCTCTGGTTGGCATCTTCTCAAATCATGGCTCATGGATCCATGAACCATTGCCAGGCTTCCTGTCTGGATGTGATACTCTTGACATTTTTTAAAAATACCTTTATTTATTTATTTTAATGTGATGCTGAGACTTGAACCCAGTGTCTCACACATGCTAGGCAAGCACTCTGCCACTGAGCTACAGCCCCAGTCCTATACTCTGGATTTTTTATCTGCTTTCTCTGATCCCTGGACACTTCTTAGAGAAGTCCCAGGCCTCCTGGAGACCTCAGCTCCGCCCATGCTCAGCTGCTGTTCTGTGACCTACCCCAATCCTGAACTCTCATCAACCCTAGACTGACCTGCGAATGTGACCTTCCTTTAATTGAGTTTTATCTCTCATTCTTTCTAGATCTAAAGCCCTGCCCTTGACCTTGCCTTCTCCTTTCTGATGGTCACCTTTGACCCTTCACCAGGGCTCTAACTGTAACTTCTTTTTTTCACTCTTTCTAGTCTTTCCATCTTATTATCTCTTAAGGCATTTCTTTAGTGAATATTAAAATCAAATCAAAACACACTTAATGGGACATTATAAAGTGCCCAGAAGGTGCTCAAGGATGAGTATGACCAAGTCCTTGCGGGTGAGGAAGTCACAGCTTACTGGAGAGACAAACTTTAACAGTGAACAGTGTTTATAACAGTCCTTTATTTTGGTGCTGGGGATTGAACCCAGGGCCTTGTGCATGTGAAGCAAGCACTCTACCAACTGAGCTATATCCCCAGCCCTCTTTATTATTCTTTTAATGACTGTGGGATTGATAATGATATCTCCTTTTTCATTTCTGATGTTAGTAATATGTGACTTCACTTTTTTTTTTTTTTTGTAGTCTGCTAAAGCCTTATCAATTTTACTGACATTTTCAAAGAACCAATTTCTGATTCTGTTGATTTTCTCTGATGATCTGTTTTCCATTATTTTATTTCTACTCAACTTTTATTTTTTCCCTTTGCTTATTTGGGATTTAACATGCTCTTTTTTTGTAAGCTGCCTGTTGTGGCCAGCCACGGTGCCGCCACGGGAGGAAAATTCTCGGAGGCAGAGTTAAGCTTTTACTACTTTTACTTCTACTTTCTTAGAGCTTAGAGAGGGAAAGAAAGATTTTTCTTTTTAGCTTAGAGTAGAGTAGCTTAGAGTAAAGAAAGATAGAGCTTAGCTTTTCTTCTTAGCTTAGAGTAGAGTAGCTTAAAGAAAGATAGAGCTTAGCTTAGAGAAAGACTAGAGCTTCTTTCTTCTCTCTTCTTTCTTCCTTCTTCTGTCTACTTTCTTAGAGCTTAGAGAGGGAAAGAAAGATTTTTCTTCTTAGCTTAGAGTAGAGTAGCTTAGAGTAAAGAAAGATAGAGCTTAGCTTTTCTTCTTAGCTTAGAGTAGAGTAAAGAAAGATAGAGCTTAGCTTAGAGAAAGACTAGAGCTTCTTTCTTCTCTCTTCTTTCTTCCTTCTTCTGTCTTCTGTCTTCTGTCTTCCTCGGGAGCCTCGGCCTTACTCTGACCAGTCCTCTGGAGCCTCGGCCTAACTCTGGCCAGTCATTACTTCTTCTATCTGGTTTCTCTTCTGTAACCGCTCTGCCTACGTTCTGGCCGCTCTGATTCTTCTGACCGACCGAGTGACTGCCCGGCTGACTGAATTCTCCGTTCTCCTAACTCGGACCGCTTTCACCCGGTTATATACCTTCAGGTTTGCGGGTGCCTACAGGTGTGTCACATACATATCAGGTGGAACTTATGGCTTCCAGCTAGCTGCAACAGCCCTTCCTAATTAGGGCTCCTTCATTTTTTATTTTTTTTTTTATTAACACATATGAACTGTACATACTAATGAGGTTCAGTGTGATATTTCCATGCAAGCATCTAGCATGACTAATCAAATCCTTTTCCACCCTTCCCCCAACACACTCTTCCAATCTCTAGTAACCACTATTGTACTTTCAGGTTGACTTTGTTTCACTTCCATATATCAAAGAAAACACACAGCACATGCAATTTGCTCTTCTTCTCATTTTTTTTTTAATGTCTTCTTGGACTATTGACCCCTTTATCACTAGTTAATGCCCTCTTAATCTCTGATAATTTCATTTCTCTAAAATTATAGATAACAATGTTAGATTTCTCTATCATAGAAATGCATAGGGCAGCCAAAAAGTATGATTATCACTGAAAAAGAGGTGCATGGATCCCCTTCATGTTTGGGCATCCACCATGTGTCAGGGGCTGGGTTTAGGAAAGAGGGACAAGAACCATTTCTTCTGGAACGATGCAACTGGAGCCCACATGCATGGACCTGGCAGCAATAAAGAAAACACTCCTATATGCTCATTTCCTTATTTGCTTTGTATATCTCTTCTTTCTTATCTACCTTGCCAAGCCATTTCAGAATGAATGAGACATTATGACATTTTATTCCTTTAATACCCCAACACGAATTTTTTTAAAAAAACAACAACAAAAATCTAAGGTCATGCTCTGATATAACTACAACCCCATTATCGCACCTAACAATCAACAGTAGTTCCCCCTCATCTACTCTACACCCAGCTGTGCTTTAGTCCAGATGTCTTCTCAGCCTTTCCTTCCTTTGCTCTGAGCCCTGAGAGGCTGACTCCTACAAATGCCACAGCCAGGCCTCCAGTCCAGTTCGGCCAGTGGGAGGCCCCACAGACAGCAGGAGGTCAGAGGGGCTGCAGGGGTGGGGTGGGGGACTGAGGCTCTTTTCCTCTGCTCTCCCTGCTAGGTCACTGGGCTGGTATTGTCAGAGAGTGTCCTCTGGTTCCACAGCTCCAGCTATGACAGGGCTCTCAGAAAGGCACCAGGCTCACTCCCTTGGGTCTAAGAGTACCTGGTGATGTTATGTCCCTAAGCCCTCAGCATCCCCTGTTGTTTCCTTTAGCCCTGCCCACACCCCTCAAAAGTCCTCTTATTAAATGATTCATGATTAAGTTTTTTGGAGTTTGCCATCTGTCTCCTGGGAAGACCCTACCTGATTATTTAATAACCTATGTTCAAATATTCACCATTTGCCCAATGTATTTTTAAAATCGTTTTCTCAAAAAAACAAAATCCAATCAAAGATCCTGTGTTGCATTTGGCTCTGCATTTATTTAGTCTTTTAATCTACCAATTCCTCCTTCTCTTTTTTAGAGACCATACCAATTGTCTATTATACAAGTCCCACAGTCTGATTGTGTCCAACATTTCCTCATAGTGGCATGTATTTCATCCTTCTCTGCTTTGTATTACCTTCAACTTGAATCTAATCAAGCCATTAGATCCAACTTCCATTTTAAACATGTTGACAAGAACACAGGTCATGTCGTATAATTTATAACATACCATCTCCACAGTTACATAGCATCATTAATAGTGGGACAATCAATCCCACATAATTGTCATGCTCTGTTTTTTCAGTCCATAAAGGCTTATAACCTTCATAGCATAATTTTTGCATGGTACAATTCTGTTGCCACTTAAAAGGTAAACAGAGCAGCAATGTATTCACCAGTGGCATATGGATGCACATTTGTTTTCTCATTCACTGCAAGCATGAGCCTAGAATTCTCAGTAAACACACATTGTCAGTCTATTTCTGGAAGCCAGCTTGGGTGGTTTGTTTAGAGCACTGCAGTACTAAAGGTAAACACATCATATATGAGTGGTGCTGAGGATGGCCCCACTTTGGACACAGAAGATCGTCTTCCAAATCCATACTTCACAAGGAGTAATAAAATTTCTCAAGTTTAATTCTCAACTATAATGCAGAAACCAACAACAACTAATGTGTTAACTTTTTTTTTTTTTTTTTTTTTTTTTTTTTTGGTAAGACTGGAAAAATGTTTGTTAAACTGTCACAAAGAAATTATGTGTGTGGATTTGGGCTGTTCAATTTTGACGTATATTCACAAGTATTCCATGCATCCTAATCTTGAACCAAAGATAGTTTAGCAATAATTTTTTATTTATTTATTTAATTTTGGTACCAGGGATTGAACCCAGAGTCACCTAACCACAGAGCCACATCCCCAGCCCTTTTTATTTTTTATTCTGAGACAGAGTCTTGCTCAATTGCTTAGGGCCTTGCTAAGTTGCCGAGGCTGGCTTTGAACTTGTGATCCTCCTGCCTCAGCCTCCTGAGCCACTGGGATTACAGATGAGAGTCAGTGTGCCCAGCAATAAATAATTTTAAAACAATACTGGCACGATTTTTAAAAAGCTTCACATAATGATGACACCCACTTTTTTGAAGGAAAAAAAAAAAGGAGAAAATGGGAAAATCCTGCAATGATTATGCAGCAAAACATGATAAGTCAGTTCATGTTTGCAGGAAATCTGTGGGGGTGATTCTTTGATGCCATGTAAATATCTGATTCTGTCTACTGTTTGACTAACAGCATTCATTATTGATCCTTGCCTATATTGATTATTTCATTGTGTCTTGCAATCTTATTTTCTATTTCTACCATTACTTCTATACTTATTAGCTATTCTTCTGTATATAAGAGATTTACTTTAAAAACAAGATATATTTATTTTTCCTGATTGCAATTACTATAGTAAAAATAGGCTAAAACCTAAATTTCCCCATCTAAATCCTCACTCTGAAATTAGGTAATCATTGTAATGCTACCACTGGTACAAACAGTCTATACTGGGTTTCATTAATGAGTTCTACGAATTCTGTACAATTGAACTCCAATTGATTGTCGGGGAAATTTGAATGCTATACCTTCTGATACACAATATATTCAGTTCTGTCTGCCTTACCTTTGATTATTGCTGCAGCAGTGTCCTGGACAGTCCTAGTCATCCATACAATTCTAGCACCAATACAAACAGGCTTCAGGTAGCACAAATTGTAGGGGGGGGAAGCCATTATTAGTAGCTGGTAATTATACCTCAATTAGATTGTGTACCTCATAGGAGCACTCAAAATGCATTCAAAAGTGCTATCATCTCTTTCAGCGTTAGCTATTAGTTTCACAAATCTTTGATCATGCGATCCTCAAGCTCAGCTCAATAGTTATGTTGCTTTCTCAATATGTATGCTGAAATAAGCCATTTTGCTCCCTTAAGTGCTTCTGTCTGGAAGAAATAATGGAATTTTAAAAGCTAAGTGGTGAGACTTCTGGGTTCTGTTTGGATTATTATAAGTGATCATTTGGGGGCTGGCCATCTGTTATCCCTAAGCAGTCATTTGGATGTCTCAGTCACTCCCTATGTGCTGCCACAGGTATTTGCTACAGGTAGCAATAGCCCTTCACAAAGCTTCCTGGGAAAATACTCCCTGCTCAGCAGGACTCTGACCCTTGTGGACGTGGCCCAGAGCTTTTCTCTGAAGCCCTTAGCTCTTAGTAGCTGGTGCCATTACAGCAAAGCAGAGGGAAAGAGCCAGTAAAAATAAAAAGCTGATACATCCATCCATCCATTAACTAAGTCTCCAACATGACTGAAAGTAATTACCTGAAATTCCTAACATTCCCTGATCATCACAAATAAATCTTCCCTCCACTGTTGATGAAATCTTTATAGTCACTGAGAAAACACACAATGATTCACACATGACCAATGCATGTAGGCTGGAGGATGTTCTAAAAATATGGTAATATGTTCTATCTGGTAATTGCTTGTTAGCTCTCAGATCCTTCCTCCTATGTGCTTCATATTACAGGGCCTGCCCTCTGCAAACAACAATTCCAAGTTTATTCATTTTCTCTTGATCTATAACCAATTACCTTAAACTTAGTGGCTTAAAATAACACCTAGTTATCATCTCATAGTTCTGTAGTTCAGAAATTAGTTTGTTCCACTTGTTCTCTCCTCAGAGATCTCAAAAAGCCCTAGTCAAGGTGTCAGCTGGGCTCTTACATGGAGGCTCTGGAGAAAATCCACTTCCCAGCTCACTTGAATTATGGTAGAATCCATTTCCTCACAGTTGGAGGGTCTCTTTTCTTACTTTCCTGCTGGCTATCAGTGGGAGGCTAGGCCCTATCCAGTCCTTGATGGAGCAGGGGTGCAGTGCCCCAAGAAAAGCACCACCTCATCTCAAAATTGAGGTGGACCATCATGGGCCATTGTGAAGCTAACTGCTGGAGGCTATTAGATAATAACTCCTTGTAACCAAACAGTTAGTCCTTTCTTTCAGTTTTCCTTCCCCACCCCCCCACCCCCACTTTTCCAGTGCTAGAGTTTGAACTCAGGGCCTCACACATGCTAAGCATGTGTTCTGCCACTGAGCTACAGTTGTAGCCCCATGGAGAGTCTTTTCTTATAGTAGGACCTAAGCCAGGAGTTGGCAAACCACTGCCCATGGGCCAAGTCTCACCTGTCATCTGTTTTGGTATAGCCCTGCCCTGAAAGATAAAACAATTTTACACTTTTAATGATTACATTTTTACTTATGTAATAACTCAATTTTGGCACTCATCCAGCATAGACTATGTACTGTGAATACTCATCTAGTCAGAATATATACTCTCTGGTCCTTTAAAAAAAATTAGTGGATTTCTGAATTTTGCACAGAGCACCTTTGCTCTGAGTTTGCTTAACCCTGAAAGTCAGAAGAGGGGGTCCAGGACCAGGTACATAGAGAAAGGAAGAAATAGAAGATAGACCAAATAGAAAAGAAACAAACCCAGAAACATGATAGCAGGACAGGCATCAAAAGTGAAGCTATCATTTAAAACTTCCTAAAACAGAATATAGTTTTTTGTCTTTGCTACTTTGTTGTAATAAAAATTGCTCTTGTTTTAATTTGCATACCATTTGGTTACTAATAAAGTTGGATTCCTTTTCATGTGTTAATTTGAAGAACTGCAAATGAATGCTCCAAATAAAATGAACAGATTTCTGAACCAAGGACAGAAACAAAAGAGTTAATATCCATAAAGCTAAATTTATCTACAAAATGGAAAATATATTAGCCCCAACCAAAAATATTGAGCAAATGTTTATTCTTTTAAATGTTCTAATATTCAAAAACAAAACCAAATTTTGAAGCATGACTTCATTGTCAACTTCATAGCTAAGTGTAATTAAAAGACCTAGGGTAATTTTCTAGTACTTGTTAACAGATCACTTCTCTACTAATTTGGTCCAAGTGTGTAGTTGTATCCCCAAGAAGGCTCATGGTATCAAAGAGACAAAAAAATAAATTTTTTTTCCAAAGGGAAAATGAAGTCAAAAAGATCAAGTTTTAGCTTTGCGATATAGATGTTTTACCCTTATTCAATAGAAAAAAAATCCCCTTTAATGACCAAACTGTAGTATTTCAAAGACACCATTTAAGAAACAGTTGTGTTTTGGTCCACACGAGGACATTTACAAAATGAGTTAAAAGCTTTTGTGCCAAAAAGCAAGAAAACAAACTCTAAAGAGGTCATGTCAAAACTACACAGAATATCAATTGAAAAGGCTCCTACTGGCAAGGTTGAGACAATTTGAGCAGAAGATTGACATCACTGTTAAAACATACACACATAAAATGTCAGTAGTTCATAATGATCCTCAGGGAGCAATTCACAGGTCACACCTGTGTCTGCTAAAGCACAACTCTTTACTCTCAAAATTAATAAAAGAAAAGAATCAAGTCTTTACCTTCTCTGAATCAAGCTGTGTTTCAGCTTATCCAAAGCCCTGACAAGGTTGAATTCTTCAAAGAATCCCAGCTAACAAATGGAAAAGGAATGGCAAACTTGGAAGGTTACCATTTTTCAGTCTCAGTGAGACAACGGATCTAGGAAACGAGCATTGTTTGATGAATCATTACTTGGTGCCACCTCCTGATACACTGATCAATCTTAGAGTTGCTAAAATTAGGTTGGCCTCCACACTGTACTTCACGATATGAAGCCACAGCAATTATGAAGCTTCTCTTACTCAGGAAGTATTCTTACCAATGAAATTGACCCTGAACCTAAATCATGCTTTGAGCTCTAACAATCAGTTTATAGGAAATATGGGTAATAGAGGAACTATTTTAAACATCACCATGAGAAACAATCAGTCAACTTCCAAATACGGAATACTCTGTCATATAAAGGACTGGTTTCTCCAACAAATCAAATTTATTAAAGAAAGGGCAGAAGGATGTATAATAAAAGATCCAGCAGACATAACAACCAAGTGCTAAGTCTGGGCATTAATGGATTCTAATTTGGAAAAAAAAATAATAAAGCTGTAAAACAGTATTTGAGACTATCAAAAAATTTAGTATGGGCTGGGTATTAGATGAAATCAAGAATCCACTGTTAATTTAGTTACGTATGATCATGGCATGCTCTTAGGAAGGGGGAGTGGATAGTCCTGATCAGTTAGAAATGCTCCAGACAGTCTAAATTTCCCTCAAGGACAACCAGCCTCTTCAGAACACAATAGAATCACATGGGCCTCACCAAACAGACTGGTCCAAATAAATGAAACATCCCGTAAATGAAACAGCATTTGTTTCCCTTGCTACAATGAACCACATAAACAAGTAAATTGGGGAGTGAAGACTGATGAGAAAGTTGTATTGATGAACACATAATTTTTGCCAACATGTCAACTGAGGAGATCGGGGTAAACTTTCTTGCATTTAGAAACAATGCTTCAGAAAAAAATGTTTGGACTTTTGAGGGAAACCTGTATGTCTATACAATGAAGGGTTTCAATGAAGTAATGATGCTTCAAGCCATTAAACCAGCTATGAAGTTTTCCATTATGTTAACCATCTGTTGAAGCTGTGATGCCTCTGTATTCAAACTTGGGATCAGATTTCTAATGTTTACACAAATATTCTCGATTGACAGTGAATGCTCAATACCCTGCAAGACTGAGCCCCAGGATGTGAGGCTAAAAAGACCAACTGCCAGAAGCAGATGCTGATAGAGATTGACATGCGCCAGTGTTTGTATTGCTCTTGGGTTTTTTACTTCCTAATTATTAAGTTTTATAATACCAACCCATTCTCCCATAAGCCCCACTATTTTAAGTTCACTATATTTCCAATTACAAAATTTCTGGTTTTTTTTTTTTTTTTTTCATAGTGCCTAAGATGTCACAGTAAAAATAATTGTGTGTCAAAATAAAAATTTTGACCTCTTCTAGAAACCTGATGTTGAATAAACCAGTAAATTTCTATTTCTTTTTGTTTTGTTTTGTTTTTATTCTGACAAATGGGAATAGCACCGATCTCAGAGGATTTCTAAAGTTATCTATGTAAAACACTAAATATGTCATCTAGCACATGGGAAAGACTGAATAAATAGTAGCTATTATTATCTAAGACAAGCTTCCCTTGTCTACCTGCTGCTGCCGAGCCAGATAGCTCCAAAGAAACCAGGCCAACCAGTCTGCAGGCATTTTGACATTCATCCACCCTTACTCTGCTTTGCCAAACTACAGAGACACAACCAGTCTTTCATTGTTCCCTTCCTTTGTCTATAGGTTAAAGCCTATATGGAACCACACCCTGAACCACCAGCCAGGTCCTTATAGACAAACTTAGCTAAGTTCAGAAAACTGGAAGTTCCTGCTTCTTGCAATGGTAACATGTATTAATGTCTGGTATGCTGAGAAGTGATCCTGGGAATTCCCCAGGGGCTCTTCCAGGCATCCCATTGCCAATTTTTGATAAATAAACCAGGGCTGGGTAATCTCCTCAGAGGATAATAAACCAGCCTAATTCCATCTTAAGACCGAGGGCCATCCTGTCAAAAAGTTATGAAAAGCCCAAGTCCTTCTAAAGGACTAACTAAACTAAACTAAACTTCAGTTTTCTATGAAATGCTAGGATTCCTATTTGGCTTGAGCTTATTTTAATGTTTTAAATTGTCTGGCATTCATGCCCCGGCCTTGAGCTCACTCAGGCCTGGCTTTCCTTGACCAGATAACAACTCTCTCTCTCTCTAAAACTAACGGTGCCTCATAAACTTATGATGTGGGGTTTGACTATACTCCCTCCCTTGGAATGCAATGCCATGTAGATTATTAGTTTGCTACGTGCTTTTGAATTACACATGTCTGACCTTGTTACCTGTAAGTTCCCAAGACTTTTTGTAACTCTTTGAACTATAAAAACCTTGTCTTCCCTGAGAGCGGGGCTGACCCCAAGCCCAGTGTTTGGGAGGGGCAGCCACTGGCCAGCTCTCTTTGTGTGCATACAATATAAGCTTGCTTTAATTTAAAATTGGAGTTGGTGGTATTTTCTTTGCTTCTTGGATCAACAAGGAACCCAAGAGTCCAGTGCCAGGGCCTCAGGATCAGTCCCATTGCCCCACTGCCCTCCTCTTTGCTTCTGTGCTATAAGTTTGGTCAAAGGAAACCACATAAAGAATCCTACCCAGCATATAGTTTTGCCAGCAAAGGCAGAGAGATATCAAAGGAAGCTAGTCAGAAACTCTGAGCCCCTTCATCCCTATCCAACATGGCAAACCCATGTACCTTTAGAAGGACTTGTGGAAAGGTTAAAAACAGCACTGAACTAAAAGTAGAACCCTGGATTTCTCCTCACGGGAGCTCTCCTAGGGCTTGCCAACCTAAATAACAGTCAGAGAGAGAGCCTCCAAAGAAATATGATATTTGGGATTGACAGAGCCTTGCAATAGGATACATGTGCTATAGTAAAGTAGGTGCATTCAGGAGTTTGAGGAAAGAGGAAGAGAATAAAGGGGGAAAAGTGAAGCTACTTGCATACAAAGTTCTTTGGTCCTGGAAGCCTGAGGCAGGATTTGGCCTCAGCTCCTTGGCAGAGGTGCCATTGCTGGACAAGTGTTCTACACAGACAGTATGATGTCTGAATTGTGGAAATCTTAAAGAATGTTAAAAATAAATCATTGTTATATGGATGCAGGCATATAGGTTAAGGCCTACAAAGCATGGGTGAGTAAAAAAGGAAAATAAATATATTAGGCATGTAGAAATTTCTTATCTCAAGCAGGTAGGCATGATCCCTCCCTCCCTATTTTCTGACTCCAATTTTGTCTAAGTCCTAACCAAAAAAAAAAAAAAAAAAAAGAAAAAGAATTTTAAAAAACCCAATATATTGGTATCATCCACTTTCACAGGCTTAAGAGCAAACTGGTGGGCAGGTTCCCTGGGGCTTCCTTTGTTTGACTCAGGTTCATGGTTAGTCTTTCCCCAGGAGCTGACCCACCCCCTTAGTGCATGTACCTTCCTGCTCAGCCTCTCCTGTCCCAGGGCAACCCCCAGACAACATCCAGTCTGAGGGTTCTGTTCAGGATGATGGTGCAATTCAGGAAGAAAAGGAGAAACAGAGTAGTGGGTAAAGAAAATAAGAGTAAGAAAATAAAGGTAAAAATGGAGGCTCAAGTAGAAAGAAACGCTTGGAATGTTACATGCTGACATTGCCATCACACAATTACTGATTCAAAAAATATCTAAGCCAGAAACTGTGGCCCACAACTGTAATCCCAGCTACTTGGGAGACTGAGGCAGGAGGATCGCAAGTTTGAGGCCAGCCTGGGTAATTTAGTAAGACCCTGTCAATGAATAAATAAAGGTGGCTGGGGATGTAGCCCAGTGGTAGAACTCCCCTCAGTTCAATCCCCAGAACCTAAAATATATCTATAAGTACTTAGGAAAGAATTATATCCTGAAAGGATTCAGTTTTGTTAGGGAAATCTGTCCCTTAGGGGATTTTGTTTCCCATGAAAATGCATGAACTATGAGGATGGAAAGTTTTTGATTAGCTAAGAGGTTTTAGGGTTATTTAGATTTGAATCAATCTGCCTCACTCTGTTCTTATTTTTCCAAGTACAGACAATCCTGGAGACATGTAATGTTAATAAAGGAAGTGACACCCAGTGCCCTGTCATCCACGTAGAAGGGCCTGTTGCCTTCAGGGCCTTCTTCCCAGATTGTGCAGTGTTCCTATGGGACACACTAACAGAGCTGACTTCTCCAATTGTTTCTTAAAAAGTGCTATCCTCAGAGAAAGAGTCTTGCTCACAAGTGGTTGGAGAACAAGCTCTTACATGTTCAAGAAAGGAAGGCTCTGAAAACAGCAGTAGCCCATTTTCCAAAAGAGAGGAAGAAAAGCAGATGTCCACTTGATTGGACAAATTAGTTCTAGGTATGAAAAAAGAATGTGAAATGCATAATAACCTGAAGGTGAAAGGCTGTTGTGAATTGGTGAAGACAGAGAATTAATGATTGCTACATGTGCAGATGATGAGATGGGTCACTTGAAAACTCCTAGGTTTCTGCCACTATGCTTGACAAGAGCAAGGGGCAAAATAGAATTCCAAAACTGACACAATCACTTATGAAACAAGATAAAACAGCCAAGTAGAAGTTATGAGTGATGCTTTCTATTCTGAAGGTCAAGGGCCATCTGGGTGTTTTAAAAATAGCTTCAAAAAAAAAAAAAAAACCACTTAAGAGAATTAGCATCAATTTAGTAGGCTCTTTTTTAAAAATTAGATAAATAAATAAATATATATATATATATATATATATATATATATATAAATAAGATTGAATAGAAGATTGCTTACAGGTTTAGGAAAAGTCCAAGAATATTCATATTCCTTAAACCAAAGCCAGGTCAACTTATAAGTTTTATGAAAAGCTTAACTGGAGTTGTTTCTAAACTAAATCCAAGAAAAATTTTCAAATTGATTTTGTTGGTTTAGAATTGTCTAAAGAAAAATTATGAATAATGTCTATTAGAAAAACTGTTAGTCAGGCGCGGTGGCTCACATCTGTAATCCCAGCACTTGGGAGGCTGAGGCAGGAGGATGGTGAGTTCAAAACCAGCCTTAGCAATGGCAAGACACTTAGCAACTCAGTGAGATCCTGTCTCTAATAAAATACAAAAAAGGGCTGGAGATGTGGCCCAGTGGTCGAGTGCCCCTGAGTTCAATCCCCAGTACCAAAAAAAAGAAAAGAAAAAAGAAAAACTATTGACTGAAATTTGTACCTTCTTCAAAAAGATAACCCTAAAGGTAAAGGGCCTTTTTGCTCCTTTATATGTGAAGGACGTGTTCTGAAAATATAGACATATGTTATTCATGCAAGCAAAATTTAAAGTTGTTCTTTTGTGAGATCTTATTGTATGTGGTGCAAGTGTGATAAATGCATTTGGAGGTGTGAATTATTTATCTATGGCTGCATTTAAAAGATTACCCTAAAATTTCAGAACTTAAAGCAACCTTTACTATCTTATTCTGTTTCTAGTGTTGGGAATCCAGGAGAGGCTTAGTTGGATGGTTCTGACTCATGAGATAATCATCACACTGTCACCTGGGACTGAAGCCTTCTGCAGGTTGGACAGGGGCTGGAGAGTCTGCCTCCAAGCTTATTTACATGGTTGCTGACAGGCCTCAGTCCATTATGACCTGAAAGCCTTAATTCATGACAGTTGGCTCCCTTAAGAGCAAGTGATGAGAGATGGAAGCTATAATGTCTTCTACAATCTAACCTTGGAAATTACATATTATCACTTCTATATTTTATTTGCCTCACAGATGACTTCTGGTACAATGTAGGAAGGGATAATACAAAGGCATGAATACCAGGAGGAGACCATCTTGGGGGCAGGAAACCAGAGCCTGCCTTTAGGGTTCCCACAAATAATGTCCCTCCCATATACAGCATTCAATTCTATCCCAATGCTTCTAAAATTCATCAGCTCAAAGCCCAGGCTCATTTAAGTCAGGTCCAGGTGCATAGGAGGTCGCACAGGCATAATTCCTTAAGAAGAGTTCCCTTAGCACAGTTCCTCTCAATCCAAAGAGAGACAACAGACACACCCAGCACACAATGATGGAACAGGAACAGGATAAACACCATAGGCATTATTGTTCAAAACGGGGATATATTGGAGACACATAGGAATGCCCACAGCAGCTCTGAAATCCAGCCAGGCTTCAGAGAAGCTCTCAGCCAGGGCTGCAGCCTTCCACTGCAGTAGGGCTGAAGGCTCCACTTCTAGTCTCACTCACGTGGCTGTTGTCATATGGACTTCCAAAGGACTGCTCGTTGCATGGCAATTGGCCGCTTCCAGAATGAGCAATAAGAAACAGAGACCAGCAGAGACCGGTGGTGTTACAAGGGGATCTTTACAACCTACCTCAGAATTGGCATACTATCACTTCTACAGTATGGCATTAGTCACCCTCTGGAACAATGTTGGAGGGTGTGAATACCTTAACCTGGGATTATCGAGAGTAATTCTGGAAGCTATTATAGGATATAATGAGGTAAAAACAAACAAACACTCCTTTCCCCCACTGTACAGAACAAACTGAAAGCAGATGCAAGGCAAGAATCAAATAGAAATCAAAGCATTCACTCAATTATTGACAAAAACTAAACTGTAGAAAAGTTTAGATATGCGACCACAATGAGCTTCAACACTTGACCTCAGAATTAGACTTGCCCAATGACATGAAGAAAGGGACAGATTTTTGCCTCCCCAGATGAGATTATCACATAGACAACCCAAAAAGTACCTTTTCTGTGGTTTAGGAGAAACCTGAGAGTGGGGACTAGCCCAGCTAATGAGAGTGAGGAGTGGAAAAAGGACAGCAGTGTACCTTTAACTATGGTTCTTCCACACAGATGGGACAGGAAATGGAAGCACCTGTCATGGTTTCTCTGGTGTGCTTAAGTCCACAGGTACTAAGAGATCAGAGATAGGTGTCCCTTATGCAGCACACCTAACCGTGTCTCTTTATCGGATCAGAGGAGGTCTAATATAGTTCTCTAATTTTAACATACTGATTGCTGGGCCCCACGCATGGAGAATTGGTATTCCTTTTGATTCCTAGCAAATGCTGATACTGTTGGTCTGAGAAGAACCCTTTAGAACTGCTGATCTAACACTAGCTGAGTACCTACAATATAAAGCCCTGGTTCTTTGTGTGCATCTCATTAGTCTTCATAACTATGTAAGAGGTTAACCTTTTTTTCTGCATTAGACAAACAAGGAGATCAAGACTCAGAAGTGAAGCAATTGAGCCAAATTTACATCTTGCAGGTTCTGGAAAGCCAACTTCCAAACCAGGTCTACCTCCCAACCCTGTGGTCTTTCCTCTACACCAAGTTAACAACAACTACTAAGAACCGAGTATTGGGAAGCAGGGTAGAGTCTGAGACTAAACAGTAGTTCCCTAGAATTTGTTCCTACTAACTCCACTTCTCTTCATTTTACTTCTCAAAATTAATTGTATATTATGTACCATACTTTCAACTTAGTTTCACAACCATGCATGTTAGAGGTAGGTGAATATGTTTGCCTTTCAGGGGAAAAAATCAAGACTACCAATTCATAAGGAGGGAGCATTCTAAAAGTTCCATTCCACATGTTAGAAAATGACCAGCATACCAAATATCTGATTTCTCCTCTCCAGTCTCCCTCTCTTCACTTCCCAGGAAGTGAACCCCTGTGAACTGTCAACAGGCTCTCTTGCCCTCTGACTCTCATTGCATTCACTTTTCCCCATGGGGAGCAGAGGATGGAAGGAGATTCCCCCAATTCCCTTTCTGTAGGGTCACCTGGGACTGACTGCATTCTTCCATGTAGGACACAGGACCCTCCATGGCAGCTGCTCTCAATGAACTTTTCCTACCTGGTTTCATGAACTCCTTCCTCCTCTGTCCCATCAGCTCTATAGCAGTAAAAGCCCTCAGAACCCTGCACTATGCCTGTGGTTTCCCTTTCCCTCTCCACACCTTTGTAAACAATCCCCTTATTACTACCTCCTTGAATTATCCTCAACTGAGTGTGCTATTTCCTGCTGAGACCGAGACCCTAGGGAAACACTGATTTAAGTACTATTTATTTACAGTTTTGCTTTCTTAGAGCCAGCCAGGTGACTTAGCTTGAGAGTCATGTCTTTCTTCTAGAAGTCAGTAACTTCTTGGAATCCCCACTGTTGTCCATATGGCCAGGCCTCCACCATCACTCTTAATTTAAAGGTGCAAAACACCCCCTCTCACCTCCTATTATCATGCTTTGGGAGACCAAATGGCAAGAGAACTTGGAAGGTGCTGCTGGCAATATTTCTATCATCAAAATTGCTGCTGAATTTTAAAGCTCCACCATTTCTCCCTTAGATTAAGCATTTATTCTAACAGGAGGTAAATTATCCCTGGAAGAAAGAGATAAAGTTGTCAGTCAAAGACATTTGTGTTAAATGAGTTTCAGATGTTTTCTATTTTGGCAGCTAACCACAAACCTAGTTTGAGAAGGGGGAAGATAAAATCCATCAAGATTTTAGAATAATGGTTCTCAAGGTGTGTGGGGAGGATGGTTTTCGCTGTCTTCTGGAAGGCTTTTTTGAAATTGTGGGGAGTCTTTTGATTGTGGGCCAAGGGCCAGGGGTGCTTGTCTGTGATGAAAGGGATGACCCCACACATAAGAGCCCTCGGGAGCTTTACTGTCCTAAGAACATTTATGTTGTTGAAAAACCTGTTTATAATTATCTAGGCAAAGAACTTGTGTTAGAAAGACGACAGAAAGAGAGTGTGGTAGGGGAGAAGGAAAGAACTTGTGTATGGTGTGAATGTTCACTGATATTTCCAGGAAGGCAACTGTCACTTAAGTTGAGGGACGATCATACACCCTTTTGTTTTAATCTAATCAAGTTGGTCACAATTTGGGAAAAACACAACTATCAGTCTACCTTTGTAGCCTTAATACTCTATGTGATTCCACAAAAATATATAAGTTCGTAACAGACAACTGCATTGTATGTTAGTCCAGTGGAGGTGTATTCTATTGCATGTACTGAAATTTATAAAGAAAATCTTCCCACACACATTTTACAAAAATGCAACATAAAGCACTAATGGAAATATAAAAGGTAGATAGAAGAAAAGTAGTTGTAACTATTTCATTTCAGGATAGTCAAAGTTCTTATTTTAAAATCAGGCATTGAATCTGATGGATTTGAGGCCCACAGTTCTTGAGCAGGGGGTCTCATGGCTGGGGGACCACCTTAGAGTATGTTCTCAAGGAAAATCTCTTTCAGGAAAAATTTCCATGAAGGAAATTAAACAGAGAGAACTAGAAGGAAGGGCAATGTGTCTCAGGGGGCTTCTAGCCTATATGCTATATAATAATATGTACTGTTTTTTCAAAATTACCAATTAATTTCCCATTATTCCATTATCTCCCACTATCATCTGCCATGTACTAGATGTTCAATGAATGTTAAAAAGAGTCACTCAACAAAAAATCTCTTTAATACATGTCATGCAGAGGCTCAGACCCAGGAAACATTCAGGGTCCTGGCAGGTGGAAGAAGATGCAAGGCATAGTTAGGATAGTAGACATACTTTATTCAATGGTGACCACAGCCTCAGCCTCCAGCTTCAGCTTCAGCCCCCAGCCAGTTCCACTTTAGCCCTCATTTTGCCCCCATTTTTGTCTCCATTAGCCCATTTTGCCCCCAAGACTTTTCCATAGGCCCTTTTTATATGCAGGTCAAACAAAGAAGGCACACTGCCAACAGGTTACCTAAGGGAGGTACGTATGCTCACAAGTTAATTTTTATGATCTTGAGTCCATACACTGAATCAGAATGTGTCTGACCTTGACTAACCATAACAGCCAGTTCCCAGTCCTGGCTGCACACTGAAAACATAACATAGCCCACTGGAAGTCTTGGCAAGGGAGCCTAACTACAGCCATTTGGGGCCTGCCCCAACAATGAATTAGACATGCACTAGATGTTCAGTGAGTGTCAAAAAGAGTTACTCAACAAAAAAAATCTCTTTAACACATGGTTTAACACAGGTTCTCATCTATTTCTTGAAACACTGATTAAACAAGCCTCCATATTTGTTAACTTCTTTACAAAAAGATACTATAGTATTTTTATCACATTTTGTAATTTTGGTGGGTGGGTGTAACTTCCCATATAACTTCAATTCTTTATCTGTAGTGTGAGCAGCCAGATGAATGGTTATTTGGCCAAACTGAGGACTTCAAGGGCCCAAATAAGTCAAGAGCTGACTTATTTTCTAACATGCATTATATTTCATTTATTTACAAATTGTCTTGAGCATTTTTTTTAAATGGTCCTGTGTGAATGACAGACTAAATCATCTGGAAACAGAGCTTCTTCATTGAAAAGGAGACCTCAATGATTGTTGTACCCTGAGTCCGTCTTCCCTCCACCTGACTCTTATTTGTGCATTAGCTCTAACGACCTTCCGTGACCGCCCCCCACCCGAGTCTGAGGTAGGAATCCTTCATTGGCTTCCTCAGCAGCCAACACAAGGTCACAAGAGGAACAACAATAGTTATTGCTTGATTACTTGTTTCTCCTACTAGACTCTCAAAACATTAATTGTTCGTCTCATACCTGGCCCACAATTGGTTGTCAGGGCTTCATCACTCATTCAACAAGTTATGCATTTCCATTCTGCAAATGGCAATACTGATTTGCTGATCACTGTTCCACTGAATAGCCAAGAAAGACAGGTGCAACTTCACATGTCATATTAGTCTATTTTCTGTTGCTATATTCAATGACACAGACTGGTTAAGTTATGAATAAAAGAGGGTTTTGTTTTGTTTTGTTTTGTTTTAACTTGTGGTTCCTATCCAAAGTTGAAGATTAACAACTGGTGATGATCTTCTTGCTGGCCAAGTCCTAATCACCTCTTAAAGGTCCCACATGGTTCCACTTCTTAATGAGTCATAATGGGGATGAAATTTCTGCAAAAGGGGCTGGGGCTATAGCTCAGTGGTAGAGCGCTTGCCTAGCATGTGTGAGGCACTGGGTTCAATCCTCAGCACCACGTATAAAAATAAATAAAATAAAGGTATTAAAAATTATTTAGAAAAAGAAATTTCTGCAAAAGCTTCAGAGGAGACAAACCATATTCAAACCATAGCACACCTGGTTCCCCTGGAACAACGTCTGACTCAACTTCTGTGCTTTCTACACCTTCTCCCCCAGTCCCAGGATTCCTCTGCCTTGTCCACCAACTTCACCTTCACTTAAGTTGAGGCTGGGAGGGGTGAGTGGTTCTATCTCTAGTCATTTGTTTCAGTGTTCAGTTTTGCCCACAGGTTCTCAAATTTTAGCATGTTGGCCTTGCCTCCGGAGTTTCTAATTCGGGATATCTGAGGTGAAGTCCAAGAATTTGCATTTCTGACAACTCCCCAGGTGTGCTGGTGCTGCTGGTCTGGACACCATATTTTTTATTTAGTTCACATTTAGTAATTATCATTTACTGCCTGATAGGAATGAAGCTTCTGACATGATATGGAGGTGAAATGTAATATATTTTAGCTATGTTGCATTTGTGCTTTTTCTTTTCATTTTTTTAAAGGAAGCTCTTTTTAAAATTATTGATCAGATAACTCCTTAACACTGGCCACATTTGCTTAAGCAGCTACCTTATTTTTGCTGTATGTCTTTCCTTTCTAGATTCAAACTCCTTCAGGGAAGAAGAATTTTTAATATAATAATATTTTTGACACAGCAACTAATGCCTCTGCCCGGGCAGTCAATGACAGGCCACATATTCTCACAGAAGAATTTCTGCTTCAAAGGATGGCTGGGAAAAAGCATAGAGAATTATCCAGTTGGAGGGGTACTCCAGATAGAATTGGCAACAGAGGCCAGTCAAGAGAGTGGAGCCAGATGGAATCTCCAGGACAGATCACTTTCCTCTTTCTTTCCATCAACTGATGAGGCCTGAATAGGAACTTAAAAAACAGAAAATATTTAAATCTTTATTCAAATTAAGAATGATTCCCTGAACACCTGAGTTTTGGGCTGGGATCTGAGCATACTACATATAAAAGCTCAATAACTATGCTATATTTTTCTAATATTGAGTTTCTTAAGTTGTAACTTTGTGATTTTCTTTATCACCAAAATCTGATCATTGACTATTCTTTCGGGAATATTCAACATACTGCCCTTTATTTCTTGACAAAGCATTTTGAGCATCCAAACTGTATATACGAACAACCTTGTAAACGCACCACTCTGCTTGTAATGTATTCACATTTTAAACACATTTCAAACTCTTCATGGTACCCCCATCTCATCTCCCTCTCTCAAAATAAACATACCCATGCATATCATATTATCTACACTGATAAGCCCCTATAATCAATAAGTAGTAGTACTTGATTTCAAGATTTATATAAATACCATGTTGCGTATCCTTTCTCAGTCAGTTTTTCACTCAACATTATGTTGAGACATCCATATTGGTACACATAGTTTCAGTTTGCTCATTTATGGGACTTTTTAAAAATTTATTTATTTGCTTTAGTTGTACACATGCATGTACTAATTTTACGTGGTGCTGAGGATTGAACCCGGGTTGCGCACGTGCTAGGCAAGCGCCCTACCGCGCTGAGCCACATCCCAGCCCCTCATTTGTGGGAATTTTACCGCAACTTGCTTAGCATTTTTCCAGTTGATTGCAATATCATACCATTTTCAATATTTTTCTTTCATAAGTAAAAATTCAATGGGTACTTCTATAAGTATAAGATTTCACACATGTCAGCTTTGGGTATGCTATGAATAATATTGCCAGATGGTAGGATGTGCCCACCTCCAACTTTTCTAAACATGGCCAGATTGCTTTCTAGAGTGGTTATGTCAATGTCACTCCCATCAATAGTATATCCATGTCCTTACCGACTCTTGATAGTGTGAAGTCTTATACCTTAGTTTTTGCTGAGGGTTTGAAATTGTGTTATTATTTTAAAATTTATCTGATTACAACAGAGGCTGAGCGTATTTTCCTGTGTTTGTTGGCAAATATGATACTCTTTTCTTGTTTGCCTGTTTTTCTTTTGGTCTTATTACTTACTATTTTGTAAGAGCCTTCAGGGTTTTTTTTTTTTTTTAATCAACTTTGTATTGAAAATACATTTTATGAGTCTGTTTTCTCTTTATTTTGCTAGCTTAGTGGATAGAAGCTTTTAATTTTGTGTAGGCAAATTTTGGTCTTCTCCATTAGTATTCTTGTCATTACTGTGATATAAAGGGTGGAGAAAAATTTCATCCAAAAATTTGTCTAAAAGTTTTACTTTTGGGGCTGGGGCTGTAGCTCAGTGGTAGAGCACTTGCCTCACATGTGTGAAGCACCTGGTTCGATCCTCAGCGCTACAAAAAAATAAATAAATAAATAAAGCTATTTAATAGAAGAAGTATTACTTTTCATATTTATATCTTCAGTCTTTCTGGGATTGTTTTGTATATTGGTTTGAGGTAGGGATCTATTTTATTTTTATGTATCAACATCTTCCCAGTGAGATTTACAACAGTAGTCCTTTCTCCCACTGATTTATGAAACCACATCTGTCCTGTCAGAGGTGAGAAAATATATTGGGTAGTTGCAAACTGCTCTGCTCCACTGGCCTATTGTTTGTTTTCTCATTTTAAAGTGTTGGTAAATAAACTAATCTTGTAAAGTGATAAACTAATCTTGTAAAGTGATTTCCCACCAACACCTTCTTGGTCTTGATTCTATGTAGTTCTTTTGTTCTCTTATAGAAATTTGTCTATTACTCAAGGTCCTCAAAAAATAAATAAATAAATAAAAATAAAAACCCTGTTATGAGTCAAACTAACTTTTAAAATCAAGTTGCTTAAAAATCACGAATATTTGTACCTATTCCACTCACCACCATTTAAGGCATTTATAGCTAGTAGAAATGTACATTTATTTGAGACCTTAAAATTCCTGGGAACAACTGTCCTGATACTTCCTGGAACCATTTCTATAGTAGCTTTCAGAGAGAATGCCTTGGCCAAAACCTTTATTTTTCTAATCCCAGGGAAGATACAAACTCAGCAGTTGTTGTGTGCTGTTCCAAATGATTTGCCCAAAGACCTCCCACTGAGGTCTCCATAAACTTGCAGCTTGCCTTACTCAGTGAGGTCACCCCATGCAGGTTTATGGGCAGATGACCAAACCTTGACACAAGGCTGTAATCAGATTCCAAAACAAGTACACACACGCATAGCCTCTTCCTTGTCTATAGCTTAAACCTGTGTTCTGTAATAACAAGGAAAGGCTCCAAAGAGGAGTATATCAAATCAACCTGGCTTAATGTTTTCAAATAATTTAGGTTTCAGATATGATTTAGGATAGACAGCCTTCATAAAATCTATATCCATGTTTAATTTTCCATTGCAACAAGATTAAATAACAAGTACCCTGTTTACCTTCTAGATCTCCAAATTTAGTATAATTTGAAGCTAAATGTAGAACTGAAAGGAAAACTTAAAATTAATCTAGTTCAGTGATGGTTCCCAACCCTGACTGTACTTTAGAATTACCTAAGTGACTTTAAAATAATCTCAACACCTAGGTGCACACTCTGACCAATCAAATAATATTGGGATGGGAGAATCAAGTGTCAGTATTTTTCCACACATCTGGAGTGATTTCATTGTGCACCCCAGGTTGAGAGGACCATTGGCCTAATTCAAATTTAAAAAATGAGACTTCAAGGGGTTAAGTGACATTTAATTATGTTCTAAACTTGTACAATATGGTAGTCATTAGCTACCTGTGGATATTTAAATTATTTGAATTAAATAAAATTAAAACTTGAGTTCCTCAGTCACACTTTTTAAGTGCTTAACACCCACATGTGGCTAGCAGCCACCATATTAGACCACATGGATTCAGAAATTTCCATCATCACAGTAAGTACTCTTGGGTATTGCTGTAATTAAAGTAATTTCATGCACTTTTTTTTTAATCTTTCTTTAAACCATGGCAGAAGACCATCTTACACCTAGCTATTACTTGGTTATGATTTCTATCTATGCATCGAGTAATTTCAGGAGAATTATAAACCATTTGTCCACAATGACTAGAATAATAAAATATTTTAAAAGCCAAGAATAGCTCAACGGCAGCATGCACATCTATAAAGCATCTAATACCACAATAAAAGTAGCAGCTTCTTAGGTAAGTGCAGATGTGACTCAAGTCCACCCTCCCTCCACCTCTACCCCTAAACCAATGCATAATAATTTAGAAGGCCAATTTGTTTCCTTGATTGACAAGTAAAGCATACTGTGGGAGGAGAGGGAATTTCCAGGGACTGGTGCTGGTGTCCAGGTACAATCCTAGCTCAAGGAAATGCAGATAGAGGACAGTTCCCTCCTTCTTAGTGTCCAAAATCAAGAACCAAGTTGAAGGCGGTTTTCCCATTCTTGATATAATAGAATTTATTCCCACCATTGTCTTTGTAAATTACAGGACAGGTTTTTTCACTGAAAATTGCTTGACCTCTTACAGTAAACATGCCATGGTATAACAGATTTCATAAAGCAGGTGTAAGTACTAGCATGATTTAAATCTGTTAGGTTGGTTGTAATATATATATACACACACACACACACACACACACACACACACACATATACACACACACACATACTTTTTTTAAAATTATAAATGGACACAATACCTTTATTTTATTCATTTTTATGTGGTGCTGAGGATCGAACGCAGGGCCTCCCACATGCGAGATGAGTGCTCTACCACTGAGCTACAGTCTCAGCCCAGGTTGGTTGTATTTTTGTCATTGCAACTATCTAGAAAAATATCAACATTTATTAACTTTGTTTTTCCAGTTGAGTTGTGCAATTGAAACTTAATACCACTGTTTCTTGTGAATACATTGTTCTTTGTCATGTGGTGCAATGTTTCACATTCCCAAGCTCATTACATCAAGCTGTGAGATGGCCATGCCTAAGTTTAAACAAGAGAAAGCCAGAAAGCCAATAGTACAACAATAAGCCAATTTCAGTGATGACCACACTAGGCACTGTTCTAAGCATTTTACATAGATTACATCATTTAATTCTCACAACAACTCATGATGAGGTAAGTGCTATTATTATTCTCATTTTACAGATGAAGAACTCCAGGGACCAAAAAGTTAAGTAATTTACTTAAGGTCACACAGTTAGTAAGTGGTAGAATTGAACTTTTAACCCAGGTAGAACTCAGCATCTTAATTGCTGTTTTCAACATAAAAAGGTCATACTTGACTTGTTAAGGTCAAGATCAAACATCAAAGACATTGGAATGAACTGACAGTGTAGGTGGGGAAAAGAGCTGTATCTACCTGGCAGCAAGGTGTGGATGTGGGATTGTGCAGTCCTGGTCCCAGATTTTCCAAAATCGCTTTGTTGGGGAGCTTCCCTCCCCCTGACACTTTGAGGCATTTTCTACTGTCTGGCACCCCACCCCCACCCTGTTTTTATAAGGGCAACAGTAGTTGCAACAAAAACTATTTCCCTAGACAAGGAAAGAAATGCCCAGGCACAAAACAAAAGAGCAGTAGCTGCCTGCCCTTGCAAGTAGTTACACAATATTCCCTAAGTCTGGTCCTGGATAGACGCGGGGGTGTAAGGTTTCCTGGCACAGGGCAGGGGGCCGAGATAGATAGATATCTGCATTAATTAGACCATTACATAAAACATCACCACTCACAAGGCCGTATTCTCTCACTCGTAACCTTTACAAATCTCAGCATGTTTCCACATTTCCTCTACAAATATAAACAAGAAACACAGTCTGTCCCAGTGTTACTGGTTTCCCAGCCTGAGCAAAACAAATTATTTTCTCACCCAGACAGCAGCATGATGTTCTTATCAGCATCAGAGTGTTCTCTGGAACTTCCATACCCCTCTGTTTCTTTGCTTATTGTGCTACAGATTAATGCAACTTTGCCATGTAGCCTGCTTTGAGCCCTTCAGACTTGTCCCCTACCCTGCTCCTAAGGATTTCATCTTCTTAAGAAGTCTTTATTTTTAAGAACAGTCTTAGGTTCACAACAGAACTGAGCATGAAGCACAGTTACCATAAGTCCCCTACTATGCCTATCCCACAGCAAAGTGGTACACTTGTGACAGTTGAAGAACTTAATTGATGCACATCATTATCAACCAAACTCCATACAAAGTGTTCACTCTCGGTATGGTGTATGCTATGGGTTTGGACAAATGTATAATGACATATATCCACCATTATAATACTATTTAATTACTTATGTTTAAAGGGTATTGTCTTAGTATTTTCTGCTCATAATTTTTAAATGTATTTTTAGAGAAGTTTCAGGTTCAAAGAAAATTTGAGAAGAAAATGCAGAGAGTTTAACCCATGTGCCCTTCCTCCAAATATGCACAGCCTCCCTAACATCAGCATCATGCACCAGAGTGGTATGTTTGTTACAACTGACGATCCTTCGTTGACAAATCATTAGCACCCAAAGTCCATAGTTTACATTAGGTTTACTCTTGGTTCTATGGATTTTGAATAAACGTACAATGGCATGTATTAAATCATTTAACTGCCCTAACAATCCTCTATGCTCCACTTCATGATTCCTTCCCCCTTCCTAGCCTCTGGCAACCACTGAATATTTACTGTCTCCATAATCTTGCCTTTTTCAGAATGTCATATAGTTGGGATCATATGGTATGCAGCTTTTTAGATGGGTTTCTTTCGTGTAGTAATATGCAGTGAAGGTTTCCCCTGTCTTTCCATGTTTGATGGCTCATTTCTTTGGAGCCCTGAATAATATTCCATTGTCTGTCCACAGTTTATGTATCCATTCATCTACTGAAGGACATCTTGGTTGTTTCCAAGTTGGGAATTAAGTATGAAGCTGCTGTAGACTTCTATGTGCAAAGTTTTGTGTGGTCATAAATCATCAGTACCAATGAGTATGGTTATAGGATCATCTACTCATACTTTTTACATTGCTTTCCAGACAGATTTAGACCAGGTATATACCACTTCCATTTTTAAATGAAATGCTGCTGCACACATCCAAATTTGTAGTTGTTTATGTATTAGCATATGTTTGTTTGTTTTGTTTTCTTGGTACTGGAGATTGAACCCAGGGGTGCTTTACCTCTGGGCCACATCTGCAGCCCTTTTTATTTCTTATTTTGAGACAAGGTCTTGCTAATTTGCTGACAGCCTCCCTAAGTTGCTGAGGCTGGCCTCAAACTTGTGATCCTCCTGTCTCAGCCTCCCAAGTCATATGTATGTTTTGAGTGTTGTGTTTATATAACAGAATATGACAGTCTGAATAATTTATAAAGAAGAGAAATTTGTTTCTTACTGAGAAATCTAAAATCAAGTCACCAGCAAACTCTCCTGTATCTGGTTCCAATATGGCATCTTGTTGCTGAATCCTCCAGAGGGGAGGAACACTGTCAGTACAAGGAAGGTAAGAAGCACTGAGAGAACCCACACCACAAGCCCTTTATATAATAGTTTTAATCCTTTCATGAGGATGGAGCTCTTGTGACCTAAACACCTCCCAAAAGGCCACACCTCCCAGCGCTCTTGCTTTGGGTATTAAAATTCCAACACATGAATTTTGGAGGAGACAAAAATGTTCAATGTTCATGGTGGATACAATGTGTATGCTTTGTTCTGAGAGTCCCCACCTGTTTTTGTTTGATAGTTCAGAGATTGTCTTATTGTCTCTGGAAAGCTAACAGACTGTGAATTCACTACCAGTGCTATTGTGCTTGGTCTGACAGTGAGTGACAGCAGAGGAGGCTGGGGCTTCCAGACACTCCTCAGGCAGCCAGCCCAAGTGCCAGAAATCTGCATTGCCTTGGCAACAGCTGAAGTTTCCTGTCCTGGGCTGAAAAGCGTGATGTCTCTTCATTTGTGAAAAGTCTATTTTATGCTCTCAATCTGCCTGGAGAATAAATATACCAGGAATGGGACCCTCAGGATTGGATTTCCTTTTTTCCGATTTTGAAATAGAGATTTAAAAAACTCACAGCAGGAGGTGCAAAGGAGGCCTACACATATATTCATGCTGGATATTGGGCTCAAGTATTCCAATATAGCCAGAATCTAAGCTGGTCAAAGTCCTGGGCCTCCAGAAATTTCTATTTAAGACACAGCAATTATTTTAGGTAATCACAGACAGAAGAAATTCAATGGTCTTTCTTTTGCATTGCATTTTAAAATTCTAACCAGAGAGTTTTGAAAAGGTGAAAAAGGTAAAATATCCTTAAGTGACTACATATTTGACTATGCCTAATATATCTTAGGTATTATTCGAAGAGCTCAGTACACTCTCCAACTGTGAGCTTGTTCTAAGTCTAAAACACTTAGGAAGCCCATCAGCCTTGCATTAGACAATAGACATCCTCTCGGTTTCAACTTTTTCCTCTAATTGATGCTTCTGTTTGAACCCAAAGGGTTGCAATTTCCTTGATTGTCTCTCCCTCAAAATTCCCTAGACCACTGCTTATCCCAAAGCCTAAATTTCTGCCTATGCCAGTTATAGGTATATAAATAACATTTAATCTTTCTTCCCTCCTTTGAAGAGTTAAGTACCAAGTCTCTAATGAACATTCACCAGATTTTATTTTAGAACTAAGAGAATAACTGGATTTCCTACAGCAACAAGACTCACATATTTCTACTCTACTGTAATTTAAAATCACTAGGGGTGGCTATCCTTCCAAGTAGTTATGTGCATCTGAGTTAAAATGGCTTGGCAAGAAGTCAGACGAAGGAGAGCATTTGGTATTTAGTAGATCCAGAAGCTTCACCCCAGTTCCAACACCCATGTCAGGAGGTCAGATCTGCTTCTGCTTTCCTTTAGTATCAAGGAAAGTAAAGTATATAAAGAGTTTTGAAAAGCATAGTTTATGCTGTTATCTCTTTTACCTAGTAGAAAATGGCAAGGGCCTTGGCATGGTGGAGAATGGTATCAGAAGTGCCCCAGAACAGCTGCACTGAAGCAGGGTAAGTGTCCTGAGGAAAAAGTGATTTCATCTAAGGCTGTCTCCACTAACTGGCCCCACACTGCCATCCTAGGCTCAGTTAAAGGAGCTCATCACCGCTATCTTTGGGGGCTATATACATAATTGATACTTTAGTAAGGATTCAATGTCATGAAGGATCCTACCTCCATGTTTTGGTTCTTGCCTTAAGAAATTTCCAAGAGGGCTGCTGTCACATTTGTGTCTCAACACACACACACCATGGCTGGAATACTGGTAATAACTATCAGGGGGAGGTTTGACTAATTCTAGGAAGAGGCAAGACCAGAGTCCTTGAGGAAACCTTCACAGAGTTGAAATTTGAAGGAGTGGAAATTGGCCAGGTAGAAATGGACCTACAAAGGGAGGAGTTGGTTAGACTGAAAGTCTTTAATTACCATGAAGTAAAATAAAGAAGCCAAATGCTTTCAGAAAACTGAATGATGCTGTTGTGTAACATGTAGGGATTATTAGCACTGCTTACAAACAATGAATTGAAGTTTAGGAACATCAAATGGGTCAATCAAAATACTTCTGCTGGGAGCCGGGCGTGGTGGCGCACGCCTGTAATCCCAGCACTTTGGGAGGCTGAGGCAGGAGGATTGCGAGTTCAAAGCCAGCCTCAGCAATGGCGAGGCACTTAGCAACTCAGTGAGACCCTGTCTCTAATAAAATATAAAAAAGGGCTGGGGATGTGGCCCAGTGGTTGAGTGCCCCTGAGTTCAATCCCTGGTACCAAAAAAAAAAAAAAAAAAAAAAAATACTTCTGCTGGGCATGGTGGTGCATATCTCTAATCCCAACGACTCAGTAGACTGAGGCAGGAGGATCGAAAATTCAAGGCCATCTTCAGCAACTTAGATCCTGTCTCAAAACAAACAATAGAAAAGGGTTCAGGATGTAGGCCAATGGTACAGCATCCCTGAGTTCAGTCCCAAGGATCACAAAAACAAACACAAAACCTGAAAAAAAACACAAAAAACTGAGCTGTGGCTCAGTGAAAGAGTGCTCACCTGGCATGCGTGAGGCACTGGGTTCAATCCTCAGCACCACATAAAAATAAAATAAAGGTATGGTGTCCACCTACAACTAAAAAAATGTATATATATATGTTATATATAAATAAATATATATCATATATAAATATATTATATTATGTATATTATATAAATATGTTATATAGTACATATTATATGAATATTATATATATGTATAGATAGATAGATAGATAGATAGATAGATAGATAGATAGATAGATAGATATAAACTCTTCTGCTTCCTTGGGCATATGTATATAAAAGAGTACAGACCCCAAGAGAAATGGAAACCCCCATTTCTAGGATACAGATTGGTAAGATACACCTAATATAAGGTAACAAGAACATGTCTGAAGAGTGAAAATCATTCAGGCAACAACACAGTCTACACTGAGACTGGAGGTAGCTAGCCAACCGAGGACTCCACTACCACTACCTTAATATTCCATAAAGCAAGTAGGAGTCTGACTATCTAGAGGTGCCTTGAAAATCATGGCACACCCATACATATCATATGATGATGACCAATGTTCTCAAACCAATCATGAGTAATGAGATTCAGCCCATCATTTTTATCAGCAAACTTCAGGTTCTTCTGCCACAATAGCATTTTTAATTGATATATAATATTTGCTCTATTTATTAGCTATAGTGTGATAATTCAATACCAGTATGCAACCTTATTTTATTTTTGGTACTGGGGATTGAACCCAGGAGCACTTTACCACTGAGCTATATGTAGCTGCCTGCTGCTGCCGCTTGCAGCTACGCCGCCGCGGGAGAAAATTCAGAGGCAGGATGGAAATGAAAAAGTTCTTTTATTCTTCTCTCTTCTAACTTCTCTCTCCAGCTCCAACAACCTCTTGAACTCCAACCGCAACTCCAACTCTCTTCTAACTCCGACCACTCTAACTCCGACCACACCAGCCACTAACCCTCACCCGGTTAAATACATTTTGCTTTAACAAGGACAAGTGCTTACAGTGCGAGCTTACAGGTGCGTCACACAGTGTTCACGGGCATAAAAAGATTCTTAGATGAATGTATGAATATCAGGTGAAACTTGAACATCTTTTATGGCTCTCAGCTAACTGCAATCTTAGCTATCTCCTTAATTAGGGCTCCTACAGCTATATCCCCAGTTCTGCATTCTTTATTAAGTTTAAAATAACACATTTAAGAAACTTGCATTTTGGTTTTATTCCTTATCTCTTAAATTATACACTATATAATTATATTTATATGTGAATAAATAAGATTTTACATATATATGCAAGGATTTACATTACATTATCTGTCTATGAATGTGCAGTCACTTCCTGTCAGACTGCCAGAAGCCCAGGATTCACACATTGGGAAACACAAGTCTTTAATCCATTTAGACCCAATTCTGTAGACTTATATACATGCATGTATTTTTAGAGGGCAGGAACTATGACAGTCATCCTTCTGTCCTCCTCAGTGTTTTGCCCCACTCATGCCTCCCACATTTGCGGGACTGAATGCCAGTCCTACCTGGTATTGTGCCAGGCCTAGTGGACCTGAATGCCCTGGGTGGCTTGTCAAATATATTCCTTTTGACGGGGGAACCCCAGGTATTCATGACTTGATTACAAACTCCTTAATATCACCTAGGAGAGGAAAGGATGAACAGCTTACTATGAAGAGGACAAATAACTGTACTAGATTTTTATATACTGAATTGCAAAATGCCTCATAATCTGTCAATGTGATTAATTTTTCCTATTTATAGATTAAGTGTTAAGCAGTTTCTTGAAGATCACAAGATATTGTTCCTTTACAGGTCTGACTCCATAATCCAAAATCTTAAGGTAAAAATCCTCAACCCACTCCTTATGAAGGGGAAAAAAAAAAAGATGTTGACTTGGTCTACCAGATAGGTGCTGTTCAGTTGAAATTTAAGGTTAATATTTTTCTTTCTTTCTTTTTTTTTTTTTTTTAATAAATCAGGTTCTTGCCAGGTGCGTGGTGCACACCTGTAATCCCAGAGCTCAGGAGGCTGAGACAGGAGGATCACAAGCAATAGTGAACAGCTTCAGCAATAGTGAAGTGTTAAGCAACTCAGTGAGATCCTATCTCTAAATAAAATAGAAAATAGGGCTGGGGATGTGGCTCAGTGGTTGAGTCCTCCTGGGTTCAACCCCTGGTATGCCCCCCAAAACAAACAAACAAACAAATTAGGCTCTTACATGTTTGATAAGTGAATTAACCATGTTATATACCTCTGATAAAATCTGGTTTCTTTTTTTTAACTATTTATTTACTTATTCATAATGCACAAGTATAGTATCTTTTTACATACAACTGCTTGTATACAAAGTATATAAGTACCTTAAAAAGCAAATTAAGGTATGATGGGCTGCTGGGGCTGTAGCTCAGTGGAAGAACGCCTGCCTTACATGTGTGAGGCACTGGGTTCGATCCTCAGCACCACATAAAAATAAATAAATAAAGATATTGTGTCCATCTACAACTAAAAAGAAAAATATTTTAAAAAGAAATAAGGTGTAATGGAAGAAATATTATCCTACCCTATGGTTATCCTGCCAGGATGCATCCTCTCCCTGAAGGTCCGCCTCAGACTTTTGGTCAACTTTACTTATATCCCATGCCAACAAACCAGAAAATGAAATTTCAGAAAAATCTCTAGAAACCTCTTCTCTGCTCACAGGAGCAGCCTTCAAATGCAGTCCTGAACCCATTCCTCTCAGCCCCTTCAGCAGAATTCACAAGGACTCAGCTGGCCAGGAAGCATCTGTCATCCAGGATTACACTTACAACTGTGAACAGGTTTCTCAAGGCTCCATCAGCATTTTTACTTCTATCCCACAAATTGTATGTCAGCAGTAAGAATGGGCACATAGTAAACCTACAAATGTTGTAAGATTCTGAACATCACTGGGTATCACTTTGTTGACAAGAAAATCCCAAGCTAATTGGGGAGAAAGAATAAGACTTCTCAATAAGCCCAAGAGGGCAGAAAACCAAATCATATGGGAAATCTGCTAATACTGATAATAAAGTAAAACTGAAGACTTGCAATAAAAGGAAGATTGAAGAAATATCCAAATAACAAATAGATTTATATAATACTTTTTAATTGTTCCTGGGCTTCAGTATCAGGACTTTTTGTAGAGAATAATACTCTTAAATTCTATAGAGAAAAATAAAATTCTGTGGATATAGCAGAGTAGGGAGTACCAGAAATCTGTCTCTCCACCTAGACAACTGACAGAACTTGCCTAATATAGCGATTTTGGAACTCTGGAGTCACTGAAGGCTTGAAATTTCCTGGGAAGGCCTAGATAGTAAAGGTCACTTAATTTCAATTGATTTCAGCTCTTAACACTGTAGTAGTAGCTACCTATCATCCACCCTCAGCCCATGTCAGGCCGTTGGAACATTGCACACATATTCCTGGAACAGCTTACACAAAGCTTGAAGAAGCCAGGATGGGGATAAAAAAGAATCTTTTCATCTAAATAGCAGAGGTTTGTGCTCTGATCACTAATTGCTGTTTCTCATCCCAGGTGTGCAGACAAAGAAGCAGGTGACCATTATTGTTCTGCCTCTCCCCGCTCTTGCTATTGCAGTTGAAGTGATTTCCAGGGAATGTTAAAAACCAATTTCTTCCCTTCTTGGTTCTCTTTTCCACTTTTGGGAGCTAGACATTAAAAACTGGGACATTAGGAAACAATTGCATATCTGGGGAAAATTAAAAGGACCATGCAAGACCAAGAAAAGGCAGAGGCTCAGGAAAGAGCTGAGAAGGCCTTAAGTTTACATCTCAGGCTAATCCTGGGCACATACAGCCTACAATAATTTTTTTAAATTTATTTATTTGTTTTAGTTGTACACAATGCCTTTATTCGTACGTGGTGCTGAGGATCAAACCCTGGGCCGCTCACGTGCTAGGCAAGCGCTCTACTGCTGAGCCACAACCCCAGCCTCAGCCTACAATAATTTTATAAAACCAATAAACAAAACAAAACAAATAGCAGCAAGCCATGAGAAAGGGGAATGAATTTTCACTTACTAAATTCAGATGTCTAGTTTAAAATAAAATACAGTGCATACAAAAATCACGAAAGTATGTCTTACTCTAAAGTGCAACTCAATGGAAACTGGCTCTGAAAAAGGTCTGATGGCAGATCTACTAGATACCTTAAAAGAACCATCCTAATGATGCTCAAATTAACTAAAAGAAGATATGTACAAAGTTAAGAAAACAGTATATTAAAAGGTTAGAATGTTAATACAGAGAAAATCTAAAAAGAAACTGAAAGGAAATTCTAGAGTTGAAAAGTAAAATTTGCCAGAGGAATTCAAAGGCATATTTGAGGAAGAAGAATAAAATAATCAGTGACCTTGAACATAGGACAATGGAAATTAGCAAATCTGAAGAACAGAAAAGACAAAAGATTGAAGAAAAATTAACAGAGTCTAAGGGAGCTCTGGGATACCACCAAGCAGAACAACATAGGCACGAGGAAGCCCAAAAGGAGAAGAGAAACAGAAAGGGGCACTGAGTATATTTGAAGAAAAATGGCTGAAAATCTCCCAAATTCAATGAAATACATGCATATAAACATCCAAGAAGTTCCACAAACTCCAAGATGAACTCAGAGACACATACCAAGATACATTACAATTAAACTTTTGAAAGTTTCTTCACTGGTGCATTTTACTAACTAAAGAACAGTCAATGACAAAGAGAGAATCGTTAAAGCAGCAAGAGAGAAGCAAGTCTTCACATTCAATAGAGCCTCCAAAAGGTCATTGGCAGACTTCTCATCAGGAACTTTGGCGGGCAGAAGGCAGTGGGCCAATGCATTGAAGAGAGAAGTTAGAAAATACTTGGTAATAAATGAAAACAAAAATACAACCTACTAAAACTTTTGGGACAAAGCAAAAGCAATTCTAAGAGGGAAGTTCATTAGCTATAAATGTTTGCATTAAAAAAAGGAAGATTTCAAATCAAAACCTGTCTTTATAATATAAAGAACTGGAAAAAAAAAAAAAAAAAAAACCTAAACCCAAAGCTAGCAGTAGGTAGGAAATAATAAAGATTATCACACATGGAGGTGAAACTGGAAACAAAAATCAAAGAAGAAAAAAAAAAACCCAAATTGGTTCATTGAAAAGATCTGTAAAATGGACATTTAGCTAGATGGACTAAGAAAAAAATAAATGGTGACCCAAATTACTAAAATAAGAAATAAAAGTGTGATATTACTACTGATTCTACAGAAATAAAAAGGATTTAAAAACAGTACTATGAGCAATAATACTACAACAAAAAATTGAATATCCTACTGAAATGGGAAAATTCTCAGGATTCCAAAACATATAAATTTAAATCCTGAAGAAAATAAAAAAGTCAAAACAAACCTATAACTTCTAATGAGACTGTATTAGTGGTAAAATAATCTCCAAACAAAGAAAAGCTACAGAAATCATGACTTCACTGGTGCATTCTACCAACTAAAGAACAACTAATACTAATCTTGCTCAAATTTTTCCAAAACAACTTATTGAAGAGGGGAGAAACACATCCTAACTCATTCTATGTGGCTAATTTACCCTGATGTCAAAACCAGACAAAGAACAACAGAAAAAGAAAACTACAAACGGATATCCCTTATGAACATTGATGCAAAAACTTCAACAAGATACAAGGAAACCAAGATCAGCAGCAAATGAGAAGTACACACCATGTGAGATTTATTTCTGGAATGCAACGATAGTTCAACATACAAAAAAAAAAATCAATGTAATACACCACATTAATAGGCAAAGTGGGGCACATAATTTTCTCAACAGATGTAGAGACAAAATTCAGCTCTTTTCTCATGATAAATATACTCAACAAACTGGGAAACTGCTTTCAAATAATAGAAGGAAACTGCTTCAAAATAATAAGTGCCAAATATGAAAAGTGAAAGACTGAACACATTTCCTCAAAGATCAGGAACAGGACAATGATGTTAACCTTCATCACTTCAACATAATCCTGAAAGTTCTAGCCAGAGCCATTAGACAAGAAGTATAAATCATGGGGCTGGGGTTGTGGCTCAGCGGCAGAGCGCTCGCCTCGTACGTGCGCTGCCCGGGTTCGATCCTCAGCACCACATAAACATAAACGCATTGCATTGTGTACAACTAAAGTAAATAAATAAATATTAAAAAAAAAATTAAAAAAAAAAAAAAAAAAGAAGTATAAATCAAAGTCATCCAAATTGGAAAGGAAGAAGAAACTCATCTCTTCACAGATGATATCATAATATATGTAGAAAACCCTAAAGATTTCACATACACACACACACCTATTAAAATTAATAAACAATTTCAAAGTTAGAAGAATATGAAGTCAACATGCAGAAATTAGTTGCATTTATATATACTAAGAATAAACAATCAGAAAAGGAAATTATGAAAATAATTCTATTTGTGATAGCATTAAATAAACAAAATATTTAGGAATTAACTTGATCAAGGAGGTGACAGACTTATGTAATGAAATTCTTTTTTTTTTTTTTTTTTTTTTTTTTTGGTACCAGGGATTGAACTCAGGGGCACTCAACCACTGGGCCACATCCCCAGCCCTTTTTTGTATTTTATTAGAGACAGGGTCTCACTGAGTTGCTAAGTGCCTTGCCATTGCTGAGGCTGGCTTTGAACTAACGATCTTCCTGCCTCAGCCTCCCAAGTGCTGGGATTACAGGCATGCGCCACCAAGCCCTGCTGTAATGAAAATTTTAAAACATTGCTGAAGAAATTAAAGAAGACATAAATAGAAATATCACGTGTTCGTGGATTGATAGATTTAGTACTGGTAAACTGTCAATACTCTCCAAAGAGATCTATAGACTCAATGCAATCCCTATCAAAATCCCAATGACTTTTTTTCATAGATAGAAAAAAAAAATCCTAAAATGCACACAAAATCCCAAGGGACCCTGAATATTCAAAATGCTCTTTTTAAAAAATAGCAAAACTGAAGGACTCACACTTCCTGATTTCTAAGCTTACTACTAATGACCAATGGACTGACAATAGACATATAGATGAATGGAGTAGAATAGAAAGCCCAGAAATAAACCTTACATATATGATCAAATGATTTTTTACAAAGTTGCCAAAATGATTCAGTGAGGAAAGGACAGTCTTTGACAAATGGTGCTGGGAGAACAGGATATCCACATGCAAAGAGTAAAGTTGGACCCCTACTAAAATCACAAATGAAAATTAACTCAAAATGGATCAAAAAACTAAATGTAAGACCTTAAAGTACAAAACTCTAAGAAGAAAACATAAGGAAAAAGCTTTATGACATTGGATTAGGCAATAACTCTAAGACATAACACCAAAGATACCAGCAACAAAAGAAAAACTAGACAAATTGGATTTCATGAAAACTTTAAAACTTGGTACACCAAAAGGTCATATAAACATAGTAAAAATGTAATCTGCAGAATAGGTGAAAATAATATGTAGAGAATTCCTAAAACTCAACAACAAACCAATTGAAAATGGGACAAATGACTTGAATAAATATTTCTCCAAAGAGGATAATCAAATAGCCAATAAGTACATGAAAAGAAGTACATGAAAAGGCACTCAACATCACTAATCATTAGAGAGATCTATATCAAAAACTACAGTAAGATATCACCTTGCACCCATTAGAATGGCTATTATCAAAAAATTTAAAATGACAGGTGTTAGCAAGGATGAGGAATTATTAGAATCCTCAGGCACTGTTGGTAGGAATATAAAATAATGCAGCCACTGCAGAAAGCCATACAACAGTTCCTCAAAAAATTAGAAATAAAATTACCATAATATTTGGCAAATCCACTTCTTGGGACATATCTAAATAATTAAAACCAGATACTCAAGAAGACTTATATGTTGTTCACAACAGTACCATTCACAGTAAGACATGGAGCAATCCAAATATGCAAAATATGAGGTATTTTGTATAGTCAAAATCATAGAAACAGATAGTAGGATGAGGGCCAGGGACCAGGAGAGGAAGAAATGGGATTGTTTAATGATACTGAGTTTCAGTTTTACAAAATGAAAACCAGAGCTCTGGGCTGGATGGTAGTGATTATCGTACCATATTATGAATGTATTTAGTATCACTTAACTGTATACTTAAAAACATACATTTTTAGGGCTTGGGGTTGTGGCTCAGTGGTGGAGTGCTCGCCTGGCACGTGCGCGGCCCGGGTTCGATCCCCAGCACCATGTAAAAAAGTAAAGACATTGTGTACAACTAAAGCAAATAAATAGATGTTAAAAAAAAATACATTTTAGCCAGGCGCGGTGGCGCACGCCTGTAATCCCAGCACTTTGGGAGGCTGAGGCAGGAGGATCGCGAGTTCAAAGCCAGCCATCAGCAATGGCGAGGCACTTAGCAACTCAGTGAGACCCTGTCTCTAAATAAAATACAAAAAAGGGCTGGGGATGTGGCCCAGTGGTCAAGTGCCCCTGAGTTCAATCCCCAGTACCAAAAAAAAAAAAAAAAAAAAAAAAAAAAAAAATTTATGTTAGGTATATTTTAGCCCAGTAAAAATATATGAAGAATAACTGCTATTAAAGACATAGAAAAATGTCTAGAGTCAGTAAAACATGTCCAAACATTGAAAGACAAATGAATCAGCAAAACTTCAGGATTTGTTCAGCTGTTTGATTTCATAAAAGATGGCTTGGGCCAGAAATGTTTTCACGGAGGGCGGCTTGACTCCTATCACTCAGCTGGTTCCAGCTCTGTTCTATTTGGATTCAAACAGAAGCCCAGATTTCAAAGTCATTTCACAGTTGTGCTAATGCAGTGTCCAGAGGCTTCTGCAGGTAAATCTGGAGACAATTTTGGGATAGCCTGCTGACACAGTCCTCACCTTTGGTCGATCCTGTGTTGAGGACTGAAATTGGACAGTTTTACTGAAGGAATAAAACTAACATTTTCCCACCAAATGTAAATGCTGTATAATACATTATAGTTTTATTTGTCACAATTTATATACATTTTACAAAGTTTTAAATTACAAAATATTTATTGGATTGGAGGATGTATAGAAACAAAAGTGTATAGGAAAAAGAATTCATCACCTGATTCATCAATAACTAGAGTGGTTGGGCTGTGGAGTCAAGTAAGCTGGGACCCAAACCCTGTCTCTGACATTGTGTAGCTTTGCAATCTGGGGGAAGTTACTGAGCCAGTTGGAGTCAGTGTCTCCATATGAAAAATGGGTATATGTTCATAATATCTCCAGATTGAAATAACTTAAATATCCATCATCTGTTGCATGGAAAGACAAAAGCTGGTATGTCCATAAATTGGAAGATTTACTAAGCAATAAAAAGGAACAAACTACTGACAGTTGTTATGAAATGGACAACTAAAAAAATGCCAAATGAAAGAAGCCAGATACAAAAGCCCAACAGACCACAAATTATATGATTTAATTTATATGAAATATCCAGAAAAAGCAAATTTATAGGCCCAGAAGTTAAATTAGTTTTTTCTAAATTTTTTAGGCCCAGAAGTTAAATCAGTTTTAACTAAAGTTAAATTTACTTCTACTCCTGCCTGGGACCAGGAATAGAAATGAGGAACTAAATATAATGGGGGAATAAAAATGTTCTAAAGCTAGACTATGGTGATGATTGCACTACTCACTGAGGATGCTAGGAATCACTGAACTGCACAGTTGAAGTGGATTAGTTCTATGATATGCAAAATCATACATTAAAATAAAGACTGTTTAAAAAATGATGAGCACTAGTCATCCACTTATAGCAGTCTGTGCTGAAAATATAAAAGCATTCATGGTAAAGGTTAAAGAAACTATCATCCTATGGTTAATGTTTAAATGAGGTTATTTTTAAACTGCTCAGTGCAGGATCTAGCACATGCAAACACACAAGCAGTTGCCTATTACAGTAAGAGCAAAATATTAGCCACTGTGAGCATTAAAAATAAATACAATAATGTGTGTTTTTTCTATGCATGAATAGCTCATGTAGATCAGAATATCTTGTATAGGTTCTATATCTTGCCTTCATTCCCTTCATCATGATTTCTGCATTATTAGAAATTTTTCCTAAGCACTCTATGATGACAGAGAACACTATATGACTAAACATCATTTAAACATTTGTTGTTGGGTATTTTGTTTTTTCAATTTTGCTTTAATTTTAACAAAGTTTTTTCTCCATAAGCATTAAGGTATTCAGAGAAATAATTCGATCAGAAACACAAATTGAAAAAAGTTGCAGGATCTGAGTTTCTGACGTTGTAGTGCCGCTGATGCATGTTGCCAGATTGCATCCCTGAAAGTTTTTGCCATTTAGAATCACCTGCACCACATGAAATCCTGATTTCATCACACAGTGGCACTGATCACTATTGATGTTTGGTTTAGATTGGTTTGGTGGTGCTGGGGATCTAGCCCAGGGCCTAGTGCAGGCTAGGCAAGTGCTCTACCACTGAGCTACAGCTCCAGATCTTTTTATTTTTTAAAGTCTGACTAATTTGATAGTTTTACTTTTCAAATGATGCTGTTTCTTTGAGTTGATATCTCAGTGATTACCAGTGAGTCTATGAGTCTAAAGATTTTATGGTGCCTTTTAAAGCTTGAATCATATCTGGCCTGTGTGCCTACTCATCTTTTTGGGATTTCATTGAATCTTATGGACTTTTATGAACTCTCCAGTAAGAACTTTTCCTCATCTTTGTTGTATTTTTCTTCCAGATTGTCGTGCTGGTTTTCATTTTATTAATAATGAATAGAAGTTCTAAACATTCATAGAATTAAGGTCAGTTTGTAAAGCAGATCTGTAGAAGATTCAAGGATGGACAGGGGGTGGGGAAGAAAAGGAGCACACATTCTTTCCCTGCTTTGAATTTAGCCTAAGTATAAGGGTCCATGTATGGAAATCATCACAGCTATTGTCTTCAGAGTCACAATTTGGCCATCACAATTCAACAAGCACTTGCTAAACCATAATCTCTAAAGACTGTCAAAGCTCCAAGAGTTGTGTACACAGTGTCCTTATATCAAATTTTCTTCACAGCTGGGCTTCCAGCACAAACGTTTAAACCACAGCTTGGTAATATCTCCTTGATCAATAAGTGACTTAACAGAAACTCTATTATTCTTACTCTGGATCAATCTAAGAGTGAAAGTATTGGATAATCATTCTGCAATTTGTCAAGTGGATGTATTCAACAGGCAAAAGCCTGGGGAAGGGGTTATTATCATTGATTATGAAACAGCCATGATTGCTGCTTTGGTTCCTACTGTAGGTAAGAATTGTCTAGTCTAGGCCCAAGTTTTCTGAAACCTGCATCTTGAGAATCTCTAACAATTATTTGTTAACACTTTTGAGAATTGATGTTAGTAGAGAGTAAGTATATCTGAGAATGTTCTTAAACATGCAATTGTTAAATTTAAAATACTGGAAAAAAACTGATCTTCAAAGATGGCACTAGCTATGTAACTTTGGGAAAGTTGCTTCTGCATCTGTTTTCTCATCTGCAAAATATAAAAATTAAATTAAATCTTTATCCCAGATGTACACTATAGCTATAAGAAATTATAAATTACAAAGTCCATCAAAAAATTCATGTCTTCTTCATTCTTAGGACAAGGGAACTAAATGGTAGGTCTGATGGCTTAATTCCTTATAGATTCTATTAGGCCAGGAATGTGGGAATAATAAGTCATTAATAATGTTATTTACTGTTTGTTGCTCAAGCATTGTGCTAGGATTTTGTTTTGTGTATTTTTGTTTTGTTTTGTTTGTTAGGAACAAAACCCAGGTTCCTGTATATGCTAAATATGTGCTCTGCCACTGAGCTACATACACCCCCAGCCCTGTGCTAGGTCCTTTAAACTTCTTCAACCTTAACAACACTGAGTGTTAGTCCCATTTCAACAACGAGGCTTGAAGAAATAGTCCTATATTTTGCTCAGTGAGCCAGATGCTTTCCTGTGACTCATTTCTGGTTTTTCTTCTACATAATTAAAGCCTAACATGTAAGATGCAATAGTTAAGTGCCTATTGAGCATGTCCACTTTGATGACCAATAGGAAAAGCAAGCTATGGACATGCCCCCCACTTACCCTTAGACCTGCTCTCCCCCCAATCTTCCCCACTCAGTAAATGACAACTCCATCATTTTTAGGTGCTCAAACTAAAAACCATGGAGCCATCCTCATGTCCCTCAAACCTTATCTTTAACAGCTGCGAACTCTGTCTTACATCCAGAATCTGGACCACTTCTTTTATTTCCAAACTACCACTCTGGTGAAAGCCACCTGTGACTCCCACCTATATTATCCAATGTGGTTCATTTATTAAATATTTTCCTTTGTGGTTCATTTCTGTTCTTGTGCTGCTTCAGGGTCCATGTAAAAAGCTTCTAGAATGATCCTGCTAAAATTAAGACCTGATTGATAAACCAGCCTAATTCCATCTTAAGACCGGGAGACATCCTGTCAAAAAGTTATGAAAAGCCCACTTCAGTTTTCTATGAAATGCTAGGATTCCTATTTGGCCTGAGCTTATTTTGATGTTTTAAAATTGTTTGGGAGTCCCAGGGTCCTACATAAGAGTGCTGCCAGGCCCAGGCTCCATCCAGTCCCACCGACCTCTGCCCCAGAGCAGGAGACAGCAAGGACAGACCTGCCAACTCTGCCTGAGCCCAGGCTGGCCCAAGGTAGTCCCGCGGACCTTCACCCAAGCATGGCCAGCCCCAGGTCAGTCCCACCGACGCCCGCTGGTGTGCAACCAGCCTCCAGCCAGCCCCACTGACCTCTGCCCCAGAGCAGGAGACAGCAAGGACAAACCTGCCAACTCTGCTTAGAGTGCAGGCGGGCCCAGTGTAGTCCCAGGGTCCTACATCAGAGTGCTGCCGGGCCCAGGCTCCATCCAGTCCCGCCAGCCTCCACCCCAGAGCAGGAGACGGCAAGGACAGACCTGCCAACTCAGCCTGAGCCCAGGCGGGCCCAGGGCAGTCCCACTGACCTTCACTCCATTGTGGTTATCCCCAGACCACCACAGGAGCTCAGACTCAACCAGTTCGGCCTGCGCCAACCAGTGTGAATCCAGCTTCAGGTAGCATATTTTGAGGGTCAGTGGCAGATTCTGATAGTCCAGAGCTAAGTAGAGGCACAGACAACCTGCAAGGGTATTAAAAATATACGGAAGAATCTGTAATAACTCAGATCTACACTGCAAAAAGTAAAGCAAATAGACATCATGAAAAAACAGGGGAGGAAAATACCCCAAACAAACCACGATTCTACAATAACAGAACCCACGCTCAGCGAAGTTGACGAAATGTCAGAGAAGGAGTTCAGAAGATTCATAATTAAAATGATCTATGAATCAAAGAATAACCTAAATGAGCAAATACAGGCAAAAATTGACCACTACAACAAAGATATAAGAGAGCAAATACAGGTAGCAAAAGATTACTTCAAAAAAGAGATTGAAACTCTGAACAAAAACCAGTCAGAAATCCTTGAAATGAAGGAAACAATTAACCAAATAAAAAAACACAATTGAAGGCATCACCAACAGACTAGATCAACTGGAAGAAAGAACCTCAGACAATGAAGACAAAGTATATAATCTTGAAAATAAAGTTGACCACACAATGAAGATAGTAAGAAACCATGAACAGAACATCCAAGAAGTATGGAACAGCATCAAAAGACCAAATCTAAGAATAATTGGGATAGAGGAAGGCACAGAGTTTCAAACCAAAGGAATGCACAACCTCTTTAATGAGATAATATCAGAAAATTTCCCAAGCATGTAGAATGATGTAGAAAACCAAATACAAGAGGCTTATAGGACACCAAATGTACAAAATCACAACAGATCTACACCAAGACACATTATAATGAAAATGCCTAGCATACAGAACAAGGATAGAATTTTAAAGGCCGCAAAAGAGAGGAATCAGATCACATATAGGGGGAGACCAATTCGTATCACAGCAGATTTTTCAATTCAGACACTCAAAGCTAAGAGATGATGGAACAACATATTCCAAGCTCTGAAGGAAAAGGGATGCCAACCAAGAATCTTATACCCAGCATAATTAAGCTTTAGATTTGAGGACAAAATAAAAACCTTCCATGATAAACAAAAGTTAAGAGAATTTACAAGTAGAAAGCCAGCACTACAGAACATCCTCAGCAAAATATTCCATGAAGAGGAAAAGAAAAACAATGATGAAAATCAACAGAGGGAAGTATTACACTAAAGGAAAAAACAATCAGAAGAGAAACCATGTCAAGGTAAATACCAGAAATAAAAATGGCTGAGAATACAAAACACATCCCAATAATAACTCTGAATGTTAATGGCCTAAACTCACCAATCAAAAGACATAGATTAGCAGATTGGATCAAAAAAACAGACCCAACAATATGCTGCCTCCAAGAGATTCATCTCATAGGAAAAGACATCCATAGGCTGAGAGTAAGGGTTGGGAAAAATCCTACCACTCATATGGACAGAGGAAACAAGCAGGGGTTTCCATCCTCATATCAAATAAAGTAGACTTCAAGCTAAAGTCAATCAAAAGAGATAAAGAAGGACACTATATACTGCTCAAGGGAACCATACACCAACAAGACTTAACAATTATAAATATATATGCCCCAAACAATGGAGCATCCATGTTCATCAAACAAACTCTCCTGAAGTTTAAGAGTCAAATTGACCACAACACAATAATTCTGGGTGACTTTAACACACCACTTTCACCACTGGATAGATCTTCCAAACAAAAGATGAACAAAGAAACTATAGAACTCAAAAATACAATAAACAACTTAGACTTAACTGACTTATATAGAATATTTCATCCTTCAACAAGTGAATACACTTTCTTCTCAGCAGCACATGGAACCTTCTCTAAAATAGACCATATACTAGGCCACAAAACAACTCTGAGCAAATACAAAAAAGTTGAGATTCTACCCTGCATTCTATCCGACCATAATGGAATGAAATTAGAAATCAATGATAAAATAAGAAATAAAAGCTACTCCAACACCTGGAGACTAAATAATATGCTACTGAATGAACAATGGGTTACAGATGGCATCAAAGAGGAGATTAAAAAATTCTTAGAGGTGAATGAGAACACAGACACAACATATCGAAATCTCTGGGACACTATGAAGGCAGTTCTAAGAGGAAAGTTCATTGCATTGAGTTCATTCCTCAAAAGAAGAAAAAGTCAACAAATAAATGACTTAAAATTACATCTCAAAGCTCTAGAAAAAGAAGAACAATCCAACACCAAAAGTGGTAGAGGACAGGAAATAATTAAAATCAGAGCTGAAATTAATGAAATTGAAACCAAAGAAAAAATTGACAAAACAAAAAGTTGGTTCTTTGAAAAAATAAATAAAATTGACAGACCCTTGTCCAGGCTAACAAAGAGAAGGAGAGACATAACTGAAATTACTAACATATGCGATGAAAAAGGAAATATCACAACAAACACTACAGAAATACAGGAAATAATTTGAAATTATTTTGAAAACCTGTACTCCAACAAAATACAAAACACCAAAGGCATCGACAAATTTCTAGAGTTGTATGATGTGCCCAAACTTAAGCAGGAGGATATACATAATTTGAACAGGCCAATTTCAAGTGACAAAATAGAAGATGCCATCAGAAGCCTACCAACCAAGAAAAGCCCAGGACCAGATGGATACACAGCTGAGTTCTACAAGACCTTCAAAGAAGAACTGATACCAATACTTTTCAATTTATTTCAGGAAATAGAAAAGAGGGAGTACTTCCAAACTCATTCTGTGAGGCCAACATCACCCTGATCCCCAAACCAGGCAAAGACACATCCAAAAAAGAAAACTTCAGACCCATATCTTTAATGAACATAGATGCAAAAATTCTCAATAAAATTCTAGCAAAATGGATACAGAAACATATCAAAAATATAATACACCACGATCAAGTGGGGTTCATTCCAGGGATGCAAGGATGGTTCAACATATGGAAAACAATAAATGTAATTCACCATGTCAATAGACTCAAAGATAAGAACCATATGATTATCTCAATAGATGCAGAAAAAGCATTTGACAAAATACAGCACCCCTTCATGCTCAAAACACTAGAAAAACTAGGGATAACTGGGACATATCTCAACATCATTAAAGCTATATATGCTAATCCCCAGGCAACATTATTCTAAAAGGAGAAAAATTGAAAGCATTCCCTTTAAAAACTGGAACAAGACAGGGATGCCCTCTTTCACCACTTCTATTCAACATAGTAATTGAAATTCTGGCCAGAGCAATAAGACAGACGAAAGAAATTAAAGGGATACAGATAGGTAAAGTAGAACTCAAATTATCATTATTTGCTGATGATATGATTTTATACCTAGAAGACCCCAAAAATTCCACCAGAAAACTTCTAGAACTCATAAAAGAATTCAGCAAAGTATCAGGATACAAAATCAACACCCATAAATCTAAGGCATTTCTATATATCAGTGACAAATCCTCTGAAAGGGAAATGAGGAAAACTACCCCATTTACAATAGCATCAAAAAAAATTAAATACTTGGGAATCAACTTAACCAAAGATGTGAAAGACCTCTACAATGAAAACTACAGAACACTAAAGAAAGAAATTATGGAAGACCTTAGAAGATGGAAAGATCTACCCTGTTCTTGGATAGGCAGAACTAATATTGTCAAAATGACTATACTACCAAAAGCACTATACAGATTTAATGCAATCCCAATCAAAATCCCAATGACATTCCTCATAGAAATAGAAAAGCAGTCATGAAATTCATCTGGAAAAATAAGAGACCCAGAATACCTAAAGCAATCCTTAGTAAGAGGAGTGAAGCAGGTGGCATCACTATACCAGACCTTAAATTATACTACAGAGCAATAGTAACAAAAACAGCATGGTATTGGCACCAAAATAGGCCAGTAGACCAATGGTACAGAATAGAGGTCACAGAGACTAACACATATAATTTCAGTTATCTTATATTAGACAAAGGCACCAAAAATGTACATTGGAGAAAAGATAGCCTCTTCAACAAATGGTGCTGGGAAAACTGGAAATCCATATGCAATAAAACGAAATTAAACCTATATCTCTCACCATGCACAAAATTCAACTCAAAGTGGATCAAGGATCTAGGAATTAGACCAGAGACACTACACCTAATAGAAGAAAAAGTAAGCTCTAATCTCCAACATGTTGGATTAGGGCCCAAGTTCCTTAATAATTCTGTAGCGAGCGGGCTGGGGTTGTGGCTCAGCGGTAGAGCGCTCGCCTAGCACTTGCGCGGCCCGGGTTCGGTCCTCAGCACCACGTACAAATAAACGAATTGTGTACAACAAAAGTAAATAAATAAATTTTTTTTTTTTTTTTTTTTTTGTGGTACCGGGGATTGAACTCAGGGGCACTCGACCACTGGGTCACATCCCCAGCCCTTTTTTGTATTTTTATTTAGAGACAGGGTCTCACTGAGTTGCTAAGTGCCTCGCCATTGCTGAGGCTGGCTTTGAACTCGCGATCCTCCTGCCTCAGCCTCCCAAAGTGCTGGGATTACAGGCGTGCGCCACCGCGCCCGGCTAATAAATATTTTTTTAAAAAAAGAATCCTGTAGCAATTAATACCAAGAATCAAAAAAATGGGATAGACTCAAATTACAAAGCTTCTTCTCAGCAAAAGAAATAATCAGTGAGGTGAACAGAGAGCCTACTAATTGGGAACAAATTTTTACCACATGCACGTCAGATAGAACACTAATCTCTAGAATATATAAAGAACTCAAAAATCATAACACCAAAAAAACAAATAACCCAATCAATAAATGGGCCAAGGAACTGAACAGACACTTCTCAGAAGAAGATATACAATCAATCAATAAATACATGAAAAAATGCTCAACCTCTCTGGCAATTAGAGAAATGCAAATCAAAACCACTCTAGGATTTCATCTCACACCAGTCAGAATGGCAGCTATTAAGAACACAAACAACAAAAAATATTGGAGAGGATGTGGAGAAAAAGGCACACTCATACATTGTTGGTGGGACTGCAAAATGGTGCAGCCAATATGAAAAGCAGTATGGAGATACCTTGGAAAACTTGGAATGGAACCACCTTATGACCCAGCTATCCCACTCCTTGGTCTTTACCCAAAAGACATGAAAACAGCATACTACAGGGACATAGTCACATCAATGTTTATAGCAGCAAAATTCACAATAGCTAAACTGTGGAACCAACCTAGATGCCCTTCAGTAGATGAATGGATAAAGAAAATGTGGTATATACACACAATGGAATATTACTCAGCAATAAGACAGAATAAAATCATGGCATTTGCAGGAAAATGGATGGAGTTAGAGAATATAATGCTAAGTGAAATCAGCCAATCCCAAAAAGCCAAATGCCAAATGTTTTCTCTGATATAAGGAGGCCAATTCACAGTCGGGTTGGAATGGGGAGCATAGGAGGATTAGAGGAATACTAGAATGGTCAATGGGAAGGGAGGGGAAGGGAGGGGGCAAAAGGGTGAAGAAAAAAAAAAAAAAAGATGGTAGAATGAGATGGATATCATTACCCTAAGTGAAGTCACGAATGGTGTGAATATACTTTGCATACAACCAGAGATTTGTAAAAAAGTGCTCTATATGTGTAATATGAAATGTAATGCATTCTGCTGTCATTTATATCATCTTAGAATTAAAAAATAATTTTAAAAAATTGTTTGACATTCATGCCCAGGCCTTGAACTCACTCAGGCCTGGCTTTCCTTGACCAGATAACAACTCTCTCTCTCTCTAAAACTAACGGTGCCTTATAAACTTTTGATGTGGGGTTTGACTATACTCCCTTCCTTGGAATGCAATGCCATGTAGATTATTAGTTTGCTACTTGCTTTTGAATTGCATATGTCTGACCTTGTTAGCTGTAAGTTCCCAAGATTTTTTGTAACTCTTTGAACTATAAAAACCTTGTCTTCCCTGAGAGCGGGGCTGACCCCAAGCCCAGTGTTTGGGATGGGCAGCCACTGGCCAGCTCTCTTTGTGTGTATACAATACAAGCTTGCTTTAATTTAAAATTGGAGTTGGTGGTCTTTTCTTTGCATCTTGGATCAACACTGATCACACCATCTCTCTGCTCAAAGCTTTCTAGTGGATTCCTATGTGACTCACAGTAAGAGCCAAAGACTTAACGCTGGCTTCAAAGGTCTGCATGACTAACCTGGTTCTCAGTATTACTTGTTACACTTTCTGTTCAATCTGCTCCACCCACACTGGTGTCCTCGCTGTTCCAACTCCAGATTCCACCATGGCTCACTTCTGCCTGCCTTCTCCAGTAAAGCATCATTCACCACCCTATCTCAAATCTCAACCCCTTAATCATTCCCATTCCCATTTCTGCTCCATTTGTTTCTTTCACACTTACTTCCAACATACTATATATTGTACATTCTTGTTAACCCCACCTTGATAGAATGTGACCTCCTTATAGCCAGGGATTTTGGTCTGTTTTGTTCTCTGCTCTACCCCTAGCCTAACACGTATAAAGCATACCATAAATGTTTGTTGAATAAATGAATGAGTCTGCAGGTGATACCTGTTTTGCTTCACCATGATATCTCCCTTCTCTCTTCACACCTCACATGAGAGCATCCTTTGTAGACAAAAACTCTTCTTCACATTATACTCATCATTTTTATCCTGAGCAGAGCTTCCTTAAAGTTTTCCACATCCCATTCTGGGCTTTTCTCTAGATCTTAGAGAACAGTTTTGGGTCACATGACAATCTCCAATCTGACCTCTGGCAAAAGTGAACAGAGCCAACGTGATGGTCATGGTTTAATCTTGATTTATTCCCTGCACCTGGACAGGTCACTTCTGGAAATCAGGAGGAAGGAGATGGATTTTATGTAGGAAAGTAAGCCTGCCAAATCTACTGGATCATATTTTGTATCTGTGATCACATTTGAGTTTCAAAATTTTAAGGAGTTAGATAAGCAAAAATTCTGAAATTTTAGAGGAGGAAGCAAAATACAGAGGAATTCCCCAAAATGCCAAAGTTATGCAGTATGTAAGAGGAGGTCCACTGTGGTCTAGCCAAGTTCTAGGTTCTAGAGAAACAGGGCAGCTTAGAAAAGAAGAGGAAAGTAAGAGTCAGAGACCCAGAAATTTGTTCGTAATCTGCACACAAAAAATTATCTGAGCCCCAAAACTTGGGGCCTTGGTATCCTTGTCTATAAAGTGAAAACAAAGTCCCTTCCTTGTTCCAGCATTGTACTTGTGCTGATTAATCATTAAGAGTCTTCCTATCTGTTCAAGTCCAGCTCAAGCAGAGAAGTGGTAGTTTGAGTAGGTGGACTTTGAACCTTGCAGAGCCAGAGATTAGACTTCTTTTCTACTTCTTATTTCAATCCCCTTTTGTGCTGAACATAAATGTTGATGAACTCTTTAAACCTTCATCTGTTCCTGAGGTTCTTCTCTAGGTTGCATCTCTAAAGACTTCGAGACCTAGTTTTGACATTTGAGGAAACAGGGGCATTTCTCAGCAGGTTTCTCTGTTCCTCATTTAGAAATCAAACCCCTTTGGACTGCACAGTTGGAAGCTTCCCTTGCAGAGCCCACTTGTAGAACCTGCAGCAGAGTTCTTCATGGCTCAAGCACTCTGATGTCCTGAGGCCTCACTGGACAGGGACTTGGTGTGCTCTGTTGCCAGGCTACATCATACCAAATTTTGCCGCTGAGTTTCTCCTATATGCCGTTCTCAATACTTTCAATGTGTCACCTACCTAAAAGATTAAAGTTCTATCAAAGGAATGGTTTTACAGGGGCAATGGAAGGATTTATTCAGTAACTTTATTTTTATTTTACTTTATATTTTGCATGTGCTAATGGTGATTGAACCCAGCCTTTTTAATTTTTATCTTGAGAAAAGTTCTCACTAAGTTACCCAGGCTGGTCTTGAACCTGTTCTCCTCCTACATACATCTCCAAATTGCTGGGATTACAAGCATGTACCCACACACCTGGCAATACTATTACTTTTTAATTTCTATACCTGTATGATGCATTGTTCAACCTCCTAATTTCATAGATCGGGATACTTCTTTTCTGTAGGTAAGACACCTTGCACTAGTATGTAAAGCTGATAAAGAACAGAATTGAGACTAGCTTCTAGGGCTGCCAGGCTGCTTCTGCAGTATCATTCCAAGTACTATCACTTTCATACTCACAAAACAGCCATTTATTTGTAATTGAAGTTACACACTGTTAGGGTCTCAGAGTATATCTCTTCTGAAAAACCTGGATAGGATACTTTACTTAAAAAGAACTACTTACACCAGGGATTGGCAAACTTTTTCTTTAAAGGTACCGATAGTAAATATTTCAGACTTTGTGAATCAGATAATCTCTGTGGCAACAACTGAACTCTGCCATGGTAGTGAGGCAGCAGTCATAACAAGATGTAAACAAGTAAGCATGGTTATGTGTCAATAAAACTTTATTTACATAAACAGGCTGCAGGCTGGATCTATCCAAGGACTATATTGTTTGACCTAGGCTGAAGTGCTATTAGGACAATCTACTCTTTCACATAATGCTCTCAAAGGCATTAGTGAAAATGTTTGTCCCTAATTTTCTTGGTCATGAGAAGGTGACATTTGTTTCAGAATATATTCATCCCAGTACTTCAAAAATATCCTTATATATTTATCTCACCTATGTATTATACAAACTTGACTGAAAACTCATGGGCTCTTAGAATGTTAGGACACAAGGGAAATTTGAGATAATCTAGTATAAGCCCCTCGTTGTACAGGTGGGGAAGCAGAGGAAGTTTTCAACTTACCTTTTGAGAAGAGCATAATGTGCAATTTGGAAGACCAGGAACTGATGAGTGCTGAGCTTAGTGTGAGGTTGAAATCTTGACATTTCTTTGATGGAAAATAAACTGCAACATAACTGACTTATATCCTGCTAACTTTCTTCTTTACCTTAGTCATGTTACAATTAGTTTGTTTCCTGCAAGATAAAATAAAATCTCTTTGAAATATCAAAGGCAGAAAGATAGGAAGAATTGTCTTATTTTCCCATAAGTGAGCAAATGTCTTTTCACTCTGTTTATCTTCTGCGTGCTTTGGTTATTGGCTGGTTATTGTTTGAATGCAACCTCCTACAAGTTTCCAGTTGACCAAGTGACATTCCAGGTCACAAAGGGACACAGATGGCACACTCAGAGCAAGATCCTTCATAAGGGCGGAAATCAGTTAGGGAATCACAGGGGGTAGGACATTCACCCAAGGTAGGGAGCAGGGATGCTGCTACCACTCCTAGGCTCAAAGCATGAGTGGAGGCAAACACAGGACACTGTGGTCAGGAACAGAAGGCTCCCTTGAAGGCAGCAGTCAGAGGACATAGCCAGCCATGCCTACAGTTGTCACCATAGTTCTTCTGCTCCTCTCTAAGGCTGCTTCCTGGCATCCCTTTCCCTACAGTGATCTGGGTGAGAGTCTACCAAGGAGAGAAACTCATGTAGGGTTTGCAAAATGGACATGAAGGATCGATCATTACTTTTGGAAATCCCCCGCTGGTGCTCTCTCTCACCCTGCTCGGCATACGGCACATTTTCCCAAAGACTGATGAGGCTCAACTCAGCCTCAAGCCCACCTTCAGGCATGTGGCAGCAGCTTCCAGACTTCTTTACAACCTCCTCTTTCTGGGTCCCAATTAACAAACAAACACACATGACTTCTCAGACTTTACTGTGAACTCTTACTTGCAAACCCTGGGGCCGCTGCACTGGCTAAAGTGACCATGATTATTCCTCCAATTATTTGACTCTCTGTCCCATACCTTCCCATCCCAGTACTGCCCAAACTTTCATTTCTACATTAAATTCTTTCTTCCTGGCTTTTTTTGTAGCAATGTTCTTATCTCAATTGGGAACCCGGTGGACAGGGGCTCTAACCCTCCTCCCTCCTTCCAGTCTCCTGTCAGAACTCTCCTTTAGCTGAGCATGACTGAAAGCCAAGACCACGCCGTGGTAGAGACAGAACAGGTCAGCCTCCAGGGCAAAGAGGTGGGTACCAGGGAAGAACAGGGCATGCAGGAGGAAGGGGACATCTCTGGCACAGGCCACTCAATAGTTATTGTTAGACCAAACTTCCAAGAAAACTTGAGACATTTACAGCTTCATTTCTACATATGTAAGAAAAAAGTAAATGACCTTCTCTGTACTATCTCTTCAAATAAAAACATAGTTGAAGTCTTCAAGATTAGTATCTATGAGAAAATAAGAAACTGAGAAGTAATATGTTTACTGAAAGGCTCCCTTTGTTTTAATGGAATTGCATTTAAGCAACATTTTACAAAAAAGACTCTACATGGAATAGTGGTCTCTGTGAACCATCTATACTTTACCCTTGTGAAAAAGGAGAAGAAAAATTCATCCTGAATTTATATAAAGAAATTTATACACTAATATATTAAAAAATTGCTACTTGTTCCAAGGTAGTTAAAGTAAGGAGTCATTCTACAGAGACGTTTAGTAGAGTTTGGTAATTCTGCACCTCCTTCTGTTAAGAATAGTATTTGTAACCCACAGGCCTCTCTAAAGCAGGGCTATTTAATAGCAAAATAATGTAAGCCCCACCTCAAGCCACATATGTAATTTAAACTTGTCTAGAAATCACATTCTAAAAAGTAAAAATAGGTAAAATTAATTTTAATATACTTTATTTAATCCAATAAAAAATTCCAACATGCAATAAATATTTTAAAATAATTAATGAACTATTTTATTATCTTTTTTTCCCCCATAGTAAGTCTTCAAAGTCTGAGGTGTGTTTAGGACTTACCACACATCTTGAGTCAGATGTACCACATTTCAAGTGTTCAATAGCCACACGTGGCCGATGGTGACTTTATTGGACAAGACAGGCCTAGCATGTCTTATGGTCCATTAATTTTGTTTCTCATTCATTGACTGCAGCATAACAGCAAAATACTGCCAGTGTTCCCAGTCCTTCTTCCCTTTTGGATAAATGGGAGCATTGCCTTAACAATGAGCTGAGCTGGATGGTTTGCTTTGGCCAATGAGATGTGAACAGAAGTAATGCATTACTTCCAGTTGGCATTGCTTAGGAGCTGTGCTTGCTTCCCTGTGTTTTCTCTTCCTCTGCCATGATGACTGTGGAAACTTTTATTTCATAAGAAGTTGCCTTGAGGTTGAAGCTGCCTAAAAAAACTGAGAAAACACCTGCAAGACAGCTGTCCTACAAGACCAGGAAAACAATTCCATTCAGGATAGCTTAAAAAACATAAAATGCCTAGGAATAAACCTAACCAAGACGTTGAAGGACTGCTACAGTGAAAATTAGAGATGACCAAAGAAATAAATTGCAGAAGACACTGGAAAAATGGAAAGATTTCACATGTATAAAGATCAACAGCATTAATATTGTTGAAATGGTGATATTACTGAAAAATATTACTTTCATCCTGCACAAAGTCAATTAAAAATGGATAAAGGTCTAAATATAAGACCCAAAATTTTGAAACTGCTAGCAGAAAACATAGGGGAAACACTTCAAAACACAGGCAAGGAATTTCTGAACAAGACTCCAATAGCTCAAAAAATAACAGCAAGAATCAACAACTGGGATGGCACCTAACTAAAAAGCATCTGCACAGCAAAGGAAATAATGAAGTGAAGAGACACTTCAGAATGAAAGAAAATCTTTGCCAACTACTCCTCTGACAAAGAACTAATGTCCAGAATAAATAACTCAAAACCTTAACACACAGTAAAACAAACAACCCAAACAATAAATGGGCAAATGACACCAAAACAAACAAACAAAAAAAACCAAATAACCCCGTCAATAAATAGACCAAGGAACTGAACAGACACTTCTCAGAAGAAGATATACAATCAATCAACAAGTACATGAAATTTGTTCAACATCCCTGGCAATTAGAGAAATGCAAATCAAAACTAGCCTAAGATGTCATTTCACTCCAGTCAGAATGGCAGCTATTAAGAATACAAACAACAATAAATGTTGGAGAGGATGTGGTGAAAAAGGCACACTGCAAAATGGTGCAGCCAATCTGGAAAGCAGTATGGAGATTCCTTGGAAAACTGGGAATGGAACCACCTTATAACCCAGCTATCCCACTCCCAAAGGACTTAAAAACAGCATACTACAGAGACACAGCCACATCAATGTTTATAGCAGCACAGTTACCAATAGCTAAACTGTGGAACCAACCTAGATGCCCTTCAGTAGATGAATAAATAAGAAAATGTGGTACATACATAATGGAATATTATTCAGCAATAAAAGAGAATAAAATAATGGCATTTGCAGGTAAATGGATGAAGTTGTAGAATATAATGCTAAGTGAAGTTAGCCAATCCCAAAAATGTGAATGCCGAATGTTTTCTCTGATGTGAGGAGGCTGATTCACAGTGGGGTTGGGATGGGGAGCGTAGGAGGATTAGGGGAACACTAGAAAGATCAATGGGGAGGGAGGAATAGGGAGGGGGAAAGAGGGTATAAAAAAATGGTAGAATGAGATGGATATCATTACCCTAAGTGCATGTATGAAGACATGAATGGCATGAATATACTTTGTATACAACCAGAGATATGTAAAAATGTGCTCTATATGTGTAATATGAATTGTAATGCATTCTGCTGTCATATATAACAACTTAGAATAAAAGAAAAAAAGTTCTACATATTTTCCTTGAAAGCCTCTATACATGTGATGTGTCATACAGATATTACTTCTATATAATACTTATGTGATATTTTGTTCTGTTAGTTAAACTGGATGTAATGAAACTAAAAGTGTTTCTGGTCCCTAGAAACCAATTTTTCTCAAACTTGAGTATTTATTTCATTTTGAAAGTACCTCTTTTTTCCTCCTAGCACCCAGATTTCAACTGTATGGATCAACACAGCTGTAGCCTTATACTGTCACATAACTATATGCTGTCATGGTTCACAAGCACAGTAATTTCTATAGGTCTATGCTACTTCTTGAGGAGTATCATATATGTCAAATAAACAATTTTAGCCGGGCATGGTGGCGCACGCTTATAACCCCAGCACTTGGGAGGCTGAGGCAGGAGGATCACGAGTTCAAAGCCAACCTCAGCAACAGCGAGGCACTTAGCAACTCAGTGAGACCCTGTCTCTAATAAAATTCAAAAAAGGCTGGGGGTGCTGGGGTTGTGGCTCAGCAGCAGAGTGCTCGCCTCACACGTGTGCGGCCCGGGTTCGATCCTCAGCACCATGTAAACATAAAATGCATTGCATTGTGTACAACTAAAGTAAATAAATAAATATTTTTTAAAAAAAAGGCTGGGCCCAGTAGTTGAGTGCCCCTGAGTTCAATCCCAAGTACCAAAAAATAAAAAGGAAAAAAAAAGTTTTCACTAATAAATCACAGCAATTTACATTTCCTTTCTAATTCATGAGAATTTGTTTCATGTCCTCATCAATACTGTGTAATGTTTTGTATCTGATGTTATTTTCTATTTCTCTAATTTGTTACGATGTTGAGAGGTTTAGAATTTGAACATTTCTCCTACAAAAAGTGGTTATTCAAGTCTTTCGCCTCCTTTTTATTTGGTGTTTCTATCATTTCCTTTTTTATTAAAAGTTCTTAGTTATATGTGAGGTCATTAGTTCTCCCACTCTGTCACTTATTTTTGTGCCTTTTAATGTCATCATTTATAAATAAAATTTTTATTTTAGTAACTAAATAAGTGGGCAAATGTACTGAACAGACTCTTCGAAAGAATAAGCAGAATGGCCAATAATTATAGGGAAAAAGTGTTGAACATTTCTAGCCATCAGGGAAATGCAAATCAAGACTACGTTGAGAGTCCTTCTTACTTCAGTCAGAATGGCAGTCATCAAGAGCACAAAACTCAATACATAATGGCAAGGATGTTGCAAGAAAGGAATTCTTATATGGTGTCAATGGGACTGCTCATGAAACTAAAAGATGAACTATCATATGATCCAGCTATACCACTCCTTGGTATAACCTGAAGGAATTAAAGTCAGCACACTACAGAGATACCTGTGTACCCATACTTATCATAGCACAATTCACAATAGCCAAGTTATGGAATCAGCTTAGGTGCCTGTTGACCAATAAATGGATAAAGAAAATGTGGTGTATATACAATGCCATAAAGAAGAACAAAATCACGTCGTTTGCAGGGAAGTGGATAGAACTATAGATCATAATGTTTAGTGAAATAGGAAGACTTGGAAAGACAAGTATGGCATGTTTCCCTCATATCTGGATTTATGGGGGAGAAAATGATGACATGCAAGAACAGGGAGACTATTATTAGAGAAGAGGAAGGGTATCAGAGAGGAGGTAGAAGGTAAGTGAGAGTGACAGGGAGATGGATACAACCACAGCATGTTATTTGCATGTACACATATGTCACAGTGAAACCTGTTATTCTGTATAACTCAATGCTCTGATTTTAAAAAATGAGATAGCAACTTCTGTTCCTTTCTCTGCTTCTCTCATATGACCCTCTGAGGTTTCTGATAACAGCTCTTCCCACCTGCTCTTTCAACCTAAGGATGGTAACCACTCTCAGATGCTGCTAATCCTGGTGTTCTTCTTTCCTGAGCCTTGCCCTCTTTTCTGTAAACTATTTTTTAAAAACTAAACTCTCCTCAATTACCCTTTAGGATTGTGCCATCTGTTTCCTGTCAGGGTTCTGACTGATAACAGTATATTTGCCAAATGTGAAATGAACCTAAGGACAGAATAAGATGAGTGCATTCAGGAAATAATTGTCAAATGAGTGTAAATCAATTTTCAAAGCAGTCCTCTGAGATAGTTGCCCAACAACTACTCTTATTATGAAAAAGACCTCTTTCTCTTCCTTTACTGAAGACGTACATTCTTTGCTCATAATGATTTTTGTTTGTGTGCTTAAGGAAATCTGTTTGCTTGAATTGGATCAGTCTTCATTCTTTCTTTAAATATATCCCAAACATTTACTTACAAATTTATGTTTGGGATAACTAGCAACAAAAAAATAACTAGAAATTGTGGTTAAAGACTATCCTCAAATAAGGATTATATCTACAGGTTCCGGCTCCTACTGAGAAGCCCAGGACTTGTGAGAGTTGCTGTGTTACTTGTTTCCTTGCAGAAAGATCAGAAAGATACAAATAAGCATGTAGAAGGGAAAAAAAACCCCTCATCACATAAAGGTAATCACTACTAGCATATACAACCCAAAATTTCCAAAAATTGAATCTTATTGTCTTGATACAACCTTTTAATTTGCTTCTCTGACTAAAATTGGAATATATTTCCACATCAGTAAACACACTTCCATATCATTATTGTTTGTAGAAACTGCTTTGCCATTATTGTCCCTTTCCATTGAAGGTCATTGTCAATTTTTCAATGTGCGTATAACACTGTGCACTTCCTTTTATGTTTAAGTATCTGGTCAAATTTTCCCACAAATAAATTCTTAGAATGCAGAATGCGCAGTTCAAAAGGGGCTTCTTGTTTGAAAGACTTCAAGTAGATTTCTAGTATGCTCTGATCAACTTCCACTCTTAACATGAATGTAGGAGACTGCTCTTTATTCCCATGTGTACACTTGGTCAACACTGAGCCCTAACTTTGATTCTATGTCTTCAATAGGAATAAATGGTAACTCACTTAAGTTTCCATCTCTAAATTTACAATGAGAAAACTTCTCAGATTTCAGACAGTTGTGTTTCTTCACTTGTGATTGCCAGTCTTTTTAACTGTCCCATCTTGATATTAGTGTTTAGACATATAAAACTCTCTAAATGCTAACACTTGCATGTTTTTTTTGGAGCTGAACATAATATGTTTATTTTTATTTATTTATTTTTATGTGGTTATGAGGATCAAACTCAAGATCTCATGCATGCGAGGCAAGCGCTCTGCCACTGAGCTACAACCCCAGCCCAACTTGCATGCTTTTAACAAAGCCTGGGTTCCTGAAAGAAACTATGTCTTCTGATCTCCCTTCCAATCCCATAGCTTCTGTAAAATTTAACTCATACAAATGAGGGAATACAAACTTTGAAGAGTTAACTTAATCAGTGGGACTTATTGTAGAAGATACGATGAGTGCTATCCCTCAAACTCCTGGTCCATTTGGTGCTCTATCTTCCAGCCACTGTAAGTGTGGGTGGCTAACAACTTATTGCTGTACCTTTTCTGTAATATTATTCTCAAAGGAAGTCTGTCTCAAACACCACAATGGCCTTCAAACACTGACTGACCGTTGGGGAGCTGCATGCAAAAGCCCAGCTCCCAAGGTCAGAAATTTCTATACTGTTTATCTCAAATATTTCAGTGGAATTGGGCTGAGCTAAACCTCAACCTGTTAAATTAAATTTGGCCTAAAGCTGCCTCCATATCTTGAGTTGCAACTTAGCACAGACTTGATATTCTTGTAACAAGTACCTGAGACCCAGCCAATTACAGCAACCAAGATTTCACCAATCACAGGCTACCAATGGATTGGACCATATCCACATAAGGCAAATGTCTTATTACACCATGTGCAAATAAAGTGAATACCCAACTGTAGTCAATGAAGCTACTTTCATAGGTCAGTTTCCTTTACTATTTATAAACACTCCTGCTCACATTGCTTGGGGAGGGAGGGAGCTCTCTGAACTTCTCCAGATTCTAAGTGATGCCCAGTTAATGAAATCATTCTTCACTCAAGTAAACTGCTAAATTTATCTCAAGTTCTTCTTTTAACAAGCGAACTTCACATTTGCCTAACTTCTTCCATGTCCTATTCTGCTTCCCTTACTCCTCCAGGTATCACTGAAGAAGACCTCCTCAATAAGTCACTTGTATAAAACTTCCTCTCAGTCAACACTTCCAGGTAACCCAACTAAGGACACCTGTCTGCGGGGCAATTTATATTTAAGTCCAAGCCCTCTGACTCCAGACTCCAAACAAGCAATCAGTCTACTCTAGTACACCTCATTCCCATCAAAGACACCATCTTAGACATCATCTGGACAGCAAACACTTTTAATTTATTATTTGCCTTTTAATTTTATGTTTTTCATAGAGAACTATTAAATATATATAGACAAATCTATTGATCTTTTCCATTGCAATTTCTATGTTTGATGTCATGCCTATTCATCCTGGGTTTTAAACATTATTCTAGTTATTTTATGGTTTTATATATTTACGTTTATTTTTTTAAATCCATATGTTCAGTTGGATACTTTTATCACAACCATCCAAACATCATTTTTAAAATCCATCAACTACCTTTGAGTTTGTTTTTTGTTTTTGTTCAGCTTTTTATTCCTTTATGCTGATTTCTACAGAATAGTATTAGTTCCAAAATTACAATTTCTTCTTATCAAAATTTTTGTGGGGTGTTTGTCTCCATTTCTATTTTGAAATTTGTAATGCAATCCAGTAAAAAAAATAATTGATGAATTCATTGCATATTTATAATAAATGTACTTTTTTGTATATAATATTTCAACCAAAAATTTACAAAAAGTGAGCTGGGGATATAGCTCAGTGGTAGAGCACTAGGCTAGCGGTGCAAGGTCCTGGGTTCAATCCCCAGAACAACAACAACAAAAAAGATAAAGAAAATTACAAAAAGGAGGGAGTATCTTTGGTATCTTTGGTCTTTGAAATTTGAAATTTCAGTTTTATTTATAAAAAGCTTACAAAACAAATTGGGAAGAATTGACATTTTTACAATATTGAAGAATTACTTAAAATCACAGATTGTCTTTTCATTTATTTGGGTATTTTAATGAAATATGTAAAATTGCATAGTTTTGATATGCTTTATATACCTTCAATTTATTCTTAAAGTTATGATTTATATTATTAGAAATAATTATTATTAAATGGTTATGTTAGTAAATAGAAGAGATATTATTTATTTTTTGAGACTTTTAAGTATGAATAGTGTCAACATAACTGCTTGGATTGTAGCTAAAGATATTATTGGCAAATAATTTTTTTAATCAAAACTTTTTCAATTTAATGTTTCATATATGTAGTCATCATACATCCAGTTGGTAAGTAAATTTACTTTATGGTAAGTTTTGGAGCCAAGACTAATAATTTCTCCCAGTTAAAAAGTACCAATGTCTCTGAGGATTCCTCCAAAGGGCTCTATCTGGGCCTGACAATCAGCTATTATATATTCATGCAGCATGCCAGCTGGCTTCTATTCTGACTGGTCATCTGCTCTCATTGGTTGATCAGATTGTTAAATTTTACACATTACCTGTATTTTCATCCACATAGTTAGTCCCACTCAAATTAAATATGGAAGGGCTGGGGTTGTGACTCAGTGGTAGAATGCTTGCCTAGCATGTGCGCAGCCCTGGGTTCGATCCTCAGCACCACGAAAACATAAATAAATAAAATAAAGGTATTGTGTCCAACCACAACTAAAAAAGTAAATATTTTTAAAAAATTAAATATGCAACACATTGGGTTTTTAAAATATTTTTTGGTTGTAGATGGACACAATACCTTTATTTTATTTTTATGTGGTGCTAAGGATTGAACCCAGTGCCTTCCACATGGAAGGTGAGCACTCTGCCACTGAGCTACAACCCCAGCCCATAACATATTGTTTTTATAACATTATTTTATTAATCATTTTAAAAAACTAGTAAAGACTACTTATAGATTGCTCATGAGCCAAGTTTGCATATATTATCTCAAAATTCTTAACTTTTGGTTCAAGACTATTTATAAGCACCTACTATGTGTCCAGTTTTCAACTTAGAGTTTGATGATGTAGAGAGACAAGAAAACATATATACATAATACTATGTATATATGTAGAAACCCTGTGGTATAAGAACTCATGGGAAGGCACTTCCTCTTTATGGTTTAATTCTGAGCTCACATTCTGAAATTCTTCTGAGAAAATTAAGAGAAAGTATGATAAAGTTAGTAGAATAAAGAGAAATTTTCTTCTTAGCAGAAGAATGTGTGTAGGGCAATGGTACTAAAGTTTCAAAAGTTAAGGATCAGATGAAACAAGGAAAGGAGGTGAGTAATAAGGTTTCCCTTTCCCCTAATTTTCAGTGTTCTGATCTTAGGGTGCTGTTCATTATTTAGCTGGTGCAATTTAGCGAAACAATTACCTAATCAGTTGTGGTCTCAGATCACTCATTACAGCAAAAAGTTTCATTTTTGTAAAGAAGATTCTGTCTTTCTACATTTACTCAGAGGCATGTCAGTTTGAACTGGAAATTATTTCTAAAGACGTAACAAAATAAATGTTAGCTACTGTTGTTGCTGCCTGAAGCGATTGCCGCTTGGCTCCAGTAACCTCTCCCGCTCCAACTGCTCTAACTCCAACCACCAACTTCAATCACCAACATCAACCACAAACCACCAACTACAAACTCCCACCACAAACTAACCTTACCCGGATATATACATTTTGCCTTAACAAAGACAAGTGCTTACAGCTCGAGCTTACAGGTGCGTCACACATTGTTCACGGGCATATAAAGATTCTTTGATAAATTATGAATATCAGGTGGAACTTGAACATCTTTTATGGCTCTCAGCTAACCGCAATCTTAGCTATCTCCTTGATTAGGGCTCCTTCATTTCCCCCCTTTAGTTTTAAAAGAGGGGATGCTCTAGGACGTCCATGTGCAACCAACATTCTTAACCCGTCATCAGATAATCAAGGCTGTGCCCTTGACTCCTGTCTTAGGTTGATATGTTGGCCACATGAGACTGTCCCGTGCGACTGTGCCTGTCTTAGGTTGTCCCCCTCTGGGGATCTCACCCGTCATAGGCTAACCAGCCATCCAATCGAGCCCTTCAGGATCGACTGTGTGTGTTGACTAACAGCCGTCCGATCGTGAGGAGATGCTGTGGTTTTAAGGCGACAAGCCTACTGCTGACGAGCCAAGTTTCCATAGTGTATCAAGTTCTTTAAACAAATCAGTTGCCCTAAGTTTCATCAAGTAACGCACTGAGTTCTCTAGACAAATACTTGCAAGGCATTGTCCAGAAATGTCCCAAACAATGAAAAATCAAAATGTCCATTAGTTATAACACATTGATCCAGGAGGCCCCCTGCATGCAGAGCAGAGGCCACACCGCTGGTGAGGTTGTTTGATGCTTGAGCAGCAGGGATGCTTGCAGCGACCGCGATCCCTGCAGTTGTAGCAGCAGCCGTCTTTTTTATGTCTAGACAATGCCACTGGCAAATCTTCAGGGCCCGCTACCTAGAAACTCAAGCATCCATTATTAAGGGAAAGGCAGTGCTATTCCAGCACTGAGTCAAGAAGTGAGCTGTCAAACTAAAAAATAGAATTATTAGATTAGAAAAATAAAGTTGGGGCTGGGATTGTGGCTCAGGGGTGGAGCGCTCACCTGGCACGTGCGTGGCCTGGGTTCGATCCTCAGCACCATGTACAAATAAAATGCATTGAATAAAACACATTATGTACAACTAAAGCAAATAAATAAATATTAAAAAAAGAAAGAAAGAAAAAGAAAGTTGATCTCTGCTCACACACATTGCTGCTTGAGCTTCCACAAACATAAGCTGGCAAAATATCAAATTCAGAATAAATCAAAGAAAGACTGAGGGTATTTACTGCATTAAAGATAGATTAAAGAAAAGCTAAAGGCACTTTGGAAAAATAATTTGTTAGCTGGAAACCTCAAGTCTCTGCATACACAGTAATCCTTTACCTGTTGAAATAAGTCAAATTAATCAGCTATTAAACAAATAAAGTCAATTACAAATAAACAATCCCATGTCAAATACTAAAATATCAGGTTATACAGTATTAGTCATATTCATAGCTGAAGAGAAGTCCGCGGAGACACCTATAACTCAAAATTGATTATCACTTTTAAATTGATTACCTAATTAGAATATTCTAAACTTAAATGAATTAAAGTTATTTGGATCCATATCTATCTATCTATCTATATATATTTTTTTCATAAGCTCTTTGTTATTTGTGAAGTCACACTGGACAGACGCACATATAAACATATATTTGTGACGTCACATTAACATGAAATCTAGACAAGTGTACAGACATAAAGACATATATAAAATTAAAAATTACAATTGTGGACACACTAAAGTATAGTGCTAGTAACACAGCTCTCACTCTCATGTGGCTACATCAGTTGCTTGTGGTCGCAATGAAGTATAAAAGAGGATATAAGCTGCTGAAGATTTCACAGAAGAAATGGAGATATCAGAAACTTCGTGATCATCAAATTTAAACCATCGCTGTCTTCCTGCATTTTTACAATAGGCAGTGTAGTGGCCTCCATCCAGGCTACCGTAGTGATTTGAAACAGAAAACAAATTATATTTCTTTAAATTGTTCTTTGGACCAATAACATACTGTGACAAGTCAAGATTTTCTAAAGGGAAGTCCACAGATGTCTGTAATTTTTGCTTCCACCTGCCATTATAGGAAAAATGTTTCAAATGTACTATAAGAACAGGTGGTAACTTCCAAATTTCTATCTTTTTTAGAGAATCCCGATGATCTCTGCAATAACTGCAATAAAATCTGTTGTTATCTGAGTTTTTCTTCTTTGGAAAATAATCTAAGGCAACCCTGTAATGTACATTTACTTGTGGATGCTAGTGGTAGAGATAAATACATGAAGGTCTCAAATGTCCTAGATTTTTTGTGACAGGTGAGGCACTGTACTGTGGATTTGAACTGACCCTGAAAAAGTGCAACAATAATAGATTCATTAAGCTGCTTATGTTTCTGCCAAGCATGTTCTGCAGCTTTAAAGTCGTCGAGATGATCATTATTTTCTTCTTTATGTCTCTTTTGATTATCAGCTTTATTTAAGTCCTCATGGATTCCATCCATGAGGAACAGAAGAAATTCTTGTGAATCTTGTTGACTATATACTGCAAACTGGTTATTGATCTTCCCAATAGTGATTTTAAAGTCTTTTGGACTGATATATCTATACTGTCCTGTCCACAGGACTTTTATGATTATACCAAACTCTTCTGCCACTTCACCTTTATGCCCCAACAAATTTGACCTGTTAATATCATCTTGATAACAGTTTTGGTTGAAATAATCAGCCAAGTGTGTGGCATTACATAGGCACTGCAATATTGAATTCATATAACAAGTATTTCCCAAATTACGTAGTCCAGTAAGAGCTGGCCCAGATCCTCCAAAAACAGGATTGAGGTTCCGGATCTGAGAAGCAGAAAGCCCTGGGATCTTAGCTTTAATTGTTTTTTCAGTGGCCCCTAGAAAAAAAATGTCCTTTGCCTTTTTTATAATGATTTATATTTTTATTTTTAACACCTGCTGGCTTGGTTGCTAGGTGTAGCCCCATTTGATGTAGAATATCTCTTCCCCGTAGGGTAACTGGCAAACTGGTCAAAACATAAGGTTGGAATGTTCCTTTATGCCCTTCATTATCTTCCCAATTTAAGACTACAGCACTTTGTGCTGGGGTGTTAGTATATCCCAAGCCTCTTAAACTGGCTGAAGCTTTCTGCAGAGGCCAGTGCTTGGGCCATTGTTGTAGATTTATGATGGAAGAGTCAGCCCCTGTATCAATCAGCCCCTCCATCTCTATACCTTGAATTTTTATTTTGCACATAGGCCTCCGTGAACAATCCTGAACCCAGCAAGCCATAGGTCCTGAGCCAGTGGAACAAAATCCTCTCTTATTTCTATTCTGTGGTATACTCTTGAAAGAATTGTGGAAACTGGGAAGGAGAAGCAGCTGAGCAATTCTATCTCCTTGGTTTACAGAGATAATGCCTCTAGGTGAACTTAGCATTATTTTTATCTCTCCTTGGTAATTGGAGTCAATAACACCTGGTGTTACTTGAAAACCTAATAAGCTTTTAGAACTTCACCCAAGGATTAGTCCCATAGTCCCTGAGGGAAGAGGTCTTCTGACTCCCATAGGAATCAGCTGAACCCCCATTTCAGGTGTTAGCACTATCTGGGAGGTGGAACAGAGGTCTAGTCCTGCACTTCCTCTTGTCCCTCTGACAAGGGAGTTAATGGGTAGGAGGGATTGTGATGAGGAATCATCTGGATGAATGTTTGAGGATATTCCTCCTCTAATGCCTCGTACATTTGTGGGCCCTGGGGCATTGGGCCCAGTGCCCCATTTTTTGAAATCTTGGACAAATCATTTCCATAAATATCATATCTGGAATGGCATTGATTGGCCCAATGTCTACCCTTTTTACACCTGGGGCATCAGCCTGGGGCACGGTATGAGCTTGATCTTATTTCTCTTGGGGGATATTGCCTAGAATATCCCGGTTGATTATGATAATTTTGTCTGGAATATCCTGTTTGATTTCTAGGTTGAGCCCTTGTGGAATTTTGAGGGGAAGAACCCCTCATTGCTGCAGCAATTACGTTGCCTGTGATAAAGGCCTCGTTAATGTCTTTACACAGTCTGATATAAATTGATAAGTCTTTTGTATTTCTCCACGGCCTTATTGCATCCTGGCAATATTTATTAGCGTTCTCATATGCTAATTGGATGACTAGGGGCATAGCTTGTTCAACTTCCCCGAAAACTCTACTTGCTGTTCTTAAGAGTCTATCTGTAAAATCAGCATACAGTTCATTAGGCCCCTGTATTACTTTTGATAGGCTGCCCTGCAAATCACCTGTTCCTGATAAGGTCTTCCAGGCTTTAACAGCGGCTGTGTGTATCTGGGCATACACACCGGGGTCGTATGTTAGCTGGATTTGTAGTTCGGCGAACTGTCCTTCACCTGTTAGCATATCTACATTACGTTCTGGGAAACCTGCTGCAGCATTTCTCTTTGCTGCTTCTGAACAAAGTTCCTGAAATTGAGTCTTCCAGCTTAGGTATTGTCCTCTGCTTAATACTGCTTTGCATAACACCTTCCAGTCTGAGGGGGCTAAGATTAGAGTGCTAAGGGACCCTAGCATACTTAATGTGAATGGAGCTTGAGGCCCATAGGTCATTACCACCTCTTTAAAATTTTTTATTGTCTTAAAATCTAGGGATTGGTGGTACCTTTGCCCATTTTTATTTTCAAATACTAGCAGGTCCCAATGTTCCTGCAATTTTTGGTGTTCGAGGGTGCATAAGCACTCAGAAAGGCCGTTAATCTCTGCCTCAAGGGCATGCATACACCCAGAAATACTCCTCATTGTTTCTGTAAGGGATTCTACCCATGAGGGCACAAAATATTCCTCCGCTTGATGGTCCTTTCTCCTTTTTAATTTCTTTTTGTTCTTTTTATTGGAGACTGAGCTCCCAGAATCACTTTTTGATTCCTCTTCACTACTACTTTCATAGTTCCTAACCAGCTTAGTGGAGGAGGCCGTACTTTCATGGTTATTTGGCTCCTTCTTACTACTATCACTTTTACTGGTATCCTGAGTTTCAGCTTCTAAGGAGAGTACATACTCTTCGGCTAATTTTAATAAGTTTCTGATGGCTTTTGTAGCTCTTACTTTTGAATTTACACCACTACTCTTCTTACCGGTATTAAGTGACTCAGAGGCTATGCTTTCTTGATCACTTTCCTCACTATCCACTGAGTCAGCGATATCGAAAAACTCATCCATGGCTTTTATTATCCGACCTTTTGTTATTTTTGCTCCCATTTTTAAAATTTCTTATTTCTTACCTGCTGACCGAATTCCCCGTACGGGCCACCACTTTTTGCTGCCTAAAGCGATTGCCGCTTGGAGCAAGGACGCCGCAGGAGAAAATTCAGAGGCAGGATGAAAATGAAAAAAGGTCTTTTATTCTTCTTCTCTCTCCGGCTCCAGTAACCTTTCCAACTCCAACTGCTCTAACTCCAACCACCAACTTCAATCACCAACATCAACCACAAACCACCAACTACAAACTCCCACCACAAACTAACCTCACCCGGTTATATACATTTTGCCTTAACAAAGGACAAGTGCTTACAGCTCCAGCTTACAGGTGTGTCACACAGTGTTCACGGGCATACAAAGATTCTTTGATAAATGTATGAATATCAGGAGGAACTTGAACATCTTTGATGGCTCTCAGCTAACTGCAATCTTAGCTATCTCCTTGATTAGGGCTCCTTCAACTGTGTTCTGCTGAAATCCTAATAGGCACATGGTTTTCCTGAAAGTAGGATCAGTCAACTGCTTTGCTACCACATACCAGGAACATGAGCATTCCAGCTCACTCTCTCTAGATTATTGCTGATTCCCACCTCAACTTTACTCAGCTTTTCCCCTGTGTTAAAGTTTACTATTTTCAATACCCCAATCCAGGTTCCAATTATGACAACTCCTGTCCCCTCCCAAAGAGAGAGAGACAATGCTGAGCTAGACAATGGTAAAAAGACAATGGTAAAAAGAAGGCATTTTCCTGAGAAAGGAAAAGATTGTGCTGTGCTATCGGAACTTACCAGAACCAGGATCGAATGTCATTTTTTACGTTTTCCCCTATTCTTGCCTTTTACCATAGACAATCTTTTTTTTTTTTCCTAAATGACAAGGATATTGGAACATTGCTCAAGTTTTTTACCTTATGCTTTTGACCACATACAAGTTGCCAACTTGACTCTGACCCCAGTTCCAAAAGTTTCCAAGAAAAACGAACTTAAGTGTAGATCAAATTCCCATCCCTGGTTCAGTCAACAGTCCTGTCAGAGTGACAGGCTTCTTTCATAAAACACAGATTTTTTTGTGTGAGTGGGGAGTACAGTTCTCTGAAAACCAACGGCTTGGCGACTGGATGGCATGGGGGCATGGGTATGAAGGAGATTAGAAGGCACTGCCACCACATTTAATAAAAACAGCAAGCAGCTGCTTATGTATGGAGATTTTGCCATTTCATACACCTAAAATTAACGGCTTCAAGCAATTTCCCAGAACCAGAATTTTCCTATTGTGGTAAGGCAAACTCTCCTGAAGGCTTCTGTTAAAAAGCAAAATGTCCCCTGCCACTCCTCTGGCTTTACCTTCTTTGTTGCACTTTTTCTCTTCCTTCTTTTTGTTATTCAAATTTATCCCAAGGATTACCATCTTAAGACTTTGAGAGTTACTATTTGCTCATCTAAAGCACTCTTTCTCCCAGATCTTTGCATGGCTGGCTCCAACAGGCTTGAATGTCACCTTGGGGAAGCCTCTGTAATTATATAACTTGAATAATCTCTATGATATTTACTGTGTTCCTAACATTGATCAATAGTTGAAATCTTCTGGAGCATATGTGTGTTTGTTGGATATCTGTAACAAGTTTCAGATAATAGAATACCCAGCTAAAAGTAGCATAAATCAGAGTTGAAACACTCAGTAAAGGTGTGTTTAAAGGTAGGTAATTTCACAGTTGGTGGGGATAGTTCAACAATGTCATCAAGAACCTGGAATTAGGTTTTTTGCTTTACCATCATCAAAGTACTATCCATGTGGCTTCTCATGGCTTCAAGACAGCTACAGACACTCATGTGTATCCCAAAGAAGGATGGAAAGAGTGGGAACTTGAACATCTACAGAGGAGAAAAGCTTTCCAATTGGCCACATCATATTTTCACTGGAGTTACAATGGCCAGAATGTGATTGTTTATCCAAACCTTAGCTTTAGGGGAGACTGAAAAGGGTGAGCACCTGGCATTTTCAGCTTCCATTTATCATGAAAGTGACTTCTGACAGTAGGGTCCACAGGAAGGCTACCGATACTGGGAAGATAAAAGAAGGTCTATCATATGGTCGGTTGGTCCTTGTCTTTATCTGTAAAATGAAGTTTCACAAGAGCAGGTACCTGGCTGGCTCAAAGCCACCTCAGCTCCCGTCATTAGCTCTAGACCTTATACTTTCCCTTTATAGTTTAAGCCAGTTTGAGCTTTATTCTATTTATTTGCAATCAGCACTATCCTAACTGATAACCAAACACAGTCTGACAAACTAATAAACTAGTCTTTGGGCACAACTAACATGCAGGGACAGCTTATCCAGGAGGAGCTGCAAACAATGACTGGGGCATGTACTTACAGGAGCCTGTACAAATGATTTTTTTCTTTTTTTGGTCTTATAATTAAAACAAAAGATAATAATGAATCTAGTCTGGATTAGATTTTTCTTTATCCTAATGCAGTTGTAAACTAGTATAACTAGTAGGACCGTACATTTCCAAAGGATTCCAAAGGGAGTCCTGGAAATCCAATGTGAGAGAGATGCTCCTGGGAACACACAAAATGGGAAATAATAGGAATGAGGGATGATGGGCCACAAAAGGAAAGGGCAAGAAGGGAAAAGGAGTGGATGAAAAGGTTACATGTAGGGCTGTGGCTGTGGCTCAGTGGAAGCACACTGGCCTGGCATGTGTGAGGTACTGGGTTCAATTCTCAGCACCACGTATAAATAAATAAAGGTCTATCAACAACTGAAAAAATTTCTTAAAAAAAGTTAACATGTAAATAATTTCTACGTATTGATAAAGTCTTTGATTTTAAGTCCTATAGGGACAGTTTTGCTGGTGATTGTGACTACTATTCTAGGATCCCAACATTTTCCCCACTTTTGAAACAAGCTCTTACAGAAGAAATCAGTACTTACTGAAATCAGTTTGCCATACACATCTGGGTTTAGATTGTTTTATATTGTAAGTTACTGTGTCCTGTATCCTTATTATAATGTCAGGGTCTACATGTGGCAAAATTAAAGGACAAAGAAAAATAAATAAATAAACCTCACTAGATTAGAGATTCCCATTCTTGCTTTCATTACTACCAGGAGTATCTGGTTATTCAAAATAAAGCAAAAAAAAAAAAAAAAAGCTTTAAGACTTTATTTACTTTAATATTAAAATGTCTGCAGCAGCTTGCAGAAAGTACAGAGCATTTGTAGAAGGCCTGTAGATTTATAAAATCAACAGCAACTGCTCTAGGGTACTAGAACCTCTGTAGTGCACAGCAGTTCCTTTGGCACTGTCCTTCCCAGGCTGCTCTCTGTTAAGACCAGCCTATGAAGCCAAGTTGTACTGTGCACCCCCAGCAGTGCTGGGGAAAGGCTGGATGTGGTGTCTGGTGTCCTTGCCTTGCCATTCAACACGAAAAGCAGTGAGTGCAGCAGATGAGAGGTTAGGCTGCACTAGCGGCAGCAGTCCAGTCTTAGGAAAAACACCCCTAGCCCCAGTCTCCCCCTTCCCCCACCCATCTCACCATGCTAGATCTACCCCAGGCTCCCGGCTGCCTTGATCCAGCCAAAAAGGGATATCAGATTTGAGATCCCATGTTCTAATTTTACTCTTTAAAAATCAATGATTCTTTTAGAAATAGAGATAACAATAACACAACACCATGAATGTACTTACCGCCACTGAATTTTATACTTAAAAATAATTACAATGACAAAAAATCAATGATCTCCCAAGTCAGTGATTTATTATTGTTTTCATTTTTTTAACTTTCTCAGTCCATTTATTATTAAAATAATTATTGTGTGTTTTGCTAAGACTTTGGGTTTTCCAAATCTCCCAGGAGTGTTAAGAATGCAATACTGGGTGTCTTCTTTGCCTTCATGTTAAGCAATAATGCTCTTGACAATGACCATTCTCTGTGGGAGTAAGAGCCTGGCAAAGACTGCTCTCCAGCAGTGATTTTTATGTCTGGTCTCCATGTTTCTAATTTTGAAGCCATTTAGTACTTTTGTTCCCAGACTCCTTTATTTTCTGCATGCAACTGCTCACTGAGCCTGATGACCTGTCCACATTACTTTACCAGCCTTCAAAATAGAAACCAAGCTTCAGTCTGCTTTAATTTTTATTGTTAAATACAACATATGGGAAAGTGCATAAAACAGATATATAGCATAATGAATAGTTATAACACGAACACTCATAAAGTTGCCAGTGTTTAAGAAATAGAACATTGCTACACTCAGAAGCCCCCTGTGTGTCCCTTATTCTTTCCCACATGATCCTCTTTTTAGGAGTAAAGTTTTGATTACCATAAAGGTAAAAGTTCTTTGTTCCTCTTTTTAATTTTACCACCCATGAAAATTTCACCTAGCATTGCTCTTAAACTTTATAAATGGAACCATGGTGTTGCATTCAGCTGATTCTTGACACTCTTCCATTTACCCTGCTTATACCATATTGTGCTTTCTTGCACATTCATTCTCCATTTGTGATTGCTTTAGAGAGAGCTGTGCTGTATCAAGTATTGCCTCAATGCTAATAGATTAAATGCCTCCTACTACTTCATTATTAAAAATTCTCTCTCCTTCTGTTACACTGATTTAGCTGAGCAGAAAATGAGATGTGCCTTGGCCCAGGGTGACATTTGGAATATTTAAACAGTCATCAGGGACCTCAGTCAATATAGACAACAGGGGGGAGGCCCCTAGTATGCCTGACTCAGTGTCTATGGACACAATATCAGCCCTGCTTTTGGTCCTTACTATTTCCCCTGTCTGGACTCACCTGTCCTGCAAAGTCCAAACCAGGGTCCAAATCCCAGCTCACTCCCAAATTTATCAGTATAAATTTGGCACATGACAATCTCTTAGTTTTCTTATCTATAAAAGGAAGGGACTGAATTATTCCTGAAAATTCTTCCAAAGCTAAAGTTCTGTGACCGGAAGGGCCTCATTTGTATCTGTTCATGACACTCATCACTCTATATTTTACATTCCAGTTGTGTGCAACTGGGACACACAACAAAACCAAGCACCTGGAGGCCAGAGTCTGGGCTTGATTCGCCTTTAGTCCTCAGAAGGCATTCTTCAAAGAAAGTGTTACATAAGTGTGTAATGAATGAAGAACCAATTCTATAACGCTATTCTTCACCATTCTGATCTGATATGTTTCCCCCCCCTGAAATTCTCTGCAAGTCACTTGGTTTTAATCTTAGACTTCAACTTTTCATTCTTTGAGATTGAAATTTCAAATGCACAATTTTATTTCTATATGCAAAGCAATGTACTCTGCAGGAAGTCTGCCTGCACCCTGTCTACAAGACTTCCATACCCCAGATTTCAGGAGGTTTTCTGTGTTTATGGAATAAATGACTAGCACTCTATCACAGAGCCCTGACGCCATCATTTAAAAAGGACATGAATGCTGCTACCATTCTGCACAATGCATGTCCCCACCTACTTTAGTTTTACCATGATGGGGCTTAGCAATGTGACTCCATGTCACTCTGGGCAGCTGAAGGATCATTACATTAATGATGTTCTTGAGATGAGGCTTATATTTTCTTCTTTATTAAGCAGGACTCAAGAGGCTTTCAGCTCCAAGTTAAGAGAACATTGTCAGAAGTTCTGAACTTTCTCTGGTAGAGGAGGTAGAAAGCCTCTCCTTTTTCAGGATTATGACTCTTGGCATTGCCCTAACCTAATGCTCCAGCACCTTTTGGGTATATCTGGGGCGGGGTGGGGGGCCTGAAAAGTTAATCAGTCTGCTGAGGCAGTTGGATGGCTGCTCTGGCCAAGCACTAGACTATTTAAGCAAATTAAAAACAGAAGCCTATAAACTGACCTCAGTTGTGTTACCTCTAATGACTCCAAGCTGGGTTCTCAAGTATTTTGCTATTTTTAAAGTCAGTCATTTTTCCATGCCTGCATTTTATTTTGCCTTAACACATATGTGGCAAGAATTTTTCCATAAACTTTAAAAATAGAAGTAATATACTGTTAAACTGGATTTCTCTTTTTAAAAATTTGTATGATGATTCAGTCTATGGGCCTTTTTCTCTAGTCCCTCACATTATGTCTCATACTTTTATTCTTTCTAATAAAAGTGTTGGGAGTAGAGATAGTGGTTAAGATGTTTATTCAAAGGGATGGAATGAGGGAGTAAGCCATTTTTATTTTTCCTAGAATCGTATTATGTAGGCTTAGCTTAGTCTGCTCTTGAAGTCACCTTGGCTATAAAACATACAGGATGACAGGAACTAAAATTTAATATGGAAGCACCCATCCTATGCCAGAATAAACCAGACTTACCATATACCAATCAAGGGCTCTGGGAGAAGCCAGAACTTAGAGGAGCTGGGGACAAGGAACATGGAGGACCTTTTCTTATTCTTTCTTAAGTAGGCCACCAGTATTTGATGCCAAAAAATGACTGTGACCTAAACCTGATCCCTGGCTGAAAGTAAACATCCCTGGAGAAGTTGCAATAATGATAACTTGTTTATTGCTAACAGTTTGGAGATTAAAAAAAAAACTCAAAAATTTGTTTAATTAAAAATCATAGCCAGAGACAGTCATCCTTCTCTATCCAGATTACCAATCCCTTCTAACGATTTTTCACAGAAAATTGTGCAGTGCAGATGGAAGCTACCCAGACAGATCTAAGGAGAATGGAAATTGGATGAGAAGATTTCAGGGTCCAGGAAGTACATAGAATTGACTCCTACAGTCAGTGGATTCTTAGGAGCAGGCACAGACCTATTCACTGGCCTTGGGCTCCAGTTGCACTCCTTGCAAACCCAGCATTCCATGTGTTGGCAACTTATGGCAGACAAATGATTCTACCAGGAAAACAGTAGAAATCCCAGCTCTGCCTTGTCTCACCTCCTCTAGATCAGACAAGCATTTAGCAGTGAGTCTTGCCTAATTCCATATGAGCCTCTAACATGCTGAAGGATAACAGTACCCACTCTCCATTCAGTGGACATTCACCATCCATTAAGCAAGCACTTCCTGCCACTGGCCAGACCCAAGGGCCTCCCCCAGGTCAGACACACATCACGGTGAGACATGATCTACAGCAGCTGATAGTGCAAGAAGAAAACATGATTCCATGTGAGGTTGTCCAGGAAGGGCAGAGTGACAGTGTTGCTATGTCTGAAGGGACAAATCAAGACTGAAGGACTTTATTGCAATGTGACTCCATGCTTTCTTGGGATTACAAAACAAAAGAAAGAAGACCATTTTGGAATCTGTGCTGTTACAAAATGTACCTGACCTGTAGGGGAGCTGTTCCTCCTGCCCTGTAGAACTCTAAGCATGAGGCACTATATAAAAGTAGTGGGTAAAGAAGGGGCAGGCCATAGCTGACACATATCTTGTCCCTTTCAGGAGGGAAGAAGTTAGAAATGGTAACCTTAGAGACCCGGGCTTTAAGACTCCTGACATTCCCCAGATGTCTCCCCTCCCCTGGCTCCTCTGTCCCTAGCAGTACTGAAGATACAAGCAAACTGCATAAGAAAGTGGCCCAGAGACCCCTGGCCTCTTCCTCTTAGCCTTCACCTAAATCCTTTTTTAAAATATTTATTTTTTTGTTGTAGTTGGACACAATACCTTTATTTATTTGTTTTTATGTGGTGCTGAGGATCGAACCCAGGGCCTCGCACATTCTAGGCAAGCACTTTACCACTGAGCTGCAACCCCAGTCCAACTTTCATCTAAATCCTTATGGGGCTTCTCTATGGCTAGTTGATCACAGGGGAAGAAAAAATTAGATAATATGCATGATTTGCCAACACCACCCCCAAGTAGGTGACTTTAGCACTGCAGCCCCATCTCGGAGTGGTTGTGGAGGACATTATTTAAAGAAAACACTCCTTCCAGTGGGCAGAACTTTGAGCACTGTATCTGGTTGCTCATTTCCTTTGGAAGGTAAAAAGGCTGAAGGTGTAGGTGGAAAGTCAGGGACTGAAAGGGAACATGACTGGAAAATTGCTGACAAAGAGGTCTGGGAAACTCGTATGTGACTAGATAGCATCGCACAGTGTGTAGGGATATTTGTCTCATGTCAATGCTCCTCAAAAAGCAAGATCAGGAGAGAGAGTCTTAATTATTTGACATGTTGACCTGTTCTGTAGCTGTCAGTTGGCCTCCCCCAGCCCCCAGCCATCCTTTCCCTTGCCCAGTGAGCTATGACCATAATGGGGATCAAGTTTATGTATGGGCTCACAACACGGACTCCCTCTCACCACAACTGATCTGGCTGAGTCTGCTGCTGAGTGCCCAAGCTCCCAACAGCAGAGACCAACCCTGAACTCCCAATATGGCACCATTCCCTGGGGACAGGCCTAGGGCTGGGGGAAACCAGCTAGCCACCTGGTAGCAGATTGATTACATTAGGCCACTTGCCTCCTAGCACTGGCAGTGCTTTATTCTCAGTGAAATAGATTCCCACCGTGGCTAGGGATTTGTCTTTTCCATCTACAGTGTTTCTGTCAAAACCACTATCTGGAGAACTTATGAAACGCCTTATACCTTGATGGAATTTTACACAGTATTTCTTTGGCCAAGAGGCTCCTTTTACAACAAGCAAGGGAGGGCAATGAGATCATGGTCTTGGATTTTATTAGTCTTATCACCATCACTATCACCTTAGAGCAAGTGGCCTAAACAAATGATGAAATAGCCTTTGAAGACTGTTATGCTAAGCATCTTCATGGCAACACCTCATAGGCCTGGGGTAATATCCTCCAGGATGCAACACGCAGAGCAAGTCAGCTTGCACTTTCTCCCACAGCCAGGATTTTTGGAATCAAGGTTGTAAATAGGAATGGCTCTTCTTACTATTACCTTTCATGATGCACTGGCAAAAGTTTGTTTTCCTGACCTCATAACTTTAGGTTCTGCTGATTTAGACTCCTTAATTCCCAAGGGAAGAATACTTCTGCCAGGGGCTACAGAAAAGGTTTTATTAAATTGAGACTGTAACCTGGCCACTTTGTATCCCACAGGCAAAAAAGGGGGTTATATACTGGTTGGGATGATTGATCCTGACTATAAGTGGAGTTTAGGCCACTCACTACTACAAAGGAAGAATATGTCTGAGACACAGGAAATTTCCTGTGGCACATTTAAGTATCCTAAATTGTTATATGTTGAACTGTTTCTCCCCCAAAAATGAGCTGAAATTCTAACCCTTAGAACCTATGAATGTAACCTTACATGGAAATAGGGTTTTTGCAGATGTAATCAACTTAAGATGAAGTCATGTTCAATTAGGTTGGGCCCTAATCCAGTTTGACTGGCATTATAAGGAAAGAAAAGATGGAATGAAGATGGCCATGTGATGGTGGAGACCTACTGGAGTTATGCAGCCACCAGCCAAGGAATACTGAGGACTTCCAGCCACCACCAAAAGCCAGGACAAAGGCCTGGAACAGATTCTTATCCCTCTTAGCTGCCAAAGAGGAACCAAATCTGCTGACATTTTTATTTTGGACTTCTGACTTCTTGAACTGTGAGGCTCAGTTGGTAGTAATTTGTATGACAGCCCAAAGAAAGTAATATACACACCCTGAGATGAATACATTGGTAGAAAATTATAAAACCTAATCGAGGTAGGGCTTGTAATAGCTCATATCCTTCAGGATTCTGACGGGCTGGGTCATCCCAGGAGGCAAGGAGAATATAAAGTGCTTGTTGAGGGCAAAGAATATGAAATAGTGAGAGAACAAAAACCATGTTATTGGCTGCAGAAACAAGGAATATAATAGTTATGTGTATTTATACTTTATTTTGAATGCATTCATATAGATATACACATAAATCTATATAGATACACATATAATTTTTCTTCCCTCTTCCTATTCCCCTACATAATTGTAAATAACTTCATAACTCAGCATAAATTGTAGGATATCAATGGGAGTATGACTTAGATGAAAAAAGGAATGAACATCACCCAAAGATGGGGTGATAAAGGGATTTTTCTTCTTTGGGGGAAATTGTTAAGGCATTTTTGCCAGATGTTGTGGCAAGTGATAGTTGTGGCTTTGGGGCTGAAGCCTGATTTTGTCACTATTTTTATTTAGAGGATAAGTCTGGTTGAGGAAGTACATATGGATTAAAGTACAGAGTGGCTTTGCACTCCTAGGAAATTTGTTTCCTATGCTGGAGAATTTCCTGTTCTCTAGAATTCCCATCCCTCCATGCTCCTAAGATATCAGAGACTACACGAGAAACCTGTGGAAGATTTATAAAGCAGAAGTGACCCTGCAGCCAAGTTGTTTGACCCTCTGAGAGTTGGGGTAGGGTGCAAGAAGCTTGTGCACTCTGCTGGTATTTGCTGTCCTTGTCTACAGTAGGCAGCACTTGAGCCCACAGATCTTTCTGCTACTACCAGATCTCTTCCAGCTTCTCCAAATCCTGGGCCAGAGGCCTGTGAGATTCAGTGGTGAAAAGAGCCAGCCTCTTCTGCAAGTTACCTACAATACAGAGGTGGATTCCAGTTTATCCTCACAGGTTCTAACTTGTCCTTCGGTTTCAAGTTCACCTTTGCTTTTCTTCCCAGCTGCTGGTCTGGCCAACATACAGTGTTTTCAGACTCAGCAGCTGATGCAGAGACAACAGCCTCTATAGACTCCTCCACTAGTTCCCATAGTTGTGCAAGGTCTTCACCCTATACGAAACCTCTTATTCTATTTACTTAAAGCACATTTAGCCTGTTTAGGAATGTTTGATACACTTATTCAAGTAGGATAATTTGTATACCTTTAAAATCAAAACAAATTTGACTTCATGGTTTCCCTTCAAAAACTAAGATATTTCAACATGTCTCATACCATCTAAAAACATTCCTGCTAAACACAAGATTCAGGCATAAAGTTACGTACCTGAATTCTTAAAATGTGCCCATATAAAATAAAACTTCATGAAGTTACACATTCATCTGGAATGTCTGATTATATCAGCTTGGTTTCATTACTGAATACTCCTTGAAGAAAGGATTGAGGTAGTAAAGAGGAAGCCATTTTGATGGAGTTGGGCAGATAGGTTTATGGGCATGAGTAGGTAGGGAAATCAACAGGGATGAGGGAAGCAGAACTACCCACAGAGGAAGACATTGCCACCTTCATGCGAAGGACAAAATGAATATCATCATAGTCCACTGAGTTACCAACGAAAGAGGGTCACCAACGAAAGCCATAGGTATGGAGAGATGAAGCCACTGCCACACCCTGCCTCAGCAGGATAGGAGAATAGCCCCTCTTCCACTCCTACCTCCTTGTCTCCAGCTGCTGTTTCCCATGGCAAGGGGGCCTGAGTGATGTGGTTAGTATGGTGGGTCAGAGAAGGAAAGGTGGGGAGGACAATCTGAGCCTAACAGCCGTATTAAGGAAAGAAGGCATTCAGGGTTGGAGATGAACAAGTGTCCTATAGCAATTCCTACTGCGTTTTGGCAATCGTAGAACATAGGAGGACAAATTATCTTTTAGCCATCATCTTTATTTGCAGAACCAATAACAAATGTCTTTTTGAGAGTGTCCTTGGCCAAGGAACACAAATTAATGAAAACCCCATATTGATATTGAGGTTTCAACCCTTGCTTCTTTAAAGAAACTGAAATTCAGAACAATTAAGCTGGTTAGCGAGAAAAGAATATAGATTGCTTAGTTCAGGCTCTTCCTACTTTATCATGATTCTTCTGGAATCAAGCAAAATAGGCAGCACTTCTAAACACTTTCTAAGTATTTGACAGTTGTGGTGTATTTAACTCCTGTGGAATACTGTAGAGTATGTAACAGTGCATTTATTAAGGTAAAAGACACAAAGTGCATACCAAGAAAAGAGAATACTAAATGGCTTTAAGGCTTTTTATGCTGACCCTCCACCCAGGGCTCATTTGTGGCTCATGTTCTGCCTTAGTACTAGCCCTTATAAGCACTTAATCCTTCAGGTGGTTCTAATTACAAGCAGCTGTATTGAACAGAGCTCCAACGTCCAGGACATTCCCTTGTATGTTCAGAAGCCTGACCCCTCCTTTCTCACTCTGAGTTTCGTAAACGATGATCTGGAAACCTTCAGATACAAAGGGCAAGGCCAGCTCCTAAACTCCCTTTGTGTTCTACTAGAGTGTGACACACTATCTGCCCACTCCTGCTATCTCATCTAGAAAAAATATCCACAGTGGAGGCATCCTCAGATACTGGAGACAGCTTTGCTACCTCTCATTTCTTCCCATGTCCAGTCACATAGCAGTTACCTCCCCTACTTATTCTCGCATGGGTCTCAGTGCATTTTAACTGGGATGCTTCTAGACTATACCCCTTCAATCCAAAACTATTTCTAAAACATTCCCTGAGAAAACTATATAATGATTTCCTGTCAGAGGCTGATCTTCCCAACCATGACAATCAAGCTCTCCATTGACGTCTTATCTGGGCAAGGTGTTCTCACAACCTGATTTTGCCACTATGGTTATGTTGTGTTTCTTAAAGACCAATCAATCCTGCTTTTTCCAGTCACTTAAAATATCCCATCTCCTCCACTAAACCAAGTTCTTTATCTCAAGGCCATCTTTGTCTTACCTCTTTCCCAGGCTCTGAAATTTAATCCTTAATTGCCCTTCTGTTATGATCCAAGTAATTCCAAAGAATCATCTGTGAAAAAAAAAATTGCTTCCAATGCTTCCTATGTGCCAAGCACCATTCTAAATGCTTCACAGCTTTACATGTATTAACTAATTTAATTAAAAACAACTCTAAGGGAGTAGGTCCTCTTATAAGGATTTTACAGATGAGGAAACTGAGGCACAGAGAAGTTAAATAACTGGTCCCAAATCTCTTTGCCCTTAAAAGATGAAGCACAAATTTGAACTTACATGGAATTTTTTTCCAGAACCCCTGATGTTATCTATTTATTTTAAATATTTTTCAGGAACAGGGTACTGGCTTTTTGTGACTCAATACTTGCCAGAGCCCCTATTACACAGAACACAGTAATATTTAACAATTGTTTTTCTCTTATTACTTGGTGCTATGAATCTGATGCAAATTTTTGCACCAAGTATTAAACTACCCTATTTTATGAGGCTTTAGATAGAAAAACTCTTAGAAATTCATTTGTGAGTTCACACTTATGGTTCTTTCAATGGAAACCATTTCTGAGCAGAAGCATATTCAGGTAGCCTAAGCAGTCTGCATGCTAGAAGGGACTACCCAGTTTTTAGTCAGCTCATAGATTCCTTATGCAGCTTATTTTTTCCTCAGGAATTATCTAACTTACTTAATTTTGTGCTTGCTTGTCAAACACAATGACCACGATGAATCCTTCTAAGTTACAGATTTATCAAAAACATCTGTTAATTTATTAAAAACGCACCATGGCCTGAATTGTCCCTTACAAAAGGAGGGTCTTGTTCATCCATGAAGAGACTTTCTCCAGTCTTGCATCAGTGATGTTGTCAGGGGTAGGGTATCACTCAGCATCAACTTGCAAGTTTAAACAAGTCCTTCTTGCCCTTCTCTCTTTTCTCAATACAAGGGATGTTTTAGACTTCTGGAAAATTGAGCTTATCATTTTTGATAAGATACAGAACAGCATTTCCTCCTTTTCTGCTCCATGGCCCAGTAGTGTCAATTTCTGTTTTAGAATTTCAGACCACGATGCAAATTTTAGTTTGTTGCCAATCTGTGCTGCATTGTACCTAAGATATATGGAGATTTTAGTGTATCAAATAAGACCACAAAGGAAAAGACTTGAGGAGACCCAAACATTCTAATTTGCTCTCCTATTTAACCATGTCCCCAGCCCTGCAAAATATAAATGTACCTAAAGTGACCAACTGATCACTGTGGACTCAAGGCAAGGGCCTTTGCCTTTAATGAGATGCATTAGCCTTGGTAGCAGTTTCATACAAATAGGCTTGTGTTTTCACATGTGGTTTTTTTTTTTTTTTTTGGTCCCCATATAAAACATTTAGAGAGTAACTCATTAAGTTTTAGGTTTGTGGTATGTCAAATCATTTTCTTAAAATGACTTTTGATATCCTGAGAATTGACTGGTTTGTTATTGCTTTGAGCTGTGAAAAGCCCTATAACAATACCACTCATAACTATGACTGATATTCCTCTACATACTAATAATTGTAACCTTTTCCTGAGAGAGTTCAACAAAGAAACAGAGTTCCAGGGATTCCCCGACCACTCATAAAAACCAACCATCCGCTGACTGTTAATTACTCTCCTACCAATGTTGAGGTTGGAGAAACAATTCAATACTGAATTTCTTAATTAAAAAAAAAAGCTACACATGGTCTTGATATTACTACAATTTTCTTTCCTTACCATAAAATATAGCTAATTTATTGAAGGGTCCCTTTGTTATAAAAGAACAATAGTTTATCCTGTAGCAAGTCAAAATTGTTAATCTTGCTATACCAGGACTGAGTATTGAAGAGTATCACATCAGGGTTATAATAACTTTTTAAAGGGCATAAACTGAATTCTCACTTAATATTAGTTGATAAGATGCTGTACAATTAATTATGCACCAGAGAACACTTTTATTTTTCTTCTTTTCCCTCTAAATATATCATAAAAGTTGGGTTATGGTGAGAATTACTGGGATAGGACAAAACATATTTTCTTGGTTCATTCAAAGCGTTGCTTACATATTGATACTTTCTGAACATGAACATTTAATCTCAGAGTGTAGATGTTATCAAAGTAATATGTTGTGTGGAGAGCATATATAACAAGAATTTGAGATTCAAAGTAATTCTAACAAAGCTATTTTTTTTTCTGTTTTTAAAAATATTTATTTTCCAGTTGTAGTTGGACACAATACCTTTATTTTATTTATTTTTATGTGGTGCTGAGGATTGAACCCAGGGCCTCACATGTGCAAGTGCTCTATCGCTGATCCACAACCCCAGCCCAAAGCTATTTTCTATAATAACTTTTCTTTCTTTCTTTCTTTCTTTTGTTTTGTTACTGGGGATTGAATTTGGGGGACTCAATCACTGGGCCAAATCCCCAGCCCATTTTTTGTATTTTATTAGGGTCCCACTGAGTTGCTAAGTGCCTCGCCATTGCTGAGGCTGGCTTTGAACTCACAATCCTCCTGCCTCAGCCTCAGCCTCCCAAGTGCTGGGATTACAGGTGTGCACCACTGCACCTGGCCTATAATAACTTTACTAATATCTCACTTCTATATAATGAGAACTCTACCTAATGTATGTTCTTAATAGATATTTCTGCCAACCAAAGTGAAATGCAGTAATTCTGAATTTCTGTGCATGGGCATCTGTCAGAGACAATCTGTGAACACTGTGTTCACCTGCTAGAGGACAGATGTGATAATCAATGACAGCCATCTTCATCTCTTTATTGCTTTTCAGTTTGCCCCTTTTCTTAGTTTGTTTCATTTCATCAACATTTTAAATTCCAAAGGGGAGTAACTTTCCTGCGACCCTAAGTGGTTGGAGGTTAAGCAGGGTTCCTCCATTTCAAGACTAACTCAGAGGTACTGTCTATGAAAACACAATGCCTCCAGCGCTTCCAGTACAGAGAAGGACAGCCGGCTCCGAGTGTTTAGTATATTTGTGTTTAATCTTAACAAACTTGAGGCAGTTAATGACATTTTATATCCTTTTTAAAGATGAGGAAACAGTCTGAGATTAAATATCCTTCTTAAGCTCACACAGCTAATAAAGCACCTGGGATTGAAACCTAGATCTGTCTTCTGCTAAAGTTTGATCTTATCCTTTGAATCAACTGAATCAGAATTATATTAATTAGCTGTAGCACAGCACATGATCATGGCGTTTGTCAGTTAGCAATCACTCTTTGGACCCCTTGCAATCCCATGAGGTGACATGCTTGGTTCACAGTTTCTTTCAAAAAATGGCCAGACCTCTTAAACTGCAGCATTACGTTGCCCTTTATAATGCCAAAAATGACTTCTACCAATTCCAAATTATCCTCTGTCCTCTGCATGATTTCCTTGGAGGCATGATATAAGATTTAGCATGGTGTTCCATGGTGTTCTTCCTGTTTTTCCCTCTACCAGGTCTTGCACTACCTGATGTGCACCAGAACATTCACATGCACAAAGAAAATAAAAAGCCATGATGGAATAAGCATGTTCCAGAATATTCAACTTAGAATGGCACTGTAAGGTGTCCACTGACTGTATGAAGAGTGATTCACTGATGTGCTTACTCTCCTCCTCCTCTAGCTCTCATTCCCTCAGAGCACTCAACACCACCAAAGTGCATGAAAAATATCACAGTGACACCATAGATTCCTGTTAGAAGGAAAATCTCTCAAGGACAAAGCATTATGATGAATCAGTGCATGTGAAGAGGCATTAAACACAACCTATAGGTGCAAACCTCACAGTCATAGTGGAGGCAAAGAAGCCACGGGAAACTTATAGCTCTTGCTTCTAAGAAGCCCATTCATTCATTCATTAATAATTTTATGCAAGTTATTTTATTTAGGACGTCTTTTCCTTCTAACTAGAGATGATTCCAAATTTAGGTAATTGATTTAAAAGTCACCTGCTTCTGGAGGATTTAACTTTAAAATAACTTATTCAGAAAGAAAAATTCAGTCGCAAGGGATTTTCTCCTTTGCTTTTGTGTCATTATAGGCCATGTGGAGTAGAAAGGCATATCGGGATAAAAAAAGGCGAAAGGAGGACCAGGACTGTGTCATGATATGTGCACTTCGAAAGGAACACACTTGCCAGAGTGGGGGTTCAGAATCCCTCTGCCTGCTCTGCTAAAGAGAATCCTGAATCTACAAGCCCAATACCCTGCCCCTCCCTTCTTTCTTGCAGTACAGGGGATAAAGCCAATGTAGATAAAAGGAACTGTAGTGGGGTGAAAGAGGGAGAAAGAAGCCAGAGAGGGTTGGAGTTGTGGCTCAGCGGTAGAGCGCTTGCCTAGCACATGCGAGGCCTGGGTTCAATCCTCAGCACCACATAAAAATAAAGGCATTGTGTACAACTAAAAAACAAACAAATAAATATTTTTAAAAAAAGGAAGCCAGAGAGATATACTCTATAATCGCACAGAATAAATAAATCGATGAAATAGAACAGAGATTAGAGGCAGAGCTATATATACATGGAGTTTTATGCAGGTTTAGGGTAGTACCACCTATTACTGGGAGAAAGAATGAATTGTTTAGCAGAGGGTGCTGGACACCTGGATAACTATATGGACACAGATAGATCTGAACTTCATATCATGTACAAAAGGTGGGCTGCCAGCTGGGCACAGTGAACATCTGTAATCCCAGTGGCTTGGGAGGCTGAGACAGAAGGATCACAAGTTCAAGCCCAAGCTCAGAAATTTAGTGAAACCCTCTCTCCAAATTAAAACAAGAAAAAGGGTTGGGGGCATGGCTCAGTGGTTAAACATTCCTGGGTTAAATCTCCAGTAAAGAAAAAAGAAAGAGAGAGAGAGAGAGAGAGAGAGAGAGAGAGAGAGAAGGAAATGTTGGACTACCAATGGATAAAAGACCTCAAAGTGAAAGGGAATGCTATGAAGTTTACTGAAGATGGAGGCTCTTGGTTTTGTGTCAGGGAAAAAGCTTTCTAACTTAAGAAGAACCAGCCATAAAGTCCAAAATGGATGATCTGTTTACATCAAATTTAAGGATTATTGTTCAGCCAGAGACATGGACGAGGTTGGCAGGTGACAAAATAGGAGATACACGTTAGGCACATTGGAATGGTTTCCTATTGGAGGAATGGAATGGAAATAGTCGGATAAAGCCAATGAATTGAGAGAGGTACCTTGCATGCACCAGGGATGACAACTCAGGATGCCCTCAGTTGAACACTGATCATTGGACCGTCCATGCTTAGATACCATAATCATGGTGTGCTGGGATAATCTCAGGTAATTGGTGAACAAAGGTTTCTCAATGGCTAAGAGGTAAGAATTGGATAATTAAAAGTATTTTCACAAGTATTGTTATGGATCATGTTTAAGGCAAAAATACTTTTCAAATACTTGAGACTTCTTTAAATATGACACTCTTCGGGACACGTGGATCTTCCCCAGTTCTGACTACCAGTTTATTTTGTGTTATGTAACATTGCAGCCAACATTTGAGTATGTGCCACGTACTGAAGCACACTCTAAAGCTGCATAATCCAATGAGACAGTGTTTTTTTTTCCTTCAAGGAACTCAGACTAGTGGGAGAGAGAACAAAAACAGCAGCAGCATCCAACACTTACATAATGTTTGCTGCATGCCAGGCTCTGTTCTAAGTGCATGACATTAACTATTAATCCTAATAACCCAGTGATGTAGGTATTTGTTTCCTCACCTATAAAGTGGGGTAATGCATTAACTTAAGAGAAGTTAAGTAACATGCTTCAGTCTCACAGAACTAGAAAGAGGTAAAACCAAGATTCAAACCCAGATGGACTGACTAAATCTATCTATGCTCTTAACCACTGTACACAGAACAGTATAATAAATGACACCAGAAACATTCAGAAAATGGTGCTTTAACTCACAGAAAAGAGGGAACACTCCTCAAATTAAGGGTCACTGAGAAATGTTTCCAGATGATGTCCTCTACAATTCGGAATATTGCTTTACCTTTACAATCAATTTGGGGGAAAATTTATATCTCTACAATAGGCTTTCCATTCACAAACATTGTATTTCTCTATTTAGATTTTGATTTCTTTCAAATCTTATAGTGGTAAGAATTACACTTAGAGGCTTTTAAAGTTTCTACTTTAAAGGTCATTAAGAAATATTTTAAGGGGCTGGGGTTGTGGCTCAGTAGTAGAGCGCTTGCCTAGCATGTGTGAGGCACTGGGTTCAATTTTCAGAACCACATAATAAATAAATGAATAAAATAAAGGTCTACCAACAACTAAAAATTAGAAAAAATTTAAAACACATTTCCTAACTTTGTTGCTAAGTGACTGGAAATGCAATTAACTTTATATTGATTTTTAAGGATCGATAAAAATTTAACTTTAAAAAATGACATGCAGATGTTAACCTGTAGATGAGTTGTTCCTTCTTTTCCATTCTTTATTTATACTTTATTTGTCTGATTATCCTGTCTAGGATATACAACATAGAATAGAAACCATGATAGCTGGCACCCCTGTCTTGTCTCTGACTTGAAAGCACACTTTCAATTTCAAATGTTTCACAATTGAATGTGTTTACTGTAAGCTTTCATCAGTCTGAATAAGTTCCCATTTGCTCTTAGATTGAAAACTATGAGTAGTATTTTTGAATGAATTGTGTTCCCCTAAAAATATTTGTTAAAGCCTTGGTCCCCCTGCCCCCACCCAGTACCTTATCATGGGACTGTATTTGGATACAGTGCCTTTCAAGAGGTGATTAAATTAAAATGAAGGGGCTGGGGTTGTGGCTCAGCGGTAGAGCGCTCGCCTAGCACGTGCGCGGCCCGGGTTCGATCCTCAGCACCACGTAAACATAAATACATTGCATTGTGCACAACTAAACCAAATAAATAAATATTTAAAAAAAATTAAAATGAAGCTGTTGGGGTGGGCCCTAATCCAGTATAACTAGTGTCCTTTTATGAAGAAATTTAGACTCAGACAGCGACAATGAGCGTGCTTGGTGGAAAGAGCAGGTGAGGACACAATGAGAAGGCTGCCATATGCAAGCCAAGGAGAGAGGCCTCAGGAGAAACCAGACCTGCCAGAACCTTGATCTTGAACTTTAAACCTCTAGAACTGTAGGAAAATAAATTGTTGTTTAAGTCATTCAGTCTGTGGTATTCTTTTATGGCAACCCTACCAGACTAATACCAGTGGAGACTGAATATTTCTTACTGCTTTTTTTGTATATATCAAAATAACTAATTTTTCTTTTTTGTGGTGCTGGGGATTGAGCCCAGGGCCTTGTGCATGTGAGGCAAGCACTCTACCAACTCAGCTATATCTCCAGCCCCTGACTTTTCTTTTGTATCAGTTAATGTGGAGAGTTGGCTGATTTTTTGATGTTAAGAATACAGACATTCCTGGGATAAGCCCATATTAGTCACAAAATTAGTGACTAATTTTTCCTTTCTTCATTTCTAACTTGTTTTGCAATATTTTTCATCTTTGTGATTGAGACAGAGATATAATTTTTCCATGTCTTTTATCAGGTTTAGGTATCAAGGTTATCATAGTCATATGACATGACATGACTGTGCTCCTTTTCTGTACTCCAGAGTAGTGTCAGGTTGGAATTTTTTTTTTTTTTTCTCCTGTAATGTTGGGTAGAACTTGATGGCAAATCTGTCTGGCATGGTGCTTCCACAAGAATGATTTTAAATAGTTGTGTGTTTTTTTTTTTTTTAAAGTGGTAATGAGTCTCTCCCCCATAAATTGTTCCGGCCACTTTTGGGTCTTTCCAAGTATATAACCGCATAGTCTTCCATCCTCAAATGCCTACTAGAACTTTGATCATTTTTTCCCATCACTGTCTTTGTTTTTCTTGGAACATCTAATTGGGCATTGAGACCTCCATAGTGACATTTCTAAGTTTCTTCACTTACTTGCTCCACATTTATCTTTTGTGGTGATTTCACTAGCTGTCTTCCACCTTTATTAAATGTGCTTATTGCCTTTACATTGTAGTGGTGGCTCCAAGTTCAAGCCCTCTTCTGTTTAACCTTTGAGTAACCTTCTGGTCTGTATTGGGGTGGAGGACTGGCTTCCTGGGGTAAAGCAGGTCAGTGGACTCAACAACCCCCTTTAAAAGTTTCTGAGCTGGGGCTGGGGTTGTAGTTCAGTGGTAGTACATTTGCCTAGCATATGTGAGGCACTGGGTTTGATCCTTAGCACCACATAAAATAAATAAATAAAATAAAAGTTGTACAAAATGAAATTAAACCCGTATCTCTCATCATGCACAAAATTCAATTCAAAGTGGATCAAGGACTTAGGAATTAGACCAGAGACAATACGCCTAATAGAAGAAAAAGTAAGCTACAATTTCCAACATGTCGGATTAGGCCCCAAGTTCCTTAATAAGAATCCTGTAGCACAAGAATTAATATCAAGAATTAATGAATGGGATAGATTTAAGCTAAAAAGCTTCTTCTCAGCAAAAGAAACAATCAGTGAGGTGAATAGAGAGCCAACTAATTGGGAAAAAATATTTAATACATGCACATCAGATAGAGCACTAATTTTTAGAATATATAAAGAACTAAAAAAACTTAACTCCAAAAAAACAAATAACCCCATCAATAAATGGGCTAAAAGACACTTCTCAAAAGAAGATACATGATTAATCAACAAATTCATGAAAAAATGCTGAACATCGCTGGCAATTAGAGAAATGCAAATCAAAACTACTCTAAGATTTCATTTCACTCCAGTCAGAATGGCAGCTATCAAAAATACAAACAACAATAAATGTTGGAGAGGATGTGGGGAAAAAGGCACACTCATACATTGCTGGTGGGACTGCAAAATGGTATAACCGTTATGGAAAGCAGTATGGAGATTTCTTGGAAAACTGGGAATGGAACCACCCTATGACCCAGCCATTCCACTCCTGGGTCTATTCCCAAAGGACTTAAAAACAGCATATTACAGTGACACAGCCACTTCAATGTTTATAGCAGCACAATTCACAATAGCTAGGTTGTGGAACCAACCTAGATGTCCTTCAGTAGATGAGTGGATAAAGAAAATGTGGTATATATACACAATGGAATTTTACTCATCAATAAAAGAGAATAAAATAATGGCATTTGCTGGTAAATGGATGAAGTTGGAGAATATAATGCTAAGTGAAATCAGTCAATCTCAAAAATCCAAATACCGAATGTTTCCTCTGATATAAGGAGGTTGGTTCACAGTATTGTTGGGTCGGGGTACATAGGAGGATTAGAGGAACACTATAATGGTCAAAGGGAAGGGAGGGGAAGGGGGGAGCCAGGGTGATGAAGGGGAAAAAAAGAAAAAGAGGTTGAATAAGATGGATATCATTATTCTAAATGCATGACTGAAGACTTGAATGCTACGAATATACTTTGTATACAAACTGTTTTGTGTAAAAAGATGCTCTATATGTGCAGTATGAATTGTAATACATACTACTACTATAAATAAAAAAATATTTTAAAAAGTTGTAAAAAATATTTAAAAGTTCCTGAGCTGTTTCATATTTTCAGTCTTCCACTCAGAGAGCCCGATGCCTCTCATCCTGAGGTGGCAGGAGAATCAGCTTCCTTTCTGGTTTTCTCTTCTCTAGAACTTAGGCTTCAGTTTTCACTATTATGTCAGTTGCCACTTTTCTATCCACTTTCTGTTTTCCAATATGCTTTCTTGTATGATGGCACCTCGTCTTAAGTCTCTTTGTGGGTCACTTATTATTCCTTTATTGGCACATTGGGGTGAGGTTCAGGATGGGGGTTTTCAATATTTAAATGGAAAACTTTCATATTTTCAGCTTCACATCTTCATTGTCCAATATGGTGGCCACCAGCTACATCTGAAGTACTCATTAGCCATAATACAGAAAATTTTCATTAATTGAAAAAAGTTTTATTGAACAACATTGCTTAGTATAATCCAGAGATGCCATCTGTGATTACCTAGTATAGAGTATAGCTTCCCTGTTATCTTCTAGCACATCTCTTTAATTCTTTAGTACTTATCACTGGTTGATATTTTTCCTGTCTCTATCCATAGAGATGAAGTCTTATGTGAGTAGGGATCCTATTCCCCTAGCATTCCTAACATATAGTAGGGGCTTACTAAATAGGTTTGTGGAATGAATGAGCAAATATTAGTCTGTTCATAGTACCTATGTGCCTGTGTTCTGCAGTTTTAACTACACATTATTAATCTCATTCCTGGATAAGAAATCATGACTTAGCTGGCACATAGTGGCCACCTCTTCATTAGCCTTATATTGTAGTTTCTTTGTTCTGAAATTTCCACCTCCTTGCAGGTGCTTTGAGTCAAGTCCTAGTTTGGATTAAGGTTTACTTACACGGAAATCTTGAAAGAGGCCATAATCATTTCTAAAGTCGAGGATTTAACCCCACTTGTTTATACCTCAGTCATTAGTAAACTGTGCCTGTCACCCTGGATTTCCATGGAAGTATTTCCTTTTTCTGTATAAGATCAGTGTGATATGCCAGATAATGGCCTCCAAAGATACTCAGGTCCTAATCTTTGGAGCCTCTGAGTATTTTCTTATATAGCAAAAGCAACTTTGCAGATGTAATTACATTTCTTGGAACATCTAATTGGGCACTGAGACCTCCATAGTGACATTTCTAAAATTTCTTCATTCACTTGCTCCACATTTATCTTTTGTGGTGATTTCTCTGGCTGTCTTCCACCTTTATTAAATGTACTTATTGCCTTTACATTGTAGTGGTGGTCCCAAGTTCAAGCCTTCTTCTGTTTAACCTTTGGAGGAGATATCTTGAATTATATGTTTGGATCTAAATGCAATCACAAGCATCGCAAGGCTGAAGGAGGTCAGACTACAGAAAAGCAGAAGGCAATGTGATCCAAAGACGGGAGTGATGCAGCCATAAGTCATGGAATGCCGTCAGCCACCAGAGGTTGGGAGAGACAAGGAGGGGATTTCCTGTGCCTCAGAAAGGAGCCAGCTACAAAAATGCCTTGCTTTTAGCCCCTTAAGACTTATTCAGAACCCCTACCTTGCAGAATTGTAAGAGCATAAATTTGCATTGTTTTAAGTCTTTACATTTATGGCAATTTATTACAGAGGGAATTGGAACTTATACAATCAGCAGTTCAAGGCTGTGAGAAATTTGATGATTCTAGAGAGGCATTGAGAAGGATTTGTATAGATTCCTGATATTTATTGTCTGAAGAGTAGCTTTTGTGAATCTAAGTTACCTTTTCCCAGTATAATGATTTATTACTTTAAGGGGGCGACTCTTCATTTTTAATGTCTTATCTTGCTGGAACATTCCAAGACCCAGTCAATTCTTTATGAGAAAGGTGTCATCATTTTAGGATAATTCCTTTCTTCCTAACCAGGAGCATAATATTCTAGACCCAAGAGTGATCCTTAATCATCTGGTGATTAGTTCAACTCTCTACCACAGCTAAGTGAACAAAAGCTCAGAAGGAACAAATTCATGTGGTTAAGTAGTGGCAAATGTTCATTAGGACTGCTAGATGACTGAGCTTTACAAAATAGACATATGAGATACTAATATCTACTTGCAGGAGAGCAAACATTTATATCGACATGGAGAGATGTTTTAGATTTAAAAGTGAAGGTCAGTCATTACAGCCAAGGTTCCTTCCAGTTTGAGTGGCAAGTAGGCCACTATGCTAAGAACAGGAAATACTACTCTCAGTTCTAACCTTCAAACTTATTCTGACCTTTTCCATTTACGAACCAAGTGCTAACTGCAGCTTCATGTGGCGACATACCACTTGGAGGAGGTTCATCTTCTGAGACACAGTGATCCTGGAAGCAAAGATAAGGAAGCAAAGATAAGAACTGGATTAAATCAGAGGTGAGGGTCCAGGCAACTACCTGGAAAAACAGGGAGCAGGGTTCTGGATAGAATTCTAAAGTCACAGGAGCTATTGGGGTGGTAAGTTCCTGGTGACCTCTGCAGAATTCAGTGTCTGGACACTTCCACTTTTTCTGAAAAAGGAGTGTCAATGATTTAAGAGTTATTCTAAAGAGTTATACCATCTCTCAGCTATTAAGGAATAATATACTGAATCAAGACAAATATGAGGCAAGATAATGAAGTTGTACTTTGGAGTTGAGGGTAAAGGGGAGACTGTAGGCCAGCACAAAAATGAGTACGAAAAGTGCTCATACCCTTCATACTAGTAATTTCATTTATAGGAATTAATCTTAGTGAAGTCTAGGAATTAATCTTAGTGAAGTCTAGAATTGAGAGCACATCTTAGTGAAGTCTAGAATTGAGAGCACATCCTTCTATAACTTCGCCTGACCATTGTATCCCACAATAATCAGGTGAATATATTTTCTTTTATTACCTTGAATTTGATGCTGGACAAGAGGGCCTTGGGGCAACTACTCCTCTAGTCTGTTCACCACATACTGTGTCAGGAACTACACATGGGCAAACTAATCAGTGAAAAGATTAGCCTGAGGAAATAATGATCTTTGTTCATGAGATGTGAGAACTGAAAACATACCATGATTTTGCGATTAGGATCAGATGTGGGTCATTTAGCCTCCACCTTGAAGAAGGTGCCCAAATGTTTTTGATTATCCACTTCTACATAAACGGCCTCCTAAATGAGCTTCCTGGTAAGATGGTTCTTTAAGGAAAAGCATCCCTTCCATCTTCCCGTCAGCCAGCTTATTAAATAAAGTTCTTTCTCTGCCACTGCCTTGCCTCTTGACTGAATGGGATTTCATAGTGCTGTGAACAGAGTGAGACTTTGTGCAGTAACATTAGGGTGAGTTATGAACAGTTTTATAAGCAAACATTCATTGAAATATTTATAATACTAGTATTTCAGATGATTTGTCAATGTACATTTTACAATAGAGCTTTATATATCCATTAAATATTTATGGACCATTTCATGATACAGTGAGGTTTATAGTGAGTACACATGAAACAAAACTACTAAAGACAGTATTCTTCCCTAAGTTGTTATATACCAAACAAATGAACAATAACAGCAAAAAAGGAGAAGGAAATAGTCACTAATATGTTGGTTTTTTCCCTGATGGTAGAATTTGGGAGACCAAGTTGTAAATATATACTTGTTTTTGTTTCCTACAACTGACATGTTAACAAAAAAATTTCCTCCAAATCTTAGCTAGCAATCTTCATGGAATTGTAGAGTATGGACTGTCAAAATAATTTCTCCTTGCTTTTTGACAAGCAACAGGGATGGCCTCTTACAACCTGTGCAGTAGTGCATTTTCCTCATGAGTTTACACCTTCTTTCTGATGCATCTGGAAGAGAGTCATTCTTTTTACTGAAAGCAAAGGTAGGACTAGATAAATGAGATTATGCCTTATTCAAGACCTCAGCTTGTTAATTGGCATATAGTAAGGTAGGTTGAATAAATGCATTCTAACCTTTGTGTACTCTTTTCAAAAGCACACACTGAGGTGATTACTTCTGTGGCTACCAATCTTATCAGCTATGACTGCAGCTTCATGTAATGGATTGTGAATAATCTGTTCATATGTATGCAATCAAGTTAGTTCTTTCCTCTTTACAGAGGTAACACATCAACATCCCAAAAGATCAACAACTAACTGGAAAAATGTGCTCCATGAGTTCTGAGGCTTCAGGGTTTTTGTTTTATTTTGTTTTTGGCAAAAACTTTTCCAAAATGCAAAACAAAAAACACATTTCACACTGAACACCAAGTTTTCATAGATAACAGTCATGATCAATGTGCAAATGATATGGAATAAAGGAAGTATCATGGCACAACCTTTGGAAATTTTCCTTGAATAAATTATTTCATCTTCCTGTTTTTGGGCCCATTGACTGATTCCTAGAGGCAGCATGAAACATTATTAGCCTAATGACCTTCAGTTCAGGGACTGTCTTCTTCTAAGCTTAGTTGATACAGGCAGAAGCCAACTGCTTCTGAGTTGTTATCTTCACCTGCAGACAGGTCTCTTTAGAGTCTGACTTGGCAGTAGTCAAGACATCATTTGTCACTAAGACAATGGACCAAAAGGTGTCTGTTTGCTAACTCATGCCCTTTACCTTATTTGCAATGTGCTTATTCATGGAGAAGGAAAACAAAATAACAAAAAAAATGGTTCTTTGGCAGTTTGAATTATTTTTGCTAGGAAGTTTGAAAGGCTTTCAATTTTTGTAATTAGTTTCAACCATTATGATGAAGACTACATTTATGTAAGTGTATCACCTCCAGAATCTGGGTAAAAAATCTCTTCTAAATGCACGTGTTTGAATTAATGAAATGCCACATCAAATCAAAATTGGATCTCATGGTTTAAAGCAATTACGTCTTGTTAGCCCCTGAGTAGGAAAAAACTCATTGAAATTTCTTCTTAAGTATATTTTTTACACATAACCCTTGTATGCAAATCACATCAACAAAGTCAAGCCCTGTACAACCATGAGTATTCATGGTCCTTTAGTTACTTCAAAAAACCTCAGGCTGAAGGAAATCTCATTTTGCCGCGGAGGAAGCAGTTTCATAGAGATCAGGTAGTACACCCCAAATCACATGGTTCACCAACCTGAATCAGTCTAAAGGACTGCGTGCGTGCTCTTTCGGATTACGTGCACATTTAGAGTGAATTCCGTGGTTATAACAGAACTGTTCTGGCAGCCCCAGGCAAACTTGTTTGGAAATTTGTTACTTCAGGACACCAAAAAGGAAAGTGTCAAATTTCCAGAGTGGGGTGGGGATAAAAAGCCAGCCCTTAAGACATTTGTACAGTCAGGTAGTTACTTCAGAAATATTTCAGTTGAAAAACTATGTTGTGCAATCTCTGATTACTAATACAGTTGGGATCAATGTCTTCACTGGGCATTTTCCCTATGACTTGGGGGACATTTAAATTACAGGTGCCTAATAAGATAGCTGTGCCTTGCAGACAACAAAAATAAATGTATTTTTGTGACTTGGTCGCCCAAAGCTTACTATCCAGAAAAACCAATATAAAGTAACTATATCCATCTACTCTTTTGTTGTTCATTTGTTTGATACAGAACAATTTAGGGGAAGAATAGTCTATTAAACTTATGAAACTTCATAATTTTTAATGTCTATATAAAGCTTTATTTTATAAATGTACTGTTAACAAATCTTCTGAATATTGCTATTATAAATACTGCAGTAAGTGTTCACTTGCCGGATTAAGGCTCTTCACCCACTTTAGTTAATGCACTATTGAAATCCCAATACCCATTTCCAAGCTATTTACCAGGAAACGCCTAAGTTTCAAGTGCTTCTGCTTATAGGTATTTTTGCCTCTTAAACTGAGATAGGATCACAAATATTGTATTACTTTGGTCCTTACAGAGAGCTGCTTATTCTATTGCTCATTTTATTCAGGGACATTGAATTTATGTTCAATGTAACTGGACTAAAAGCGTGAGAAGAACTGATCAACTTCTCCTTTCTGGGCATTTGGGGAGCACAACTTTCACAAGGAAAGCGATTTCTCCGACGTTTCCCTTGGCGTTGCAACTGGGTTACCTTGAGCTTCGCGGGGGGGCCTGGTGCGGACCAGCAGGGACATCAGGCTGCAATTGCCTGCCTTAGCAGTTTCATCAGATGAATGTGTGGACACTCTTTCTGACCCAGGTAGCGTAGGAGGTGCCTGTTCAGAGAGCACCCTTCTAAACATTTCTTACGCTTGTGGTGCAGTCTGGAGGCCACAGAGCTCTTAGAAAAGCACTTGGGGGCAGAGACAGCAAGTCTCTGGTAACCACGTCTCCCACGAACAGCGTTTGCTTCCTACTGGAGGTGGGCGGGGACACGAGGGTGTCTAGTCCTGGGGCTTGGAGCGCTACTCCACTTTCCCCAACTGAGAGACTGTGGAAACACGCAGAACTAAAGCGGCGGCCACAACAGCTATTTTCCGCTCTCCAGACTCGCTCTTCCGCCTGCGCCGCCCTCGCCCCCGCCCCTGCCCCTCCCCCTACACGCAGAAACCTGCGCCCTGGTCGCTCCCGCGCTTCTCTTCGGCCGCCCGCAGAGGCCTGCCTTTTATAGGCGCCGCAGCCAATGAGCGCCCCCCTTTCCTTGTGCCCGCCTGCCCGGCCAATCGCCGCGCCCCTTGTGTAATCTTCGGCTTCTCGGCAGCTCTCGGATATTTTCGCTGTTGCTGGCTTTTTCAGGAGCTGCTCGCTTGCAGCCAGAGACGCTGCTTTTTTTTTTTCCGGGTTCGGAGCCGTTCCGGATGCTTTAGGCTGCCGGATGTCTGATCTCCGGATAACTGAGGCGTTTCTGTACATGGATTATCTGGTAGGTGCGGGCCAGGGGTGGCTTGTCGCTTCCCGGGTCTCACAGTGCCCGATGGCTCCTCGCCTATAGGAGCAGCCTTTTTGCTTTCTTTCTTTGGGATGGGATGCCTTTGGGGTTCTTCTCCCCACCGCAGCCGGCTCTGAAGCTGTGACTCGGAGGGACAGCAGCCAGGAGGTTGGGTGGTGGGGCTGACAGGTAAAGGTGTGGCGGGGTCCAGTGGGGTTGCTGGGCGAGGGTCGCGCGGGGCTGCCTGAGCTATGGGGCCGCGACGGCGGCGGGGCGTCCTTTACCAGCGGTCGGTTTCCTAGCTTCGTTCTGCGCTCCCCTCGGCGGACTTTCCGGGGAAGCTGGAGTTTTCCGCTCTCCCTTTAGCAGAACTCCAGGTGCTATTAAAGAGCCATAACTAGAACGGCTCACTAAGTGCCCGGCAGCTCCGGTCATTTGGTTGCTATTAGATCTCTAAAGCTATGACCTCGGTCGCGGCGGGATTTTAAATACACATTACCACAAAGTAGCCAGGAGTAAACTACACTGCAACCTGGTTAAAGCAGGATTGGGTAGGGGCATTGCCGCATGGGTCCGGTGGTGAAAACCGGTTTCCCAGTGCACGGATTGAAACCCAGCTGCCCTTTAGGCCAGACTTGAGAAGTTTAGGTGGGAAGTGTCAGTGAGATGTGGAGACTGAACATTACCGTAAAAATTGACTCGTGTGTGTGTGTGTATTTGTGGAAATATGCAAGCACCGTGTTTGGTTTCAGAAATAATATTTCCCCAGAGCTGCCCGTTTGTGGTCAGGCGGATTCTCATTTACATGAGTTGTGTTCGATCCTTTACAATTACTGTGTTTATGGTGTTAGACTGAACCGCTATTGCCCTGCCAGCTGAAGTAGACATTAGAAACATTGACCCTCCTGTCATCTTGTTGGACACATGCACTCGGTTTTCGACTGCAGATTGACCTGGCAGAGATTTGCCAGTGCCTTCTAGGAATTACACTTAAGGCTGTACTGAGAAAGACTAAATGCTTTTGTGATCAAGAATCGCTGGGCAAGGTCTGTTTCCTACTTATCTGTGTATTTGCCCCCTCCCCCCCAGTGTACATGAATAAAATGTTTCTCCTAAAGCTGCATAGCTTGATGAACTTGTGGGGAAGGATGGTGACTGCAGCTAATGCATGACCTTGTGTATGGAGCTGAGTAAAAAATTCTGAGTTTAAATTCTGTTCTTTGGTTCATTTGTTGATGGTAGTAACTTCCTTGGTGATAAAGGGATGTTATTCACCCTAACTGGCTAAGTGGGTTATCTGATTATGAACATTGTTTTAAAATACAAGGTGCTGTATTGGTTAAGAGATTTGCCAAATGCAACCTGGACAACTATTTTCTGGTTAAATGATTAATTTGTAGCTTGTCTTAAACAGTACTATGATTTTTTCTTGCAGTCTGCTGAAATAAAAAACTTTGTTGAGGATAATTACCAAATAGGAAAGGGTGATATTATCTATACTACTGACAACTAATTGGAATACATAAGTAGTGCTGAAAAGGAATCAGGTGGTTCTGATCATTTTATTTACTGAATGTGTTTTAAATTTACAAATTGCATCACAAAGCTGTCTTTGAGGTGCCAAGCCCAACAAGCATTTAGTGAAAACAGTGTTGAAAAGTCTGGTTACTCAAGTTAACCTCCAACTAGACGTGGTCTGAGGGAAAGTGGATGCATATTTGTGGGTGAAATTAGCCTAAAAGCCGATTAATTCTTTGCCAGTTTACTAAGAGCTTTGTGTCAAAATCAATGGCTTCAATTTTTAGTTGGTTTGTTTTACCTGTGATGTCACCCTAGTTTTGCTTTCATAAAAAAATTATTTTGTCACTTTCACCTGCTTTCAAAAATTCACAGGTGCAGTGAAATAGTCCCATGAAAATCAACTGCTCTTTGGAAGTGAGAAGAAATCTTAAAGAAAAATAAAGGAAATAGTTCAGTTTTTATGAGTGTGCCAGGCATCCCCTGGGGGGGGAACATTTAAAAAAATCCTTCGCCATTAAGCCATTAAGTGAACTGGATGTGCAAAACAAGACAAAACAAAAATAAAATAACAACAACAAAAACAAAACCCAAAACAAAAACCAGCCCTCCTGAGGTGGTTTTATTGTGTTTACTTTTTGTTTATCAACTTTCAGAGAGAATGATGTTGCACATCACGCCTTTCTTCCTGCCTTTCACTTTGACTGCTTGTGCATAATTTTGTATGGTGTTCATTAAAAACCCTGTTTTTGAAAAATAAAAACCTATTTCTTTGACTGCATCTGGGATCTTATTTTTAAAGTAAATCAATTTCCAGGTTCTTTTACTTCCAGGAAAAAAAAAAAAGTTCTTTCATTCCAAGGTGGATTCCATATTTTGCTGAGTGGACTAGAGTAAGTGCCCTTACCATGCACTTGACAGGTAGGATGGTGTATGTCTCTTCTCTTAATCAGTATTCCATTTTCTTGTTGCTGTTGGGAGTGCTGTGTGTGTATTGTCCATTGTTCTTTGGGCAGGTTTGTCATCACTTAACCTTTCTTATTTAATGGAGGAGAGTGGAAAGGAAGAGAAAGGAAGGTACTATTTTTAGCAGCTTTTAATAGGATTGAGATGGTAAAACAGATGAAGGAGCTCTCTGATCTTAGAGGTTGTTGTTGATTTCTTAAAGGTTTTCAGAGTGACACTCAAGGGCAGTTGATAGAACCATAACATTTAAGATGAAGTTTTTATTGACTTGAGAGAAATAGTGGTAACTTGCAAATCCTAAATAATTATATGTGTCAGCGGGTGCAATGCCTGGCACGTAGTTAGGGCTGATATTTATTTGTTGAATGGAATGAGTGTGAGATGGGAGGGACAGTTCTACTTTCCTCACCTGCTTCTAAACTTAAGACAAGATATTATCTTGTTTGGATTAGGTGTTTTGTTCTGGGGAATGCAGAATGTATCCTTTACACTTAACTTTAAGATTATCAAGATACACTTTGTTTAGCCGGGTTGGCAATTTATGCATAAAAATCTGTTTTCCATCTGGCACAGGCATCTTCCTAGGAGGCCACACGCCTTTCCCCTCTTTTCCTGGTGGAGTTTACAGGCCATGTTCACACTGTCAGGTCGATGGGTAAAAATCTGGCCTTTTTTCCCAGCAGGCAGTACCAGCATCTCTGTCTCTTTCTTTTGCGCTCTCTCTCCCTCCCTTCTGACAGGTAGAACTAGTAAGACAACATGCAGAGCTTTTTGGATGAAGAAGGACAAAAACATTTACCAGATTTTGGAAAGAGGTTGGACATGAACTTCTAGATTCCCCTAGTCCAGAGTTTTCTTTTTGTCTTGACTCATATGTTGATTGGTTTGGATTTGACCCTTTTGCCCTTTGTGCCCTCAAAACAGCAATGATAAAATTGGTTATGTTCCATGTAATGCGAGGGATGGTGGTTAAATGAGATAATGGAGGGAAAGTTATCAAAAAAACAGCACATTGCTTTGCAAATATCAAGTGTTAGCGTATTGTGATTATGTTGCTGATATCATGATTCTTGTGGAATGACTACCTAGTGATAAGTATTGGATTGTCTTTTGGATTAGTCTCAATATCTGGAAAAATTAGGAGTGGTATTCAGCATGCAGGAAGTCACAAGAATCTTTTGAGGATTATTTAATACCTATAAAAATAAAATCCACATCCTGATATGTTCACGAATGCAGTCAACAAATATTTATGGAACTTACTTTGTGCATGGTCCTGAAAGTCATGGGGGGTGAGTTATGATGTTCCTTTTGGTGGCAGGACTGGTAGGCATGTGACTCTTGGGGACCCTTTGGCTGGACATGTTGAAGGAGGGGAAGAGGCGACTTTTTGTGTGCTTCTTTGCTTTCTAATTTCTCTCTTTTATGTATTTCTTTGTTATTATTGCAAACTATAATGTGAAGTTAAACTTGTAATTGTGACAAGTAAAAGCGCTTGAATAATCTGGGCTACTAATTGTCAGTTAATATTCATTGCATTTGCATATTGTTTTTGGGATTTACTATGGTTAATTTAATGAGATTTCTTCTTTGTGTTGCCTGGTGAACTTGGCTTAGTTTCTTCATCACAGCCTGTATTTGCCATGATAAAAATTTGTGTGTCAGTGGGGAAGATCTGGTAAGAGACTTGGGTGGATCATCATAAATTCATCATCATAGACAGGATAAAAACTAGTTAAGCAACCAACCAAGAACAGAAACTCATGATATGCTGAAAGGGCAGAGTCCATAGGTACTAGCTAAGAAGGTTTAAAGGGGCCCATTTGAAAAAAGGATTGAGGGCACATTTGTAATTTTATGTGATGTTCAGTTACCTATGAACTGAACTTTATTGATAAAGTGTGCTGTTTTTACCTCAGAGTAACTGTGAACATTACAAATTGTATTTATTATGATTGACTATAAAGTAATATAGGTCAAACATTTTTTAGTCTTAACATCAACTGGATTGTGCAAGTCACATTATTCTTCCTTTATTAGTAATTTATAAGATGATGTGAATGTGATAAACAGAGACCTACCACCTGTGAACTACACAGCAGTTTTAAGAAAATCCATGCTATTAGGTGTTTGGGATTAGGTAGGAACTTTACTACAAAGTTATTAAGTCTGGCTCCTGGGCTTCCATTGCTCCAGTCTTATAGTATGAGACCGAGGGGACACACAGGGACTGACTTGTGTCCTCTAGGAGCTTATATTCTGAAGCAACCTAAGCCACATGCTGTTTGGCATATGGGCAGGGAAGGGGAAGAGGAAGAGTTAAGTTTATGTATTATAATTTGGTGCCTTGCTGTGGTAATGTGGAGGTGGTGGGACCTGTAAGAGGCAGGGCCTGTTGGAGGTTCTTAGGTCAATTGGATGTATGACTTCAGAGGGGATGTTGGGACCTCAGCCTCTCTGTCTTTCCTAGTTTTCTGAGATGTGATCTTTTCTTCTCCACATATTCCTGCCATCCACTATGAGGCTCTCACCATAGCCCAGCTGATATTGGTGTCATGCCCTTGAATTTCCTGAACTGTGAGATAAATAAACATTTTTTTCTTTACAAAGTTAGCCTGCCTCAGGTATTTCTTTATAGCAATGAAAAATAGATTAATAAAGAGTGTAAACTCAGTAAACATTTATTGAGCATTTATTGTAAGCAGACAACATTGTAACTGATTTTCACGTGTAGTGGGACTAAATTAAGACTAAAGAAAGTCATATAATTTCCTCAAGTTCATACAGCTAGGTAGGAGGTAGGTGAGTTGGCACTGTGGCTCTAGGGCCTGCTTTCTTCACTGCCTTCTACATGGAAGTTTTTCTCTCTTAGCCTGGGCAGGGGCTCAGGCAGCTTGGTATTAGAACTGTTGGAATGCACTTGAAATTTTCACGACATTTTTCATGTGAGTATAGTTGTTCCTCTATATACCAGGGTTTTGCATCCGTGGATTCAACCAACCATTAAATCAAAAATATTTGAAAAATTTGCATCTGTTCTGACCACATACAGACTTTTCTATTTATTATTCTCTAACACATACAACAACTATTTATGTAACACTTGCATTGTGTTAGGTGTAAGAAACATAGGGATGCTTTCAAGTATATGGCAGGATGTCCTAGGTTATATGCAAATACTATGCCCTTTTATATAAGACTTGAGCATCTGTGGGTTTTGGTATCCTTGCATGGCAGAGGATGGGTGTCCATAAATCAGCCCCCCTCGAAGTACCAAGGTCCAATTAAGTAAATGGGTACTAAAAAGTGCTCCTTGGCCACTGCCACATTAAAGTGGGGGCCTTAAGCAGGCTGGCTGATGCTCCCTCCTTCTCAAGGACTCAGTTCTGCCAAGTTACCATTAGAGAGAAGGCTAATGACTGGAAAGAGAACTATGTTGTGTGCTGAGCCCCTGTCCCCATCCTACTCCAATGCCCTTACTCTGTTCACTGAGGTGGTCTTCAGACTTTGATGCTCTTCATCAAGTGACCATAAGTGGATTTCTAGGCATCCTTGTTACTCAGCCCCATGGTGTCGCTTTTTGCCACGATCCTATTTCCTTTTGAAGAGGTTACTTAGGATTTATTGTTTACCAAGTGCCTGGGAAGTGAGACTCAACCCAGCACACATTGGGCCACAAGTAGCTTTTAACTTATGGACTTCAATTGGGCAAAGTCCCTGGATGATATTAACTATTAGGGATTTATTTCTTCTTTTATGGTAGACTGAAGAAAAGGAAAGATTTTTAGGTTTGATGACTGCGTTGTAGATAGCAAGTATCAGGGAGTTTCCCCCTGATATTTCCTACAAATTGAATTAAGGATGGTATATTAGTCAGTCTTTCATTACTATAACATTTGTGAGGCAGGCTATTTTATGAAGAAGAGATGTTTGTTTTGGTTTGTTTATCTGCAGGTCCAAGATAAGGAGCCTCTTCTACCAATAGCCTTTTTATTGACAGAATCCTGCAGTGTTGCAGGGCATCACATGGCAAGAGACAGCATGCATGCTTGTGTCAGTATGGTCTTCTCATAAAGTCACCAGGATTTAATTATGCTGGCTACACCCTAGCAATCTTATTTAATCCCAATCACTTCCCAAAAACCCCACCTGTAAATACCATGGTTGGATTAAGTGTCCATCCTTTTTTTCTTGGTACTGGGGATTGAACTCAGGGGCACTTGACCACTGGGCCACATTCCCCAGCCATTTTTTTTTTTTTTTGTATTTTATTAGAGACAGGGTCTCACTGAGTTGCTAAGTGCCTTGCCATTGCTGAGGCTGGCTTTGAACTTGCGATCCTTCTGCCTCAGCCTCCCAAGTGCTGGGATTACAGGTGTGTGCCACCTGGCAAGTTTCCATCATTTTTAATCCATTTATAAAAGACTTTGAGGATTAAACTCCTCTTTGAATTCAGAGGGGACAGGCCATGGTAAAACCATAGCCAATGGCTTCTTATTTTGGAGGCTGTAGCCCCCTGTAGTTATGTTGTGGTATCACTTCAAATGCTTCAGGTGTTTTGATGAGTCTAAAAAGCCCAGCTCTAATTGAACCTCATTTCTGAGTGTCTGCAAACTATCTGGGCACATTTACTTGTAACAGGACTGAATTTACAGCATAGAATCACAAGGCTCACCAAAGCCTCATGCTTGATTTACTCCTCTTTAGTTACCATCTCAAAATTCTTTATTTTTGACCAAGGTGTTTTGTGTTTTCATTTTGTTCTGGTCCCTACAATGTACATAGTTGGTCCTGATTTCTAGTGCTAAAGTACAGATGTGGCTGGCACCTGAGTCTGTAATCTGCTGGCTTCCTGACCATCTCAATCACCATTTTATTGTGGACTCTAGGCTGGTGCCTGGTAGAGGGGACTGTGTACCAGATACAGTGGAGAGTGTTTTATTTGCCTCACCTTCCAACAATTTAATACTTCCAATGGTCCTGCTAACCAGGTGTTACTTATTTATAAAAGACTTAGCAACTTAGAAAACAGTGAACTTGAGTCCCTGAAAGATTGAGTGTCTACCATTGTCCTGTAACCAGTGGAGGGTCAGGGCTAGGGTACTAGCCTAGCATTCCTGATTTCAAGCCCATGCTTGTGAGCATTGTTAGGTGTGATGTGCCTTATATAAATAATAATTGTGAGAGAAGCTGAATGAGTTATAGATACAATGCTGGAAGTTGACAGGTCATTTGATTACTGCTGTTACCTGGTTCTCTGGAAAGGCCCTCTGGGAACTTAGTGACAGCGCAGTTCCTGCTGGGGACTTGCGTGGGTTTGTGCCTGGAGGTAAGAGTTTGCTCTGATTTTGCTGTCACCCACTCTCCTTGACTTTTTGCATAAATGTTAGCATTCTGTGCTTTTGCTCACAGCCCAAGGTACCTACATGGTTTTGATGGTATTTTGATAATAATATTGAAACTTGGGTTTTCAGGACAATCTCATTTATTCACTTTATTTTACCTCAGTTTGCTGAGAACTGTTCTGACCTGTGAACTGCTTCCCTCTGGCTAAGGATGTCTACTAATTGTGTCTATGTCTCAGAGAGAGACAGAGAGAAAAGAGAGAGAGAGAGAGAGAGAGAGATTCTTTTTCTCTGCTGGATAGCTGCTTCTCCTATTCCCATGGAAAGCACAACAATCAGGAGCCATTTCAGGACCACAGAAGAGGCACAGAAGGCCTGCACCTGTTCTGAATCACTCTAAATATGGAGTCAGGAGGCAAAACATAATAAGATTTTTTTTGAAGTTTTATTTTTAGTTATGAGTTACTACAAACATTCAGAAAAAGTACAGAAAATAATGTAACAGACGTTTGAGTACCCCCTGATTCCACAGGTATTAATGTTTTGCTATTTTTAACATCAATACTCTGGTGCTTTTTAAAAAAAGAAATTTCAAGGCCACAGCTAAAGCCTCCTGCTTCCTCCTCCTCTGCTTCTCTTGATGTTGATAGCCATCTCTAAGTTAGTGGGTATCATTCTCTTGTATGCTTTTACATTTTTATGATATGTATATGAATGCATACATAAACTATATGTGGTAGTGGGTTTTTTTTGGGGGTGGGGTGGGGGGTGTAATGGGGATTGAATCAGGGGGACTTGATCACTGAGCCACATCCCAGCTGTGTTTTGTATTTTATTTAGAGACAGGGTCTCACTAAGTTGCTTAGCACTTTGTTTTTGCTGAGACTAGCTTTGAACTCAAGATCCTCCTGCCTCAACCTCCTGAGCTGCTGGGATTACAGGTGTGTGCCACCATGCCTGGCTTGTAGTAGAGTTTTGTATGTGTTGAAAATTTTACTGACATTGCAACATACTGCCTTTATCTTTTTGAAACTCAACTTTTCCTCCCTGATAATGTTGAGATTAACAAATATTACTTCATGTAGATCAGATATTTGTTTCATATTTCTGGTTTTATTTTGCCACTTTTTTGTTATCTGGATTTTGTGAGAAGCTCAAAGAAGGTAATGTGTTAGTTTTGAGGTGTGTTTACTAGCTTTTAGCACTACATGTGAATCATATGCTACTTAGTGGAATTTTATTATGTATAGGTCAGCTTTTATTATGACTTATCTGTTTTATAGTTTATAAATAACTTTCTAATAACATGGAATGAATATGTGCATATTTCCTTGACCATGTAAGAACTGAGATTATTTTGATAACATGTTTAATAAAAAATTATTAAAATAAAAGCTTAGCAAAGGAAATTTGGAAAGTGCAACAAAGCACAGTGAACAAAATATCTGTAATCCAGCAACCCACCGATGAACAGTAAAATTAGTTTTAGTATGTTGTCCTATAGTGTGTATGTAGCCTACTCATCCATGTAGAAAATCAACCTGGTGTCATAATATTGTATCATGATCTACTTTTTGCATTTACAAACTTTTACATTTTAATTTCTCTCCTGCAATGTGAATTTTTTGCATCATACTGGTAAACTGTTGTTTACTCACCCACTTTTTCCTTGAATATTCTCTTTGCTCTAATTTTGGCTGTTTTAAGTAATGCTGCATTGAATATTGTATAGAAACACTTTCAGACTTAAAAAAAAATCTGTACATAGTTTTCGACTGTGTAAAAGTAAAACAGGTTTCTTTGTTGTGTAGCTTTTAACATGTGACTGTACATGGTAGATCTCCAAAAAGGAGGTTGTTGTCTGCATATAATTAAGTTCCAGAAGTAGATTTGTTGGATCAGAAAAAATACCTTCATTTTAAAGCTCTTGATATTGATTACATAAGTTAATATTTGTAATGCACTTAGAATAGTGCCTGGACATTATCAGCCACTGTTTGTTAAGATGTAGTTATGTCATAAAATGGATGATAGCGATGCTAATTAATATTTATTGAAAAGTTACTCTTTGCTTGATTCTGTGGGAAGTGTTTAACAGGCATTCACTCTTGGTTTGTTCTTTCATCAACCCTGTTAGAGGGTGTAGGAGCTATTATTATTTCAGTTTTATGGTTGAGGAAACCAAGGGTGGGGAGAGTGGAGTCATCAGTCCTGGCTTCTTCAGTTGTTAGAAGGGTTGGTAACATGGCTGTGGCCTTAATCTGTACATATTTTTATTCTTGTGATAGAGAAGAGAAAGAACTGTGTTGGATCTCCTGTCCCAAGTATTCCACCTGTTATCTGTGTGATATCAAGTGTTTCTCAAAGTTAGTCCATGGCAACATGGAAAAATCAGTAAATGGTAGAAGACTTATGTGCCTGTATCTTGTAACCATGCCCAAATGCAGATGTAGAACAGATCCATTGCTCCAGAGGCCACCCTGTGTCCCATCTCAGGCAGTATCACCACAGATGAGTTTTGCCTGATTTTTTTTTTTTTTTTTGGTACCGGGGATTGATATCAGGGGCACTCGACCACTGGGCCACATCCCCATCCCTTTTTTGTATTTTATTTAGAGACAGGGTCTCACTGAGTTGCTAAGTGCCTTGCCATTGCTGAGGCTGGCTTTGAACTTGTCATCCTCCTGCCTCAGCCTCCCAAGTGCTGGGATTACAGGCGTGCGCCACTGTGCCCGGCTTGCCTGATTTTTAAACTTCACAAAAGTAGAGTTTTATATGTGTGTGTGTGTGTGTGTGTGTGTGTGTGTGTTTATATATGTATATATGTGTATTATATATATGCATATATGTGTATATGTGTATATATACACACATATACAGATTATATATATGTACATATATGCATATATAGATATATATAATATACATATATAATAAACAAAGTATTTATTATACAAATTCTTTTTTGTGTCATTTCTTTTCATTCATTCAGTCTGCCTATGGGATCCATTCATTTTGTTGCATGAATTAGTTCTTTTTTGTTGCAATTTAATATTATATTGTTTGACTATACCATGGGCATTTAGATTGTTTCCAGTTTTTGAATATTTGGAATAATGCTGCTACAAACATTCTTACATGTGTTTCAGTGGAAATAAGCAATCATTTCTGTTGGATACATACCAAGAGTGGAATTTCAGGGACATGGGTATATATGTACATTTAGGTTCACTAAACACTGCTAAGCATTTTCCCAAAGTGGTTGTACCAATTGAACTCTCACCACTAGTGTTAGAGACTCCCAGTTATTCTGTATCCTTACCAATACTTCATATTGTCAATCATTTTATTTAGCCATTCTGATGGGCGTGTATACCAAAGAGACTTGAAGTTGCTCAGAGCTACTTCCAGATGTTCAGGCATGAGAACAAAGTAGTAGAAGAGAATTATACGACAGCCTTTAAAAAAATTTGGAGAAGTTATTGGCTTATTTTGAAATACCTCTGTTATATTATTCAGTTGTATGACTCATTTGAAAATTTTGATGTCCTGCAGAGGTACTTTGGGAGACAGTTGACCTGATTCTGTTCCTGGCTTTGATATGTAGTGTGGGAAATGGGCAAACCAATAAATGTCACTCACCTTGGTTTCTTCATCTATAAAAATGATGGGATTAGGGGGTTGGGGATTATGGCACAGTGGTAGAGCACTTGCCTAGCATGTGTGAGGCACTGGGTTCAATTCTCAGCACTGCATATAAATAAATAAAATAAAGGTCCATTGTCAACTAAAAAAAAAAAAAATTTAAAAATGATGGGATTAGTTAGATAATATCAACTCTTTTATTTAAAAAAAAGTCCTCATTTCATATCCTTTTTGGTATAGTATCATTGTCTTCATTCTCTTTCTTAATTCTGTGATTAAAATGATTATAACATTGCCTTTACATAATTTATCATTTATTACTCAACTACTATTTTTTAAAAAATAAGCTTTTGTGTTTTGGTGCTGTCCTGGGCACTAGGGATATACAAGTGAATAAGACCCTGATCAATCCTCAAGTTACTTTTGTATAATGAAAAAGAAGCAATAGAAGTTTGGAATAGCATAGGATATCAAGAGAGAAATACAGGTTATGAAGGCAGCACATGAAAGGGGAACTTAACCTTCACTTGAGGGCCAAAGAGCATTTCCCATAGGATTCCTTTTAGATCTGCAGCCTTGAAGTTGAGAAGAGTTGGCCCAGTGACAGGCAGGGCCCCGGCCAACAGGGAACAGCTGTGCAGAGGCTTGGAGGTAAGTAACCTCATGACTTCAAGGACTCTGTGTGACTGTGGTGGGGTTTGGAACAATGCCTAGATACGAGGCTGCAGAGCCCAGCTAGGGTCACATCATGGAAACCTTAAAAATTAGCCTGGGGGCTGGGGTTGTGGCTCAGCAGCAGAGTGCTCGCCTAGCATGTGCACGGCCTGGGTTCGATCCTCAGCACCACATGAGAATGAAGGTATCGTGTACAACTAAAACAAATAAATATTAAAAAAAAAAATTAGCCTGGAGTGACATGGTCAGATCTGGTGCCATGTAGAGAAAGATCAGAAAGGAAGGATCACTGCATCAAGGCTGTTTAGGATGATGTCCTGATGAAGAATGAGACGATGGTCTTCACAACCTGGTTAGGGCAGGAAGGATGTAGGAATGTGGATGGATTTAGTAACATTTGAAAATCATCAGAATTTTGCAATTGGGCATGGAATATGAGAACAGAAGTGATCTTCGGGATAATTCCCAGGCTTGGAGGTTGAATATTATTCTGATTACCTGTTACCAAGTAACAAATGACCTCAAAAAAGTGGCTTAACACAATAACAGGAATTTATTTCACGCATAGATCTGGAGGTTGACAGAGTCAACTAGGCATTTCTTGCCCAAGATCCCTCAAGAAGTTATACTTAGATGGTGGCTAGGTGCATTTTCTTCACACGTCTGGCACCTGGGGGGAACTTTGCAACACCTGGGCACTGGACAAGTAGTCTCCTGGGGCATCTCTGTGTGGTTGTTCTGTGTGATGGCTTCAGGGTAGCTGTGAAGGAGCCCCAATTAGGGAGCTGGCTATTGCGGTCAGCTGGAAGCCATAAGTTCCACCTGATAATAAGTATGTATGTGACGCACCTGTAAATGCACGTGAGGCACCCGCAAAGCTAAAGGTATATAACTGGGTGAAAGCGGTCGGAGTCAGGAGAAGAATGAATTCATTCAGTCAGTCATGCAGTCGCTCGGTCGGAAGAAGAGTTCGGGTCGGAGAAGAAGAAAAGAATCAGAGCAGCCAGAATGTAGGCAGAGCGGTTACAGAAGAGAAACCAGATAGAAGAAGTAATTCCTGGTCAGAGTCAGGCCGAGGCTCCCGAGGAAGAAAGAAGAAAGAAGAAAGAACAAAGAAGAAAGAAGCTCTAAAAGCTAAGCTCTCTCTCTCTCTAAAGAAGAAATCTCTCTCTTTCAAGCTCTCTCTCTTTCTCTCTAAGCTCTAAGAAGAATCTTTCTTTCTCTCTCTAAGCTCTCTCTAAGAAAGTAGAAGTAAAAGTAGTAATAGCTTTACTCTGCCTCCGAGAGTTTTCCTCCCGCGGCGTTTGTGGCTGGCCACGATAGGCAGCTTACATAGCTGGACTTCTTCTATGGAGGCCGAAGGTAATAGAGCAGTGTACCAAGGAAATTGGGTAGAAACGACCTGGTCTTTTCTAACCTACCCCTAGTGGAGGTGCATATCCCTTCTACTGTGTTTTTTCATCATGATAGTCACAAAGGCATGCTCAGGTTCAAATGCAGGAGGCTGACATCTCTTGGTTGGGAGGAAGGTTGAAGAATTTGTGGGTATGTTTTCAACGCACTCCAAGCATGGAGGTGGCTAATGGGGTCGCGAACTGTAATGGGTAACACCTAAAGGAATAGGGTGTTGGGAGGAAAAGTGAGGCATTGGATTTTGGAGTGACTGAATTGGAGCTACTTGTATAAAATCAAGCTGAGATATTTTAAGTAGATGAAACAGATGAGGGTTGTAGATGTAGTTAAAAATAGTACCTTTTATTGTTACTTGCTATATATTGTACCATACTATATTATCATCACTTGAGAAACAGTGCTAAGTATTTTTCATACATTATTCATTTACATTATCATTTTAGAGACTAGAAAACAGATTTTCATGCCCAAGATGTGAAAGAGCCAGAATTTGAACTTGGAGCTGGCTAATGTCTGAGCTTACTTTCCTCTCCATTCAGGCAGTGTCAGAAGATAACCTACGTTGGGGCTGGAGTTGTGGCTCCGTGGTAAAGCACTTGCCTAGCGTGTGTGAGGCACTGGGTTCAATTCTCAGCATTGCATATAAATAGATTAACAAAATAAAGGTCCATCAATATCTAAAAGAAAACAAAAGAAGATAACCCATGTGTGAGTATTGGGTCATGCAGTGTAGGAATGAAGAACCCTGAGGAAACCCAGAGCCTCAGTCACTACTAGCACATAATAGGTATGGGAGTTTTCATGGCATCACCAACCTCAAAAAGGAGTGTGGAAGAAAGAACTGAAAGGTTAGAAGAAAACCAGGAGAGTGTAGGGTCAAGCAGGCTGAGGACACAGACTATTTCTGTGTCGCGAAAATATAAGGGGTTGGGGTCTTTAACCTCCCTGTACCCGGGATGGCCCTCTTTTGTCCAGCAAAAGAGGCCGGAAAGGTCCATCCCAATGAAGAGGCTAGATTGGGAGAGGAAGAAAGAGAGAGAAAGTGAACAAGAAAGAGAGAGAGAGATGTATGGTTGCCTCATTTTCTAGAGGATGCCTCCACTCGCAAGACTAAACCATTAGCCCAATCTGCCGAGAAGTTCATGCCCCACGTTGGGCGCCATTTTGTCGCAAAAATATAAGGGGTTGGGGTCTTTAACCTCCCTGTACCTGGGATGGACCTCTTTTGTCCAGCAAAAGAGGCCGGAAAGGTCTACCCCAACGAAGAGGCTAGATTGGGAGATGGGAGGCCACAGATATTCCCTCCACCCACCTTTAAAAGGCTCAGGAACATACTGGGGAGTCCAGTCAAAGGGTGCAGGAGCTTGTTGAGAAGGTGGACAATGCTTTATAATGGCCATAGCCAGTCAGTGACCAGCAGGGTGGTTCTAGTTCTCACAGCCACGCCCCCTGCTTAGCCTAGGTCAGGTAACAGGGCGTGGTAATGTGGCAAGCAGCCAGAAAGCCAGAGCTTTTCCATTTCCTTGGCAGACAGTGTAAGGTCCCAACATTTCTGGAAGGAGGAAGTGGCCCATTTTGTTCAATAGTGCCCAGAGAACATGGCAGATAATTGTGAAAATGACCACTGATTTTCATCAGCAGTGACCTTGGGTGGAGAGCGTGGGGGTGCAGGTTAAGGAGTCGGAGTGGTGAAGCACTATTGCCGCCATTCTTGGAAGACTTTTCATCATGGAAGGGAAGGAAGATGGCGGGAACAGGAGGGGCAGGAAGATTGGGGGTGGTTTCCTCCTGAAATGGGATTAGAGATGGTTGAATGCCATTGAAGTAGAATGTGAGGTCTTCTTGAATATGACTGAAATATGGGGAAAGGAGGGATTGAGCGGAGTAAGATGGAAAAGGCTACAGTGAAGGAGGGTGAGGGGTGACCAGGGAAAGAGAAGGGTTGGTTGCTGTGTGTGCTGTTAAAGTTATTTCAACTTAACAGTGACACAGATCTAAGTTGAGATTTTATTTTCTTCCAACCCTTGTAACTATCTAGACGTAGTTTCAAGAAGGCTGTGGTTTTTCTAAGGTGACTTGATGGGCAGACAGTGGGGTCAAGGACTTAAGGATACTGGTAAGAAAATGGTTGAAGTGATAGCGAGATCTGGGATAATGGAAAGGAAGGGGTGGGGCAAATAGAAAGTAGAACATGCAAGGGACCCATGTTCTGATGAGACTGTGCAGTAAGTGTCAGGAGTACCTGTCAGAAAACATGAGGGAGAAAAGGTCCAGTGTGGTCAGACAATAGGATTTAAGATTACCAGTTCCCCGAGGGGAGTCTCCAGTGTGTGGCAGGCAGCGAGTAAAAGATGGGCAAGTCAGGAGATGGGAGAAAAAATATAGCCACGATCATCCTCATGGATAGTGAGGTCACCAAGACCATGGCTGGGCTTGGGTTGGAGTGAAAGACTGACCAGGGATCAGAAATATAGTGAACAAGGCAAGGTCTGCCAATGGACATCATAAACAAGGGGCAGCAGAGGACACTGGATAGAGTACATTCTCCAAAGTCTTCAAAGGAGTAGAGCGTGGGATTGAGGCTGAGAATTACAGCATTTGTCTAGCATGCATGAGGACCTGGGTTCAGTCCCCAAACAAAACAAAATAAGGGGAGAGGAGTTTAATCTGGGAGTGGAAGAAGAGTGAGGAGTGGTCCAGGGTGATCTTGAGGGATTGAGTTAGGCACAGGTAGAGAGTACATTTAACAGACTTTTTGTGGGTGTAGAGGAGTTTGCTCCTGATTGAGTGCTGTTGGCTTTGGGGTGAAGGGCTTGGCGCTACTCTTCTGTGTAACATTGGCAGGTTACTTAACTTCTAAGCATCTCTCCTTTCTCTTCTGTAGAGTGGGGATAGGAAAAGGAACTACCTCTTGGGTTTGCTTTGACAATATCTTATATGGATTCTTAGAATAGTGGCTGGAACCTCTTTTTCTGGTACCTCTTCTTGCTGTCTTTCATAGCAGAAGAGACCAGTGTTTCTGTGGCAGGTGCTTTGTAAGGGGCCTTCCTTGTTTGATCTTCACAATGACCCCATGAGGTAGGGGGTACTAGTATGCTCTCCGTTTTTCCCCCAGTGTCAAACCTGAGATACAGAAAGATGAAGAAACTTGTTTAAGGAAATTAAATTAGTAAGTAGCAGAAATCTGGCTGGAAAGGCTTTCCTTGTAACCAGTCCTGCACAGGAATGTACCAGCACCACTGTGGCTTCATGGAAAGGCTTGGGAGGGCGAGGACCAGGAGAGCTTGGCTTGGGAGAAGATGCCCAGAGAAGCATAGTAGGGTAAAGATGACCTTAGCATGGGAGGTGTTTTCCTAGAAAAATATTCTCTCATTTCCCTGGCTGGGAGCCTGGGGAAAGGTTAGGCCCAAGATAGTTGTGCTGTGGAGAATTTTCATTCTAGTGACTAAACCCAGAGGCCATTTGTTTGATTCTTAAAGCTCTGTTCTTTTCTGTGGAGAGGGGTTACACTTCAGGGGAGTTCTGATCTCTGGGGAATAGGCATCCTGGACTCTCTCAAGAGACTCGGTTGCTGCCTGGTTTTGCCACACAGCCTGATGTCTTCAGAGGTCTCCCTGGGTTTGAGTCCCTGCTGACACGGGCTCCCGGGGCAGAGAACTGGTGGTGTGAATGCTGAGTCTGGAAACTGACAGAGACCCAGGCTGAGGCCTTTCAACTGGCCTGAAAGCTGGTCGAAGGTGTGTGCTGGAGCACTGAGTGTGTTTCCTTGTAGGCAGCCCGTTGGGGCTGCTTTGTTAGAGCAGCCTCTGAAGTTAGCCTCTTGTAATGTCTGGAGCAATTGTATAATAATCTGAATGTGTTAGTAAGCTAAAATGGCCTCTGTGATCCTGACTTCTAGCTAATTAAAATGATCAGTGAGCACAGTATAGAAGAAGTAATTTCCCTTTTTCTCTCTTTTTTTAAAGCTTTCTCCTCTTCTTGTCTTTAACTACAAAAGCTGACCTGAGGCTCCTTCCAGGGCTGGCTCTGGGGCTGCCTTAGACACTTATGCCTTTGAAGCACTGCACAGAGGTGCCTCTCCAAGGGGCAATCGGGGCTGAAATCCAGCCCCTGCTCAGCTTGCCAAGGCCTCCTTTGTGAATGGGCACAGAGGTGCCTAATGGGTTAGCTGTGACCCTGCCTCAGTCCTTTGTTCCTGCCTGTTACAGGATAAAGCACACTGTCACGTGCCCGGCTGGGTTGTAGGCCTCTTAGTAGAGTAATGATGTTTTAGTCTTTGAAGAACCGTATATGTAATAGTGATCGAATAAGGTTATATTGCCTAGTGAGGTCGTAGTTTCCAATTTGTGTAAATACATTGTGTGATGTTCACAAAATGATAAAATCACCCAAGTATGAATATGTCAGAACGTATCCTCCTGTATAATTGATGCTCTACTGTGTATGTGTGTGTGTGTGTGTGTGTGTATGAGAGTGTGTGTGATTTAAAAGAAAGCCTAGTGCTGTAAGTACTAGAAAAGTGTTTGCTACTATTGAATTGGGACTTAGTGTATAAAACAAGGACTTATGTTACTGTTGTTAACAAAAGATTCCATTCAAATTATGCTCATTTTTCCGTACCAGCCTTTCAAAAATCTTTCTGCTTCCACCTCATAAGCATAGTGCAGAGTTACTGGGTTAAAGATATTGGAGCTGCTTGTTGGTGTTTTAAGTGGCAGCTATTTCTGATTTACAGGGGTGAAAGGTCCTGGCATGGCATACGGTGGCCCACATCCGTCCTCAGGCCTGTTCTGCTTACAGCTGTTACATAAGTTTGGGTGAATGAGGCGGCTCACTTTCACCTGAGTAGGCAAGTTTTCTGAGGTCTTGCTCTAGAATTATGATCGGAACTCTCAGCTCCTCTTTTGTTGGAATCAGACGGCTTGAAAGTCAGGTTTCTGCTTTTGAGGACTTCTTCCCCTAGTACATGATTTATTAGCCTGCTCTTTTATCCCTTCTTCCTTTTTGGATGTTTCCTGAGAGGCAGTCTTTTGCAAAGGAAAGAGCACTGGGCTGATTTATGGGATAATGTTGCTGTTCTTCAGTTTCCTGAACTCAACTGATGCTTTTTTCAAGTCACTGTGCTAGATGTAGAAAACCTCTGTTGATTATTGGATTTCTCTTTCTCTTGTTTCATTTTATAAAGAAGTACTGCATTTCTATATGGTTCATCAGTAATATTTTTTTCAGTGTAACTTAATTTTCCCAATGTTTTGGTTTTCAAGTTCATATTTTAAAGACAAGTCATTTAGACAGAATCATTTATTACTCCTGGGTTTTCTTTGCATTCCTGATTTTTTTTTTTTTTTTTTTTTTTTTTTAAGACTCTTTCTGACCTGGCCTTGGGATTTAGGTAGGATTGCTTTTTGAGCCAGGGGTACATACCAACTTTATTATTTCTATGCGTGCAGGCTGTCATTTTTCTGCAGCCTAAGTGTGTAGGAAATAGATTCCTGTGCTAGCGATGTTTTAATTTTCTCCCAAATATGTCTTCATTTGGGGACATTGGATAGCTATATTGATCATCTTTGGAAATACCCGTAGATGGATATTTTTCACTTCTTGTCTTTTCAGAGTTATTAATTCTTTATAAAAAGATCTTTAATAACGGACATAAGATGCCTGATTATGAAGAAATGATGGAGATGAAGAATCAAGATTTAAAACAAACTCATTGAAGATTTGCTTCTTTCTCCATCTGTCTTAAAGCTGTTCTTTTCTGTTCCCCAAATTCAGTGTCTTAAAAGTTCATCTCTGAGGCAATGATGATTTATCCCAGTTGTTTTATTACATTATTGCAGGGTGATATTAAAACAACAATAACAGCAGCAACAACAACAGATGAATATGCTCAAAGATTGGATATGGAAAAGGTGATCAAAATTAACAGGGACTTTGTTTTTCTAATTATATTTTAATCAGTGCTTATTATCCAAAATGAAACATGTAACTCTAGGTCCTTGATTTTAATTCTGGTATACCATCCTGTGTTAAAATACCTTACTACAGCATGAAAAAAATCTGCTGGGTTTTAAAACATTCTATGAAGGTTGGAGTTGGATTAGTTTTGTCTTGGAGAAGAAAAACCCTACCCATTCCTCCAACTACTTGTTCTTTCTTTCTGCCTGACTTTTCTCTCAAGAAATATTTCTTGATTCTTGAGAGCTTAATGTTGGCGTTTGGGGGTCTCAGATAATACAGGGATTATTCTTGTAGCTACTGAGACTGTAGCCTGTAACATTGAATATAATGTATATCTTGTGTGAAAATCCCAAATGATGTGATGGGCCAGGGAACAACAGGGTGAACAACCTTTTTCTGAAAAGCTTCAGCTAGTAAAGACTTCAGGCTTTATGGGTCATGCGCTATGTCTCAACTACTCAGCTCTGCTATTGTAGTTCAAAAGCAGCAGTAGATAATAAGTAAACAGATGGTCACAACTGTGTTCCAATAAAACTTTGTTGGCAAAAACAGGTATTGGACTGGATTTGACCTGCAGATTGTAGTTTGCCAACCACTGGGGCTTCTCAAAGAAGAAAGGCAGTATTGCATTATATTTCTCTTTGGGCTGAGTTTTGTAGAATTTTCCAAAATTTTATGAAGAAGGAGAAGTACAACTTTTTGGATTGAGATGTGTGTAGGAATACATCTATCCCCTATCTTTAGTTATGAAAAGGCATAAACACTCTTCTGTGACCCTCCAGAAGACAGACTTTCTGTGGGGGGTTCCAGTCTTGAGAAGGCAGATGCTGGTTGCAGGGTGAGGCTTACTTAAGCTGTGCTCATCTGCCTCAAGTAGGAAATGGCAAAGCAGAGTCTGGTTCTTCCTTAGGGATGTTATCGAAGGGTTCCTGCGTGAGTGAGAGGTTGAACTGGATGCAAGGTTCCTCTCAATGTTCTCCCTCCTCAGTCAGTCCTCACACATCAGGCAGTCTCTCCTCACTTTACCATGAGTTATTTAAAAATCACTGAGGTATAGGGGAAGATTTCAAATATTTCTTTTTATTTATTTAAGCAGTAGAGTACTGTTTTCCAGCTAACTTTGTGCAGAGCTATGAAGCAAACAGTTGATCTTTGATTGTATGTGATATTTAGAAATTTGTATTTATGATCTGTACTTATGTGTTATTACATATCATTATCACCTAGGATAAAAAACTATTTTGATGGACACAAAAGCTGAATTGAGACGTGCCTGAAAACTGAAGACCTATCTTCCAGTTTATTTGATATTTTCATTTTATTCTTTTTGGTATGGCATTGAAAAAAAAACCACGAGGATTCTGATGGAATCATAGCTATAAATGTTACAGATTATAAAGCAGCTTACTGTGCAATCTTGAGTTAATCTTCAGTCAGAAGGCAAAACATAGGTTTTATTCTGAGGTTCAAACTGCTTCCCCCCCAAAGTTACTCTGGCAGCACAAGTTAACGTGTGGGTGGTTTCTAGTGTTTAAATTTTACATGCAGTACATTTGAATATGTTTGTCTTCATTTCAGTCCCTAAAATAATTAAAATTCACTTTTCATTTTAAAAACTTTTATTGAATATCCAATTGCTCCTGGACAACCCCATCTAGAGTGTAGCATTTGATAAGTACTCATTTAGAATTGGATTTGGGCGGAAGTTGGAGTTCTGGCTGTCTTTGGGGGTATTTGTCTTTAGCAAGTGTAATGACAGTGGCATGGCTATTCATATGAGTTGTGGAGTTTGGGGTATCAGATGCTGAAGGGAGGTGCAAGGAATCTCCTCTGAATCCAGGACCCAGGGGGGAGCCCAAGAAGATCTTGGGGAAACTAGGGATTATGGTAGGGGTTGAGTACTTTGTATATAACCAGAGATAAGTAAAAAAGTGCTCTATAAGTATAATATGAAATGTAATGCATTCTGCTGTCATTTCTAACAACTTAGAATAAAAAATAAAAATAATAAAAAGATTGCTGGCAGACTTTAAATAGTCTTAAGAAGGAGGTGATAGGACCTGACTTCTGTGTCGAAAACTTGCTGTGGCTGCCAAGTGGAGGACAGATTAGAAGGAGCCCAGAAGGGAACCAGGGTGCCTGTGGGGGGAGGGGAATCCCCCTTGCAGCAGTGGATATGGGTGGCCTGGCTTAGGTGTCAGTAAGTGTGAGCAAGTAGTACTTTCAGCTCTTCACCTCTGAGGGCCTGTTGTTGAAAGTTCAGGGAGAGCAGCTTTAAGGTCACTTCCCAAATGGCTTGATCCCAGGTCTGTCTTACCCAAGCTTTCACCTTCCTCACAGTGAAAAAAACAGAGGAAAAGTCTAGACTGTTGGGGCTGTAGTCGTAGATCAGTTGTAGAGCACTTGCCTAGCATGTGTGAGGCACTGGGTTTGATCCTCAGTACCACATAAAAATAAATAAATAAAGGCATGAAAAATACAATAACAAAAGAAAAATTTAAAAAAGAGTCTAGGTTGTCTAATTTATAAACAAATGGTAAGTTTTAGGACATGTTTTTCTACAGCCAGTGATTTCTACAGTGGTACAGTGATTTTTGTAAGTTAATAGGAAAATCCTGATTTGGTAAAAAGGGTTCAGCCATGTGAATATTTTGAGAACTTTAAAAAAGATTTGGCAAGATAGGTATCATGTTCAAGGAAGAGACTTCCGATGGTAAGTTCAAGGTGAGAATACCTAAATGATGTTTTCTAAGGGTTTAGCAGAAGGACAGTGCTGAAATTTGTGTTGATTAAGTTATATCAAAAGCTGAGGGCTGGGGTGGTGGCTCACTGGTAGAGCACTTGCTTAGCATGTGCGAGGCCCTGGCTTTGATCCTCAGCACCACATAAAAATAAATAAATAAATAAATAAAATAAAATAAAGGTATTGTGTCCATCTACAACTAAAAAAATTAAAAATAAACATCTGAGGCACACTCTCATTATGTATCTCCACAAGACATTAATTAAAAATAAATTACAAGTAAATAGCAGAAAGATCAGTTGAATAGTAGAGGAAAGGGGAAGTACTGGGGACTGAATTAGAGCAAATTATATTTCATGCTTTTGTAATTATGTCAAAATAAATCATTATGTATGACCAAAAAGAGATTATAAAAAAAGAAATTATAGGATCTGGGGTTGTGGCTCAGCGGTAGAGCGCTTACCTAGCATGTGCACGGCTCTGGGTTTAATCCTCAGCACCATAAAAAATAAATAAATAAAATAAAAGTGTACAACTACAACTAAAAAAAATATAAAAAAAGCAAAGGAGAATGGAGAAAGAATCAATATTTTGGAGTATTAAATATAACATGATTTCTAAGTGATGCTGCTTCTAAGTGTCAGCAATGCATGTCACACTGGATGCCTGTCATTGTAAAATAACATACAATGTCAAATAACATTGAATATTAAGATGTCAAATGATGATTGAATGATAAAATTTTACATCATGTAGACTAAACCTCTTCAATCTAAATGTAGTACCTTGCCTAGCTGGACAGTACGATGAGGCCTGGCTAGAAGGAATGGTGGTTTTTTTCTTTTCTCCCATCCTTCCCTCCTTTTTTGCCTCAATGCTGGGAGCTGAACTCTCTAGTTTTGCAATGCTTCCTTCTTTGGGGAAGCTCAGAGTCACTATACTGCTTTACAATATTTGCAGGGACAAGTTACAGGAGCTAATTCTGATAATGTAGATGACAGCAAAAGGGGACACTAGGAGTGGGAACCAAGGCCTGAATCCAGGTTGTCCATAGAAGCTGAGGGCAGAGCCATCCCCTGGGCTGGTCCTTGACTGGTGGAGCCTGGCTTTTTTTTCTGGGCCACATTGTGGTGGCTGGCCAGCTTGAGGTTACTCTGCCTACCACCTTTGTCAGTGGTGCATCTGGCAGGTGGGCTCCTCATCTGTCAGGGTGTCCACAGCAGAACAGACTTCAGGACCCACTCAGTCCTGGCAGATGGAAGCCCTTTGGCAGGAGTAGAATGATATGATCATGCAGATGCTTTGTATGTTAATGTGAATGACTTAGGTGCTGTGTTGACAGTGAACATCTGTAATCGATACCAGATTGGAAAGTGATTATTTGGAATGAACAGGAGGATGTTTAGAGCACACACCAGTGGATTTCAAATGCATGCATGACCTGGGTTGTTTCTTCATTTCCTCACACCCTTTCACCTGGCTAACCCCTAGTCTTTTAAGACTCAATTCAGGAGGTGGCTTTTTGGAAAGTCTTTCCTGACACCCCTAATTGTGCGTTCCGTGCCCCTGCTTGTTCTCCCTGATGTACTAACTAACCTCTTGCTGTGTGAACCATCTGTATTGCTCTTGCCTGCCACAGGTATGTCAGATTACCACTCTGAGGGCTGGTGGTGTAGCTAGTGGTAGAGGCCTTGTCTGCTATGCCGGAGGTCCTGGGTTCAATCCCCAGTACCTGAGGTGGGTGGAGGATGGGTGTGTGTGTGGGAGTACTACTACTCTGTCCTGAGCTGGAAGATTGTCGATGCCAAGGTTTGGTCTTATTTATCTTTGTATACTTACTGATTTCCTGGAAGTACCCACCATATTAAAAGATGCTCTGCAGAAGTCTTATTTATTTTATTTTTCTGGGTTGAATTTTCTAATCCGCATTGTCTGATAGAGGTTGAAAGGATAAATCCTCCAAGATAAGTAGTGCTCATCATTATTTTATTCTGTGAAATTAGAAGGGGATTCTTTTTTTATCTTTATACTTTTTAATCAGGATTTTCGGAAAGAGAATTATTCTTAAGCTTTTAAGCCAAAATAGGCTTTTATTTGGGTGATAGTATGTGTGATTTGTTTGTTTGTTTGTTTGTGGTGTCTTATAGAAGACTAAAATTTTGCTGAGATGAAGTTTATAAATTCTGATATTATTTGTTTTCATTTGATTATTTTTGCTGGAAAACTCATCAAACTTTTTTTTAAATATGTATTTATTTGCTTCAGTTGTACACAATGCTTTTATTTTTACGTGGTGCTGAGGATCGAACTGGGGCCACGTACGTGTTAGGTGAGTGCTCTACCGCTGAGCCACAACCTCAGCCCGAAAACTCATCAAATCTTTCTGAGTGAATTTCACAAAGAGATCATGTGCTAAGATTATGTATTTTTTTTAACAGGGGGAGACAATGATTCCTTTTGGAATTCCTGGTTCTGGTTGCAGATGACTTGGGAAGTGTAGCTGCTTTGGGATGGTAGTGGCCCTGTTACAGCTAAAAATACTTTAGAAAATTGTTGAGAGGCCAATTTTGGTAGCTTTGCCTTGGATGCAAACGTCTCTTTTCAGATTGATGATCACCCTTCTTTCTCCTCCTCTGGAGGAGCTATAAAATGTTGAGGAGCAAAAGCCTCTACATTTTGTAAACAGTCTCATTTTATTTTTTAATGAGTTTTCTTTAAAAAAGTTACTTATTCCATTTGGGGGAAATAGCTTCTGTGCATACTAAGGGAACTGTTAAGTAATTCACTGTTAATGTTTGCAGTGACGACAACACTAACAGAAGGAGGCACCAGCTCTGAGGTAGGTGGCATTCCCAAGGGGTTATTTCCAGTCTGGAGGAGTAACTTAATGACAGACAGGACCTCTTGCAGAGGATGCCACCCACGTAGCCCTTCCTAGCTCCTATGCACCTTGGAACAGGTCTTGGGTCTTTGTTCGCCACAGTCCTGCATCTTTGCCTTCATCCCATTTTTTGCAGGGATACTGTTGTGAGAAAATGCCTAATCCTAGTTCACTTATTTGGAAATGGGTGGTCTCAGGTAAAGGCTCAACTGGAAGGTGTTTTCTTTCTCCCTCACCTGTTTTCTTGTTTGATAGTTTTTATATCTTCCATCACTGAAGAGTTGGCTTAGCTATATTAACTTTTTATTATCATTGGAAGCAAAATTATAGTGGGGAAAATTAGGGAAGATGGCCATCTTACTTCATATCAGGATGAAAGATTGCATAGTGCATCAGAATTGAAACTGTCAATTATATTACTTAAAACTTAGGTCTTTTAAAAAACTATGTTTTTCACTCTGATGAAGCTGAAATTATACCTTGAAATCATTTTTTTGCACAATATAGCAAATAACTTATTTTCTGCCATCGTGTTGAAGATTTTTTTTCCTTTATTTTCATGCTTACCTTTGAAATTTCTTAGTGAAAACCACAGTAAACTGTAAGTAATCATATTAATTTCACATTGAGTGTTCTTTTTCCTTTTTTCTGTATTACACACTTTTTTATAGATCCATCAGAACAGATTTTAACCAATCTGTGACTTGCTCTTGACAACACATCTTTTTGTACTTTCATCAGATGAAGTTGCAAAGAAGATGTGATTGTTTTTGAAGTAATATTCTTTGGTTCTTCTCCTGGCAGTTCTAGATGTAGATTTGTGAATGCTGACTTAGAGGCTCCTTGGTCACAGTTTATATGGGGTAGTCTGTATTTAACTGGGACTAACAAAGTATTAATCGCTTATTCCAAGCTGTCCCTCGTGTCCCATGGGTTTACAGTTAAGATAGGTTCTCACAAGTAGAGCACCAATAACAGGGGAAAATATGAAGTGTAGTCATCCTAAATTAATTTCCAGTTCTTGTACTGTACCTTGACCAGGGGAAGTTGGGATATGCTTTTCAATATCTCTTTATATTGGCCTCTTACTAATTAGAGGGATGAGCTGAGAGCACTGTTGTCAGAATGAATGGAATTTGAGTGATAGATGTGCCACTTGGTTTGAGGTAGGATGTTCAAGGGCAAGGCAGTATTTGTAAGGATTAGAGGTTAGAGAAGAGAAGAGAATGAGGTAATAGGCTATTCAGGAAAAAAAAAAAAAGTTGCAGAAAGTTCAGGGTTTTCAGGGTAATAATTTTGGCAATTCCAGTAATGGTACTTGTACTTTTTGGGACTGGGAGAGGGAAGGAATAGAAAGCAGGTTTTCAGTAACTAGAGAATAGATATTTTTGCCTTTTTTAAAAATAAAGCTCTTTAAAGCGTTCCACTTAATGACAAATGATGGAGCCCTTTCCTGTGGCCCTGGGGGCACCTACTTTTTGAAAACAAACATTACTCTGTGCCAGTCAGGATTGGATTAGGCTGAGAGAGACACAGTGGTTCCCTAAATGGGGAAGGCTTATTTCCATCACATGTAGAGAGTCTGGAAGAGGAGGGGTGGCAGCCCTGGCCACTGGCATCTCCAAGAGCGCTCACCTGTGTGCTTCACCTCACGTGTCCCCAGTTCTGCGTACACCCTCACAATCTAGGATTGTCACTGGAGCTGCTTTAAGACTCAGTTGTGGAATGCAGAATCCAATGGGAAAGGAGCAAAACGTTGCCCTTCTTAGTGTCACTTCCCTTAACGCACAGCCTTCACTTTGGGAGAACTTAGTCCTACGACACCCAGCTCTAAGAAAGCCTGGGAGATCCAGCCTTGTATCCTAGGTGGCATAGAACAAGAGTTAATGTTCAGTTAACCTTTTTTCCAGCTTACTGAGTCAGTTGTTAAATAATTTACTATTTTGTTCCAAAGGTACATAACTCAGGGTAATTTCCAAAGATAAATGGGAAGAACAGATGTTGGACAGAGTCATGAACATTTTCAGTAGTCTCCTGCTCTGAGGACACCAGTGACATTGGTCCAGGGTGTATTTCATTGGTCAGTAGTGTATTTCATTCAAAATAAACCCTGTAGTATTACAATAGTAATAATAAATATTATTAATAAATAATAAATAAAACCTTAATATTAAATAATCTATCACTAACTTGGGATATTTTGAAAGTTCAGATTGGGTCTAAGAATGTCATCCAACAATTATCTTTTGAGTTTGATTTTCCATTGCTATTAATTTTTGTTTTGAATGTCTATGCCCAGAGCCTTTGGCTTTCAGTCTTTTCCTTACTAATTTTCTCTAGTTGTACTGAATTTAGTGTCTTATGGACATTGTCTGAAGAAACTGGAGACTTTGACAGAATTGGTCTGATGACTTGTTGGACCTAAAAAAAAAAAAAAGCATCTTTTTGAAGCCTCTTGACTGTCATGGAATTCTTGACACCATTGAAAAAACGACGCTGGCTCAGATTTGTGGCATTATCAACTTAACAGAGAACTTGAACGTGTTGATAATAAACCATAATAATGCTGTTAGACTGTATAAAGTTAGTGTTATTTTGACTATGTACCAATTTAATGTGCTAAAAATATTCCTTTGGTTAAATAGAGGAAAAGAAACCAATGCTCATGTTTAGTATGCATGAGTTTAAGGAATTTGAACTTGATTTGGGTGTGAGAAGTTGTGAATTGTAAATTGAATACTACCACTGATAAACTAAGACCAAGGACCTCAATCTTCTCGCTAAATTTAGCTCATTCAAAACTTTCTGCGTATAGCTATCAGTGTTTTCCTTTTGCAAGGGTTTCTTTCCTGTCCATTATAAGAATTGTAGACATTTATAATAAGAATTAAACTTTAAAAAGTGCTTGTGAGACTCCTTAAAGACTTTATCATTAAAAATTAGACACTCGAGTAAAGACTTAAACAAAATGAGATTAAACCACGATAAGTCACATTCCTGAGGTGGTCTATAGTAGTAGAAGATGAAGTGTCTGCCTTATAGTCCCTTGGTAAGGTGGTGTGTCCTGTGCTCTTATCCCTCTCTTATTCAAGCTAGCTTAGAAAAAGCAGAAGGAAAGAATTCAATGCCTGCTCATAAAGCAGATGTCACAATATAGCAGATTTCTTTAAAGAGGGGGGGAAAAGAATAAGGGGAATGAAGCCAATTCTTTGGTACAAACATTTAGTTGTAATTGCTTATTCTTATTTTAATCTTGTAGAGAATGTCTGAATGTATCCAGATCTCATTTGCCGTTTGTAGAATTGGCACTTACACGGTAAGCAATGTGTATTTTTTTTGTGGTACCAAATGTCATGAAAAAAATAAATGAAGAACCAAGTGTTAGAGAGCACTTGGGGCAGTGGGAATTGTCCTCTGCTGCTGGTGGCAGTGTAGGTCTATACCACCACTTTGGAAAATAGTAAAGTCAAAAAGAGTCATCTGTGATGGAGCAGTCCACTCCCAGGCAGGTGCCTTAGAGACACCGTTATGTCATTACAAGACCCATGTAGGGAATATTGCTAGCAGAAGTGTTCATACAAGCAAAACATCAATAAGATGAATTACGAAATATCCATCAATAAGAGACTTGATTAAGTAAATAGTGAAAATTTTGTTTAGTAGATTACAACAGCAACAATATAAGGTTAAAATATTGTATGAATATACCTTATAGCAATATACCATGGGTGGATCTCAGAAACGTAACATTGAGTGAAAGATGTCACAAGAAAATAACACAGAGTATGACTTCATTGCTATGAATTCCAAATACATCAAAACTAAGCAATACATTGTCTTAGAATGTAAAGAAAAGCAAAAATGTAGTTGTGGTTACCTTTAGGGCAGTGGTTCTCAACAGGGTGTGACTTTACCCTGCAGAGGATCTAGGGCAATGTCTGGAGACATTTTTGGTTGTCATAACTGGGAGTGATGGTGGTAGGCTGTAGACATCTAGTAGGTCAAGGCCAGGGGTGTTGTAAGTACCCAACAGTGCAGTGACTGAGCACTTAAGAATCATTTGGGCCAAAATGCCAAAGAGAAACTGTTCTGGAAGAGTGGAGGAAAGGAGAAGGGCATTAAAAGCTACAGTAATATCATAGTTCTTAACTTGAATAGTAGGTGCATAGAATTTACTTTGTTATTCTTTAAACTATATATTTGCTTTATTCTGTGTATGTGTTTGTATTTTATAGTACAACATGAAAGAAAATAAATAGGCATTTTGAATTTTGTTTTTACACAACTGTGTATCAATTGACTCAAATGCCTCGATCCCATTTCTTCCTTCAGGACTATGAGTTTACATGTAAGTGAATGACCATTAAAGGACTTTTCTTAAGTGGCAAAGAAGGTGTCTTGACATTTTCCCTCTGAAGAATTTGAAAGTGGATTCTGAGACTGGACAGGAAATACTATTATGTTTAATTTTGAAGACTAAATTCTTTATTAAGAAAGGACTTAAAAGATTTATGTGAAGTAATTTTGTTTTCTTATTCACCTTGCACAGAGAAACATGCATATATGTGTATGTGCGTATATATATATATATATATGTAAAATACTTAAGAGAATTATTTTAAATGAATGATAGAAGAATTGTGGGTAAAAATACGAGTGCAGATTATAAGTTCCTTGAGAACGGGACTCTCTCTTGTGTTTGTATCATTCACAATACCTTGCACAACATCTCGTACATGGGGAATGCTCGATAGCCAAATGTTCCATTGTATTAAAGTAAGCATAGTTTTCTTTTTTGTTTTAGTTTGAATTTATGATTTTTTTCTTTATTTCTTCCATCACCTTTTGTTATCTCAGATGAATATTTGTCTCCAGATAGATGAATATGTTATGTGAGAGCTAAACATGTGTTACTTTATGTGAAATACATCGTTAAGTATGTTTCCTGAATTTTCTGGGAATTAGATGCTAAAGTTAGGATTTGGCATATAAGAGATGAATGGGGAAAAAGTCCATGGAGGGTAAGTAGGTAGGATGTGACAGCAGGCAGAGACTTCAGAACATGCTGTAGGTCTGGCATCTGTGAAGGGAGCATGGGAAGGAAGGAGGGCTGGGGTTGAAGAACTCTAGACTGCAGTGTCGTTCTGAAGAAGTCTTGGCTGGGTGGCTGGGCTTCCTTGAGCACAGTTGCCTATAATGGAAGTTCCACACTGGGCAAGAAAAGCCCCAGTTCGACACCTCTGCAGCTTAGGCAGTTGTTGGCTGTAGCCCAGCCGCACCAGGAATGTCATGGTGAATCCAAAGCTGTGTCAGCTGGAGGCTGTCAATCAGTTGCTCTTGAGAAGGGAGACCTGAGTGGCATTTCTCCATGGCTGTCACAGGGTGTTACCACAGGAGGGAACAGGTCTGAAGATATTAAATGGACAACTCCAGAAATAAGTTTAAAATCGCATGCCATTCTGATTAGCGAAAAGAAATCTTGTGTTGTCTGCTCCCTCCTATAGGATTTGAATCCCCCTTTTGTCCAGCATACCCAGGCTGTATATACTCCTGGCCCATTAGCCATTTAGTGTCCTTCTTGGTTATGAGATCGACTGTCAGGGTAACACAGTGCTTATCTTCAAGCAGCCCTTGCTTTAACAATGGCCTGAGAGGTACAAGGCTGGTGATACTGACAGTTATATTACAATATATTGTTATAATTTTTGTATTTTATTGTGATTGTTGCTAATCTTTCACTGTGTCTAATTTATGAATTAAGCTTTATCATAAATATGTATGTATAGGAAAAACATAGCATATATAGGGTCCAAGCCCTATATATTATGTATTACATATTATCTGAGGTTTTAGCCATCCACTGAGGGTCTTGGAATGTGGTCTCCCTAGATAAGGGGGTGCTTCTATATTTATGTCAAGAATATGAGAGGGTGGGGGCTGTAGCTCAGTGGCAGAGCGCTTGCCTAGTTGTGTGAGACACTGGGTTCAATCTTCAGCACCACATAAAAATAAACAAATGAAATAAAGGCATTCTGTCCATCTACAACTACAAAAAAAAAAAAAAAAAAAAAAAAAAAAAAAAGAACATGAGAGTATTGGGGCTGTGGATTTCAGGAATTGTGTGTGTTCATCCATGAATACCTAGCACTTAGTCTGGCCCGAGACCTTAACACTGTTGTCTCTACTTATTTAATAAAGAAGGTCCGTCTGTGGACTCATTTTAAGGTACATACAAATTGTCCGTAAAAGGAGACTGCAGTGGTTTGAATTGATTGTGTCCCCTACAAAATTTGTGTTAAAGCCCTAATCCTCAATGTGATGGCATTTGAAGATGGGGCCTTTGAGATAATTCAGATGAGGTCATGAGGATGGGACCTTCATGATGAGATTAGCACCCTTACAAGAAGAGACACTAAGCGCTTTCTTCCTGTCTCTGTGTGAGCACATAGTTCAAAGCTGGTCATCTGTAAGCCAATGAAAAGGGCACTCACCAAATCTGACCATGTGGATCTTGGACTTCCAGCTGCCAGAACTGTGAGAAAGTAAATTGCTGTTGTTTAAGCCACCCATTTAATGTAGTTTATGGTGGGGTAAGTAGACTAACAAAGGGAGGAAAAATACCTTATAAATTATAGATAAAGAACATAAGACAGAACAATTCTCATTGTTTCTATTGAAAATGAATGCCAAGTTCTAAAGTCAAACATAAAAGTAGAGGAAGAAATTTAAAAAGATTATGAGTTAGTTTATGAGATGACAGTGTCAGAGCTTGACCTGAGTTTGTTTCCTATGTACTCTTAACAGCATTGTCAAATAGTGGTTTTAAAAATGAAGGAACAGGGGCTGGGGTTGTGGCTCAGTGGGAGAGCACTTGCCTGGCACGTGTGAGACGCTGAGTTCGATCCTCAGCACCACATTAAAAATAAATAAATAAAATAAAGGTACTGTGTCCATCTACAACTAAAATAATTTTTTTTAAAATAAAGGAACAAAAGCCATATATTGTACATATTAGGAATCCATAATCAGAAATAGTATGCGTATAAGACAGATACACTAAAGCCTAAAGAATAAAAGTAAATGTGTTGTACAGGGGTAAATACATACCGAACCTTAAGCATTAAAATGTTCAATTAAGTCACTCAGGGACAACAGAAGATGTCCTTTGCATGCTGTCCACCCTCTTCCTCAAGGTTTGGAATACACAGGTCTTTCTCTACTGACTGTAGAGAAGGGCTTAACCTGGAAATATCTATCCTGCCCCTGTTGTCTAGGTAGGAAACTTGAGGTACAGGTAGAAAACCCTACATATTACCAATGGCATGGTTACAATGGCTACCAAAGCCTAGAACAAATAGCAGTAGTGGTGGAGGGGAAATCCAGCCTTTAGAACCAACCATCTGCTCCAAACAGATAGCTCTTGCACTTCCTGGGAGTGCAGCACAGGAGATAGTGTGCCTTCTCTTGAATCTAATGTAGGGATGTATTTATTACAAAGAAGTTATTGAGTTTCTGGAACAAAAGGAGTCCTGTTGTGTGGGTCAGGACTATTTTGGGTATTAAAGAATTTTCATTTGGTTCTGGTCAGGAGGAAGGAGGGGAAGTAGATTTAGGCCAAAAGTTTTATAAATACAATTGTGGATCTATGACTTGTTTGAAATCCTGGCAATGCAAACAGGCCTGGCTTAAAAACATGATCTTAAAATGAACCTCTTGTGGTCAGGTATGGATGAACTCTGGGTCGGAGCGGTGTTCAAGGGTGTGGCTTGGGACCTCCCTTTGGAGAATTAGGATAAGGGCACTCAGAGTGACCTACATTTGCCCCCAGACTTCTCTAAGTTGGGAAGTGCCATTGTCATGGAGCTAGGAGCTGGTGCTGGCTGGAAGGAGAATGAAGGTGGAATGATAATTTTAGCTTCTGATCTTTCTGTGGGACTTCTTAGACACTGAAAGTGGGCAGTTGCATGTGGACAGAGCCAGAGTTGGTTAATCTTACACTTTTCAAGGAGTGGTACTGTTCAAAGCACACTGTACTCAATAGCTGCATGAACTAAAATTTAACCAATTAATGAACCATGTTTAAACTAAATACTAGTAAAATATCATGCGTGGTTACAGATTTTGGTTAGTAATAAGAGCTTTAAAAAACTCCTTAAGTCTCTCTTTTGCCTTTGTGAAAATTATTGAAAATTATGCTGTTTTACTAGGCAGAGAAAGCTTTCATCCTTCAAAACAGTAACAGGGTTAATAAAAATAGTGTTTAGTTTCATCTTGAGATGGAGATTCACTCAGTGAAGTGTGTAAATCACCCTTCGATCTGGTTATAAGGTGTGCTTGTACTTACTGTGCTTTTCACATTCAACTTCTGTGGCTTTTTTTGGTGGGGATGGTAGCAGCCGTCAGGGAGAGCTGCTTGTGCCCTTACAGTATAACGACAAACCAATTGTATATTATTGACATCACTATTAATGTGTACTAATAACAATACTATTAATATTGTGAATTACTAAATTTTACTGTTGCTCTTTAGGTCTGGACAAATCATACCCTAAACTTCAGTTGGGTTACTATAATACATAGGTGCTACATGTGAGGACACCGTTATCAGTTTCCTATGGCTGCTATAACAAATTTCCACAAACTTTGTTTCTTTAAGATAAAACAGATTTATTCTCTTATATCTCTGGAGGTCACAAGTCTGAAGTGGGTTTCACTGGGCTAAATTCAAGGTAGTGGCAGAGCTACTAAAGGATACCTCTGTTCCTTGGCTCATGCTTCCTTTAATGGTCCCTTCAAGCATGGCATCCCTGTAACTGTTGTTTCTGTTCTACATCCCTTCTGTAACTCTGACTTTCTTGTTTCTCTCTTTATATGGACCCTTGTAATTAAATTAGGACTATATGGATAATCCAGGATAACTCCCTATCTCAAGGTCTTTAATCATATCTGCAAAGTCCCTTTTGCCATGGGTGTGTGTAACAGATGCAAGAACTAAAACACAGGGATGGAGGATGTGGATGTCTTGGGGGTATGGAAGTAGGGAGCTTTATTCTGCCTACCACAAATATCAGAGAGGAAAGTAGAGGGGACTCAGTATAGTCTGTCCTGAGGAAAGACAAAATTAATGTAGAAAAGTCCTGATGCTGGGTTTGGAATGTCATCACCATGTATAAAACCAAGGTCAAAAATTACAGATAGACTGGAAGTCCTGAACATGCAGACTGGAAGTCTTCAAATACCAGGTCTAGCAACAAATTAAAAAGCAGGTTGAATACAGGACCATCGTGGAGAGGAGTGGTATTGAATTTACCTATTTATTATTGTGCTCCTTGAAGACTCCAGTGTGAACATTATTTGTACACTACGTGTGATGCTGAGCTGTCTGCAGTCATGATAAAGAAATGAAAAGCTCCAAGATGAAGAGAGCCATGTGTTAAATTCAGCATAATTGGAGACTTCAATGGAGTTAAGATATTTGTTTGGCTGTTTTAATAAAGACCAAAATAAGAGTGGCTTACATAGTGTACTTTTTTTTTTTTTCCTTATATAAAATCCAAGCTTGTAGTTGGTTTGGCGTCCAGCCCTTCTTCACTGGTCAGTTAGGAACCTGGGCTCCTTCTAGCTTGTTGTCTAGGTTCTTCTGCCCTGTGCCAGTGGCAGGTGGCTCACCACTGCTGCATCTCCCTCCCACCACTGGGGGAAAGAGGAAGGGGAGTCTGAGCGGTTCCTTCTGTGGGCCAGACCTGGAGTCACAGACCTCATTTCTTCTCCCAATTGCTAGAGTTAATCCTGACAAAGATACATCACTACACCAGAGGCTTGTGATGTGGGCTCCAGCAAGGAGCCCAGACCCTGGGGGTTTTCTCCCTAAATGGGAGTAAGGGATGGGCAGTAGGGGACAGTTAGCTACCTCCCAAGGAAATGAGCTAAGGCAGAGTGATCTGAGGTTGAGCTACAGCCATTGCAGTGAATCTTGTGGACAGCTTGGGACAGTGTGGGACAGTGCGGGGTAGCATCACCATTGCCAGGCACACACTGAGTGAGCACGGAGCAAGGCAACAAGGCTGCTTTTGTGTCTTGTGGCAAAGCTAGTGCTGGTTGGATAATTAAGTGAGACTGTGGGCCAAGATCTAATCAGATGTTTTATTTACTATTAACATATAATGTATTTTTGCTACAGACACAGAAATGCGTGGTATATGAGTGGTTTCTGACAATTTTAGTTGAGGAGTATAAAGGTGTAGTTATATGCTTTGAAACCCAGGAAATGAAAGTTTGTGTTTGCTTTCTTTTTGTGAACTTTTATTAAGCAAAATAATGTCCCAAGTAGAGTAAGAATATCTGACTAATGTCTCTGACTTTCCTGGGAGGGTCTGAACAAGTCTTAGGTTTAATGAACACATGGAGAGTCATCCTGACATCAGTTTATACAGTAAAATGTCACACTATAAAATGCAGAAAGCTTATACTATGAAATGTATGGGATTGATGGGAGTGCCACTTAAAAAAATTATCTTTTGAAATTGGAGCCCAGGCAAGGACAGGATAAAATCTGTTTGGTTCAGGTATTTTATTCTGGGGAATGCAAAATGTTTCTTTTTCCTCTCAAGATCAAGACTTCCCTGCTGTAGACTTGTAGCTGTAGCATTGCTCTCTTGGGGCAGTCCTAACTATTGAGTCTGAATTGGTGGGAATCCACTTTTTGCCCATGACCCTGCTCATGCACTTTGCCCTCTTTTTCAGTGACTGCTCCACAACCCTTCCAGTTGCCCCACCAGGAACTGGACTCAGGCGTCTACTCTTCCTGCCTCCTCATTCTATAGGTCCCCAAGTTCCACCTCTCCCATCTCATTCCTGGTCCTGGCACCACCATTCTTTGCCTAGAAAGACTAAGAGCCTCCTTTGCACTCTAGACCCTTTCACTGGTTGTAACACATAAAAGGTGGCATTGAAGCCAAAATGCCAAAAGGAATCAGCCAAGAGATTTATGAGATTTATTCTTTGTTTTTTTGAGAGAAAGCCTAATTTTTAAAAAAATATAATTATGGCAGGAAAGTGACATCATGGGCTGTGCATAGGAAGGTGACCTTGGAGCAGATAAGCTGTGAGCAGTGGTCAGCATGATCCCTGTTGAACACTTAGCCATCTGCAAGGTGCTGTTTGAGGCACTTTGCATAAAACCATGAACAAGAGACAAAATCTCTCCCCTTGTAGAATTTACATGTTAATGTTCTACTGTGGAGAAACACGGTAGACAACAAATACAGCAAGTAGACTACATTTCATATGTTAGAAGATGATAATTGCTTTGGGGAAAGACATCACAGGGTAAAGGGGATTGAGGTGCTGTAGGAGCCCTGTTTGGGGAGATGGCTTAAATTGCGGTTGACTATGGGCCATGGAGATTTGGGCATTGTTGTCTTCCGTAGTCTCACGGGACTTGGCCCGAGATCTCGAGTGACTTGGCCGAGATTGCTGATCGGGTCAGCGCCATTTTGGTGGTGTGTGTGGCGCGTGTTAGTCGTTGTTAGAGCCAGAGAGAAAAGTTATCAGAATAAAAAGCTGTTTGTTTCCAGTTTGCCTCTGAACTTCTTCCCTCGGCTTCCTTGTTCCAAGCGGCCATCGCTTCAGGCGGCAACAGGGTGCAGAGAAGGCATTTGCAGTGTGAACCAGGTAGGTGCTTCGTGTAGGCTTTGTGGGGGAAGTAGAAGGAGTAATTTGGGGAGCAGAGAAGATGACCTTGGCTTTAAATGTGTAAGTTGGAGGTGCCATGTTGGAAATGCATTCTTGTAGCCCTAAAGCAAACTTAAAGTTGGAAATTTGTATGGTTAGCATCCCTCTTTGTTTGTTCACTGCTCTATCCTATTGCTCAGAAGAATGCCTGACCCAGAGTAAGCATTTGGTGATTATTTTTTGGATGGATGGATGCAATGTTGGAAGTCATCCAAGGAGAGAGGATTGCTGTTCCACTCTCTTGGCCCCATTGGTTCATTAGATGCCTTGATGTACTTTTCTGTTTCCTTTCTGCATGGAGCCATAGGCTTTTAGACAATGGGCTAGGAAATATACATGTATCTTTCTTATTATACTCCATGATCAAAATACTACCTTTTCCCTTTAGTCCTTATCTTTTTAAATTACATGATTCCTTTTGTTTTCTTTGAATAAAATTTGCTTTATTGTGTCTTTTTAAATATTTTTTATACCTTTATTTTATTTATTTATGTTTATGTGGTGTTGAGGATCGAACCCAGGGCTGTGCACATGCTAGGCGAGTGCTCTACCACTGAGCCACAACCCCAGCCCCTCATTGTGTCTTAATTGTGTCTAATATCGTTTGATTTGTTAACAGTGACTGGGGTATTTGAACTGCCATTTTTCTTCAGCTTTGTCTGGTACAGGTTCAGAATACAAATTATTTATCATAGCTGGGTTATCATAAAACTAATAAAAATTTGTTTTTCTATTTTGTATTTCTGGTTTTTATAAATGCATCATTCCCTTCAGCATATAATTGATGTTTTTAAAAACCACAATGCAATGCTATGCTACTGACTCTGTAATCTCTGCTTTAGCATTTTCCCACCAATTGTAAGCAGCAAAATGGAAAATTTGCTATATTGTTATCCTGCTTTTTCACCCCATCCAAATGAATTCAACCTGGATGAGAAGATAAGCCAGAACTTTTACTGCCCAATGACTCCCTTTGTGCCCATTATGTTCCCAAATGCTACAAAAGAAGTTAAGTGCCTGTTCATTTCACTGAATTGCGTCATCTAATTTCCTGTCTAAACTTTTAAGATGAAAGGAACACAAACTGATTTTTGTGGTGGGGTCGGGGAAGGAGGAGTAATAAGCAAATTGAGGAATCAAACCTTTAAAGGTTTGGAACATGACAAATGTTCATTTCTCAGTGAGATCATGTGAATACAAGAAGGGACTCTGTACTCTGCTTGGAAAGATCAATATATTTTACCATTTTTTAAAAATGAGAAATAGAAGACAATTGTTGTAATGAAAAGAGAGGACAAAGCTATCTACCTTTAGACATAGGATGTGAAATAGGAATATATTTGTTAACAAAGGAATGAAAATGGGTAACTGAAGTTTGATTTTTTTTTTTTTTTAAGGGAAGAGAGTTTTTCAGTAATAGGTCCCTAATAAGTAATAAATCAGTTCCAAAAAGGCAGATTCTGATTTAGGGCCTGCTGTTCAATTCAGTGACCCTGGGCAAAATATTTTATAATCTGGACCTTCCCTTCTGTAGAGTGATGAAGTTGAATGAAATTATCACTGAAATTTCCCCAGATTCAGCTGCTTTGATTCTGTCCCTGGCTGTAAAGCAGCATTGAAGTCAGAAGCTTAGGTAGTGGCTTGGTCTTGGGGAAAATTTTTGTTGAAAAAAAGGTCAGGAATACCTGTTTTGAATTTAGGATGTGTATGGAAGATGGGGGCTTTATGTACAGAAAAGTATGCTAGGAAAATAGACTCTTTAGAGAGTTTTTTGGAATATCTCAAAGTGAAATGGCCATTACTTGCACATGAGTAATTATTTCAAAAGTCTGTAGTTTTCCATTGATTTAATGATTTTCAGGAAAGACTTTGTATTAAAAACATTTATCATTCCAGATAAATTTAGCACATCGACTAAGCAATTAAACACGTTCTCTGGAACATAATTAACGTGAAAACTCAGTTTGGGAACCCAGTTTACCAGAGTTTCATCAGGATTTTTGCTCTCTCATTCATAGATGATAAGAGCAAACAATCTCCCTCTCCTCTAGAAAAGGTGGTGGTCTTGTGGGGTGTGTGTGTGAGAGAAATGGCTCTGTAACCCATAGCAGGTAAATATGGAGCAGCTACCTTTCCTGTGTTGAGTCTCAGTTTTCTGCTCTATAAAAAAAGATTACATTATATATTCTCTGAGTGTATTTTCAGTGCGTATGCTATATGATTACAAATATAAAAATACAAACCCCAGACTTCTAAAGTTCTCTGCATACTTTATCCCCATATTTCCATATTCCATATATGTCCATTTCAGTTTGACAAATCTCTATTGAATATCAACTGTAGGTTAAGTATAGTGATAGGCTTTAGAGGTAAGATGGCATAATGGCAATGGAGGAATGTGCTGATTATTCTAGAAGGCCTTTCTGAATTGGCTTGATTGATTTGAGTAGGGTGAGATACCTTATCAAAAATTCTCCGTAGTTAATTCCCAGTGGTCCACCTGGATTGTGAACTCTAAACATGAGCCACTTAAAAACAAAATGAGCTGTTTTTATGGGTGTGGTTGGTGAGTAAGAAAAGGTTATTTCCTGTAGGACATCATGGTGCAGGCATTTTCCTATCAGATGGATGTGGCTGGAATGATCAACAGCCAGCTAGACCAGGTCTCTCTCCTGCTGGGTCCATAAGTCCTGTAGGAGTTATTTCTGACCTGGGAAATAGCTTCCCACTGGTAGCACCTCACTCTTTACAAATGAGAGCAGGACCTATTGTCTACTTGGATGACTTCTTTTAGCAAGTTAGGTCAAAACAAGGAAAACTTATTTTTTTTCCCCTTGGGCCCTTGCTGGTTAAGCCTATCTGGAGAAGCATGGAGTTTACTCATTGTCTAGCTATATTCTAGGTTCTGAGATTGGGTGGTTTGGGGATGGGTAGTGTCATTTATTGATAATTGTATGTGGTACTATAGTATAATGTGATGCTTATTTGACTTTGGGTACATTTCTTTACCTGCCCTAATCTTTTTTTTTTTTTTTTTTGGTATCGGGGATTGAACTCAGGGGCACTCGACCACTGGGTCACATCCCCAGCCCTTTTTTGTATTTTATTAGAGACAGGGTCTCACTGAGTTGCTAAGTGCCTCGACATTGCTGAGGCTGGCTTTGAACTCGCGATCCTCCTGCCTCAGCCTCCCAAAGTGCTGGGATTACAGGCGTGAGCGACCGCGCCCGGCACCTGCCCTAATCTTTATCTATTAAACAAGGAGGTTGGACTGTGGCATCTTTTCTTTTCTTTTTTCTGGCTCTATGATTCTGTGCTCAGTTGAATCCTCAGTTTGAGAACAACCTGAATTGTAGAGCATCCTGCCCCTCTGTGATGGGAAAAATATGCTGTCCATTTGACAAAGAATTTTCTCAAATCAGGATTTTCATTTTTTTGTTAAGTAGTAAATCAGCTTAACTGGAGCCCTATATTCTTTTGGCATTTGTGTCACCTTTGAACATTGTGGCTTTTGAGTTGTGTTAATATGAGTGTGATTTCTAGGACTTGTTCTACTCTTATTAGTTTCTGGGTTGTCAAAAGCAAGAGTCCAGACTCTGACCAGCTAAGCATAACCAAAGAAGACAAGGAGGAGTTCTGGAATTCATTGTAATGTCAAAGAAATGCATGGTGGCTTAGTATCTCTGTGGTTGTCATGAAAACGAAGCACTTAGATAGGATTGTACTGTGGAAACTGGGATAGAAGGAATCACTTTCATCCACCTACCCTGCTGCTGCTGCTGCTGCTTTCCTTTCTGCTTGAACAGAGAAACATGGTTTGTATTTAAGACTCAGGGCAGCTCTGGGTATCATGGGAATGGGATGGGAGGAAGAGAGCAGAACACGGGATGCACGTCCCAGAGTGGCTCCGTTAAAGAAGCCCACGCTGCACATATCACAGTGGAATGGCCGCAGGAACATGTTAGTGCTTTTCCTCTAAGGCTACAGCCCTGGGATAAAGGATCGTGTCACTTGTGAAAGTGAACAAATTTAGGTTCTTTGGGAGAAATGGTTTCAGATTGCTGAGTGAATTCTAGCACTTCCTCCTTTCCTGTGTCCCTGTATTGACTGAGTCAGTTGTACCAGCAAAAGGGATGGAAATTCTAAGGGTGTTCTGGGTAGGTTTTGATTTTTGGTGACTCTCGAGTGTCTGTGTTTGTTTGCTGGCTGGGAATGAGATCTTTTTGCAAAGTATAAAGCAATGTTGTAATTATGTTATGATGTTATTCAACGTTATGACATGTTCTCATATGACTAATTGTCCTGTTTGCCAGAGAGCACATTACTTGGTCCTACTATTGTGTTTATATTTTCCCTGAAATGTGCAAGATTGATTGTAATCACTTTATCTCCCCTGCAACGTAAGAATCTGGAAGGTACAGTTGACTTTTGAATGTCTGAACACTGATGACCTCTTAACCACGAAAACCTATTAAGATCCTGGATGGTTTTCTTTTTCCCACTCACCCCAAATCCATATTTATTTCACTTACAGTCACTTCAGGGAATTTCAGCTGATTTCAGTACTGGGAAGGAGGAGATGCATGGGATAAGTAAGTTGATAGAAATATTGAGTTGCTGCAAAATTAAATTCTCAGTCCTGGAAAGAAATGATTTAGGAGGATCTGCAGTTTTTCATTGACTGATTAATTGTGCCTCTGGCACAAATAATCAGGGATGGATAACAGAATGTTTGACAGCAGCCAACCCTAAGCTTAAGTTTCTGTGTGTGTGTGTGTGTGTGTGTGTGTGTGTGTGTGTGTGTGGTGATGAGTGGGGGTGAGTGGGCCCTGCACATTAGATGGGTGAGCACCCATGGTTTGCACCAATTATTCTGTTCTTTGCTTAGAGGCCTGCTGAGTGCTGGGTTCACTTAGTACCATCCCAGCTGCACTGCTCAACTCTCCATGGGATCATCTAATAACCTGCGACTGCTATGCTCTCAAGTGAGGCCCAAGAACATAGCCTGGCAGGACCAAGGTGTCTCCACTGGAGAGTGAGGATTGACAAAGCTGTATGGACAGAATATAAACATGCCACTCTGCTTTGGACTGGCCACTGTGGTGGTTTGTGTTACGAAACATGTTTGTCCTCCAGACCCCAAGACAGCTTCCTCTGGAGTCACGTCCTTCCCATACCACTGCACTGTGCCTCTCTTCCCGACCTCAGCTTGGCCTGGAGGGGCTTTGGGTGGGTCTTTTGTGCCTGTGGTCCCGAAGTTTCTTAGCAGTTTTAGTTTGATGACTGAATCTAAGGGAGGATCTGAGCTATCCATTCTGTGCCCCTCTTCCAACACTCCACTGTGATCTAGGTGGCTTTCCATTGTTCCAGAGGAGATGGAGCTGCCTTGGGGTGTTTGGCTCCTGTGGTTTTCATTCAAGGATCCTGGCTCCTGACTCCTATAGCCCTTGTTATTTCTTAAGAGACCAGAATATCATCGGACCTTCTCCTGTCCTCCTTTCCTCTGCTCCTGTTTGCCCCCAAGGCAAGTCATAAAACCGAAAAGTGTTCCCTGATCTCCCCTCGCCTTTCTATCTTGGAGCTGGCTGTAAATAAATTCTCCGACCAACATTGTTAGACAGTAGATCACAGGACCCCCATTTCAGAAGGAACCTTGCCCCACACCAAGGTTGAAGGAATGCTGTGCAGATAGACAAGAAGAGTCTGAACTGGTAGGCCATGATTCTCCACACAGTCTATTAGCATAATCTCATTCCCTCTTTGTCCAGTTACGTTTCTACAGGGTTGTCTATGCGTCAGTCATGATGATGCAGTGAAGTCTCCCAAGAACCCAGAAGGACAGGATTTGGAGAGGTCCTGGAGGGCTGAGCATGTGAGATTCCTCTGGGTTGTGTGCCCAGAGAGGGTAGGGAAGCTCTGTGCTCCTTCCCTCACACTCTGCCCTACCTGTCTCTTCTTCTGCATTTTTTGTAATATTCTTCATAAGAAACTGGTAAATGTGTTTCCCTGAGTTCTTGATTGGTTCTAATCAAACCAGAGAAGGGGGTGGCGTGAACCCTAATTTAAGCCTGTGGGTCAGAAGCACAGGTTAAAAAAAACCTGGGGCTAGTGACTGGTGACTGGAGTAGGGGGCAGTCTGGTGGGACTGAACCCTTAATCCAGGGGTCCAGTGCATCTTCCTGAATGGAATTGGAGGGTGCTCAGTTGGTGTCTGCTGCAGAATTGTTGGCTATTTGCTGGGGAGAAATCCCCACACATCTTAGGACCACAGAAGTGATTTGTGTTGTGAGCATATAGTAAGAGAAACTGGATTTTTCTTCACTGTATCCTAGGGCTGCAGATGGTGTTGTACACCTTGGGGAGCTGGTATATTCTGGAAGTACTCTAGGGACAGTAAAGGGATTATATTTGAATTTAAGGTCAGTTTATGATCCAGGATTTCCTTTCAAAAGGAAGTAGGCTCTCTTAAAGTGTCATCTTTATGGATTAGTAATTTCTCATTTCTGAACATCGCAATTTTCTCTTTAATTAATTTTAAGCTGCCTATGATCCTTTTTTTAAAATGAGCCTAATAGAAATAATATGAATAAAATAAAAATGTGATGTCCCTCACTGGGTACCCATCTCTGTTATGCAGGTGGGTTGATTTCTAAGTGGTTCACACACCAGCAGCCTGTGGTTCTAGGACAGTACAGTTGTCTTAGGTGGTGTCTACAAAGCAGTTCCCATACCTCCACTTAACCGTGTTTTGCAAATACACAGTGTTATTGTTAGGGCAGCAAATATTGTAAGTCAGTACTGCTGTATTTATATATGGCTCTGAAAAGAAACCAACAGCAGAGAGGAAACCAACAATTGTGGTCTGAAAACAAGTACCTGTCCCTGTTTTGCCAGTGGCACTTTCTTTGTGTGGGCTTGGAAAGGACATAGATGGTTCTTAGCATCAGGGAAACCAGGATCCTCTTCTCTGACAATCAACCAGGTACATACTTTGGGTTATTTTTTTTACTGAAAATTCTCTGCATTTTTTTTTTCTTTTTTTTTGGATTTAATTAATTAATTTATTTGGTTTTGAGACAGGGTCTTGCTAAGTTGCTGAGGCTGACTTTGAACTTGTGATCCTCCTGCCTCAGCCTCACAAACTGCTGGCATTATAGGCATGCACCACTGTGCCTGGCTCTGCATCTGTTTTTAATTTTGAAAAGAGTATTTGATTTTAAAAATGAATCAAACAACTTATCTGCTTATTTTCATTTAACTTGGCTTTACCTTCTATATGCTCACTGGCCCTAATGCTGACTACAGTCTGCAAGCATGGTTTATTTTCTAAGTAGAAATGCCTATGAGAAAGGAATTTGGCCAGTTTATCTGTGCAGTTCACGTCAGAAGTCAGGTGTTGGCCTGCCTAAGCCTGAGTTCTTTGTGGGTCAAGTGTTGACTCTGTATCAGTCTGCTGGGCCTGCGCTTGGTTTATATGTGTGGTTCTCAGGGGCTTGGAGTGGGATTGCCCTACAGTAGGGTATGGGCAGGACAGGTGGTGTTTTACTTCTAATATATAGGTTTATATTTTTTTTTTCTTAAAATAAACTTTTTGGTATGAAATCGTCGAGTCAAATGTATGGACCTTTTCCACCCCTAATATATATTGCCAGTATTCTCCCAGAAAATATACTAGTTTATACCTCTCCCAGCTTGGTATGAGAGTAACTACCTTCTACATCTTCATATCTTAACTCTAGATATTATCAATTAAAGCAGAACAAAACAAAATCTTGACCACCTAAAATAAGGCAGTATGTTATTGATTTTATCTTTTATTTAGTTCATAATGATTGTTAATTTGCATTTTTACTAGTGAATTGAATTTTTTCATAAGGTGATTTGTATGCTTTAAACTCATTACATTGTCCTTCATGACAATGTGCAATGAAGGTGTAACTCAGTGGTGAATCACTTGAGTAGGACCTGCACGGAAGGCTCTGGGTTTGATTCCCAGCTCCACAAAAGAAAAAAAAAATCCCTTCTGTGCCTGGTATGTTCCTTTTTAATTGTTATTTCCAGCTAATCAAACTAAAAATAAAGCTGGGCACAGTGGCAGATGCCTGTAATCCCAGTGATTCAGCAGGCTGAAGCAGAGGATTGTTAGTTCAAGGCCAGCCTCAGCAATTTAGCAAGGCCCTGTCTCATAGCTCAGTGGCATATTGCTCCTGGTTTAATCCCCCAGACCAGAAAAAAGTAAATACAAGAATAAGGAAAGCAAAATAAGACAGTCATTTAGAGTTTGGAATATTGCCTAAAGTGATTATATATGTGTCCATTTCAGTAACTAATCTTTCCTGGGAACATGAGTTCCCAGAATTGAAGGACTGGAGTAGTTAAAGCAAGGTCATGCCCATAATTGTCTAAGATGGTTAGCCTCACCGTGTTCCATGGTTACCTTTACCCTTCTCATAAACCCATCATGACAGCCTTTGTGATTTAGAGGCATGGTACTAAGAGGCTATTCCTTACTCCTGTCAAGTTCTTTATGGCCTATTATTAAGATTAGTTATTAAGAGTATACAGACCTCCAGCTATTGCTAGAGTCCATCTTCAAATCATGTAGTGATGATGGAGCTGGAAGAGCTGAAGTGCCAGAAGTTACAGCAGATTTCCTGTGACACCCAGAGTGTTGAAAAGATAGGTTTCAAGTAACTAATGGTATAAGTTTGTAATAAATCATGTTCTCTGTATGACAGAGGCTTATGCAGACAAGCCATACCCAAGGTTAAAAAAATGCCAATACATCACGAAATTGAGAATGACCTTGTTAACTGTGCTCTTTGCTAGTTGGCAAAGGGTCTTTGTTGTGTGATTTCGGGCAATGGAACACCTCTGTTCAAGACCCAGGGCATCAGTGTTCCATGGAAATGGTTTGACAGTCTCTATTTTAATCCACAGGTGATTTTTTTTTTTTTTTTTTAATCTTTGAAAGACAATTTGTGTGTGACAGCCTAGGGCTTCTGGTTATATTTTATCACCTCCCAGTCTTCATCTCCCAATACTCCCATTTCTCAAGAAACTTGTTGGTGAACCCAAAAGATTACCAAAATGTGGGGAAGTTCTTTTAATTTAGACAAATAATAATCTCACTGATTTCTTAACCTTATACAAGTACTTATAATGTGCCCTGTTTTTAAACAAGCCGACTTTTTATCTCAGTTATATAATTAACTATAAAATCAACCTATTTCTAGTTTTCTCTAGTGACTGGAATAAGCTAGCTTTTCATTTGGTGACACTTTGTTTTTCTCAGGTCTTCAACCTTCCTTACTTCCACTCCCTGCTGCTAGGTGGTGATGATTATAGGGGACTACATGCTGATGACTTGGGCGTTATTCTTGGTACCCCATTACAGACTTCTTATATTGGCTAGTGTTAATATTCAGTTAATTTTTAAAGGTCTGGCTTTTCCTTAATTTGATTCTGCTTGTGGAAAAGCAACTTCCACAAAAAAGATAATTTAGTAACAATACTTATATGTCTGTTAGAAACCCTATAGATGTTTATTTTGTTTCTTGCTTCACTCTAGAGCATTCTTTTTAAAAATTCTTTTTAGTTATATATGACAGGAGAATGTGTTTTGGCATTATACATGCACAGAGTATAACTTATTCTGTTAGGCTCCCACTCTTGTGGTTGCACATGATGTGGAGTTACCCTGGTCATGTATTCAAATACAAGGCTAGGAAAGTTATGTCCGATGAATCCTACTGTCTTTTTGGTCACCTTAGAACGGTTGAAGTATGTGCATTATCATAAAAAGTGTGAAGTCTTATGCCATTGTTTGCTTCTCTTCTCCTTCCTTCTTGCCTAAATTGAGGAGGCTGAATTACTTGCTTAGCTTCTGTGCACAACGGTAGTGTTGTTGTTATTTTAGTGTTTTCACGCCATACTTAATACTGAGCGAAAAAAGTAATTTGATTTAGTATAGCATTTGATTGAAAACATATTTGAAGTTAGATTGCTGAATAGTCTACACCTAAATTAACTTTGTCACTTTTGGGAAGTTGACCTTGGTTTTTAAAATGTGTTTTACCTCAGAGAGTGAATGGTGTTTTAGGTGGATTAAAATAGGGGCCCTAGTACTCTTTGTTATGCCCCTTTGTAATTCTAGATCTTCCAGAGCTGGTTTGTCCCGAGAGGGATTTCTGTCTAGTTCACTCCACAGCGAACATGGTTCTCTGGCGTCCACCCCAGTACCGCTGGGCTCCACTCCATCTTCATATGTCCCTCTGTCACCTTAACCAGCTTTTTATCTGATCTTTAAGGCCCCTTCGGTGCTACTCACATGTGCAAGGCAGGTGTACCACTGAGCTACAGCCCCAGCCAGCAAAGATCTTTTAAAAATTATTTTAATCACATCCATATGTGTTCTCCCTTATGCTCAGAGACGACCTCATGAACTCCTTCACTAGAGATGGAATCCTTCGTCTTTCCCTCTCTTCCAACTGTTTCTCTATCTCGTTCTGTGTCTCTCCCCTTTCTACTTCCTTTCAGGGCTGATTGTTCAATTGTGCTGTTTCTATTCCCTCTTGAACTTTTTTCTCTAATATCTTCCTGAACCTTTCCTTCTTCATGGATTCCTCCTCTGTTCTACAATAACCAAAACAACAACAACATTTCCCTTCTCCATTTCCTCACCATTGCCTGTCTGACTCTTCCCTCCCATTTACTTACTGCCAGTTTTCTTTCCACTTCTCCTTTTAGTCAATGTCATGCCTCTACTACCACCAGTCAACTAATTTTATATGCAACCATTTATTTTCATACCCCATCCTACTTGCCAATTAAAAAAAAATTTTTTTTTTAATTTATTTTTTAAAAAATATTTATTTATTTGCTTTAGTTGTACACAATGCGTTTATTTGTATGTGGTGCTGAGGATCGAACCCGGGCCGCGCACATGCTAGGTGAGCGCTCCACCGCTAAGCCACAACCCCAGCCCCAAATTTGCCAATTTTTGATACTGTTGATCACTTTCCCTTTGAATTCCACAGTACAACTCTTTCAATTTTTCTTCAAATTCTTGGACTGGCTTTTCTTCATCTTCTCTGGCTTCTTTTTCATCATTCATTCTTGGAGAATAACCAGTCTCCCATTGTTCCATGCTTGACATTATTTCCTCTTCTTTTTCTGATTTTTGGTGTGGATTTATCTACCGCTTGTGACTTGCTTTCTCTGAATAACATATGCCCAACAAGCAGGAGGAACTTAGGATTCAGAGCTGAGCCTTTGAGGGATTCCACAATAAATATTACTTTGCTTCCCCTACCCCCTTGTTCTAGTGAGTCATACAAAACCCTTGCCTTCATGGAGCTGATATTCTAGGAGGGAAGAGCCTAAATTTGAATAACATAAATGTAAGAATGTTGGATGGTAATACAAGCTGCAGGACCTTTAAAGCAGTGAGAAAAAGAACATGTGGGTGGGAGTTGGGAGAAATTCATTCACTAAGGAGAGCCCTGAGGAAGATGTGGGAGTGAGCCAGGTAGACAAGGGAGGATGAGCCTGCTAGGCAGAGGATACAGCCTTGCAGAAGTCCTGAGGCAGAGCAAGCTTGTTTGGTCAGGGAACAGCGAGGAGGCTAAGTGTGGCTGGTTTAGAGTGAGCTAGACCAAAGCACAGAGGTGAGTAGTTTTGGGGGTTGGTTGTTGTCGCCTGAAGCGATGGCCGCTTGGAGCAACGAAGCCGCGGGAAGAAGTTCAGAGGCAAACTGGAGACAAACAGCTTTTTATTCTGATAACTTTTCTCTCTGGTTCTAACAACGACTAACACGTGCCACACACACCACCAAAATGGCGCTGACCCGATCAGCAATCTCGGCCAAGTCACTCGAGATCCTGGGCCAAGTCCCGCGAGATCCCGGGCCAAGTCCCGTGAGACTACGGAAGGCGACAATGCCCAAATCCTTATGGCCCATAGTCAACCGCAATTTAAGCCATCTCCCCAAACAGGGCTTCTGCAGTTGGTAGGATGGTGGGTAGGACAGATGGTCTTGTTGGTCATTTCAGGTTTAGCTTTGATTCTGAGTGAGTTGGGAAGTCCTTTCTTTTTCTTCTTCTTCCTTCACTTTTCATATTTCTTGAATCTACTTGGTGATAATATCTTTGCTCCCCTCCTTTCTTTCTTTCCTTCCTTTTCTTTCTTTTTTCTTTGCTTTTTGTTTTTTTATATTAACCCAGAAGGTTGCTTCCAAAATATATGATCCTCATTTGGAAGAATTTCTGATATGTATTGGCAACTATAGTCATAGGGTAAGTCATGGTCAGAGGACGGAGTCAGCTGGTAAACCAAGATTTGAAGGTACTCAGGGCTGTGCCAAGTTTGCCCTGGGTTCAGGAGGGGTAGTAGGGCACTTGGTCTAGCTTTTCTCAGGAGGGAGGAGGCTGGAGGAGCAGGGTGGGGAGGTGTCAGAGGAGGCCCCAGGGAGGGGGTGCAGTGCAGGCCATCCAGCACTTACCACAGCAAAGGCTTTGGATGCAGTCTACAGAAATTAGACTGTCCTTTGGAGGATTAGGAACTGTTGAAGGCTTTTAGGCAAAGTGTTATTAAGTGTATGGAAGATTAAGTAGTGTTGCAGACACTATGTAGAAGGGAGGAGGCTGAGCAATCATTCATCTGGTCAATAAAAAGTTGTATGCTCATTTTTTTGTTGAATTTTTTTCTAGGGAGAATTTTTAGATGTAGGCAGTTTAGTTTTTTAAATCTAATACTTACAATTTGAAGGGAAAGAAATCATCTTAATAGGTTTTAGTTGCATTTTTCTATTATGATGATTGCATTTCTCTTTCCATTCTCTTTCACACACCAAACCCACTTTGTTAAAATAATCAAAACAACAGCCATCATGCAATGTAATGGATATGGTTTAATGAAACTGTTGAAGGGAACGTCATTCTCCAACACAGAAACATGAGGTTCCTTGATGCCAGCCATTTACTAGTTGTGAGGCTGAGATTTAGTTAATATGCATTTCAGTTTCCCCATTTATAAAATGGAGAAAATAACACACATCCTTAGGGGTGCTTTAAGGATTAGAAGAAATCTACTGGATGTGTAAATGAGTTCACCCAGTGTCTGCCCTGTAGTACGGTCTTTCCTGGTCCCCCATCTCTTTATCTGTATCTGCTCCACCTCTCAAAACAATGGAAACAGTGCGGATTTTGTAACAACACTAGAAAACATGGACCAAGAGAACGGATAAGAAGTGAAAGTAAATATAGGGGCTGATTTAAAGGAAGAATTGGTCACTTTTTTGAAGTTTTCTAGAATTATTATTTCAAAAGCTTTGAAATGAAATATTGGAGTATCTTTCTTAAAGCAGGGTCATTGATCTTATCTTATAGATGCAAAAGTGACCTTGAGATTGATATTTAGGACATAAATGATATTCATGTTTATTTTTCATCTTAATTAGGGGACTTCAACTGCTTGGTAATTAGTACCACACCATAAAGTTTCTTGAGTAGCTTCTATTTATTGCTTTTTGATGTTTCTACTATTTCTTAAGTTTAAGGTTCATATTTTATTTTTCTTAGGTGAAAATGCTTCAAAATGATGAATTTTTAAATGAAAAATGTCCTTTTATTCTGTGTTGTCTTTCATACTGTCTGCCAGATTAATATAATAATGGGTTCTAACTTGGATGCTTCCCTTGACATGGTAGAGCCACATTTACAACATTTCATTTTTAGTAATTCAGTGTGTTCTGAAAAATAATTGTACAGCTAGGACCTGGAGTGAGTGAGGAGTTTTGCCAGAGCTTGTGACTACTGAGGCATACGGACTCTGGTCTCTTCTTTGGGCTGTGTTTTTTTTTTTTTTAAATCTGTGCAGGGAGAGTTGGCCTGACCCATCTTTCTGGGCTGTCTTAGTGCTGAGTCTGGGGAGATGATAACTAGAGCGTGTTTAGGTTTTCATGACTTGATGCATTCTTGGCAGTTTGACGAGGGTTGTCTGTACCCAAAAGCCTGGGATTTTATGTTTCTTTATTAATTTGTTACCACTGGGTGTTGCTTGACGATGGTAATGGAGAACTGCTGATTCCCTGGTAGGGTGTTGTCTGTAGGATTTCAAATGAGTAAAACACCTGAGCAATGAGGTATGTGTGCTTATTAGGAAATGTTGAATGAGTGGATTGGCAAAATTTGAAGTGCTGAAAGGAGAGGCACCAGGGATTTATTCCGGGACAACTCTTAATCCTAAGAATTGTCTAGTTTTGTTGTGATGTGGCTGTGGTTTAAAGTTCACTGCTAATGTTTTTCAGTATGTATCAGGACCTGTGTTATATCTAAGGATGAATTAGAAACAGTTTCTGGGACAAGAGGCAAAAAAATAATATTAAGATGATGTAATAATTGCTTAAAATAGATGTGGGGGGAGCTTTGGTGGTGAGAGGGGGAGAACATTGGGGCCCTCAGAAAGGACTGTCTGGACCTGCTGCTGGTGGAGCTGAGGGGTGAGAGCCTTGGGTGGTTCATTTCTCTCAGAGGAACAGTGTAAGCAGAGGCACACACAGCCTGAGGTGTGGGAGAAACTACAGGCAACTTGTGTTCCTCTGAGGATGTGCATGGCAGGAAGTAGCCACAGGTCCCTGCAGGAGCCCTGTTTGGGGAGATGGCTAAGATTGTGGTTGACTACGGGCCATGGAGATGTTTGGGCATTGCCGCCTTCCGTAGTCTCACGGGACTTGGACCGGGATCTCGCGGGACTTGAGCGAGATTGCTGATCGGGTCTGTGCCATTTGGTGTGTTGGTTTTTGGTGGTGTGTGTGGTATGTGTTAAAGTCGTTGTTAAAGCCAGAGAGAAAAGTTATCAACATAAAAAGGCTGTTTGTTTCCAGTTCGCCTCTGAACTTCTTCCCGCAGCTTCGTTGCTCCAAGCGGCCATCGCTTCAGGCGGCAACAGGTCCCCAGGAGAGTAGGTATCATGCTTAGGAGGCCAGTTCCCTGGCTAAGAGCACCTGCTCTGGAATCAGGCTTCCTAGATTCAGTTCTCATCTCACTCCTCAAGTTATTAGGTAACATCTACCTGATAGAATTATTGTCAATCTTAATACATGTTGTGCTGTGAATTGTCCCTGACAAAGCACTACATATAAATGTTGTCTTACTTGGGAGGCATTAGGGATCTGCTGATGGGTCTGAGCAAGAGAGTGAAACCAGGCAATCACTTTGCACTGTAGCTGGAATAATCTGGCTGCAATGTGGGGAAGAATATAAGGGTGAGGCAGGGAGCCCTCTGGGAGGTACTTGAGCAATTTAGGTATGAGATAGGGAGGAGCAGATGTACTAGGACTGGCCAGTGGAATAGGAGATCAGAGAGTTTGTGAGAAATGGAGACTGGAGAGAGTCAAGAAATACTTCAGAGGGAAGAATGTTGATCAATGTCCCATTCCATCTTGGTGACCGGGGTTGTGGTGAGGTGCCATGAACTAAAATATAGGCTCTGTGGGGGCTAGTTTTCAACATGTTAGCTTGAGGTGTGTGGGGTGTCTGAGTGGGTCTGTACAGTGGACAGTTACTGTAAGTTGGAAGCTTGAGGTAGAGGTCAGGGCTACAGTGAAAGGCTTGGAGCATCAGCTTCAGGGGCATGGTTGAAGGTAGCAAGAAGACAAGCTCACTGGAGGAGTATGTAGATGAGGAGACCCTGGGACCAGGAGGAGGCTGTGGAACGGGAGAAGGGGGAAAGACTGGCCAGTGAAATAGGAGATGGGAGAGTAATGGCTTGTGGGAAATGGAGATTCCTTTTATGAAACAGAGTAGTCTTCAGCATGGAAATGCAGAAAAGGGCCACTCAGGAAGGGGTGAAAACTTTCAGGCCATTGATGTTGGCAGTACAAGGACAAGACATCAATGATCCTTTTCTCCTTTTTGTGGTGCTGGGGAGGAACCCAGGACCTCCCATGTGTTAGGCAAGTGCTGTACCACTGGTCTATATTCCCAGCCCATGGATGGCCTTTCTCTATAGTGTCACATGTCATGATCTTTCTCTATGCAGTATGCATCAGTCTTCCCAGGCTGCCATAAACTAGATGGCTTACACAATAGAAGTTTATTTCTCCTCACGCTGGAGGCTGGAGGTGGGAGGTTAGGGTTGAGCTCTAGTGAGGGCTCTCACCCTGGGGGTGGCTGCCTGTTCTGCTCCTCTTCAGGTGGCACACAGGGCTAGTGTCTTTTTATTTCTATAAGAAAGGAATAATCCCACCATGAAGGCCTCATCCTGATGACTTCACCCAAACCTGATTGTCTCCCCAAAGGACCCACTCCAAACACTGTCACATTGGGGTTTAGGCTTTAACACACATTTTGGGTGGCAGAGTTCAGTCCATAGGGGATTATGAGTGACATCCTTTTTTGATGGTGTGTTCATGGAGGTAAAAATGTCCTCCTTCTCTCAGTTCTCTTTTCCCTCTGTCATTGTTATCCTTTTTGCCTCTTGTGTTCTGGATTTCAGAGCTGCAATTCCAAAGCTAGGAATTTTGTCTTCTGTTCTATAAAACACCATCATCTTTGAATTTTTTCTTTGACATCTCACCCCTAACTCTTTCACCCCATTCGTGGAAGTTCTCTTGGTATTGTTAGTTTTTTTGTTATTCATTTTATTTTATGTATGTTTTGTCTATGATTTGAGGTCTTCCTTTTTTCGGTTGCTCAGCCTGAGAAATGTTAGTCCATGGACTAGTATGTAGATACTGGGTAAAGATGCTGCACACATCAGAGTTAAAAATACATTGCTAATGGTGTTTGTTGTAGTCATAGTCTCACACCGTCCATCTTTCAGATTGTGGAAAGAAACTTTTGCTGAATTAAAATAAGAGGTGACTATCAGTTTAGTGTTATCTCACAGCCTGCCTTTGTTTCTAAATGTATTGTTTGGTGTTTCTTTCCTTCTTTGTGTTTGGGAGTTTCAAAAAAGGGCTTTGCAGAGGAAATGGGACAGTGACGTTTGGTTGTTTGTTTTGAAGTTGTTGAGTTTAGCAGACTTGGAGTTCAAAGAGTGTGAATTGCAGGATGTAGTTCTGGGGTCCTCCCTACCAGCAGACCCCATTTCAAGGTTATTCTGGGAAGCCTTATCCAAAGCTGACTGCAAAATACGGGGCTGAACTTTGTCAAACAGGAAACAGATATAAATAACTATTCAATCTTAATTCAGTCCTAGATACTTTCTCACACATATTTTATAATGTATTTTAAAAACCAATTTCCTTTTAAAAAAAACAAACCACTTTAATTCCTTGATTTCCAGGTCACTTTTAATAAGAAACTGTTCTCACCTTAACATCTATCCTGTGGCTCCCTCCCTTTAGTAGGAGGAAAATTACATTTAATAGCACTCAAGATATGAAAAATGTTTTTGAAAAAACGAAGACAAAATATTTCTATCTCTCTTGTAGTTTTTTTTTCCCCCATGTGCATCTACACAGTCTTTGACTACCGATAAAGTACTATAAATCCAACAAATTTGGCATTTGTCAACTTCTTCTTCATTATACTCCCCAAACTTCATAGGCATTTATTTCTTAATCATCTCTGCCATGACTTTTGAATACCAGAGATACTATATATGTATTTGTTTGTTGTATGTATATATATGTAGTGTTGTATATGTTCCATGGTGGTGTGCTGAGAACGGAGATGTGGAATGGAGGAAGAACAAGTTTGGGGGAGGCTGGTTTTTGGGTATGTTGAGTTTGAGGTGTCCACGGGATGTCCATGTGGACTTCTGCAATAGGTTGCTTTCTGTGAGTTAAAGCTTGCAGGAAACATCAGGCTATAAAATAAGAGATTTGAGAGTGTTATCTTAAAGGTGGTGGTTCAGTGTTGGAGGTGGACCAGAAGTACAGGAGCTTACTGGAGGGATGGTGTCCCTAAGAAGAAAGGCTTCTGATTAATGAAAAGAAAAGGCCCAGAGTAAAGTGTGTGTTATAGACTCTTATTTGTGATGTTTGTCTTGAGGGAAATATTTTTATTTGGCATAGGAAAAAAACAGGAAGATTGATTGAAGGCTTTTTTGTTAGTTCTTAAACAGTGAGTGAAGATCTTTATAGATTTTGTAAACCTGTTAAATTTGAGTGTAAAATAAGAAGACTTGGCTCAGGAAATGATCTGTCAAAGAATCCCCAAACTTTCTAGGGCACACATAATGTTTCTGGGGCATTGTCATGACATAAAAGATTCGGTCTCAGAAGTCTACCAATTCCACTTCCCCTGGGTGGATGTAAGAGCAGAGAGTCTACACAGAGGGTGCAGTGTTGATAATCCCTTTGGCCTATTTTCAATACCACATAAATTTGATCAATATTACTCTGAAGACCTGCATTATAGAAGTGTGACGTAATTTAGAAATCTACACCCTCATTTCACAGCTGCAGTACTCAGAGTCCAGGATGATTTTTGGAACTTGCTAGAGGAGGTTAGCAGCAGCAGCAGCAGCAGAGCCTGAACTCAGATCACCATGTGTCTGTTCTCTTTTTCTGTTAATGCATCTGATTATTTCTTTGAAAAGATTTTAAAATTTAGAATTTGTTAATTCAAGGAGTCTGAAGAAATTTAAAAGTCCCCCCCCCCCCAATGTGGTTTGGTTTCTGCCCAATTTGATAAGGCAGGTGGGGTGTGACTATTTCTTTGACACATGCTATTTGAGTCTTCTTTTAAATAATTCCTGCTAAGATCTACTGGCTGCTAGTTATATATATCCCAATTTTCTAATTTCTTTTGAAGATCATATAGCACTCTTAATGATTCCTTCTGGAGGTTATTTGAGGGACACTAAATAAAGGGATGGGATGTAATCTTTTAGAAAGATAGCAAGAGGGAAGACTGAAGTTAATGAAAAGTGGCCCAAAACATAATTATACCCAGACAGAAGAATATTCTTCTGCTCTTGAGTTGAATCTGGTTCCATAAAGAAAATCAACTTCTGATCATTATATAACTTTTTAAATTCATGATATAATTATTATACATTGAAAATTAATGTGGAGATTAATAACATTTATTAAAGTTACATTTTTAATTTCAAAAATGTAAACTTTAACAACACTAAAAACACCAGCAGTGCTATAATTTGTAATTAATGTGGAGGATTAACCTTCTGATGTTTTTATGGCTGCCTTTTTATTTGTTTAAGTGATGTGTGGAATTAGGGAAATCATTAATGGGGAAGTGATGGGGAGGGACTGTGCTGGGTGGGGGTAGATAGTGTCGCCCTGAACTTGGCTGCTAGAGCCTGGTAGGATGGCCCTTCCAATAAATTGCGTTTCTGATTTAAAACCCTATTACTATACCCTTATAACAGGAAGTTATGGTATTGCTGCCATGCTAGAGTATTTCTCAGTTTGACCTCCACTGTGTTTGATGATGTGGGCTCAGCTGTTTTTTCTTTTTAAGCTATTGTGTGTAGACAGGAGAGAATTCCTTCCTATATTTCAGGGAGTGGTATTAAAGCATTTGTTTTACTCAGTAGTTCTGTTCCATACTTCCTTGCAGATAAAGACCCTTTCTTTCTGCATGATTATGATAATTGTGTGGGTGTGCCGTTCTTTAATGATGTTTGACATGGAAAAACTCCATAAATTTCATGAACTACTTATGCCCCAGGCCATGAGGTGCTTGTCATCTCCAGGCAGAGTCCTCTTGTTTCCTAACATGGACAGTATGGGGGAGGTGGGTAAGTGTTTCTTTCTCTGGTAAACTCTTTTGTACATTATATGGTTGAAATCTGAACAGTCTTCCCCTATATGTACAGGATTTCAGGGAATTCATATTGAATGATAAAATTGCATTCTTGAAGGAGATTTTCATATCATTTATTCTACTGCCATCATTTTATGGAAACCGAGGTCCAGAGAAGAGGACTAATCAAAGACCAAGAGCGAGGAATTTGGGCCTCGCTGCTGGGACCTTGCTGTGATCATGCCTGCATTCCAGCCTGCCCCAGGCACCTGTACCTGCACCCTTTAGAGATTAGGCCCCAATCTCTCACTCTCCGCCATTGGAACAGAGGGCAGCTGTCACTCCTGAAATTTTATGTGAAATCTGTTGATCAGAAGTGTTGACAATTTTAAGAAATTACAGGTCAACAAAAATACATGAGAGGGCTGGGGTTGTGGCTCAGTGGTAGAGCACTCACCTAGCATGTGTGAGGCACTGGGTTTGATGATCCTCAGCACCACATAAAAATAAATAAATAAAAATAAAGGCATAGTGTCCATGTGCAACTAAAAAAATATTTTAAAAAATATAGGAGGGGACCCTGGGGGATATGTCAACAGATTTCACAAAAGATTCAAATTTTCTGACTTCTTTTGAAAAACAGGAGACTTGGGAGGACGCTTAGTGAGCGACTCCCACCTGCAGGTTCATCACAGGTCACCAGTGTCCCCTTTTCTATGCGCCTCTTGTTGTCCTGGCTGAGCTCTGTAAGCATTTGAATTTTTGTGATATAAGAAAACTTAAAACCTTGCTGTCAGTTACCACACATATGTTTTAACATCTGTATTACAACTTATCACAAGCCTTTTCAGATCCCCCCCAACACCCATTTCTATGAATTTCAATTGGTGCCTAGACTAGCAAGGCTTTATTTACCACACAGTCTCCGTTTATGAGAAGAATCAAAAGGGTGGATGATTTCAGCTTGTCAATTTCAATACATGATACTTATACAAATAACAGGCTTTTGAGTTTTCCTAGATTACATATATTTACAGTAGGCTATAATCGAGGTTTAGCAGCATGTTTTCAGGAATTCTTTGGCACATATTCTCTCAAAAGATACTGGGAGGACCATTTCCTGATGCTAATAATAGTTTTACAGAAATGATTTGTCATATTGTCTCTAATGGCCTGCTATTCTCTTTCAGTCTTCTGAATCTATCTATTCCTGAGCAGGTAATAATATTAAACCTTCAGGCAGGGCCTGCCTTCCTGGTGGCAAGATGGCTGCCAGAGCTCTACAATTGCATTCTGGCCTCTCAGCAACCCCTTCCCAGAAAACATTTGTTCCCAGTCATTATTGTTAATACTTGGAGATAATAATGTTTGATGATTAAATCATTAATTTTTCATTGCAGCCATGTTTACAAGAGGATGTTTTTTATATTGTGAGGTCAATCACATTTGTAAGTTGGTAGGGTTGTGTACAGCTAGAGATTTGGATCTGGAGCTTGATTTCTATATTCAGTGTATTGGAAAGTTGTGAGCAGAGTGATTGTCTTTCCTTTGTGAGGGTTGTCATCTTAATTTCATTGGGAATGTGCGGAGGGGCTGTATGAGTTAGAACTCTTGGTTGCAGCCCCAAACTGTACACTGGCCTAAGGGGAAAAGGGGCAAGAGTAGCTTCCAGCAGTTCTGCTCTCAGAGGCACAAGTGACAGCTCCAGAGCTGGCTTGCGGCTTGTTTCCCATCTGCTTTACACTGTTCTGGCTCCAGCATCAGGCAGGGACGCCCAGTGGTGGCAGGATGGCTGCCAGAGCTCCGTGTTTGCATCCCAGTCTCTCAGCATCTCCTCCCAAGAAAACATTTGTTCCCAGCAGTTCCAACAAAAGCCCTTTTCTGGGGTCTCAGAAGAGACTTTGGTTGTCCCGCTTTGGGTTGTGTGCCCGTCTGTGAACTACAAGGATTGGAGAGGCTGTGAGGGGCCAGGCCTGTGTTGCTGCCCATCTCTGGAGCTGGAGGTGGACTCATCCCCACCCAAACCATGTGGACCTAATGGGGAGGAAGAGTTTGTGCTGATCAGTCAAGGTGCTGCTGCCCGATGAAGGGTATAGAGGGCCTTTCCCAATGCAAGAGTATGAAGTATCTTCCTGTATGTTTTTCAAATACTTGTTATGCTGTTATCATTATTACTGTCTCACCACGTTGCCTAATCCATTTGGATTTAACATGTGACTTAGAATTTAATTATATGGCCTTTCCCAAATGAGACTGGGCTCTTTCAGATCCAGTCTTTTATGTCCTCCTCCATGCTAATTTTCTAATACATAGAAGGGCTTCAAGAAATGCTTGGAATTTAAAAGTAAAAGCAATCTCAGTTATCTTCCCAACAAATAATATTATTTGTAGCCTACCAGCCTCATTTTATAGATGAGGAAGGGGCTGATCTCCAAAGGCTGTGTGACTTGCTCAAGGGCTAGGACTCGTAATGCAGGGCTTGGAACGCTAACCCAGCTCTCCCAGTTTTTGTGGCAATAGGACCAAAGTTTTGTTCACGGATTGATTGATTGGTTACAGAAACCAAATAGTGAATTTTTTTTTTCTGAAGTAAAAGAAGTGATAAAGTAATGATAAAACCCTTTTAATTGCTTTCTAAGACTGTATTTCTATGAGGATATTTTATTATGGAATAGTAGCCTTCAGGTGGTTAAAAGGTGGGTGGAGGGTAAAAAGGATGAGATGCACATGAGGAGATGTGTGTCCTGCCGTTGTCCAGCGTGGCCTGACATGGATCCTTCCTGTAAGTGGAGAGGAGAGGGACCTGGGCCCATCACAGGGACACGAGATAGGAATGAGTGGCTCTGGGCGTATGGAGAGGGTAAGAGGCTGCTTGCTCTGTCCCTTGCCTGGTTGGTTTTGACTTTGTCCTGACATGGTAGCAGAGTCACGAGGAGAAGGCCAGGTACCTTCCTCCTGCCTTGGCAGCCCCACACCTGTCCTGAGAGCCCGGATGAGTGTGAAGTAGGGGCACGGTTCCTGTGGCACACTGCTGCATGCATCTACGGTGACTGTAGCCCAGCTGGTGAGCTCAGTACCACACTGCTCACCAGTTTGACGGGGTCACTCTGGGAAAGAGTGTGAGCCATAGCTGGCAGGACAGATGGAGGGAAGTCGCCCCAGCCACCATGAAAAGTCCTCCTCATGTGTCCCTGATGTGGGCCCCAAGCCTGAATGGGCACTTGCCATGGCTCACAGTGCCCAGGTGTTCATACCAGAGGGGGCGGGGTGGAGAAGAAAGGGCAGTCAGCCATATTGACACCAAGCAGGGGTCCCCGGGAATGCAAGGGGCTGGGTGACTGCCACTGAACCTCTCCAGCATTTACCCTGTCCTGTCCTGTCCACTCAGCTAGGAGTTTAGGAGATAGAATCTATTGGCAGTAATTTCATAACACTCTCACCAGATTGGACCAAAGATTGGGACCAGATCTCTCCGATATTTCTGCCAACATTATAGAGCGGCTCTGTTTAAGATCTCCAAACACCAGGTCACATACACGCAGGCCCAGTCCTGCCCAGGCCCTGGTGTGCATGAAGATCAAGGCCAGGGTTGGATCTAGGCATCGTGACTGGACACTGGAAAGCCCTAGGCAGTACTGTGTGGGCAAAACCCAGAGGTTAGTTCTGAAGGAAGCCTTGAGGTGCTAGGAGCCATCTCAGATTTGGGTTAAGTTCAGGTGCTTTCAAGAGAACATGGTGGCTTGAATTCTGCTATTTTTCTGAGCCAAGAAATCCTATAAGTGGAAATTACTTGAAATATGGGCTTCTGTCTTTCTTTTAACTACTGAGCCACATCCCCAGCCCTTTGTTTTATATTTTGAGACAGGATCTCTCTGAGTTGCTTAGGGCCTTGCTAAGTTGCTGAGGCTGGCTTTGAACTTGGGATTCTCTCTCCTCAGCCTCCTGAGTCATTGTAATTACAGGTGTGTGCCAGCAAGCCCAGTGCCAGTTTCTTCTTTTAAATAGTCCTTAAGAAGTTTACCATCTACCTAATTGTGAAGGAAGAAACCTATGCCCATCTGTAACTCCTTCCCATATCTTATACCATTTCCATCTGCTACCAGGTAGTGCTGTGCACACACGCCTCTTAAATGTTCCCCACACCAGCTCTTCCACATCACACCTGAGCTCCACTCCTGCCTCAGCCTCATAACCAAGTGGCTTGTTGTCTCTGAAGATCACTGGGTGCATTGGCAGATGAGAGACAAGAGAGGCTCAGTAGAGGATTATCTGCGGAGTGTGTATTTGATTCTGGGCCTTTGGTGTCTTAGGAAATGGTGAAACATCCAACTAATAACCAAAAGTAATTAAAAAATCAAATAACTTAGTTTTAGCTTTTGTTAGAAAATGCTGAACAAAGTTAATTTAGCCGGGAACACTGTGTTAGTGAAATAAAAGGGTTTATTGGGGTGCCATGTGGGGAAGGGTAGGGAAAGGAAGGGAAGGGAAGGGGGGTAGGGAAGGGGGAAAAAGGGACCAAAGGGAACAGGGACAGGCACGAACAGAGAGCGATTTCGGTCTGGGGGAGGCTTAAATAGCAGACTGCTGGTCAGGGAGACCCCTGGGACGAGTGTCTCCATAGGCTGCTGGAGGTCAGGAGGCAGCGGCGAGGGTACCTGCTGGCCAGGCTGAGGCACCTGAGAAATGTAGTATTTTACCTGGGGAGGTGTGGCCTTCTACCTCCCTGCCTGGACTCCAACAGCTTTCAGAATAATTTTTTAAGAAAAAAGCTAGTAGAACGGACTGTGAGCAGCACTAGTGTTGCTATCCCGCCTCCCTTCCCCCATTCCACCCTGTCCCAATCTGGTGAACCTGCACTCCTAACACGCCTCACCCCCATTGTTAAGTCAGCATCTGCATTTCAGAACATTCAGCCTTTGGATTTTTGGGACTGGCTTATTTCACTTAGCATGATAGTCTCCAGTTCCATTCATTTATTGGCAAATACCGTAATTGCATTCTTCTTTAGACCTGAGTAATATTCCACTGTGTATATACCACATTTTCTTTCTCCATTCATCTACTGAAGGGCACCTAGGTTGGTTCCATAGCTTAGCTGTTGTGAATTGAGCATTCAGCTCAATTTCTGCCTCTGTACTACACATCCGTGACCATATCCAAGGTTGTGCCTCTGCTTCTGTCAGGTCCTTCCTATCGTCCATTTCTTCCAGTCATGAAAAAAACACAGACCTAAAATTATTGTACTCATTTTTTCTCAGACTCTTAATGGTGACAGGCCCCCCGACCCCTAAGTTATGGCACTCTGGAAGAGAAGAATATTAAATATACTTTTTTCTCCATTTCAAGAGGTGATCTCCTTCCTCCCCTCTCTCCCTTCCCAGGGCCTCACACATTCCAGGCAAGTGCTGTGCCACTGAGCCCCACCCAGCCCATGTTCTTTTTTAAACCTTAGATGCTTGCTACATAGCTTGTGTGCACATGCCTTCATTATGTAAGGAATCTGATTTAACACAAAATTATATAATTGCTTACTTTAAGATGACCCATACTCTAATGCATTTGAGTCATAAAAAAAAAAAAAAAAAAAAACAGAGGCTTGAATTGCATTTTTTACTCTACTTGAGAAGACATCAAATTACATAATATTATCCTGCCCTTTATGGAGGCATTATTGGAGAAGCATGTAAAAAAAATTATGTGATCTTGTGGGGGTAGGTCTGCGAGGTAAGTATATTTATCTCCATTTTATAGATGAGGAAATAAAAGCCAAATAGCTGAGTATAGCACATTTTAGGAAGATTTTTTTCAAAAAAATGTAAGAGTGGTTTATTTCCTATGATTTTTTGTGTAGTAGTAGTAGTAGTAATAATAATAATAATAATAATAATAATATATACATAGGGTATTTTCGGTAACATAACCATTGAATGAATTGTCCTCAGATTACCATAGTAATCTGGTAATAATTGTTCTATAGGCTTGTTTTTTAGTAGAATACTGAAGAATTGGGACTTGGATTAGGTGTCATTGGATAGCATCAGCATCACTAGTATTTCAGAAGTTTGGAGATCTGTTGATATGGCTGGATGCTTATCAGATTGCTAATGGGACTGGAGTAAATTCAGCACTTACCTGGTACTTTGTCTGAGTAGCACTGTGGGAGGGTGTCAGTCATGAGAAAGACTCTGGTTGTTAACACCAGTCTTCCACTTTTCACTTATTGCACATTTTGAGTCTCTGCTCTGAGTTTGACTCTACAGCTCCAGGCATTAGGATTTGATGGTGAATTAGAAACTTCCTAGTCTAGTTGGAAGGGGGAGGGGCTGGTGTTGGCAAACTCAGAAATGAGCCCCTGCCACAGGACATGTTAGGTTGTTACACAAAGTGATTGGGGGGACGCGGATGAGGCATACCTGATGCACCCCAGAGTGATTTTTAATTTTGGAAACATCCTCATTTTGCACACAAGTATGCTTAGACCTGTACTCATGGAAAATATTTGTTTTTAAGTTTAAAAATTTGAGGATTTACTGATGCCGTTTGAGATCATTGAAGTGCTTGAATGTTGCCAAGCAATAAATATCATGGGTGTGATATCAGTTAGAATTAATTTCTGTTCTCCAGTGAAGAGCAGTTTAAACAAATTGGAGTTATTTCTGTCTCAGGGAGGCAAATTCAGAGGTAAATAATCTAAGGCAAATGCAGTGGCCCTTGGTCTTCCAGGACTCTGCTTCCTATCTTGTTGCTTTGCCATCTGCAGTGCTTAAACTTCATTGTCCAGAATGGCTGCTTGAGCTCAAGCCATCATACCCACACTTTAGACTGCAGGGAAGAAGAAAAGGCAAAGAATAATATGCTCTGATCCTTTAAGGAAGCAACCTAGAATTTCCCTCCTCTTTTTTTTTTTTTTTAACCCCCCCCCCATCTCAGAACGTAGACAGGTGGTCACACAAGTGGTTACACTTAACAACAAATGAGGCTGGAGAATACAGCCTTGTCCCAGGGCTATGTGCGAGCCCTCTCTTACTAGGAAGGAGAGGAGAATTTATACTGTGGAACTGCAGTCTCTTCCAAGGGACGTAGACACCCTCATGCTAACCCAGAGAAATCGAGGACCCAGCACCATTGTTTTTCCTCAGGAGATTCTTTATATCCCACAGCTATACTGACATTTAAAGTAGAAAAGAGATCCCAGAGGACCCCCCCCCCACCTATTACATACCAATGTTTTCCTGCATAAGGAATATTTGAACTGTTCTCTACATGCTGTTTTTAATCCAGTGTCTTAGAAGAATCATTGATGGCTGCACACCAGTGGTGCCACAGCAGTTTACCTTGGATTATCCCTCTAATACTTGTACCTTAAAATTCATTAATTTTGCCTCTCATTTGCCAGTTGTGAACATCAGGCCCCAGGCCTTGGGTAGTCACAGTCATCTGGGTCAAGTGCTCCTGTGTCTGAGGATAACTGTGCAGCTCATGAAATGTATGGATTGGACTATTCATCACAGCAACCTGATCTGTTCCCTTGGAGGGCGATTTGGAAAACACTTCTCATTTAACCTTTACTCAAGGTTTTTCTTGGTTTTGGAAGTGACATTTGGTCCATGAAGTTGGCTTAATGTCAAGGTCAAATTCTTGAGTCAGAACTGCTGAAGAATATGAACCTAAGATGACTTTGGAGATAACCACTCATTCTAGCACCCCATGTTCCTAAAATACAGCCCTTCGTGAGGGAATATGGGAAGTGCTGGATGTCCTTCAAGGTTCAAGTTCACAGTCGGGTCTGTGTTGCTGGCTGGTTTTAGAAGCCAGGAAGGGGACCCTCTCTGTCAGCTTCCTCTGGTTACAGCAGTTCCTGGCTTCTCTGTTACTTTTATTGTTTGTCAAGGGGCCAGATGTGGGGTAAAGAGTATTCGAGGCCCCAAATTTGGAGCTGGGACGCTGGGGTCACATGTGACCACTTCTGGGGCACAAAGGGTGGCCCACCCCTGTCTCTGGGCTTACCCTTGGCCATGAAAAATCAATAACCAGGTTGTTCTCTCTCCTTCCATTCTCATTTTGCTTTTCAACTCTGTTGAACTCAGGGGTGGGGTGGTCATGACAGGAAGGATTTGGGAGAGTTAGTGATGTGGAAAGAATGCTCCCGGCTTTCCTTCCGTCCTTTGAATACTCTTCCTCACCCATAAGAATGTAAGTTTTAGAGCTATTACTATTTTCAATGCCCTCTGGTACTTCTGTGATTTTATTTTTTAAGAATTTGAATCTTGATTTGAGTCCAGTTGGCATCTGGTTGAGTGTGTGAAGAGAGGGGTGAGTTGGCTTGATTTTCTGCGTGGCCTGTTGGTTGCCCAGCCCCATCTGTTGAGTCCCCCTTATCTTCCCCTGTTGGAGACATTGTTCCATCAACCATTAATGCAAGAGTGGCACTTTCTGATTAGAAGTTAGTTTTGAAGACGTGGCAAGTGCTAGACAAGTTCTACAAAGCATCACCCATTTCTCCTCCTCAGCTGAAGTGGTGCCCTCAGGTGGCAGCTGCCTTAGAAACCCAGTTGACATTTGGTGAGCAAGGCTTCAAGTTGTGGTGTTCCTAGTGAATTTTTATTCTTTTTTTTTTTTTTTTTTGGTACCAGGGATTGAACCCAGGGGCGCTTAACCACTGAGCCACACCCCCAGCACTTCTTTGCATATTACTTAGAGACAGGGTCTCACTAAATTGCTTAGGGCCTTGCTCAGTTGCTGAGGCTGGATCTGAACTTGCGATTCTCCCTCCTCAGCCTCATGAGCCACTGGGATTACAGGCATGCTCCTGGCCATGAATTTTTATTCTTACCATTTGTATTATTTATACTTTTGTGTATAAAAGACACTATTAATAATCCTTTTACTATTCAAAATAGGCAACATAATTTACTTAAAACATTCCTGCTTCATAATAGTTCCCTTTTATACCATATGGGACCCCCCCCCACCCCGGTTTTTTCTGCGTATACTGATCTTCTCATCCAAGCACTAGCTTACAGCACATTGTTTTGATTGTAATTGTGTAATATTCTAATACCGGAGAGTGCCGCGACACACAACTAAATCATTCAGGGTCACTCCAGGTGAATTTGGGTTGGAATGAAATAATTACAAAGACACAGAAGTACCTTTTTCTTAGGGTTCAGTGATGGCTCTCGACCTTAGGGGTCTGTTGGAAAGAGTGAGCTTGTGCCTAGATTCTTTATTTTTATAGAGGGGAATGCAGAGGGAGGTTCCATGGAATGTTCTTTCCAAATAAGGCAAAGAGTCGGGTTTCAGGGGGTTGTCTAGCTTCCTGATGTCTTGTGGTCAGGAGATTGATTGACATCTTGGCAAGTTGCACCCATCTCAGGTGCTGTGTGGGATCAGGGCAGAGCAAGAGGAAAGTGCCCACGTGTGTTGCATGACCCAAAGAGCACTCAGCATCAGGTCACTTCTCCCATATGCTCAAATGCTTATAGTTCACACACTGAGCCCACGACAGTAGAGCATTCTCTACCAGGATGGAAGTAAAAAGATTAGAAAAAGAAAGGGTAAAAAAAAAAAAAAAAAAAAAAAAAAAGGTAGAATGAGATGGATATCATTACCCTAAGTGCATGTATGAAGACACGAATGGTGTGAATATACTTTGTATACAACCAGAGATATGTAAAAATGTGCTCTATAAGTAATATGAAATGTAATACATTCTGTTGTCATTTATAACAACTTAGAATAAAAAAAATAGAATTAAAATAAAAGATTAGAAAAAGAGGACAGACAGTTCCCTTATAAGCAAATGACATGGAGTGTGCTGCCCATTCTGTTGGTGTCTTTGGTCACCCTGGCTGCACAGGAGGCCGTAGACTGCGTTCTCTAGCTGAGTGTCTGAGGGAGCAGCCGTGTGACTACTAGGAAGGAAGATAGCAGGTTCAGCATGCTCTGGTGGTGCAGTCTTCAGGAAATCCTGAGAGCGTTCTGTATGCTGAAGTCAAATGTAACTTGCTCGCTGCTGCTCTCCAAAAATGCAAGCTGCTGCTTATAATAACACTGGGTCTCTTTTTGTCCAGGGTACCAGGGTAGGTTTTTGTCCTGTACATCAGAGTAGTCTATCTTTTAGTACTGAGGATTGAACCCGGGGGCCTACCAGTGAAGGGCATCCCTAACCCCTTTAAGGGACAGGGTCATGCTAAGTTCCCCAGGCTGACCATGAACTTGCAAGCCCCCTGAGTTGCTGGGATTACAGGTGTACACCACCGTGCTCAGCCAGAGTAATATATCTTAAAACTTGAGAAAAAATCTGGCCAGCAGTGGCTCTGCTTTTTTGACTTCTGGGATTGAGAACCCTGAATGCTGCTGATCTGTAGTCAGGGCTTCAGGTGGAGGCTTCCTGCAATATTGTTCCTTTTGTATTGGGGTAGGGCTGCCAAAGTTTCCTGTATAGTTTCTTACAGACTCTGCTTGTGGGACAGGTAATTTGTGTCAACCATCAGGGTCTTTTTATTGATCCCCACCCTTAATTTTCTGATGGATTCTGTGTTCTCTTGCATACAGCTTCCTACCCCTTTTGCCACTTTTTTGGTCCTGTTGGTCATTTTATTCACGTACAGCATGTTTATAAACCTGTCTTATTTTCTCATCTTACTTGTAGGAATTTATTCTTTTTTCATTATAAGTCCATCTTATTTTATCTCCATGTTCTTAAAGATGCATGCCAGAACGGTCAAACTGGTAGACATTTGTTCAGACTCAGGTGTTGAAAGGTGATATCAAAATTAATAAGAATGTATCTTTTGGTGACAGTTGAAAAACAGATATCAAAAGGTTATTTCCTTCGGGGCTGGGGTTGTGGCTCAGTGGCAGAGCGCTCGCCTCACAATTGTGCGGCCCGGGTTCAATCCTCAGCACCATGTAAATATAGATGCATTGCATTGTGTACAACTAAATAAATAAATAAATATTTTTAAAAAAGGTTATTTCCTTCATCACAGTGTCTGACACCCTGGCAGTGGGTGGTGGTAGTTAAGTTTGTATCACCTAGAGCCAGGCCAGAAGTTAAGGAAGCCTTGGAGACCAGCAGCGTCCTGTATGTAACTTAAATGTGCAGTTTTGGCAGCTTTGACAACAAAATCGCAGTTCACATATTGCCCACTCTTAGTATTATTTTAAAACTTGCTCTGCCTGTGCTCAAAGAAATACAGCATTTAAATTTTTTTAGATATTTTTTAGTTGTGGATGGACACAATATCTTTATTTATTTATTTTATTTTTATGTGGTGCTGAGGATCGAACCCAGTGCCCCACACATGTGAGGCAAGCGCTCAACCACTGAGCCACGACCCCAGCCCCAGCATTTAAATTTGAGGTAATTTAGTTGACTAGTTAGAAGTTGTATTTCTTTGAGCACAGACAGGATTTTAGAAAAATGAGATCAACCTCTAAACATCAGTAATCATTGGTGTAGTTTAAAAGATAGTATAAAAATTCAAGAGTTTTTAATTACTTGAAGAAAGGGTTTGTTCTGATAGGTATAGCCAGAAGGCAATGTGATGAGAGTGAAATAATGGCACATTTTAAGGACCAGTAGAATTTCACAGAAGCGTTGAATGACTGAAAATTACTCTGGGCCAGTCTGCTCCATCTGCCTACGTCATTGACTTGGAAATATCTTGCATGCAGGGAAGAGTGGCAGCTTCTGAAGCAATTTTATCACTTCTGTGCTTGTGCACCTGATTCTCCAGTTATAAGTGGAGGAGTGCGCCCCTTAGTGGCCGTGCCATGGTAGTACCACTGAGACTTTGCTTGAGGGTTGCTTTGTCACTTGCAGTTGAGATGAAGTGATATGCTTACTGGGCTGCTGTTGCTGAGGCTAGCCTATGTAAACAAGGATGCCCCCGTGGCAGGATCTCAGCACTTCACAGATATTAGAGTTCATGAGTTAATGAGTTAAAGGAACACAGGTATCATCTGATCAAATAGCATCGATGGGAACGGAGTTGCTGTCTTAGCCAGAGCTTTTAGAGGCTACGTCTAGGATTCCTGCAGCATCCACTGGAATCCCATTTGTTTTTATTCATTGAAGGAATCAGACACTGAGTTTTGTGATAAAGGCATTAAAAATTATTTCTCCAAATACAATCTGATGATTTAAAAACCAAATATCTAGGTGAACTTTCTTGTTGATCTTGAAATCTTCACTAATACCTTAGTGATTGAATAATTAATTATTTCTAATTATCCCCATTACTCATTAAAATGTTTCCTATTTAATTATTTTGAGTTCAAAATGCTCAAAACATTTAAACTGTGGAAGCATAGTAAAAATTCTCACAATACAATATTTTGAGTTCAAAATGCTCAAAACATTTAAACTGTGGAAGCATAGTAAAAATTCTCACAATAATTTTCTATTAATGTATATTCCTTCCTCCAAATAATAAATGTTAATAGTTTATTATGAATTAACATGTGTATGTGCTCATAAACCTGGGTGCATATGTGTACATTAAAAAAAAAAACACAAAATAGATTCTGCCACCCATTATTCTGTAACTTTTTAACTATATATTTCAGACATCTTTTTCATGCCATTATATTTTTTTAACTGATAAGTTTGAACAAATTTTCACACCTTTTCCTTAGATCATCTAAAGGAAGATGCATAGGATTTAAATTGTATTAACATTAACTTATGAAGTTAGATAAAGGGATACCCCAAGTGCTGGCTCTCACCTTCCAGAATTCCCTTTTCAGATCTTGTGAAGGTCCTTGGAATGCCCATGTGATTAAAATTGAGAGCAGTTTTAATATCTGGAGATTGAAAAAGTAAACCCAACTTTTATCTTAGCCACTGTTAATGTTTTTAAATATAAGTTGTGATAATCCATTAAAAAAGATGTAATTTAAGCAGATTATTTTGGATAGCTAATGTATAATCAATTCTTAAGAATTTAAGAAAGGACATTTTTGTTTTGTAATGTGAGACTAATTTTTACATTTAGTTATTAACTAAATTTCATAGTTGGTTTCACACTTTCTTAGTTCTTTTTGAGACATGCTATAAAAAATTAAAGTTAATAATATTCCTGTGCTCATATACGTTATTATCTGAATTTTCTGGATGAAACCATAATTCTGACAATCCAGAGGAATTTCTTTTGTGTTCTGTGAGCTTACAAGTCCACCAGAGGGTGCATTTTTACTCTTTTTTTGACACAAGACAAATTCAAGTGTATAATGTTTTCAGTTTCCTGGTGATATTCAATGCTAATTCAGAAAAAAAAAGAAATTCTTCAGCATAGACATCAGGAGACTATTGTACAAAAATATAACTCATTACAACTATGAAAGCAGTGGCCTTGACCCTAAAGCTCAGGAAATAATACCAAGAATTAATAAATCAGATGGCAACAAATTAAAAAGCTCTGCACAGCAAAGGAAACAATTAGGAATGTGAAGAGAGATTTTACAGAACAGGAGAAAATCTTTGAGAGCTACTCTTCTGACAGAATTAATATCCAGAATATATAAAGAAATTCTACACACACGTGCGCGCACGCGCACGCGCTCTCGCTCTCTCGCTCGCTCTCTCTCTCTCTCTCTCTCTCTCTCTCGCGCGCGTTCTCTCTCTCTCTCAGATAAATAAATGGACAAATGAACTAAACAGATACTTATCAAAATAAGAAATATAGATGGTCAACAAATATATGGAAAATATTATTGTTAGCAGTTAGGGAAATACAAATCAATAGGGGCTGGTGCTGGGGCTCAGTGGTAGTGCATTTACCTGGCATGTGTGAGGCACTGGGTTTGATTCTTAGCACACATATAAATAAATAAAAGGCCTATCAACAAAAAAATTTTAAAAAATAAAATTTATGGAGAGGATGTGGAGAAAACACTTTTACACTGTTGGTGGGAGTACAAATTAGTGCAACCACTATGGACATCAGTATGGAGGCTCCTCCAAAGAATAGACTTGGAACCACCGTATGACCCAGCTATACCAGTTCTTGGTATTTATCTTAAAGAATTAGGATAAATTTTCATACTACACTGAAACATGCATACCTGTGTTTATAGCAGCCCAATTCACAATAGCCAAACTATGGAAGTAGGTATCTGTCAGCGGATAAATGGATAAAGAAAGTGTGGTACATATACACAATGGAGTTTTATTCAGCTATAAACAAGAATAAAATTATGTCATTTGTAGGAAAATGGATGGAACTTGAGAACTGTGTTTTGCAAAATAAGCCAAACTCAGAAGGTCAGGGGTCATATGTTGTCTGTCATACGTGGAAGCTGGAGAGGAAAATGGAAAAGAAAGGTGTGTGTGGGGAGGGGTGAATCCCATGAAAATTGAAGGGAGATCAGTAGAGCAGAGGGAAATGACCAGGAATAGGAAGGAGGGGAGGGAAAGGGGAAATACTGGGATATGGCATCGGCCAAATTATATTATTATATTATGTGCACGTACAAACATGGAACAACAAATCCCACCATTATGTACAGCTACAATGCATCAATAAAAAAATATGGGGAAAAAATAGTGGCCTTGACAGTGAATGAGATAACAGGGCACAAAGGGAACACTGTGGGGTGGGAATGGTTATGGAAGCTTCATGGACAGGTAGGATCTAATGTGGTATTACAGACCAGCCAAAGTCAAAATGCCTCATTTCAGGAACCTTGATACCACTAACAGTTATGTGGTGCCTAGATACCTAATTTGCTTTGCATGTGTATTTGGGGGAAGGGAGAGAGAATCAGATGATAAAGTTGACTGACGTTGGTTAACCCAAGGGGCCCCAAGGAGTGCCTTTCTAAATAATTACTTCAAAAAATACGTTCCAGCTGCCTGCCATCTGTGGGATGGGCAAGAGAGGGAGGAGAGGGGAAAGGAGGGTGTGTTAGAGAAGCATTCCACTAAGAAAAAAGAAATACCTTCCAAATAGTCAACAGGCTTGGTGGAGCCTTTGCTGCCAGTTCCTTTTAAGTTGAGTCTATCTGGCCTGTCCTAAAGCCTACTCCTTTTATTAGACCTTTGTTGATGTTGCCCTGGACCCCACTTAGGAGAACCTTGTCTTAGTATTCAGGTCACCTTGTCTTGAGGTACCTTTCACCTTCATTGCCAGGAGTTACCTATCCCTAAAATCCTTTCTGTATAAGAGTAGTTTCTATACTGTAGTTATGCTTAAGAATTGTCCAGAAAGCTTTGGAAAATACAAGACATAGACTCCACCTCCAGAAGTTTTAATCCAGTAGGTCTAGGATGGGATCTGATTGTGATCTAGGTGGTCCCTGGAGATACATCCTTAGAAATATTGCCCAAAGTCAGTGGTTCTGAACCCTGGTTGCATCTTCCTTCGTCACCTGGGAGGTTTATAAATACCCACACTTGGGCACCACCCTGAAGACTTTAATTTAATTGGAAAAAAAACTGGGACAACATGTGCCATAGATAACCTAATCACAACAGTTCATAATTCAGTAGGAGGGGCCCAGCTCAGTATATCTGTAGCTGAAGTCTTGCCACCTTGCCTCAAAAACTGTCTCTTAATAATATATTTTTAATTACATTTTTTTCATTTTATACTCACTTCATAATTTTCCAATAGAGCAGCGTCTGTTTTGTTGATTAATTGTCCTGGATTCTGATGAACAGACTCAGGATTTCCTACAATGTGTCCTTCACCCAAGAAGCCACCAGGGGGCAGACACAGTCAGCCAAATACTTAGGCTATTACCCTGTCAGGTACAAGTAGTAGCTGGTAGAGAAGAAAAAAAATTAACAAGGAAAGACAAACCTTGTGATCCTATTTTGACTTGACGTCCTTAACTCATAGCACTCTTTTGCTACTGCCCAAGGATTGTTCTAGGAAGGCCAAAGTTGGACAGTCTAAAGGATGTGTCATTATGGTTGAAATCTGCCTATAACTCAGTGAATGCTTAGCAAATTGATACAACTCAGTAGAGGAATGAGCAAGAAAATGTGCGTGTGACCACTGAGAACCAAGGGGTTGGGGGTACTTGTACTCTAAGAGTGTCAAAGGTGATGCAACCCCCCTACCCCCACGCAGGCAGGAGTGCAACCCCTTACAAACACCTTCATGTGCTTCTCTCAAGTGGAAAAAAGTTATTTTGGGGGATGGTGTTTTTGGTGCTTTTAAAGTAATATCATGACAACTTTTTAAGATGCACAATTGATTTAAAGGAGATTGGGGAATATGGAAAACAGATGTCTTACCTGAGGAGTTCTTGGAATTGGGGATACTAGAGACAAATTCACTGAAGGAAATGTTTCTTATCACAAAAGTGAAGGTCACATTGGTATTTGTGTGGGCTGGAGGAAAAGGAAGAGCAATGGGCAACTAATTTGGGGAAGAACTTAGAACTATTTCTGGTAGCTGTCCATTTTTATTGTAAAATATGATGAAAACTTCAAGAAACAGTAATAGAGGAGGTGAGAATGACCATCATATCTTTAGCATTTATTGACTTTCTCACATATGTTGTTCTGGGCTTTGGTCCCTGTAGTACTGGGGTCATTAGAGTGAGGAGCTTGACCTGGGTGTGAGTTATTGAGCTAGTGAGTTGTGAAACTCTTATCTCTCTGCCTCAGACCACCCCTTCTTATTGGGGTTGTGGGGCTCCTTTGCCAGGTGCTTCTGTTAGATTCTGCCAGTGCAGCCTGCTGGGTCTTGGGGGAGAGTGGAGGTGGGGGAGGGCACCTGTTTTTTGCTGTTGCACTTCATCCCCTCAGCAATGGCTCTTCTCCATAGCAGTGGAAGTTGGTTTAAGTCCAGCTTTTCCTCACAGTCCCAGACCTAGCCTTATTCTGCCTCTTCAGGGATATCAGCACCAGCTAGCGTGCAGTCCCTTGTTTAGAGGACTGTGTGCCAGATCCTGGGGGTCCATTCTCCAGGCTGCAGGCCTGAGCAGAGCAATGCTGCTCCTCACAGGTCTGGCCCCACCACTGACCTGGGCTCCCAGCTTCCTTCAATTCTGTTATCTGTTGACTGAATGGTCTCTTTTTTTTTTTTTTCTTTTTCAGATCTCCAACTCAAATTTAACTTATTCTTTCCTTTAAATTGTTAAAATGAATGGTTTCAGTGTTTCTTACAGAATTATTTTTCAGATTAAAATTTTATCTGGTCCTAAGTCTATTATAGAATAATATTATATTTCAAGTTCAAGCTTTTCTCAAAATAATCTGTGTGTGACAACTTTCTAACTGGAGAATTTCTCTAGATTCTTTCTTTTTTTTCTTTTTTTTTTTTTTTTTTTGGTACTGGTATTGAGCCCAGGGGCACTTAACCACTGAGCCACATCCACAGCCCTTTATATTTTGTATTTTGAGATAGGGTCGTGCTAAGTTGCTGAAGCCAACTTTGAACTCATGATCCTCCTGCCTCAGCCTCCTGAGCTGCTGGAATTTTGGGCATGTGCCACCACACCTATTTCTCCAGATTCTTTTGCTGATTGAATCATAGTTGCAATTGTCAACACAATTAGTGGAGAATTAGAATAGAAAGGATCCCTCTGTTAAGAAGACTAATAACAGCTTAATTAGAGTATACTGGACATGACCTGGGATACCTAATTAATTTCTAATAATAATTCACAGTCTAATTTTGAAAAGGAAATTTAAGCAGGCCACTTTCTTCAACAATACTCATAGTACTCACAACAGCAGCAGGTGCATAAAGCAAAGAGGTGCTCTGGTATACAGTGGGTAAGCGCATACAGAGTGGAGGAACACCAGGGTGCCTGCAAATGCCACAAACAACAGAAGCATGATTTCTGAAGAGAGCCAGAGGGAGGGATGCCAAAGTGGCACTTATTTTCTAGAAAATTAAGGTGAAACCAAAAAATTCTGCTAACAAAGACTGATAAGATGAATGCCAGTCTCTGGTGATACACTCTCTCTTTTATCCATATACCATAGAGTTTACTTGGGTGAAGTGTGCAGTCAGGTGTTTAGTGTCCTCGTGGGATTGTGCAGCTATCACCTGGCGATACACTTTTGTGTGTATAGTGCCTTCATCTGGCTGTCTACTGTATGTTTTTGCTGTCTGGTCATCTGAGTAAGTTAAACTGAGCTAATCCTGAATATTGAATCTGTTCTACCCCGTGATTTTATGCAGAATTTAGTGGTTTAGTTACAGTTTGGGTTCAGCCCTTCTACAGATTAGCAATATGCATCTCAGGGAACTTGTCAGATCATTGTGTCACATGATAAAATGTGATCTTCTGTCCCACAGTGCTCTGCCAAGGTTGGCCAACACCAAGCTGACTTTCTATGGATATATATGTGTGTACACGTGCACACACACACACACACACACACACACACACACATTCCTTTTCCTCTTTTTATAGGGATCAGAGATTGCACAGGAGGCAGAGACTGGAAATGAAATATATGTAGAACCAGATGCCCACAGGAGTTAGCTCTCTGGCAGTTTTCCCTTTTTTTGGTAATTTCCATGTAAGGTACCCAGGGTCTTCTAGCTCTGCAGACATGGGTCCCAAATTTTTGCCCTATCTCATCTCTCTTTTGGTTTGAGAAGGTGCTGTGATTTGCTTTTCCCAGCCTATCCTCTTGTCTCCTGCTTCTGATAGTTCAGGTCCCTTCTCAGGAAAGGTATTACTCTGTAGAAAATGTCACCTCAATCCTCACCTATCCAGAGACCACTTACTGTCTGGTACCTACAGCCCTGAAGTGGCGATCTTGTCATCCTGGACTTCTCTGTTGACTGGGTGTTCTTATCTTCTCTCTGATCATAAGCATATAGACAGCTATTGAGTGTACTCTAACGAGTGTGTATGTCATTTGAAGCGATGAATCCTCAAGGAATATTTGTTGATGGTGCTTACATGCCTGGTGTGTTAGCTGTCCTGTGTCACCTTGGGGGTGATGTGGAGCATCCAGACATCTCTGTTGACTCACACCCAAGGAGAGAATGACACCCAGTACCCAAGATTTGCAAGCAAGCATACTCTGCCCAGCCCTTATTTATGTAGCATGAAAGGTGCAGGCCATTGGTGCGGAGGGGGCTGCTCTCCCTTGTGTACCTGGGCTCTTGCAGTGGCTTCAGGTGGTGTGATTCCATGACTGCTGCAGCCAGAACACCTCCATACCTGCCAGGCTCAAGGACTTCCAGCCTCAGAAGCCTCTATTTATAAAAAGGTGCTCATAGTACAGCCAGGCTCCCAGAGAGCCTGCGAGGATTAGGAGAGGTGGATGTGAAGGAGCTGTGTCAGCACAGTGCTGTCAGGACTTAGGTTTTGTCACACAGCCATGCTTGGTGTGGGAGGATATGCTGCGGCACACCTGGCTTCTGCATGCTGTGGGGGGTCCTGCTGTCATCAGTGCTCTTGTTTCCCTCCTGGATGAAGCCAGACCATGAGCTCAGACGGCTTGGCCTGAGTGGTGCCGGAATCAATGTTCTTTCCTTCCATTGCACATTGAGCATCCCTAATCTGAAGATCCAAAACCGGAAATGTTCTAGAATGTGCAACTTCAAGTGCTGACATGATGCCACAAGGGGACAATCCCATACCATGAAAATTTGTCTCATGCAGAAAATTATTTAAAAGTATTGTATGAAATTACCTTCAGGCTATGTGCATAAAGTGTAACAAATGAATTTTGTGATTAGATTTAGGTTTTATCCCTAAGCTACCTTATTATTTATATGCAAATAGTCTGGAATCCAAAATAATTATTAACCTGAATCTGTGGTCCCAGGCATTTTGGATAAGGAATATTGAACCTGTTGTACTATGGGTGATTTTTGCCATGTTGTTTGAGCTAGGTTGAGGTGGAGAAGATAGTTACAGATCCTGGATATTTTCCTTCATTTGAAGGCGTATGTATGGTGGAATGGCTCTTCTGTTTGTATTTTTTTATGTCTATCTTTTATTTTCTTTTTTAAAAAATTGTTCTCTTTAGATATAAACAGCAGTAGAGTGTATTTTGACATATTATACACATATGAAGTATAACTTCCCATTCTTACGATTATACATGATGTGGAGTTATACTGGTGTATATTCATATATGAACATAGGAAAGTTATGTCCAATTCATTCTGTCTTTCCTATTCCTATCCTTTCTCCCTTCCCTTCACTCCCCTTTGTCTAATTCAATGAACTTCTAATCCCCCTGCCCCACCTCCCTTATTGTGTGTTAACATTCGTGTATCAGAGAGAACATTTGGCCTTTGGATTTGGGGACTGGTTTATTTCATTTAGCTTGATAATCTCCAGTTCCACCTATTTATCTGCAAATGCCATAACTTCATTCTTCTTTATGGCTGAGTAATATTTCCATTGTGTATATATACCACATTTTCTTTATCCATTTATCTGTTGAACGGTACCTAGGTTGGTTCCATAGCTCAGCTATTATGAATTGAGCTGCTATAAATATTGATCACTATCGTGCTGATTTTTAGTCCTTTGGGTGTATGCCAAGGGGTGGGATGACTGGGGTCAAATGGTGGTTCCATTCCAAGTTTTCTAAGGAATCTCCATACTGCTTTCCAGAGTGGTTGCACCAATTTGCAGTCCCATCAGCAGTGTATGAACCTTTTACCCCCACACCTCATCAACATTTATTGTAACTTGTATTTTTGATAATTGCCATTCTCACTGGAGTAAGATGGAATCTCAGTGTAGTTTTAATTTGCATTTATCTAATTGCTAGAGATGTTGAACATTTTTTTCATATATTTGTTGACCGATTATATTTCTTCTCCTGTGGAGGGCCTTTTCAGTTCCTTTGCCCATTTATTGATTGGGTTATTTGTTTTTTTTTGGTGTTGAGTTTTTTGAGTTCTTTATATATCCTGGAGATTAATGCTCTGAGGTACAGATGGCAAAGATTTTCTCCCATTCTGTAGTCTCTCTCTTGAGGTTCTTGATTGTTTCCCTTGCTATGAAGATTTTTTATCTGATACCTTACCATTTATTGATTCTTGATTTTACTTCTTGCACTTTAGGAATCTTGTTGAAGAATTTGATTCCTAAGCTGAAATGATGGGAGAGTTGGGATAGCTCTTCCTGATATGGATTTTATTTAGGTTAATATTTAGAAATATGACCTAAAATGACAAAAACTTTTTTTTTTTTTTAAATTATCTAATTCAGCAAATTGTCTTTTTCTATTTCTCCTGTCGCCTTCCCCTTCAGATTTGTTTCAAGGGTTTTCACCCCATTTGCTCTTCTGACTTCTTAACATGTAACCTCAGCTTTAGTTTCAAGACGGGCATTCCGCATGCCGGACCTCTCATAAATTCTGAGTTCCCCTTCCTCTTCATGAGCTGGTCAGCTCTTTGCCTGGTCTGGAATTGTCTAAAGTTCAAGGACTCAAGCTCTGAGCTCTCCTTCCTCGCCAAGCCTCCTGCTTTTTGACCTTCCATTCCTTCACTCTCTAAGCCTTTGTTCTTCTTTTAAATCTAAGGAACGCCCCTTTTCTTCTCTCTGTCCCTCCCCTCCCTGGGCCTGTGTCCACCCTTTCAGTTGTTTGTTCACTGGTGTCCCTAGAATCTCTTGCCTGTCAACCTTCTGCCTCACCCCCTGTTCTGACTGCTTCCCCCGACTGTCTGCCTACGCGGTCACTGAGAATCGCTGGAGGAAATTGCCTCTGGAGGAATGGTCAGTGTGGCTGTGTACCGCCTGCCTCTGTGGAACCCGGTGCTGCCGAGAAAGTCCCGTTAGGTTAGCCCCTTCTTCCCTCTGTGATCCCACTGTTGCCAGCTCATTTTGGTGTTACCAGCACATCCAAGGGTTCTTTTACTCAATTCAAGATAAAAAGCACGAAAAGCAGTCCATTCGAAAGAGGCTTATCGAAGATTGTGCCTAGGGTCCCCGGAAGCTCCCTGAGAATGCGGAGGAGCAAAGCTTATATAGACAAGGAGGGCGGTCTCGCACAGGCGCACTCCGCTGTAGCCAAGATCTCAGGATTTCTGCCCTTGAGTTGGGGTTTGCACTTGATGCAGCAGTCTGTACTTGCACGTTGGGTTCATCTGGGCTCAGCACAGGAGAGGATAGAGGTGCTCATACCACCACCCCTGGAAGGTCATGTATGGATGGGTCAAGTTAAGGCCTATTTCGTAAGTGGGAGTTGCTGGAAAGCTTAGGGGAGGAGTCAGCATCTCTTAAACCAGTCATTGGTGGAAACAATTCTTTGAAAGCAGATTGTTTCCCTGGGAAACCTTGGTGAGGGAATCCAGGCTCTCGCTGCTCTGCCCACCGTTCCCATCAGCTTTCCTTCCTTTGCTAGTAATCTTACCTTGATGTTCAACAGGAAGGTAGATATTGATCTACATGAATTTCTTACTTGCATCTTTCTGAGGCCAGCCTCTCCACTTGGAGCCCTGAAGCCCCTTTCTGCTTCAGGGCTTCAAACAGTGAACTCTGCCCCCTGCCTCCTCATGCCTTTCCTGCCCGTGGACTCTCCTCTCACCACGAATGCTTAGCTTTCCTGAAACCTCATCTTCAGCGGATCCTCTTATCCCCTTTGTTACAAATTTCCAGGAGACCCATCTCTTCCTACTACCACTCTAACATGCAGTTGTCCCATAGTCCTCTGACCAAGTGGCATCCCCGCCTGCTCTTCTACTGGAACCGGTCTCTCCTGTCTACAAGGACCTCTTCTCACCATTTGTTACTTGGATGAATCTATTTCTCTCCATCTCCACCACCTTCAACATATTCATCCACTTCAGCACACCTTAGATGGTTAATACAAGCTCAGGTGAATGAATGGATGAATCAAGAAATTCCATCTTTCTCCCTCCGTCTCCATGACATGATACCATCCTTTTTCACCTGTCGTCTCCCTACTGGTCCTTCTCAGTCTCTTTTTCTGCCTGACTGTTAAATTTTGAGTTTCTCCAACTTGAAAGAATGACAAAACATAAGGGAATCCTGAGTGTGTTGACCTTAAGCCAGAAGCTGCTGTTTAGGGACTTCAACTACATTAGTTTCTCTAATTTTTACAACTATGGGAAGTAATTTTTAGTGTCCTGTTTTTAGAGGAGAAAAGTTACACTTGGGAGAATTTAAGACTTTGCCTACATAATTATCAGTTAGTGGGAGAAGTGTTTGAATCCATTGGATTCCAATGCCTGTTCTTTGCCTTCTGAATTCATGCACGACTCAGAGCAGGATCACCTTTGTGTTTTCTGAAGTGCCCAACCAAGTGCTTAGATATATTAAGTGTACATATTTGAGGTAAATCCAGCATATGGTCTGTTCTTATGGCTTCCATCTTTTTGTTTCATTTTTTAAAAAAATATGGGCAATAAAAAAACTAAAAAGTAGTATTTGCTTGTTGATTAAAAATCCAAACAAGAAAAGCTTGTTATAGAGTAAGGAAAAAAAAAAAATGAAAATTCTCTCTCTCCCCTTCCCACCACTCCCACTCTCAAGGGGTGGTGACAGCAATCATTTTTACGCTGATGATGTCCAAGATTTCAATTTCAGTCCCTAGGTCCCTCTTGAGTTTCACAATCCAATATGTAACTGTTGAGCCCAGATGCTGATTTATAGCTATTTATATTTTTTCCATATCATTGTCTATATTCACATATTTGAGCCATTTGAAATTCTTTTGGAGAGTGGCAGATGTGAAAACAATCAGTCAGTCGATCAATCAATGAATTAATCTTTCAGTCCGCTGGTTTTATCTCTGCCTATTTGTCCTGCTGGCCCCTTACAACTCCTTTATATTCTTTCCTCCTTCAACCCTATTTCCTGAGCCTTATCTCAGTTGTGATATTGCCCCCTCAAGGTCCTTGACTCAGCCCTCTTCTGCATACCCCAATCTAATCAGATGGCAAGTCCTTTCGGTGGCAGAAGGTCACCACAGTACGTTCACACTGCTGCCATTGGAGTTCAGCCCATGTTTCTTCTGGCTTGGACAGTTACCCTGGCTTCTCTTCCGAACTCTGCTCTGCTGAGACTTAACTTCCTCAAACCTAAGTGTCATTGTGTCCCCTCACTGATTGGCCACAAGTGCACTTTATCCTGATAGAATTTAAGCTGTGGCCACATCTGTTTCTGGACCCTCCTCTGACTTTTTAACCTTCTACTTGTTTTTATACTGTACTCTGGTCTGAATGCATCCAACATTCAAAGCACCATTCAGATGTGACAGCACTCTTGTGGCTTCCTCCTGAGTTGCCTCAGTTCTCAGGTCAAGGAGGCTCTTCCCATCCCTGTGCTCCCATAGTTGCTCATATTAACACTTGGTCCACTTTGCCATGTGTTAAGATTGTTGCTTAAATCTACTGCCTCGTTAGACTGCAAATTTTTTTGAAAGGACTGTGTTGAAGGTATTTTTATGCCATTTACTTGATACATAGTAAGTTCTCAAATAAAAGGTATTTGGATTTTTTTCTTGAAGCTTTGATTCAAGAATCTTAAAATTGATTAAGTCTGTAATTTTCATATTTAGATAATTGTATTAGGTCTCTGAAAGCCCCAGTAATCTGACCAGCGGAAATCCATGCTTGTAGGTGTAAATAGTTCACATCAATGATCAGTCAGCCAGTAGATCTTCTCATATATCTAAAGTGACCTATTTAAGAGGCTTTTGGATTGCAGTAAAATTTAGCTCCAAAACCATGGCTTATGTGAATTATAATGTGCTGCAAAGTATCTTGGCATTTTGATACTATTGAAGTATTGAAAATATTCTTTTTAAGAATTTCAATTCTTACTCTTTACAGTCTCTATGTTTTAATAAATCTTAAATTAAGTGTTTCCAGTGTGGTGTTTTTAAACAAAGCCATTTAAATACAAAGTTTAAAATAATTTAAACTTAAAAAAAAAAAAAGGTTTTTTGTTTGTTTTTTTAAATGATGAGAGGGTGGTTTACTGTTTCTATGAAAAGAAGCTGGACAGCATTTGTCCTGTAGCAGTCATTGCCACTAGATAGCATGAGGCATGGTAGTTTTAAGGTCTGATTGACTCCTAAATGACTCATCTTCTCTCCTGAATTATGCCCAGGCCAAGACTTGAGGAAAGGTGTGGGGAGGGACTTCCCCATCTCTCACTGGTGCCCTCCACTTTTATCCCAGGGTGTCTTCGTGGGTGAACACGTTTCCTGCTCTTCCTCGGGAGGATGAGCCAGTGAGGCAATAGGGGAACCCCATGCCCTACCTCCCTCCAGTACGAATACTCTAATACCATTTAAGGTGATGACCTTACATGCTCATATGACAAGCAGAGCTCTGATTTGTTGCTGACCAGCAGTGTCAGTGTTAACTGAGATGCAGAGCTCTGAGCACAATGTTACAACTTTTTTGTGGGACAAGCATCATAGTGTCCCCAAAAGGCAGTTCAGAGATTTTTGGTTTTTTTTGGTTGTGTTTGATTTTCGTGCTAGGAGTCCTGGCCAAACTAAGCTGAACATCAGCCTTAAGGGTGTGAGAGGCTCTTTTTGTTGCCACTTTGTTTGCCACACTTATTCCTAAATCTTTTAGATAAAAATAATCGGTGTCATTTTAAAAAATAAAATCCTGAGGGGCCAACATAATGGTGCTGTCTCTTTAAGTTTAAATTATGTTCAGAGGGTAGCACAAGTAACTGAAATTTACCCCTTAGAAATGTGGGATTCACTGGGGTTCAAGGGAAAGTTGCTTTCTTGTCCTTTCAGGATTGATCTTTCACTTCAGCTTGGCTCATTTTTACTTCCCATCCTCCCCTAGTATTTAAAATTTACTTTTAGAATTTATTTTGTTTATGCTTATTTGGCACAGGAGGAGAATTTCCCAAGTCGCTTGAGTTTTTGTTTTGTTCATTGTTCAGAACTTTCTAAACTGTCAAGCAAGAAACTCGGTGTGTGTGTGCATGTGTGTGTGTGTGTTTCTGGCTAAATAACCTAAAAAATGACTTATCTGGGATCCCCATGACTTTTTGCTTTTTCTTTTGGTCCCATTGTAAACTTGACACAAATTTTATTTATGCTTATAAAATGTGGCTTTGTTTATATCCAGTTCTTTGTGTGAAATTCATGCCTAAGAAGGGTGGGATTGCACTGGAGATATTTTCTCTTGAACCAGCTGGACTTGTGTTAACCCTTGTTTGAAGATGTGTGTGTGTGTGTGTGTGTGTGTGTACACCAGCTTCTTGAGTGGTTTCTCAATTATGAAATTTGAAAGAATGAGAGGAAAAGAAGAAGAAAAATTCCATAAGCAAGAGGACAAAGGAATGCTGTCTTCCCTGGGCTGGAATGGAAGTTTGTGTTTCATTTAAAATGACAAATCAGCAAATCCCTCCTCAGCTATGTTGCGTCAAGGTGAATTTTTCCTTCATTCTGGGCTTTGGAAATAGTTTGGCTGGACATCTTCCCAGGAAAGCCCCTGTGTAAAACCCCCATTAAAGCAAAGTCATCATAAAATCATTTCATTTCCATAATGCTTGTCTCTTGACCTCTGTGAAATGCACCACAACTCTTGAGGTACATATTTTGAATCTTAACGTTACTAAATAAGAAAATTAAAAGTGAACATAAGATTCTCATAGTCTTATATATGCCCAAACTGCAAAACAGATTGAAGATAAAAAGTGGAGACTTTATTTTTTGTGTGCATTAAAGCAATTTTGGGAAAGAAATAAAGACATGGGGCAGGAATAAAATGTCAGATTTAGGGTATGGTGGGGAGATTGGGGAAGCAGGTTTTTTTTTTTTTTTTTTTTTTTTTTTTTTAATTGTCCTTAAATTCTGGAATTTTAATTCAGAACTAAGGAGAAGAAAAGACACATGTCTACTGATGTGATTCTTGGGATTTATCCATTTTGGTGCCAGGGCTACAGGCAGCCCTGTGAGTCTCACCAAGGCAAAGCAGGTGTTTCAGGCCAACTGCACAGTTTATTGACCACCACTACTAATGGAAAATAATAAAGTATATGGTGTGCATTGCTTCTTATCTCATGGAATGTGGGCTGGGTCTGAAGGTGCTTTTATTATATTAAAAATCAAGCAGGAAAAGCATTTCTAACTTAAGACCAAGAATATCTGAACACCATGCCAGAGTTTTTCAAGGTAATGAAATGTCAAAGCGAAACCTCAGGCTGTGCTCTGGGGAGAACTCAGCTGAATAAAGTTCAGTAGCAGATTCCACTGAGATAAACCATTGCCTCTGCAAAGCTCTCTGTCTCCTTTATAATCTTCTGTTTTCAGTCTTTCATCCACAGCAAAAGCAAACAAAATGGAGGTGTAGGGGTGGAATGGAGATAAAGAAACCCTGTTCATCTGCGGGGTCTATCTTGAAACCAGTTTTGACCTTGATGGTAAATTGTTGTCCAAATTTGCCAAACAAAAATGTCTATGTATGGTAACAGGTGACTCTGTTTAGTATTATATAATCTTGGAGACATAAATAACTAGGCATTGCTAATTCTATAGCTGTTGCCATACAGTTGAAATATTTACGTGGTTAGTAGTATCCCATAAAATAAGGTGATAGTGTTTGTTTTGTTTTGTTTTTATAATATATCATAGGAATTTTTTCTTTTTATACTTTTAAGACAATAAATAATTTTGGCATACACTGACATTTAGTTATTTAGAAATTTTCTCTTGAACCAGCTAGTTAGTTAGTTAACTTGATTCTCTTGAATTATTTAGTTAGTTAGAAAGAGAGTACTAATTCCCCTAAGATGCTAATAGATTATTAACTTCATGAAGAAATGAATATTAAATATGGAAGGACAGAATTTCTTGATTTTGTTGTCTGGTTACCCATAGCTTTTAAACAACAGTTAGTAAGAGGGATGAACCTTTTGGCCACAATGTTTCTAATGTGACATTTGGAAAAGCTTAAAAACTGTATTATAAAATGTTAACTCATTATCATGCAATGCTTACTATTATTAGTTTCTTTTTCCCCTTGTATTTCTCTCTGTCTCTTCTTTTAATAACCATTTTCTTGTAGACAGTATGTGTTTAAGAACAAACCCCAAACTTAAGAAAAGGTACCCAAATAACTTGTATTTAATTAATATATAATTTAATTAGTTCCTTGCCTCTTTCTTTTGTGGTGATTGTCTTGATTTCTGTTTACAGTTTTTAAAACAGGAAAAGTTTTAGGCCTTAACGGGCTTACTTCACATTGTCCGCAACACACCTCACTGTCCCTACCAAAGAGGGACATTGAATTTGAGATTTGCTGCATTTCGCCCCTTTTTTCTTGCCTACCCTGATCCTCTATATATGGCTGCTTTGCAAAGCAGTTTTGTGCAAGCAGACATGACTTAACTCCATTCCCTACATAGAGAACTATTCAACTTTACTTTTATGTGTTTTGAATACTGCCTCATGTGAGACTGTGACAGCAATAAAGTATGCATGGCCAACCTTATTTTAATAGCGAAAGAGAGCTGCTTTTAATTAATAAGTGGATCTCTTTATGTCTGGGATTTTCGGTTTATTTTGTGGTTCTTTAGAGTTTTTCAATTATGTGGACTAAAAGGGCTATGTTAGTGGGGGCTAAATCCTTTTAAAAATCTGTCATTTATGTGTTTTCCGTCTGTAATGTCTGTTTTCAGATTACTGTCTTAAAAAAAGAAAGAAACCAGAAACAAAAAGCCCCGTGGTCACCGTTTTTATATGAAATGTTAAAATTTATATCCCATAATTACAGCATATATCTTTCAATTCATTAATGGAATGCAACATCCGTATATGCTGTAAGAGGGACAGAGGACTAGACGCTATCTTCAGTTAGTCCCTCACACTATCCCAAGTTGTTTTAACAAATCTTCATGTTGTATTATTTTTCCACTTGACATCTACTTTTAAGCTACTAAACAACCAGTTGAACCTGTGTAAAGCATCTACTAGTTATTGTCCTGACCATTATAGGGTGTGCAAGACTCTTCTCACTGGTGTTGTCTTGTCTTATCTGCATAGATTCTGATTTAGTTTTGTTGAATCTAGGATGTCATTGTGCACCATGACTTCCTACCATTCTCCCTCCCTGAGGGAATCCAGAGCCAGAGGGGGCCTATAAGTGATCCTCCAGTAAAGAGATTCCTGGGTGGTAGTGTGGATGCTATAATGATTGACATGTAAATGAATACAGTCACATTGATTTATGAAAGCTTATGTAGGTTTGTAATCTGGTTTCTTTAGAAGATAGATCTATATAAGGGATATGACATTTGGTGGCATTGAAAAGAATTATCTGTGGGAACATGAGCATTCTGCAGATAAAGTTGCAGCTGACTTCTTGACTGAATATTAATTACTGGGAAACTAACCTAGACTGCGGGTCAGTGATATTTTATATAGTAACAAAAAGAAAATCACTCTACACTCTGTAAGCATTGAATGGAAAAAGAGGAGAAGATATCTCTTTAAAAAGTCAGAGGTGAAACCATGGGTGACAAGTGATGTCAGATTTCTGATCACCCCCCCCCCCCCCCCCCCCCCCCCCCCCCCCCCAGTTCCTAATGTAGTCTCTGCAGACTTCTTTGGTCAGGTACAAATAAATGGGAGGCTGCTGTTGAAAACACTCCCCAGGCACTGTTAAACAGTTGTCGGTAGATGGCAGTACTGTTCCACTACAGCATTTTAAAATCACTGCAAATACAATTTCATTCCCAGTCTAATTTTGAAAATGCTTGATTAGCTACATTAAGCAATGTTTGGGTGATTTTTTTTCCCCTCCCTTTTAAACTTACAGAATTTCAGCCACAGCCTGAAAGAAAACCATTATTGGTAGACAACATGATTATCAGTTGTACTTAAGTCAGTCCAACACAGAGAACAGCATATAGATTTTTAATTATATATGTGGAAACAATCTATGTAAATATGTAAAATGTTTACCAAGAACGATTATAATTTCTCACTTATTTTGTATCAGTTTTTTTTCTCCTTAATTCTCCCTAAGGTAACATCTGATTGTTATGTTGGCTCATGCAAATGGGATGCTTCTTAATTCTACTAAGATATATTTGTGCATAATAATTAACTTGTAGTCCAGATAACTAATATCTTTACAGTTTTTATTTGCATGGAAGTTCAGGGATTAAAGCTATCCTTGGGGAAGGGTGGTTTACCTTCTTATGTTAAGTTTATTTTTATTTATTTATTTATTTTTTTGCAGGTCCCTTAGGTAGCATGCAGTACAGAAAAATAGGCTAGTTTTTTGGGTTTTTTTTTTTTGGTTGTTGTTTGCTTTTTTGTTTTGATTTTTGGTTTTGCACTAGCTGTACTGTCTAGCTCTCTAGGTTGAATATAAAGTAATTAACAATTTGTGGTCATTTAAAATGGAAGCTTGCACAATTGATTGGCAAATTGATGTATTTTCTGAACTTTTTTATTTTAAGATATTTCAAAGGAAGATTTCATATAAGATGAGAAGATGAAATTATTTTTTCCCCTTTTGTTTTTTAAAAAAAGAAACAAAAGCATTGTGGTGCTAATATTCCATTTGAGATTTATTATTTTATGAAACATACTTCGGGCAAAGTCTTCCTTTCAAATTGAACTGAATTTTAAGAAAATCGTGGCTTAACTGTTTATCTTATGTTTTCCCATGTCTACTGAATTTGTCTAGAATTTTAAAAGGATTGTAGATTTAATCTGTTTTTCTTTTTTTTTTTTAACTTGAAAACATTTTAAAAACAGGAATGTAATGGTAATATTTTTGTTCCTTATTACCTCTGAGGGCTTTAGCAGGTAAAATAGAAAAAGATAACACATCTGGGTCCTGCTGGGTAGAAGGGCACTTGTAATTTTATGCCTGGTTTGTGGGGGTATAAACTATAATCTCAGCTGCTATATAAAGTTGAAATTTGCAACATAAGGCACAACCTGTGATAGTCGAAGCATCTAGGTATAGCATGTAATTCTAGACTGGTTTTGTTGTTATGTTTACTCCCCCTGTCCCCGCCATGAATAATATATTATAGATTCATTTAGTAATGTTTGTATACATGCCCATACATATACACATCTTGTAGAAAAAACTATCATAACTGCTGTAAAATATGCTGGTGGGAATTTTTGTGTAGCTAATGCTGAGTAGATAAAATTTGGGGACATAACCTATTTAGTGTCTCTTAGCAAACAGAAATGAGTATAGTAATAACCAATTCCCAAGGTATTTCTAGTCATGTTCTTCCATCAGATACTGGTAGAAGACGATATAAAGCTAGCCAAGAAGTACATGCATCAAATTTCTTATAGTAGCGCACAGCGGAGTGAGACACCCCGTGTAGTAAGAACTTCCTAGCTCACTGGGAAGTTTAGATTGCAGGGAGGTGAGGATTAGTCAGTGCCCCTGTGGTCTGAAGTTGAAGTGGTGCTGTGGAGTGATATATTTTGAAGAGTGCCTTAGAGTTTTTGAAGGAGCAACATATTTGCCGAAAAATTCCTGCCCAGGCTAATTCATAATTCATTTATGCCTTGTTGAGTATTCCGGAGAAGTGAAGTTTCTTCCTTTTTGACTTGCAATAGAGATTTCTCAAGCAGTGTTCCTCTCCAGCTAGCTATAGGATAAGGGTGGACAAAAAAATTGGCTTTGTTTCTATTTTATGTGCAGCCAGACTTGCTCTTATGTTTGTAATATTTAAAGGAGTTCAATAGGAGGCCCTTGATTCTTTGATCTAATGCCACAGTGCAGTTTAATGAGAAAGGTTTTTCATATTGTGTGCAATATTGAAAAATTTAGCCAGCTCAGACCAATATAACATAATGTTCGATTTACACCTTGGATCCCTTCTTTTATTTTTTGTCATGAATCCACCCTCCTCCCTCGCCTGAAACAGGTAATTACAAAGGTCCTCAGATCAATTTTTGTAAAGGGGCACCCTGACGGGTACCATGACTGAAGTGTGACATGAGCCTTTTCCAATACAATGGGTGGCCTAACATTCCTCTGGAAGCCCAAGCTCATTAAATATTCGGTTCCTTTTTTCCCCCTTTCTCCCCCCCTTTGCACACTTAGCTTGAGTCGCACTAAGTCTGGGGTTTCTTCACTGAAGACTTAGGAAAATTGCTTCGAGTTCTCAGATTGAATTTTTTATGTGTATGACTTCATGATAGCATTAGCATGTGCTTTGATCCATGTGTGAATGGCGCTGGGTCGGCGCTTATTGCCATATCCAGATGGTGTTACAGGGAACAAACAGTTGTGTTTTAGGATTTCTCAATAGACTGTCTAGACTGGCCGTGCAGCAGACAGATACAGCCACCCATCAAATTAGCGTTTGTCAGATTTATGGTAATGGTTCACCAAAGCCTTCCTGTCATTGACATTAAGATTTACGCCTCCAAAGTTATTTTGTCTTCCACAGAGTATAGCTTGTGATTGCTTGGATTAAAAAAAAAAAAAAAAAAGTTTTAAGACAGAAAAGTCTTGTTGAATGTGAGCTGTTTCTGAATGAAAAGAAAAATATAAAAGGAATTAAACAGTGACTGCAGCTTAGGAGCTGTATTGATTAGGGAAAAGAACCCTCCCCACCCCCTCCAGCCCCTCAAATGATAAGAAGGATGTTCTGCTGGGGCTGGTGTCTCCCATTTGCCCTTGTTGGAAAGAAAAACATGTATGTGAGTGACTGTGGCCAGATTTTGCCCTTTCATGTTGTTACTCCGGAGTAACGTGATCTGCTGCCCCAAAGCGGTGGGAATAACCTTTTGACAGGCAGTATGTCCATTCTCAGTGGAAATGTTTTCCCAAGTCTGGCCAGGCTGCCTTTGATCCTACCTCCTTCCACCGTGGGGTCACAGCTACTATGCTATGCAAGAGTCACAGGTTCCTGCGAGGAAAGTGAGAGACATGAGGGTTTAAAATAAATAAATAAATATGACCCAAAGCCTCTACAGTTCTCAATCATTGACACTATGGTGCTAGAAGGGTGCAGATGCCCATGTGAGTGTTCAGGACATTTCAGGTTAAGCTTCATGCCTGCCTTTTTTCTTTCGTGGGTCAAGGGATGGGTTTTGCACATTTTCCTCCAAAGTGGTTTGAGAAGGTTGATCCCATCCTGGACATGCTGAGGCATGTCTGAAAACATGTTTTGCTATTGAATGCTGGTGTAAATGACAAATGGTGAGGAGGCTGGGGGTAGGGGGATGTTGATCAAAACACCCAGACGGCCATGGCAGACAATATATAGGGAAATGGGCTTTGTAGAGGTGAAAAGCTGCAGCATTTTTCAAAGTGAGTTCTTTCATTTGAGTTTGGACACTTGGGGAAACCCCTGCTAACCCCTTTAGCAGCCAGGATTGAGAACTGCCTGTCCTGTTCCTCACAGAAGCCTCACTGGAAGGTTATCTTATTTACTCCTGTGCCAGTAGTGAAGTGAAGCGGGATCAGGGCTGAGAAAGCATTCTCTATCAAATGTGCAAGAACTGGAGGCTTCCTGCTAACCCAGAGTGGCCTCTCCATCTCTGGGTTGTGATTTTTTTTTTTTTTTTTCCTTCTTCCTTCCCTAGCTTCCTCCCTTTTTTGCTTTTGCCGGACAGTCATCATTTGTTAGACTGTTCTTTTCGCCTCTCTTCTAAAGGACTCTCTCATGTATGTGTTTAAATTTAGTGGTATGTTTTAATCAATTATAACTAAACAAAGTTCATAATTATTGCTCAAATAAATAAAATCTCAACAAATTGCATTCTCTCCAAGACAGGTAATGGATTTTCAGTTTTGTTCAGTTTCAAGTCTTTAAATACTGAGTTAAATACAGTAAATTAATTTTCTGTATTAATTTGTTAAAATTTCACTTGTTTTTTCTTTTAAAGAATTATGACCAATTTATTGGAAAGACTTAGATTACCTCTGTTATGTGGCTACACATTTAGAAGATTTCCCAGAAAAATACGGGAACATTTTTGCTAAAAAGAATTTTTCTCCAAAACTTCTCTTTTCCTTCTTGCTCCTTTCCTTTCTTCCTGTTTTCCTTATCCTGCTAAGAGTTATTCATATTCATTTTGATTCTTTTTGAAAAGCATATTTCTTAAGGAACCTCAATGATCTTCACTATGTTTGCATTAATTTCCGATGCATTGTTCCAAAGGCTGATTATTTGAGTGCGGTCTCAAAAGTAAGTCCAATTACTGCACCCTGCTCTTTTGTAAGTCTTATTTGGGGTTGTGGCAGTACAGGGAGTTAATAGGGAGCATCCTGAGTTAGTCACCAGCTGAAGCAGTTACCATTTTGTACTTGAGAACTATTTTAGGTTTGTTGTAAGAAACATTATAAATTTTACAAGACACATTTATAGTGTTTTTAAAAAGTTAACTACCCTTCTTACACGTGTGTTTTGTTGGAAATTGGAAGCGTTGAATGGAATACCAGTCTTCTAGCAACGTGTGAAAAGTTATTTGAATAAACTCCCTTTTCTTCTTTAGTTTAAGACTTCACTCTCTGGGACTCCTCCACATCTGTGATTTGGGGTTTACATTTTTAGAATGAAATTTTGATAGTATACTTTATGTTCTGTTTGCTTGATCAGACAACATATTTAAAAGAACCTTAGGATGTTATCGTTTCAAGAGACCTGAGAGGGCATCTAACTTAACAACCCCATTTTTCTAGTTGGAGAAACAGAGGCAAGGACAGATTAAGTATTTTGGCTAAAGTCACAAAGCTGGGCCATCAGGACTGCCATTCCAGTTTCTCACTCCCTTCTTCCCTTTTAAATCACTACTTTTAAGTAGCTAGCAATAGATACAGCCTTAATGGTGGTGGTGGTGGTTGTTGTTTTCTCCCAATTAAACATGCTTCATCTTTCTCAGTTTCACTTTGACTGCATTCAAAGCTAAGAAAGCACATTTTATTTTCTTGCAACAGATTATACCAACAGAGGAAATATATATAGAAGAAGAAAACAAAGTGTAGTGTGGTCAGCGCTGTAAACTGTACGTCCAGTAGCTATTTATCCTTTCTTGTTAAAAGAGTACTAGTTTTGAGGCTGCTATGTGTCCGGCACCAAGTAAGGAATTGCAGATTGTCTAAATCACTTATACCCCTGGATTGAGTTCCATATTTTCACAGCTTCCTTCACAGCAAGGTGTGGCTGTTTTTCTTGGTTTTGACCAATTAGCTCTTTGGGGCGGGGGAAGGGGAGGCTGTTTGAGGTGCTTTTGGGAAAGCTTTTGCTTTCCTGTGAATAGAGCAGGTATGACTGGCTCACCCCCCCCCCCATCTTCCATTCATATTTTTCCCTTCTTGAACATGTATGTGACATCTGGAGCACTGTATGGCCTTCTTACTTCCTTGGGGAAAAGGCCAGCTTCTTTTTGATAAGCCCTATTTGTTTAAACCAGTAGTTGGCAATTTATGACCCACTGACTGACTACCTCTTTTTGTATCTGAAGGGTTCCTGGACACAGCTGTGCCCAATTGTTACATATTGTGGCTGCCTTGATGCTATGATAACTTGGGTAATTTCAACTAGATTATGTGGCCCATAAGCCTAAAATATTTACTCTTTGGCTCTTTTAAGTTTGGTGATTCCCGATTTAAAGGCACAGTGAATTTTCTGTTATTTGCAGCCAAATAAGTTCCTAAGAAATCAACCAAGAACCCAGATCCCTAAACAAATTTGTGACTTGGCATTTTTACCTACTCAAAATTTGTCTTCTCTGGTCAAGTAGGTCTGTTCCAGATGAGCATATCCCTAATTTTGGGCCTTGTCTACTCCTCTTTATTTCTTCCTAGAACTTTAATTGTCCTTTTCTTTTTAAAAACAAGATGAGAATGTGAAAGTATCTCATTTACATGCTATCTAGAACAATATCTGCTATTTGATATTTTAGTCTTATAAATGTCCAAGGAATTGTGTTCTGGATGATAGGTTGGGAAAATCACAAGCACTTTCATGGGGTCTGCTGATGGATCTTAAATCCCTAATTGAGATAACAGTTCTCTAGTTCCTTGTCTCGTGCTTCCTCTTTCCCTCTACAAATTCGTTGCCCTTTATGATCAGGTGGGGTCAGGAAAAGAGCTTATACCAGCACCCACTCTGCAACAATGGGTAATACTTGGTGCATTGCACACAAATCATTAACTTTATATGGGAAAGTAAACTGGAAATACATTTCTGGCTCAGTAACAGACTATAATTGCACAGTCTTGACTTTTGAATAATAAAGAGAATTCTAGTTTGATTTTTGTCTGAAGTAGAACATCTCCTTGTGTGACTACAAAGATAAACAAAACATGCTTATAAAAATGTGTATTTTCGGGGCTAGGGCTATGACTCAGCGGAAGAGCTCTAGTCTCACATGTGTGAGGCTCTGGGGTTTGATCCTCAGCACCACATAAATAAAGGTATTGTTTCTACCTACAACTAAAAAAAAAAAATGTGTATTTTCATTTTGGCTGCTAGATATATGAGTAGTAATTGTACTAGTTTTGTAGATTATGTAAATGTATTATTGCAGAAAGAGCACTAGATTGGGTTCTAGGAGACTCTCAACTAACCACAAGTCATTTGTCAATTAACTTCTCTGTGCTGCATTTCTGCATCTACAATGAAAAGAGATCAGAGTATACTGTATTTAAGGTGTCTTGCAGTTCTAAGTTACTTCTACTTGAAAAAAACTCTATCATGGTGCCTAGAAACCACTCGTTGATTACTCAGTTAAAACAACAACAGGGCTGAGGTTGTGGCTCAGCGGTAGAGTGCTCGCCTAGCACGTGCGTGGCCTGGGTTCGATCCTCAGCACCACGTAAAAAGAAATGCATTGTGTACAACTAAAGCAAAAAAGAAAAAAAAAAAAAAAAAAAAAAAAAAGACAACAACAGATCTTCCTTTGGAAAATCAAGATATTTCATACTATTAAAGAATGCCCCTTGGATTGTTAAGGTTTCAGAGGCTTTGCCATACTCAGGTATCTTTCAGGGTCAGTGTTTTGGGGATGGTCTTTTGTGGATGAATTGGGTTTTGTGATGGTAGTTTGCAGTGCTGCTGCTTGATAATCAAATACAATATATTTTACAAAACATTTGTCATTTTGTTCAAATAACCTTTTGAGTGCCTTCAAATAACTATTTTGCATTATAGATTTCCAAGGAAATACTAGAATTAGTTGGAGAGGAAGAGTTAATTCTAGTAAAAGTGGATAATACCAATGCATTATGACGTTTATCCAAATTCTTGCCTTGCTTAAGGAATTACAGTTCTTGAAAGAGAGAATTTAAATATGACCAGATAATTTTGTGGTAATGATGGCTGTGTCATAGAATCCTACTACATATTTTGAAGTGGATATACTAAAGCATCTCTTGCTTTTTAGTAAGAACTACTTCATAACAAAGAAAAAGCTTTTTTGTGAATTGTGCTTGTTATGCTGACTTCTTTGCCTTTTCTGCTTGCTTGGAAGATATTAAAGCAATAAGATTTTTGGCATTGCTTTCAAGCCAAATATTAAGACACAAAGAACAAATTATCTTTTTTCTGCCACTTATTCCCTTGTTTTCATTTTTCCAAGAACTGTCTAGCTATTCTGAAGGCATGTTCCAATTAACCCTCCATGCTCTTCTAACTCACTTTGTATTTCTATATTTTGAAGAGAAAATTGTGATGTAAGAAAAAGATAGCTATCTTGCTTCTTTGAGGGAAAGGGGTTATGAATAAATAACATAAAAAATTAGGCTGTCAGTTTCAAAGACTCTAGAAGAATGTCGACTTTGCAAATAATTGCTCACAAATTAGCCTTTTCATTTAGCATGTCTGGCCAGTGTCTAGGTACTAAAAATGAGCTCACGTGCATTGAGTTTTTTCATTAAAGGTGCTTGTAAGTAAAAAAAGACCTCAAAATAGTTGACTACAAAGGATGGTGCTACTGGTGTTATAAAATATAGGCATATGTATTTTTCTAATGAGGTCATAGGGGATAGAGAGAGGAATACTGAATGCTATTCCAGTTATTATTTAGTTCTAGTTTTTACCAGAGTTATACATGAACATATATTTAAAGGTCAAATAATTTCATACAACATTGTGACACCCAGCAGTAACTTCCTTCCCTCTTTGTTTCCAATTCCCTCCAGTGTATGTGTCTGTCTGTCTCTGTCTCTTTTTCTTTTTCCAGCTACTTTGTTTTGAGGTGCTGAGGGTCAAACCCAGCCCTCATACACTAGACAAATGCTCTTCCACTAAGCCCCAGACCTGTTTGTTTATTTATCACCATCATTCTAATTAATGTGCATCTTTGGCTTAAATTTAATTTTAAATCTACTGCTTAATTTCCCCCCCTCCCCCCAGTTTTAGGCATTATGCATTGACTTCCTGCTTTGGAAGAGGAAGATTTGCTTTTTCCCTGTCCAAATCATCCTTAATACCTATCTTTACCTTCTTGTGACCCCCTACTCCCACCCTGCCAAGATGGTTAATGTTATAGTTTTGAGTAGATTCGTGTCTTTACAAACACTAATCGCTGTCATTTAGTGTATTATGATTACTTTCCCTTTGTGTTCTGCTCTGCTTTCTGTGGAGTGAATTATTCTCATGTTTTGCCATTTGTTTAGTATTCCATGTCCTCATCATTAATTCCATTAATTCATTTTCAGTCTCTTTCCAAAATTGTGTAAGTCTCCACTTCATAATTTTAAATAGCTATGCTATCAAAGTCTGTCAAATTCATCTTCTTGGTGACCTTTCTCACAGAGCTGCTGATCTGCTCTCGTCTGGACTGCCCACTGGATTATCATGCTGGGGGTCATCCCTGTGAGGGCCCTGCTGGCTTCCAGGTTGTCCCCTTTCTCAGCTGACCCCAGGGTGCATTAGAGGTCAATTTGTTGAGACCTTACTTATCAGACTCGTGATTGATAGTTCAGGTGGTGTAGAATTCTAGGTTGGGAATACTTTTCCCTTCCAGTTGTGAAGGCTTTACACCCTTTGTTTCTAAGCTTCCAGTGTTGCTATCCAGAGGAGCCATGTTATTCTGGCCCTTAACCCATTGTATCCATCAAACTTTTTGTGGTGGTGGTGATTTTGCTTGTTGGCTGGTTGGTTTTTAATCCTGTCTGGCAACTCTAGTTTTCTAAAATTTTATGGTATGCTTTGGTATGTGACTGTTTTCTTGACCAATGTGCTAGGTCCTTTTGGTTTGAAAACCCTGAACCCTTAAGTTCTGTTAAATTTTCTTAAAACTTTTTTCCCTTTCTCTGTTGGTCTCCTAGATGGATCTTCTAATATTTTATAACTTTTATATTTTTCATCTCTGTCCTTTTGTCTTACTTAGTGAGAGATTTTTCTGAAATTTGCCTAAGTCTTAATGAATTTCACATTTCTGCTCAAACTCCCCTCCCCCCCCCTTTTCCTACTTCAGGAACATGTTTTGTTTTGTATCCTGTTGCTGTTCTTCCTTCATGGGTGCAATATTTTCTTTTTTAATTTTTAGTATTTAAAAAAATGTATGTAAATTTTCATCTAATTGTATAGCTGTGCTTATTATACCAAGTTGTTTTGTTTTTAGTTTTCTGAGTGTTAACTTTTTGATGTTAACCATGTTACTTAGATGCTTGGCTGTTGTCGTCTGAAGCGCTTGGAGTAACGGAGCCGCGAGAAGAAGTTTAGAGACAAACTGGGGACAAACAGCTTTTTATTTTGATAACTTTTCTCTCTGGTTTTAACAACGACTAACACACGTCATACACACCACCAAAATGGCGCTGACCCGATCAGCAATTTCGGCCAAGTCACTGGAGATCTCGAGACAAGTCTCGTGAGACTACGAAAGGCGACAATGTCCAAATCTCCAGGGCTCATAGTCAACCACATTTAAGCCATCTCCCCAAACAGGGCTCCTACGCTTGGCAGTTCTTATCTACTTATATTTAAAAGTGAAGCATGTCATACTCATTCAGAGCACTGTGCTCATGGGTGGGATTTTTTTTGCTGTGGGTTTCACTCCAGGAGTATTTGAGTGTTTTATTAGGAGGACTTCATAATCATACCTTCAGATTTTTCTCTCTGGGCTGGTCAGATACTCCAAAAAAGAATCTTTTAATCCCCCACCTGGAGGACATAAACCTGACCCTCAGTGTTCTGGAAGCAAGTGGGGACATGGACCCGGGGATCTGAGTAGTCACTATGCTGAATTCCTTAACTCTCCTTTTCTGTACATACCCTCCCTGTCATCTGTGTCTGGACACTCCTCAATTCAGAGATCTGTTCTGTCCTTTCTAGGAAATGGATATGTGGTCTTCAGGGAGTGTCAGGGGGCAGAGCCAGCCAGCTATGTGAAATGGTGGGGAGGACCTAGAACTCAAAAGTCCTATAAAGGGCATTGAGCCAATCACCCTGTTTTTAGCCCCCCTTCACCTCTGTTGCTGGAAGACTTGGAATCCATCCCTTCCTGAGTTCTTAGAAGTTCTGAGGGAGAAACAGTTGTGGCTCACCTTTCCCTACCACTTGTTTAGATAGAGCTGCTTGTAGTCAGCTGGGTCACAGTTACTGTTCACTCTTCTGATTTCTGGTTTCCAAAATAGCATAGCTATTTTGATGTCCAAGTGTGTTTATGTCTTAAAAAAAAAAAATCTTTAATCATTTTAGTGCAGTTGCAAGAGAAGGTGAAACTAAATGACTATGTTCAAGCTGCCACTTTAATCAGAAATCTTCTCATTTTTCCAATTATGGATTATCTTTTCAAACAGGCAGTTGGTGAGCAATTCCATGGAACAGGAACAGTACTGAACAGAGCCATGCACAGTCTTGTAGTTGGATTCTTGTGCCTTTCACAGTTTTTTTTTTTTTTTTTAAATATTTATTTATTTGCTTTAGTTGTACACGATGCGTTTATTTGTACGTGGTGCTGAGGATCGAACCCGGGCCGTGCATGTGCTAGGCGAGCGCTCAACCACTGAGCCACATCCCCAGCCCTGCCTTTCACAGTTTTTAGGAGGAGGTGACATTCAGATGAAGTGAAATGTCTGTTTTAGGAGAGTTTTGAGAGTGGTTGAGCTCTTTTTATTCTCTTCCACTCTGTGCGTGCAGAGGGACTCTGGCACAGGTATGCTCAGTGGAAGGAGCCATGGGAGTTAGAAGAGTGCCACACATTGTACCTGCTCTTGGTGGCTTTTGATTCCCTTTAGGACCATGTGTTCTCACATATAGTGAGAAGGGGCAAGGTGTCTCTCTCAGCGAAGCCAGGGTTCTCAGGAAAAGGTCCAGAGAGAACAGTCTCCTGCCTGGGTTTCCTTTTCCTCAATGAAAGATTCAGAACTAGTTGGATTATGACGCTTTCCAATTCCAAGCATGTGTCACTTGGAGAATTTATTGTACTTTTTTTTTTTTTTTTTTTTTTTTTTTTTTTGTGGTTACCAGGGATTGAACTCAGGGGCATTCGACCACTGGGCCACATCCCCAGCCCGTTTTTGTATTTTATTTAGAGACAGGGTCCCACTGAGTTGCTAAGTGCCTCGCCATTGCTGAGGCTGGCTTTGAACTCGCGATCCTCCTGCCTCAGCCTCCCAAAGTGCTGGGATTACAGGCGTGCGCCACCGCGCCCGGCTATTGTACTTTCTTAATGGCTTATTTTTTCAGATGTAGGGTTTAGATATTCATTATTATTATTTTGTGTCTGAGAGATTAAACCCAGCGAGGCTGTTCTAGCCCCTGAGGTGCTTCATGTGTGGCTGCCCTCAGCTTTTCTGGTGTTCCTACTCACCTCTTCCCTCTTGGCTACTTCTTACCCACTCTGGCTTTCAATTTCTATAACAAATCAAGTTCTTTTTCTCTTAAATGCTTATTCTATGACAGTCCCTTCTTCTTGGAACATTGTAATTCTTTTTGTTCTTAGCATGGCTAACTCCTACTTTCAGCTAAAGTGTCCCCACCCCGACCCCCAGGCAGTTTCCTAACCTTACCATCTAAATTGTCTTTGTTAAGGTTTTTTCCCCCCTCAGGTTTTTTGAAGGATAATTGATATATAATCTGTTAAACTTTTACAGGCCCCAGATTCTTCTTCTTCTCAGAGTCCTTCTGCTTCTCACTGTCCTCACTGTCGTTATTTAAATGTTTATTTGCGTGCCTCTTTATTTAATATTTGACTTTCCCTCTAGATTATGACTTCCATTTGGGGAGACACCATGTCTTCCTTGTTCGCTATAAATGTCTGTCTCTTAGCACTGGTGAGCACTTGGTCTATCTTGATTGAATGAGTCAAGAGAACCAACTCAGAAAGCTGATCCAACTTGGCACCCTTTACAAGCTGCAGGAGAATTAGGTATTTGCCCCTGTATGCTTTGCAACTGTACATACATTATATAACTGCTAGAATTAAACAGACTTAGATTTGGAACCAACTCATGTATTGAAAATTTACCTTGTATTACTCCAGTGTTATTTTTTTGTTTTTATCCTTGTGTTACTTTTCAGTCATTGGGACAGAATTCCTAAGAAAATCAACTTAAAGCAGGTGAGGTTTATTTTGGTTCAGTTTCAGAGATTTCTGCCCCTGGTTGCTTGGCCTCACTGCTTTTGGGCTTGTAGCAAGTCAGAACATTATGGTGGGGAGCACATGTTGGATCAGAGCCACTTGCTCACGAGTGAGTGGCTGGGGTCCCAATAGCTCAGTCATGGCACACCTCTGATGACCTACCCTCCTTCCACTAGCCCCCACCTCCTCATAGTGCCACAGGCCTTTAGCAAATAGCCTTTGAGGGACATTTAAGAACTATAATACCTGTCTACTTTTCTTAATTTGACATCAATCTAGATTAGCCAAAGAAAAAAATACAAATTGTAGAAGTGGAGAAGAAAGTCCAAAGGAAGGATGAGGGGAAGGAAACAATTTAGTCTATTCTACTAGATATAGATAATGCAGATGGTTTAGTCTAGTCCCTACCCCGACGAATTTATGAATTTGAGGAAAAGAATAAGGAGGTTAATATTGATCACCAGATTAACATTAGTAGCTATTTCTGAAGGTGCCTTTGTTCTTATTCATGCCTTTAGTTGTAAGTTCCTAGAACACAGAAACATGACATTCACATATTTGTTTTCCACAACAAAGTTACTTGAATATGGTGGTGCTCAAGCCGGGCGCGGTGGCGCACGCAAGCCTGTAATCCCAGCACTTTGGGAGGCTGAGGCAGGAGGATCGCGAGTTCAAAGCCAGCCTCAGCAATGGCTAGGCACTTAGTAACTCAGCGAGACCCTGCTTCTAATAAAATACAAAAAAGGGCTGGGGATGTGGTCCAGTGGTCAAGTGCCCCTGAGTTCAATCCCAGGTACCAAAAAAAAAAAAAAAAAAAAAAAAAAAAAAAAAATGGTGGTGCTTAAATTAGACTTGTTGACTGATTGATCATGTGCAAGAGATCAGGTTTCACTTTCTAGTTAGACTTGGAGATAATAATTAAGTAGCATAGTTTACATGCTAATAAAGAACTGTTCAGTAACTATTAGATGGGCTAGGGGTGAGAAGGGGCAACAGTTCTGGGGCAGTGGTATTTTAGGGTACATGTGTAGAAATAGTTTTCTGTTTGGAAGAATCTAGTTAGAGTTATTTTTTTATCTACTCCCTCCCCCAGGTTTTCCCTAAGAGGCAATATGGTAGTGGTGGTGGTAGTTATTTTTATTTTTAAAGGCAGATTAGACCTGGGTTCAAATCCCAGATCCTGGTAGCTATGTAATTTTAGGCAAGTGACTTTTCTAAGCTGCATTTTCCTTCACAACCAAGAGCCCGATAAACATGTCTACCTCCTTGGAAAGTAGTGAGGATTAAATGCAGTAACCCTAACAAAATGCTTGGAAAGTACTTCACCTAGAGCCAGGGCTCCCTGTACTCTAGCACTTACCATTTTGATGAGTGTACAGTCAAAAGTGCATGGGAACTGGGTGTGATGGTGCACGCCTGTAATCCTAGTGGCTTTGAGTTCAAAGCCAGCCTCAGCAACCTAGTGAGGCCCTAAGCAACTCAGCAAGACCCTGTCTCTAAATTTTAAAAATACAAAAAAGGGCTAGGGATGTGGCTCAGTGGTTGAGTGCCCCAGGGTTACATACTTCTATCCCCAGTACAAAAAATTAAATGAATTTAAAAAATGTGCATGGGAATTGATAGCAAAGATTACTATTAAGAGACTCCATTTCTCCTGTTCTTCCTTAAAAAGTAGTCCAAAGGCCATACGAATTTTTAGATTTTGAATGTTAACTGCTACATAAGGAGTTTTGTTTGCTCAAAATAGGCAAAATTTTGAGAATCACTGCTTCAATTATGGCCATTGATCCATAATGCTAAGGAGAACTTTTGATTTTTAAACCTTGATTGGCACTGAAATTTAGGAGATAGGGAAAAAAAATAGTACAAAACTTGTGACTTTAATTACTATTATCATCAATCTTGAGCGTGTATGTTATCTTTAGCTTCTAGAAAGATGACTAGGCATTGGGTGATTTGTCAGGGCTTTAAGAAGGCCAGTATGGAGTTAGTTAAATTGCCTGAGGGTTCAGGAAACTCACATTTAGGTACTAGGGATTCTGGTGAACAATTCAAAGCAGGGTGCTTCTCCCAACAGCCGTTAACTCACTTAGGACAGTCTAAGACTAGGTTCTCAGAAGTACTGAGAGAGAAAAGTGAAAGGCCCAATTCCTGAAAACATGGGCAGTGCAGAATTCCTGCAAGTCTCCTGTGGGAGTTACTGCAAAGAGCGTTGAGTCTGGCATCGATAATAGTCGTATGCGACTTGTTTTTTTCATCTAAGTGTTCATGGCTGTGAATGAAAAAGTTCAGGCTTCAGTTTTGTTTTCACCCTCACTGTTACTAATATAATTATCTCAAGAGGACATTTTGTGGTTTAGTTAATGTTTTACAAACACAGATGTTGATTTCTCTCTCACAATGAAAATTGTATGTAACTTAACAATATATGCTTTACCAGCTTTCCAGAGTTGTTTAGGTGGTAGCTTCCAGATTTTTTGGATTTTACGGAACCATGACATTAAAAAACAAAACAAAACAAACAAAACAAAAAACATGGGGATGGGAGGGATGTTTGGAAACACATTTGGAAAAATAACACTCATGGATGGCCACTGATTTAATTTCATAACGTTAGCATCTTCTGGCATAGGAAGATTATCATTTTTGAATAAGGAAGCCCATTTAAATTGAATAATGGCAACACAAAACAAATGCCTGCATTGCTCTTGTTTTTTCCTCAGTTGACTATGGATTACCAGCAGTAGCCCACAAGCCAGTTGTAAGAAACATTCACTTGTGTATTGAATAGTTTTGGTTCCAAACACACATAAAAATATCAATATGATCAAAATTATCTTCAAAAGTCAGTGTTATGAGAAGAAGTTAACACCACGTATGACATAACCACCCCACACTACAGTTTCGTACAATTGACTGTATTAATCATTTGATATTTGCTCATATTTTCATAGTCTTGTTATATTAGGAAATAACAATATATTGTTACTTTTGTTTAATTCGTGATTTAGAAAGAGAAATCAAGAGGTGTTAGCTGTCTGGAATCTATTTGAATGGATAAGAAGGGGGAATTTTGATGTTAGGAAATATTTTTTTGTGGGGGGCAAGCTGTATTCCTGGTTGCATGATATACAGTTCAGATTAATAGTGAAGTGACCAAGAGAAGTTAAATATTACTATATTTGGTTTTGAAATGCATTAGAACATTTTGTAGCTGATTGATTAGGGAAATTGTATTTTCTGTTTGGTGTTGAAGCTACTTTGTGTCCTCTGAGATTTGTATTAATACTAATGTGTGTATAAGTAACAGGGAGAGAGAGAATGAGAATGAGGGGGTAGGATGGGATTTACTGTGGATTCAGGAGAATAAGACTAAGCCAGGTGGCAAAGAGAAAATAATCTGCAGTATCTTAAAGACGTTTGGGCAATGTGCCGCGACAGGAGCTCCAGAACTGCGGAAAATAGGGAACCTCCTGAAACTATGACAGAGACTGGGGAATTCCCACATTAATATCTTCTTTCCTTATAATGGAAAACTATTACTTCTCTAGGGCTCTTTGTATATTGCTTTTTTTTTTTTTAAAAAATATTTATTTATTTGCTTTAGTTCTACACAATGGGTTTAAATGGGTTTATTTGTACGTGGTGCTGAGGATCGAACCCGGGCCGTGCACGTGCTAGGCGAGCGCTCTACTGCTGAGCCACAATCCCAGCCCATGTATATTGCTTTTAAAATCAGAAATATGTTTAAAAAAAATCAGATATGTGGGCTGGGATTGTAGCTGAGCGGTAGAGCGCTTGCCTAGCATGTGTGAGGCACTGGGTTCGATTTCCAGCACCGCATATAAATAAATAAATAAATAAATAAATAAAGGTCTATCAACAACTAAAAATATGTTTTTAAAAATCAGATCTGTTAAAACTTTTTATTGTTGGTTTGATGCATGAAAGGGGATATCTGAGATATTAATTTGACCTTAGAAAACCTTACTAATAGGAAAAAAGAAGAAGTACAACACCCTCCCTTCCAAATATTTCAAGGGTAATTACATGTAAACTTGCCTTTTATATATAAGCTGAGAGAGAGGTCATTATTCATTTCTCAGCTATAACCTGTTGCCACACTTAATGGTTTAAACAACATACACTTAGTACAGTTCTGGAGGTCAGAAGTCTGGAGTGAGTCTCAACAGGATAGAATGGAGGTGCCAGCTAGGCGGCATTCTTTTCTGCATGCTCTGGGGGATCCACTTTCTTGCCTGCTCCAGCTTCCAGAGGCTGACTGAATTCCTTGGCTGCTGGCCTCTTTTCATCTCAAAGCCAGCAATGGCTGGTGGGTCATTTCTACTGTGCCATCTCTTTGATTCCTACTTCTCTGTTTTCCCTTTCCCTGCTCAAGGCCCACCAGGATTGATCCAGGATAATATTTTTTAAGGCCAGCTGATTAGCAACCTTAATTCCCCTCTGGGCATGACATAGTTACAGGTTCCAGGGATTAGAACATGGATATCTTTGGCTGTGTCACACATGTGTAGTTTTTCTGCCTTAGTTCTTCCATGGTATGGGAGGGTGCTCTTTAGGTGTACCTGTCTAAAACTAAGTTAAATATTAAAATTCTTAAGGGTATAGGAGTCATTAAAGTCAGGATAACGAGAGCTCATTCATATGACTTTTAAAACATCAGATTTCTAATTTATGCCCTATATTCTAGCTGGTACCCATGATTTAGGCTGTGAGAGAATTCTGGCTTTGAATGTCTCACCAGTTGCAAAGTTTGCTCCCTTGATTTTTGTTCATTTGTGATTTTAAACTTCTGGCTAAAAGTTTCCTAAGGAGTCTTCAGTGATTTTGGGGTTACCTGTTAAAGAAAAATTAGCCACTATTACTTGTTAAAGCATTAATAAGGATCCGAGACTTTTCCTAGGAGCACTGTGATAGGAACAGGAAGCACTATGATGGGGTCCTGCAGTGAGGGTGAGAAATTGGGCTTAGTTCCAAATACAACATGAGCAAGTGGGAATTTATAGCCAGGAGCAGTGTGAGGGTTAGCGGATAGAAGATTATTAAAAGGTAACATCAGGGGTGAGGGGGATTCTGGCTGAACCAACCTAACTGAAAATAGACCAGGTGATTAGACATCACCTTGGGACTGATGCAAGTTGAGGAAACCAATCCAGTATCAAGGGTTATGAGATATCAAGGATAGGGGGAGGGGTTCTTGCTACTGACCCAAACTGGCTCTTTGCTAAAACTGGATTTTATAAGGAAGTGCACAAATGGGCCTAGCAGAAGGTTCAGAAGCCTGACTAAAGGTTAGTCAAATAGAGAATATTTGTTAGACTCAGAGCACAAAAGCTTGTTCCCCCGCGTCCTCCCCCCCATTGATGTGGTAGGTGGGGATATGGCAAGGGACAAGGTGAATGAACTAGGAAGGATAGAAAGAGATGCATCTATGAAAGAAAGAGTGATTCATCGTGAAGTCAAGACTAAGGCCATGGAGAATGCAATGCTCAGGTCTTCTCTTGGGGAAGCCATGGGTATTAGCTGAGGGTGAACCAGCACAAGGCATTGAGGTAATAAGCATCACTCACTTTTTTTTTTTTTTCATCTTGCCTAACCCACTGAATTTGAGGAATCCCAAATGAAGCCAAAGCTTGTAGGTATATTGTATACTCTATGATCATCAAACTAAACTAGCAAACAGAAACAAAACAAAACAGAAAAAGTACATCTAACTAGTCGAGAAGGTAGGAATTGTGTTGTTAGAACTTGTAGTGTTTAAATAAAATGTTGTGAGAAGAATCAGTGTAGAAGTACAATTGTTCATTTTTAAAAACTGTTATCTTGGCCTATCTGGGCTAGAGTGCAGAAAGGAATAAAAAGTATATAGAAAGTTTGTCATCAACAGTTTGAAGTGCTTATTGCCAAGATAAAAGGTATTTTCTGTGGCACCTAAGCCAAGATTTTCCCTGTATTTTCTCTCAGTTAATTCCATGAATCTGAGGGTGGTGCTACACTGACTTCTGCTTAACCCTTGTACAAGTAACAGGTAATCCTTTTAGGGAATTGGTTTATAATTGTCAACTAGGTTTTTTTTTTTTAATATTTATTTATTTGCTTTAGTTGTACACAATGCGTTTATTTATACGCGGTGCTGAGGATTGAACCCAGGCCGTACACGTGCTAGGCTAGCGCTCTACCACTGAGCCACAATCCCAGCCCCGTCAATTAGTTTTTGAAAGAGGATTTTTTTCCCCTTTCCTTGTGTGATTTTGAGCACCTTCGATTGGTTTGCAAACACTTGTTTCTATGATCTGTTTTTTTTTTTTTTTTTAAGTTTTAAAATACTTTAGTAGAGAATTTAAAAAGACTTGAGTAACCACAGAGGAATCAGTAGAACAGACATATAAGACTCAATTAACAAAGTAAAAATCAAAAACAAAAACAAAAATAAAAAACCGATACATGAACCAGAAAGCTACTTTGTACAGAGATGATAAACACAACAAAAACCAGGAGAAGCAAGCATTATATACCCTCTTTGTGACACAACAAATTGAAGAGAAACTACCATTAGGTATAAATCATATTGTACACACAAAGAAAAATTATAAAATTTATGGTTGTTTGGTGTTAGAGCATTCAGAAGGCCAAAGAGATCTGGAAGCTAGTTCCTATATCTCCTGACTATGAATATTTTTTAACATTCATAGTCAGGAGATACAGGAGAACTTATAAGGATCTACCTACCACTGAATTACAAACCCAGACTATGGCCCATTTCTTAATGGGCAAGTCATGGCACAACTGTTTTCTTCCTCTTGAGTTTCTGTGTCTGTGCTGCCTCTCAAAGCTCAAGGTAAGCAAATTTGGCTGCTGTGTGTTGGATGAGGGCTTGTCATTTTGATACACTATTATGCTCTGTGTTTTCTAAGCCTTTAAAAATTGCTGAATGAGCTCCATGCTGTTGTTTGGACTTGCATCCCCCCCCACCCCCAAATGTTGAGGTACTGATGGAATCTTGTTGGTGCAAAACATCCAGACTTTTAAATTTTTTTTTTTTTTATTTTAATGTATCCAGTAGACAGATTGCTTGTAAGAAATCTAGGTAGGTAAAAGGATTAGTTTTAATTATGTTCCGCCGAGCTACTGTGATCATAAAGTGGCACAGCCCCTCATGCTCAGATGCTTTTCTATGATACTGGCCTGAAGACATTTACCTGAAAGGTGTGTTAACAGTCTTTTAAAGTTCTTTCCTTGCATTGGTGAGATGTTTCTTGTTACCTGGAGATCAACCAGGCAAGTTCGTGCTGCTTTTTTTCAATGAATTGCCTAAATCCTGTTTCCTCTCCTTTCCCTTCTGTCTTGTACTTCCAATTCCAGATGCTTCTGTCAGCAAATTTTCATTTGAGTCTTTTGAAATGAGACAAAGGTAGATGCAGTAGAACTGCACCACATATGTTATCATTTTTGCGAGGTAAGAGGGAGTTTGTCACCAGAGCAGGAAACCCACTCAGGGACTCCTGTGAATGAACTGTCCTTGTTTTTCAGTTCACTGCTCTCTGGGGTACAGACCCAGTTCAGTTATTGGGGTGTGGGGCAAGGTGTGACCCAGACGTGATGTTTTTCAATTTCATTTTCTTTCCCTTTTCAACAATTAAAGAATTTAAAATAAAATTTTAAAAACTTTAAAGAACTCATAACAAAGTTCTGTGGTTATCAGCTATTTTGTCTTTATTTCTTATGCTGTTGATTTCTGTTCAAAGGGGTATTTCACATGTTCAAAAGAATTTTAACTACTGTTCTTTAGAATTCAAACTATGATTTCAGCAGTTGAAGCTTGTTTACCTCATTAGCAATTACAGGCCTGAAAATGAAATATGCTCTGAGATATTTTAATTTTTGACCTTAGTATTACTTGGCTACTTATTACCAAAGATTTCTTTTGAAAAGGAGTTATGAAAATGCCCTTTATTTCTAAAAATTTAAATTTTAGATATGTAAAACAATTGTAAGTCAGTGATGAGTTCAAGTCTGAATTAGGTAGACAATAAGGAACTCAGTTCTCTGAAAGGTATTCAGTAGTACTCTCATGTCGGCAGTTTTATTTTCCTTGGTTTCAGTTACCTGCTGTATACCTGCTCTTAGCTGTAGTCTGAAAATATTAAATGGAGAATTCCAGAAACAAACAATTCATAAATATTAAATCATATACCATAATGAGCAGTGTGATAGAAATCTTGTGCTATCCCACTTTATCCCATCTGGGACATGAAGCCTCGCTTTGTCCTGAGTATCCATGCTGGATACACCACACACCTCGTGAGTCTTTTAGTAGCCACTCAGTTCATCCACTGTCCTAGTATTGCAGTGCTTGTGTTCAAGTAATGCTACTTTATTTAACAATGGACCCAAAGCAGAAGAGTAGTGATGTTGCAATTTTATTATAGGATGTTGTTATAATTGCTCTATTTCATTGTTAGTTGTTAATCTCTTATTGTGACTAATTTATAAATTAAGCCTCATCATAGGTGTGTGTATATAGGAGAGAACATAGTATATAGGCAGAATTCAGTACTATCCCTGGTTTCAGGCTTCCACTGGGGACTTGGAACTTAATTCCTGCAGTTAAGGGAGGAGTATTGTATATGTTTTAGCTTTGACAAGGTTAAGTTGTACACTACATGCTTGCTCTTTTGGGCCATTATGATGAACTACATATTCAAAATCTGCCAAGTGTTTTTTTAAATGACCTCTGCCTTTTTTTTTTTTTTTTTAAAGCAAGCTATTAGATCATGTGAAAGTAGAAAGTAGGCTGTGACCTAAAACCTTATTATTTTGAGCAATAAAGGAAAACAAAATGTGTAGTTAATAGGAATATTGAAAGGAGCAGCTTCCTGGTCTCTTCTGAGTCTCAGAATCCTCTGTGTCTCCCAGGGGTTATTAGCCTTTGCCTCAAAATAACGTTTTGTTCTTGTTGCTGAAAGATGTTCAAACAACTTGGACTCTGCTATTGCCCTTCAGTCTAATGTACTTTCGTAAAATAAGTAAATCAATCAAACAGCAAAAATACCACTGCTAGTGTTAAAGGAAGTACAACTCTCCTAAGTCCTGAAAAGCTGAAATGAGCAGCTCAAATACTAGCCCACCACCTGGGACAGGTGTTTTTACTCCTTGAGAGTCAATATGTATTCACTTATGTGTTCTTCAGAGTTTAAAGTTTTCATCCTTTATTGTAAAATTCATATAAATAAAAACACAGTAGGACTGATCATTTTTATTTCCTTTCCTTTATCCGGTCTTCAGAAGGAGGTTAATATGGACAACCCAAAACTATACCAATTCCTGTTTCAATTGAATTCACTTAAGTCCTTTGTAATCCATATAGTTCAGTTTATCCTACTGTACCTGTTTATGCCATTTCATATGTTAATAGTTGGGGAATGGAATACTGAAGAAATAGCATTGCAAATACCAAAATCTTGAACAACAATCCCCAAATTTCTGTTTCCTGTTCTATCTACACCAAGAACAGAATCTTAATAAGTACCACAGATTAGTAACAATAGTAATAAACACATTACTTAGTGCTTTCTTGCCAAGACACTATTCCAAACATGTTACACTATAACCAATTTAATCCTGACAATACCTGTATTATTAGTCCCATTACTGAGATGAGATGAGGCTCAAGGAATGTAAGTGACTTGGCAGAGGTGACTCAGCTGGGAAGTGTGATGGAGCTGGGAATCAGAACCAGTAGTCTGGCTGGAGGGTTTGAACTCTCGGCTTCTGAGTAGTGGAGTGAGCTGTCACCAAGCAAACCTGTGAGCTCCTTGAATGTGCTTCAGTATCTCTGGGCTTCAGTATTTTCATCGATGGTAAGAACCTTGGATTCTATAACACATACTGTAATGACTTTTCTAGCTCTAAAAATCTAAACTCTATATAACTTAAAAGTAATCTTATATTATTTGCCAGTTGTAGACTGATAAAATTTCGGGTAGTTATCCAATAAAATACTATGCTGAGATGAAAAGAATCAGGTAAAACTGTGTATGATACAAAAGAATTGTCTATAACACATTAAAAAAACAGTGACCTAGTTGTATAACTGTATGCATTATATGATCCCATTTTTTATTTAGAAAAAATGTATATACACTAGTATATGCATAGAAAAGTTGGGAAATTAAGCACTCATCTTCTCTAGGAGTACAGCGTATGGGGGACTTTTATTTTTTTCATTTTTTAAAAAATATTTATTTATTTGTTCTGGTTGTACATAATGCGATGCATTTATGTTTATGTGGTGCTGAGGATCGAACCCGGGCCGCGCACGTGCTAGGTGAGTGCTCTACCACTGAGCCACAACCCCAGCCCATATTTTTTTCCTTTTATATTGAGTGAATTATCATTGCAAGTATTACTTTAGATATCAAAAACAGAGGAAAAACTCAAACTAAGTGGATGTCTATTTGTGCTTTTAAGTGGACTAGAGACAATAAAGAAAGTCTCCTGAAATACCAGATTGGACCAACTTTCAGATGAATAAGAATAGCACATTATTTCCTTTTCTAGCCTGTGAAGTGACTGTGTGGCCTTGGGTTGCTCTGGAGCTATTTAAACCTTCACCATGTTTTGTTCCCTTTTAAAATTCTTTTGTTAGTGTTTTTGGCACGAGTCCAGATGAATAAAGATTAGAATCATTTTAGTCCATAGTTTTATTGATGATTATCTGGAATCGGATTTTGATTTCCTTTTTGTGGACAGTGATCCTATCTTAAGAGAGCATTGCTGCCCAAGTATATAGTGACACAGTTTGCTTGATGTTTTTGAGATGAGAACCCCAATTATGTTGGTGGATTTTGTTAGAAGGAAATACAGCTCTGATTCAAGACTCATGGTTCTCAAAGCTTTCAAGCAGCTTTAGTTCCTTCTTCTTCTTCTTCTTCTTTTTTTTTTTTTTTTTTTTTTTAATATAAATTGAATACAGTGGGCCACAGATTCAGGCAATTAAGGGCTTTCATTTTTGTTCTCAAGGAGCAGTTACTGGGGTAAGTGTATCTGTCTTGTTTAATCTTTTACTTTTTTTTAAAATAGATCTTTAAATGATCTCTTCTGCCTCTCTCTCATTCTTACTAAATGTTTTACAAAGTCTAAGACAAGAAATATTGTTTCAGATCTTTGTGAAATAGTCAAATGAGTTACCGATTAGAATATAGGTAGTTGAATATAAGGTATATGCACAATTAAAAAAGAGGCTAAAACCTTCATATTTTCCATTAATCTCAATTTTTGGCTGTTTTTAACTGATGTATTCAGTTTGCTTGAGGATGGTCATAATGAATTTTCACTCATTCACACATTTTCACAAAAATACTGTGTGCATGCACAATGACACCAAGTGGGATAAAGAGTGACTTAGAGTGAACCCATAAGTGGATATTCAGTACACATCTGGCCCTATTGCAATGCGGTTAGTGGTACATTAGCAGCAGGAGCTGAGTACTTCGAGAGTGCAGGGACAGTTTGAGTCTGAATTGGGGAGGAGTTAGGGACCCTGGGCCTTGAGGAATGAGAAACATGTCATCCCATGGACAAAAGAAATGTGAATTTATTTTCTGAGTAAATAAATGTCCCAAGTGTCTCAAGAGATGTCTCTACATCTTTGCTGTCTACTAGTAGGGCAAGACTGGGACACCCTACTTTGTGGGTCCCCTTGCTGTGCAGGCTAACCCTTTGAGATTCCAAATAGCATGACTTGAACTCTTTATTTAGCTGTTCTTCTTAGGATGTTCATACAGATAAAGGTTAAATCCCCTGTGGTGGGAGTTAGATCAAAGAGATCATTTTGTGTGTACAATGCATCAGGTATACTGAAGTAAATTCTTCCCAAGTTTTGGCCTTCTAGACAGTTTTTAATCTATAAATATAAGTGATTAAAAATACAAAACTATGTAAAATAATTCTACCATCTCTGTTACCTCCACTTCTCCTCACTTTGCCACAGTGTGTGTGTGTGTGTGTGTGTATAAATTTAATTTGTATATTTATAGAATATATAAAAAACTTTTGACCTGGCCAAATATGTATGTATGTATGTGTGTGATATATATATCACACACTGGAGTGAGATTAGAAAGATTTTTCATTTTAGGTGGCTAGAAAGTACGTCCAGCTGAAAACCATCAACCATTTAGACTACATGCTTCATTTGAATTGTGTTTCTGGATTCAAGTCAAGTATGACAACTGTGAGTTTCATAACTTTCTCTAACTTGATTCAAAACTGTTTTGGGGCCAATACTTCTGAGGCCTTTTCTGTGTCCTCCTGGCAAGGTTCTAGAGAGGTTATCAAGGTCAAGACTATGTTGCTGGGTCTCATAAAATGAAGGAGAGAGGAGGGGCCCGTGAGTCTTCAGCTTTCATCATCCCTTCTCTTTGCCTGTTTATCCAGTAATGACTTACCTCCTCTTGTTCAGGATGAACATCTCACTGGGTTTGTGCCTGTGAAAAGGAAAAACCATTAATTTATGTCATGTATTTTGTCTGCCTTAGAAATGCTCATGTTCCTCCAATGAAGTTATAGTTTTTAAACAGTGTAGAGTAAGTTATGAAGGGGAAATGTGTTGTCACAAAAGCCTGACTGTACAAGAAAGGATCATCAAAGATCGTAGTTGGAATAATTCAATGTGTGGCAATCAGGATTCTACAGTATTCACTACCATAGTCTCCCAGAGGATGCCTAAATCCAATAGAACTTTCTATTTTAGGATATTTTTATCTGTGGTTGTTATTATCCAGGATATCCAGGATATTCAAGCCCCAAATTATTCAATTTGGGTTTTTTTTTTCCTTCTTTAAATTTAATCATGCTATTGAGGCAAGATAAATTAATTTTATAAACATAAATCTGGACAATTTATGAACGAGGCATATAAGCTACCTCAGTGATCAATTATTTATTAAAATCCTGTGATGTGCTAGGTACAATACTTGTGCTCAGGTAGTTACAGTTCTGGCAAAAACTGACGAGGCTTTTCTGCAGAACAATAGAGTATATATATTGAACAAAAATTTAATAGAATAGTAGAATTAACATAAATAGGATACCCTCCTGAATTATGGGCAACATGAAAGCTTGGGAATGTTGGATTTCTCGCTTTGGGTGGTATTTTGGATGATGATGCTATTTGTTAAAATAGGAATTACAGTAAGGGAGTACAAGTGGTTTATTGTAAATGGTAGGATAAATACTGAATTTTGTTTTTTGTTAATTTGAGTACCTAAGTGCTATCTAGATATAGATATGTAAATTGGTCCTAATTTGGTTCTCTAAAGAGAGATTGAAGCCAAACTTGGGATATGGAAATAAACAATATTTCTAAAGCTGTGGGAATGGCAGGAATGGCCAGATGAAAGATGTCAAATGAAAAGAGTGTCTTTGGAGCTAAACACATACCCTTGATTTCCATCATCATTGTCATGATCTGTCTGGCATTCTCCATAGTCTCCGATGTGAGTTATCTTTGTCTTCTGATCTTACTTCTCAAAGCATTCATCTTAGGTGGCTCCCCCTGGCCCCCCCCCATTTTTTTTTTTTTTTTTTTTTTTTTTTTTGTACTGGAGATTTAACCTATGGGCGCTTTACCACTGAACTACATCCACAGCCCTTTTTTAAAAGTATTTTTGTTGTTGTTGTTTTGAGAAGCTCTCACTAAGTTTCTGAGGGCCTCACAAAGTTTCTGAGGCTGGCCTTGGACTTGTGATCCTCCTGTCTCAGCCTCTTCAGTGTCTGGGATTACAGGCATGTGCCACTGCAACAGGCTATACCCCCTCCCTTAGCACAACTTTTCTTGACTTTCATAACCCAGTTTTCTCCCACCAAACTGACTGGTTTCTCTTCTTGTGCCTGATTTATAAAGGTTGAAAAACTTTAGGTCTCGGTCTAGGCTTTCCCCCTCTTTGTCATTAGATGACCTTAGAGGTAAAATTTTAGAGGAAGAGAAGACCTGGTATAAGGTATGTCAAATCTAACAGGATAGGATTTAAAAGGATATATATTCATTCCATTCAAGAAAAATATGGATATAGTATAGGACAGAAAGGCAGTGGAATGTTAGAATGATACTTTTAAGCTTTATGGCTTGCTTTGGGTAAAAGGGCTCTAGTTTCTACAATCTGCCTTGGGAAAAGGAATTCTTGTTTCTATGACTTGCTAATGGGGAGAATGAGGGGCAAGAGACAGGAGAAATGAAAATCAGAGAGACCTTGGCCTTCCATTATCCTTCAGTTCAAAGTACTCAGCATGCTTAAGTGTCTTACTTCGGGGGGGGGGGGGGGGGGTATTGTTTTTTGAATTCCAATAAAGCAATGGGTAGAGAGAGAAGGAAGGTAGTAGAAGATTTTAGAGGACCTTGTAGTTTAATAAAAGCACCTTGATTTTCATCATGAGTGAGATGGGGAGCCTTTGCAGAATTTTAAGTTGAAAAGAGATGTGATCTGACATATTTTAATAGGGTTGCTCTGACTACTGTGTTGTAAATAGACTATAGGGAGGTTAGAGTGGAAGCAGAGAGCCAGATTATAAGGCTCTTGCAGTAATCAACACAAAAGATGCTAGCGGCTTAGACCAGAGTGGTAAGGGTAGAGGTGGTGAGAAGTAGTTGGATTCTGGATATATTTTGATGTTGTTGCTGACAGATTTTCCTGATGGATTGGATGTGTGGATTTAGAGAAAAAGAGATGCCAAGGATCATTCTAGAGTTTTTGGCTTAAGCAGCTGGGGGGAAAAATGGAGTTGCTGAGAGAAGGAAAGTTTCAGAAGGAATAGTTTTGTGATAAGTTATACAGGGTTTCCCCCCCAATTTTTTTAATAGTGGTAAAACACACAGAACATAAAATTTACCATATTAACTTTTTAAAGTGTACAGTTCAGTGATAGTAACAATGTACAACTATTACCATCAATGTACAACTATTATCATAACAATGTACAACTATTCCCACCATCTATCTCCATGACCTCTTATCTTGCAAACTGAAATTCTGTACCCATTATTCAATAAGTCCCCATATCCTCCTTCCTTGGACTCTGCAACACACCATCCTACTTTGTATCTAAAAGTATCTCATATGAGTAGAATCATAACAGTATTCACTTTTTTGAGGCTGAGTTATTTCACTTAGTTTTGTATACTCGGGGTTGATGCATGTTGTAATATATATCAGAACGTCCTTCCTTCTTAAGGCTAACTAAAATTCCATTGTAAACATGTACTACATTTTGCTTATGTTTTCACATGGCAGTGAACTTCAGGGTTGCTTCCATGTTTTAGCTATTGTAAGTAATGTTACTGTGAACATGAGCGTACAAATAACTCTGTCAGACCCCGCTTTCAATTCTTTGGGGTGTATACTTCATGAAGTGACATAACTGGATCATAGGACAATTCAGTTTGTAATTTTTTGAGGAACCGCCATACTGTTTTCCATAGTGGCTATATCAATGTACATTACTACCCACAATGCAAAAGTCTTTCCATTTCTCAACATTCTTGTCAACACTGGTTATTTTCTGGTTTGTTTGTTTGTTTTCAGTAGTTGTTGTAGTTTGATAGTGTGTGTCCCCTCACAATTCTTAAGTTGTATCCTAAGATTCAATATGATGTTATTAAGAGGTGAGGCTTTTTGGAGGTGATTGTGATGAGCCACTTTTTAAAAAAAATACCTTTATTTTGTTTATTTAGGGTTTTTTTAAACGTGGTACTGGGGATCAAACCCAGTGCCTCACGCATGCTAAGCAAGCACTTCACCACTGAGCCACAGACTCAGCCCCTGTGATGAGCCACTTTTCATGTACTTGCTGTCTCTTTGTATATCTTTGGAGAAACATCTATTCAGGTCCTTTGCCCATTTTTAATTGCTTTGGTTAGTTTCTGTTGTTGTTGAGGTTTAGGAGTTCTCTTTACATTCTGGATATTAATCTCTTACCAGATATGATTTGCAAGTATTTTCCCTTTGCTGTGGGTTGCCTTTTTTACATTGTTGATATCTTCTTTTTGTGCATAAAATATTTTAATTTTCATTAAGTCCAATTTGTCTCTTTTCCTTTTGTCCCCCATGTCTTTGTTGTCATATCTAGGAAATTTTTGCCATATCTAGTATCATAAAGCTTTTGCTCTGTCGTCTTCTAAGAATTTTATAGTTTTAGATCTTATATTTAAGACTTTGTTCCATTTTGAGTTAGCTTTTATATATGATGTTAGGGAATATGTCAAAATCATTCTTTTGCATGTGCATATATCCAAACATTATTTGTTGGGGGAAAAAAAAAAGTCTTTTTCACATTGAATGGTCTTGGCACTCTTGTCAAAAATTATTTGACCACATGTTTGAGGGTTTATTTCTGGGTTTTCTAATCTGTGCTTTTGGTCTATATGCTGTCTTTATGCTGACATCACACTATTTTCCTTAGTACTGTTTTGTTTTAAAAGCCAGAAATCTGAGTCTTCCAGCTTTGTTTTTAATTTTCAAGTTGTTTTGTCCATCTATGATCCCTTGAGATTGCATAAGAATTTTAGGACGAGTTTGTCTATTGCTGGAAAAAAAATTATAGGCATTTTGATAGGGATTGCATTGAATCTGTAGATTACTTGGTATAGTATTCATAGGTCAATATTGTCTTCTAGTCAGAGCGCATGGGATTGTTTTCATTTCTTTCAGTACTTGTTTTCTTTTTTAAAATATTTTTCAGTTATACATGGACACAATATCTTCATTTTATTTAGTTATTTTTATGTGGTGCTGAGGATTGAACCCAGTGCCTCACATGTGCAAGGCAGGCGCTCCACCACTGAGCCACAACCCCAGCCCCAGCACTTGTTTTCTTTGCACATGTTTTTCATCTCTTAAGTTAAATCAATCCCATGTCTTTTATCCTTTTACATGCTATTATAAATGGAATTGTTTTCATAATTTCCTTTTCAGATTGCTCACTCTTAGTCCACAGATATGCAACTACCTTATATCATCTACAGAGACAATTTTACTTCTTTCTCTTTAATTTATATAACTTTATTTTATTTCTTAAATGCTCTGGCTAGGACTTCCAGGTATAGGTGGAATAGAAGTAGTAAAAGTGTGTGTCCTTCCCTTGTTTTTTTTTTTTTTTTTGGTACCGGGGATTGAACTCAGGGGCACTCGACCACTGGGCCACATCCCCAGCCCTTTTTTGTATTTTATTAGAGAAAGGGTCTCACTGAGTTACTAAGTGCCTCGCCATTGCTGAGGCTGGCTTTGAACTTGTGATCCTCCTGCCTCAGCCTCCCAAAGTGCTGGGATTACAGGCATGCGCCACCGCGCCAGGCTCCTTCCCTTGTTTTTGATGTTAGAAGATAAGTTTTAAGTCTTTCATCACTGACTATGATGGTCACCTGGGTTTCATGTATGGCTTTTATCATGTTGAAATAATTTTGTTCTATGCCTAATTTTGAGGGTGGGGGGAGGAGATGTGTGTGTGTTAGTTTAATTATGAAAGGGTGTTGAATTTTGTCAAATGCTTTTTCTGTATGAATTAAGTGATCATGTGGCCTTTGTTTTTCATTTCACTAATGTAGCACATTAAATTCATAGATTTTTATATATGGAACCATCCTTGCATTTAAAGAATATATTGCACTGGTGAAAGTGTGTACTTTTGAAAAAAATGTTGTTGAATTTGGTTTGCTAATATATTGTTGGGGTTTTTGCATCAGTGTTCATAGGGATTACTGTGTGGTAATTTTCTTGTTGTGTGTTTGACTTTGGTATCAAGATATTATGACCTCATAGGGTGAATGAGATATTTCTTCCCTTTCAATTTTTTGGGGAAAGTTTGAGGAGGATTGACATTAGTACTTTAAATGTTTGATAGAATCTTCCAGTGAAGTTGTACTTTATCAGATTTTTGACTGCTGTTTGAATATTTTTATTAGTTATAGGTCTATTCAGATTTTCAGTTTCTTCACAATAGTCCTAGTTGGTTGGCATTTGTAGAAATTTATCTAGTTCAGCTAAATTTTATATAATTTGTGGGAGTATAATTGTTCAGAACACTCTAATATTTCTGTAGAATCAGTAGGAATGTCCCACTTTCATTTCTGTTTTTAGTAATTTGATGCTTCTCTTTTTCTTAATCCATATAGCTAAAGTTTTGTCAATTTTTTCAAAAAACTATTTGGTTTCATTGATTTTTTTTTTTTTTTCTCAGTTGTGTTCTATTGTTGTCTGTTTTCTTTTCCCCCTCTCTCTGTCCTCCTTCTCTTTCCTTTCTTCCCTCTTTTCTTCTCTTCCTCTTTCTCTAGACAGGGTAGAATAGCAAGCAGTGTGATATACGCTTGTGGGTATACTCAACAGTAAGGAGAAACTTGGTGCAGGACAGGAGCAGAGGACTGCTTTAAACAACCTTGTTGAGTAGGTTGAAGGGTACAGCCTAGTGGAGGGATTGTGCAGGGCAGGACAGACAGTTCATCGCACAGTATTGACTTCAGTGTCCCCTTAGAGCTAGAGATGAAGACATTAAACTGTCAAAGAAATGCAAAATTTACTAAACTAGTGAAATAATTAGGTGCAACCTAAGAGGGATGTGTTGCTGATCCAAATTTCAGTGGAAAATTAGGTAATAGGTTACTTGAATCTAGGGTACATGCCACAAACCATACCATGTTTGAGGCATGATATTTCTGTTGTAGTGACTTGAGAAAGAATCATCCACATGACTGATAAATATGGCGGGGAAGGATCCAAATCATGACTCACTGTTAAGTTTTGAAATGTAGAATTATGGAGAAAAATCATGAGGTAAATGACACGTTATTGAAACTTTGGTTTGAAAATAACATTTAATTTTTATAATAATCAAATTGAATAAGTGACTTAGTGTGATTGTTAAGTATAAATGTTTTTGTATTTAGAGTGGAATGTTTGAGAACTCAAGATTCACTAAGTTTTGTGTTTAATTTGGAGTTTTAAGAAGTTAATAATTGGAAACATTGTGCGAAGTGTTTGAAGTACTTAAAGAAGAAAAATTGAGTATATTAAATTTGCAAACGTAAGTTACATTTTTAACTGTTAATAAGACTAAATGTTAAAGTCCCTATTAAAAGTGATTGCTAGAATGAGAAGAATATCATTACCCTAAATGCATATATGAAGTCACGAATGGTGTGAATATACTTTGCATACAACCAGAGATTTGTAAAAAGTGCTCTGTATATGTGTAATATGAAATGTAATGTATTCTGCTGTCATTTATAACATCTTAGAATAAAAAATAATTTTTAAAAAAAGTGATTACTAGGATTTACTTGGTTTATAACTAGAGTAATGGGTTCTATAAGATAAACTTAAAGGCATAAAAATAGCAAATCTTTACATTTCTAGCTTTATTCATTTGAATATTAATTTGCCAAAGTAATTACTCTTTTTTTGTGCAAGCATACCAAGAATCTCACACTCCATGCATACGAACTCCCTCCTTCATGGCCCCCCACAAACCATCCAGTGATTGTCATATTCGTATCTTCAACTGTGACCTTCTTCTTAGATTTCCAGACTCAATTATCAGCCCTTATACTTGATATTTTCATGTGGCTGTCTCATAATAGGCATCTCACATGTATCCAAAATCATTTTTTCCCATCCCATTATCCCCAAACCTAATTCCTTTGTTGTTAAAGTTCCAGATCTAGGCATCATCCTTGATTTCATTTCATTTCCACTGTTTAGAATTCTGTCAGGAAATAGATGGCATTTTCAAATTGGTAATTTGAGGAGAGTTAACTAATAGGACTATCATTTACAAAAGTATGGACAGGGCACCCAAAACCTATCCCTTGTCCCCAAAGAGCAAAGAAAGAGAGAGCTCTTTTTGTACCCCAGAGTCAGAGAAGGCTTGGTGGAGGGTTTCACCTGATAAGGGGTGTGATTCATGCTCGAGGGATGCAGGGAGCCCTCCTTGACCTCACAAGTAGGAAGTCAGAGTAGCTCAATTTCATTCTCTTCATGCCTTTTTTTGCTGGTGACTCTTATTTGCCAAATCTAACTAGAAGCCAGGAGGCACAAGTGCCCATCAATGGGATCTGTAGAGGCCAGCCTCTCAGCACCAGTGTGGGCTGGAGAAAGGGTAGAGAGAGACCCAGGACACACAAGTCAAGATAAGCATCACGATGGCTAGTGGAGCCCACAGTGGATGGTTTCTAGAACATGCCCTTAACAGTAGCCACCCCTTGGCCTGCCCAGCTCATATATATTCTGTGAACTTTGAGTCCCTTTTCTATGAAAGTTTTTTTTTTTTTTTTGAATTACACTTTTCTTCTGTTTGTGACCCTCTTTTTTCTGTGTTTATTTAGTAATGATGCCCCAGGCAGTTTAGGAGTAATAAGTTGTTGGGAATTATAGTATAACTGAGAAGTGCCCATATTTAAAGTACAACTAATTATCAGTAGGAGTTGATATTTTAATATTGTGCATTTTGTTTCCTAAATCTTTAATCTTTTGATTTGAAATCTTATTGTTTACATAAAGTACCGGATATTTACTTTAAGTAAACGTTAGAAGTTTTCAAGCTGAGATTCACTACAACATTCACGCTGCTGAGGCCACATCATTCCTTAGGCCAGAGGTTATCATAGTTATTTAGTGTTCATCCTCAGTCCTTGAAAGTTTTAAATCCGAAGTTAACCTGAGTTGAATATGATTTACATTTCTTGCCCCTGTTTGATCAAACTATATTTGCTGTGTATCCTTTTATTGTCTTGCTAATTCACTCTCAGTTGTTTCTGTGAAGAACTTAAATGTAGCTTAAATAAAAAGCATATAAGAAGTAAAATTTAACACCATGTAATATATTAGCTCAAAATCTCATTTCCTTTGTGTGTGTGTGTGTGTGGTGCTGGGAATTGAACCCAGGACCTTGCGCATATGAGGCAAGCACTCTACCAACTGAGCTATATCCCCAGTCCCTCAAAATTTCCTGTTTTAACATAACATCTTTTGTGCTCTTTTGGGCACAGATAAATTATTAGTTGGTAAGAAATTTAAAATGAATAAGATTGCAAAGAAAGCTATTGTTTTTATTATATAATTTGCTTTGAAAGTCCTATTGGTTAAGATAATCTCATGGCAATTTAAAAATCCTCCACCCAATCCCTGTGCCCCCAGATTATGTGACAATGAGCTCTTACTTTAACACATGCAGAATTCTTCTAAGACTAAAATTCTTTATTTCATCGTTTTACATAGAGAATTTTTGCTTTTTCTGGTAATGTCCTTGTATGGTTGTCATATGAACCCTGATTCTCTCAAATACATTTTTCTTAACTCTTTTTGGCATTGAATATTTTATCTCTGGCAAACACTAATTTGTCTGTGAACAATTTTCTTGAGGGTCTTTTTTAACACAAATGAAAGACTCCTGAGTAGTTCTATCCTCAGTTACAGAGAGCTATGGGGAGCTGTGGAGTCTGTTCAGGACGGAGTCATAATTCCTTGTACAAAATATCATCAATTATTTCCACAGTTTCACCAAACAAATGAGGCATGGTGTCCTTTTTTAAAAAGACATCTTCTTTCATCTAATCATTTGCCTTCCACTCTGTTCTCCCACTATTTCTTCTTTAATGTGACAATTTACTGCAAGCCTTCAGATTTTATTCTTTGGGGAAAGTTGAATTTGTTAGCCAATGTTTTACTTTTATCTTTATTTTTACTAACCATAAATATGATTGCTCTTTTTTATTTTTTGCATGTTCCAGGTGAGTAGTTTTTTGTTGTGATAGTTGCTTCCTGATTGTGGTGTGATTTGCAAATTGGAGAAGGGAGACTTGAAGGTTTATACATCACTTAGATAAACATGTTGAAAAGCATAGTGGCTTTATTTAAAAAAGAAACTATAAGCCCAATCACACATCCTTAAGGAGCTTAAGGGAGTTTATATCTATTTTTTAATATTTATTTTTCAGTGGTAGTTGGACAAAATGTCTTTGTTTATTTTTATGTGGTGCTGAGGATTGAACCCAGGGCCTCCCACATGCTAGGTGAGCACTCTACCGATGAGCCACAACCCCAACCCAAGAGTTTATATCAATGATAGTTTCTAGTGACAAACAATTGTCCAGACTACCCCACTGTGCTTTTGTTTCTAATTTACAAAGGCTGGGTGCCACACAGGGCTCCAACTATGCCCTGGCCCATTTTCTTCCTATAAGGTACTGGAGTTGAAAGCAAAGCAAGAATATGCACATATGAACACAGGAGCTGTCAGGTATTTTCCTCCTCCATGTAAACAACCTGCCCGCCTCTTCTTACGTGTAATAGTTTGCAGAAGTATGGGAAGGAAGAAGGGAATTCCCATAGAGTGGGGGCACCAAGTGTTAAATAGCAGCTCACAAGTGAGACACTAAGAGGGAAAAACCTGTTTGTTCAGGAAAATCCAGGCCATATTTTCTACCAGCTCTCCACCTGCCCTCTGCCAGGAATCAACCTGACTTCTCTAGGCATTTTCCATCAGAATAGGTTTATTGACATACAAGATGAACAAATATTGTTCTGACTAGTGTATGTCTTTAAATTGTAGTAAAAGATAAGGTCTGCTTCTGTCATGAGCCAAAGGATAAAATGTATAGTTGATGCTGGTTTTGGCTGCCCGGCAAATGAATACTTGGGGGAAATCTTACAATGTGGATTTTCCCACAATGTGGAGTCAGGGCTCCTTTTCATTGCTGGAGTAGGGGATGGCTATTCCCCCCGCCCCCAGTTCCCTGGCAGCCATGGCCCCAGCTTAGCCACTTGGGTACTGAAGCTCCATAGCCTATTGCTAAAGCCTTCAGAGGGCACCCTCTTGGCTACAGTGCAGTTTGGCACAGGGTGTCAGGCAGGTGGTGTCAGTGACAGCTTCTAAGCTCATAGTGCTTGGTGCCTTATAACCTGGGCTATTTTCATTCTTGCAGTTCTTTAGCCTTTTTCTCAATTCTGTGAATTATCAGAATCCTTCCAGTGCATTGCTCCTATCTTACTTAGCATCAGAACCCTGTCTGGTACAAAAGAAAAAGGAGGGCACCCCTTTTAAAACCACACTTGGAATGCTCAAATGTATTTTCCTGGTAGTTTGAGAATTCTTTTGATAGAGTGGGTGCTTTATTTGATGAGAGAGGGAGAGAGTGATGATATTCAACTTTCCTTTTAGTAGGACTGTAGTTAAGGCTGTCAGGTGCATGGGATCCCTCTAATGTCTCCATCAAACTGTTACATGATTCTTCTATCGTGTATACAATTTGGGCTGTAAGTTAAATGAACATGATTTAAGGCATTTGTGCCTATATGATTTGCAGAGAATAAAATAAAACCAACACTAAAAACATTTATATTATATATAAGTCCACATGCTACTTTTAATCTTTTGGGGGAACAGATTATTTTTGTTAGCGTCTGATTTTTGATAAGCGAGTTGTTGGTACCAAACAAATTCAGTTGAATATCTTGGAGATGATCCTAAATAGATGTGCCTTGGCTTTTTCTCTGGCATTTGACAGTAGTCAGAAAGTGCCTCTTTAATAAAACACACCTTTAAATAACTCTCTCAGATTAATTCCAGCTTTTAAGGCGAGAAGATGTCTTGAACCACCACTGCTGCCAGCTCAGCTGTGGATCTGAAACATCCAGCTGTGCCCTTTCTGCCTCTCTCATCACCAATGACAGACTTTGCAATCAGAATCTGTCTGGCACGTGTGTGGATGTGTGAGGCGAGATAACATCTAGCTCACTGTATTGGCTCTTCAGGGCTAGACCTTGGCAAACATTTGTCCTGTCAGCAGTTAAAGCACCGTGATTTGAGGATGCACAGGGATTACACACATCCGCCCCGTTATGCTTTTGTCTGAGTCTGCATAGAGATTCATATTCAAAGAGAATGGATTTAACTGTTAGCATGGACCAGTATATTTAAAGTAGCTTTTAGGAATTTTCCCTTTTCAGGGAAAGGCAAAAAAAAAAAAAAAAAAAAAAAAAAAAAAAAAAAAAATCCAACAATACTCTCACTCTATGTTATGTTGTGATACTTTCTAATTGTTCTTACTATACAGCAAACCAAAGGATTGCCTGTGTGTCATTAGCCACTGTTGTTACTTGGTGGATCAAATGAGATCTTCGACTAAATGGATGATAAAATAAACCCAAACCCTGAATTATCTTTAATTATATACTGTGAAAAGAATCCTGATTAGTGGTCACAAAAATTAGTTTTCTTTAGGAAAACATTAAGGGAAAAATCTTGTAATCTTGATGATTATAATTCCTATTGATTATTGAACATTTGGTAAATAGTACCTCACAAACTAGTCCCAACAATCCCGTGAGTGAGATGATCCCTATTTCTAGCTTAGGTTACTTCTGCAGGTGAAGTCACATATTCTGATATCTATGGGGCTTGATTTCAGCTTGTCTGACCATGCACTTAATCAAAGCCAGGAACTTACTCACCAGACCATGTCTTATCCAATGGTAGATGCTGGGTCAGACACCTAAGGTCCACAATTAGAAGTAGTGCCTGTATTGAAGTGTTCCAAGTCTGGGGGTGGGAGATGGACAGTAAATCAACTTTGCTTCATAGAATATTGAGGAAACATCATTTAAATCAGATTGAGGGACACAGACATGTTCTTTGAAAATTGATCATTTGGCTGAATTTTGAAGGGTGTCTAGCTAGAGAAAGATAGTAGGGAATGATGTATAGGCAGAGGGTGGGCTCCTTAGAGCACATGGAGCAGGTAAGAGAACAGATCAGGAACTGCACAGAGGTCTGTTTTTGATAGGCATAAAGGCCAGATATATAGTGGGAAAGTAACAAGAATAATTATTGTCAGTTAAGTTTTATGTGTTGAATTCTGTTTGAGATGCTTTGCAGACATTATTTCATGTAATCTCCATAACAACCATTGGAGACCAGAAATGAAGGCAAAAGCAAGATCATAAAGAGCCTTGTTTGCTTAGAGAAGGAATTTGGGCATTATGCAGGCAGGTATAGGTGGCCTTGGGAGGATTTTAAATCATGGAAATAATTTTATGTGTATTATAGAAACATCATAGCATTTGGAGACTGAATTAGAGTTGGATGTGAGACCTCTCCTAGTGACTCCAGCAGACAGTGTTTTGTTTTCCAGGGTACTGTGGTGATGCTGTAATCAAATGATTTAAGACAGAGGAGGAATAGGAGGGTATTAGAGGCAGAGATGGACAGATGGGTTGGAATTGGTTACCAAGAGTATGCAGGACAGAACTCCATCTTTAGAGAGGCCCCAAATATTGTGTAGTGAAGAAATAGAGTAGGATTTCCACTCTTAGAGATTATAGGAAAAATAATTTTAGTTTGATTTGTTATTCTCTTTTTTGGTTGCAAGTTTCCTCATCTCCAGTTCAAAAGTATCAACATTGGATAGAATGTATTTTGTTGAGATTTTTCTTGCAGATTTGTAGGAGATACATTCAAAGGTCTACCTGGGGAGCCTAGCTCTTCTTTAAATGTGCTCATGACCTGAGTCTTCCCCAAGAGTGTTAGGCAGCCTTTGTTTGCTGTGACCAAAACATCTGACAAGAACAACTTGAAAAGATTTATTTTTGCTCATAGTTCCTAAGGATTCAGTTTGTGGTTGGCCTGGCTCCATTGCTTCAGACCTGAGGTGAGGCAGAACATCATGTTGAAAGAGTATGGTAGAGGAAAGCTGTTAGCTTATGGCAGCCTATGGCAGCTGGGAAGCAGAAAAAGAAATGGAGAGAAGATAAACCCTTTCAAGGCACACTTTGGTGAACTACTTCCTATAGCTGGGTCCTACCTACCTCCCAGTAGTCCATTCTTCCACTAATGGATTAATCTACTGATGAAATCAGACCCTTATGATCCAGTCATTTTCTATAAGTCCCATCTCTGAACATACGACAAACTTTAGGCAACATTCCAGATCCAAACGAACACCAAGTGTATACAATACAGAAAAATGCCTTTGGTGTAAGAAATGCTAAAAATGTTTTTTTTTTTTTTTATGCCCTACTTTCTGTTTAGAAATGTCTATTAAGATATTGACCAAAACAGTGGTCTAATATAAAATGTATTGATTTTTCTTTCACTTTCAATTATATTTGTATTTTTTGTTTGTTCTTTAGAGAAAATACTACATTATCTGAAACTGACTTAGGTGAAACTCTGATATGCAGATATTTAGGAAAAGACAGAAAGCTGGGGTTCTGTTATAGACAATCATGCCTGGGATTTTATTGCTGGTTTTATTAGAGAATACTGTTAATATAAAAATTGGTATTTAAACATTAGATTTTCCATCTAACCATTTCAAGATAAGAATTACATTTTAAAATAAGAAAGACATGTTTATTTTCAACCTAGCTTCCTTTTTGAATTCTTTACATCAGAGAAATAGGAATTTAAAAACACACACACACACACACACACACACAGTTTCCAACTTGAGAAGATCTGAAGTTTTGTATAGGTAGGAATATTTAAGAATCTGGGATTTCTTCAAATCTAATTATCTGATTATGCCCTAACTTTTAAAATCTCACTTTTGGCTCATAGTGAAACACACATTCCAGGACTCCCGGGTGCCACAGATCAAGGATGGCTGATGCACAGACTGGGAGCCACGTGGGCCCCTGGTCTGGTTCAGTGCAGCGGCACTCTCTTCCATTCAAAGTCTCAGATGTCTGCCCCTCTGCAAAGCCGTGAGGCCAATGTCTATAGCTGCTAAGCATGAAATCCCCTGCTTCTGTTTGTTTCTTTTGTTGCCACGAGTTAATAGGGACAGAGACAGGAGACAGCCCAGAACAAAGCAGAAATAATGGAGTATTTCACCCCAAAAAGGAATGTGGATTGAGAAATACAAAGGGTAAGGCAAAGACAGACTTAGTGTCCTGAGGCAGTGTGATGTATTGGCCAGGAGCCTCAGCCCTGGGACAATTCCAGGCCAAAGCCTTGGTCTGTGAACTCCTCCGAGCAGCCCACATGGCCAAAAGGTTTGACCCATCTTCTGTAAAAACAATTTATTGTTTTTCTTGCTAGGGTTTTAAAGGGTGACAGGATTTTCACCTCGAAAAGTGGATTGCTCTTACTGCATGGGGAAGTCTTCTGCTCTACTGTGTCTTGGCGGTCAAGGGCACTCTTGTCAGCGCTCCATCACTGGCTTATTTTTTTCTGTTGCCGTAGGTGCGTTTTGAACTTATGCTTTTCACCTGTTTGCAGGAACAACTAGTTACTCCAAGACACGAGGTCATATTTGACATTCATTTTTCTTCATACAAATAGATAGGACTAGCTAAGAGATTTTGTTTCCTGTAGATCATTTCCCTTGTGTGCATTTCCATACAATCCTATTTATTTGTGCATTTTCTCCCATATTCTCCCTCAACAAATTTTATTTTATTTAGTGTTTGATTATTTATTTGCTTTGTTGAAGTCACATTTACTTGCACATGTATTTTAAGGAGGAAAATTTGAGGACTGTTCTAATAAGAGATTTCTTTTTTCCTATCTGTCGTGCCTAGAATCAGAAATCTCGATGGCCAGCATGGGTTTCTCTTTATAGACAACCTTTGTCCTTTCCAGAGGATGAAGAAGGGTTAAATGAAAGAAGCACGCAGTGGGAAAAAGAAGCCCTTGGCTCTTCAGGATCCCTTGTCTTCCATCCCAGCCAGGCCCCTCTCCTCCTTTCCTGTTCCCTAATCCAGCTCACAGGAACCTTAAGGATTCTGCTTCTCACCCACATTTTCTAACTTGGGGGAAAACACTGCAAGGTTGCTTTGCCTGGAATGAAAGGTACTTTTAACCAGAAAGTTAACAGTGCTAGTGAAGAAGTGCTGTGAAGCCTAGCATCATCTTCTTCCTGTCCAGACATCTTTCTCTTCAGCTGTATAGGCAAACTTAAAGAATTCTTTCACGTCTTCAAAACAGCAGAAATGCCCCATTTCTGATGCTCTGACCCCTGCCTCTGGACATGGCAGACCAAGAGCCAAGAGGACATAAGCTAGGGCCCTGGAGCTGGATAGCTCAACTCCCCACTTTGCCACTTAATAGCTCCCTGGTGCAGTTTTTAAAAATCCTGTTACCCTCTCTCTACATAGAATGGCTCTGAAGTCTCTTCTGCATGACACACCCTCAGATGGTAGAGGCTTATTGTTCCAGTGGCTCAGCAAATAGCTCTGGAGACAGACCTCCATGGTTTGAATCCAGTTCCTTGTAGACAAGTGACTTAACTTTAAGCCTCAGTTTCCTTATCTTAAAATGGGAGTCATAGAGTACTTTTCTTACTGAATTGTTCTAGGGAATAAATGAATTACTATACATAAATTACCTACATATGGCACTCAATAGTACTAGCTGTCTTTGTTTTTGTTTTTGACTTACTAGGACACCCACCAGTTGTCATGTCTCCTACAGAGCTCAAGCAGCTCTGACTAATCCTCTAACACATTTGGCCTCCTGTCGTATTTTGTATTGGGTTAGATTTTGAAAAGACAGACCCATATTTGACTATTATAGACTTGGAAAACATTGTGTTCTAAATCAGGTCACTTCAGATATTTAAGAACTTCTTCATGTTTTATTCATTGAACATTCTTAGTATTAGGAAACACTTCCAGAAATTGACTTCCTTTTAAAAACTTCTTTTGCATTATGAAAACTGGTGAGGGTTAAATGTGCGGGTGCTTCTTTCTGATTTTGAAGCCAAACTGCATGAGAATTATATCTAGTTAAAGTTATGGCTGAGTTTTCTTTTGCCTTTAGGTGCCAACTTATAGATATTTCATTAATCTAACAAGGGTTTTGCTTATTGTTGTGCCAGGTCCCCCCCCTTGCATAGAAAAAGACCGGCTGTCTGTGATAGGAACCTTTGGGTTTTTGTCTGGTGAGACCCATATTTAAATAAGGAGGAAACAGTGTGGGGCTTGGGCAGTGACTGTGTGTCTGTGAGGAACTCCCAAAGCTGACTGAAGAAAAATTTCCAGCAACTATACAGAGCTTCAATCAAATTGAATTCATGCTCAGAATAAAATCTTGTATTCATCGTGAAAAACAGAGCATCAATTGAAACAAATGCCATGTTCCCAAAGGCTGGGAATTTAGCAACTCAGGATGGTAGGAAATACTGGCAGTGCAGGGGCTGGTGCCAGAGTGGGAGGTTTTTGAGCAAATCTCTCATCCAGAAATATGTAGTTGCAGGACAATTCTGTTGCTCTGTTTGGGTGCCTGGCCACCCTCAGAAGCCTGTAAAATTAAGCTTTTTGAACCAGTAATATGACCAAGAATGGCTATGTCTTTGGGTCTGTGTGTCTATTTCTATCAGGTGATAAATCAGAAAAAGAAAAAAATACATGTGGTATAGTGTCAATTATAGTGCTGCAGGTGTGTATACAGGCCCAAGGAGGGCAAGATAGGATTAGTCCTCTGAGGGAGTCTTCCATTGGTGGTGCCATCTCAGCAGAAATCTGAATAGAGATTCACCAAGTAGAAGAGAGAAGGGCAGGGGGCCTTTCATTTTAAGCACACAGGTCCTGGTGGTAAGAAGGGTGAGTGCCCAGACTGTTGGAGGGACTAGTGAATGACTAGTGAGATAGAAATGTGGGGGGAAATGTGCTACACAGTTAACTGCTTCCTCAATGCTTTACAGGTTGACTTACTAACCCTGTAGCCACTGACTACCTACCATGTACAGTGCTCTTCCAGCCATGCTAAACCCTGACACTGTTCCAAAATAGAACTGGGGATGTTTTAAGGTGGTCTTGCTGTCTTGGGGCAGAACTACCAGACTGAAATGCAAGCCTTCATTTTACCCTTGCAATGTAATCTTTTGCTTATATTTTATTCCTAATCCATGTGGTCCTGTTTCTTCTTCAAGCAAATATTCTCAATGTTTGTGATTCTGCATTTTGAGTACTCCATATTTCAACTAAAGAGCATATGATTATATGATTTGCCCAAAGGCTATGCCGTAGCCCGTCTGCCCTCTCTCAGGACTTTGGCATGCCATGTCCTGTAGAACATAGGTAGAAGCTTGGGCACACATGCCAGGGGGAAATGTTCTGTGTCCTGGCATGACATGATAGGTACATAGGTTTTTTTCAAAAAAGAGTGACTCATAACTGACCCTGAAGGGGGGCAAAAACCTGGTGAACTGAAGAAGTCTGAGGGAGACCATGACCTTGGTTGCCCCCAGAGGACATAATTATAGTTCAGACTGGCTTTGTTCTCTGTTTCCTGCTGCAAGCGAGGGCAGTGCTGTGTGTGCTTGCATGCGTCTTGGGTTGAACTGGGTTGGGATAGAACTTGTGGAAGCGGCTGTGGGCTAAAAGAAGGGGAAGTACTCCAGTCTGAGCTGTAGGTTGGGCTGCCAGGCCCTTGCCCAGGAAGCTAACTAGCAGCAAAGATATCTTAGGAAAATGAGCATCCTGATGAACAGTTATTTTACCGTCTGGCGCCTTTCTTAGTAGAATAATGCATTGAACCCATGCCTCATAACATCCTCCTGAAGAAAGGAAGAGACAGATAGTGTTAAACGTTACTGGTTAATCATGGGGAAACTGAAGCATGGATAGGTTTATGAGGCTTGGGCAGAGCTACACAATGCCTTAGTGTCTGGCCTGGGAATGAAGCCCGAGTTTGCCGCTTGCTGTCAGGACTGCCCGACGGCATTGTGTTTCTCATTGAACAGCGGTGAAAAGGGCTGACTCCCAACAATGCAGGAGCTGCTATAGGAGACAAACACAATGAACTTTGGTACAGTATAGTCTAGAGGCCAAAATGAGTAATTTTAAGTAAATTGACTATAAGATCCAAAGCCTCAGTAAGTTTTAAAACAAAACCGGGGGGAAAAAAAAAAAAAAAAAAAAAAAGAAGAAGAAGAAGAAGAAAACTCTGTACAGCTTTTTCGGAACTGACTCAAACACCATGAACACCCCCTTCCCTCCCACCATTTGAAGTGATATACTCTTAAGAGTTTTATTTTGTTGGCTCCAAGTCTGACACTTTTCCCGTTTGCCATGGGATGTATTTATTTACTTCAAATATATTTTTACTTTGAGGATTCTATAATTTATCTCAAAGATTCTGCCTCGTAATAATGTCAGTGTTGCATTTATTTCCCCAAATGCCTTATTTCCATAGCCTGAGTTTTTTGGGGAGACTTTTAGTTTGCTCAGATTTAGTTTGGGGTCTTCAGCAACAGTTAGAACTACAGAGACTAGAATTCAGGAAAGTAGTGAGTGGGTGCCTGAGGAGTTGCCATGTTTGGTGTCTTGGCATTCTGTGCAGCTGGAACCAGGGGAGTACAGGTGATAGTCCTGGGAAGGATATAGAAAAAGTAGAGAAGAGAAGTGGAATGTCATTGCTGAATTGTCTTTTCTGTCAAAGTGTCTCAGGTGTCCTGGAATAAGTTAACAGGTGATGAGTAATAGCTTGGGTACAGAAGTTTTTATACTCTGGTTATCAAGAACAGCATGAAGATGGAATTGTAGAACTTTGGGCCAAAATATGTTGAATGATATTGGTGTATGAATGATTTGTAAATAATTTGAACAGAACAGTAATAGCGATCAGCTACATAGAATTTCATTTTGTATTTAAGATTTATAGTAGTTTGGACCACAATAGTTGGGTCAGTCCTTCTCTAAGAGACAGTCTATAGGAATTCTGGCGCTGGAGATAAGCAACAACTGGGGTCTCTAGAGCTGGAATAGGATCTCTCCCTGCTTCCTTCAGCAGAGACCGAAGCAGCCCAGCTGTAGAAATGGATGTGAGCGGTGTGGCCTGTCATAACAGAGCAGGGATGACCTCGGCTTAGTGTGAACAGCCGTGAGTCAGGGGCCGTCTTCGAGGAGTATATATATACATACATACATACATACATATATAGGACTCTCATCATGAGTCTGGGAGACTTAAGAAAAAGTTTGCGAAAGTGAAACAATATCAGCTAGCCTTCTTACAAATCCAGAATGGGACGTGTTGGCATTGAGAAGGCTGTTTATAGCTGCGGTCACAAATCTCATAGGGGAACACTTAATGGAACTAAAACATGGCCAAAGAAGAGCAACTGACATGAAGGAGTGGGAGGGGTTGCTATATGAAGGCAGACGTGAAATAATTAAAGACTCCACAGGCTTGAAAAGACTGAGAGGAAATGGGATTAGAGTTTAATAAATCCATGTAGAATATAGATTATAAAATACCATTTACCAGAAGTCAGCAGAACACCTTAAAAACTGAGGGAAAATGAATTTAGGTCAAAAAGAAGCTCTGCTCTACCAAGAGAGTAGATCCTGTACATCAAAACCTTTCTTTTGGGAATGAGCCTAACTTTTGGCATGGAAGTGAAGTGATAAAAGTTGCAGGTTTCTCTTGGTTTTACACCGTTTTGCTCAAGCGTGGGGGACCCAGTGGGTGTGGATCAGATGTCCTATCAGGCTTCATGCTTCCTTTTTTCCTTTTTTTAGGTGAAACTTAACTGTCATTCATTTTTCCTTTAACACTTCTTTATTGAGGTGAGACCTACACCCTCTGCTCTGATGGGCACTGGGGTTACTGTGATGGAGATGGACAGATGTGGTTCCCATAGTGTGATGATTAATAAGAAACTGTGCTTATCAGCAAGATGAATGCACAAAAGGACTGTGAGAGCTTGACATCAATTGCTTATGAAGTCTTGGGATCAGAGCAAACTGCCCTGAGGAGAAGGGGTGGCTAAATGGAGACCCACACACTGATGAGGACTTGACTAAGCCAAGAGTGGGGGAAGAGGGAACAATATAGGCCAGCGCCTGGAGTGAGACAGGGCCGGCATGGCTGGGGGGAGGTGGGTGAGGGGCTGGTGGGTGGGCTGGAGCAGGTGGTGGACACCTCATGGACCATGATGGGGGTTTGGGCCCCAAAGCAAGAGGAAGTCACCAAAGCATGTTAAGCAGACATAATAATTTTCTTTTTATAAACAATCACAGAGGCTGCTGTCCAGAGAACAGAGAGGGCAAGAGCAAATACACTGGAAGTGGTGGGGGAATGCTGATGTTGTCCAGGTGACTATGGCCTGGACTGGAGAGAAGTGGACAGACTCTAGAGAGATTTCAGAGGTTTCATGGACTGGACATGTGGATTAGATATGAGAAATGGGGAAGATAAATAATCAAGCTTGATTTTTGAAAGTGTGACAGCCAATTAGGACTCAGGTTTTATCTGAATGAGAAGAATCGACACGGGCTTTTTATAGGTCTCTTCCCTCGTGATGACCCACAAGAGGGGGACTTGGCCTTTCTCTCTCCTTTCCTCTGCTCTCCCTCTTTCATGAATCATTCAGAGCCTAATAGTTCTGGTTCTACAAAACTGGCACATAGTAAGCCCCCAGTAAATGGATGTAGTATAAATCAAAGATCAAACACTGTGTGAATGTGAATCATCTTCTGTCTCCTCAGTCCCCTTGTCTTAACTCTGGGAGAGCAAACATGTTTGTGCAGTGCACAAACTACACTATAGGTCGTAGCACCCTGAGGTCAGTTTACCTGAAACAATTTAAATTTAGCAAAGGCCAAGAAGACAGTGATATGAGAAGACTCATTTAATTATATTTAAAATTCTTTTTTTTTTTTAAAATTGGAATCAAAGAGTTACAAAAACAGAACAAAGAATTTTCCTATGAACTCTTCAATCAGCTTCACAAATCATTAGCATTTTACCATGTTTGTTTTATGACACTCCTCCCCTGATGGAGATGGAGAGAAGAGATTTGGAATTTCTCTGAGCCAGTTAATTGCAGACATCAAGACCCTTTACCTCTAAGTACTTACGTGTGTGTTTCCTCAGAACAATGATTTTCCTTACATAACCACAGTACAGTTATTTAATTCAGGAAATTTAACCTTATGCAACACTGTTATCTAATATGTAGTCTATATTCAGTCTTCATTATTGTCCCAATAATGTCATTTATGGCACTTTTTTTCCCTCCTGATTCAAGATCTAATCTCAGATGCATTTCATATTGTTTTTGTAGTCTTATTTAACCTAGAATGGTTCCTTAGACTGTCTTTGACTTTTAAGACATTGATACTTTAGGAAACAGGCCAGTTGTCTGGTGGAACATGCCTCAGATTGGCTTTCTATAGTTTCTCTAGTAACCATGGTTGGGTCCAGGTTGTGCATTTTGGTTCAAATACTGCATGATGACATCATGCCCACTGCAGAGCACCTGCCACCACAGGAAGGGATGCTGTGGGCTAGACACCTCTCATGGCTGGGGTGGTGACCTTGACCATCCAGTTGAGTTGGTGTCATCTGGGTTGCTTTGCTCTAAAGTTACCATTTCCTTATTATAATTAACAGGATGTTTATCTACTTGTTAACACTTGTGCAGACATCTTTAAATGTTAAAGTCTTGTTTCCATGTTCTTATTTAAAGAACCACACTTCCCCTTCTCTCTTGGCAGTGTTTTAGAGCACTTTGCTGCAAGGGACCACCACCTGCACGACCGGAATATGACCTGGTTTGCATAGGCCTCACCGGTTCCGGCAAGACCAGTCTATTGTCAAAACTCTGCAGTGAAAGTCCTGAGAACGTCGTGTCAACCACAGGTGGGTTATGTGCCAGATATCAGGCCCTTTCTCCTTCCCATCCCAGGCTTTCCAGCTTCTTGTGCTATTTATGTGACCTTGTCCTCCCTTCCATTTGTAGTTCAATACTTCTGTCAGTATATTTATTTCCGTATTAAATACTCTTACCTCTTTCTCAAAAAAGATTTGAAGAGGACTTAATAGCATTGCATTGCTGCATCCTGTGTCACTCTTGCTGAGCATTTCAGTGGTGCAGAATAAATCAAGCTCCGAAAAATATTAATCCAAACTAATACTGAAGACTGGAACTCTGGTCCTGTGATAGAGTCGATTCATCTCAGGCCCTCTCAGGGCTGTCCTCCCTTGAAGCATCACTCCGTCCTGCTTTTGTTGGTCATGTACTCCCTAGACAGCCCCACTGACAGAGGCTGAATTTTTTCTCCTTACCATTTTTCACCTGGCAGATAAGCAGTGCAGGGGACCTTTGATCAGTGTCCCCATGTTGTTTTCTGACTAGGATAGTGTTCCTCAGTCATTTCCCTCTCAGGGGACATTGGTGATGTCCAGGCACATTTTGGCTGTCACAACTGGAGAGGGTGCTACTGGCCTCCAGTGGGTAGAGGCCAGTGCCTTCTGCATACCCTGCAGTACACAGGGAGCCCCACCACAAAGAATCCTCCAGCTCCAAATGTTATCAGTGCCAAAGTTGAGAGCTTTTGTCACTCCCCAAATGCTTCCTCTTTCTCTTCTGACAAAGGAGCAGGAAAGAAGGGTATAAATTAGAGACAATAAACGGAAGAACAATTGTAGGAGATATAGAATATTGCTGCTGTGGGAGGAGAGCTAGAGCTGACAGGGAAGGGTAGGGCGAGAAGTTGTCTGGGAAAGTTGAAGAGACTGTTCATTCAGCCGGATTTTTGAGTATCTACTATGTACTGTGGGGATGAGCAGTGATTCTAGCACTGCAGGAGACTCAGTCTGCTGGCCATGTAGATCCTAAGTTTATGTCTAGAAACTTCCAAAGGAGTGGGTCTGGTCAGTGCTGCCTGGCTGGGGAAGAGAAGGATGCTGAGGAAGAGAAGTTTTCCTTCATTGGATCCAAAGTTGGCAAGCCAGGGAGATAAGCAGGAACAAAGAGTGGGGGTGGAGAAGAAAGATTTCAGGACAGGGGGAAAGCTTGTGTGAAGGCAGAAGCCAAAGTGGGACCTCTCGGAAACCCCATGGCTTCCTACGTGGCTGCCGTGTATGTTTATAGAGTGCTGGTGGCGAATCCTAAGAGAGGCTGTGGCCACCTCTTGGCTAACTTCTTATTCCACGCTCAGAAATGTGAGCTTCTGTTGTAGACAGTGCAGAGACATTCAGATGTTTTAAGCATGGAAACTGCATGACGAGCTGTCCATTTGAGAAGGATCAAGCTGGCCATGACATGAACAGCACTGATAAGAGGCAGAGGTAGAAGATGATTGTAAATGGTGCCACACATACGCTGAAGGCCTTAGCTCAGCAGCAGTGAAAAGAATGGAGAGGAGGGGATAGATAGGATACAATATCTGAGGGCTAGAATCAACAGGGCTCAGTGACCAGTTGGGTTTAGAGGGTGAAAAAAGAAGCTGAGAATGACTCATTCTTGGCTTTGGTGGTGGGTGGATGATGAAATTGTTGACCCAAGTGTTCTAACAAGTCAGAAAAATACTGATAATCAAGAGCCTGACATCATTTCAGGTCAGTTTTTTCTACCAACTAAGTCAGGAAAAAAAGTGCAGTTTTTGTGAAATTTTCAGATCTTAGAATAATAGATACGAAACTGGAGTTATAAAGAAACAGACACAGCTTGATTGGAGGATGAGGGAGAGAGTGAGGGATTGGTAATGAGTCGTGAGCCCACAGAGAGAATGAGCAGAGAGCTGGAGTGCAACCTCTGTGCACAGAGCCAGGCCAGCCACCTTCTTCTTCCCTCTGACAGAACAAAGTTCTCCCTCCTCTTCCCACTGGATGTGGTCCATATTTCTACCATTTAGTACCTGTCACACTGCTGTGTTTACATGTCTACTCCCCCATTCTGGGTTGCAGGCTCGTAAAGGCAGTTGTATACCCATAGTCACAAGATCTGGGCTTAGATAATCTTAGATGTTTGTTAAATGAATCAACAAATGATAGTAAATTGAATCTGTGTGGTGTTTTTACATGAAGTATCTTCTGTGAGCCTCCTAGCCACCTTCTGTGACAGAAAAGAATCTTCATATTCTGTTTTTAAATGTTATCATCTTAAGATACAAGAGAGTAGTGATGTGGCCATTGTTACATAGCTAACAACAGGTGGGATGCCAGGAGAGATTTTCCAATGAAGTTTTGTGGTACCTAAGGCTTAGGATTTCTGATATGAGTATGTACTTGCTGGTTTTTTAAAACTATGGATAGCTTTTACGTAATGTGCTTCAAACTTATACAAACTTTATTAGCTTAATAATTGTTTTCAAGCCAAGTAACCTCCAATATATGTGTAAGAGTAACACAAAGTATACTTCTCTTTATCTGAGTTGTTATCTAGCCCTACTGCTAGTTGTTTTGCTTTTCTATCATAATGTGAAATAATTCTCTGTAAATATTTTTTTTATAATGTACTCATAAATTATAATATGTGCTTTATATTTGTTTTTATTACTTTTTAAAAATAATGTTTTCCTTTTGCTGGAACCAATCATAACATTGTGTGCTGTTGACTTTCTGGTGACTTAGATATTAAGTTGGCTAACATTTTGGATATCAAACCTCTATGAGTTGCAATTATTCTGAACTCGGCAGAGTGCCTTTTTGGAGGCCTCTTTGGAGGTCCTTGCCATCAAGAAGTTCACACTGGGTTTGGAAGATAAGTTTTCTAATGATAAAACAGTTCACATTTATTGAATGTTTATTATATGCCAGGCCCTGTGCTAAGACAGAATATGATATGGGCTATACTTGACAATATACAATGAAAATTAAAAGTGATCATTTCTAGGAGATCAAAGAATGCTAATCAAACATTATATTTGAATAGGGCCTCTCATGATAGGGAAGAGTCATAGGGAGAGGGGAGTGAGAATCAAAAGCATGGGCGATTTAGACAAAAGTTGATGCTCTTATTGGGGTAAAGGCACAAGATGCAGCACTGTAGGAAGTGTTGGGATCCAAGGCTAGAGACTAAAGAAGTTGCTGGGAGAGGCCTGTGACAGAGAGAGGTATCCAGCATGCACAGTAGTTATTTGGGATGGAAAGTTAGAGTCACATGTAATTGATACTGATAAAAGATGATAATTATGTTGGGTAATATAAAGAAAGGGAAAAGAATCAATTATGACTCAAGTTTCTAACTTGTGTTTGGGTGAATTGTAAAAAAAAAAAAAAAAAAAAGTAGGGAAAACATGACAGATAGTTTTAAGATAAAAAGAATGAGGTTAGTTTTGGACTTACTAATTTTGAGGTATTGACTTGACATCCAACAGTGATCACATGCTTTAAAAAAAAAAAAAAAAGATCAGAGAGATTTTAGAGCTACAGATACAGATTGGAGACACAATTTTAATTGTGGATTTGGATGAGATCATACAGAAAGAATGGATAGAGACAGGGAAGAAGGTTGCTAAGCACCAACTACATTTTATTCACCTATTGCATATTCATTGACTACATACTGTGCAACTGGCCCTGATTTAGGTACTGAGCATGATTTGTTATCAAAATAGACAAACATCCCTGCCCTTGGGAGCTTATTTCTTAGCATCTATATCTGATGAGGAATCTAAGCCAGGCAGTTCTATGCACTATCATGTAAGTTCAGTATAGTCAAAAAGTAAGAAGAACCAATAATATAAACCTAAGTCTAAAGATTGAGAAGGGTGTGATCATTAATGACCAATGGTAGTGATATTGCCGGTTATAGGTGATGAGTCCTGCTTCCTCACATGCTGAAGTATAACATTAGAGAATCACACCAAAATAAGCATATAAAGCAGGGTTTATTTTAAAAGGGGTAACAGCCAGGTGCCATAGCTCACACCTGTAATCCTAGCAGCTTGGGAGGCTGAGACAGGAGGATTGTGAGTTCAAAGCTAGCCTCAGCAAAAAGCGAGGTTGTAAGCAACTCAGTGAGACCCTGTCTCTAAATAAAATACAGAGTAGGGCTGGGGATGAGGTTCAGTGCCCCTGAGTTAAATCCCAAGTACCCCACCCCCAAAATAAATAAAATAATAAAAAGGGGTAACATAGACTTTTATATGTCCATCATATATAATATTATATATATATGATGGTCAATTTTATATGTAACATGGCTGGGCCATGGTGTCCAGAGAGGTGGTCTAACATTATTCTGATTATTTCTATGAGGGTGTTTTAGATGAGATTAGTACTTAACTCCCTGGACTTTGAGTAAAGCAGATTGCCTTCTTTAATATGGTGTATTCTCTAGTTAGTTGAAGTCCTGAACAGAATAAAAGACTGACCTCCCTGGAATAAGAGGGAATTCTACAGCAGATGACCTTTGGACTTGAACTGTGCACTGGCTCTTTTCTGAGTCTCTAGCCTGCCAGCTGAACCTGCAGATTTTGGACTTATCAGCCTCCTGTATGTGAGCCAATTCCTCAAAGCAATACCCGCCCAATGAGAGAGAGAGAGAGAGAGAGAGAGAGAAATGGAGACATACACACCTGTACATGTAATAGATATATACAGAAATGTCCTCTTCATTTTATTTTGGAAAATTTGAGGAATACATAAAGAAATTCTAAAAAGCAGATAAAAGATATTATATTTAGGAGAGCTAAGATAAAAATGACATCAGATTTCCCACTGTTTTTATGAGAGCTAAGATAAAAATGACATCAGATTTCTCACTGGAAACAGTGTAAGTGAGAAGACAATGGAACAGCATCAGTAATGTAGTGGAAGTGGGGGCGGGGGCACCCTGCATCCTAGGAAAAATATTTTCAAAGAAAGTAAAAAATTGACTTTTACCCCAGATAGACAAAAGTTGAAAGAATGTATTACTCATTTGCAGGTAAATGGATGAAGTTGGAAGACATAATGCTAAGTGAAGTTAGTCAGTCTCAAAAATCCAAGTACCAAATGTTCTCTCTTATATAAGGAGGCTATTTCAAAGTATTGTTGGATGGGGTACATAGGAGGATTAGAGGAACACTAGAATGGTCAAGGGAAGGGAGGGTAAGGGAGGGAGCAAGAGGGGGGGGGGTGAAAGGTGGTTGAATGAGACGGATATCATTTTCCTTAATGCGTGATTGAAGACCTAAATTGTACGAATATACTTTGTATACAAACAGTTGTATGTAAAAAGATACTAAATATATGCACTATGAGTTGTACATATTAAAAATTATAAAAATAAAAAAAAAGATGCTAAAAAAAAAAAAAAAGAATGTATTACTAGCAGATCAACATTATAAGAAATGATAAAAGAAGAAGCCCTCCAGGCAGATGAGAAATGGTATCAGATATAAATCTATGTCCATATAAGATACATATATGAATCTGTATTCATAGAAGACACATAAATACATACATACTTATCATATATAAAGATGGATAAATCTGTATCCATATAAGATGTATATAAGAATGAAGAGTACCAGAAATGAAAATTATATGGGCAATTAAGATTTAGTTTACATTATTTAAATATCTTTAGAAGATAACTGTTTAAAAATAACCATGTATTATGGGGTTTATAAGGTATGGAAAAGTAAAATGCATGAGAATAACATAAATACAATAGGGGAAAAAGAAATGCACCCTACTGTAATGTTCTTACAATACCCTATATATGAAGTGGTGTAATAACACTTGAAGGTAGACTGATTAAAGATGTACTATATAAACCCTAAAGAGCATAAAATCACACTGATATCTTTATTTGTGGGGGGAGGTAGAGCCACATTCCCACCCCATTTTTTATATTTTATTTTGAGACGGGGGTCTCACTAAGTTGCTGAGGCTGGCTTTGAACTTGCAATCCTCCTGCACCTCTGGGATTACAGGCCCATGCCACTGTGTATGGCTCACAGTGATATCTTCAATAAGATAACATGGAATTACCAAAACCAATCAATTCAAAAGAAGGCAGAAAAAGGAGAAAAAGGGGAGCAGGAATAGATGGAACAAATAGGAAACAAGTAGCAAGGTGATACACTGAATTACCAATCAAATGTTAATAACCATTAATAATCAAGTTAAATATAAATGACTGATTTGATATGATTAGTTTTATAAAAAAAGCAATTCAACCAAATGTCAACTTTTGGAAAGAATCTTTAAATATAGAGACAAATAGGTTAAAAGGAAAGAATTGGAAAAGGTAGGATCATACTAGAAGTATAATGGAAGTTGCAGTGGTTATATTCATATGAGACAATGTAGATTTCAGAGTAAATAATACTGAGGATAACAAAGTTCATTGCATGGTGATGAAAGGGTCATTTAATTCAAGAGGACATAACAATGCTAAACTTTTATGTACCTAATAACAGAGCTTCAAAATACATGAAGCACAACATGACAGAACTACAAAGGAAATTAGACAAAACAGTTATTATAATAAGAATTTTCACTCGCTCATTAAATAATAAAACATGCAAGAGGAAAATCAGCCAAGACAGAGTAGATTTGAACAACACTATCAGCCAACTTGACTAACATAGAACACTGCACCCAACAGCAGAAGGCATTCTTCTCAAGTGCAAATGGAACATTTACCAAATTAGACCATCATCTAGGACATAAAACAAATCTCAATAAATTTAGACGGACTCAACTCGTACTAAACATTTTTGCAGATTGCAGTGGAATGGAATTTGAAATCCATAACAAGGAGACCTTGAAAAAATTCTCTAGGTATGGTAACTGAATTACTTCTAAGTAACCTATGGATCAAAGAAAAAAATCAAAAGAAATTATAAAACATTTATCACCACATAACTATACAACATATCAATCTGTGGTATGCCTCTCAAAGCAGTATTTTGGCTGGGAAGGATTTATAGAACTGAACTGCCTGTATTAGAAAAGGACAGCCTCAAATCAGTGCTCCTATCTCTACACCAAAAAGCTAAAAGAGAAGAAGAGATTAAAACCAAAGTAAGCAGAAGAAAATAAATAATAAGGTTAAAATGGAAATCTGTGAAATGGAAAAGCAATTGGTTGTTTGAGACGGTCAATAGAATTGATAAAACTCTAGCCATATTGATCAGGAAAAAACAAAGAAGACACAAATTACCAATATCAGGAGTGAGAGATATATCAGTACAGATTTCATAAATATAAAGAAGATGATAAGGAATGTTATGACCAATTTTTTGTCAATAAATTTGACAACATATCTGAAATGGACAATTACTTGAAAGAAAAACCTTCCAATCTTCAGAGGAAATCAAGAACCCTGATAGACCTTTATCTATTAATGTAATTGAAATTATAGTTAAGAAGAGAAAACTTGAAGTCTAATTGGCTTCACTAGTGAATCCCACCAAACATTTAAAGGAAAACACAGTGTCAATTCTCCTTGATATCTTCCAGAAAACTTTCCAACTCCTTTTATAAAACTGAATTTAACTGAATCCCCAAACCAGACAAAGACATTACAAGAAAATTCCATGCCAATATCCCTCTTGAACACAGATGCAAAGATGATAAACAACGACTCGCAAATCAAATCTAACAATAATATATTAGTAGGATAATTTATTGTAACCAAGTGATATCTATCCTAGGAATGCAGTTACTTTTATGATAAAAAATCAGTCTGGAGCTAGGGTTGTAGTGCAGTGGTAGAGTGCTTGCCTAGCATGTGCAAGGCCCTGGGTTTCATCCCCAGCCCACAAGGAAAACAAAAATCATAATATCAAAATCTGTCCAACTGTTAAAGGACATTTCTGAAAATTTTCACAGCTATTGTCACATTTATGGTGAGAGATGAATCTTTCTTGCTCAGATCAGGAATAAGACACTGATGTCTGTTCTTATCATGTCTACTCAACATTATAGTAGAGATTCTAACCAACACACCAGGCATGATCTCATCAATATAGAAAATTTAATTTGAATCTACAACTTTATACCAGTAAATTAGAAATGACTTATGTGAATTAGAGCTGATGATTTTAAAGATCTGGAAACTGATTTAGAGGATAGCTCTGGATATTGATATGGAGAATGTTGCCTTAATTTTAGAAGAAGGTAGGGCGTGGTTTATAATGGTAAGTTAAATACTGAATTCATTCACATAGATGAACAAATTCTCTGAGTATTAGAGGATGGAAAGGTGAACACCTGTATGCAAGCAGATGTCGTGTACTTCCGGGTGAAAAGTTATTGACTATGGTAGTGAAGTGATCTCAAAGTATTTTTAGGAAGCAGGGCTTATGCTGGGAGACACTGATAAGGAAAGGCTCTGTTTGTTAGTGGAAAAAGAAAAAGTGTGCAAGAAAATGTTGGAGCACGTAGAACACTTAACATAGGCGAGGTTCCATACAGTTCAGTGAAAGAGCTCTGTAATGATCAAGGTAGGGCTGCATTGGGTATGAGAAGCATGAAGATACAGCAAAGACAGCAGAGAAGGGGTAGATGGTTGTTGGTTGTCTCTTTGTGTTCATTGTAGTGAAAGAAGGATGGCAAGATGTTAGGGAAACAAATTAATGATGGCAGGGGGAGGGGGATAAAGGAGAGGCAGCAGAGAGTCAAGCAGGCTGACTTTAGGTACCAGTGGACCCACAGAAACCATTATGTGCTAGCATTCCAGATGGGCATTGCTGGCATCTTTGAACGTACAACAAGCTCAAGGTTCTTTTTGGGGGGAATACCCAGATGTATGTGTAAGTGAAGAATAAAGGAGGTGGAAGGAAGGTGCTAAAATAAACAAAAACATCAGTTGTAGAATCAGTAGCTAGAAGAAACAAGAAGGAAGAAAGCCACATGTGCATGTGGATGATTCAGTGAGAGAGAAGGGAAGAGAATAGCTGGGGGAGCCTGTAGAGAACGAGTCACAAAGGAAGAGTTCTAGGGACTTGAGCATATAAAACTGAGTCACTGGAAATCTAAAATTAATAAGATCAACATAAAAAGAAACAATGCCATTGAGAAATATTCGCATCAAATATTAAGATAAGAATTTGTGACTGTCCTACTTAGAGAATTCAATCACATTTACAGATATCATTGAGAACCTAATATAAATTATGTTAAGTCCACAAAAAGATAATTCATAAACAGAAAATGTGGCAAAGAAATAGATGGAGCAGATTTAGCTTAACCAAAAATTCATCTTTACTAGGGAATAAACAAAAAAGTTAGTTTTATACTTTCGAAATCATTCTTTATGATAGGACCCAAAGCTGATAAGATTGTAGTAGCATTGATATGTACATGCATTATTGGTGCCATTGTGACTGTTACTGTCCCTTTTCTTGGAAAACAATTATTCACATAAAGCAAAAGTTACCAAAATACTCATAGACCTAGTTGTGATACCAATAGCAATTTATTATAAACAAGTCATCTAAAAGAAACTATATGCAGAAGGCAATTCCTTGCAACATTTTGTATAATAGTTTAAACTGAAAAGCAACCTCAGTGTCCTACAACCAGGGAGATTATTAAATGAATTATGGTACCTCAACTGAAATGATTATAGATTAGAAAATGTATATATTCTTCTGCTGAAGAAAATGAAAAAATTAAATTTACATTTGTTTTTGAAGTTAAGCCATGGAAAACTATGCCTTTGACCATAAACTGGAAATAACACATAACATCACTATGTACTTTGTTAATGTTGAGCTTTATTTTAAATTATTCCTTTATTTGATAATGTTTTGACACTATAAAATCAATTAAGGATGAAATGTTGGAAGACTTTTGAAGAATTAAAAAGAGAATCTACCTTAAGAGCTGGTTTCTTATGAAATGAAAACATATCGTAAGAAGGGCATGTCCATCCAATTTCAGCCAAGAATGCCTGCTTTTTTTCCAGGAAGAAAGGGAATCCAAACTTTATTGGATCGTTAACTTCAGCATTCTTTCAGCTTTGACATAATTTTTAAAAGACACTTAAATTGTCAAAACTCAAAGGGCCAAGAAATCCTCCAGAGAACAGGACGTGGTTAGTGGAGAGAGAAAAATTGGGCATCTTGCTCTTTGGTCTAAAAACAAAAGTGAATTCTGTCCGGAGCAAATTTCTTGACTGTGTCTGTTTGAGGAATTTGTTGATAAGAGGGGTTGTTAAACTGTAGATTACACAAATATTCACCTTCCCCCCCCTTTTTAAACCGGAATGGAATCTAAAGTCTCCAGATAATATAGTGATATATCATGGAGAATAACCTAGAGAAAACTGAACACTCTGAATTGAGAAAGGTTGAAAATATCTTTAGGGATATGTATTTCTGCACTTGAAAAATCGTCAAGTAGCATGTCATTCAGTTAAAATAGAAAAAGATCATGACGGTTTTAAAGAAAAAGTTCATGAAAATTTGAATGAAGCATTTAAATAACTTTGGTATTAGCTGCAGTTGTGTTAATAAGAGAAACAAAGTTAGAAAGTCAGGTTTAGGTATCTGCTAAAGGATGGTGTTTTCTAAATGCCAATAGATTAAATTTCCTTTGTGACACTGAGATCGTATTTAGAAGAATTTTGCTAGATTTTTTATCCAAACATCACAAATATTGATGCCATGGCATAAATGATGCTCTTGGTCCAGGTCAAGACCGCCATATGTATAGACTGTCTTTCCCGTCAGCAGTTCTTAAGAGTGTCCAGGAGTTTCAGAAGCATACATCATGTATCTGTGTGATTGTGTGTACAGCCTTGGTGTTGTGGGTGAGGACAATTAAATGTGTAGGCTCAAATAAAATACTCATGTGTTCCACACGATGAGTAAAAATAGACTAACCTTCTTCCCAAAACTAATCTTGTTACAATTCCAGGAATGCTCTTTCCTGCATGAAAAATTTCAAATCTATCTTCCCTGTATCACAGGTTTTGTTGGATTTAAGGACTGCAGAACAAAGTCTGAAAGATATGCAAACAATCATTTCCCCAAAGAGTTACTAAGTCATATATTTATTAAAATTTGTGGGGTTAAATCTTAGGGGAGGTTTCAGTCTTACTAATGTAGCTTAGATAGGCCAGGAAAAACTGAATGCGTTGCTTCGGCTTCAGCCATCAAGTTGTTTGAATGGAGCCCGGGGAGACCTACCCTTGAGGGCTTCAGCCAAATACTGGAGAACATTGAGGATCGACTCAGTGGTTACTGTTATTTCCTCCTTCTTGCTGATCATAAATAATACAATCCTAATTTTAAAGGAAACCTTGCAGAGCTGATCTAATCCACTTATTTTGCAGATGAGGAATTCAAAGCCAAAGCAAGGGGAGAAAAATGCAGCTGATTAGTCTTAGCACCATACTAGCCCTCCTAGACAGTGTCTTGACCCAGTGACTCATCCAAGGACACTCAACTCTGAAGGAGCAAGAGATGATAACACCATTATGGCTTAGTCAGTTGGACATTTTTTGTTCCTTCTGAGTTCCTATGTTTATTAATAATATCTATCAAAAAAGACAACCTAAATTCATACTGTCATTTTTATTGCATTATTAAGAAAGCAGTGTCATGTAGACCTAAGAACACTTATTTAGACTTCTTGTGTTCAATTATTTATCAAAAGAGGAGAGTAAATTATTGAGTTTAATAGGAATGTGTGCATTGCCAGATCAGCTCCACCAGGATTTAGGCTCAAAGTTGAACAAAGTAGAGTCTGTCAACTTTGTGGTACATGGAGGCTATGCAATGGTGTAGCATTCTGTTGACAAAGACCTGGTTTCAGGTTTTGAGTGTAGTACTTAGTACTCTTTACCAGGTCCTTAACCCCTCTGTGCTTTACTTTCTTCTTGACTTTAACTTTGGGATTGTTGTAACAGCTAAGTTAGCAAATAGATATAAATCCTTAGCATTGATCTTTGAATATTATTGAGAGCCAGTGGTATGCCAAGCACTAGCCTGGCATGTAGGATACGCTGTACTCCATTGTGGATCCTTGCAGTCTAGTGGGCAAAATACATAATACAGATATATTGCTGTACAGTGACAACAGTGAAAATTATGAGAAACACTGAATGCTGGAGGAACATGGATTCAGAAAAATTAACCTAGTTCAGGGACACCAGAGAAGATTTCCCTGACAAAATAACTTAGTCAAATAGCTAATAAAAGATAGAGCCCAAATTTGAACACCAATGTTTTTGCTCTAGAGCCTATGTTTTTATTCCTCAAAGAAATCCTTTGAGAAAGGTGTTTTGATTATTTCATATTTGTATCTCTACTAAATATTAATTTCTCCTCTTTACCTGACCTCATCCAACCAGTGTAACCAGTGTACAGTATACAGGAGTAAAATACAGTGTGCTGATTGCCTTTCTTGGTTGCCCTTCCAGTGAATTCAAAGTGTTGCCTTAAATTTTTATATCTGTTTAATCTTTGCAAATGCTGCAGATGACTAATATATATATATATAAAACAACAACACTGTTCTTTCATGAAAAGAAATGGCTCCTGAGATTCATTACTAGCTTAAGTTTTCTGTGGCCTTCTTTCAGAAATATTCAGTGTACATGTGGACACTTGTGTATTTGTATGGGCATGTGCACAATTTTATGATTCAACTGAATTGACTAACTTGAATGATAACAGTTAAGTCCTAAATATATTGTTAGTTATAGAACTACATACTCTGAATATATTTTTTATAATATAAATCTTTTATTGCATTCATTAAAAATGATTTCCTTACTCAAATGGATAATTTTGTTTGTACTTTTAAGATTGTGCTAATATCTTATTTTCTAGACTGATTATTTAGACTTTGTCCTCTGAACGTTAATTAATACAGCTATACTGTTAAAATAATATGGAGATGGCATTATGGAAGACTGGGTATACATTTGCAGAATGAATGTAGCCACACGTGTTTTGTTTTTTGGGAAAAAAACATTTATGAGTATTCTGTAGAATAAACAACATTTCTAGGTTACTTTGCTTAGTATGAACATTTGAGGACATTTTTGTTGTCAATTTATTATAAAGACTCCACAAGGATTTAAAGACAATAACAGTAATATAATCTGCCAGTTGGATTAATAAATTTCCAAAATTGTATTTTGTGTATGGGTGCGGACATTACTGGAAGAATATTACTTCCTTTTGCGCGCCTGCATTTTGTCAGCTTTTAAGAATCAAAGCTGTTAAACATTGCTGGTGTGCTCCATAGCATTCTTTTCCAAAGTTGGGACCTGCCCTACTTCTTTGGAAAATCCATATTTGAGTTGTTCTGAACATAACCACTAATAGACTTTTTAGCATTTGCAGAGGGCTTTTTGTTTCCAGAATTTCACAATCATTGCCTTTTAATCCGTATGATATCCATGTGAGGTAGACTGATACATTCAAGCATTCAAGTCTCCTACAGTGGAATTTTGGTGCCAACAGAAGTATTGTGATTGGCACTGACTTTCCTGAATATCCCAGAGGCCAGACACCTGGAGAGGCTTTCCTTCAGGCCCCAGGGTACATGCCAGTGCTTTAGCCACATGGGACTGCCTCCTCATTCCTCCTGCTGCTTTACTAAGATTGAGGGACTCTGTGCACCAGTAACCCCAATGCTGCACTGATTGTGTCGATCTGCATTAAATCTCAAAGGAAGGATATGTTTTGGAAGATGCTTAGAGGATCCAATGAACATTTACTTTCTGGGCAGGAAATTTCAACTATTGACACTTCCATTAATTCAACCGAAGTACTTTTCATTACTGGTGACTTTCACTCATTACTTGATTAATAAATGAGCACCAAAATTTTCTGTCTTGTGAGTTTGAAATATATTTAGGCAGGCAGACATTCTGTGTACCTAATGATTAAATTATCAACAATTAAGCATCAATTAAAATATAATTCCAGAAGATATACTGTATGTTTATTGTGCACAAGGAACTGTGATAAACACAGTAGATGCATTGTCTCATCCTGACCAAGCCAGAATTGCAACCTACTTCTGTCTGCTTCCAAAGTCAGTTCTTTAACCATTGCATAACACTGCCTTTCATGGAGGGCGATGGACGGTTTATCAAAGTACTGTGACAACATGTGGCCAAGGAGTGCGAAGGATAGGCTAGACTATAAAAGCACACGCTGATTTCCTTTTTAATAAAGCAAAGCAAATCCACATAACAGAATTGTTCTTATCCACACCATACTATTATATATATCTTTTCATCTTTGAGTCATCTATCATAACTTGTTTTAAATAAAAAGTATTTGTGTGATCGTCTTTATTGAAATTTCTTGGGAAAGGGTCTGTGTTTCATTCATCTTGTAATTCTTGTAATTATATGTACTAAGTAGCATTTAAAGCCTTAAATAAAATGGATTCTCAGACACTACTGATAAATTAACTTTTAAAGTTTTGTGGGGCTTAAAAACACACACACACACACACACACACACACACACACACACAGAACACAGCAAAACATTCAAATGAAAGAAAAGAATCTCCCTTCTGTTGAAGGCTTTCAGATCCCCAGTGCTCCTGAGGGTCATTACTAGTATTACTAGTTCAAGTTTTCTTGTGGCTCCCTTTCAAAAATATTCAGTGTACATATGGATATGTGTGTATTTGTATGGATGTATGCACATTCTTATATTTCAACTGAATTGACTAACTTGAATGATAACAGTTAAGTCCTAAATATATTGTTAATCATAGGATTATATACTCTGAAAATATTTTTATAATATAAATCTTTTATTGAATGCATTAAAAATGATTGCCTTACACAAATGGATAATTATGATTGTACTTTTAAGAAACAAACATATGTATTATTAATCATGTCCTTAGAACACTGATATGAATATGATATATTGTAATATAAGATTATTACAATATAAATACCTTAATCTCTAGGGTTGCTGGGTTATATTTGTGAAAAACCTGTAAGATATTCACTTTAGGATTTAGATGCAAAGGCTGCTATAGATTTAATATTTTATTTGAAGCTTCCCTATACGTCCAAATGGCAATTGGTAAAAGTTACCCAGTAGCATAATATATTAAAGAACAAGACATTATTTTGAAGTAAAGGGAATAGCATCATATTTTGCCATAATTAACAACATTTTCAGAATTATAGAAGATAATATGAGGTTGTCAGCTAATTTTAGAAATAGATGTTTCTAATGTTGGTATGATCTATGAAAAGTACATCCTGATCTGCCAAAAGCAGAGAATTTGAGCATCTTAAGTATTTTTATTTAATATTTGCTAATTCTTATGTGTGTTTTTTTTTTAATTTTAGGTTTTAGTATAAAGGCAGTGCCATTCCAGAATGCCATCTTGAATGTGAAAGAACTTGGAGGTATGGCATTTAAAATCCTTTCTATGTCTCACCTTAACTTTACCAACTTGGTATCCATGTATTATTAGAACATGATAACTTATTCTAGGTGATTCATTTTTATCTTTTCTCCTGATAATATACATTCAAGAAATATTTCTTTCTCTTTTTACATAGGTTTTAAAGTTTGTTGACGATTCCAAGAGATACAAATTTTGTTTTCTTTTGTATGAATTAAGGAACTACACTAATAGCAACTTATATATGCTCTACTCATTGGCTTTACTTGTTGAAAACTGTTCTGTTCTTGAATGACACCTGAAAAGAATTTTAGTATAATCAAACTGCACAGGGCAAAAAAATATATTTTAGTTTGTATTTATGCTACAAGTTTTATTGTAGTCAACCTTTTTAGAATGTATTTGTTCTGATAATAAATCTTTGCCAGTGGGTCTTTGCTAGCCAAGCACATTTATTGGGTAGGCTGTACCCCAAAGCATACATCACTCAGTCTTCCATTACACCCTCTGTCTGGCACATTTTCGTTGTGTTTTATGTCAGTCAGGGTCTTAACCCATGTAAATAGATTAACAAAGAAATCAGTCAATTCAGTGAACCTACTAAATTCTCTAATGGCACAGGAAAATGGTGAGCGCTCTGTAGTTCAGTATAATATCAGTGAGTTTAATGGCTTAGAAGAAAATTCTCTTCCATCTCTTTAAAAAGCTTTGTGATCTTGACCTTACTCTCCCCCCCCCCTTTTTTTAAAATTTCCACTTCTCCTTTAAGGTCCTTCTAACTGTGACCTATTTTTAGCTTGATGAAATTGAAACACTGACTTTGTGCTGTTTTGGTAGTGTTTGATACCTTTTTATTTTTATCTAATGAAATATTGACCTTTTCAGGTGTTTGTTTTCAGAGCACTATGTCTAGGACAGATTTGCCTCTGTCAGTGTTACAGCTACATTTGGCTTTTATAGCATTAATCTTTAAAAGTAGCTATGATTGATAAATTCTATTTTTCCTTAAAGATTTGGTTTTATAATTTTGACACCAAAAATCACAGTACACAAGTGTTCTCATAGTAACATTTTTACGTAAAATTTTAAGGCACTGTGTTTTTATCAGGTTCAGTATTTTAATACTGCATTAGTTTCTGCTGTTGGCTCTTTGCTCCTCAGTGATAATAATATTATTTAAAAATATTTTAAAGTCAGATAACATGTTGTAAAAATCCAGAGAATCAAAGTATATATGGTTGGAGGATTCTATTGACTTTAAATTTGGCTGATACTTAGTATATATTATTAGATTGGACATGAAACTTTTATTGAAACACCCAGCAGCAGGAATAAACAACTATTGATTAATTGAGAAATATTTGTTAAATATGATAATTATTTGGATGAAATAAATAGCAAAAGTGTCTGGACAGTAAAATACAAACATTTAAAGGAACTTATTTTAACTTTGTCTCTGTGCCACTGAAATTCAGTGCAGTTGAAGGACTAGGGGTGTAAAAGATGGGGATAGGTCTGTTCCCAATTTTAATATTGCTGAAAGAACTGTACCCTAACAAGTGCAGTAATGGAAATTACATGGGTGGGATACTATAGGGTTTGGTGGTAATGTTTTAGTTTGTACCTGTTCTGTAATGAGGTTCAGAGATATAGGTAAAAGAGCCTTAGGGATTGGAGCAGATGTGTTAGTTCCAGGCTAATGATATGTGGGTTTTGTGCATATGTTAGTACTAAAAATCACATTTCTATCCCAAATCTAGATTATTTTCCTCCCCTCAACTTTAATAGCTCTCTTTTCAGTTGAGAGCCTATCTCAAGGAAAAAGTAGCTTTCAGAGTAGAGTCTAATTGTGTATGCTGGGTCCTATTCTCAGAGGTTTGTAACAGAGAGGGAGTTGATTCAGAGATGGTTTGTGCACTAATTGATTTATTGAAATATTCTTTTTGTAATCAGTGCTATCTTATGTCTAATGCAAGAACACTTGGAAAGGTAGGTTAACACATGTAAAGAAAATATAGTTTTCCTAGGGTTTTAAGTATATTCTAGATACCAAGGGGATCATCCCCAGTGTACGGTTTGGGGCGTTTAGGAGAATTACAACCTACTGGAGTCAAGTTGACTGGGCTGCTTGACTGAGAATTTTTAAGTTCAAAAGGAAAGAGTTCAGTGTTTTAGGATTTGGTGTGAAGACCTGAAGCTTATATTTACCAGCAGGGGGTTGCTTAGAATGTAGGTTAATTGGAGTTCAGTCAGATTGTCAATCTAGAGAAAAATTTTGAATTCAAGGGAGAAACTCAGGAAGATAGTGGGTAGAGGTAGGCAGGTAGGGAGCGTCAGGACAGTGATGGCATCTTACTGGGAGTGCCAAGTAGTTGTCTTTATCCGTAACTCAGGATGGCATGACGCCTGTTCTACCCTGTGAATGTCCTTTCTTTGCTCTTATTGATAGTTGCAAGACTTCCTGTCACTCCTTTATAACCTTAAGTTAAATGTTTTATTTTTTCAAAGTAGGAAAAGGCATGAATTTTATGCTCCTTATCTCGTAAGAAGAACTGGTAAGGGATGGAATAACTATGAGTCATGGAGTTAAATTTAACAACAGTCTAATTGGGGGGATCCGAGTAACAAACTATGAGTTGGACACATATCTGATGTGTTTGTGTCCGTGTGTGTGTGTGTGTGTGTGTGTGTGTGTATACATATATATATATATATATATATTATGCATATGTTAAATATGTGTAATATATGTGCAGGTAGATAATAGGCTGTTATCAATTTTCTGTTTTATGTGTTTCTCTTTTACCTAAAAATTCTTACTCAGAGCAATTTCTCCCAGTGGGGCATTTTCCTACCACTCATTCAGTCATTGTACTACAATGTGTGCCACATTGTACCACAGTTGTGTGTCTAGCATGTACCCAGGGGCTGATAATAAAAGATCTAAGACAACTTGTCTTCAACAAATACAGGGAATTAGCAAAATTTTTGAAAATTATGAAATTAAGGGGAAAACAGAGAAGTACAAGGTAAATGATGACAGAGATAGTGCTGCTTAGCAATATGATGGTCCCTTTTCCTTTTTGCTGTTTTAGAAATAGCTTGCTCTCCTCATCTGGCCTGTCAACCTCCTGCAATCTGCACTGCTTATGGCTATCTTTATGTGAAATTATTCTTCATTTTCTTCCGCTTTTCCCTTACTTCCCTTTTTCTCCCTCAGCTTTTCTCACTTTATTTTTGTGACTTCATGCCCAGGGAGTAGGTGCTGTTATTATCTCACAGATAATGAGACACTGGGCACCAGGATAAAGACAGCTTGAATGACTTAATCAAGGCTATGAGGAGGAGGAGGTGGTGACTGACCTGTGCAGAGGTGCTTAACCCATGTACTGCATGTGTAAAGCATTTTGCTCAGTGCCTGGCACAAGAGAAGGGTTCCCACACATCATCTGCTGCTGCTTTTATCATTATTATCTGCCTCATTTAAGGTCTTCAAGTGTTGGTGTTTTTTTCATTAGCACTGTGTTGATAAAACATCATCTTGACAAAACATGAACACATTGCCCTCTTTCCAAAAACTTTTATGGGACTTTACCTCTAATTATTGAAGCTGCTTTTGTCATTTTTTTTTTTTTTTTTTTTTCTGTCACTCTCTTACATAGAGGTCTTCCAGGTCAAACTCTTGTTCAGTTATGGCTCTTACTTCGGGTATTATAGTCCTGCTTCCTTCAATTTCTTCAACACTGCCTACTGAATCGGCTTTACTTGTACTTTCCAAACTATCTAGATCTGCTTACAACATTTCATTTTCATAATCTTTTTTATAAATATGAAAATTCATATTCCTTAAATATTAATATGAAAATTGGTATTCATTTTTAAAATAAATGTTTACTGAATCCACATTGAATGCCAGTCTCTATACTAAGATGTTGTGGTTACAGTGTAAGAACATGTGCATTGTCCCTACATAAACCAGGCAGTAGGCACTAGGGAACCTCTTGTGTTCTTCTCTCTATCCTTAATTAAAGCCCAATCCTAATTCCTGTAGACTAGAAGAAATTCCTGGGTTAATGCTATCACACCTGAAGGGACTTCCCAATACTGTCCAGCAAGGGTTTGCTGATCCTCTTGAAGAACATTCCGTAGTACCTCAGTAGGCTTTATGAACTACTTTTTCCTATATATTCTTTCATTTATACTGTTTTTATTCAATTTCTAAATCCCCTTCTCTTTTATTTAGTTACTCTGCTTTTCTTGCTCTGAATTATTTTTATTTGTCTGGTTGTTGTGTAAGACTCCTAGCAGGGATGGATTAATCTTTTAAAGAATTTATTTTTTCCTTCCTATTGACTTGTTTTCAAACCTAGTTGTTCAATATGATTCGGGCATGCCCATCTTCCTGTATCTCCCTTTCCTTATCTGTGAAATGTAGCAATAATAATTGCTATGTTGGATCATCCTTGTGAGGACAAAATTAGGTAATACAAGCCACGTCCTTGGAGTTTGCATGGCCTATAGCTAACATGCTAGATTTGCTTTCATTATAATTACATTCTCACTACTCCCCCAACCAAAAACATTAAAATATAAAAGACAAAATTCAATGAATCCTTTTCCCAGGGTCTCTAAAAAGAGCAGCACAAATCACATATTGATTTTTTTTTTTTCTCTCTGTGGTCACATTTCAGATAAGGCATTCTTTTCCCACATTGTGTCTTACCTGTTCAAGCTGAAAAGCCTTGTTTAACCACCTCGCATAGTTTTGTGCTCCACATTAGTTAATATGAATTGTTTTTGCCTCTTTCCACCTTATCACCTTTACTTCTGTTTTCAGATTTCACCTGAAAACATCTCTCTTATCTGTTAGAGCTTCTTAATTGCTTTGGTCCTCTATTTGGCTTCTGTGATTTAAGCACATTACCGAGGTGCATGAAGTGTCTGGCATTTGGCTGAATTGTAAGTAGTCATCCACACCGCAGTTACATCATAGCTCTGATAATTTCTCATTTTAGAAATTTGCAGTTCTTAAATCTACAAACTTTTTGTTTTTTTGCCATCTTGTTTTTTTTCTCTCTTGATTTTTGAAATTTTAGAAGTGAATTGATAGAATCCAGAGATTAAAATTTCATTTCTTTTTTTTTTTTTAATATTTATTTATTTGCTTTAGTTGTACACAATGGATTTATTTTTACGTGGTGCTGAGGATTGAACCCGGGCCGTGCACGTGCTAGGCGAGCGCTCTACCGCTAAGCCACAATCCCAGCCCCCAAATTTCATTTCTTAACATGTTTGTTTTGTCATTTATTGATCAGGATCCAGACATTGCCATGTTCCCTAACTGGATTCGGGAACAATGATTGGCTTTGCCACATGACTTGTTTTCTTCCTCTAATATCCTAACAAGTTGTGTCTGAATTGTCTCTCTATTCCCCCACCCCCAGCTGCCATCCCCACCCAGTATACTCTGGCAGTCTTGTCTTAAAAGTTGACATTAGAAAAGCTGAAAAGTAGTTAGCTGTCTTTTTTGTGCTTCAATATTCATTGCTGTTAGTTGTCAATCAAATGGAAAAGTTCATGAGGATTTTTTTTTTTTTTTTGGCATTTTATTTTAATTTTCGTTTTCCTCTAAAGAAAGGACAACGTTTTTTTTTTTTTTTTTTTTTTTTTTTTTTTTTTAAAGAAGACTGCAAGGATAGTGTGGAAAGTTCAAGTTATGTTCCTTTACCCATTTATTTCAGCCCATGCAATAGTAAGTGAATGATTTTGGGGGATTGTCAGCTCAGCCATTTTTTAAAGGTTGCTTCTTTCAGCAGCCAAGCTGTTATATGAAACAGATGTTGACTCTGTCCTGTTTCTTTGTTTGCCTGGAGCAACATGCCTCCTCATAGTGAAACGTGCTGTTTGTTGGTATCCTGTTAGTTGTCTTTAGGTGCTGTTAATCTGTCCAGGTTATTTGCATTTCTGAATTTCTCCAGAAACTATCCAGGGCAAACTTCTTGACAGGTAACCCAGGGCACTGCTGCCTGTTTCTTTTAATTTCTGCCTTCCTATGTAGGCCATTTGATGTCTGTCACCAAAATAAAGCTTTCTTCCTTCAGAGACTTCTTTTATTAAAAATTACTTTGGAAGAAAGCATAACTCTCATTTTTACACACACATTTTTCATGGTCCTGTGTATGTTATGCTTCTCCTCCATAACCCCACTGCCACTTCTTATGAAAAAAAAAAAAAAAAAAAAAAAAAAAAAAAAAAAACCAAAAAATCCCAGCTTAGTAACTCCAAATTTAATGTAATCCCTGACTCGCAGACTCATACTACACTACAAAGACAGGGAAAGAATAAAGATAGAATAAACCAATGTATTTGTATTGGAAAAGGAAACAATGTAGGCAGATAGACTTGCTGGGCTTATTGTGGCCTGTCTTTGAAAAGACAGGTTGAGTTGCGGCAATTTCTTGCTGATATAGGAGAGGGCGACTGGCCATTTGAAAACTGTTCTAAACATCTGCACACGAGGGTGTCTGGGAAGGAAGGGGCAAGAATCCATGTTGGAGGCAGAGGAGATGCCAGCATAGGAGTGAGGGCCCAGGTAAACCTAAGGACAGTACTTTGAGTACATCAGAGGCAGCTGTACATGAGGAAACATACATATTCTGTATCTGTTGTGTAACTATCAAGAAGAACTTTATTTCAGCAAAGAGAGTGGGGTCTTAAGACTCTCTGCCACTCTCTGCATTTGCACTTCCTATTGTTTTGTTATGTAAAATGCAAGTTTTAATAAATCACCTCTACTTATTTCCCAAGGGATTGGGTTGGAAGAGAATAAATTGCCTAAAGCTCCTCAAGAGAGATGCTTTAAGAATAGAGAGTGGTATTTCCACTAATTCCCTTTTTATAGTTGTGGATCTAGTGTGATATGTAATATTGAATGATCGAAACTTCTTGATATAGTATTGTTTCCTTATCTAAGAAAAGAACCAGACCTCTCTGGAATGGGAACAGCCAGTTAACTCCTGGCTCCCTGAGCTTGTACTTTCTCACTTAAGCTTAGGCTATACTAGGGGAAATGATATTGGTATCAAGCCAAGTCTCTTGGATGTGAGTTGAAAGGCCACAGCTATCTGAATTGGTTGAACAGGATCCCAGGGTGGTGGTGTTCAAGCGTTTTTTACACTTGCTAAGGGAAAACTGAGCCAAACAGTCAGTAGAGCCAAATAAATGAATCCAGGGGCCCAGAAGTCTGTTACTGGCTGATGTAGACCTGACCTTAATTTTTGTTTTCTCCTGGAAAAGTGCCCTAGGAAATTTTAAAAAATCTATCTTCCTAGTTGTAGTCTAGTATAGCACTTAATAGTCTACTTCTTCCAAGATGGTATACATGGAGAATGTTCTAGTAGTTAGCTTCCTGGCCTTTTGGGCCCCCACCCCACCCCCACCCCCTGGCAATAGGGATCTTCCTGTGCTTCTGAAGGTTGCAGCTACACCACAGTTTCCTACTTAGGGGCAATCAGGTCATTTCACGTCTTGAAGCTCTATGGAACTCACAGAACATCGTGTTGGGTTCTCAGCTTAACTTCCTATCCCTCTCAAGGGAATAAGTATTTCTGTTTCTCCCAGGGGTTGCCATAATAACAACTAATTTTCATTGTGTATTTGGTTTCATGTGGTGTTGCAGCAACAGCACTGGAAGTCAGGAGACCAGTATTTTCCTCTAACAAAACAAGCCATGGGACATTGGGCAAGGCACTTAACTTTTCCGAGGCTGCTTTCTTTTCTAGCAGTCAATGATGCTGTTAACAGTTCTCCTGTTTGAGTACGACATAACTAGTTTATTTTTATCTTGAATTCACAGTGTCTCCTTCACTCTGGCCTTTGTGACTATTAGAGCTGGCCTCTAATCACTGTGCAGAACTGAATGGCATTATTTGCTTTGTTTTCCTTTCATGCTAACTTCCTCAGTTATTTATTTTTGATTTTAAGGAAAGTAGACATTTAGGTAAATCTTCATTTTTTTGTGTATTGTGTGACGCAGGGCATACGTACATAAAATAACATCAGTGATGTCAACTTAAAAAAGTTCCTAACACTGTGCTCTTTAAGAAGCATTACAGTTTGATTTGGTAAATACTGTAACAGGATTAAGTACTAGATGCAATTAAGAGCATATAGAAAGAACAAGGGAGGCTTCACAGAGGAAAAGAATCTAGAAAAAGGAACATACAGAACAACAACAAAAAACCCAATGGAGGGGTTATTGGGTTTGGTTTATGGATGGGGCAATATTAGTTATAAAAGCATTGGAAAATATACTATAATCTCTTTTCTCTTTTCTTTTCTTCTCTTTCTTTCTTTCTTTTTTTTTTTTTTTTTTTTTGTATGGGGGATTGAACCCAGGGATGCTTAACCACTGAGCCACATCCCCAGCCCTTTTTATTTTTTATGTTGAGACAGAGTCTCATTAAGTTACTTAAGACCTCACTAAGTGTTTAAGGCTAGCTTTGAACTTGGGATCTTCCTGCTTCAGCCTCCCAGTCACTGGAATAACAGGCATGTGTGGGCTATACTTGACAACACACCATAATCTTAGGTGTTCACTGTGTTGTAGTTTAAGTTATATCAGCGGTTCCAAGCTGGAGGGAAATTTGCCAAAGTATGCCCCAAGATGCCAGAGTAATTCTATGCAAAATGTTTTCATTTTTGTGAATACCAATTAATATGATGGGCTCTGAGGATACAATCCCTGCTACACATACATGTGCACATAACATATGTTTACACATACGCATAAGATCATATAAATCCATTTCTTTGGATGTTCGAGTGGGAAAGTGTCATTGGCCATTAATGATTATGTAAGTTCTCGGAAAATGTTGTACTTTACTAGATTGGAATGGCAACTCAACAACCATGAAAAAAGTAATATGTTTATAACTGTTCATCACCTACCAGCCTAGCTATCCAACATACCTGAAATGGAATAAAATAGATTTGGGTAGAATTGTTCAGGGGCTTTATAAATATGTTTGTTCTAAATCCCCAAGGTCCAAAGTATTGTCAAAAGATTCTATTGACAATGTCTGATCATTTTATTCTTGAAAGTTACTGATATTTATGGCACTGTGAGAAATGATAATGAGGAATTTATTATATAAGATTAGTTTTTTTCAATACAAGTATGTAAAGTCCTGAAACTTAAGTAACTTACCTGATTGAAAATTAAGTTTTTAAAAAATACATGTCTATTTTTCCTTCCTGGCTCAAACTCCATGATATGACCCCCCCCCCCCAAAAAAAAAAGAAAGAAAAGAAAAAAAAACTAGTGAATATTAACAAATCTATAACAAAGATAGACTTAATGTGAAATGAAAGGAAAGCAAGACAAAGCTTGAGATGCAGACAATGGAAACATGAAATAGAAGGGGAATTCATCAGGATTATTAATCAAAGAGCTCATTGGAGTTATTAATTGGAGCTCTACATTTGGAGCTGTGCCTTTATTTTTCTTTTCTCCTTGGTTAAGTAGTGGATAGCAGCTGTGTTTACCCACAAACGAAATCCTTGAGTGTGGGTGCTAGACCCAGAGAGGTAGGGCAGTGTCTCAGTAATGTTCTGACTGCCAGGTGGGTTAGAAAGCCCACACACACAGGAGACAAGCCACTTGTCTGTCCCCATTAATCACTGGAAACAGGCAGTGGTAAACAAAAGAGCTGGCAACCAAAGATTCTCAAACAAAAGATGAACATATAATTATGATCCACCATGATATGAACAAAATCAATATCACAGAGAGAGATACCAAATCAAAAATCAGAAGAAAAAGTATTCAAAGATTTAGAGGTAATAGAGTGATCAGAAGAAGACATTCAGAGAGATGGAGAAAGGTTTCGTATTCATGAGAAAGATTGACAGAACTTAGGAATTTAAAATTTAACGTTAAAATTTAAAATGAAAATATTTGTTGACACAACTTAGATGTGCATTAGTGAATATAAAGACTGAGCTTGAGAATTTTCTCAGAATGTCATGAAAAAGGAATTCTTTTGAAGTATAAGAAAGAATTTGAGAAACATGGGGGATAGTTAACAGAAGTTCAGCATTCCTCTATTAAGCGCTCTAAAAGGAGAGAAAAGAGAAGCTAAAGAGTTTAAAATTATCAAAGAAATGATAAGAAAAAAACCTCAAATACTCAATAAGAGTATTAAAATTCAATGAGTTGTCTGAATGCCAAGCATAATTAATAAGGAAAGACCCATACCTAAACATATTATGAAGAAAAAGAAATCATTAATTGTAATCCCACTTGCTCTTTCTCACTTTCAGATAGACAGACAGACACACACACACACACACACACACACACACACACACACGAACATTATTTCTAATTTCAACAAGGGTGATGTCAGGCAAAGTGAAATTAGCATAAAATACATTACATTCTTCTCTTGCTTGAGTTTCCCACTAAAATTAACAAAAGGAAAATTGAAGTTTAAATACATGTCTTGGTGAGAATTAAGGGAAAACATGACCACAATAAAAGTAGGGTGACATGTTCATAAATGCATCTTTATGAAAGTTCTGAAAAGTTGCATATCAAACCCATGTAATAAAATATCTTGGAGGATGGAGTGAGAGTTCACAGGCACCAAATACAATTTTTTCCTTATCTGAGTTACATGAATTTTTTCCATGGGAACATCTTTTTTTTTATTTTTTAAAGAATGAAATTTTAAAAAGAAGTATACTATAAAGAAAGAAAGCAAAGAATATTTGATAAATTAAGCAAAATTCAGTAAAGGAATAAAACAACCAAAAAATTTATGATAAATAGAAAGCATAAATGTGTATGTATGTGTATTCAAATACATCTACTCAAATGTCTTAAATTTTTAAAGGCTTGACTACATCAAGTGTTGGCAGCATGTAGAACTGAAACTCCTACATTGCCAACAGAAGTGCAAAATGGAGCAACTAGTTTGGAAAAACAGATTGGCAGTCTATGGAAGAGGAAAAAGCACACCAATCTTGTCAAACCATTCTACTCATAGGAGAAATGCAAACTTATTTTTATGTAAAATCTATATAAATGTTCATAGCAACTGTGTTAATACTGCAAAACTGGAAACAATACAATGTCATAAATTGGTTAATAGAAAAATTTCGGTATATCTATACAATTGAAGATCACTCCTTTATAAACAAATGAACTATTGATATGTGATGACATGGATGAGTCTAGACATAATTATGCCAAGTGAAAGAAGCCACATAAAATAGTATTCTTATAACGGGGATGAGTTTGTATACTATTTACATACAGTTGTAGAAAATGAAAACTAATTTTTAGTGATATAACAATCAGTGATTGCCTGAGAATGGGGGGAAGGAGGTAAGGGTAGAAGTTCTAGAGATGGTTTAAAAGGATCATGAGAAGGCTTTCAATCAGGGAGGGAGTAGACTTATTACCTTGATTGTATGGGTGGTTTCACGTGTGTGTATGTAAAAACTTGGCAAACTTATGTGTCAGTTATGCCATAGTAAAGCTTTCAAATATTATATACCCGTCAAAATTAAAAGATACCCTTGTAATCATCTCAGATTAAAAGTGATTGAAAATATATCTTATGCGGGGACTTATGGTCCTTTTCTTGGATTGCTTTCCAGTGAAAAGCTGTTTTAGAAAGGCCAAGGAAAAAGCCACAGCTAATAAATAAAGATGATGGGAAAAGACTTGAAAATACCAATTTATAGATAATCACATATAGCCGAATTAAAATTGAAGTTGCAGGGCTGGGGGTGTGGCTCAGTGGTAGAGCACTTGCCTAGCACGTGCGCAGCCCAGGTTTGATCCTCTGCACCACATAAAAATAAAGGCATTGTGTACAACTAAAACAAATATTTTTTAAAAAATTGAAGGTGCAGATTAAAACTTAAAACTAAGTGCATCAATTTAATAGGCAGACTTTTAAAATCTCATTGCTAATAAGACTGATTAATCTGTATAGTAGTACTTAATAATAGTAGTGCTTAATTAATAAGAGAAAGATGTACTATAGACTCATTATACAAAGAGTGAGCAATTTCTTAGACTAACTCAGTTGTGATTCATTCTGTAGGTATATTGAAAACCATATTGGTACAACATTCTCTTCCCAATCTTTGTGGTTTTATTTTGGAAAGCAGTATGGAGATTTCTTGGGAAAATGGGAATGGAACCACCCTATTTCCCAGCCATCCCACTCCTGTGTCTATTCCCAAAGGACTTAAAAACAGCATATTATAGTGACACAGACACTTCAATGTTTATAGCAGCACAATTCACAATAGCTAGGTTGTAGAACCAACCTAGATGTCCCTCAGTAGATGAGTGGATAAAGAAAATGTGGTATATATACATAATGGAATTTTACTCATCAATAAAAGAGAATAAAATAATGGCATTCGCTGGTAAATGGATGAAGTTGGAGAATATAATGCTAAGTGAAATCAGTCAATCTCAAAAATCCAAATACCGACTGTTTCCTCTGATATAAGGAGGCCGGTTCACAGTATTGTTGGGTTGAGGTACATAGGAGGATTAGAGGAACACTAGAATGGTCAAAGGGAAGGGAGGGGAAGGGAGTGGGCAAGGAGAGAGGGGGAGGAAGGGAAAAAATTGGTGGTTGAATGAGATGGATATCATTATCCTAAATGCATGATTGAAGATCTGAATGCTACGAATATACTTTGTATTCAAGCAGTTGTATGTAAAAAAGATGCTCTATATGTGCAGTATGAATTGTAATACATACTACTATTATAAATAATTTTTTTTTAAAAAAAGCTATTCATGTTGGTAATTTTGCAGTTGGCAAAATGTAGGTCCCATAGGAAGTAACAAGTTGTGGGAAAGAACAACAATAATGACATTAAGATGAAAAAAAAAAAAAGTGTCTTGCTTTCAAAACACAGAAAATTATACTTTTTAAATCTATTTTTTTGTGTACGTATATGTGAAATACCTCTTTTTTTTTTATTTTTTGGTTGTTCAATAATCTTTGCAGCTTTAAATTATCTTGTCAGGCTGATCTTCCCTAAGTCTTATGTTATCCAGACCATGCCTCTGGTTGAAGTTTTCCAACCAGACCTTGTTTGGCATAAAAAGTAATGTATTTTTCATTTGCATTTTTCCTTGTTTCTTTTTTCCAAGGCTCAGCAAAATGCCTGGTTGAGATAGCTACAGGCATGTTTAGCTAAAATTAATATGCTAACAGGGTAGAACATAAATGTGCTTTCTGTCTGTGTACTTCCCATCAGTGATCTCTGTGGAATGGGAGTCACTGCTACTGTGTTCCTTTTTGAGTTTGGTGGTTTGTTTTGCTTTCTGTGGTGCTGGGGATTAAGCCCGAGGCCTTGTGAAGTATTTTATTTTATTTTATGTATGTATGTATGTATTTTTCTATCTATCTATCTATCTATCTATCTATCTATCTATCTCTATCTCTCTTTCTGTCTACATCTCAGACCGTGTTTGCAGATTTTGGTGGCCTAGCCAGAGCAGTGATAGGATTGCTGTATTATTAAACATCTTATACTTTAGGGACCAGAGGTAGAATGCTAACCATTCTTGTTTCATTCCCCTCCCCCCTGCCAAAGTCCTCTAAATATATTTAGATAATATTTAGATCTATTTTGCAAACATTTTATAAGTTTTAGGGCCAAGTGCAGATTTCTTTAATGGTGTTATGGTTTGGATGTGAAATTTCCACCATGTGTTGAAAGCATGGTTCCCAGTGCAGCAAGAATCAGAGGTGACGCTTTTAGGAAATGAGTGGCTCTTAAGGGGTATAACCTCATTAGTAAATTAATCCATTTGATGGATTCATAATTTGAATGCACTATTGGGTCATAATTGTAGGCAGGTGGGATGTGGCTGGAAGAAGTTGGTCACTGGGGTCATGTCCTTGGGGGCTATACCTGTCCCTGACCCCTTTCTGTTTTTACCCTCTTTCTGCTTCCTGGCTGCCATGAACTGAGCAGCTTTCCTGTGCCACCGCGCTTTCCACCATGATGTTTCTGCCTTGGGGCCAGCCAACCACAGACTGAATCCTCTGAAACTGTGAGCCCAAAGAAACTTTGCTTCCTTTAAGTTGTTCTTGTCGGGTATTTTTATCACAGGCACGAGAAGCTAATTAACACAAATGGTGATAGGTTAAGAACCAAAATGATTATGCCTTAAATTTAGAAAGGTAGAAAAGGTATTGAAATCTTTTAGGCATATTTCTGAATGGACTTAACATTTCGTAGTCATTTGTTACTGTGTTTCTATCAAAAATGAAAAGAGGCTCACACTGGCCAACCCTGAGAGCATCTGAATCTGTGGTTTTCTTGCACTGAGTGAGGAGGAGGATTGGCAGCAGTACCTGACAATTCAGGCTTGAAATCTAGATGAGTCCCCCTGCCCCAAATATAGCTCTGTTTTCTTAGGGTTCCTTCAAAGGCTTGTTTTTCCCTTTCTGAGTTTGTTATGTAAGTTAGCATCATCAGTTTAGTTTAACTCTTGCTACAACTTTTTAAGAAAACTAAAAAGAAAAAAAAAATAAAATAAAAATTCACTAGGGGATTTTTGACACAGATGTAGCAAGAATGACATTGTGAATAAAAGTGAGAGCAACATTGAACATAAGAACATTTGCATTAGGTGAAGTTATTTCTGCAAACATTCCCTCTAGTTATTTGAAGGACTGGAGCTAAGAGAAGGACCTTGTTTCTATTCAAAATAAAGGAAGCTCAGGCAGGACAAAATGAACAAGCACACAAATCCCTCAGACTGGGAACCAGATACTCAGGTGGAAGAACCTTGTTTCCTAACTAGATAACTATTATCAGCCTTTGTCATGGCTTATGTTTAAATTGACCAAAAAACAAGGCAACTTTCTCCTTTCTTTTTAGAGTTCAGTGCCGCCTTCTAGTCCTGTTTCAGGAAGTTGAGTGTTCCGATGCTTTGAGTCTTGGAACTTCTTCCTGTTGGTCCTTTTTATTCCAGGTCTTGAGCTACTTCATCTCGTGTAGGAGGCAGGGGACGGTTCCTTTGTCCCATTACTCCCTGGACCTAAAACAGCATATAGCTTTCCTCTGGATATCCTCACCTAATAATGCCTTCTTTCTCCTTCATGCTTATGAAAATTTTTTCCCCTCTTTTGGTCAGTGGAGGAAAAAAGGGAAAAAAAAATCAACAAACGGAAATTGTCACTTACCTTGATTCCATCTTTCTACTCTGAAAGATTATAGTGTAACCATTAGTGGGGGGGTGTCTTTGTTTCAGCTAATTTCTGCCCTTCTTCCCATGGATCTGCTCACTTTGAGTCTAAAGGTATTTAAGAAAAACATTGCATGAGGGAGTGAGGAGTGGACTTGGGTTTTACCTACCAAAGCTTTTGTCCAAAACTACTAGACACATTTCTCCTCTAGTACTTTATGATTGATTTAATAAAATGAGGCCATTTAAAATAGTTTTATTATGGTTTTCAGTTTGGTAAGATAAAGAGAAACTCTGTTTTTATTGCCTTATACAGCAAGCATTAAGTATTACCCAGATTTAATGTTTTTTTTTTTTTTTTTAAATATTTATTTATTTGCTCTAGTTGTACACAACGCGTTTATTTGTACATGGTGTTGAGGATCGAACCCGGGCCAAGCACGTGCTAGGCGAGTGCTCTACCGCTGAGCCACAATCCCAGCCCCAGATTTAATGGTTTTGACTAGTTTATTTCAGATTGTTTGCATGCAGTATAATGTTAAAAGAAAAAAAAAAAAAAAAAAAAAGCTCCATTACCATAGTGCCAGGAATTGAGGTTAATTGATTTTGACACCACTGTGACACCTCACCACCATTATCATCTATGAGTACTGTGCTTTTGGAAAGAAATCAATAGAATCTAGTCATCTGTCATTTAGAATATTACCAAGATCTTTCTTTTCAAAAGACATATGTAGTTGTACACTGCTTGAAGAAAACCTTATATATAATACTACAGATATGTAATTGTTAGGCTTTATTAAGTAATTTTCAGTATTGCAAAATAGTTTTTGGTTTTTAAAAATTTTACCAAAGTTTCCTCAAATATTGAAGTTTCAATATATTTTAAGTTATTTGTGCTATGTATTTTTCACACTATTTAAGGTGTAAGTCAAGTCTAAGATACTCTTTTTATTAGTCATGGCAATGTTATGCTTATATTCTTTGCTCATCCCATTTTCCTTTAGGAAGTTTCTTCTCTTAAAATAACTCTAGTTTGTGTTACTGGGTTTCAGAATACATTCCTGAAACCCATCATACACAGCCATCTTGTACAACTTTAACATCATGTTAAATTTGTTTGGTAAAATTCTCTCTAGACTGTTGTGGCATTAAAATCTTAGATGCACCTTCATTTGTCATCTAGGATGAAAAGTATCAATGAATAAGGGAAAGAAAAGATTAATGGGTATGAGATAATAAAATCTAGTAATTTTGAAATAGAGTCCTTATTCTTTTCTCATATTTTTATGTCTTATGATAACTATCCTAGTCTTGGCTTATTAATTAGAGAAGCTAGAATGTTAACTTGAAATGACACTGTGGCTATTAACATTTTATGTGTACTATAGTTTTCTGTGTTTGGTCTTTCTTATTTTCCTAATGGCTCTTTCTCAGGTAGGGGAGGGTTAGGCTACCATTCTAAAGAGGAATCAACTGAGAACCAAAGAAAATGTGTGGCTAGCCCCAAGTGCAATGCTCCATTTTAATACAGTGTGAGCCATGAGGCAGAAAGGCAGGACTCTCTGGACTCATTCTTCTTGCAGAACATCTCTGGGAATTGTGTCCAGGGTGTTCAGTGTGGTTCGTCAGTGGCCAGAGGAAGACACAAGAGGGCCAGTACAGAATGACCCTGTGCGTCATTTGGCCCATGTGTATGCTGACCATATAAACCTTCTTTGGGACTAGAAAATGCCTGACTAACCTAGAATATATCACTGTGCTTTTTCTTGGCCCTGTTCTTGTTTTTAGTGTGCAGTGGATGCTGTTGCATTGTTTAAATATTGCTGCAGCTTGCTGACCTGGGGGAGCCTCAAGTGGGGGTGGGGGTGGGGTGGGAGTTATCTGCTGCAGTTCTAAATCAAATTTTAAAACAACAAAACATTTTAATATCTGTATCTGGAAGGGAAGTGTTTGGAGCCGTGCAACTGGCAGGCAGCAGTATAGTGAGTGAAAAGAGATGATTCTTGGGCCTGTTTTGGACACAAGCTGAACTCTACTAAAAGAAACCCAGGCAGACTCTCCTGTCTAGCTTCCCAGTAAAGTCAGAGGGGACAGTCCTGGCAGTACTATAGATTTGTATGCTGGGATAGATATACACAGCAAAACTCTCAGCCCTGTGGCTATAAAAAGAAATATTTTTTATGATGTCTTCGTTGTTTTAGAGCAGGCTGTGAGTTTTGTTTAACATTTAATTCCTATGCAATTCAAAAACCAGAATTCTATCTTCTTGAGTGCTTAAGCTCTTTCAGATGTTTTTATTGTGTAACATTTTCTCCAGATTCTTCTTTTAATGTATGTTTTTTTTTTTTTTCTCACAATCTGTTAAAAGATCAGTTTGTGTGAATCTTGACACTGTGATGCTATTTCATGGTTTTAATTTGAATGTGAGTTGTTGCAGCTGGAAGCATATGATTAATGGCACAGACTTGTTTGTCACAAAAGCAGATGATGTTTTACATTTAGTCAAGATGCATTGAAAACTTAACTTGCTTGTATTTTAGTGGACCTAAGTCATATTTTAATTCACTTTGGAATTCTGCTTATCATTTGGATTAATCTTAAGCACACAAATGTGTTGTTATCTCTATGATGTAAGTGACTATTGAAGGTATTTTAAGGATGGTTTAAAAAATTACATATTAAATATAGATATAGATAGTCTGTTAGTTAGGTAACCAGATATTTTTGCTGAAAATGGTACTAAATGAATCAATGAAGTCTAGGAGTTGCTGTGCAAAAAAGGGAGTGGTTATGGAAGTTAGAAGTTTGTTCTTGATTGCTTACATATTTTTATTTTTATTTTGTTTTTACTGTTTATCCACATAGTTAGATGATGGTTCTGGTCTCGCTTGCTTCTTTTTCCTCTTGGAGAGTTCTAACCTTTGTGACACACAGAAGTGTCTACAGATTCTTCGCCCACACTGTAGAGTTCAGAGTGGGTGATGGGTACATTTGCTGCAGTGTTCTAAGCCAGCCTTTTCAAAAGCAGTGTTAGAAAGTGGCATATGCCACTAAAACTCTTCATAAAAGAGTTTTACAAATTATTTGAGGTCTTAGGCAGTCTACTTCCAGTGGTTTTACCTCCTAAAATAATACGAAACATGTTAAATTGGCCGTTGCTTACTCAAACCTGATAGGCCAAATAGGAATTTTCTGTTTTCAGATCTCTGGCATGGGACTAAACAGTCTCAAATTGAGTACTTGCATGGTTAGGAAGCCAGGGTCTCAGAAAGCATGCACACACACCACATTTGAAATGTTTTAATTATTTCAATTTGTTATAATGTACTAAAATCTGAAGTCTATTTGTTTGCTAGAACAGGGCCAGTTCCATCTGATGGAGCCATACTAACACCTACGTCTTTCCTATGCAGTAATTCAAAAGCATCAATCTTGCCGTCATAGACTCTGAAATTCCACAGTTTTTCTAATCTAAATATTTTTCTTTTCTTTTTTCTTTTTTTTTTAATCTACTTTTCATATGATAATGGTCTGAAGGTCTATCACCATCCTGGTTCCTTCTTCTCAACAAGTTTTAAATTGTTCTTTCTTTCTTTTGGTGCTGGGGATCAAACCCAGGGCCTTGTGCATGCGAGGCAAGCACTCTACCAACTGAGCTATATCCCCAGCCCTAAATTGTGGTTTCTTGTAAAATGTGTGCCCAGAGATGTGATGCTATAGGTGTGGTCTGAACAGTAAGGCTCATCTCTCTTCATCTGGAACTATGTTTTTCTTAATTCCAACAATACAAGCTGTGGCACCTCATTGGATCATATTGAATGTTCTGTTAAAACATTAGCTGTGTTCAGTCCAATCTTTCCCATTCTTCAGTTGATTTTTTTTTTTATTATTCCAAGTACCAGACATTACTTATATCTCTATTAAATTTCATTGTGTAAGCACTGGCTCATTGTTCCAGCTTGTCAAGAACTTTTTGATTTCTTTTGTATTTTATCATCTAACATGTTAGCAATTTCTTTCAGCTTTGGGCCCTCTGTAAATGTTGCTATGATATCTTTAATGTTTTTGTTCAATTAAAATGTATAAACATATATCAAATTGTCTGCTTTGTGCTAGTCTCATGCTCCCTGCTCAGGGTATCAAGATGATTTGAATATAATCATTCCTTCAGGGAGCTCACAGACTGTAGGGAATAATAGACATGTAATTATATAACTATAATGCAGTGTGATAATTACTATAATAGAGTTATGTGTAAAATGCTGTGAGAACCAAGGTTGGTTGCAAACCATGGAAGACCTGGCTCTTTTCATGTTGGCACAAATCCATGAATTTTGGGTTATGGCAGTTATCAGGTATAATGCTACCTAATTATTAACACCTGGTGTACTTTTTTCCTTTATCTTTATTTTTTTCATTTCTACCAAAAGACACAACAAGAGGCTCATCAATTTTTTTAAGAAAATGATCTCATACCATGGTATTCCCCTAATGCACCAACTTGACAAGTTAGTCCAAACGGAACTGAGAATTTTTAGAATTTTTAATAGATGCATGTGGTTCTTGGTGACCCCAGTTTTTAAAACTGGGGGCAATATTTGCCTGTTGCCAGTCTTCTGGTGTTGTTTCCATCCTCCATGCTATATGAATAACATCACTTAGAGCAGTTCTGTGAGGGCATCTGAGTGTGTCTGCTGTCTTGGTCTGGGCCGGGAGACTTGAATGAATTTAGAGAAGCTGGGTGCACTCTCTCCTACCTGCAGATTCCAAACTCCTCTTGATGCTTTCCAGATTGAAAATCATTCTTTTTTATGTCCTTTCTCCGTGTGTGCATGTTTGTTCCCCTTAGTTGTTCTTAACATTTCTGCCAGCATAGATCCTTCTGACCCTTGAGTCTTTCCCTTGCGTCCTCCTGTCTTTCTCTTCAGGATGATCAGTCATGAGTTGGTTTTTCTCTTCCTCCTCCTCCACTTATGATCATAAAATCTTTTATGAAATCCTTTATAAAACCTAGGCTAAATGACCGGTTTCGGTATTATGGTTTCTAGGATAACATACCACCCACTTCTTCTTGGATGGTCACAATTAAATTCAGACCCTTAGACTCATATTCTTGTACTTTTTCTATGAAATTATCACCTGCATGAGAAATAAATTTATCAGGACTGAAGACATTATCACAACCATGTATCTAATGGCAACTGGCTCTGATAGCATGATTGTTGGTACAATATGCCTGCCACCAGAACTGGACAAGTCACGTGTTTGGCCATGAGCATTGTTTGTAGGAACTGCCGGCATTTGCCACTTGGTCTCTACTTCTTGGGGTATTATTGCTTGCCTACCTTCCTTATTAACTAATGTTTTTCAGTACACCTGTCAAAACTCTTAATTCAGTCTGTCTTGTGGGAAATTTTGACTCTTTGATGTGTCTTGACAATTTCTAATGGTTAATAATAAAATAATTTCATTCTTAGTTTCCGTGATCCTTTAGACACCTTTCAGATCCCAGTTAGTTATATAATCCTATATACTCTGGTATAGATCTGAAATTTATTTAGTTATTTGATTTTCTTCTCAATTTATTGTTTCTGAGTATTACCTTAGATTAGATATGAAAAACAGCAAATTAAGAATCAAAATATTTTAAGGCTGTTGGTACATAGTACAAAACTACTTTATAATAAATTTACATACACTTACATTACCATTAGAAATACGTTCTGTTATTTGTGTTACTGCATCTTTCCTATTGTTGCAGATCATTTTAGTTGTTTTTTAGGAAATTGGATAAGTAAAAAAATGGTACCATGTGATTTTAGTTTGTTTTTTTAATAACTGAAAATTTTTAATGTTTATATCTCCATTGTGATTGTTTTTTTTTTTTAAATCATTTTTGCTTATAAAAACATGGCTGTTGTTACAAACTAGTTATTCCAGGTGAAATTTCAAATTAAAAATTTATTTCAGTTTTTGATTGGGGAATACATTAAACTCATTAGCATGATTCAGAAGATTTGAAATTTTTATTTCTTTTTTTTTTGTGTGTGTGGGGGGTACCAGGGATTTAACTCAGGGGTGCTCAACCACTTAGCCATATCCCCAGCCCTATTTGTATTTTATTTAGAGACAGGATCTCACTGATCCTCTTGCCTCAGCCTCCAGAGCCTCTGGGATTATGGGCGTATGCCACTGAGTCCAGCTGAAATTTTTATTTCTTACATGTGATGCTTTATACAAACATTTTTTTGTGTGTGTATTTGTGTGCATGTATATGTAGGAGTCGTGTATATAAATTCTGGGATTTTTTTCCATGTTGTCATATTTTGTACTTGCATAGATTTAAAAAAATATTTTTAGTTGTAGATGTACATAATACCTTTATTTATTTGTTTGTTTGTTTGTTTGTTTATTTATTATGTGGTGCTAAGGATCGAACCCAGTGCCTTACATGTGCTAGGCAAGCACTCTACCACTGAGCTACACTCCTATCCCCCTTGTGTAGATTTTTAATTGTAGTATTATAAAAATACTTGAAAACATTTTGTTTCTGATCACCCATGGAACCATTTTATTATTCGTTCTGAGTATTCTACTTAATTTTTTTGGGTTCATAGGTACATAGTCATCATCTGCAAATAGTGATCATTTGTATCCTTTGCAGTGATAATACCTCTTCCTTCCATTTCATGCCATACCATGTTGCCAGGCCTTTAAAAACAATGCTGAGTAATTCTGGTGATGGTATGGCACATTAATTTTTATGTTTCCTGCACCCATTATAGCACTTGGCTCATAGAAAGTACTCATGAAATGTTTGTTAGAGTGAATTTACTGAATTTAGTTTTTCAAGATCTTTGACTCTAGTTCATAAATTAAAAACATTGTGTATAAGTAATAATAGTACAAAATAGAAAGTTATGTGACATTAAAAGCTATAGATAATAAACTACTCTGGCTCTTTAGTTGAGGAAAAAGATTATATATGAATGCAGTCACAGGAATGATTCTATAGCTCAGGTGGCTTGAGAATAGATTGTGCTTGAAAATATAAATATAGGAAAAAAGTAGGATTTCTAGCAGAAAGAATATCATAGGAGAAAGAGACAGTTGTAGTTGGGAAGCATGATGTGTGTAAGTTGAAAATGTAAGCATTTCATTTTGGGGTGTGTAAAAGTTGCAAAGTGTTGGGAGGATTCAAGGTTAGAGAGGACGATGAAATCAAATCATTAGGAGCTTTGAATGGCAGGCCTAGCTCTTTGCACCAGTGCTTCCCAAGGTTTTGCACATTATCAGACACATTGAAAATGATATTATTTTTGTGAAGCATAAGGATAAATAGAAAGTCTGTACAGTTAGAAGTGATAAGAGGTGGAAAAGCATACCCTGGCCTCACTAGATACCCCACGTGGTGCAGGGATTTCAGCACATTGGTAAATCCTTCCAAGGCACATCTGACTTAGGAAGAACATAAAATTTCTATTTCAGACTTTATTTCTGTTTCTCAGATTTTAGTTGAAAGCTGTTTTGAACATTTTGCCCAGTAAACCACTTCCCCCGCTCCATACACATGCAGACTCTTCCTTAGATGGTGCCACATATGTTTCTAGTACTCAGTTAAAGTACTTTGCCTTCAAAACTGTGGCCTTTAATTGAAGGAAGAGAAGACTACCTGTCCTACCCAGGTTATGGTCACTAATGACACATGGAGATTTCTTGGGTGTGTATCATCATACTTATATTGCCCTACTTGCTTTGGATTATATGATCCTTTTGAAGAATAATTGCATCTCAGGACCACTGCATCTGAATTTTGGCATGAAATTCTCTTAAGATTATTTATGGTCTCCCAATGAGTACATATGTCAGTTCTGATTATTCTTTTAGGGAATTAGTATGTGGCCCTCAAATAATAATTAATCAATTTGTTACACTTCAAATCTGAAAGAACTATTGTAGACTAAACAAAATTACCTTAATGAGTAATTTCTATAAAAAGATGTCCCTTGATTAAAGAATCTAGTTTAAATACCAAAATATTGTAATTTAATGATGTTATATCTTCATTGGCTAGTGTATAAACAAGGAGGATGCTTCTCAAAGCACTTTATCTCTCTTGACATTTAACCAATTACATTAGGAATATAAAAATAGATCTTGGTTTAATGTTTAAGACAGTTTAATGCTAAGAATGGATTTTAAACCTTATAATTTGATTTTAATTTTCTTTAATACAATGATGGTAGTTCGGTTATGTTTTTAAAAAGAATCATTAGCTTTTAGAGATGTATTCCAATATATTTACAAATGAAATTATATAACATCTGAGACTTGCTTCAAAATAATATGAAGGAGAAAGTGAAATGAGCCTGGATGAGCCGAGCTTGGTAGTTGTTGAGGGTGGGTAATGGATACTATTTATCATACTTTTGTGACTACATGTATTTGTTCAAATTTTTCTATAATGAGGAACTGAAATATCAGGAGTATGTTTCATCATTTGTCTGATGAGTGTCAGAACCCCTGCAGTACCAAGAGGGGAGTTCCATGCTGTGTTAAATCTAAACTACTGTGCTTTTAATTTCTGTTCTTCACCTTATTTTCTTTCATAGTTATTGATCTCTTTGCTCTTGCTTTTTTTTTTTTTTTTTTTTTTTTTTTTTTTTTTTTTTTTTTTGGGTACTGGGGATTGAACTCAGGGGCACTCAATCACTGGGCCACATCCCCAGCCCTTTTTCTGTATTTTTTATTAGAGACAGGGTCTCACTGAGTTGCTAAGTGCCTTGCCATTGCTGAGGCTGGCTTTGAACTCACGATCCTCCTGCCTCAGCCTCCCAAGTGCTAGGATTACATGCCCTTTTTTAATTCCTTAATTTTTTGATTCAGTCTCTATTATGGCTCTCTCTTTTTGCTGCTGTCCATGCATCTCTCTCTGGTGGATTCTCTCTCTCCTGTCTCATATATAATGATTTACTACTCCTAATATGCTCTATGTAGACAATAGCCAAGAAATTAAACGTTATCACTTTTTTCCCCCCTAGGCAAGATAGCTTTTGTGAGCTTGAGGGACATTTTAAAAGTGTTACAAGCTTTAGGTGTTAATTTGGGGACATTCTGTTGGCTGTCCCATGGCTGTTAGGTTTTAGCAGTTTTCTAGATAGTTGATGCACCCTATTTAGACATATTGTATAATCACATGTCAAGAAGCACAAGGAGGGATTAAGGGTTTTTGTTGTTGTGAATTTGTTTTTTTTTTTTTTTTTTTTTTTTTTTGTGGTACCAGGGATTGAACTCAGGGGCACTCGACCACTGGGCCACATCCCCAGCCTTTTTTGTATTTTATTTAGAGACAGGGTCTCACTGAGTTGCTAAGCACCTCGCCATTGCTGAGGCTGGCTTTGAACTCGCGATCCTCCTGCCTCAGCCTCCCAAGTGCTGGGATTACAGGCGTGCGCCACCGCGCCCGGCTTGAATTTGTTTTTAATGCAGGATAATGGTTTCAAATTTACAACTCATTGAATACCAATTTAACTTTACTGTTTTTAGTAATACTTTAAGAATCAGAAGAGTAAATGTGCTTTTATAGGAAACACTTGTGTTGTTCAGAAGTAGGTTGAAGCTGAAATGCTGTAGTGTCATTGAGATGTTATCAGCTCTGTGACTTGCTAGACTATGAGCTCATGAGTCAGGCAGGGCTCATGTCTAAGTGGTTTGCCACTGTGTTCCTGAGGCCTAGTGTTATGTCTGATACCTAAAAGCCATTCCATAGATTTGTTAGTTGATATAATGAATAATAATGCAAATCAATGTCTATTTTTATTTTCCCATACATGAATTTAGTGAATATTTTATGATGGTTCATATAGGCGCTGTCTAAAATACACAGAATTGGTCTCAAAATGTAACTGCAGAAAACTGTCAGCCCAGGGCAGTCATTAAGAGCTGAACATGTAAAACTACATTGTTATAAGTCTGGTTCTTTAAACTAAAAGGATATACAATTTACTCTGGGATCACAATGAATAGAGAAAGCAATTTTGTAAAAATAAAATTAAGGAAGGCTTCATGGGGAAATAAAGTTTGGCTTCAGATTTGAAATATATATAGTAATTTTCTAAGTAAGCCATGAGTGGAGCAGAGGAAAAACAACCAGAAGAAAATGCATCATGGAACTTCAGAGTTCCAAGAGCCCTGCAGCTACGCTGGGCAAGAAAGGGGTGGGGTGGGGGTGATTGGTGATTGATGATTGACTTACTCTTAGGAATAAGAAATAAGGATTAAGAATACTTTTTGGGCTGGGGTTGTGGCTCAATGGTAGAGCGCTTGCCTAGCATGTGGAAGGCCCTGGATTCGATCCTCAGCACCACATAAAAATAAATAAAACAAAGGTATTGTGTCCAACTACAACTAAAATATTTTAAAAAATGACTTTTAAGGGCTGGGGTTGTGGCTCGGTGGTATAGCACTTGACTTGCACATGTGAGGTACTGGGTTAGATTCTCAGAACCACATAAATAAATAGATAAACAAATAGTGCTCATCTACAACTAAAAAATATTTAAAAAGAAAAGAAGGACCTTAACCATTTATTAAAAAAAAAATAGAATGACTTTTAAGATTCATAGTTTGAATCTGGCTGTCAATCCTCAGATAGGAAATTCAGAGGAGGCTTTGTTAGAAAAAAGTACATAGCAAGAATTTTAGGGGATGGGAGAAGAATTGAGTTCATCAGGGGACAAATTGAGTTTAAAGTGCTTGGGGAACTTCTAGAAGGGAATACATGAGAGATGTTAAGGAATAAGAGTATTGATGCTCAGAAGAAAATTGGATGAGAGCATTTGAACTGAACATTTTCAAGGTATTAGAGGAAGTTCAAACAAAGTAAATGAAGACATTCCCAAGGAGGATGTATAAAGAGAATAGAGATGCTAATGAACAGAGTTCAGAAAACAGCAGCAGCAGTAATTCTTACTGAAGATCTGTGCACTCTGAGGGTAGAGACCATGTCCATTTCTTTTCTTTTCTTTTGAATCTCTGGAATACAGCACAACACATGATACTCAGCAGATCCTCATTGCAATGTTTTTCAAATGTTGCCTTTGAAAGAAAGGTTTTGAGAGTGCAGAACATGGTGTTGACGATAGCAATAAGGGGTTGCCAAGAAGAGCAATCGTAAATTATTTTTTCTCCCTTTAGTTCATTAATCCACATTTGGAAGTTTCTCCCTAGCTGTAAATTCACTTTAAACTTTGCATTAATTATCTATGGTGGTATTGCAATTTACTACAAAGTTTGAAACTTAAAACAATACACATTTTCTCAATAAGTTAAACATAGAATTACCATATGACCCAGCAATTCCACTTGTAGTTAACACAAAAGAACTGAAAACAGGTGCTAAGCATAAACTTATACACCAGTATGCAGAGCAGCTTCTTTCACAACAACCAATGATGGAAATGACCTGAATGTCCATCAGCAGATGAATGAACTAACAAAACATGATATATTCATACAGTGGAATACTTTTTCATCCACAAGAGGAACTCCAAGTTATCTTTCTTGCTGGCAGATTTGAGTTCCTTTTGGATTGACTGAGGGCCTCAGTTTCCAGTCAGCTACTGGCCAGACAGTGCTTTCAGTTCCTTGCCATATGGCAGTTTGCTTCATGAGAGCTGGCAAACCAAGAAGGCAGTAGAGACAATCTTGGGAGAAAGTTGGAAGTTAAAATCTCTTACAACCTGACCTTGGAAATGACGTCCCATCACCTTGCCACATTCTCTTTTTAGCAGCAAGGCATTAGTCCAGCCCATACTCAAGCGGAGGAGATAACACAAAGGTGTCCATACCAAGATGTGGGCAATCATTGAGGTTCATCCCAGAGGTTACCTGTCACAGTCACCTTCATCATGTGACATGTCTGTACAGCTTTGGTAATTTCTATTGGGATGCCCCTGTGCTCTTCCTGATAGACCCTTCCTCATGTAAACCCCAAAATAATGTATTGTGCACCTGTAACACCATTGTGATGAGTGTAAAGAAAGAGAAGATGTGGCTCCTGACTTAATGGAAACACAAACTATGGGTTATTCTTTTTGTGCTGCCTATTTTTGTGTAGAAAGTCTTCTTGTACATTGATCATGAACAAAATCATATAACCACAGAGATATTTGTGCCAAGACTGTGTATTTAATGAAATCTGATTTTTAGGTTTATAGCAAGACCATAAGATAAAATCTTGAAGGATACAAACCAAAGAATGGGGGTAGGTAGGATAATGTATTTTTCCTCTGCTAATTCTTTTGATGTTCAGCCATTTGTGTATAAGAAAAACTATTCAAAATTGTAGCAAGTTCATGATTAGTTATGTAAAACAATCTTAAAAATGGGCGTTGCTCCTATGTCAGAATGGCAGGTATCAGCAGATTAGCATACTTTCATACCTGTCTACCCTATAATTGTTTTCATTTATCTAGAATAAGAAGTGTTTAAAGGGAATCTCTTTATTAGCCATCCGTGAAAATAAATCCTAACCTAATATCAGAGTTTTAGAGAAATTAAGCATTGTAGAATCCTACAGGATACCTAATAAATGTTTCTTCACATGTGGTCTCTTCTCTGTCCACAAGCAGCTATATTCTTTAACTATCATGGTCTAAATAAAACTTATGCAGGAGGCTTAGCATCATTTAAATTGCACTCTCTCTCTCTTCTTCTGAGTGTGTTCTTCATGGGAAAGTGTATTTGAAGTGTAGTGCTTGACCTCAGGCAATGTTTCAAACTCATTTGCCTTCTCTTTGGCCAGCGCACTGATTCCTAATCTTTTTATGTTGTGGCACTCTATTTTATGTTACCCTCTGTTCCCAAGTGCTGTATGACACAGACGCACTTATATTTGAAAGTTAATTAAAATGAATTTCATTTCAAGAGTCCTGCTTGTGTCTTGAGATAATAGGACACATCCCACAGCATCAAAGATGTAAGTTGGCAATTAACAGATCTAGTGATATGATTAAGTGTGAAGAAATCTGTTTAATGGTAGATGTGAAGCAGTGGGCTGATCTTATTTTAATACATAATTGTGTAAAAGAGGAAGTCTGATCACCTTAAGATAGGATTTTAGTGGTTCATTCATCCAGCTTCAGTCGGAGGAACAATTCATTTGGAATCGTCTGAAATGGAACGATCATATCGCTACATCCGCTTTATAATGACAGTTTCTAAGCACAGAGGGAAAGCTTAGTTCTGAGAACAGATAAAATGAGACATATTGCTTTAAAGAAGCTTAAAGAGAGTAGTATTTCAAACAAATATGGATGTGAGAAAGTTATTTTAACTATATAAAAATAGGGAAATAGTTACCATATTCAAGACTCACTTAGTACTAATCAACAAATACTAATTGCCTGCTATGAACCTGGGGGTGCATTGGTGAACAGGACAAACCAGGAAGATCTCGGGCATTTTACCAAAGTTGATTAGTGGTGCTGAGGAGACAAGTGCTTGGTGAATCTGGTATGCCTAAAGACAAGCCACGAAAAAGCTGTGAGAAAATGGGTTATGAATGAATTCCTGAGAAAAAGAGCTCATTTTGAGACTAGGTGTGTGTTTGTTTCTGTTCAATTCATGATCTAGTTCCTTTTTATTTAAAAGTGGTTCTTGACAGAAGAAAAGGAAAACAAAGCACCTGCTTACAAATGGCAGCCCCTGCCTTAGCTCATACACACCTGAGCTCTTATTGGTACAGCCATGGCAGCCACTAAAAATGTGGCAGGTTTTTATTCATCTAGACATTTGTAACAAGGAGGAAACAATGTAAAGCATAGTGATTGCTCTGTGTGTATATGGAAGAACATCCTGGGCCAGCCTCGTACCTAACATCAGTTCTCAAAGGTACACACATACACACACAAGTTCAGTTTGTATCAGTCATCAACTTGGGGTTTTCCATGATAAAATAGAGAAAATTACCTGCATATTAACTTGATTAATCACACCGTTTCTTTTAAAATCTAGCTTGAGACAGGTGTGCTAAAGGACTGTGCATTTCTATCTGAAGGACGAAACTCTTTTTTGATGTTGGTGGAGCTGGGCAATAAATCTGGACAGCACCGAGGGAGTAAGAAATTGGAGAATATAAACTACTAGAGAGCGAGGGAGATAGAGGATGTAGAAGAAAACTACTGGAAGAAAAGAAAGGGTTCATCCCAAATAAACACCTGGCTTATTTCCCAGCATGGGCTGTCTCAGATATTGCAAAGGAACCTCTCTCTCTTGCCTATTCAATTGAGCACTTGGTAGGCTTTTCTTCTATACTTCAGAACTCAGGTTACTTCAGTAGTTCATGAAGTTACGATTGAAACAGTGGTCAAATAATAATAGTAACAATAACAGTCAACACTCTTGAACATTTAGCACATTCTAAGCACTATGCTAAATAAGTGATATCATTTATCTTTACCATCCTGTGAGGTATAGTGCCTTATTATTTTCACCCTTTCAAGTTGAAAGGGAAACTAAGATTTGCAATTAGTAAGCTGATTATTGAGTTGCCCAGATGACAGGTGGCAGAACTGGATTTTGAACCCAGTGAGGATACTCAAGTGTTGGTGCTGTTCATCACTCTAACATCCTTCTGTCCATCAGGGCTAGCCTGTCTGGCAGGGCTGAACCCAACTCCAATGCATGACCTTGTCTTCTAGGAAAATTATATACTGAATTCTGAAAATATCTGAACCTTTGAAAAGTTTTGAAACATACTTGATCCCTAAACTGAGAGCTGCCCTTATTTATTTATGATTTGTAGTGCATATCGACTTGTCCAATCACTTAGTTCAAATCATAATGTGTATTAGTTCATCTACATAATCAAATTAGACATTGGTGTCACTTCCCTAAATTCTAGACTGTTCCTTTAACATTCACCCTTTTGTGCTTATGCCTAAACATGATCCTGGCTGCACTTCTGTGATCAGTGGGGTTACAACTAGAACAAAGGGAATGGTCCAGGCGGAAAAACTGAAATCTCCGTTTAAGAGCTGTGATAAGCATTTCCATCAAGGATATCATAGAGATAGTTAAAAGATGAAAGAAAATATGGGAGGAATCAAATATTGTAGAGAATTTTCTCAAGGTTTTATTACATGACTAGGTTATATGGTAATAACTTGTCTTGAGGTCAGATTAATCACAGAAGGCAAATTGCAGTTAAAGTGAGAGATACATTTAATATTCCAATTTTAAGCATCCAGGCTTGCCACCTGGGACTGTACATAAACTCTTTTCCATATAAGACATTAGATGGTTTTAAACCATCATGGGCTGTGAATTTGTTTTAATTAGAACCTCATACATCTCTATCAGTTTGTCACAAGGTAGGTAAATGAAAGTTTACTATAAAGAAAAATCCCAGTGGGAGAAATTGCAAGCCGTGCTAGAATGCAATAACATTTCCATGGTTTTAAAAGATCTTATTTTATACCCTGGGTATGTAACAAATATCTCCCACTTCAGCCAGAAACTTCCCATTTTGGCTTCCCATTTTGTTGCTTTGGTTAATAGCAATTGCAACAAAATTGTTCCACATTAGCTTTTCTAGTCTGGCCACCAGATTTTCTAGAATACCACAAAAGTACTTTGCTTTTTGGATCATGCCAGTAGTTCAGGAATTTACTACTTAGTAAAGCACTTGGAACTATCCAAATTGTGATCACCTGGGGTTTGCGGGTCTTCCAGGGAGCCCTTTGCTTTTGCAGGAGTGCAGAAGGGAATATTTCCGCAGAACTATTCCCACAACTTTCAACATTTTTGGTTTCTCGTGATTCTGTTTCTGTTGGACATCATGGCACTGTAAAGGACCACAAATAGAATGAAATCTAAAAGGATCCCAGAGAGCATAAGGTGCTGCTCTTGTTTGTGCTTTTGTGTAGTGTGGAGCACATGGTGCATTGAGGAGTTGTGGTACATTATAGCTGCACATTTCCATATTATGTAATTAAGAAATTCTTATAGATGTGGAGTGAAAGATTCCTTGTAAACTGGGTATGTGCCAGAAACATAAAAATTACATACTAAAAACTACTTCAACAAACTACTACCATTAACCCAAAAGATGGGTTATTTGTGTACCATAGAATGACCTGGTTAAGTTCTGCATTTAAGAAATCTGAATAAATATGCAGTTAATTCATTGAAAAATATTTACTGAGTTCCCGTTATGTGTAAAACGTTGTGTTAGAAGTGTTTGGATATGGAAAAGAACCATACACAAAAGCACAGAACTTCCATATGTCTCTCTCAGTTGAATTAAGAAGAAGATATATGCATTTAGATGACTATGCTACAGGGTGGAAAATGTTATGAACAGAACCATGAGAAATAGACTGCTTTTGAGAATTAATAAATTCTACTGGAAGATCAGGAAAGGCTTGGTGGAGTAGGTGACACTTGATCTGGCCCTTGAAGAGCATGTAGTAGTTTGAATGTTCAAGAACTGAGAGAACTGACCTGGTAGGGACTTTAGGCAAAAGATATACAAGACCCAGTGCATGAGTGTGAAAAACTCAGATCTGGCTGGTTATGGTGGCATATACCTGTAATCCCAGCAGATCCAGTGGTTGAGGCAGGAAGTTTGCAAGTTCAAAGCCAGCCTTAGCAACTTAGTGAGGCCCTGAGCAACTTGGTGCGATTCTGTCTCAAAAAAAAAAAAAAAAAAAAAAAAAAAAAAAATTAAAAAAAGGACTGGGGATGTGGCTCAGTTGTTAAGCACTCCTGGGTTCAATCCCTGGTACCAAAAAACAAAACAAGCAACAACAACAAAAAAAAACCCACTTAGGTCTGGTCTTGCAGAGCAAGAAGTCAGTTGTATTTGGGGAATGCACAAAGAGACCAATAAAGAAATGCAGTAGAAATGGCAAAGTGGAGCCAGATTATGGCAAACCATAAATGCTAAATCAAGAAATTTTGGAACTTCAAGTTATAGATATTTAATATTTTTTGAGCAGAGGGGTGATGTAATTTGAGCTACTTTTCTAGACAAGTTGTTGGTATATTGATGACATCATTTAAACTGGTTTTCTGGAAACTGATGAGGGTGTGAAACACAATGAAGAGGAACAGAATGCAGGTATAGTCCTCAAGTATGATTGTTAGAACTTGACATTGAAGATAGTGATATAAAATTGTCCTTTGAGTAACACAGACATCCAGAATATGTGTTGATTCATTGAGTCATGTAGATCTTCCAAATGTTGACACATTGCATTATACATATCTGTCTGTCAATATCACCCAACAATCTCCGTTAAGAAGCTGTCAAGCTCACAAGTGGCAGTAATGAGTTTTCCAAAATCCTAGCTTTTGCTTGAAAATAAATTTTATTATCGACAACAAATACCATCAATTATTTGCCTTGAAGTGACAGGCATACACATTTCATCTTTGAGAAAATGTCTATTACAATACTCAAGTCTGGAAATTCATAGCTTGTGAGTTGAAATTCAAGTAAAAATGAAATTTTTTGAAAAGCAAAAAGCAACTGGTTTAATGTACAACTCAGTTGTAAAACTACTTTATCCTCAAAACAACTATCTAATTTGGTATGTAGCAAAAATGCTTTTTGCATGCTTCCTATTTCATTGAACAGAATGTATTCAAAGATGTGTTTAAGAGCTAAGTTAATAAAACTAATAACCTTTTCCTTTTGATTAAGTCTCTTCTTACATGAAAATGGCTTTTATCTTCCCCCTGCAATTGCGTAGTAGTTAAGAACACAGTGGCTGCTCATTTAATGCTGGTACCTGTGCACATGCTACGTCCCCCACAGTTTTAGTCACATTTGCTTTTGTAGCATGAGTGAAAATATCAGCACAGTGAAAATAGCAAATGATGTCTCAGTATAGTCATAAACATAGTTTTGAATTCCTGGGTCTCCTGAAAGTTCTCAAAAAGCACACTTTGAGAGTTGTTCCTTGATTTTAGGAGACTTACTGACTGTCTTCTGTCCTAATGGATATGGGTGTTACATAAACCAAATCTTGGTTTTTACTTCTGCATAATAATTATTTTATTTTTGTGCTCTCTGCTGCTGAACCATCAGCTAGTCAGATGGACAGTGATGCTTATATGTTGTTCTCTGGGTAGCTAAGGGAGGCCCTGCTGGTGTCCTGCCATAACCCCACTTCCATGGGCATCAGATTGCCTGGGATCTTTTCTCTGGCAACTGGATTCTGCTTTACCTGGGTGCCTTGGACAAGCCATAAGTGCTTAGAAACTAATGCTTGCCCTCCTCAAAAGCCCTCAACCAACCATTGATGGAGGTATGGAGGAGAGATAGGCAGATAAGACCTGACTCCTTCACCCCAGTATCTGTTCTGGGCTGACTTCCAGGGTTACAGCAGGATTAAACTCTGGTTACCCACACTGATTTCTGGCTTGATTACCCTTTGTGTGTTATCTCTTTCCCTGTTTCACATCCCCACTCTGCAGCTAGTGTTTCCTGTATTTACCTGTCAAACCATTTACACTGGGGGAATCCAGAAAAAAGGCAGAAGCTATTTGTTTACATGGTTCCTTTATGGACTAACTTCTTGCTTTTGGGAGAAGGAAGAACTTTATCTTCCTTCCACACAATATTTTCTCATGGCAGATTTCTAGTACACGTAGGCTTTCCTTAATGAGCTAATCTTTTTTCATGCTATGTAGTTAACCACACATGCAAGAGGTGTGTTGAGTGTTTGTTTATCCATTCGCAAGGTTTGTGAATTCTGGAGACTTGGCAAGTTGGGCCTGGAGGAAGCTGAGGTACGGTTAGGTGGGACTGTCCAACCTAATTACCAACAGGTGGTGAATAGTAGACAGGGCCCTTAAGCAAGACAAGACCAACCCATGACTCTACAATAATTCTCCATTAACTGCTGAATCTAGGCCAGATATTGCCTGGCTTACAAAGCCGTCTCTGTTCTATCTTCACACCAGCCTTTTACTTGTCATGAACTCATTTCACATTACATTTGCATTTTCTTCGCTGTGCCCCACTACTAACTGAGTCCTAATTTTCTCCTAGCTTATGAGCTCTGCTGTCCCTCCCTCCCCCTTATTGGAATGCCTTTTCTCCCCAATATCATTCTTAACCATTCTTTAAAGCTGGTAAGCACATTTTTTAAACACGCATTCACATAGAACATTCCATCGATTTCCACTTCACCAGAGCCGCTCTTATTCTCTGGAAAGCAGCCCAGTGTACTGGGAACTAACCACATAGATTTGGGAATCAGAGCATCCGAAGTTTGACTCATAAATCTGCCACCTATTAAAAGCTTTTTCCTTCTGTCCCAGGTACTTCACTCATTAAGTGAGGATAATAGAGTCTAAAGGGTTAAAGGGCGTGTTTGTCTATAAGCCTCTCAGGCAGTTAGGTTAGGTGTGAAGTGTTGTTCCTGGGGACATGTCACTGCAGATCTCAATGTGGTTCTGGGGACTGGGTTTTTTCTAGCTCAATGGTTATCCACTGTTTAGGGGGTTCACTTTGGCCTTGCAGACTAAACATGTTTTTCACAAAGAACTTACCAGTTCCCATTTTTCTAACAACTCTTTCATTAACTAGTATAAACTGTTTTCTGACTTTGAAAAGCAAAGTAAAATCACACACCTCTTTTAGAGGATTTGACTTGAAGTCTTCACATTTTTATACTTCGTGTTGTCCATTTAGAGAGAGCTTCTTCATTTACTTTCCTTTATTCTGACTATTGTGTGTATAGGTGGGCAAATGTGCAAAAGAAGTTTTAAGTTTCGATATGTATGTCTTAGCCCTTCCTGAATTCTTAGTATTTCAATTTTTAAAAACAGATTAAATGAGGCTCTTGTATAGAAGGCAAAAGAATCAACTCACCAATCAAAAAGATGGAGATTTGATAGATGGAAGGAGTGAAAAAGTTTAAAATTATTATTTTTCTCCCTTCTCCTTGCTTTCTTGTTTTTGTGGACTGCTGAGGTAATCTGTACTCTAAAACTACACTGTTCACTAAGATTTGAAGACCCATTTATATTTCAGGTTTTTCAAATTGCACTCCATTATGGGTCTCCAATCCCATAAAGTTTTCCAGAGGCAAATTATTCTTGCTTCCTTTTAATTTCTTAAGCTGGGGTTAAAAGAGGATGGACAGAGGAAATGATCTGAACTAATCATCCTTTATATTTTTTGGTACTGGGGATTGAACTCAGGGGCACTCGACCACTGGGCCACATCGCCAGCCCTTTTTTTGTATTTTATTAGAGATAGGGTCTCACTGAGTTGCTAAGTGCCTCGGCATTGCTGAGGCTGGCTTTGAACTCACAATCCTCCTGCCTCAGCCTCCCAAGTGCTGGGATTACAGGCGTGCGCCACCGCGCCCGGCTCTTTTTTTTTTTTTTTTTAATCCTGTTAGAAAGCATTTTTTTTTTAGATAGACATCCTCCAGTGTCTTTTTTCTCTTTTTTTTATTTATAATAATAGTATGTATTACAATTCATAATGCACATATATAGCATCTTTTTACATACAACTGTTTGTATACAAAGTATATAAATACCATTCAGGTCTGCTGCCACAGATTGCTGAGTGGTCAGGGCAGCCTACAGCATAGCCTTTTGGCAGTTGCCCTCTGGGAAGCTATTTCTGGATGGGGTGACTACAGCCCCTTCAATACCAGCAGAGCTCTGTGCTCTTCCTTTCCAAAACAGATTAAATCTCTGTAACTACTCCTGTTGCAGTGGTTTCTAGCAGTCTCTCATGTCAGCAGTCAGTTATGGAAGTATCTAGAGGGGAGTGTTCACTAACCACTTGTGACTAATGGCTACCATATTGGAAAGCACAGATGTAGAATATTCTTATAGTGGCAGAAATTCCAGTTAGAGAGCACTAGTCTGGAATTCAGATGTTTCATAGGGATAACATTGAGTAAGTGCTTTCATTATTGACTTCTGAATATTCCTATTTTTAAATTCATTGGATCTGTTTTTCAAAGAGCAGCTTTTAAGGAATTTATTTAGAGATTTTTAAATTTAACATGAGGGAACTTAGCATCTCTTTGGTTGTAAATAAACAAAATAGTCTTCTAAAATTAACTTGAATGATGGGTATTTACTATGCTCACTTTTACTAGATCCTTATAAGGTAGGTGGATGGATTTGCTGCTCAGCAGTGTTCTTAAAGGAACAATTTTTTACCACATACACATCAGCTAGAGCACTAATCTCTAGAATATATAAAGAACTAAAAAATCTTAACACCAATAAAATAAAATAACCCAATCAATAAATGGGCCAAGGAAATGAACAGACATTTCTCAGAAAAGATATACAATCAATCAACAAATACATGAAAAAATGTTCAACATCACTGGCAATTAGAGAAATGCAAATCAAAACTACTCTAAGATTTCATTTCACTCCAGTCAGAATGGCAACTATTAAGAACACAAACAACAATAAATGTTGGAGAGGATGTGGGGGACAAGGCACACTCATACATTGCTTGCTGGTGGGACTGCAAACTGGTGCAGCCAATATGGAAAGCAGTATGGAGATTCCTTGGAAAACTGGGAATGGAACCACCTTATGACCCAGCTATCCCACTCCTCGGTCTATACGCAAAGGATATAAAAACAGCATAGTACAGGGACACAGCCACATCAACGTTTATAGCAGCACAATTCACAGTAATTAAACTGTAGAACCAACCTAGATGTCCTTCAGTAGATGAATGGATAAAGAAAATGGAATACTACCCAGTAATAAAAGAGAATAAAATAATGGCATTCACAAGTAAATGGATAAAGTTGGAGAATATAATGCTAAGTGAAGTTAGCCAATCCCCAAAAATCCAAATGCCAAATGTTTTCTCCGATATAAGGAGGCTGATTCACAGTGGGGTTGTGACAGGGAGCATAGGAGGATTAGCGGAACACTAGAAAGGCCAGTGGGGAGGGAGAGAAAGGGAGGGGGCAAAAGGGTTTAAAAAAAAAAAAAAAAAAAAGATGGTAGAATGAGATGCATATCATTACCCTAAGTGCATGTATAAAGACACAAATGGTGTGAATATACTTTGTATACAACCAGAGATATGTAAAAATGTGCTGTATAAGTGTAATAGGAATTGTAATGCATTCTGCTGTCATATATAACAACTTAGAATAAAAAATTTAAACAAAGGTTGGGATTGTGGCTCAGTGGTAGAGCACTCGCCTAGCACGTGCGCGGCCCGGGTTCAATCCTCAGCACCACATAAGAATAAACGCATTGTGTACAACTAAAACAAATAAATATTTTTAAAAATCCAGACTCTTGCTGTCTTCCTGTTTGGACACCAGAGTATGTAGGTATGTCTCTATCAAGATTGCTACAAGGCTAATGATGCTCAAAGTATCACCTTATCACCCAAAGAAATCTAAAAGCTTGTTGAGGAGCAAATTTTTTTCAAAAACTTCCCACAGCCCTTTATTACATCCTAGTTGACCAGAACTAAATCCTGTGTCCATGTTTCTGCAAGAGAGAAAACAAGTACTGGCATTTTTAATCTCTATAATTGTAGGACAGCTCTGCTGTGAGCAGTATAAAGACTGGGATTTCTGTCTGTCTTGTTTATTGCTGCATCCCCAGTACATAGGATGGTGCCAGATGTTTAGTGCATATCTGTTAGATGAATGAATTAGTGAATAATGAGTGACCATTGTCATCAACCATAGTGTGCCATAGAAGGGAACATACACAATCAGGGCACGTTATGCTCCCGTCTTTTCCCTCTACTCTTACTGGATAGTACTTTGAATCTGGCTCTCCTGGTTGACCCCAAATGAGTTCTTAGATTCCCAAGAATTCCTTAAAACTTTTAGTAAGGCAGTATTGGACCTTGAGTAGCAAGGACATTTAGAAACACCCAGATGTCCTATCCAGCTCCTCTACTATCCAGATTTCCCCTTGTTTTTAATCCAGGAGTACAAAATGTAGACCAGGTTTGAATTTGGTATCTAAGCATTTTATGTAACAATTCTAATTTAAGAGACACAGAGCATGCAATTTTAGTCATTAGGTAAGAGTGGCCCTAGGGTGTGTTTCATGGCATGTCTTGTGTTTGTTACTCCTTTTGGATTTGGTTTGTGGGTTAGGAAGTCTGGGATGTCACATCAGACAGGTGTCCATAGTCTTCCCCATCAGTCCCAGCACCTGGCAGCTGGGTTAATGACATAGCCATTTCTCATTTTAATCTGGTTACTAAACTCTGGTCTGCTAATTGGGACAGAACAACTGCATGCCACCCTTCCCTTCATAGCTGGTTTCCTTGGCCCCAGTCTGGGTTAGGCTGCCACTGACTAAAGCCACTGGCAGCAGAATGAATTGGAATTTAGAATTCTAAATTCAGTGCTTGTGAAGAAAGTTTGAACTCCTAAGACTGGGCAGAAAATTTTGTTGCAAGAGATTAAAGAACGGTATTTTCACTATTAATAATATTCATTTATTATGTTATATAAGGAACTTTAAAAAAAAGTAGTTGTATTTCTCTTTGAGTTTGTTTCATCCACCTATACTGTCATTGGGTTTGCTGGCATTTTATCTCATTATTTGGGGGGCACTTTATTCCTCAGTGTGGCAAATGAAAATGCAGTTTCTCACTGGAAAAGATGGTGGCATGTGTTGAATTTCCATTGTGTCCTAGACATTTTCTAATGGACAAATCCTCAAACACATAACCAGTATTCTCTTTATACCTGACTTCCTGGATGCCATCTACTGTGTGGCTGTAATTGTTCCCTCTGATAGGTTTATAGGTCTCCTTGTGATTAGTATATTACTTTACAGGATTTGATAGTTTGAGCTAAAGGGAATAATGCTAAATATCTCTTTAGGTCCTACCTCAGTAACTTGGATGGAATAAGTACTTAATAAGTATTCATTGAATTAATGAGTTGGGAATTTTTTTCTTGGACCTATTCCCATACTGAATGTTAATATATATAGGCATTTAAATATCTTTTGTTCCAACAGGTCTCTCCCCTTCCCCAGCTTATATCATAGTACATTCTTTATTTAGCTCATCACCTCTGGTCAACGATTTCTCTATTTCAATTGCATTGGACCTAAATATGTGTGTGTGTGTGTGTGTGTGTGTGTGTGTGTGTGTGTGTGTAAAGTTGTAGATGGACACAATAACTTTATTTATTTTTTTAATGTGGTGCTGAGGATCGAACCCAGTGCCTCACACGTGCGAGACAGGAGTTCTACCACTCAGCCCCAGCCCCAGCCCACCTGAATGTATTTTTAGATGTGTAACCATGGGCAAATCCCATAATCATCTTGTGTTTTGGTATCCCTGTTGATGAACTGAGTGTAAGCACCTAATTCACAAGACTGTCACGAGTAAATAAGTTAATACATGTTAAAAAAAAAAAAAAAAAAAAAGAAAGAAAAAAAAAAAAAAAAAAAAACCCACTTAGAACAATGACCAGTCACCGTCCAAACCACATACATTAGTTGGTCAGTTGTGACCGCTGGTTGCTTATGGACAACAAGAGCAGTCTATAAGCATTAATTGGCTCTATGGAATTTATAATAAAGTATGTTGCATATATTCTTATATTGTGTTACACATCTTTTATAAAAGGATGTCAGAAAAATTTATGGCAAATTTATGTGTGGATACATATGCACACATTATTTTTGTTGGTTTAAATAATTATCTCTGGGTATCGCGGCTTCCACTTTTGTCCCTCAAGCTTATGGATGGCTCTCTAGCATATGGATAATGTCTGGATGTAGCTTGCAGCAGATGCTGTGGGTATCCTACCCAGATCTCCTTTACTGGGCCAGTGAATCCATCTCCCAGCTGCTTCGGGTATTAGCGGCTAATGACTCACACCTGTACCCTTCTCCAGAGACCTGCTCTTGGCTGACAGTAATTGCTTCAACCAAATATGTCTGGGAGATTATGAGATCAGGCTCCAACGCCCTCCTGTTCTTCAGTAGTGGCTTGTAGCCAATGACTATACAGGAGTATAATAGCCCAGCTTCCTAACCTCTGGACTGGACAATTTTTATGGTCAGTCCAAGCTCCAGACTTCCTCATGGAATCAAGCTAAAACTAGATTTCTGAAACCGCATCTTTACCAAAATTATTGCCCGCTCTAGCTTACCTCTTTCACTTCTGCTTTCTCCTGACAACACTCCATCTATAATCAGGTGCATAAGAAACATCAGCTCAGGGCCTGCTTCTGGGGAACCTGAACTAAGATGTTGCTAATCTCGGTACCCCTGTTCTTGCCCTAGTTTCACCATCACTTATACAACCAGTTTCCTGTATTAAATAATCTCTGGTTTAAATTTCCTCTCTTTATTTTTGTTTTGTTTCCTCATTTGGACCATTCCTGATACACATCAACCTGTTCATATCTCTTGTTTTTGCACATTTAAGCTTACTCAACATTAAATAAATGCCCCTGATGCTCTTACATACCTAGTTATTTCAGTATAGTATAATGGTGACTATCTCATATTTTAGGTTCTAAAACTTGCTTTTAAAACTTTAGTCAGTTATACCTACTTCTCCCAGTTGTTGTAAGAATTATATGAGCATTCTTTCTAAAACAGCACTGTGCCTGGAATATAGGAAGTCTTTAATAACCAGTAGCCATTTTGTTACTGATATTAATCTTTTATTTTCTCCACTTTGGGTGAGCTACTTCATGTCTTTCTCCTAGAACACCTAATAAGTACCTCTAGGATAGTCCTTTAGGAACTATATTAAAATCTGGGTTATCTCATTTGTGAAGTCCTTGACAGGCTGCCCTGTACATAATGCATCTCTTATAACTGAGAGCTACTATTCTAATTTCTTTGTTCTCACCCTCTCTCTGTTCTTCTTTCTCTTTTTCTCTTCCTTCTGCCCTCTCCTTTCTAATGCATGAATCTTTTCTCCATTTCTTTCTTCTTTATCTTTTATTTTGGTTAAAATATATGTAAATATATATAAATTTAAAGTGTGTGTGTGTGTGTGTGTGTGTATTTCTGTTTTTTCCAGAAAATATGAGCTTCTTGGTGTTATCCAATAGTGTATTGGCTCTCCAAGGAAGGAAGAGACCTGATAGCATTTGATAATTTCCATGGTAAAATCACTTTCACCCTGGCCAATTTCATCTTACCAATATGAAATCACTGAACACAAGAGTTGGGAAGTAATACATAGAAGTGGCTTTTGCCAGCCAGTGCACGCCAACTTAGTCTCCACTGTTTGGATCCTTGATATTTATTTAGCACACTGTGTTGGACACAGTAGCTAAATGTTCAATGAATGACTAAAATAATTACTGATGAGTACTTACATGCAGAAAATTGATGAAATTTTTTTTATCTTATTTTCATTATATATCCCCCTCCACACACACACCACAAATTGCCCATTCCCTTCACTAGTCAGTGTAATAAAAAGCAGTCATCATGAAATGATGGGAAATGCCCATATCCTTTCTGGGCAGGTTGATCAACTCAGTTGCAAATATTGACTTTGTGATTTACTTAGACACATGATGGGATCACTCATCTCACCTCTCTCAGCCTCATTTTCATCAGAGAATTGGACTGGATAATCTCTAAAATTCCTTCTTATCTTCAAACTCATAAAGCTTAATTAATTTTGTTTCCTTATTCCCACTTTTTTCTCATTACTGCATTAGACTTTTGAGTTATACATTGCACTAAATGTTAAACATAAGATGTGTTGTAAGTCATGTCCTGCCTGATGAGAACTCAGGGTCTCTTTTTATGAACTCCTCAATCTCATCAAGCCCATGAGTGTGCTAACTGCCTTTTATTCTTTGCCATGGGTTCTGAACCCTAACGGATTAATATAAATATACCAAAGGCCAAGATTTTAGTTGTTCACAAATTTCAGCACTTTGACACTAAAGTTATTGTACTAATAACTCTCTGGATGGAATTAAACAAGCCAGCCAGCAGCCCAGCCAGAAATTTGTCTTAGTCCACTTTCTGTTGCTATTAACAGAATGCCACAGACTGGGTAATTTATAAAGAAATGAAATTTATTTATTACAGTTCTGGAGGCTGGTAAGTCCAAGGTTGAAGGTTCACATCGGGTGAGGGTCTTGTTGTGTCATCATGTGGTAGAAGCATCATGTGGTAAAAGGAACATAAGGCTTGGGTCTCTCTTCCTCTTCTTATAAATTCTCTGATCCTATCATGGGGTCCCAATCTCATGACCTCATCTAATCCTGGTTATCTCTGAAAGGCCCACCTTCAAGTACCACCAATATACAATTTGAGGATTAGGTTTCCAACATCTGAAGTTTGGGGGCTACCTCAAACTTGTAGTATAGCGCTATTAGAAAATATCACCAAATAATAATGGTATAGAATGGTACAGAAGGAAGCCTTAGGGAACATCTGCTCTCTGAGTCAGGTCCTTACTCGTAGAATATGAAGCAAAGTCAGAGAATATTCTTTTGACTTGAAGTTTAAGAAGTATTATCCTGGTTCTTTCTCATGTCTTTTGAAAGAATGACTTAAACATTTGCATTCCGTTAGCCACATCTGCCTGTTGGCTGTGGGTCTTTGTTCTCATCCATCACAACCTCTGTCTTTTCTAGATCCCTGTTCTATTCCATACCACAGCCTTTCATACTTAATTTTGGAAAGATAAGTTGGTTTCCAGTAGGAAATACTAATGGGCACATTTTTTTCAGTTTCTGAAAGCTATTCTTAAAAAGGGAAAAATTTTTTTTTCTTTTTATGACAGGGGCTGATAATATCCGGAAATACTGGAGCCGTTACTACCAAGGATCTCAAGGGGTAATATTTGTATTAGACAGTGCCTCTTCAGAGGATGATTTAGAAACTGCTAGAAATGAACTGCACTCAGCTCTTCAGCACCCACAGTTATGCACTTTACCCTTTTTAATATTGGCCAATCATCAAGACAAGCCAGCGGCTCGCTCAGTACAAGAGGTATGTCTCATTAGCATCAGCAACTCTTTGTCTACTTTATTTGTTGGACTATTGTTGTCACATTGGAATCTGAAAAGATGCGCATACAGCTAGAGATGTTCTGGTTACCTAATGTTATTTAACCTGCTGATGTGATTCCTTCCCCTCTCCTCCAGTTTTTCAAGAAATACATGGTGCATGTTACCATACATCACTTACCCTTAAATGTCTTGTTTTGCTCCTCTGAAATGCTTGCTGTTGACTAGGAGCAGTGGGTCCTATTCTGTAATCATCCAGGCTGAAAATTGATGTCTTATGTTGTAAGTTCTGTGCCACCAAATACCTTTAAATATGGACCACTCTTTATTTTCCTCACTGATTTTTTTTCTTAGCTTTTTTTTATTTTTTATAAAAAACACAATACTCTGCTGGGCAAATAGTACTAAAGTAATAAGTGATATGAATAGTTTCTAAAACTTAAATTATAGTGAGTTATAAGCCAAGTATAATGAAATCAAAACTCTTGATGTATTCTTTACACCTGTATCTTTACACCTGTAACTTTCAGGGTACATTTCCCCCTCTCCTTCAGAAAATTGTGTACTTCCTCAAGTGGCTTTGGAATAAGATGATTAATAGGAATGTCGTTACCCTTTAGTCGGAAAAATGAGCCAAGAACATAACGTATTTTAACTTCAGACCTTTCTCACATTTAGAGTATGACCCATGGCTAATAGCTTTGTTCTGGTGTCTGGCTTCTCACCTACAAAATGGGAATAATGCAAATTATTTTAAGTTACTGGGATTAATTTAGGTAATTTACTTTGCAGTTTAAAGTTCTAAGTAGAAGAGGAACCATATATAGGCAGTTTCATTTGTTTTAGAAAAATAGTAAAGAAAGCAAGGATTTCAATTATTAGAGTTTCCTCATCTGTCTTTAGTTGCTTCATTCAGCATTAACTACTTACTACCTTTTTGTGTATAGATTTTGGAATATAATATAGATAATAGAAATTAAAGTAAAAATAGCAATAACACTATAATCAGAGAGGGATTGTTGTACAGATCTCCAGCATTGTGATTGTGGTACCTTTCTGTGGTGCCTACCTTAAGACCTTAGGTATAGGTAAATCTTCTGACTGCATATTATCAGGTTTTATATCTATAGAGTGAGTTTAATAGTATGCAATGAAGGATTATTATAGATATTACCTTATTTTATGATTATAAGGTGCTTGGCTGAAAATATATTGTTATTCTGATAGTCATCATGGGAAATATTACATGTGTGTATTATAGAATAGAAAGACAATACAATGTGTTTGTATATATGAAGTATATAATGCATGTTAGTATGAAACCTGAGACAGACATGATGGAAGTACCATTACCATTTCAGGTGACTTTATTCAAGTTAGATGAATATCTGGCAAGAAATTTTCTTTTTCCTTTTGCTTTTAAATTATAGAAATTATCTATTTTCCTTAGACATCATATTATTGAGACAGATGTATTATTTAAACTGAATATATGACTCATGGAAACCATCTGTAGGAATTAAAGACTGTCACATTGAGTAAAGGAAGCTTTCAGCAATTAATTGCTTCTGAGTATTCCTTGTGTGTGTTTGCTGAGTAACTCCTAAGAAAAGTAACTTCCCCCCACCCTTTTTGTGATTAATCTTTTAGTTCACCATAAATATAGAAGATCATAGGTATGGTTTGAAGATTATTCTAAACTTGTATATACTAGAGGATGAGACTTGATTTTCCTTTTCAACTGTATCAATTTCAATTTTCCTTAAAATATTTTCTTATAATGGAATTTGTATGGCATGATTTTGAAGATGGTAAAGCATTTTTCCTATGGTTCTATAAACACATACCATACAGGTATGTGTTAGCCACTGTAGTTTACTTTGTTGAAATAAATGCTGTTGCAAATTTTGAGTTTCTTGGTGATATAATGAAGTGTTTAGACTTACTTTGGTCCAAAAGGAAAATAAGCTTCCCATCTTTCTCATTTTTTGATGGCAGAGAAATTTCTCTGTCTAGTGTCATAGGGCCCTATTGAAATACTCTCAGTAATGTTGTAAGAATTAAATCAGTATCTTATTGTTAGCAATAAAAATGGAGTTGTGAGACTGAATCTTCAGTGTTGTATAAAAATAACCCCAAACTGGTTGGGAGCAGGCTTGGGTAGAAAATTGAAAAGTGAACAAAGTCATATGTCAATTGTAATGTATTTAGATGTGGTCATCGTTTTATTATTCTTTCTTTCATAAAGGTATTACGTGTTCTCTGCCCTACTGCTTGTAAACATTTTACTTGCACCTGTTCATTTGTGTATACTTTTTGAAATTTCCAAATGCTAAAAAGATCATGCTTTGCTCTGCAAAATACCTGTGAATTTGAGGCAAAATTCTGTTCTTTAAGAATCAACAAAGGTGCATTCAGCTTATCAAAAAGTACTCAACCAGGCTGGGGTTGTGGCTCAGCAGTAGAGTGCTCGCCTAGTGCGTGCGTGGCCTGGGTTCGATCCTCAGCACCATGCTAAGGTGAACGCATTGTGTATAACTAAAAGCAAATAAATAAATATAAAAAAAAAAAAGTACTCAACCACTCCTGGGGTGCAGTTATGAAAACAAGAGTCATAAAGGCTTATTGATCCTTCCCCTCTCTCCATTGGAAATGATTGCCTTTATGCAGAAAATGTGCCATTATTTATCCATCGCTGGAATAAAACTTGGAATTCATTTGCTTAATTGAGGAATGAGAATACTGTTGACTTTAGAAGTGAATGGAGACTAGTGAAGCCTATAGGAGAAAGCAGAATTATCACTAGGATTCCAACAGAGGATAAAAATCCTCAGAAAGTTAAATATTTAGTCCCTTCCCTACAGTGAGTGTTGCTGCGTTTGTTGGAGCACTATGTTAAAAAGGACGACAGTGGTTGAAATTACTCTGGAACCCACAAGCAGAGGGCAACCTGCCCAGTTATTTTGGTGTCCTTTCAGAAACAAGTGGAATCTTGTACATGGCATAGTTTCCCTTTCTGTAATATACCACTTTGTTCTGTATTTTTTTTTTTTTTTTTACTTGTGTCAAACTTACCAGACTTTTTAAGACTTTGAGTTTTGATAGTGGAAACATGAATTTCCTTCCTTTTCCTTCCTTCCTTCCTTCCTTCCTTCCTTCCTTCCTTCCTTCCTTCCCTCCCTCCCTCCCTCCCTCCCTCCCTCCCTCCCTCCCTCCCTCTCTCTCTTTCTTTCTTTCAAAAATAAAGGTTTTTTAACAAAAAAAGCAAATACTGAGAAAAAAACACCCTTTATATACTGTCTGAAAGCCAAACAGTTCTTGCGACAGATGTTTGTTGTATTCACTTTGGGGAGGTGTAGTTACCACAGTTTTCCAGAATTTATTCATATCAACTATTTTTCACTATAGAAAACACACTAGAAAAAACCCATAATTATGCCAAGTGGCCCCTTGATACATTAGGGGAAAATCTGGCGAGATTTAAATGATAAAGCCATAAAGTGAAAAATCTTAAGGGTAAATAGGTTGACCTTTTGTTTGTATTGAGTTGTAATTGTATCTAATTTTTTTTACAACTCCCATAGGAGAGCATACTTCAGTTCTGAAGTTATTTAATAGATCAGGAGGATTTTATGAGAAGTTAAGTTGATATAGCAGCCAATAAATATAATCCTATTTTCTTTCTGCATAGTTGCTGATTGTGATTCTTTTGCCTCCTGTCTTTTTAAAGTCTTATTTTCATTTTATTGGGTATTAGTATGTCATATAAAACAACACATTTTGTTAGCTTGAAAGAAATAATCATATTTTTATCAATCTCATCTGATTTGATGTTTATCCATCTCCTTCATCTAAAAGTATTTAAGTTTTTCAGAAATACTACCCCAAAAGTACTGAGTTGTTGAATATATTCTGTTAAAGCAAATATTAGTTGAAAGATACAATAACTGTGTAACAGATTCTGGAAGCCACTGATGGTATTGGTTCCTTGGCTCCTTAATTACAGCACAGGAAACTCCTGCATCTAAATTAGAGTGTCAATATTAAAGTTAAGGCTTGTGATCAGGCAATTTCTCAGTTTTCACGCAATTATAATTCAGTTTGTTGTTATGTGCATAGAAGTTGTTTTACTTGGAAAGAATAGAATGTAAATGTGAGAAGAGTATTTGCAAGTATTTCTGTAATGATGCAAACATTACTTGTTTTTTTAGACCTTGTTTTGTTTTAGTTATAAGTATTCAGATTTTTTTTTTGAAAAATGCATTCAATACTCAGTGTGTCATAAATAGTTGGTTTTCATTTTCTAATTTGTGTATATCTTCTGGAAGAAAGTGCTAGTATGTTTATGGCAGTTAGCTATCACTTTTAATTATAATTTTTATTCATACACTATTTCCACATTGTGTACTTTTTTATTCTTAATGTGTGTCATCAAATAATAAGCCTCTAGTTTAAAATTTTTATTTTATTATATTTATATCTCTTGACAACTGATGAGTTCTTTTTTGGTAGCTCTGTGAAGTAACAAAAAACTTCTCAGATTTTCCTTGTCAATTCTTTTATTAGAAAATGCAATACACCGATAGAATCACATAAAATACTTAGCTTGACTTAATATCACTTTTTGTATGTGGAGAGAAATATAAAGTTTGTAAAGTAACCATTGGGAAGTGTTATATACTTAAGAGTTTTCCAAGTATCTTGACCTGCCCCTTGGCAGCATTTTGGAATACTTATTTGATTTCACATACAGCATGTACATACCTATGGTGTGACCATTCTGAAAACTCCCTTATGGGACATATACTTATTTTAAAACAATATAAGAAATACAATTTATTTGTTATCCATTCCATACAGATGTCCTCCACACTGTTACAGTTAAATCCTGAGGAAACAAATGAGATGGTTTCAAAGTCAGTCTTCCACTAAAAGATAACTATTTTTTGAAAATGTTTACTAATCTTTTAAGAAAAGCTGAATTAGCAATCATTTCATTAGTTACAAAAATGTCAATGTTCTAAGTATATTCTAAAAAGCAACTTAAAAGCTGAGAGTACTAGAACAGCCACAATATATTTTACTTATTGTACATTCATTCAAGTTTTTTTCTTTTTATATACATTCTTGAGAAAATTAATTTGATGACTTGATTTCCTTGATTCTACACATATCCACCTTGATCTCAACATTCTTCCCTCTGTACATCTGTGTTTCTTGCATCCACTAGGTAACATGATGAGAATGTGCCCTGGCCACTGAAAACCAGTAAACGTCCCATTAACAAATATGTAACAAAAGAAAGGTCCATTTTATTATATACTTAGATGAGGTCACCAAGAAATGTGTTTCAAAACACGACAGTGCATGCTCCAAAAAGAATCCATTGTGTTCCATTATAAAACCCCCATTCCTTTCCACTCTCCTCCTGTATTCAGTATATGCAGGTCTTCATTTTATATAAAGGCAGAAATTTTTAAACCTGCTTTCTGACCCTTAGTTATTTTCTGACCCTTATTTTTTTTTCTGTGTACAGATGTTTCCATTGTCCTCTATTCCCTCTTCTGATTCTGCATACTTCTCTACCCTTTCCAGTAGTTTACATCTTCAGATTTGCCCCTTCCTCCCTGTTTTCAACACATACCAAAAAAAACCAACTTTCTACTTTACATGGTACCCATATTAAAAGCTACTATTTTCTAATTCCTTCTGGAATCAGATGGAACTCCACAGATCTTAAACATTAATGTGCTTCATAATTGGATTCCTTTTTCTTTTCTCACTCACGCCTAGCTACCACCCACTGTTCCTATTTCCCTGGGAAAACCACCTCAAGATTGTGTCACATCCTGAATGCCTGTGTCACATCCTGAATGCCTGTGGCACTGTTAGGTGCCGCTTTCTGATTTCCCTTGGCACCTAGGCTTATCCAAATCGTACTATTAAAATTAATTGCCTGTTAACTTTTCTGTCTACCCCTTAAGACTGTAAGCTCCTTGAAGGACAGGAATTACGACTTGTTTATGTCTCTCTACGCGATTTATGTTGTTTGGAGGAATAACTTCTTCTGGGTCTTTATCAGGCATAGTTTCCTACTGGCCTTGTGCCATCGACTTCATCCAGATTTCTGTCCCCTGTCTTCACTCAGTCCAACTCATCTGGTTCAGTCCTTGAATATAAAAATTTTCCTTTTCCCCCCAGATCTTTGAATATTGCTTAGGAACAACATCTTCTGTAAGTCCTCACCATTCTGACTGTGTTAATAGTTCATAAAAGTTTTGATCTGTTAATTTCCATATTTACAAATTTTTGTTTTTATGTGTTTTTATGTACTTATATTTGTGTGTATCCACTAGTGATTCTTGTGTAAGAGTATAATTAGTTATTATTTTCCTCATAAAATTCCTCATAGATAATGGCAGGTCATCTTGACCAAGTATTTTTTTTTAATGCTTTTTTTTTAAAAAAATAGTTGTACATTTTAACTGTATAGAGCTTATTTCATTTGCTAGCATTGCAAACTGTCTTTTACTATTTATATTTCTCGTGGAGAGTAGTACACAGTAAGCTCGATGGGAACATAGTTGATAGCTTTAAAGAAATGATTCAATTTAATAAAAACAAATTGAGCCTTTAAGATCATTTGTTATACCAGTGAAACTTGGACATTAAAAATTCTCATACCTAAAATTTTTTCTTCGTATACATGTTTATATGTTTTATAAAAAATCATAACTAGTCAAGGTAGAGACTAAGTTTGTTGAGCAAGATTATTTGGCTCATTCCTAGTCTTTTTGAAGCAATATGGATTTCAGTGGTAAGTGTTCAGTGTTACTCTTTACATCTTCATTTCAATTTTATATTTTATAAAAATTAGTATTTCATGATTTATAAAGGTAATGAATGATTCAATAAAGGTAATGAATGATTTTAAGGCAGAAGTATACAGTACCATCTTTTTTGTTTTTTTGTTTTTGGTTTCTAATTCCTTTTACTATTTTTTTCATTTGCAAAAGCAAGCTCAGTTATAAATTCCATAGCTTACAAAGTTAATAAAACATTTGTTGAGTTAAATTAATTTGAAAATAGACACATAGTTAATGTCAGTAAGGTGCTTTGAAGATAAAAAGCACAATAAGCGTTAGTTATTATCATTATGATAATTATTATCATTATTATTATTACATAGTGTCTGCTTAAAAATACCCTTAGTTGCTCTGGAATGACTGAGCCTAATGAGAGGGGTTAATCTGCTGGATTTTGTCCAGAGTCAGGATTTGAGACATAATACACTAAAGATTTTTTTCTTCAATAGATCAAGAGATATGTTTTTATTCTTTCTCCTTAAAATTCAGATAAACTTCCTTTTGACTCTTTAACGCAGAAGCATTGGAACTTATTTTGAATAGTTTGAAAGCTTTTTTTCTGTAATCTCTAAAAGGATGTCTATAGGTTTTAAAGGGTTCTGAAAACATAGGCATTGATTTTTATTCAAAGACCTTTAACTCTTAGTTTACTATTTCTGAACTGTATAGAGCTCAGAATTAGAATTTTTATTTATTGAAAAGACTGAGCCATAATTACAGGAAGAAAATATAAAAGCTTAATTATTATAAAAATGAGCAATTCTGTCTTTGGAAAGCTATAAAATAACTATAGCTAACTATATAAGTTAACCCCGATAAGAATATCTTAATACGAATTCTTAGAGGACTTTAAGGATTTAGCATTCCTTACAAAATAACTGCCATGATTAGCCTCAGAAGTGACAAAAATGAAGGAAATATTGAAACATTTTAACAGACACATATGAAAGTCAGCTGTCCTCCCAGCCTCATAATCAGTAAGGCATTAGTGACATGTCTGAAGAAGACATTCCCTAATATTATTGCAAATTAAGTAATAAAAGACCTCAAGAGAATGAAAAGAGAAAAGGTGCCTGGAGCCAATGAATTACAATTGACAACCTAAAGGCAGTTGAAGAACCAATTGCTAGAGTGATTGCAAAGCTATTCATAATGTGCAGCAGACAGAGCACACCAGAAAGCTGGAACAATGCCTTCAGTTCAGCAATATTGCTTCAAAAGAATGGAAAGAGGGGAACGGGAAGAGCCACTGACCCTGAGACCAATTTCCAGGCAGCTGCACAAACTATATACTGTAATTAAAGGTTTTGACCAGTAATCACAGCAAAGCCAGACTACAGAAAGTCTGGGGAAGCAGTAGGGTTTATAATGAGGCAGGCATCCTTAACCTAAAGCATGGAAAAAGCAGGTAAGAAAACCAGTGCATTTCAGTGACTTTGAAAAAGCTCTACTGTGTTAGCACAGATATGAAAATCACATATTTTTGGCCTTCTTCCTCTAAGAACAAAAACATGGAATGAAAGATATCTGGTTTCATCTTTTGAGATGAATAGAATGTACTCTGATACTTAAAAATGGACATTTTCGTCTATCCATTTTATTTATTTTCTCTACCTGTGAATTATGTTTGACTTTGAAAACAATGAACTTGATGTGTGCAGTGGTAAAAACAGCAGACTAAATGCGGCTTCAAAACCACTCTGTAGGGGCTGGGGTTGTGGCTCAGTGGTAGAGTGCTTGCCTAGCATGTGTGAGGCACAGGGTTCGATTCTCAGCACCACATATAAATAAATGAATAAAATAAAGATCCATCAACAGCTAAAAAAATATTTAAAAAGAAAAAACTACTCTAAAGTATATGTTGGCTCTGATAGAAAGGAACTAATCCATACCTGAATAATTTGCCTATAGAACCTCCCCATTTTGTTTTCTAGAATCTCCTATCTCTTGTTCTTTTTCTTTCCTTAGTAATAGCTCTTTATGTAGAATTATATATTTAGCCACACTCTATTGTTTATACAGTCACATAACTACCTTCAGTATTTTTATTTGGAGAAAGTTGTTATCTACTGGTTTCAAATGAAATTAGAATTTAGACATTCAATACCAATGAGAAGGTGTTCTACCTTCTCGTTTTGAAGGTACCACATGGTTTTCTCCTGACTGGGCCTATTTTGGTCTTTGCTGTGTTTTTAATATCACACTAATAGTGAAATGAGAATTACTTTCTGTACTAAAATTTTTAAAATCTAGATTTATACACATATAAATCTTTCACCCCAAAAATTTACAAGTCTTTCTACTCAGTTGCAACTGGGAAGAAGAGTTAAATAGAGTTTCATTTTGTTTTATGTAGGCTTGCAAATGAAACAACAACAAAATTCAGAAAAGTCCAGGTGTCTAGATTCAGTTGTGCTAAGCAGTGTATATAGATCACATTTAGCTCATGCCACACCTGAAATAAAATGATGAGGTTTATAGAAGAATGCTCTATGAAGAATGTTTATATAGTAAATAGCTACATAAAATAACTGTTAACATTTTCATAAATGAGGACTTAAACCAAGTGAGACTCTGGGAGAGAGTTTCTATGTATGAACAGTGAAAAATTTGGAGGTTGCATAGAACAATGTAATTGTAACATGTAGAATTTATAAAATATTTGTTTTTTACCATGGTTATGACTAATAACGTGTCAAGCCAAAACAAGTCTTTATTGAAAGGGGCCAGAGTGGAAAGTCTGGGTAACTTGTGTACAGTTTAGACATGGAGAACAAAGAAATAATGAAATGAGAATAAGAGCTTGACAAGGGAATCCTTAGAGAACAGCTGGTTGAAGAATAACAATTGTTAGCTGTGCTGTAAAAGAAAGATACTCTCTCATCATGCTTTAGCATAGTGCATTGAAGAGAAGATTGAATAATTTGATGCATCCTGAAAAATTGGCCCAGAAAAGATCTTGATATAGAGGTATAACTTATATATACTTATGCATTTATTGCTGTTGTTATTATTATGCAAAAGTAAATCATTGTACCCCAGGCACTGAGTTTTCAAAACATTAAAACACAGATTCCTAAAAAAGAGGACTCCTTTCTTGTCATTTATAAAGATTGATATTTTAATCAATTCTGCAGTAGTTTCATTTAAAGTGGTACTTGTGAATTAATTGAAAAGTTATTTAAATATTTGAATTATTTAAGTATGTAAGCATGTTTCTTGCATATTTTGGTCAATAAAACAATGGGTACCAATTTCTCACCTTTTTATATTGACTGTGATGTTTTTCTTTAATTAGGCTTAAGTTTAGGCATCTTTCTGGTGTCCCCCCACCCCCCTTAATTAAGTCTGGCTTTTTCAATGACTTTATATTAATTAAGGTCATTTCTTAAATGAGGGAAGGGAAAACAGACTTTAAGGTAAAACATGAGGTCACCAGGTTGCTTAAGCAATGACCTGTTATTGTTCATGGAAGTCTGAGTATCTCAGCTATGTCTTCTATACTTTTCCAGAACCTCTTTGTTTTCTTTTCATATTATTAAGTTTTTTTGACTGAACTATTTTTCTGTGCTAGAAAAATACAGTCTTTCTTTAATGATTGTGAATTTTGTAATACCCTTTTAATTATTTAGAACATGAATTCTTAGCCATGTAGATGCAGAAAGTAGAGTATTTTGTTGATTTTATACTAATTCCATGTAAGGTCATAGACATTGCATTTTGACAAAACCCTTGATAGTAATTTGTAATTTTAAAGTTTCATCTGTTAGAAATGGAATACAAAAATCCTAATTCTTTTTGTTACTTGTTCTTGTTTGGATTCTAGGTAAGATTTTTCCATATACTTTTTAGTCATAGTAATGCTGAACTGGAAAATATACTATGAAAAGGTAGGCCATATTTTTTAAGATGTTAAAGGGCTTACATTCATTGGAATTGTTTTTAGAATAACAGTTCTTCTACTCAGTTTGTTTACAAATGTATAAGTTTGTAAAGAATCAGAGTTGAGATCACTTGATCCTTTCTCCATCGATTAAGATTGTATGACTGACATCTTCTAGAAAATATATATCATGTATATCATTTTCATTTGAATTTCCATATACCATTACACAAACTCAAAATCCATTAAGTCTCATTTTAATTAACAATCTGAATGATGAATAAAACCACATGGTACAGTTTTAAGTAGGACCAAAGAATACAGTGAAAAGTAGTTCTCCTTTCTGTTTATGTGCCCTGTTCAGGTTTAATTTACAGCTCTTACCTTATTGCCAGACTTTGAATGTCAAAAGGTTAGAATACCAACTTAATGAATCTTGCTTAACAACATAATGAAGTATGGTCTATGTATCAATTAATGTAATTATCTTAAAGATAGTATTTCTGAGATACTTTCAGTAAGATATTATATTCCATTCAAGAAAATAGTTTTAATAAAACTATTAAACTTGTTACTGTGGTTTGAGTTCTAAGCAGTTTATTGCCACATCAGGGGAAGGAGTTTAGAGGACCCTTATACTCTAATATCACAAGAAAGATTCATCTGTGATCATATTAAAGTATGTAGCAAAATAGTCATACTTTATTTAATTTTGAAATATTTCAAACAGATAAATACAGAAAATAATATAACAAGCACACCTGTCCATCCATCACCTGATTTAGCAGTTAGTGTGTTTCTTATATTCAAAGAAACAAATCATAAATTTTGCATTTAAAACCCCTTTCCCTGTCTTTTTCACAACCTCACTCCTTCAAAAGCAAGTAATCGTTGGGTGTGGTGATACACACCTGTAATCCCAGTTACTCAGGAGGCTAAGGCAGGAAGATCACAAGTTGCAAGCCAGCTGGGCAACTTAGCAAGACCCTGTCTCAAAATAAAATAATAATAAAAAGGCCTCTGGGGATATAGCTCAATGGTAGAATGCTTGCCTATCGTGCATAAGACTCTGTATTCAATGCCCACTATTGCCTCCCCAAAAAGCAGTTGATGTATGTCTTTATTGACATACAATTTATACTGTTACTGCATATTCATGTGTCTCTAAATAATATACAATAATGGTTTATTGATAATATTTACATAAGCAGAGTCTTACAGAATATATTTTAATGTGCTTTTTTTTCCATTGTATTTCTGAGATTATCTGTGTGACATCTATATATCTAACTCATTGATTTTCATTGATACATGTGTTCTAGGACATGATTTTGGCATACTTTTATGTGTTCATTCAGTTACTGATGAAGTTGTCTCTGAATCTTTGTGATTATAAACAAAGCAGTTGATGAATATTGTTGCACATGTTTATATGTATGTACATCCAAGCATTTCCCAAGTATACAGGTAAAATTGAAGTAGTTCTCCTCCTCCTTTTTTTTTTTTTTTTTTTTTTGTACCAGGGATGCTTAACCTCTGAGCCACATCCCCAGCCTTTTTAAAGTTTTATTTAGAGACAGTGTCTCACTAAGTTATTAAGGGCTTTGCTAAGAAATTGACTTTCCTTAGTCATGGGATTTACATGTGTTACTTGCTGGATTTTTTTTTTTTTTTTTTTTTTTTTTTAGTACTGGGGATTAAACTGAGGGGTACTCGACCACTGAGCCACATCCCCAGCCGTAATTTGTATTTTATTTAGAGAAAGGGTCTCACTGAGTTGCTTAGCACCTCACAGTTGGTGAGGCTGGCTTTGAACTTTCGATTCTCCTATCTCAGGCTCCCAAGCCTCTGGGATTACAGGTGTGCACCTCTGTGCCCGGCTACTTGCTGGATATTTAACTTGGCACTTTGAATTTGGAGATGACCAAACATTAAAACTCTGAGATCAGACATTCTAGATTTAAATCCTTCTTAATATTGACCTGCTAAGTAATATTGAGCAAAAATTGTTTCCTCAGCTGTAAAATGGGGAAAGTGCTGGAACCTACTTCATGGGAGGGGTGAGCATTAAGTGAGGACTTGGCCCATGGAGTCCTCTATCAGCATTGCTCCTGTCCTTCACTGTCTGGGCAGGGTCGCTGTGAGGATTAAATGGGCTAATGTTTGATGAGGCCCTTCTTACAGGGCCTGATACAGAGTAAAGGCCAAGCAAATGCTTATTAAATTCCCCAAAGTAAAGCAGGACAAAAAGCAATAATGCAATGCACAATACATTTATATACTTTTTAAAATATATTTTTACATATTTATACAAACAGAGAGTATGCCTTATACTTTTGAAAATGCTTAAAGAATACACTCCAAATACAAAGGAGAATATAATTCAATAAAGGAAAAAAGCAATGAAGGCCTTATACAACCCTTATAACTTGTTAGATTAAATTATAAGCAATTAATTTACTTTCATTCACAATATATAACATTCTTGTCAGAAACTTTATTTTTTCATCACTAGGTGATTAAATGTACTTTTTTAAAGAAACCAGGAAAATAAAATCTTAGGGTGGTTTGCTCTTATGGAATTTGATATTCCATCTTATTCTTTAAGATGTTCCAGATATTTTGTTCTGCCTTAAGTTTTAATATGTCAGTTTTCAGTAATTTAGATTAGGATTATCTTTTTTTTTTTTTAAAGTATAAAAGCAGCACTACAGAGTGCAAAACTTTGATAAGTGTAAAAAGCAGGGAGGTGATGAAGAGGTATGGCCCTACCTGCAGGTTTCTGTGGGCTCCCAGAAGCCCAGGGATCTGCTGTTTCTATGTAGCATGTCACTTGTGTGTTCTCAAGATGTGATTGACAGCCTTGTTGTTGCCCCTCTTTGAAGGTGTAAGAGGTTACTGAGATGATTTTAGAGTGTATGTCACACCAAGTCTTTCAGATTTAAATAGAATCTTCTCAAGCATTAAAGGTGGATTACTTTGTATTACTTTTATTGCTTTTCAAGTGTTTTTTGGAAATATTTAAGAGCCCTCCTAAAAACTGGATTTCCTGGAGTGTGTTTTCTTTTGGAGAAATTTTAAGGATTCCTTGTAATCTTTCCAAAAGTCTAAAGTTTAACAACCAACAGGACCTGATTGAAACAAATTACTTAGTTACAAAATGAAAACAGCGCGTAAGAAGGAAAACCCATCGTATCTCTATATTCCTTATAATAAATCAGACCTGTGTGTGTTTTTAACAAAAACGAGGGTGCGCTTTTTTTCCCCCTTCATTCTCAGTTTCTTTTGATCATTGATCTGGTTGACCCCACGCTCAGGGTTTTTTTTCTTCATTTGACATGGACAGATTTTTGAAGTATAGCTCTCCTTTGGGAACCCTGGGCAGTTCCACTTGACTAACCTGTGATCTAATGAGCAGTAATGCCGGGTTACAGTGGCCATTTTGTGTGCTTTGGGGGAGGATGGCTAGACAGAGAGCTGGAGAAAGGCATGTCTGCAGAGAAAAGAGAGGCTGGGTGATCGAACAGTGTGAAAAAGACTTGTTAGCCCACATTAGTGTGCCTGATTTACTTCACAACAGGTCAGGAAAGGCCAACAGCAGGGTTGTTAAATTGCAAAGTTGAAAATCCTGGTATTAGAAAGCTTTCAAATCTCTGAAAGCTATTAATTCCAAAGTTGGTTTTAACTCACCTTTGAATTGCAGCAAACAGGAGTGCATCCAACTTTCTTCAGTCTTGCATATATTTATGAAATAATTATGTGACCCTAGGTTCTTTTTTTTTTTTTTTTTTTGCTAAAAGTTTTAAGCATCCTGTCATGCTTGGCCTGTTTTGCAGCCAGCTTGGATGTGAAAGAGAAGCCAAACTGAACAAGGTTGTCGTACTTTTTCATGCCCTAAGTTCGACCCTTAATGAGGTGTCCATCCTTTCTCTTTGGAAATGATGTAGCAGTGTGTTTGTGAATTCAAATCCTCGTAACTGGAGACAGCTCTCTTCCATTTGACTCTCTGCATCCACAATGGGGTGTGTGTGTGTGTGTGTGTATACACTGGCTTGTATCTTCCTCATAGAGTATAATCAAAATGTTAATTGATAAAACCAAGTTAGCTTTTAAAGTCCTTCTTCTCTTTGCCTTAGGCTTGGCATATCTTACATCTTATTGTTATTTCCACCTTTTAGGTGAAAGAGAATCGATAATTTACCAAAAGATAACAGAGTTCCTGAAGCTTGTCAGGAACCTAGAAGTGACCTTGAATTTAAAATTTTTCTTCTTGCATATTCAAAAGAATTTGGGAGTTAATATACTACAAAACTTTCTACAGTTATTGATTACAATACTGCTTTTATTGGACTCCCATTGTTGTAAGAGTAACCAATAAAAGCCATCTTCATGTGGGATTAAAGAACATTTGGAACTACCAACTTCTTCATTTTATTTAATGGATGTGTTTATATATATGTAAAATGTAAAACTTTGTGTTTGAGATAAAAATGGGAGCCAAAACAAAATGGTAGTGTTATTGACTAATTGTGACAGACGTTAGCTCAAGCTTCATAGGCAGTTCTTGTGGAGGGCTATGAAATGTGTACAGGGTGATGTGCTTTCTTTGTGCCATAGTTATGCCCAGAGATAGACTGGCCTGTTCTTAACATTGTTTCAGGTGCTTTGGAGAATTTAATTTAGTGTGGGGTAAAGATACAGTAAATAGACTGTGAACCTTATGTAGTGACCAGTATATGAAGAGTAATCTATAGAAACTGGCTTACTTGGGGCTGGGGTTGTTTCTCCGTGGTAGAGTGCTTACCTACCATGCCTGAAGCACTGGGTTCGATCCTCAGCACCACATAAAAATAAAATAAAGGATCATGTCCATCTACAACTTAAAAAAAAAAAAAAAAAAAAGAAAAGAAAAGAAACTGGCTTACTTGTAGGTAGGCCTGTTTATGTGCAGCTTTCAAAAGGGGCTTTTCCAAAGATGAAAAATACTTTGGTTCAGAATTTTAAGCATATTTTAGTGTTTTAAAATTCTTACTAGTTATTTAAAAAAAAGTTGTGATTGTTCTGTTGACTTTTTTTGCACACTTTATGCCATGCACTGTGAAAGGAGGTATAAAGGCAAACTGGAGGGTTTCTTCCTCAAGTCACCTACCTGGAACAGATAATTACCACATTGTATGGTAAGAGCTGTAAATACCTTAAGAATGCTATGGGAACACAGAGGACAGGCTGAAATTGATATGAACTAGCACTTAGAGTGGAAAGTATGTTTCACATACATTATATCAGATCATTTTCTCCACTGTCCTGGGAAGTGCGGTGTTATCTCCTTATCTGTTTTTATAAATGGAGAACCCAAGAGCCACAAAAATGAAGTAATGAATTATGCAAGATCCAACTAGTGACCTAAACTCAAGTCTTTGGATTTCAAATCTCATGCTTTTTTCACTTCATCACGGCAGCCTCCTGACATTAAATTAACATGCACACATTTTATTAATTTGATTTTTAAAATAAAATTTAATTTCTTTTTGTGCTTTGAAGTCTTCAATCAAGTATTTTCTCTTTGGATGTTTCTTGCTCCATGGATAGGCTTCAGCTGCCAATTTGCAGACAGGCCTTTTTAATGAGCTCAATTGAAATGAGAGTAATATATTGTAGAAAGGAAGCCAAGTGTGTTTTTATATATTTGTGAAATGGAGTGGCTTTTTTGTTCCAGCACTTGGGGAAGAAAGCCTACTGATTTGATCGTAACTTACTGTTCTTTGTTTTTAGAAATAACACAGGGCTGCGATGGAGAGCTAATGACACCTAAACCCATTTCTGTAAACACCCAGCTTCCTCCCTGTGCTCCCCTAGCTGTAACCAGCTCTAGAATCTCAGACTCCTTTACTCAGGTGTTTACTCACTCATCAACTTAAGAAATGAGAGACGGGAAAGCAAAAGTAGGACTGGGGTCTCTGAGGACAGAGGGGACAACTTAAGAAAAGGCATAGAGGTGTAAAACAGTGTACCGTATTTTGGTAATTGGTAGGTGTTCTAAAGATAACTACAAATTTTCTAGACGTTAAACCTTCCAAGCTTAAATGGGAAACAACCAGCACAGAGTTAAAAAGGCAGCCCTTGCAGTGGATAATAGTTCCCTTTCAGGGCATATCTTATTGAATACCCTCTACCATCCAGGTAACGTGTGACAAAGGAAAGACAGTCTGGGATTGTAGACCTGCTCCCTGACCTCAGAGTAGCAATGGATTCCTAAATTCTTCTCCCAGTCCTTAAAAAAAAAAAAAAAAAAAAAATGCTTCACTTCAGGCCTGCTGAAGGACAGAGGCATGAGAAAATATTTAACTCTCAAAAAATTTTATACCACTGTTGTCTTCTTTCAGTCTTGTATTTGCAGTCCATCTCTATTTCAGAAATAGTTGATTCTTTTTAAGAAGGCTTATCTATCTACCTTTTATCAAGGCAGCAAATGTTCCTTGCGCAGGGATCTTTGTTTTGCTTATTGATGTATTTGTAAGTGCCCAGAGTAGCTCCTTATACATAGTAGGTGCTCAGTAAATACTTTTCAGATAAACAGGTCCATTCAATGCCTATGATGAGCCAAGCAGTGTCCTGTGTCCTGCATAAGAATCGTGAGTCATTCAGACCACATTTTTGTCATTATGCAGCACTGCAAATGGGTCATTTTCATACTTCTTGGTAAGGTGATAGTAATTCACATGTAGAAATGGATACAGTCGACCATTTAGATGATGGTAATGAATTATTATTATTATTATTATTATTATTATTATTAGGTACTGGGGATTGAACTCAGGGGCACTTGACCACTGGGCCACATCCCCAGTCCTTTTTTGTATTTTATTAGAGACAGGGTCTCACTGAGTTGCTAAAGTGCCTCGCCATTGCTGCTGAGGCTGGCTTTGAACTTGTGATCCTCCTGCTTCAGCCTCCCAAGTGCTGGGATTACAAGCATGCGCCACCATGCCCAGCGGTAATGAATTATTATTAATGTGATATTTCTAAAAACGCTTTAAATATTTTACTAGAATATTTCAGAGACTATGTTAATAGTTATTCAAAGTCTGTACATGAGTTTTATGCCTTTTTACTATTGTTATTTTACTTTCTTGTAGTCTTTGTGTCATTATTTGTTTTCATGAAGTATTAGATCTTGGAAATTTTCATATTTTATTCTTGAATTAAAAATCCTTACTAGTGCCAGTTTAAGACACAAACTGTCTATTCTTGACAAAATTTAATTAGTAGAATGGTTCTTTTTTTCCTCTATACCTTAGAAAGTAGAAGTACATTTAATGTATTGGGAAAATGTGGCAATTTTTAAGACAATCTCAGTAAAAACCTAGACATAGTCTGGTCTCAGAAGTCAGAAATTTGGTGAATATCAAGATTAACTGGTATGACATTTGCAAAGCAGGTGGTAAATGTCAAAAATGTATCTACCAGCCCAGTATGGCAGATAGGCGTCAAGCCTTGGGAACCAGTGTGTCTCTGGGGTAATCATCAGAAATGCCTTTCATCTGTTCTCCTCAGCATTTCACTGCCCGAACCCTGGGTAGAAACCTTCACTCTGAGACCACACTGAAAACATCTGTGTTTCAGGATGTGGATTTTAAAGACTGTGTATATGTTGTGCACATTCATATAAATTATATTTAAAATCTGTTTCTATAGCAGACTCTTGATATTCATCAGGATACATTCCAAACTTTTCATCAATAGTGAAGGCACTTAAATGTGGTATAATATTGATACTTAAAGAGAGGGAAGAGCAAGTTAGAGTCATTTTCACGAGATCACTTTCTGGCTCTTTCTTTTTTGCAGTACTGGGGATTGAGTCCAGGGGAGCTACATCCTCGGTCCTTTTTGCTTTTTGTTTTGAGACATGGTCTCGCTGACTTGCAGAGCTGGCCTCGAGCTTGTGATCCTTCTGCCTCAGGCTCCTGAATATCTGGGCTCCCAGATGTGTGCTGTCACCCAGCCAGGGATGCTTTTTAGTTTAAAATGTGTGATGAACCATCTTAGTCTTTGGATGGGCAGCAGATGTGTAAGAAGCACAGTTTTACTGGAGACCTTCCCTCATACCTTCTGCCTTGAGAATCATAACATCCACTTAAATCCCAGCTTTTTATTTTAGGGAAAGATAGCAGTTGAGTAGAGCGTTTCTGAATGTGCTCCAGAGTGCACCTCTGTGCAGAGGGACATAGCAGGCGCTGCCACATCCTTATCCTGTGGGGCCACGTGCTGCCCAAGTTTTCTCAACTCATGTCAGGTCAGGTTTGTGGTACCTGATTTGGTCTCTGAGTGGCCCCATCAGGATCCAGAGAATACCCTAGCCCAGGCATTTGGTTCAGTGCCAGGAGGTCTCTCATGTGTGAGTTGAGCTATGGAGAATTCACCTTAAAACAACAAACTCCCTAGACAAGACTTCTCTGAGCTTTCTGCATTCAACAATAGATACTATCCGCAGTGATCACCAAGAATTCAAGTATGTGTCTTTTTTCAGCATTCAAGAGCTGCATCTTTAACATCAAAGGGTGGCCTTGTGTCTGTCACTCATCCTTTATGAATACTTCCTTTATGTGTCTGCTTGTAAATGTGCCTGTGATATATATGTATCTGTTATGGGATGAAACTAAAAGCAATAAGACGTTTTAGAGGCTACTCCAAAAGTGTACGAATGCTGTCTTTTGCTGATCACAGAGACTTAAAATTCATGATAGCAAGGCGCTGCGGCACATACTTGTAATCCCAGTGGTTTGGAGGGTTGGGGCAAGAGAATCACGAGTTTGAGGCCAGCCTCAGCAATGTAGTGAGAGCCTGTCTTGAAAGAAAAACAAAATTTGTTTTAAAAAAAGCAAGGAATAGAGCAATGTAGCTCATTGGTTGAATGCCCCTGGTTTCAGTCCCCAGTATTGGGGGCCGGGGTGAGGGTGGGGTGGGTGAATTTCCATTATAAAAAATAGACTATCAAATATGGATGCATCAAAATTCATTATATGTTATACTGTAGGGAAAAGTGATGTAAGGGTAAAGGGTAAATATGGATCTTATTTTCCTATTTAAAATGTGTCAGTTTGAAAATTCATATTATAAATAGAGTTTATAGAATAAAGATTGGCCTAACAACCCTCTGGATTGGGGTTATGTCTAAGACTTGGACAAGATACCTCTGGAACCCAGTCCATTAACAGGGAGGGCAGCTTAGGAAGCCTGGCACCTCTGTTACCTGAGGACTGAAGGGCAGAAGACCTGGAGTTTCTGAATGTAAACCCTTTAAGGAATAATTCAGGGATAAAAAGGTTGATATATTCTGCATTTAAAATGAACTCCAAAAATTCTCTGCTTATTTCAGCAATTTCTCCCTTCCTGTGTTGAGATGGTCATCTGAGTTCTGGCACACGAGCCATACAAGAAAACCTCTAGATCTTTTTTGCTTTATTTTTAATTTCCTTCCTTCCTTTTTTTTTTTTTTTTTTTTTTTTGCCCCTGCCATCCTGGGAATTGAATCCAGGACCTTACACATGCTAGCCGAGTGCTGTACCACTGAGCTATATCCCAAGCCCTTTGGTTGATTTTTAAATAGACTACTGTATATTTCATGGCTGTATATTTCATTATGAATTTGTCTAAAAACTATGGGTATGTGTATCATCCATCCATTTATTCTCTTATTCAATATGTATCCATTGAGCACCTACTCACATAGTCCTAGTAAATAAAATTTCCTGTTTTGAACCAAGCATCTTCATCAATGAAGGTATTGACAAGAATATGCCAAGAATTCTAAAGCCAAATGTCAAAAGAATTCCAAAAATATTTTGGATATCACATAGAATAAGTACATAGTATAAAGCATCATGAGGAAACTACTTTTGTATATGTAGTTTAGGCCTAAGGATTCTGAGGTAAACATGTATAGATTCCATATTTTTTTTTTTTTTTTAAGTTTCAGCAGTCTGTCCACGAGCCACATGTAAGTAGCTAGAGGCAGGGGAGGGAGAGGAATGTGCGGAAATGTGTCTGACTTGAGATGTCTCGTTTTCCAGAATCCCTGCCAAGGGTTGGCAAGCCCAAAAAGGCAGGGGCTGGCACCGTTCCCTGCCACTCTCCGCCCTCCATGGCATACCCATCAGATGCCTGTTCTAGGCGTGACCTAGATTCCCTAGCTGGGACCAGCAGGGCCCATTGCATTTTTTTTTTCTTTTCTTTTCTGTGTTTCCTCATCTCTTCATCTCAGGTTTTGTTCCGCTATTATAGAAATACTCCAAAGTCCTGTGCCAAAACGTGTCTGCCCTTCTTCTCCATGGCACAAGCCCAACTGTCAGTTGACAGGTGGGCACACCACCTGGGGAACAGTTAGCTTCCCATACCAGATGGAGTTTCACTGGTCCAGGAGAAGGCCCACAACTGGGTTGCTGGAACAGATGCTCTGCAGACAGTCTCTGGATTCGTTTCCTCATCCTGCCAGTGCCCTACCTTGTCTCTCTGCATATGCAGAGATAAGAGGAGCTCTCTAGAGTTATAGATGATTTCCAGGCTCAGGGTTTCTCTACTGACGTCATGTTTGAATAACAACATCCATCCCTTCAAACCCCAAGAAATAACATTTCTCTGAAAACAGAGATGTATAACTATGAAATTTGAATAGTGACCTTAGAAAACATAGGTTATGAAAACATTTGGATTAGCATTTGCCAGAAGGTTGTTTGGCTGGTCTTAGAAGTGTTGACACTTTAATGGCCTTTTTCGCCTCTCAATAGCACAATTTGGATTCAAATCTATTTATGGTAGATGGTCATACATTAAAGAAGTACCTTTCAGATTTCCAGTGTGGAAGAAAAAAATTTCCCCCATGGTCTGATACATATTCTTGTTTTATTGCAAATAATTGGAGAAATGTGAAAGTGGATTCATCTGATTTCCAACCTAGTACTTAAAAATTTTGGAGGAAATTTAATCTAGTGAAATTCTTGTTTTCAAATAAGAAAATACCAGTGTTTTCAGTCATGCTTTTCAGCCATAAAACATCTGTATTTTGAAAAATACTTCATCGGTTTTAGTGAAAGGAGTCTAATTTCAGTCCCAAGGGAGCTGTCTTGTTATAGCCTCTTGCAGTTGTATTGCACTTATGTGTTGCAGCAACAGTGTTTGCAGCAATATATTTTTTCTTTTCTTCTTATTTTTTCCCCCTTACTTTCTCTTTTTGTGGTGCTGGGGATTCACCCAGGGCCTCACACATGCTTGGCAAATGCTCTGTCATTGAGCCACATCCCCCTCTCTGCAGCAGTATATTCTTAATCAAAACAGGATCTCATTGTAGACTTACTTTATTTTCTCAGCATTTTAAGGAATTTATAATTATCTTCTCTCCCACTTTCTTTTCCTTCCCTGCCTCCCCTTCCTTCTTTCCAGTGGAAAAAAAATGAAAACTGTAAGTTGTATGGATGACATATTAAATAATATTATTAAAATGAATACCAGTCTCTCCACCATCTCCATTAAGAAATAGAACACCACCAATGCCTTATAAATCTGTGCCTGCCATTCACGTGTACCCTGCTACCTTCTCATCCAGAAGTTACCACTGTCCTAAATTTTGTGTTGCCTATTCCCTTGCTTTGTATAATTCAGCCACCTAAGTATGCTTCTCCAAATAGTGTATTATAGCAATTGTTCCATATTTTGAACTTTATAAATTGAGAATCATACTAAATGTATTCTGTGATTTTCTATTTTTGTTCATGATTATCTTTGAGGGATTCACTTATGTTTATCTCTGAGTCTGTGGTTCATTGTTCCTCTTTGCTGTATAATATTCTATTAAATGAGTGCATTAGGATTTATCTGTTATTCTACTGTTGATAGACTTTTGGGTTTTTGCATTGTTGGTTTGTTACAAATACTGCTGCTATGAGCATTTTTTAAAAATTATACCTCTTTTTTTTTTTTTTTTTTTTTTTTGTACTGGGGATTGAACTCAGGGGCACTTGATCACTGGGACACATCCCCAGCCCTTTTTTGTATTTTATTAGAGACAGGGTCTGATTGAGTTGCTAAGTGCCTCGCCATTGCTGAGGCTGACTTTGAACTCGCAATCCTCCTGCCTCAGCCTCCCAAGTGCTGGGATTACAGGCATGCGCCACCATGCCTGGCTTATACCTCACATTTTAAATAGACCACAGACAACCATTTCCCAATGATCTGTGTATCTAAAATGGGAAGAGTTATAGGGCACATGCATAGTCAACCTTACTAGAAACTGCCAAGAAATTTTCCAGAATCAGTAAATCTTTCCTTTTGTCCACATCTTTGTTAATAAATAGAATTATCCAACTTTTAAAATTTTACCAGCCTTTATGTGTAATGTGACATTTTATGACTGATAGTTGCTATTAAATATAATAAATTTACATTTGTTTATTGATTTTTTTATAGCAAGCAAACTCATTAAACCATCAATCCTCATGATTTATCTATGTATTCTATGGTTTTAGCAAGTATTAATTTCATTAGCAAATGGAAGTTTCATTCTTTCCATGTATTATTTCTTTTTCTTGTCTTTTGTTATGGCTTAGCTAAGAGGTGTCCCCCACAAGCTCCTGTGTTTATGCAGGAGGTGAAATGATTGGATTATAAGAGCTGTATCCTTATTGTTCCATACTAGTTTGAATGGACTAACTGAGTGGTGACTATAGGCAGGTGGGTCTGGTGGTATGCCCTGGAAGGGTCATTCTTCCCTGTGCCCCTTCCTCCCTTTCTCTGCTTCCAGGGCTGCCTTGAGGTAGCCCTCCCCAGCCCTTCCACCATGATGATCCTCATCTTGAGCCCAGAGCAATGGAGTCGGCCAACCGTGGACTTACTCTCTGAAACTCTGAGTCAAAATAAAATTTCCCTCCTCTAAGTTGTTCTTATCAGGTCTTTTGGTCATAGCTATGAAAAGCTAACACATCTTCCTATATTGACTGTTATCTCCAGGACAACTTTGAAAGATAGAATTGGTGTCAGCAAGAATTCCTGTTTCCTTCTGGCTTATACAAAGGCGTGTGTTAAGCATTTTTCCTTTAAAAGTGATGTTTGCTGTAGGATATTTACTTCATTATTTAGTTAAATGCTTTTAATCTGGTGATGGATGAACTACATTCTTGTAAAAGATGTTCTGTTCTTTTGTGAAGTGGATTTTATATGAATGAATGTAGAAATTTAGCACAATTTTTTTCTATATTTATTGGGAGGATTATGTGATTTTCCCCCTATTAGTAGTAGCCTATTAATGTAATAAATTTATTATCCAATACTTAATCACCCTTACATAGGATGAGATGTGTTGGCTACAGAAAAAATGTCAGAAATTCTTGATCCTTAATTAACATACAGTTAACATACAGAAAAGTTAATAGGTGCCACTAGGGTAGATTTTAATTATTTGCTACATTGCTGGGGCTTTGAGTTAAGTTGTAGGCTATAGTTGCCCAAACTTACGTCTTGAAGAAAGTGCTGGAGCTGAAACTAAAAGAATGGCAATTTATTTCTTTATGGCATTTTTCTAACATTAATTTGCTTTATCAAATTAACTACCTGCATTTTGATACTTGAACAATAATTTAAAATAGTCTTTCATAGGGGGGTCACAGTCCTCATGCCTGTTGTTTCCAATAGGTGTATTACGTTTCATCTGAGTAAAACTCCCTTTAGGATCTACTCTGTTCTGGGCAACTATTCTGCCACTAATCATTTTGTACGTCATTATTCCCATACTTGCACATGCTGCTCTAGAGTTTTTTTTTTCCTCCTTGATAAGCCATTTGATTCTTAGTGCTGATTAGAAAAGAGGGCTATTTAAGAATAATTTAAGTCAATAAATATTCAATAGGCCACCTACAATATGAAAGGCACTCTGCTAGGCTCCCATGTAAATGATCATATAAGTCCCAAATCACAGTGGAACTGTGATGCACACTTGTCCCTGGACATAAACTGATGCTAATCCTCCTTTATCTTTGATGGGGAATGGTGTCTGCCTCAGTGGTGGCATCAGTGTTCCTCCAACTCTGAGCATGTTGAAAAAACCATTTTTAAGCTGGGCAATGGAGCAGAGATGGGAAGAGACAGGTTTTCAGTGGCCATATTTTTAAAAATTTAGCTTAAGGTACTGTGTGTGCACATGTCTTTGTTCTGTTTCATTCATTTAATTCTGCAGGTCTTTCCTTTACAGCCTCTGCTCCACATTTTCTACCATTTTATTTCCATATAGCTACCCCAGTTTCAACAGTCCCACATGACCTCTTCAGCCAGTGATGCTGTCTTCACATCCATTTACCTTGATTTATTTATATCCTTGTCCTAACAATTCCCCAATTATAGAATTAGTTGTTTACTTCTCTTGGTATTTTTGTGTTTTGCTTATTACCTCTATTTCTTCTTTATCACCTTCCCATACACTTTCTGGAAACCATCATATTAGTTGGCATAGGATCTTGCCATCTTAGTAGGAAAATTTTAGTGGATATATCATATTTCTGTAGCTGTATAATCAGTTAATACCCCCTGACCAAACACAGTATCATAATTATACTTATTAATATTTTGAACCATTTATTTTCATCTCTGTTATTTGCAGTGTTTCTGACTTCTTCCATTGTTGCCTTCATTGAAAGTGATAAATGCCAACAGACACAAGGCACATATTTGTATTTTAGCAGACTGGAATACTTGTGGTAAATGTAGTTGTGGCCTAGTACCTCTGCCATTTCTCGTAGCTGTCCAAACCAGAGGTGCTACTTCCTAAAAGTGGGGAATTTGAAGAATCCAACCATAGTGTGCTTTTGGTTGTTGCTGTTAAGGAGATCTGGTACTACAGATTGCTAAAGTAGCATAATATTGTGGCTTAGTTTAGAAACCAGGAGATACAGCCCACATTCTGAACAGTGCCATCTATAAGTTACATGACTGAATTCTGAAACACCTTACTTCTGCCTACCCAATGTAATGAAAATAATCTATTTATCTAACTTTACCAAAGATTTACAAGAAATCATGAGAACCATGAAAATTATTTGGCTGTAAAGTATGTGTTAACTTTGCATATATAAATTCCTTTTCTCTCCCAATTGCTTCATTTTTTTGTCTTATTATTTTCAAATCATTAAGTCATCTATTTATAGGAACTTGATTCCAGTTTTTGTGAAAAACAAACCCAAAGTTCAAAAAATAGAAGGCAAAATTCTTGGTACTTTAGGCTAGTTGCCTTACTTTTATTTAACCCGTTCTGATTTCTTTTATTCCTAGCTTAGTGGACCAGTTTGTATTTTTGTGGCTAATTAACATGCATGTTTCATACAGAATGGATTATGATGAACTAGTGGTAAGTAAAGGAAAGACCAATATTTTTTTCGCCCTGCCTTCCCACTGCTGTCCAAAAAGGTTATAAAATACAATGTAGTCACAGCCAACAAACAGTACTTCAAGAAACTTCTGCAACTGAAATCCTGATGAAATTTACATCTTATAAATGGCCATTCAAGATATTACAAAATACTTGTACCTTATTTTTGTTTAATAGCCCTTCCATTGCCTGTATGTTTTGAAGGATTCTTTCAAATCATGAAATGCCTTTCTAAAGCTTCTGTGAGCAGAGTAACACTATTTGCATTTATAAAATTTTAGAATGAATGAGCACTTAGAGGGTTTTTGAAAAAAAATTATAACTTCTGAAGTGTTAATCTCTCAAAATATTCATTAGACATGACCCAGATTAGCTGAAGTGTCCAGAAAATACTGTTTAGGTGTGATGTACCACACCTCATGATCCTTGGTAAGTATAGTTATTTGCAGTCTGCCTGCCTTGACATCCATCAACTCCTTTCTTCTCTTTTCTTCAAAGTTATGGTTACCACCACTGACACTGACCATTTTAGTTGGAACTTGACAAAGACAAAAGAAGTAATTAGGATATTCCAAACATCAAGAACATCTTTATTCTTTAACAGTACAAATTAGAAAATTTGGTCTACTAAATTCTGATGCAATTAACTTGAATAGCTAAATGGAATTTTTAAATATTTTACACACAGTTGTCAAATGTTTTAAATCAATGCTAGCCAAACTATTTATAGTGTGGTGAAGGACCTGCCCCCTCCTCAATTCATCATCAACCAATATTTTGTTCAATCTGTGTGTTCAATGAGAGAAGCCACCAATCGCACATTTGAGGGTTACAGCCATGTCAAGTTGCTGCATGAATTTAAGAGCTTATTCTCAATTTCTATATTTATTAGATCCCAGATTACAGTTTAAATAGCATTGCTCTAAACTATAACAAAGGGATAAGAAAATGAGGTCAACAGGCGTAACATTAAGGAATAAGATAAGGTAAGATAAGGTAAACAGAGTGATGAGACCACTTAAATATTGTCAAATAAAACCAAAGATTGGCCAGGAATGGTGGCACATTCCTGTAATCCCAGCATCCCAGGAGGCTGAGGTAGTAGGATCACTAGTTTGAGACCAACTTGGGCTATTTAGTGAAACCCCATCTCAAAATGAAGGAATGAATGAGTGCCCCTGGGTTCAATCCACACACACACACACAAAAGAAAAGACTATTCTGTGATATGGTGATGTTTTCATCCTCAGTAATTTCCTAAGCACTCTAAAGATCACAGGGTTAAAACAATTTATACTCATTGTTGTTTCCCTATTCTATCATGAATAGACAGGGTAGAAGTGTCATTTCAGTTCATCCAACGTGAATGAATTCCCTGCTGCCCAAAGTGTATTACCCAAGATATATGTATGTATACACTGTAATTTCAATGAACTGATTTCTCAGCTTTCATGGTTTTTTTTAATTAAAATCCGTGTATACATACGCGCAGACATTAGCCAAAGTAATAATATCTGAACCATAAAACAGTCTCACTAAGGATTCATAAATATGACCTCTCCCACCCAATCGTTTTCATATCATGTTTGTCCCTTTAGCAGCTTCCAAGATGATGTTTTCAACTCCCATTACACCCTAAGAATTTGCTTGGATGAGTGAAATCAGTTGCAGTCCTTTTTGCCAGAACATGGTGCCACACCCTTGGCAGGTAGGCAATGTTGTCTTCATATGTTTGCAGAATTACTGAGCATTAGCACTTTGTCCTCCAGAGAGTCCCCAACCCTACCCCCTCAGCTTACAGTGCACTGATGCCCTAGATAGATCAGCTCTGGAGGGGAAGTAGCAATGTGGGGGCTGTCCACAACTTTGTGCATACAGGGGTCATACAGAAACCATTGTAATCTTGTAGTCTTTCCCAGGAGGATGTGGAGGGGCAATGTTGAAGCAATAGGGTGGGCAACAGTGATTGTTCTTTCTGTTGCACTTTTTCCCTTAAAAAAAAAAAAAAAAAAAATTCACACAGACCACAGTAAGTTACAGGCTCTGGATTTTTTCCGAAGAAAGACTACACCACTGTGGTGGCCCCAAAACTATCTTACTCCTCCACCCCTTTGGGAGTCTCCAGATCTCTAAGATTAGATGAGCCCAAGAATAGTCTGACCCCACCCAGTCATTCTATCAGCAACCATCTGTGCAGTGAGAATCTGCTCCCATTCTGAAGTATGCGGTGTCCTGACAAGCTGCCTTGGCCCCTTGTGAGTTTGCTCACACATCCTGGAAGTATCAGGTCCACTTGTTAACAAGGGCTAATGGTACAGAGCATTCCAAGGGCTTACAGTTTCCCTTTCCTTTACCCCTCACTCCTACCTGGCCAATTTCCAATGGTCCTCCTAGAAGATTTCTTGATTTCTTTTCAGATAAGACTCCTCCCAAAGACTGGGCGACTCAGTTCCCATAACACCCCAGTTATGGGGTAAACACTGGCAATGTGGAGATTACTACCTCCACATAGGTCCTCATTTATTTTGTTGTCTGTATTAATTCCACAACCCCCTCCCTACTCCATTAAACCATAGCACGTGTATAATAAATCTTTGTTGAATAATGAACAAAGACCAGTGTAATAAACCTTTTCTGACATGTCATTTAAAACAGAAAAACTCCCCTATTAAATAGTACTCAAAAGTCACTAGGTATTTTGCAGAAATCATAGTTCTACATGATTAGCATCCTGTATTATAATTGATGATTTACTTTAGGAAGTTTCTGAACTTAAAGATTGGAGATCAGAATACCACCATTTACTGTATATAATACAGATAATAATATATAATACAGATATATATTATCTAAGATAATATATATAATACAGATCAGAATACCACCATTTACTGTATATCTGTTATTACTGAGAACAGGTATAACACTAATCATATATTGAATGCATTGCTAAAAGAATCTAAATAAGGAGAAAATGACATTTTCCCTTTGATTTTAGCTATTATCTGGAGAGATTTTCTCATGGAAAAACTTTTGACCTGAAGCAAAAATATGTATCATATTTAAATACATTCAGATTTATTTCATTGTCAGTATAGAGCCAAAGAGCATTTAATTCTTGCATAACCACCCCTGCAGTAAGTTAGTCAAATGAGCGGTCAATCCCAATAGCATAGAATATTCAAAAAAATCATTTAAAAATCAAAGTGTACCATTGAATTGATTCCAATTGGATTAGGAGTTCTCCCTAGTTTCATGAATCTCAATTGTTTAAATAGCCACAGTGGCACTATGTATTTGTTACACAAATACTCAAACAGAATACATGAGCTCTTCTCTTTCCTTTTTCTTATTTAATTGGAGGACATTGCTCATGAAATACATATCTTTGGTTTGTTCTCTTGACAGTAAAAAGACAGCATGGTTATTTCTTCCTCGATAAATTAAACCCTATTGTCAAACATAACTACTGAGAAAAAGAAATGTGCTGTGTGAAACCCTAACTTTTAGACATACCACATTTGCTTTCATAATCTCCTTTTTGTTTCCCCCAGGTATTTTTGTTCTAAAATATGAGAGCATGTAGGCCTCCATCACGGATTTTCATTCTTTTTTGTTCTAATTAGTTATACATGATAGTAGAGTGTATTTTGACATATTATACATATATGGAGTATAACTTCTCATTCTTCTGGTTGTACATGATGTAGAATTACATTGGTCATGTAGTCATATATGAACATAGGATAGTAATGTCCATTTCATTCTACTATCTTTATGATTCCCATTCCACCTTCATTCCCCTTTGTCTAATCCAAAGTACTTGTATTCTTTCCTACCCCCCCCCACCTTATTGTAAATTAGCATCTGCATATCAGAGAAAACATTTGGACTTTGGTTTTGGGGGACTGGCTTATTTCACTTAGCATGATATTCTCTAGTTCCATCCATTTTCGGGTAAATCCCATATATTTTTTTTCTTCTTTATGGCTGAATACTATCCGTGTGTGTGTGTGTGTGTGTGTGTGTGTGTGTGTGTGTGTGTGCACGCCACATTTTCTTTACCCATCCATCTGTTTAAGGGCACCTAATTGGTTCCATAGTTTAGCTATTGTGGATGGAGCTGCTATAAACATTGATGTGGCTGTGTCACTGTAGTATGCTGATTTTAAGTCCTTTGGGTATAAACTGAGGAGTAGGATAACTGGGTCAAATCGTGGTTCCATTCCAAGTTTTCTGAGGAATCACCATACTGCTTTCCATAGTGGTTGCACTACCAGACCTTAAATTATATTACAGAGCTATAGTAACAAAAATGGCATGGCATTGGCACCAAAACAGATATGTATTCCAATAGTACATGATAGAAGATACAGAGACTAACCCACATAAATAACAGTTATCATACCAGACAAAGATGCCAAAAACATACATTGGAGAAAAAAAAAAAAAGCCTTTTCAACAAATGGTGCTGAGGAAATCGGAAATCCATATGTAGCAAAATGAAATTAAACCCTAATCTCTCACCACGCACAAAACTCAGCTCAAAGTGATTCAAGAACTTAGATATTAGAGCAGAGGCCCTGTACCTCATGGAAGAAAAAGTAGACCCAAATCTGTATCATGTCAGCTTAGGAACTGACTTCCTTAACAGGACTCCTAAAACGCAAGAAGTAAAATCAAGAATCAATAAATGGAATGGAATCAAACTAAAAAGTTTCTTCACAGCAAAGGAAACAATCAAGAAAGTACAGAGAGAGCCTACAGAATGGGAGAAAATCTTTGCCACCTACATCTCAGATAGAGCATTAATCTCCAAGATATATAAGGACTCAAAAAACTTAATACAAAAAAAAAAAAATCAATAAATGGGTAAAGGAACTGAAGAGACACTCCACAGAAGAAGAAATATAATCAGTCAACAAATATAGGAAAAAATGGTCAACATCTCTAGCAAATTAGAGAAATGCAAATTGAAACTACACTGATGAGATTTCATGTCACTCCAGTTAGGATGTCAATTATCGAGGATTTTCACTTTTCCCATATTTTCATCAAAGATAGCCATTCACCCAGGATCAGCAGCAAATGATAAAATTAGTTTGAATCTAGGTCTTGTAATATGCCCAGTTCTTTAGCAACCCCTATTTCCTGAAGACACTATTGAATAAAGAAGGTTGACTGATCTGCATATAATAAAAAGATGATATTTGCACATGGTTTTTCTTCCCTCTAAATGTTGGGCTTGAGGAAGAAGCACTGGGCAGCAACTGAAGCCTCTGTTTTCTCAGCATTAAAGGTTCAAGAGCAATTTACATTGAGACAACAGGAGAAAAACAGGAGAGGTGGGGCTAATGGGATAGTTCGAGAGCTTCCTCTCTTAGCTGATGGTGTGGAATAGTGGTGTTTCTTCAGTATATCTGGGGCAGACAGATTATCCAATTTGGCACAGCAATTGTAGTCAGAAGAGAGATTTTTTACAATGAGAGTTTTAAATTTTTGTGAAAGTTTTCCTCCCAGACGTGTGTTTATATATACATGTGTATATGTAACTTTGAAAGAGGTAAAACAGTAACACCAAGAGTATGATGGTGACTAAATTAGAAAGTCAACCTATAAGGAGAAAGTCAGGGACAGTCAAAATTCCCTCCGAAAACCTATTAGGATTTTTACACTGTTGTTTTCCACCCAAGCAGCATATCTCTGTTTCTTCTGTTATGCACAGGATATGGTAGTTGATATGCTTTCAGGGGACAAAGATTGAATAAGAAATACTCATCTTAAGTACTAGAATCACTCACTATACTGGAGGGGTTCACACTCTGGGAAGCCCTGGAGAACTGAGACCCATTGTGGGGGTTCACATCTTGCATCTACAGAACATAATCTTGTCCAAAGGAATGGTTCTCAGGGACTATTTCAAGTTTAAAATACTCAATACAATTCCATCCTACCTGTTTCCTGATATACTGAATACTTCCATCTCTCTCTCTCTCTCTCTCTCTCTCTCTTTCACTGGGGATTGAACTCAGGGGTGTTTTACCCACTGAGCTAACTTTTTTTTTTTTTTTAAATTTTTGAGACTATGTTTCACTAAGTTGCTGAAGCTGGCTTTGAATTTGTGATCCTCTTGCCTCAGTCTCCCAAATGGCTGGGCCTGCAAGCATGTGCCACCGCACCTAGATTAACTTCTTTCTTTTAGTTTACAAATTTCACACTGAGGCTAAGTGGAGAACACATAAGAACCAATAACTAAGACACAAGAAAACTTTATATAATATACACTTTCATGAATGACACGTGATATATATTTTTGACTTATGCTGTGGACTGAGTTGTGCTCCTTCAAAATTCACAATGAAGCTCTCACAGAGGTCCTCAGGGTGAGGCCCTACCAACAGAATTTGTAGCCTGTATGATGACATAGGTTAAGATCTTTCCCCCATGGAAGATATGAACCCCACAATGGGTCTCAGTTCTCCAGGGCTTCCCAGAGTGTGAACCTCTCTACCATGGTGTGTGATTCTAGTGTTTAAAGATGAGCATTTCTTATTCAACCTGTCCCCTAAAAGCAAATCAACTACCATATCCTATGCATAACAGAAGAAACAGAGACATGCTGCTTGGATGGAAAACAACAGTATGAAAATCCTAATAGATTTTTGAAGGGAATTTTGACTGTCGCTGACTTTCTTCTCATAGGCTGACTTTCTAATTTATTCACCATCATACCCCTGGTATTGCTGTTTTACCTCTTCCAAAGTCACATATACATGTATATATAGACAGACATACACATCTGGAAGGAAAACTTTCACAAAAATTTAAAACTATCATTGTAAAAAGTGATTTTATAGTGATACCCATATGCCTACTCAAAAAATAATTTGTGGGCCAAAGTTGTCCGTTCCCAGGGCCATCTTTGAAGAATTGTGCATAAAAAAGAAAAGTTTGAATAAGTAACCTGAATGCCATGCAATTTGTAACCAGCAGCACCAAATCACTTACATGCTGAACTTTGACAGCCCTCTTTCCTTTGTTCCTTTCTACTCCACCTCTTTTGTGAAACATTAAATTTTTTATTATAAAAAATATTCCTATCTGATAGAATACCCAAATCTTATCACAAATGTAGAATTCCTGTGTACCTAGTGACTATGGTGATGCCCTCCTAGAACTACTTTGATTCAGATGCACCTAGTACAGGGCCTTCTCCATGGAAAGTGTTCATAAAACATTGTTTTCTAAGGAGTTAACAGAGGTCTTTAAATTCATTTTTTATTTGGAATGTTGTGTTCTGACACTGTTTACATAACTGCCTATACCCATTGCCGAGTTTTCTACAGATATCAATCTTAGTCATTTAAAAAGAACATCTGGGAAGGGAGATCTTTTCCTTTCTTCCCTCATCAGATTTTCTTAATTTTCCTGTATTTAAAAATCAAAATATGATTTAATGAGTTTCAAATTTGTTGATATTTAGTAGGTTTGCAAGCAAAAGGAATAATTTTCAGGCAATGGAATTTTGCATTAGCATTTAATATTGGGACCTATTTGTTGGTTGGTGCCCTTTTAAGATTCATGGTTATATCCAATTTTCTTTCATTTTTTTTTATTCTGTGATGGTTGGGGTGGTTTTGGTTTTTTCCAACAATGGATGCTTTGAGTAATAAACTTCAATGCATAATTTTCCAGTGAAATCAGAGCAAAGTAATGAGATGACAAAAAGCCAACTTATTTTCAGGAACTAAAAATAATGCTATAATATAGGCATTAATACATAAATGAGTATTCTAGCATTCTGATCATATTCTGATCACTTTATATTTATACAAATTATAATTTAAATGATAAATTTTTAAAATGCTACTTGGTATTCATCTGTAAATATCATTTACTTTTAAAAACAATTAAATCTGATAGTTTAATAAAATACATAAACTACTAAGTTCTTTTGAATTAAAGTATTGGTAACAATTCACTTAAAAATCACTTCATCCCTTTGTCACTTTAGTGAAGAGACACTTTGCTAATAGTATTTACATTAGTACTTAATCATAATTTAAAAATTACATTAAGCAAATTTTTATGCTTTTAGGATTTACGTATAATTAGATATTAGCTAATTCACTATCTTAAGGCATTTCTGGTGGTTGGAAATGATGCTTGTTCTATTGTTGTGTTTAGGAACTGTGCAAGTTTGTGAAAGCAGTCATTTTTTTATTAGTGTTAGGAAGGTCAGTAATTTTGGAAGACACTTTTGTCATCTTATGAAATAGGGATTGGGCAAGGGTTGAATGTTTATATTGGGCCAAGGCTTTTATAAGTATTTTGTGGGGGCTGGGGTTGTGGCTCAACGGTAGAGCGCTTGCCAAGCACATGCAAGGTGCTGGGTTCGATCCTCAACACCACATAAAAATAAATAAAATAAAGGTATTGTGTCCAACTAAAACTAAAACAAACTATTTTTAAAAAGTACTTTGTGGATCACTGATATGCCTTCTTACAGACTTTTAATTAGAAGTTTAAAATAAGCTGATTCCCGAAGGAAAGGTTTACTGGTCATCAGTATGCATCAGTCACTTATTTGAAAGTGTGGATTTCAGTTGTTTCTTTGCTCCTATATTTGACAATGAGTTACAGGAGTGAGTGCAGTCACCTTAGCTGCCTGACTTGTCAAGCTTCCAAACTTTGCTCTTCTTCAGACCATTCTGTAGAATATGCACAATATATTGTGCATATATGTATATATGTACCATATATAATCTAAGTAAAAGCTATTCTCAGAGGTTTTTTTTTTTTTTTCTTTTTCTTGGTGGGGTGGGGGAGGTGGTACTGGGGATTGAACCCAAGATCTCATGCACACTATGCAAGCTCTTTACCACTAAATCACACCCCTGGTCCTTTTTTAAAAATTTCATTTTGAGACAGGGTCTCACTGAATTGCCCAGCTTGGCTTCAAAATTGCAATGCTCCTGCCTCAGCCTCCCCAAGTAGCTGGGATTACAAGCGTGTGCCACCAAGCTGGCTCTTCTGAGGTTTTGAGGGTTTTGAGTTGATGGTGACATGCTGAAGCTTAGGAGAAAATTGGATTCAGTAATGATAAAAACCCAGCAGTTTGGGCAGTAGGAATAACTCACTGTGCTTGCTTTGTTTATATTAACCTTAAGAGGGAATTATAAATAATGGACAAATAAAATTACATTAGAAAGGCTCTTATGAGGGCAGTTCCTTAAAATACTGGAAATACTATTGTTTGAAAGAAATAATTAGTTTAGAATTTATTTAGATTCATTATAATCAAATTAGGAGAGTTCTAGAAAGACATTGTCATCATGTGTTTTTCCCATAATGCTTTATTAATTGCAACCTTTGAAGAGAGTGGTTTCTCGGATGCCAGAATCCACCAAATTTTCACAAATACATTATAAAATAGCCTTTGAAATATAGTTAAGAATCTGAGGTTATGCTAGAGCCCCTCTATCTATGTGTCCTTGCCCTGAAGTAAAAAATTAATATCTTTGCTAAAAAATAGCTCACCTGAATTAAGGTTTACAATTTAAAGTCAAATGTTGGAAAAGAGCCTGAAGTGAAATGACTTACCCATTACCAAGGATAGCTGTTTTATCAGTTTCTGATTTTTACAGACTCCAGGCTTTCTTTGTGCATGTTTTTTAGGTATTGAGAACCTCATAGCAGCATTTAGCATAAATGCTAACATTTCTTCCTTTGGAATAGTGAATGTGAGTTTTTCCTACAATCTTTCTGACATGAGGAAACTAAATTCCTTCAGCCCCTTTCAGTGCTTGATCCTTGTTGTTTGGGAGGTGAGTTGCTTCTGTTTAAGTTCTTTGCACTTAAGGCTCCAAGTTGAGTTTTTTGGGGGATAATTCCATGGAGTTAGCCACTAAGGTTCCAATCTCTTTTTAGTTACTGACCTTCAAAAAACTTTAAGAACAATCTAACAGGGTGATTTTCTGCTTGGGCCTGGTGAGACACTTCCTAAGTTGCTTCTCTGAAGCCATGTTTTCTGTATCATTTTCTTTCTATTCCTACCACATTCACTTTCTTTCTTTGAGTAACAGACACCCTTAATCATCCCAAATGGAGAATGTTTCACTTAATTCTTTTGCATTCCATTCAAAAAAAGGTCAGAGTTTAAATAATTTGAATAAATTAAGGACAGTGTACCAATAGGCATTAAGAAAAGTTTCATCAGTGCTCTTAATCTCTTCTATTAGGATTTTATGTATTGATGGTAAGGAAACAGAATTATCTTTGGAGTTACTTGAAACAGCCCCAGTAGTGCAGATATGTTATGATAAGAGAAACTAATAAGCATTCCCTACTCCCTGAGTTGCCCAGAGAAAGGACTTAGTCAAGACATTTAGTAGATGTTCTCTTTATGAGTAGAGGCACCTTTTTTGGAATTACACTGATGTCTGCCAACATGGATATTTCGAATGAAGTCTGAGGGTTTTAAGAAGGACCACTCCTACCTTAGACTCAACACTATCAATTTTATTAGCTAATTTAGTTTCATCTTCGAAAAGTTGGAATTAAATACCTCCAGAATCTATTGGAACTTACTGGCATTTTAAAGAAAAGAAAGAAAAAGATAAAAATATGTTAGCCAGCTGAGTGCAATGGCATATGCCTGTAGTCCCCTTAGCTACTAAGGAGGCAGAGCGGGGAGGATCACTTGCATCCAAGAATTCAAGGCCAGCCTGGGAAACATAGCAAGACTCTGTCTTTAAAAAGGAAGGAAGGAAGGAAGGAAAGACACAGCTACAAATGTAATGTTTTGGACTTGGGAAGGTGATTTTTACAAGATTCTTATTTTCATAGTGCTTTATTCTAATGATGAAGATCATCTTCTCAAAGGCAATCTACTGTGTGTTCTTTGTCACTGTTTCAAAGAGTTTATCAGAGAGGCTTTAACTTCAACATATATTATGATATGCATCAACAATTCTTCATCACGTTACTTCTTTCTGTACCACCTGATTTCCTGCTTTGTTTTTAGGGGCCTTCCAGGCACTGTGCTAGGTACTCTTCATCCTCATCCCAGCCCAGTGTGTGTATGTGTATGATTCACAAGTACACAAACTCCGATCGGGACACATAACTTTTTATGCATAGATATAAGATAGTATAAAGTGTACAAGACAATCTGCAGAGTCAGTGTACAGATCCAGGGGTCTCTGATTCCAGATCTCAGTTACCTAGTTCATACTTTTTGTGTCGCCACATTTTATGGAGAATTTATTAAGTTTCTGTTTTAATACAAGTAATGGCAGTTTTAGAGCCCCACACAATCTATATTGTAACATTTAAAAGCAAATATATGTTATTAACCCAAGGACTATTTTATTCGAATTTCTGTCTGGGATTATTTTGTTTGTTTGTTTTGGCTATCTTGTGAATAAAATCTTAAATGATAATAATAGAAGAATTAGGGAAATAGTATTAGCTAAAACCTCATATAATTGATTATGAAGAAGCATCATTCTAGGGAAGAAAACATCTGTTTTTCTAAGTCTGCCTTGTGTGTCTGGTGACTCACAGTACTGGGGTTGGAAGAACCCCCTATATTACTCTCCTTGACTTGGCAGTGATCATGAACCTTGACTTAACCATCTACATTGCAAATTCTCTGAATAGCTTCTTAGGGCCAAGAGATGTTTAAAGTAATATAGAAGTATGACAGCCCGTGACTTCTGTTTTCAGTATTTGGTGCTAAAAAGCTTTCTATCAGGTCTGCTTTGGGGTTTTCTGTGTTTCTCCTCAGCTTGCTAGGTTTTGGAATTTTCTGGTACTTAGCAATTCCATAATACCAGATCCATTTAATTTATATTTCTAGAATTTTCATAACCCCCTGGGGACATAATACCTTTTGGTGAATAGGATGTAAAGATATAAGCATAAGCAGTGTATGAAGGTTGCTATCTTTGAGGTATTACAAGCAAAATGTGGGCACATGGACTAATTTAAAATTCTTTTTCCTTTTTTTACTGGCTTATACATACCTTTTATTTGACATTTTTATATCAGGTATAATTTAAAATTAAGCTATTTAGTCAAATACAGAATATGGGTCTGGGGTTGTGGCTCAGTAGTAAAGCTCTTGTATAGCATGTGTGAGGCACTGGGTTTGATCCTCAGCTTCATATATAAATACATAAATAAAATAAATGTATTGTGTTCATCTATAACAAAATAATTTAAAAATACAAAGGATCAACATTAAAGAAATAGATTCTTTTTTACTCTCTACCTCTAATACTGTTAAATAAAATCTTGAATTGATGAATGATGGAAACCAATAACCCTGAAAACTTGTGTATTTTCTTAACAACATAAAAAGAAGTGTCTTTATCCAGTTGGGGAAAGGCATTTATGCTTGCAGATGTTTGGGTTCCCTTATTCATCAAACTTTAAAAAAGTAAATTTGTAGTTAACAAAAATATCCTTTCCTGCCAGACTTGGTGGTGCAGGCTTGTAATCCCAGCTACTCTAGAGATTGAGGCAGAGAGGATTACAAGTTAGAGACCAGCCTGTACAACTTGACAAGACCCTATCTCAAAAGAAAAAATAAAAGGGCTGGGTATGGTACTTGTCTTATGTGTATAAGGCCATGAGTTCAATCCCTAGTACCAGAAAAAAACAAAAACAAAAATTCTAAACACATACACTTTCCATTTAGATCTTTTTCTTCTTTATTCTTCCCCCACCTTTGTTGTTTATAAACCTTGAGTTTTCATTTTATTGGCAATCTGTGGTTTATCCTCCTCACCTATCACTTTCAGGAAGAGAAAGGGAATAATAATGATCACAGCCAGTGTTTTGGGATATTTCCAACATGTTTTAGGTGCTCAGTTCTCACAGATACACTAGGAGGTAGATTCCATCATCATCCTCATTCTATGAATGAGGTTTCAGTCGTAAGCAATGGACTTAGTGTTTGAGTTATGATTTAGAGACGGGATTTTTTTTTTTTCCCCTATACCATTCAAAAATGTCAAGATTTAGGTCAAGTATGTAAAAAAGATGCTAATCAGCAGTAAAATTGCCAACTTAGTGAGCTGGAAGAGAGACTGAACAAAATATGAATTTTCTGTGAATAAAATAGTTCTGCACTAGTTTTTCTCTGCTGCAAGCACAAAGGAGATGGAAAGGCAACACCTGGAATGACAGAGCTCCACCCAGTCTCCATGATATATCTTGGCATTCCTACTGAAGTTGTTAAGAAGCCTGGAATGTCAGAATAACTAGGGAGGTGCATGAAAATCAAGATGAGTTTTGTGCTTACAGGTACTGCCACATTCCCACCTGGCTGATACTCATACATCCAATTGTAAAGTTTCTTGTCCCTGCTAGTTTGAGCCACCTTCATGTCTCTTGGCATTTCTTTTAATCAAGGGGACTAGAAATAGGAAAACATTTCTTTAGGGTTTAAATGATGTCAGTAATTGGCAGTAGGAAAAAGGAAACTTAATCTGAGATGATCACAGAGACATTGGTCTTTCCCTTTTATAGTAGACACCCTTAGCCTATTTCTACCTTCTTTACCCAGAGTGTTACATTGTTTATGACTTTGTGTAGGGGCCAGCCATGTTTTTATATGAAAGCATTTTTCAACCAACTTCTAAAGTAAAATGCTAACACTCTCATGTACTTGAGATCTGTATTTCGGTACATCCTACCACATGAGTTTGTTTCAGAGTCTGAGTCCTCTTGTATATGTGGTGAGAAGTTCAAAATTACCCCTTATTTATACAGCCTTTGGCAGTTTGGGCAATGTGTTTTGTCACCTGTTTGCTGTCTTATGAAGAACTGGAAAGTTTATGAAGAAATAGAAAATATGACTTTGAGCCCTTGACATTTTAAAATAAATGTACATATTGTTAGTGACAGATTGCTAAACTTGGCTTTAGACACTTAGCTACGTTTCTTGCCAAAAGTAATCCAGATGTGCATAATTTATCCGGCTGCCATATGTGCACTGACATGTCTTTCTATAATCAACTGTCTGTTCAGTATGGTTACAGTTAAATGTTCTTTTTTATCAACAATCTTTTGAAATAGCACTGACTTGATAACTTACTTTAAATTTAACAACTTCTCAAAAAGTAATGCACATCTAGTTTGGCTTTAAACTCAAGTGACCAGACATGTTGAACGTCTAGAAGAGACATTGACAGTCCAAATTCCCTAGGGCCATATGTCTTTCAAGGGGGAAATCTACAATACCAGCTTCACTGTAATTCCGTTTTGATGAGTTTCTTAGGAGTGTAGAATAGAAGGTATGTGTGCCCAATACAACACTGCTAAAACAACAGCAAACAAGTAAAGTTTCTAACCACATAATTTGGTTTGGAAAGGAAGTAGGAAAAGGAAATCTTGATAAGGATGAAAAAATATGTGGAAACAGGACATTTTATTTCTTTCACTAACTCAGTACCTTCTGTGCCATGGGTGGGCCACATTTGTGACTTTCACATGGGTGATAGCACTGTGCTGATTGCCAAGCATTTTCTTTTTTTTCTTTTTAAGAAAGGCATTTTTATGCAAATGTATGTATCATAGAACACATTACTTGTCTATTGCCATTTTTTCAATTAATAGCTAATGATCTTGGAGAAGTTTTGAGTTCATGATGATGGCATTTTCTTAACGTTTGTCCTATGCCTGAAAAATTGTTACCTTGAAACCATGTCCTCGTTTTTGTACCCGGTGACACTGAGCCACTGTCAAGTCTAGACAGGGTTGTTGCCAACCGTGTGTCCTTGTTTGTGTTTATCCACAGCTGCAATTAAGTTTTTCACACTCTCCCCATCTGTGGAGGCTAGCTGTGCAGTGACCTTGGCCAGTTCAAAATCTGTTCAACCAAGTCCATTGTGGAGAGAGCTGAGGGGACAGATGGTAGAGCTGATGATAAGGAACTGTTTTGTTAGCAATTGTCACTGATAGTAACCAACCTGTCCTGTCCACAGGATGATTTTAAGGCAGATCCTGAAACTTATTATAGCAGGACAAAACCTGGCTCAGTGTTTGTGCAGATGTCCTGACAGCAGTAAGGGTGACGCAGTGGCAGGTTTGGGGGAGTAGATGTGGGGTCTCTCTTCACTATCATTATTATAGCCAATATGTAGCTCTTATTTTCTAATCAGTGACCACGTTCCCAGACACAGTTCATGAGCAGGTTCTGAACGCTAGTGCATCAGAACAGCACAGAGCTTATGGCCATTCCAGGTTTCCCACTTGAATGCTGCAGGATAAGTCTGACTTTGAAAAAGAAAGAAGAATCTGCATTTGAACAAAAAATCTGATATGGACTAAATTGAAACTGTTCTTATCTGTGATTTTGAAATCTATCAAGAATGATGCACAGATCTTTGCAAATTTAAGATATTCAAATGATATCTTCTACAAGATGCCTGTCATTTTTTTCTGATTAAAACCATTAATGTATTGGTATATCTGAAAATATAGTTTTTTTTTTTTTACAGACATACATATAATCATACAATTAGATTTTTAAAGAGGATAATTATTACTGTCATCATTATTACCATCACCACCTGTATTTATATGGCTTTATTTCATAAATTCCAAATTAATAAAAATGCCCTAAATTACTATATTTGTCCAAATATGGGACACAATATTTTTTTTTTTTACTCTCAGTACTTAGGATGACATTTATCTTAAAGAAGTCCCATGATTCTCTAAAAAGTTATGTAATAATGTCGCAATTTGAAAATAACGAGAATAATATTGGCAAAATTCATTAAGCATATCTATTTTGCTAGGTACTGTGTTAATTTCTTTGCATGGCTTTCATTTAATCTACTAATAACCCAGTGAAATGAACACGGTTACTTGCCTTATTCTCAAATGAGGGTAGTTAAATTATTGCCTAAAGTTCGAAAAAAATAGGAAATGGTAGAGCCAAACTAAAATCTTGGGCAGTGAGCTCTAGAACCTGTTTTCCTGATTGCTCTGCTATTTGGTCTCCTGGTGATACTAATATTAACATCATACAGAGATCCTGTCCAAGGTAACACTACAATGAAATGGCATGATCCTCAAAAACATTATGTAAATTTGGTCGTACTTTGGGAAATCAACAGTTAATTCACTGTAGAATCTTTTGTCTACTTTGTTTAGGTTAATATCCCCCTATAACAACTTGCTGCTTATTATATGATTTATCATACTTGGCTTACTTATTTAAGTCTCTCTAGAGGTCTGGGATCCCTTCTACAGGAACCATGTCATAGAATCGTTCATTATTCCAGAAATTTATAAATTGGAGTTTTGCAAACAGAGAAGATAGAGTCATCTAGGATGGCCCAAAATGGCCATGATTGATTTTTTATAAATTCTGGTTGAATTGACTTTCTAGAGAGGTACATACCAAACATCCACATCAGTTTCTTGAGTTGTACTTTCTTTTCCAACTAATGACATTTTACCTTGCTTAGTATCTAAAACTTCTTGGGTTTTGTTTTGTCTTAATTCATGCTCTTCTCCCACAGTCTATCTCCATTCCCACTTTTCTCTGTACTCTGATAAAAATAGAAAGAAGATAGATAGTTTGGAGTGGGATATCCTGGGTTCAAATTCTGACTCTAACACTTTTCAAATATGTGGCTCTATTCAAGTTCTCTCAACCATCATTTCCTGATCCTCCAGCTTTATATTGGAAAGATTAAATCAGAAAAAAGAAGTATCTCTGCCCTTAAGATGCTGATATTTTAGGAGAATAGGTAAATATATAAACAAATAATTGTTACAGCAAGCATTCAGTATTAGAGAGATGGTATGTGTGATGTCAAAAGGAGCGTAAAAGTGGGTGACAAGGTTAAGTGAGCGAATGAATGTGTAAGTGAAACTTAAGAAACAGAGCTGAAATTGATAAGGCTTCTTGTCAGAAGGTTCAGTACAACCTTGGAGAGTTCACGGTGTGTTGTTTATAAATATTCATTCATTCACCTAACATGTACCAAGTACCTACTGTGTGCCAGGTGCCATGCTCTTTATTGGAGATTACAAGGACTATGATTAGTGTTAAAAGGAAAGAAACTGAATTGTTCTTTGTTCTGAATATTAAGTGAGATCCCTCAGTTTTCTCTGATAGGATGATAGAGCACAAGCGTTTGCTAGACATTGATTAGACCTTCCTTATAGCATCTTTAGACCTATTTATGTAGTTACTTCCTGCCGATATTTTATGATAAAATCCCCTTTTGATGTAACTGAATGAAGAGTGTATAAACAGCTTGCAGATGCACTTTCATGCCTGTAAGCATGACAGATTACCTACTTTTGTGAAGTCTTTAATCAGATACTTAGTACAAGTAGTTTAGTTCACAAAATGAGTAGTTTTTGAACAGAATTTATGTAAGTGTAAATTTTATGTTTTTTTGTTTCTTATCACAGTGATGCAGTTACTGAAGAAAATTGTAGAAAAAAATACCTCTTCCCATCTCTTCCTAAAATGCAGTGCAAATAGCAGCATATATTGTCAGTCTCAGCGATAATAACACCCGTGAAGCACTACTTGCTTGGAGGAGTGAGAAAAATATTTTGATGTTTAGCAAATGCTCTCCCAACAGTGAACGGGGTGCCAGTTTCCTGTTAGTTGTTAAATCAGTCATCCCTGTGACAAGTAGTGACTGAGCAAACATGGCCAAGTTTTAATCTATAAGTAATTTACATATACCCTCTTAAGGTGTAGTTTTTAGTGAATCTAAGAAATATTTAGACCTTTATTTAAAGGTCCCTTCTCCATCACCCCAGCACCCACTGCCATGTGCAAAATATCTTTCTTTTGCATTTGATTTCTTAAGTTTGTTTAATCCCATGGTTGTCAGTAAAAATATCTTACAGTTACTATCATTTTAGTGTACATTACATCGAATTTTCTATTTAGTTCAGTGTTTGAATTAGTTTGTCCAAACTTTTGCATTTAGCCAATGTTTTTTGAGTACTTAATACAGTGGTTCCTCCCATTCACTTCACTTTCTAGAGTTTCAGTTACCTTTAGTCAGTTGCAGACCAGAATATTAAATGGAAAAGTCTAGAAAGCAACAGTTTTTAAGTTTTAATTTGCATGCCATTCTGAGTAGTGTGATGAAGTCCTGTGCCATCCTGCTCCATCCCCTGATATATGAATCATTCCTTTGTCCAATGTATCCATGCTGTATACACTATCTACCTGTGAGGTGTGAATCATTCTTTTGTCCAGTGTATCCATGCTGTATATACTATCTGCCTGTTAGTTACTTAGTAACCATCTTGAATAGGAGATACACTGTCACAGTATTGAAGTACTTGCAATTAAGAGAGCCTTCTTTTGCTTAATAATGTCCTTTTTATTGTTTTGCTAATTATTACTCATTTTGTTATTAATCTGATACTATGCCTAATTGTAAATTAAAGTTTATTATAGGAAAAAACATAGCATATGTAGGGTTCATTACTATCCTTGGTTTCACTTATTCACAGCAGGTCTCAGAATTTATATTCCTTATGGGTAAAGGGGCACCACCGTATGTTTCATTAACTTTTTAGTACTCACATAACTTCCATAAGAGAAGTACACATATTATTGTCACATTCCAAATGAGGAAATTAAGGCACAGAGTAGTCAAATCAAATGCCTGAGGTCACACATCCAGTAAGTGGAAGACTTGGGATAAGAATTCAGAAAAACTGCCTGTTTAACTTCATGCTCTCAACAACTACTGCAGTGCTGCCTTTCCCCCAAATCCTCATTTCTCTAAGCACAATTCAATTATTTTTACTTGTCCTGTTTGTTGTAGTATGTGATCAGCCTCAGGACCTGTTATTTCCAGTAGATGGTCTCATCTTCCTCTGGGTTTTCCTTAGGCACAGTGCTATAAGCACTGCACCTCCCCCCCCCCCACACACACACACACTGGAGGGGGAATATTAGAAGATTAGAATATTCATGGCACCTTTCTTCCACTTTCCCTACCCAAGTTCAGGTTGGACAATGGAAACAAATGGGAAAGAATAGCTCTCGGTTGTTACACAGCACCTATGTGTTTTTGTGGGCAAAAGTGCTGGCTCTGACTTTCTGAAGAAAGAAATGTATTATATAAGTCTGACTCATCAAATAGAATGGGCAAGATAAGTAGTGGGAAAACCAAAACCAACTTTTCTATGACCCTCTGTGAAGTTCCGCTTTGTGCCCGAAGAAAAATGTTAAAAATGATGTGGTCAGAGTGGGAATGTTGCAGCCCAAAGACAGTGGAAGAAGAATTTCTAATCTTAAAACTAAGCTTGCTAACATCATAGCCGCTGCTAATGGCCATATAAATATTAATAAAGCTTTAAACACCTCCCAAATTAGTTTTATTTTTAAATCAAAAGTGCAAGACATGGAAGTGGTAATTTGTGTTAGTCCGGCAGACACCAAATTAATTGAGATAAAAACAAGAAGTAACAGGCAAACCCTTTGGGTGAAAAAATAATGAGTTATTCTAACTCATTTAGACAATTTGAAGTGAAACATAATAACGAGAAATGAGTTCACATTATCAAATTTGGAGTTTGTCATACATATCAATGCTCCTCCACAGTGGAGTTAGAGTAGGAAAAGCAATTAAATTCAGGGTCTGTGCCCTCTTTGTTCCCCATAGTACGATGTGGGAAAGTCACTTCTCATCTGAAGCTTTGATTGGATGTCTGCTCTTACTGTATCTGATGTGCTGCTTAATGGCAGAATGAAGATGGGTATGGTGAGCACTGGAAGCATAGGGACAAACAAGTTCATTGACGTCCCCAGATCTATTATGTGTTTCTCAACAGTCTGGCAGCACAGCAAAAACCAGCTGCAGACTTCTCATATTTCCTAGGAAATGTCTGTGGAGCCACAGCCCCACTGACTTGTCTCTGGCCCATAGTCCTTCCAGGCATAAGTCAGTTGCACTCATTTGACATTCTGCATCCTCATGATTCCCTACCTGGGACAGGATTTGTTAGCAGTTCTTTAGTTTTCAGTTTAGGTTTTTTTTCCCCCGCTAACATCCCATTCCTGATGTATGAAGAGTTCCTTTTTGAAGTTACATGAAATGATTGTGCTATGAAAGGATTACTGTGAGTGCTAAGGAAATTAGATATTTTAAACATCTTTAAAAAAGAAAACAAAACAACTTCAGAGGAACTACTACTCAAAACTGCAATTCTACAAGTCCTAGATTTCTCTACCTTTAGCCTCTGCTAAAACTCATACCTTTCCATAACCATTTTGTTCCTTCCTGGTGTTTCTTTTCATGGACTTCCTGTTAAGGAACCTGTTTTATGATTTAATATTCCCATTTTTCATTCTTGGGTCAGCTTCTGTTCTCTGTTAACCTCCCCTATTAACTCTTTACCTTCTAGCTAGATATTCTTGTGGTATAGAACCGGAATGAGGTTATTTGTTTTTAGAAATTTTATAGTCAACATTAGCAGGGGTCCAAAATATGTGAGCATGGCCAGTGTTCCATTCTTAAATTGAAATCTCAGCTTGGAAAGCAACTTTTTAACTGTTTGCATTACTTGGTCAGAAGTAGAATATGAAGTACAAGCATTATTCACAATGAAGCTTTTTCTCACACATCAACTTAGAAGGATCCAGATATTGGTCCTTTAAAAATTTATACAGTGTGATAACTCGCAGAAGTAGGTGGTACATTTTCGTCAAGCAAAGTCTTTCTTTGAATCATCCTGCTTTCAGCCACCACATCTGTAGAAATAGTAATTACTGAACTTTAGTGTATCTTTTCAGACCTTTTTGTATTCTTCACATTAAATATACATATTTAGTTTCCTGTCTCTGTGTTTTTACATAAATGCTATAATACTAGTGCATCATTGTCTTCTAGCCAAGTTTAGTGAAAGAACAGGTTCATGCCATTACCTAAGTACAGCTGGTTAAGATGTCATTTGAAATTTGAAAATTGAAGTTCACGCACTATGCTGAATGCAAAATTTGAAAAAGACTTGAGGACCTACAGGATTCTCAGGTGGGAATATAGAATGTTTTTTTTTAAACAATGGCATAGTTCTGTTAATACCTGCTTCATCACCTTTAAATGTGTCACCAATCTCAATGGATTTCATATTTAAAGAAAACTCTGTTGATGGACTTTTAAATGCTTCAGAAAGAACATTTGTTTTCTTTAGGATCTACTCCAAGTATATCAAACAGAAAATATTGAAAAGTTTAAAGACTAGCTACTTTGGAGGAAGAGCAAGATGAATAATAACTTAAATTTTGTAAACATCTTTTATTCCTAAAGATCCTACATTATTTTTATCCACTGATATTTATAAGATGCTGTTCCTACTTCAGGCTGACTATAAATCACTTCTGAAATTCGATCTCCCTTTAAAGATAGCTTTTATTGTCTTTTTTGGTCCATTTGTACATTTCTTCTTTCTTAAACTTCTTTCTGCCAGCTCATTAGCATGCATTGTTGAGTGGGTGTGGGTATGCGTGTTCATATGTGTATGTTTGTGCATGTGGGGGTGTGTTCATTACCATTATCATCATTGTAGAAAACCTCTTTACTATATAAGCTATTTCTTACTTGTTATCAAAACTGTCCTGCCACTTAGGAATTTATGGTCCCTTATATACTCAAGAGGAAATTAATGTTTAGGAAATTTAGTAAATAAATCCAAGGATATCCAACTAGTAAGAGCCAGAGCCAGGATTCAAAATACAGTGGGCCTTCCTATATGATGCAAAACCTTTCCATTACATTATACTCCCTCCTCAAGAAGCCAGATGGCTTCTGGCATCTCACCTAACCTCATGAGTATCAGTTTCTTTATTTGTAAAATGAGAGTTTTAATTTGGTGAACATAGATAATGATAATGTACTGTATATTTCAAAAGAGCTAGAAGGAAGGATTTGGAATGTTTTCACCACAACAAAGTGATGAACGCTTGAGGAGATAGACATGATTTACCCTGATTGGAGAATTATACAATCTCTATATTATTGAAACATCCCTTGGTACTCCATAAATCTGTGTACATATTATGTATCAAAGAAATGAGGAATTTGTATCTAAACCTTCTTTAAGGGTTCTACCCCTTTCCCTACCCTTCTGTATATATCTTTTATTATTGGTAATAATAATGACTATCACAAATTAAAATTTTACAAACATAACATTAAATTCAATAACCATATAAGTGTCGTATGGTTAAGCAGCTTGTCCAAGACTACCCCACCCGATTATCAAAAGCAGAACTTATACCTGAATTCAGACTTGGAACCATGATAACACTACATTAGTTATATCACACTGTTACATAGTACTTTTATGTAAAAAGTGTCAACTTGACAAATGTGAAAAGAACTTGCTGACTCCCTAATTCAACACTTGAGTAAATGGTGAGGTTCTTCTGACTACCACAAACCTGATAATGATCAAAGTGTAGTCCCTGCTCCTAGGGAGCCCACAGTTCACTAGTGGGTGAAGGGGCAGTACTATGGATAATTAATTACAAGTGTGAAGAGTATAATAATGCTTGAACTCCCTAGGAATTAGGGAAGTAATCTCTGGTCTGGGCATTGAGGGGTGAATAGAAATTTGACAGGAAGAGAACAGGAAAAAGTCATTAATGGTAGAAGGAACTGGACACGCCAAGGCAAGTAAGCATGCCTATACAGTGGAATATTGACAGCAGAAAAGAATGAAGGGCTGGCATGTGCTACAACATGGACAAAGAACCTTGGACACATTATGCTAAGTGGAAGAAGCCATTTATCATGTAAAGCCACATTTCACATGAAATCATTTCTATGAGATGTCCTGGATAGGAAAATCCATAGAGACACAAAGTGAATTGGTTATTGCCAAGGGCTAGGGAGGGTGTGATAAAAAGATTCTAAAATTGATTGTAACTCTGAGAACATGCTAAAAGTCATTGAACTATATACTTTAAGTGGGTAAATTTTTTAAAAAGGCAAGTGAGTATCCAAGATTGTGGACCATTTAGGTTAATGATGAGAAGTTTGGCAAGGCTGGAATGTTTATAAGATTATTACTCTTATAACGTTAATATGATTATTAAGAAGGGAGATCCGATGAGATAGCCTCTGGCCATTTGGCAAAGGGCCTTCTGCACCAGATTAAAACTTTTGTCTTCTCATCTAGTATTCTAGCTCTGAAGTTCATCCATATTGTTGAATGCCATTCATATTTTTATGTAATATTTATATAAATGGACTGCAATTTACTTATTCATTTATCTTACAGATTTAAAAAAAAAAAAAAAACCACAAATATTCCAGTGGGGCAAGTCTTAGAAGACATTTAAGTCACAGTCCCATTTTTATAAAGCTCACAAATAAGCAAAGTCTTTCATGTTAGGTATGATACAACCTATTAAGACAAGGAAAGATAGTAAGCGTGAGCCTCAGGATAGTGATTTCTCTAGAGGACTGGGGGAGGTAGGGAGGGAGGGAGAAGGGATCAGGAAGGAGCACAGAGGAGGGGCAATTTACAGACATGCTGTAGTTCTTGATTGGATGGTTGGTTCATGGATATTTGTTATTTAAATAAAGATTTTATTTTAGATTGGTTGGTTCATGGATATTTGTTATTTAAATAAAGATTTTATTTTAGATATAAAGAATTATTGCAAATATAATAGAGTGATCTATATATACCGTACCCTGCTTCCACTGTTATTCAAAGGGGTGCATTTGTTATAACGTTTTACCAATATTAATACATTTATTATTAATGAAAGACCATTCTGTATTCAGATTTCCTTAGTTTTTACCTAATGCCTTTTTTGTTCCAGAATCCCATCCAAAATACTCCAGTATGTTTAGTTTTCATGTCTCCTTAGGCTCCGCTCAATTTTCTCACTCTTTCCTTATTTTTGATGACCTTGACAGTTTTAAGGGATGGCAGTCAGGTATTTTATAGACTGTCCCTTGGCTTGGGATTTCTCTGAAGTTTTTTCTCATGATTAGACCTAAAGGAAGTTTCCAGAAGTCTAGAGCATCACCACATCATGTCAAGGGTATGAACTATGCGCGTACATTAGCATGGGTGATGTTCCCTCTGAGTGCCAGGCTGAGGTAGTGTTATACTTGGCTTTAGAGTTGCTCTTCTGTTCTCCTGTTTGTACAGTGCTCTGTGGGAGGTAATCAGTATTCACAGCCATACTTACAGAGTAGGGAGTTATGTTCTGCCTCCTTCAAGGCAAAGTATGGAAATGATACGAAACTAGCTGGGATTCTTTTGCATGGTAGATTTGTCTCTTTATCTCTACTTGCTTGTTTATTCAAGTATTTACTTATATCAGTAGAGAATCATAGATATTGGTTTTCTACTTCAGATTGTAATCCAGTACTACTTTATTTTGTTTTTCAATTGTTTCAGTTCTGGCCATGGAAAGGTCTTTTAGTTGTGTCCTGGGTCATTTTAACATACTCTCAGCATTGTGGGGTTTGAGGGTTTTATATTTTGCAATTTTTGCCACTTCCTGATACTCTGGCACCACACGATGTACCACATTCACCTTGTGAATCTCCTGTCCCAATCTTAGATTCAGCCATTTTTCCAAAAATCAAAGCAAAACAAACGTGGTTCTTTACACTGGACAGTGAATTAGCAACCTAGATCTGGGGGCTCAATATGTTCATTGCTGCTGGGGTACTGTTATTTCTAGGCCCTCTCCTCTGACAGAGCAAGAAATATGTATGTGTCTGTAATCCATGTATATATGCGTATCTATAAATATTTTTATATGCAATCCTCTGTATTTATATTAAGCTAAATTTGAGTTCATACTGATGTCTTTAGCTCTAATTCATTCCCATATGGCCCATCCTAGCCTTTTACCCTGGCTTGTCTGTAACCGCTCACTCCAGCAATAGAAACCTGGCTCAGTCCATCCACCATCCCTTTATGAATTGTCCATTTTCAGCATGCGTACATGATGGTTTCAAAATTGCTAATGCACACCCCTGTGGGAAACAGTTCTCATGCATAGTTCCCTTTGACTTTAGGCTTATACACTCTACTTTTCCAGAGTTATTAGGTCAGCAGCTGATGCCCCAGTACCCTTTAATAGGCTATTTTATATATTTGCAATGCATTTAGAGTCTTTTGTCACTTTCTGCTTTCCATCTTAGGAGCTTCCAACCTTTTAGTTGAAATTTTAGAATTTCCATATATTATGATTTAGTCTTTGGGCTGTAAAGTTCTCTAGGGGTTTTAACAAGAGTTTAATGTCTTATATCCATCTTTATAATATCATACAAAATAGATTCACCTCCATAAAAAATTTCCCATGTTTTACTTATACAACTTTCCCATTCTGCATCCCTGGAAACTGCTGATCTTTATTGCCTCTGTATATTTGCCTTTTGCAGAATGTCATATAGTTGGAATTATTTAGTATGTAACTTTCAGACTGGTTTCTTTTACTTAGCAGTAAACATTTAAGACACATCCATGTTTTTTCATGATTTTATACCTGGTTTGTTTTTATTGCTTAGTACTATTATAATAGTTACACCACAGTTTGATCAGTTCTTCTGTTTAAACACATCTTGGTTTCTTCTAGTTTGGTTTATTTTTTATGATTATGCATAAAGTTGCTATGAGCATTTGCATATAGGCTTTTGTGTCAACATAAGTTTTCAAATCAGTTGAGTTAGATACCTAGTAGCAGGACTGCTGTGTCATATGTTAAGGCTCTCTTTAGTTTTGTGAGAAACTGTCAAACTACCTTCCAAAATGGTTGGACTATTTTGTATTCCCACTTTTTGTTCAAGAGAAATCCTGTTGCTTGGCATCTTTTCCAGGAGTTGGTATTGCTAGTGTTTTTAATTTTAACTATTTTAATAAGTGTGTCAAATCTAGTGTCAATCTAGTGTCAAATGACGTTGAACATCACGTATTATACTTGTTGCCTGTTTGTTGAGAGGTGTGTTTAGATCTTTGCCTTTCTTTAAAAGTTGAGTTGCTCACTGTTTATTTTTAGGCTCTATAATTTATATATGTTACATGTATTCTTTTGTATACATCAAGTACTGTGTTAAAATGTTAAAGGATCAGGAAGAAAACTTGGAGCTTCATGTTGTAGGTGTGAAAGTTGATTAAGAATTCAGACTTAACTTCAAATTCCAGCTTTGCTATTTAGTAGTCTTGTGACTTTAAGAAAGTTATATAATCTCTTTGGACCTGTTTCTTCATACTTAAAAGTGAGAATACTACCTACCTCACTGCCCGCCCTCCCTGGAATTTAATGTAAACAATGGAGTTAACTAGATATCAGGCATATGCTAGAGACTTTACCACTGTACCATACAGGACATGCTCAATAAATGATGGTTTCGCATGCCCCTAAAGATGGAGACTTTACTCATTCATTAAATATTTGTTAAAAACCTATTCTGTGCCAGGACCTAGATATGTCCATAAATCTCTTTGTAGTGGGATTTATAGAAGTCATGTAAATGGAATTCATTCAGACATTATATTCATAATTTAGAGGGTTATTATGTGGGAAGAAACCAGAGAAAATGATTAATTTATACATAATAGTGGGATTTGTTGTTACATTCTCATCCATGCACACAACATAACAATATAATTTGGTCAGTTGATTACAGCTCTTTGAAAAGTTCAGGCAAGATGATAAAGACCTACAAGATAGAATTGGGAGCTAGGCACGATGGTGTATGCCTTTAATCCCAGTAGCTAGGAGGTTTGAGGCCAGCCTCAGCAACTTAGTGAGACCCTGCCTTGAAATTTAAAAAATAAAATAAAAAGGACTAGATGTATGGCTCGATGATACAGCACTCCTGGGTTCAATCCCCACCACGAAGAAACAAAAAGGGTAGAATTGGGAATGGAGAGCATGGAACCCTGAAGAGATGTTTCAGAGGTAGAATCTAATAGACATGGAGGTTACTAGGTGACTATGGGTAAGATAGACGGTGGTATTAAAAATGACTGACTTTTTCCTGATTGAGAGATTGCAGAATATTGATTTATAAAGGATCACGGGCATTTAGAATGTTTTGATAACCAACACAGTTTAAACCATACATGCATGATATCCCTAGCCACATTATCTTTCTCAAAACTCTTTAATTCAAAAGTACTGATTCCCCAGAAGAAGCATCTGAAGAGAAAACCAGACATTTTTTGAGTCAAATGGGAAACCTTCAAAATTAACTGCCTATGTTCATCAGTCACCAAGATTTTTCTGTTTGGGTTCTAATAATTGTATTGTTAAGCATTTTAAGAGATGTATTCTCACTGGTCTAATAAAGTTGGAGAATAAGTTTTTTGCTCAATGGTGTGATTGGCTCAGCAGCAAAAAGAACTGCACAATTTCATCTCCAATTCTAAGCTAAACAGAGCTGAGAGATAATTCCCCTGTGTATTTATAAGTAAGAGTTAAATCCCTCCCAGTGTAATGTAGCACCAGATCGAAGTAAACAGACTATGATTTCAGTGCTAGACACAGCCTTAAGGCAGAAGAAATTACACTGTCATAGAGGATATGTAGCTGCTGCTATTTTGGTGCTTGAGTTCTTTGTTGTCACATAGTTGAAGGCAGTCCAGATGAGGAAGAGTGTTAACCTGCACATGGCTTGGGGGAGGTAGGGGAAGAGAAAAGGGAGCCCAGCGCCATCTAAACATACCAGTGAGGGTCTGCTCCAGGAAACTACAGCTTCAACTTATCTATTCATTCTTACTGGAAGCAAGATCAGAAGAGCAAATGCAGGCTAAGACTGAAAATCTGTTTCATCAAATGATTTATCTGCTATTGATTAATATAATTGAATTTGCTTCTCATTACTTATAAAATGAGTTTAGGAAAAACTGGAATAAATACTTTTTAAAATATCTCCAATGCAATGAGTATATTTTTGAAATGTTTCTTTATGTGTGTATATATATGAAGAAACATTTGCTTCCGTATGTCAGTCTTTAGATATACATGTAGATGTACCGTCTCCTTTAAAATCAATGAACTAAGTCAGAACAGACTAAACATATAAGTTTTACCACCCAAAATGTAAAGTTGAAAAGATTAGACGAATATAAGAAGGATTTTGTAGCTTCACCAATGTGTGGATTTTGCTAGTTGGCTAAGGATGTCTATCTAGTCCAGTTCTGCATTTTGAAACGGGAGAAATGTAGCTTTAGGGACCCACTGGATTCACTGTAAGACTGCCTCAAGCTAAAATGCCAGTGGTCACCTTTCCTCCATCAGGACCGAGTGGTGGGACCTCAGTGATGTTTTGGGTCTCTTGCAGTTAGTATCAGTTCAGGGTCAGTGTCTAGTAACCCTCAAAAGGTCTATTTCCTTTGCCCTGCTGCACAGTTACCCTGGTAATAGGTTGATAGTCCCTTCAGGAAAGCCTAGGAAAGAAAGAATAGAAATATGATGAAATGTAGAAATTTAATGAAAGGTAACTGAGCGTGAAAGTAGAATATCATAAGAGCAGGTGGGAGACAAAACTGAAATCATCTTTCCCAAAGTAATTACCAAAAGGACATATGAACTAGTGAAGAAAGATGTAGGGAAAAAATTGGAAATCATCTTAGCATTAGAATGATAAGTAATGCTTATATAATTTTAACATACCTATAATTAAAAAGGCAAACTTCATTATGTAGCCATGAATTAATTCAGGATAACATAATTCAATGCATGATCCATGCCATTTCTATGGTTTTAAGTCATAGAGCAATTTACTCTGTTGTGGTGATTTGGTTTGCTTTCTCTGTTTACCAGTTGTAGTGAATAACATTTACCTTTTCAGCATCTCTTTTTTAGTATTGTCTGAGAAGAGTATCCCATATACTTTTGGTATGCTAAGCTCTTACGAATTTTTTTTAATCATTTTGCCGTATTACCAATTCATAGTACTCTATCTCATGGCCACAGAGATAGCTAATGAGAGTCCTGAGATTCCTAACAAAGATATTAGAAGGGAGTCCTTTCTTTATCTGGGCTGGCCAAGCTGGTGGCTCCTTTCTCTTACCCCTACATTCACTGTGGTGGACAAAGGAACTAAACATGACAGTAGGAGAGAATGAGACCAACACAGAGAGAGCAGCATGGCTGAGGTATTGATTAATTGATTTTGAGATACTGGTCTCAGTCCAGCTGCACTGGTCTCTCACAGTTACGTGACATAATCAATCTCTCCTATGTTTCTGAACCTAATGGAACTATTGACCGGTTCTGTTTCCACGAAGTCCCCTGATACCAGCTGTTTAGATCATACAGCCTAGATCATTACATTTTTCATATTATTCCCTGTTCAGGAAATCCCCATGTGCCCATTGGCAAGAACATTAGGCCAGAGTGTCTGGTTGAATTTTTAGCTCCTTCACTACTGAGCAAGTCTCTTTACCTCACTGAGCCTCTTGATCCAAAGACCTAGTTCTGTGGATTACTGAGAAACTAAAATGTGGCAATATCACTGTAAGGAGCTTGATGCAGAACAGAGGCACAGTGAGCACTCAGCGAGAAGGTTCACACTCCTGGACATGGCTGCCTGGGCCTTGCAGGACTTGGCCCCAGCCTGCCGCACCTTCCCAACCATCTGCTCCTCTCTGAACAACTCATTTTCATTCTCTTGCATGGCTTGCTTCCTGCCCTTCAACTTCCCATTTGAATTTACCCATTTCTCTAAAAATCAGTAAAGCCAATCCCATGTTTTATTTTTTTACTGTTTCGACATCATTTCCTCCTCCAAACCCTTGGAACACTAATTGCCTCTGTTAATAATCTGGCAATTAATCATGTAATGTCTGGGTCTTTAAGCAATTGTATGTTTCCCTTGGTTTTGATTTTTTAAACACTTTAATTCTACTTTTATTCTAGTCATTTGCTATTTATGAACTACTTTCTGTCTTCCTTCATGGTACTTTACTATATAGTAGTTGCTCAATAAGAATATTTAATTTAGTCATTCTGTTCTTTTTGGTTCTGTGCATTCTCAATTCCCCCATGAAAACACTGAACTATGTAAAATATTAGATATTTTGAACTACTTTTTTTTAGTTAACAGATGTACCCTCATTCTAATAAGCACCATTGCAAGGAGGAAAGGTATTGGTCCTGGGTAATGCAGAAAATATCAGTTGAGAAGGCCAGGAAGAGAAAATTCCTAGAAATTGGAAGTGACTATACTTTTATTCAGCTTTTAGTGTTTCCTCAAAGTGAGTTAATTCTTTGTGTCTTCATGAAGAACTATACAAAGAAATGGTGACTAGAATCCATTGCCTCCTATTGACTGACAGGCAGATGCTAAAAAGTTTCTGATTGTAAACCTTGGCAAGCTCTGCTTGGCTCCTGTGCTACTTCTGTGACATAAACACTAAACAACCTGCTGGTTGTGATGGTGCATGCCTTGTAAATCCTATGGTCTTGGGAGGCTGAGGCAGGAGGATACAAGTTCAAGGCTAGCCTTGGCAATTTAGGGGAGATTCTCAGCAACTTAAAAAAAAACCCTGTGTCAAAATCAAAACTTAAAAAGGACTGGGGCTCTAACTCAGTGTTAAAATGCCACTGTGTTCGATCCCCAACACGAAAACAAAAAAACCTATAGACAATCCAGAAGAAATAGCCAAGTTAAGTGTGTTTATTTCTGAGTGGTTTTCTGACTTATTTATTAATATATAAATTATTGCCTTCTTGCCAGAGATCTTTGACACGTAACAAAATGTCATCATACATATTTTAAGCAATCTGTATCTGATACAACCTATAGGACATAGAACTATCTTTAGAAGAATTTTAGAGCTTATTTTGACCAATTTAGATAAAGGTAATGAAGATGATATGGTTCCTAGCCCCAGTGTTCTTCCAGTCTAGCTTTTCAAGTGATCAGATTTGTTAAGCAACTATGGTTACAACTAATGGTGATCCACTTGCTACAGATATGTTTCGTGTTTTATGTCCGGGGACCATTTTATAATGCTGGAGTTGGGGTAGGCATACCTTAGTAAGCATAGGCAAGGTATGGTAAACCAGGCCTTGACATTTTCCTAGCAATTGTGTTTCCAGGAACATGATGTAACTTGTGATACAGCCAGATCCTTGAGCTGACAAGTAGTGGTATAAATGGGTTTACTGCAATTGTTCTGAATTGAAGAAACTTCTAAAATGTGTTCTTAGTCTGAAATTTGGCTTACTGAAAAGTTGGCCAGAGAGGTGCATTTTAAAACAAACAAAACTAAAAAGGAAATCTTAAATCCAAAACTGCCTGAAGTTTGTTAAAACTAGTTGAAGATTAAATTATGTCAATTCAAAGGAGTAGGAATTTGAAATTGTTAAATGTTTTAATGTGATATCAATTAATGTCTGTGAAGATTTTTAAAATTTAATGGTGATTTTACAAGTAAGATGTAGACTAACATTTTAAAAGCATAACAATATGGTTATTTGAAATAGCCCAAGAAAATGATCTAAGTGGAAAACCTCCTTGTCTATGCACATTATAATGTCTAAGATCAGATAGGGATATGATATTCTTATCTTTAAAAATTGCATCATTACCTTTTTTTAAAATTGAAAATGTGCCTTGTTTTAAATGATAAGCTGTTTCCTAAATACAGAATCAAAGCAGCATGGAACTGGAGATTGTATGTTATCAGTCTGTCCAAGTCATAAATTTCCATACGTTAAAGGCACATCTTATGTGCTTTATAAATTCCATGAACAAATTAATGAGCAAAATGAATAAATAAATGAGTTGCCCAGTAGTCAAATGCAATAGAAGTAACAATATTGAATTTACTGTTATTAAAAGACTAAATTATTTTAGTATTTCTAAGTTTCACAGTCATTATTTATAAAGGGAAAATGTTAGGCCCACCTTATTTGTGGTATTGTATTAAATGAAATAATAAATGCAGTCTGCCTTCCAATACCCAGTGCATGGTATACCCTAGGAAGAAAATAGAACCTACTTGCAAGAACTAGAAAAAGACAGCTGGAGAGGCCAGTCTAATTGGCAAACTCTTTATTTCCATGACTTCTCTTATCATGGCTGTGGAGATCACTCACTAAAGGAGATTTCCATCCTCCTCTCTCCTTGATGACAAACTCATCCAAGATCCCTTTCTATCAGTTTCATTTTCCATAGTTTGTTACCTGTGGTCAACTGTGGTTCAAAACTATTAATGTCTGTCTTACCTCTTCCATGAAAGAAACCACATTCACATAACACTTTATTACAGTCTCTTGTTATAATTGTTCTATTTTACTTTTGTTGTCGGTCTTTTATCGTGCCTAATTTATAACTTAAACTTTATCATAGGTATGTATGTACAATAAAAAAGTACATGTAGTTTGGTATTACCCATAGTTTTAGGCATCCACTTGGGTCTTTGGATGCAGAAGAGGGAAAACTACTGTATTTCCACTTGAAGGGATATGAAAAAATGTTGCTCACAAATATAAGGACAGTATTGCCATTACTATTACTATTACAAATTCTCTTTTTTATTTTATTTTTTTTATTTTTTGGTCTTGACCAGTCCTAGAATGTCAGAGATTACAGGTTGAAAATCAGTGACCACCACTTAAACCTTTCACTGAGAGTCTACTATTGTCCCAAATACTGTGCTAAGTGTGGGAAATAAATAGGACATACTCCTGTCACTGGGGAGTTAGTGGTAGATAAGAAGCACAATGTTGCCCAATGTTAACTATTTTAGAAGGGGTTAAGTGCCAAAAGAGGAGTGTGTATAGAATGGAGCTGAGAAAGAGCAATTAATTCAGCCTGGGGAGGTGAATAAGTCTTCAGAAAGAAGGTTGCATTTTTTTAAAGTCCCAAAAGATGAAAATGTCCCCTGGAGGGGACATGGATAGTGTCTAATGACTCCAGGGATGCACGGAAGTTCACTGTAAGTAGTGCTGTTAGATGCACCATTGATGCTCTTGTGTATGTGAAACAAGGAGTTTTAAAATTAAACTTAAAAAAATGAAACCCTATATGGAATTCCACCTGGAAAAAAAGATAAAAGCAAGCTGCCCTTTTGAATCAGGGAGGAGGGCTGGAATCACAGCTGCCTGCTAGGTTATCCAGCTGTGGGGTCACCCAGGGCACTATTGGGGTATTTGGAAAAGAGTGGAGGAGACCATGTAGATTTAGCAGTGGGAACCAGAATATGTCACTATAAACAGATTGGGCTTTGTCCTGGGAGGACTTAGAAGTCAGCACACATTTTTAAGCAAGATAATAACATCAACTTGGTTAGAAAGAGAGCCCTAGGCATTCTGTGAGTTGAACTACATTCCTGTCAATCAGGTATTCCAAGGGTTTGGTTTAAAAAAAAAAAAAAAAAAAAAGAAAGAAAGAAAAGGGAACCAATTGCATAGATCTAAGTTCTGATTTTGGCTCCTCTGCCAAACTCCCACTGTTAGTTTCAGAATCTTACACTTAAAAGAGATTGATATGGCTTGACTGTATCCCCCCAGAAAATTCAAGTGCTTAAAATTTAATCTCCAGATTTATCTATTAATGGCGAATGGAAGTAGGGCCTTTGGGAGGTATTTAGGATGGCCCCCATGATGACGACATTAGTGGTTTTAGAAGAAGAGGAGACCCAAGCTGGTACCTTGCTGTCTCACCATGCAATGCCCACCCTCCACCATCTTATGATGCAGTGTGAGATCCTTACCAGATGTGAGAACCATGCTCTTGGATTCCCTTAACCTCCAGAACTGTGAGAAATAAATTTCTTTATAAATTTCCCAGTCACAGGTATTCTGTTGTAGCAACACAAAACTGACTATGATGGAAACCTTCCATGTGTAGTCACTCAACTACCTTCCCAACTTAGGTGTCCCTTTTACAAGATAACTGACAGATGTTTACACTATTACATAATCTAAAACACTTGCATGATATAAAGCATAAAATATATTAGGAAGAATTCCACTGTTTTTTGGTAGCCCTGATTGCATTTAGAAACAGAAAAACAAAACAAAAAACCTCTTCTCTTTAATTTCCAACTCAAACAAATTATCTTTGGGGGATATTTTACCAAATAATTCTCTGGCTTTTAATCCACAGCCCTCAAGTCCTTGCTCTGACTTTTCTTTTCTTAATAAATCATTTAGAGTTCCTTGTAGATTCAGAGTTCATGGGACATGAATTTCAGATTCCTTGCTTTCCTGGTGACATTTTATGGGTGCTCTTTATCCCAACTATGAACTGTTAAAATATACTATCCGGAGCTGAAATCAGTTTTTCCGCGATGGCGTGAGCAGTGTGCACTCTCCAGTGAATGGGGCTGATGCGTCTCTTGATAGGGAAGTCCTATTTCTCAAAGAATCATATGATTGCAATAATATTTTAATAGCCAGGTCATACTGGTGGTTCATATAGGGCCTATAGTCAGCTCAGCCTATGTAGCCCTGAGCAAGTCAATTAACCCATTCTGTCCTCAGTCCCTTCAGTGTGACAATAAGGGTCACACCTGTCTCCTGTTCATGGTAATTATGAATAATATGATGTTAAATTAAATTTATAGGCAATGTTGTACTTGAAATTCAAGGTGACCTGGTTGTTGCACAGATGGAGTTTTAAGAAAGACAAAAGAATCATTGACAAGAAAGTGATCTGTATCAAGAGCATATTAAATGACTTTTGGAAATAAAGATATGTTGCCTAGGATTTTGCATTCTTTGACCCTTACTACTTCTGTTTTAGCTATAAAAAAATGTAGCCTGCCTACTCTATAAATAGATTTTCAGTTTATTTTGCCAGATAATACACAATTTGATGAGAACAAAGATGGTTTTCCTGAGAGGCTAAGTTAATTGGTTTATATATTGTTGTCTTGTATGTGTCTCAGTTTTTCCCTTGGCCTCCAAGCCTTTGAGGCACATGTTACTTTCTCCAGCAGAGTATTCTCTTGGCTAACTTCAGCCAAGGAGTGACTGGTCTGCTCTGTACTCACTGGCAGTTGCATTGCAGTAATCAGAATAAAATAAGGTCTTAAGAAGAATCTGGCTTGGATAATAGGAGTAACAAAGTAAAAACAAACAGATCCTTACTGTCAGCTTTCTGCACGCTGAGAGCTGAATCTTCATTAAAAGTCACTTCCAGTGCTTATTATTAAAATTGTTAGAGAGCAGTTTCCCTGTGTGAAGACCCTCCCCCTTTTATCCATCACAGCCAAAGTATCTTTTAGAAGATGCTTTAGATCCTTTAAAGGTATTCTAAAACAGTTACTGAACTTCATTCTAACTCTGAAACTTTGTTGAAACTGGTGGCAAAATGCTTCTGGCTCTAAGGATTTAAAAACGCTGCAGATTCAGTCAGCAGCTCTGCTTGATCAGTCTTACTCTTTCTCTTGCCTTGTTCATACTTCATGTGAGCTATGGACACAGACTTGAAGTTGTTGGCTGCTGTTGTTTCATCACAAAACTAAAATACAGTTTTTTAACAAAATTTGTAGGCACTTTCTCTGAAAATTATACTTTTTCTAAGGTCCTGTTTTTTGCTCCTATGTTGTTAGTCCTGATATTTGTATAATAATTCACCTGTTTAAGTATAAATGCTCTTTTGTTAAGAGAGGGACAAAGTGTATTACTGATATGCCCTTGGCCACTTTTTCAAAATAAATTAGTGTCTGCATAATGCCATTAGTCAGGAAGAATGTGCCAGTGATACCAATCAAGCTAAAATAAGATTTTAATGCATGATGATATTTAAATCATATCAAAACAAAAACTAGAATTTCACCAGAGTTATTTTGTGAATCACAGGAAAATAGACACAGAGATCTAAAGCTGATGTTTGTCAAATGAATTAAATAAGCATCTCTAATCTATACTTCTTGTTTGAAAATTGAATACATTGTTATTGCTGTTGTTGACTGCTGTTGTTACCACATTATGTTATAATTTTGCATATCCATGGTTTACACTGCTGTGTAGTTTCTTCTTCACTAGACAGTAGACTTGTGAATATTGAAATGCAAAAGTTAGAAAGTAAATATATTTTTCAATGGGCTGGGGCTGTAGCTCATTGGTAGAGCACTTGCCTTGCACATGTGACACACCGGGTTCAAGCCTCAGCACCACATTAAAAAAATAAATTAATAAACAAAGATATTGTGTGTCCATCTACAACTAAAATTTTTTAAAAAAAGAAAGTAAATATATTTTTCAAAATAAATTTACCACCATCCTAACTGTATGTAGTAATTTATTTGCCTTTTGAAGAATTTTTAAGTTCTCCTCAAGTGATGCTGTTCTTCTCTTTTTTTTTAGTGACATCATTTCATATTATATTCAGTAGAAACCTCAAATCCAAGATATTACTGAATGATGGAACTGTGCAGGAGAATGAATATTATATTCTTTTTTACTATGGCTTTTATTTCATTTCCTCTTCTCGGTCTTCATTTTTATCTACTAATCTTTCAGGTCTCTCTTCTCTGTTCAAAAGCGGGAACTTGTAAAGACCAGACTGCCTTACTATCCCTGCCACATATCACAAGATACAATACCTGTTGGATGTGTTTGGGTAGGGGGATGCCTGGGTGTGTGGTAGAATCATTATGTGAGCAGATGGGTAGATAGATGTGTGGATGGAAAGCTAGACATGTGGCACCTCTTCCCTGTCACTTGGAATCCCTGAGACCTACTGATTGGACTCCTGTAATCTCTGGGAACCTTAGGACTTCACCTTGGTCATAGAAAAGCTTATTGCATCTTACAGTATGCTTTGAAATTACAGTAATGTTAGAGTTTTATTTTAAAAGATATTGAAATGGAGGCTGGGGTTGTAGCTCAGTGAGTGGTAGATCCCTTGCCTAGCACACATGAGGCACTGGATTTGATCCTCAGCACCACATAAACATAAATAAAATAAAGGTATTGTGTCTATCTACAACTAAAAAAAAATAGATATTGAAATGGAAAAGAAATTATTAAAGGCAGAGATCAGCCCTGTTGATTATGCATCAATATAAGGAAAGTCTTTGATTTTTCCCAGATGCATTTATTCTTTGGAAATGATGATTTCTTCAAAATCTAATGTCTTGGTATCAGATTGTGTTTCATTGTACATCTGTGCATGTGATTTACATGATTCTATTTTATAAATAAGACTGTTCTTAAGCCAAAATGATATTTATAAATATTGGTTTTTCCCTTAAATCTGTCATGTAAATTCATAGAGTGAAGTGGGGGAGTCTTGTCTATAAAAATTCAATTTTCATTTACCCTTATGTTTAATAATACAGTTGCCCATCATGCACTTCACTTTTTTCAGTCACTTGTGAAGGTTTGCATTACCGTTTTGATAGATTCTTGGTGGAAGTTTTATTTTCAAAATACTTCTGTTAGGGACTATAAATATGTTTTTACAGTTTATCATTACAATGAAGTAAATTTTAAGTTCTTCTTGGGGCACTTGAGTTGTCAATTTGGAAATCCTTTACCAAGTCATCACAAGAATATTGGTAAAGATTCATTTTAAAATCTCCTTATATTTAGTCTAGACTGCTAAGTACTAACTACATCTGTTCTGCAGAGAATTAGATTAGACCGAGAGAGTCTTATATCTTCATTATGCCATTATTATAATACATAGTGTTTGGATAAAATGTAATTTTCTTTATCTGTGAGCAAGATATGAATAAGCCAAAACTTTTTAGGAATTAGACCAATTTCATTACATTCACACGAGAGCCTTTTACTTGCTCTCCTTTTTAAAAGTACCAATTGCTATATAGTCAGCCATAAATTACAGGGTATTATGTTCACTATATCCATAATATATATTCACTTGTCTTCTAAAGTAGGATTGATTTGCAATTCTGAGAATTGATTAAAAATTAAAGTGGATTATTATATAAAAATAATTTCTAAGATATGTAATAGTTTGGGAATTAGGGTGTATAATTTAATACCTTGATGAAAGGCCTATAATGTTTGCTAAATTTGGAAAATGTCAAAATGTTTATCTTGTTGCCAAGAGGTAATGGGAAAAATTATAGGCTTATTTTACTTTGTAAACATACTGTAATATCCCCTTGAGTTGCAAATGTGACATCTTTAAGATGATAACAACTCTAATGAAATGGAGGTAAATACAAACAAAGTTTTTTAGATGGCCATTCTCCATTTTCAAGTGTGCTTCAGCTTCTTATGTTAACCACCATACTCATCCTGAGGTTCACAATGGTGGCCAGGAGTCCTGGGTGAAGAATATGAAAATCTTTGAAGTATCTTCTCTGTATTATTTTATTTGATAGATAAACCTAACAATAATTAGGGTGGAGGTATTAGACATCACATAGGCTATTTCTAGCTATTGTGTTTTGTTGTTGTTAAGTGATGAGTTTTTACTGTTCAGTGTTTAATCTGTGTGAATGAAAAAAATCTAACATTTCATTCATGTAACTATTAACTGAACTTTTCCTTATTGGTTATCATTTTTCATAGAAAACTGTAAACTTTTTATTAAGTTCAGTGTATTCTAAGTGGAAAAATAAATGGTAGAAAATATAAGTTTATTAACCCTTAATAAATGTTTCCTTTAAAAGTGTTTAAGAAAGGGGCTGGGGCTATGACTCAGCCATAGAGCACTCCTCTCACATGTGTGAGGCCCTGGGTTCGATCCTCAGCATCACATAAATAAAATAAAAGTATTGTGTCTACCTACAACTAAAAAAATATTTTAAAAAAATAAGTGTTTAGAAATGTTTAGTATAATTGAAAAAGTAGCATGTAACTCTTTTCTAGGATAAAAATTTTCAATACCATGCTCATTTTATAAAATAGCTTTATAGACTCAATGTTGTTTGATTTTAGAATTTTGGCAATCTAAAAACTGACCAATTTCTGGTGAATAAACAATTCTTTAAGATATTGATATTCCTTACAGTTTTTTCAGTTTTAATGATAAAAGATACAAAACAAGAAAATGTATTCTTCCTTATCTATGATGAATCCTTTATATAAATCACCATTTAAAAATAAAACCTTCCAGCCGGGCGCGGTGGCGCACGCCTGTAATCCCAGCACTTTGGGAGGCTGAGGCAGGAGGATCACAAGTTCAAAGCCAGCCTCAGCAATGGCGAGGCACTTAGTAACTCAGTGAGACCCTGCTTCTAATAAAATACAAAAAAGGGCTGGGGATGTGGCCCAGTGGTCAACTGCCCTGAGTTCAATCCCCGGTACCAAAAAAAATAAAAATAAAAAAATAAAACCTTCCCTTTGAACTTTGTCTTTGAATTTATTGGGATATGTCAAAATTGCTTATTTTTAAATCACCACCTAAAATCATTTTTACATATAATCTAACACATGAAAAGAAGCACCAAATTCATTTAATTTTGGAACTCAGATTTGAAATGGCAAAATGCCATTACATTTTTTGGACTCTTATAAAAATTAGTAATAAATATAATTGATTCTGAATAGTTAGCTCTTTATTAGCCTGAAAATAGCATACATCCCAGCCCTTGCACCCATCTGCCACTGTAATTGTCTGACAACTTTAACAGGTGCCTCTCATTCAGCTTATACAAAGTATAGATTTGAAGGAAAGAAGCATCCTACTTTTTGGTACACTCTCAGAGTTCTTATTACATCTGGGTAAACAGTGAAGAAAATGAGGTGTTTATCTTCAGTCAGTATTCAGATATTGGAAATGTAGCAGTAGAAATTGGACTGAATATGTCTTCTAATCTTTTTCTTTTTACATCGAAAGTATTCTGACATTCAGTAGTGCCAGAAATAAGATTAAAAGTAATTTATTGGCTGAATTTTACTTGAAATTTTGAAAATGTTGCAAATAATGGGTAATCACTTTTAAACATATAATTTGCATGAGGCTTATTGTGTTTTGAATGATTTGACATTTTTCTTTAATTCCCAGAGGTTCTTGTAGATGGTTAGAATTGCTTTTATTTTTTTAAATAGGTGGGTGAGGGATGCTTCAGTTAAAGTAATTTTTTTTTCATACCATGGATTGAACCCAGGGGCGCATAACCACTGAACTGCATCCCCAGCATTTTAAATATTTTGTTTAGAGACAGGTTCTCACTGAGTTGCTTAGGGTCTCACTAAGTTGCTGAGATTGGCTTTGAACTCTAGATCCTCGTGCCTCAGCCTTCCCAGACACTGGAATTACAGGTATGCGCCATTGTACCCGGCAATTTTTTTCAAGTAAGCTCTATTATTACTTTGTCTTTTTTCTTTTTTCTTCCCCTAGTGCTGGGGATTGACCATAGAGGCTTACACTTGCTAGGCAAATGCTCTGCCAATGAACCACATCCACCGTGAGTTTTTTTTTTGTTGTTGTTGTTTATTTTTGTGATTTTTAAAATCATCATCATTATTATTATTTTATTTTGTTTTTCTTAAGATGAGATCTCTTGTTATCTAGGCTCAGTTGGAATTCCAGCCTCAGCCTCCCAAATTAGCTGAGATTACAGGCATATACCCCCACACTGGGCTGCATTATTTTATTTTTCTTAACAATCTCATAATTGAGTACTGATGTACTAGTTCCTGAATAGTTCTTTGTTTTAAAAATGAATGTAAATCTCATTTGACTCATCTTGATTGGAGAAAATCAGGTATGTTCTTCAAAAAAGTCATGTTTTCCTTTTTCTACTACTGTTCTAATGAACAAGTGTATCATAGATATATTTAGTGTTGCCATTGCCTAAGGAAAACTACTACAGGAATATGTTTTTCATTCTAAAATAATCAAGGACTTTGTAATTAATTTTAAAATAAGATGAATCATCTTTTGGCTTACATGTCACCCATTAATCCTGTAAGGGAATTTGATTATTATGTCTGTAGGTTTTTTCCTCCAGACAGTTCTTTATTTGATATCATAGCTACTCATCAGGGATTGAATTCTTCATATTTTGTCATTGTGAGCTTAACAAAACTGTGGGCTAATTTTATAAAGCTATCCAAAGCAGTTGCTCAAATCTGAGAAGTATATGATTCAGTATGACTCAAAACTTAAAATATATCTTTTAAATTTAACTGACAAGCTTCTCTTTAAACTTAACCTATTTCATTTGATAGACTTGTCTCACCTATATTCTCAGCTAGAAATCATTTTTTAAAGAATTACGTATGTTTTCAATATTATAATTTCAGTATTTTAGATTAAATCATTCAAAAATTATTTCTTTCTAAGTAGCTTTTTATGAAGTTTGTCTTTTCAGATCCATTAGGTAAAGTTTTACTTTAAAAATGTGTTCTGCCTTCCTACAGTGTAGAAATATCTCCAGAAGTATTTACAGAACAAGTTTGTATGCTGACTACCTTCAACTTTAACAATAGCTTTTTTTAAATATTTATTTATTTACTTTAGTTGTACACAATACAATGCATTTATGTTTACGTGGTGCTGAGGCTCAAGGCCAGCACTCTGCCACTGAGCCCCAACAATAGCTTTGTTTTGAATGTACTTTGTTCAGAGTGATAGAAGGGAGTGACTATAGTTTGTAGTCTCTATTTATAGACTATAGTTTAATATTTGTTGTCTCTTGTCATTGTGAGCTTAATAAAGCTCACAATAAATCAGTGTTAAGATTCATACAGTTGAGGTTTAGGCATTGAGAATATCAGGGTCCTTAGATTGGGCATTATTTTTACGTATAATTCATTTATTTTAGTTCCTACAACTGCAGTTGATGCTTTGCCACACTCATCCTGGGAGTCAAATTCATTAAATGGATTAATCCTCCAGTTTTAGTGAACATAATTGGGACATCTCAATATTAGTATACTTTCTCTTTTGAAATAATTTGAGGGAGTAATATCAAGGCAACCTAAGACAGACTTCATAAACATTTCTCAATAAAATTTGAGTAATATCTTAAGGTACCATTCTAATCTATTATCTCTGTGATATTTTCTTAACAAAATACTCAACAACTCTAAAAGTTTTATAGGTAATTTTTTCTGCTATTTAAGTAAACATTTTCTAAGCAGTGTTTGCTAAAATCTTTGATACATCCATAGATTGATTCCAGCTTTTATATGCATAAAAAACATGTCCATAAACATAATATACTTATGGAAATCCAACTAAGTTTATCAAGTAAGATATTAGCTAAAACTTAATCTGGTTAATCAATACAGGAAACAATGCAATTTTAAAAAGAATTTAAAATTTTTTGACCATCAGGAACCACATCTTTTTAATTCTAACTTACTTTGAGTCAAGAATTTAAGTAGCCTGTTATGCATAATTAAAATAATATCAAATATTCCTGTCCCTTAAGTGTATTTGTGGAAACACTAATAATTCCCACAAGTGAGCAGCTCCTTTTTTCATCCTGTGGTCTCATTGGCATTGTAAGAGATTCTTTATGTTTTGTATCAGTTTTGTTTTTGTCTTCATCACTGTACCTGGCACTTTGTCTGCTTCAGGTTGGGCAAAAGATGTAATGAACATACAAATGTTTCATTAGACCTAAGAAAAATTTAAAAGCCAGAGTCTTTTACATTTCCTCTGGTATGACAGTAAAACCTTTGCATGCTACATCTTCAGCCTTGAGAGGGAAAAAAATAGGAGATTCTAGAGTTTGATTATCTAGTCATATGCTCAGTAAAATATGAAAAATCTTTTCTTTTCACTAGTAGAAATACCTTTCTTTCTCAGTAACGCTAACATATATTCATGATAGGAATTATATAGCATATATTTTCCTTAGGAATTAGGTGTTTCACAAAATTTCCAAACATCCTCTTTTTCCCTTCCAATATAACTAGCCAAAGAAAAGCTTCATCATTGCTATCACAAATCTAGTGTGTTTGTTGGCACATGTGGGAGGGGGGTATGGTCTGTGTAATGGGACACTGCATCCTTAAAATTTGCAAATTCTCAAGGGAAAGACAGTTATGTCTTAAACAACAAAGACTATAACAAGAGCATGTCAGTCATTGCTTCCATGAATGGTGGTGTATTTTGGAACTTGTTTTATGGAGGAATGGGGCATTTGATGGGTTTCAGTGATAGAGCTCTGAAGAAACTTTCCATAAAATAACTTCTTTTCTTTGATGAGTAACACCACCAAAGCAACAGGGTACAAGGTATGTTCCCCCAGAATATTGCCTCTAGAGCTTGGCAAATATTATCTTGGGTAGGACAATCCTTTCTTCTCACAAGGGTCGTTTGTGAGCAACAGTGTTCCTGCACAAGATAAAACTTGAATGTTTTCTTTAAGGCCTCTTCCAAAATCGTTTCATCATGAAATAGAATGTCGTCTATTCATCTGCTTTGACTGAGTGGCGGAGCTGACATATGAGCTGGTGGCTTCCAGGAACTAGATGGCATTCTTTAATGGTCTGAGCATCGGGTTATCTTCCCCCAGTGGTATATAGGAGTGGCTTACAGAAGTTAATTTTTGTCCAGATAGTCTTAAATGTCAGTTTTAGTAAGTGACTCATGATTATTAGAAAATTCTTTTTGTGGCACAAAACCTTCTTCTCATTATAAGTGCCTTGAAAATTAAGTTTCAACCTTTGTTAGCATTAGATTGGTCGCATCTTCTCACCATGATCTTAGACACGCTTCTTGTTTCAGGTAGTTTGTCTTGTCACATCACATAAACATGTGTCACTTGTACATATTACCTTCCACAGTTAGGGGTTTAAGCAGTCTGTGTGTGTGTGTGTATGTGTGTGTGTGTGTGTGTGTACAAGTGCAATTTGCATTCAAACTCATTTCCAAGGTAGTTCTTCATTTGTGTCACCCTCTCTTCTTAAATTTAATATATTGACAGAATTGTCCTACTCTTATTAACTTACATCATTTCCCAATTTCCCATTACTTTGATTGGCACTTTTAACCACTTAACATGATTTTAATATTAAAACTGATTTTACTTCCATTTTAGTGTGTTTACCCTTTACACAGGTAGGAGATTATCCCTGTACTTCTAATTCTTGTGTTGATATGACATCACATCCTTGCTTAAATTTAACCACTTCAAGACTTCCTATTATTCCTGGAGTCAAACCCAAACTTAAGATTTTATATAGTCTTGCTCCTATTTGTTTGTTTCCCCCTTCTTCCTATCATGCTGCTTCCCTCTCTGTTTTTTGCACAAACAAAACTCATTGCTGCTTTGGGACTTTGGACTTGCTGAAGATTCTTCTTGGAATTATCATTCAGAAAGACTTCTGCATGCCTGGCTATAGCCTCGGCTCATAGAGCCTCCTCACACGCCCCAGTTATTTCCCACTATGTTACTATTTTAATGCTTCCAAAATGTAAAACATCAAAGACATACAGTTGAAAATAATTCTGTTCTGAGTTTGTTTCCACAGTTTTTGTCAATGTCTGTTCTCTTAATAATCGACAGTTGTTATGCACAATAATGTAGTCTGTCTGGGTCGTTCCACAATCTTTTATGTATTTTTTATTATTCTCTACACCAGTACCCTGGCCAAAGCCCTTAGGATTTACCTGTACTTGCTGCTTTTTCTTTTCTTGCTGCATAGGATTCCTTTTCCACTTACATCCTCATTTATGTCCAAAAGACTTTTGAATGGGAGTGTACTTCCTTACTTGCGTCATTTCACTGAGGTATGATGGGTATGTGTTTGTTAGGTATATTACACATACTTGGTACACCAATTTGTTTCTGGGTGGTGGAGGTTTTCAATATTTCCTAAATGAGATTGTAAGCAAGTGCATGTACATGCATGCTTTCTCTCCCTCTCTCTCCCTCTCCCTTGTGGTGCTGGGGATTGAACCTAGGGCATCGCACATGCTAGGCAAGCACTCTACCTCTTAGTTACACCCCACCCCAAGATTGTAAGCTTTAAGAGCTGGATTATGACTTTTATTCAGTGGGTTTCTCTAGGTGTGATTGTGGTAGTGGTATAACAATTTTTATAAATTAACTATTTTCCAGGCATTTTGTGAGGCTCTTACTGAACATTTTCTCATTTAAGCCCGACAACTCAGTGAAGTAGTTAATATGTAGTACATCTTAGAAAATTCATTAAGAGAGTTACTCCAGGTTACATAGCATGTAAGAGAGCTGAGATTTGAACCCAGGCATTCTGGCTTGAGGACCTGCAGTCTAAAGCAATATGATGCAGGCAATTCCATGCCCCATAAAATTCATAAAACTTCTGACTAACCGTATTTAGTATATTTAGAAAGAGATCCAGTCCCGCTCTTTACCTTCAGTGGGCTGAGTATCAGTCAAGTGCTGGGTAGTACAAAATATTAACAATCAGCTCAACAGGTTGGTGAAAAGTCTAAAAAACTAATGCTTTATTAGGAGGTTAGGAAATGTTCATTTGTTTAACTTTTAGTTATTTTTTAAATTTATTAAAAAGAAGAAAACGGGGCTGGGGTTGTGGCTCAGCGGTAGAGCGCTCGCTTAGCATTTGCGCAGCCCAGGTTCGATCCTCAGCACCACATAAAAATAAACACATTGTGTACAACTAAAGCAAATAAATGAATATTAAAAGAAGAAGAAGAAGAAGAAAACCCTCAACCTGGTCCTCTCCTAATGATGAATTTAAGAGGTGAATTTTGAATAGGTAAAGAAAATTACTGAAAGAGCTTTTGAGGCACTGAGGTTGTTACAGGACTTAATATTAGGAGAGAACTGTGAAAGTAAAATACCCAGATCTGTAGTGTGAATTGCAGATAATTTAATTTTTTGAAGTCAGTTATGAACCATGAAGTCATGTATTATTATGTGTGTAAATTATTGCCTCCCCAAGTAGAAATATCCATTACTATCTGTTTGACATTGGAATAAGTTTACATTACTATTTATATTAGCTAGTAATACACATATTATGTGTAATATCCGTCTTCTCAGAATAATCATCCCAAAACACAGGGGATGAGTTTGTTCTCATTGAGCTAAAGGGCTAGAATTTGGTATGTTGACTAAGAAAGAGATGGTATGGAATACTGAGAAGGAAAGAATATGGAATAAGTATTACCATCTTCTGCAGATATCCAGGCTGGATGTGGCAACTGGTACAACCATAGATCTACATGGAAGAAGTAAAAAATGAAACAAAACCAAAAATATTGAACCAAATGACAGGCCATGCTTTTGAAGTTGACACTATTGCACATTTTGAAATTTAAAATTCCAATTTATCATTTGACTTTTCTACTGTTGGGTAAATCATGAGTTTAGATTTGTATTCATAATAGACCTCTCGTAACATAATTAATTCCCCTTTGGCAAATACCATATTCTCCAGTTCAGTTAACTGTGCTGGGCTACAGAGCCTCAGGGATTACACCTGAGTTTCATTAAGGAAGTTGAAGTAATTAGTATAGGGAGGAATCTCACCATTCAGAATTGCCTTAACCAGTTAAGACAAGATGTAATGTAGCTTTTTTCAAAAACTTTCTGGAACCACAGTTTTATTGCTTAGGGGCGGAGGTAAGGGGCAAGATGCTTGTTTGTATTGACTTTCAACAGGATTCTACTGTCTGTAAATACTGGATGACTGTTTTCTTTCTCCAGTTTTGCCTGTTCACAGTTTAGAGTGTTATAAGCCAGAGGCACTCAGATGAAAATTTTAAACCACCACAACCCCGTCCATGTGAAATGAATAGTAAGAGAAGAGGAATAACAAAATGTTCCTTAGTCAGTCACATGTGAGCTCATCTCATTTAGCCAGGAAAAGCATCTGAAGCTTAGCATCATTTCTGTGTTTTCCATAGCTGTGGTTTATATAGTTTTATAATCCTAAGCAGAGAACTTTGCATTTGCAAGTGAGACACATCAGTTGATAGGAGTTACAGGAGTTTCTTCATGGTAGCCTTCTGGCAAATGCCCAGTCCTTTCCCCTAACATGGCTTTTTCACTGGTGTCTGGGGACATTTGTGGTGATGGCAGGCCTCAGCTCTACTCATCTCTCTTATGTCCCGAGTAGCTTCTGTGAGCTAATTAGGAAGTTGGCCTCTTACAACTGCAAGAAAATTCCCTTTTGCTTTCCTGAACGTTCAGACTCATAGTTATAAATTGAAGGTTGTAATTTTGCTGTGTGACAGATTATTTGTAAGATTGTTATAAGAGAGATTTTGATTTTTAAAATATGCTGAATATGACATTATTCATTTTTTCACTCTGCAAATTGTTTGAGTGCTTACTATGTGCCAAAGATGGGATAAGCTAGTGAGTTTAAAATTTCAGCATTAACTGAGTTACTAATAAAATCTATAAGGAGGGCTGGAGTTGTGGCTCAGCGGTAGAGCGCTCGCCTAGCACATGCGCGGCCCGGGTTCGATCCTCAGCACCATGTAAAAACGCATTGTGTACAATTAAAAGCAAATAAATAAATATTTTAAAATATATATTAGGAAATGATTAAACATGAAATTATTTGCTTCTGCAATAAATGGCTATAACGCTGGTACTGACAACTTGAATCTTCTTGGTCTGTTTTTGGAAATTATCTTGTCAGCTCTCTGCTTCTTGGTGGAAGCTGAGATATCATGGGAAGCTGATGTTTCTACTATTTCTGCCAAAGAGGAATGTTAAGACCTACAGTTTGAAAAGTTCTATAAATATTTCTGAGAAAAGTGCCAAGAAGATTCAGACTAATCTGGTTTTTATGGCAAGTTAAATATTCCCAGAAGTTAATTACTCTTCTAAGATGATGTCCTAGTAGCTTAAAATATTCAAAATCCCCTCCTTGTCAATTTATCCCTTGTCAATAGCTTTCTCACTGACATGAGTAGATTTTTCTAATTACCAAAACAAACCAACCAACAAACAACTTGCTAGTAGTGTAGGAGCTTTGCCATTCAAATGAGGAAAGAAAATAAAAAGTTCTTTTCACTTTTGCATTGCTTTTATTAAAAAAAAACAAACAACTTTCGGGCTGGGGTTGTGGCTCAGTGGTAAAGTGCTTGCCTACCATGTGTGAGGCACTGGGTTCAATTCTTAGCACTGCATATAAATAAATGAATAAAATAAAGTTTCATCAACATATTAAAAAACTTTTTAAAAACTTTGTTTTGGCTGCAGCACTTTCCAATTTTGAAATCCCTATTCATGAAAATGTAATCATGCTATATTAGAAATTTGCCTCAGGTTCTATATCAATTGAACATCTTATGTTCAAGGTTCCAATTAATTTTAAGAAATTGAATTAAATTCTGTTTCCTTACAAAATCTCCTTCATAAGCCATGATATTAGGTTTGCTGTTCTTGGCATGGGGAATGCTTTCAAGACACAACTATTATTTGCTTTTTCCCTTTTGTCACTCTGTGATCATATCATATGTAAGTGTTTAGCTAGCAGGTACAGAAACACTCAGGTGAGGGTGAACTTGAGTTTTCCATTGCTGTCCTCACTTTCCATTTGCTTCACAAAGAAGGGATTGTTGTATCCAAGGATCATTTCCATTTAGTGGCTGCAAAGTGCTCTCATTTTTCTGTAGATATCAAATCAGCCTGGGATTTAGTCCTGCCTGCCTCTTATCTTAATTGGGTTTTGCTAGTAAAAAAGAAAGAAAATTTATATTTTAAAAAAATATGTACATATAAAACACATACTACAAACATACATATATAACCTCCCTTAATCATTTTTTCTATTTCTGTTGAATCATTTACAAATGATTGTTCATTTGTTGACTTATTTAGTAAATTCATATAAAAATAGTCCCCCTCCCCTTTGAATAGCCTTTTAATAGGCTCTGGATTTAATATATATTAATGTTATAGTATGAGCTTATATAAATACTCATTATAACATATTAAATATGTTATCTATTATATAAGCTATAGATGTACATACATTTGTGTTTGCATATATATATATGCAAATTTTCTTTACACAGGAAAGTTTTTATCCCAATTATTGAATAATGGACTGTTATGGTTAGCTGTCTGAGTTAAGTAGAGGTAGCTGTGTATCTTTTAGATGGGAAAATAGCATTACATGGTTTGACGAACATAAATACGTTCTTCTTGAATGTTACTATAGACTTGCTTAAAAATCCTCGTTATAGGCATTATTTTATTCTTGGAGTCAGAATAATTATATAAAATGAGCTAATGCCATATTGATCCTAAAATACCAGGCAAAATTATATAAGATATCAGTTTTTTAAAATTTGTCATTTTAGTGTCATATACAGTTGAAAGTATTAAAAATATTCCAGATCAATACAACTTTACAGTACATGTTACTCATGCATCAGTTTGTCTTCCTAAATCTATACAAGTACCATGACCTCCATTTAGCTTGTAACTATCTGTTTACCATTGACTTATTACATATTTGCATTCATTTTTATTTTGAAAAACCTATAGTCCCTGGAAGTTACAAAGAGTTCAGAGAGGTCCTATATCTTTCACCCAGGATTCTTCATGGTTGTGTTTTTAAAAAATACTATATAGTACTTGGGCTGGGATTGTGGCTCAGTGGTAGAGCACTCGCCTCGCATATGTGCAGCCCAGGTTCGATCCTCAGCACCAAGTAAGAATAAAGGCATTGTGTACAACTAAAATAAATATTTAAAAAAAAACTATATAGTACAATATCAAAAAGTGGCATTGGTATAATATGTGTACATGTTGTTGTTGTTGTTTTTTCTGGTTTCATTTTTCTTTTTTTTACTGAGGATTGAACCAGGGATGCTTTTACCTCTGAGTAAAGAAGCTATGATTACAGGTGTGCATCATTGTACCACAACATGTATACATAGTTCCATGTTGTCATTTTTTTTCGCATGTGCCAATTTGTGTGATCACCATCACAGTCAAGACAAGGCTACTCACTTAATCACCTGAATTTCCCATCATCCATAGATTGGGGCTTAAGTCTGCCTTCGTGCTTTTTTTTTTTTTTTTAAACTTCTCTTTATCTTTCACTGTTTTGTTTTTCCTACCATCTTAAAAGTGACTTTTGACGTTCTTTAAAATTTCATATAGATTTACCTTTGTTTTTAAATTCATCAACTTATTCAGTATTTTTTGTATTGTTGTAGGTATTAGACTATACATCTATAATCTATTAAAATCTATTGGTGTCAACATTTCACTAACTTTAGTTAAATGTAAATTTTTTTCTCTACATCATCCATTGATCCTCCTCATTTATAATCTAATTTGTCTTAATTATTTTCTCTATATTTTTCAGACCAATTTCTTTCTGTTGTTTAGATTGCTTAATTCTTCTTCTTCAATCTTCAGATTCACTGACCTCTGACCTCTTCATTCTACTGTTGAGCCCACCCATTGATTTCTCAACTTCATTATTATATTTTTCACCCAGATTTCTACTTTTTCTTCATATCTCCTATTTGAGAACATTGCGAACCACATCAGGCTATGATGAATTCTGGCTTCAAACTTCAAACATGATTTATCTTATGGAGATTGATCTTAAGGAGACAAAAAATAAATAAATCTTTTGTTCTTACCCATAGTAAAATTTTACTCTTTCCATTTTTCTTTTTTCATAATGTTTCAGTGTTCCTTCTTTTATCATTTCTGTCCTGAGAACTTTCTAAAGCCATTCTTTTAGGGGAAGCTTGCTAATGACAGACTTTCTTCATCTGAGAACACCTCTATTTCTCCTTTGTTTCTGAAGGATATTTTCAGTAAGGATAAGAATCTGTGTTAAAAGATCTTTTCTTTTGCCTTCAAAGGTGTTTTGTCACTTCCTTCTGGCCCACATGGTTTCTAATGAGAAATATGTCATTTGAATGATTTTTTTTTTCTTCTTTAGATAAGGTGTCATTTGTTTTTTACTGTTTTTAAGCATCATCTTTATTTTCAGAACTTAGATTGTGATGTATCTTTGTACAGATTTTCATGGGTTTATCAACTGCTTCTTGAATCTGTAGGCTTACATCTTCCATCAAATTTGGAAATTTTTCAGTTATTATTTCTTAGAAAAAATTTTCAGTCCACCTTCCTTCTTTTTTTTTTTTTTTTTTTTTTTTTTTTCCTCTTCACACTCCAGGACACAAATGAAATAGATTTGTTATTGTCTCACAAGTTCCTAGGGGCTCTGTTTATCCTTTTCAGCCTATTTTCTCCTTATTGTTCATATTGGTTAATTTCTATAGAAGAAATCAAGTATATTGATCATTTCCTCTGTTTCTCCATTCTGCTGTGAGTCCCCTCACTGAGAGTTTTATTTCAGTTATAGTGTGCAATTCTAAAATTTATGGCTGATTCTTCTTTTTATCTTTATATCATCTATTTCCTGATACTTTTTATATTTTTTTCTTTCATGCCTTTTTATAATAGCTCATTAAAACATTAAGGTGATGGCTGATTTAAAAACCTTATCAGATAATTATCACATCTGTGTTATCTTGGAATTGGTGTCCTGTCTTTTCATATTCAAGTTGAGGTTTTCTAGGTTCTTAGTATGACACGTGATTTTCCTTTGAATCTTTGACATTTTGACTATAATTTTATAAACTCTGGCCTGTTCTTTTTAAAATCCTCTGGTTAGTAGATGTCCTCTGATACTGCTTTGCCTCTTTACTTCTAAACGGGGTTGGGAGTTCAGTTTCTTCACTTGGTCCTCACTGACAACTTCAGGGTAAGCATACTTTATTGCTTAGGTGGGTGGAAGTTCATGCTTACCACTGAATCTCTGCTGATACCACCCTGCTGGGAGAGAGGTGAGGATTCCTCCTTACTGCTCTGCATGAGGGGGTGGGTGCTGGTTACTGCTAGGCCTCCTCTGTGCTGCTCCTCTAAGGAGTAAGAGGGGCTCCTCAATGCCTGGGTGCAAGTCCAGGTTTCCCACCCAGTCTCTACTGACCCTGGCGGGGGAGGGGAGAAGAGGATCACCACTGAGTTTTATAGTCTCATGTTAATATTTTAGATAGGTGATTTTTCCATTTCTTATGTTTAGTTTAGGGTTTTTAAGTTATATTTCTTTTAGATCTACAGATATATTTAGTTTTTGTCAGTCTAGTTTTAACAAAGCTCAAAGCTTACATTTTTGACTGGTGTTGTAGCATCACATTTGAGAACTGCTAATTTGCTTTTCAGATGTGAGAAGAAGAGAATAATTGCCAAGTGTTCTGTAGATGAAAGGGTTTGATGCTTTTGTAGGTATTTTGTGAAAAACACTTAAATTATAAGTCTGGCTTTTTAAATGAAGATAGTACTTAAATTCATACTTCAGTTTATCATAGCTCAATTAGAAATATTACTTTTCAGGATTTTTGACAATCAAATGTATGTTTATTGAGGACTATGTTGGTGTGAGATGTAATCTCTTTTTCAAATTTAGGATTATATTCTGGAATTATGTGCACATAGATCTAAATTTAAAATCTGAGAATTGTAAACATATTTCAGTGACTTTATGGCCCCAGTGTACTCAGTTGTTGTTCATCATTGTATTAATTGAAGGCTTTAAAGAAATCCTTCCAACAAATAATAGATTTATAAGTACAACATTCTGCAGATTTACAAGGCACTACTTTAAATTACTGTTAAGAGTCACATCTCATTTAATAAGATTATACTTCCAAAAATAATAATGCAGAGCCTTTTAAAAATAAGGAATACCAATGAATTCATTTATTTAGTCTTATATCCAAGCAGATGTGCACCTACTTAAATATTACTTAGTTTACCTTTGACATATATGGATAAGGTCATAAATAAAATCACTCGAACAAGTTTACTATTAGATAACAAACATATACTTTTCAACTGCATTCAAAACATTATAACTTAAATAGTAAAAATGTGAATCTCCTTCAGGTAGAAAGCCTTTTATACTTTATATTGGTGAATCAATCAATTTATAAATTAGGTTGGTATGTTTTTCCATTAAATTTTATATGAAGATGCCAGAAGCATTTCATTGACCAAAACTGGGGAAGAATAATGAATATAATAGCACCAAATTAATAAAAGACCATGATCTTGCTCCTTAATTTATGCTATATACATTTTCTCAAAAGTGTGCAAATCGTTTTTTAAAAATGGAAACTAGTGCAGATTAATCACTATGGGTGTTTAGTTCTGTTTCCTTAAGGAAAAAAGGAGAAACTTTCTTTCCATGTTTGTTGCTTCTCTTCCCCAACTTAGGGCTAGACTTTACGGTTTGTTTGGCTGTGAAGGGATGACAGACTTGGGGGATGGTGAGGGGAGCTTAGTTTTGGAATGTAAATACATGTAGAGCTTGCCTCCTTTTGTTTAGCATCTCTTTAAACTAAGACAAAAAAAATCAGTGAATGAATGAATAGCAGCATGGTGAAATACCTAAATGTTTGAGTTAAAATTTTTGGATGTTTGAAATCCTATTTGGATCCTTTTCCCAGATCTCAGTGCATTCATATGCACTCAGCAGGAAACTTCATGGAGATGCACATTTGGGCAGAAGGTCTTTGACGGTGCCTTTTTCTTAACTTGTGCCTTTTCTTCTTTAGAAAAAAGTAATGGCTTAAGTCTGACTGAAGAACAATCTTTTTTGTATGTTCCTTATAAGAATTTACTTATGGTTCACAGATCTTTACCCACCATCTATGTCTGCAGTCCTTGGATTTTAAAATAGCATATATCCTACTACAGACTACAGGAAACGCCAAATTAAAGACTTAATGACACACTACTGAAAAAGACAAAAGGTGACAAATTATAAATCAGTCCACTAAACCTCTAATGTGAAATTCATGGGGGGGGGGGGGATGTACATTTGAGAAAAAAGATTTTTAAAATTCTTAGTATTTTGGTACCCATGCAACAGGTAAAGTTATTAGTACAGTTAGTTGGGTTTGGCTTTGAATCCAGATTTTTTTTTTAAATGATAATCATGAGAAGTGTGCAAAAAGTCTAGTGGTTATGTGAATATTTTAACCTAAATTCTACCCTTTTAGGAGAGATTTGTCTCTTTTTCTGTTTGTGAATCATGATCATTTATAGTATCTGCCTGTCTAGTACTGAGGTGGTTTATTAATTTTGCTCCTTGGGTTTACCTTCGCCATTCTCCAGTCCATTCCAGTTTCCTTGACTTGTAAGGAAGTAAGAGTGGCTTTTGTCTATTGCTTAAATTCTGGGGAAGGGAGCAAGAACAAGAGGCTCTGGGGGTTAATGGAAGGGTTAGAGAACAGATGGATTGGGAAGGAAAAGGAGGCCTTTTAAAACCTAGTTTTCAAAAGACCCCAGTTACTGCTTCTGGCTCATTTTTCCAGCCTTCCCTTTGGAAGGGTCCCTTTCACAAAGGGGCTGATTCCCTCTTAGACTGACAGAACATGCTTTTTCTGGGTGGTGTGGGAATGTCGACCTAGGCTGGTGACCGCACAGCTGGTAGTGAAGTTATAATCAGAATAGCCAGGGAATCCCGGCTGCATGCCCAGGGTAGCTCTCAGAGGAGCTGTATTTTCTTCTGGAATGGAGACAGCTCTATGCCAATGTCTCAGAACCAGGAGAACCTGGCAGACTTGTACCAAGCAGAAAATGCTGAAGACACCTCACTCTGTTTCAGTTTATTTGAAGTTAATTTTTTTAAAAAAGGGAAGGGAAAAGCTGGCCAGGATACACACATTTGCGCATGAAGGAACCACATGCACACTGTTTGGGAAGAATATATCAAGCCTAAGCTCTCCCTTGTGCTCCATGGTGTGATTCCAAGGTCAAATGTGTAAATGAATATTCCACATACATTACTATACTTTTTGTTGTTCTGGTATTTCAGTTCCCACAGAGAACTAGATGCTGCACAGGGCAGAGGAAACAAAGATAGATCTAATCAAATGCCAGAACTTGAGGCAAAAGTAGGAGTTGTATCAGTATTAACCGGCTGACAAGTTCACTTACTTTGCTGCTATCTTTGCCTTTTCTTGTTCTATGGTCATTTGGGACGTGGGTCCTTTCAAGCACACAACTGATCTCTCCATGCCAAAAAAAAAAAAAAAATGGGTTAAACAGGAACAGGGGAAATAGGAGGCAATAAATGCAGAACATGATGGGGAAGATGTTAGAAGATTTAATGAGTATATGACTGCTCAGAAAAGTAGAAGCATATGTAAAGCACAGCATATGCAAGTGGGAAAATGAGGCAGCATTGAGTGAGGTCTCTGGGTTGTGATAAGCTTCTCAGCAAGCAGCAATAAGGGAAAGAGACCTGGGGAAGGACACAGAGCCCCAATTTTATTGTGGTTGAAGCTCTTCTAAAAATTAATTTATTGACCAGAATGGAGATGAGCATTAAAGACAGTGTAGCCAAAAGACTGTATGATTTGTGCACCTAGAACAACATGAATGTCTGTGGCTCCATATTCAAAAGTTAAGAATTTCAAGACAATACAAATTTAAAGGCAGAGGGTTAAACTAGGCTTAAGGCCCTTGTGAGTGCCAGGCTTTGAGCAACTGCACAAATGGCAGCTACACAAGTGGCACACCCATGAAGCTGGCCCTGCGGCGGGGTTGGTCATTCTAATGGTCCTACACTCATTCCATGATCTTTGGCATTCGATGACCTCCCCTCATCCATTGTCTACTTACTATCTGTTGTACAGGGATTTCGGGACGATTCCTTGACAGGGAATGATAAATACTTGGAAGAAACTCAATGCAAGATTTATCCTATATACATCTCACTGTTTCTTATCACCCAGGGAGGGGAGCAGAGCAAGGTGGTAGACCAGGCCTCTCCAGTGATCCCCTGTGGAAACATCAGTGTTAACAACTGCCCATGCACAAAATATCTTCACAGTGTTATCAGAGTCCCCGGCCAGAAGCCTTACTCAGGTAGTCTTAATAGATCAGATCTGGCCACCTGCCATCCCCAGAGTCCAATGAACAGAAATAAAGATTGTGGTAAAACAGGAAAGGAGTTGATTCCAATTTGGTCAAACAAGGAAGGCCACTGGTCTAGATATCTGACTTTCCTGTTTAAACAATAACTCCAGGACTATCAGGGGAAGGACAGAAGAAGGGGGCCAAGAAGTATGCATAAGCATCAGAGTTTTGGTCAAGCCATGGTCTGGTTTCAGGTCTGGTTCTACTGGGGTTCTCCTGGTGCCGGGCCTAGAGGTGGGCAGCTTCCATTCATTTTCTATCCCCAGCGTGAGGTGATTGCCTGAAGGAAACTTGGATAGAAAATAACTTGAACAGATTAGGGGAGTCAAGATAAGGACTGGGTCTTCCTTTAAATCCCCCAATTTTAAAGGAATACCTGTTAAACAAGAGGTAAAGAAACCAGGCAAGCCATCACAGTACCTGGTTATAGTAAAATACAGTGAGAAACATTGCATTTAAGAGGGCAAGAAAGAGAATTTTATATTGCTTCTGTCACCCTACATCTAACCCCAGACAGCATGGTATGGAGAGAGATACTGTCTACTTAGAGGAGGGAGAGGAAAGTGAGCATAGGAATTCGCTTTGGGCCCTTATACCAAGCCCACCACAGTAAAACCCAGCACTAGGCAGGCCTCTGTTGCCTCTGACTCCAGGCTGGTATCCCCAAATTGAACTTCCACACCTACACCGTTCCAAATAGAAACCACAAGACCTTTCAGGGAAGACTTGACCTCCATTCCGTATCACCACTGGTCAACTACATTCTGCATCACCACTGGTCTTGAGTTCTAGACAGCCCTCTCAGTGGCATACAGACCTCAGTAGCCACAGGGCTGTGCCAACTTCAGAGGTCCAGCCCAGCATTGTGCTAGCCTCTGTGCCATAACTACCACCCCAATGCCATGGTAGTCTCAGGCTTAGGGACCACACCAATGTCCCATCCAAAGTCTCTGGAGAGGCTTTCTATTGAAGAGCATTCCCAGATAAAGCCAATCTGTAAAGACTGGAATTAGTGCCTACTTCAGACTCACAGACATGGACCCATGAGCACAGGAATAAGAACAGTCAGTCAGGGAAATATGATGTCACCAAATGGCCAAAAGCATGCAAATGACTGACCCCAAAGAAATGGAGATGTGTGAACTGCCAGATGAAGAATTAAAAAATCACTGTTTTAAGGAAGCTCAGGGAACTTAAAGGGAAATAATTGTAATATGTTGTAATTGTATTACATCTGTAATAAAATATAGATTTTAGTTAGAAGTGAGGGAAAACTGAAAGTTTTGTGACCATCTGAAGTTTTTACCTTGTCAGTAGTAAAATGATTTATAAAGTATCATTATTTAAGCCTCCCAATTCTAAAATTCTGTGATTCTAATTTTCACAATTTGTCAAGATTTAGTTTAAAAGACTAAAGACTCATGTTTGAATGCTAAAGAAATATTTAAAATTAAAATCTTAGGCCAGGGATATAGCTTAGTGGTGGAGCATTTGTCTAGCATGCACAAGGCCCTGGGTTCCATCCCTGCATCTCCAGTACCATGAAAAAGAAAAAGTCTAATACTAGATAAAACTTTTCAACTTAAGTTTATGTTTTCCATATTAACTCTGAAGAAGAGATTAGCTTTCTATAGTTAATTTTCAGAATGAATAGAGATTTTTTAAAGTTGATAAGAAAAAGAAAGAAATGCCAGTTTAGTTTTGTTTTTCCAACTCGTGTTCTTATAGCCTGTGTTAAATACAACCAGTGAGTATTAATGAAACTCCTCAATCATTCAAGGAAAGACTTAATCACTGCCTTTAGTGGTACTGGAGAGTGGATTGAAATAAGAGGGAACCGAAATCAAGTTGGGAAGAGTTCAACTGGATGCTTAGAAGCATGCCACCAACAAAACAATAAAATACTATGATGAGGTATTCATTTCTAGATATTTTAGTATTTGCTTATCTAACGGAATGGGCAATCTCTTTTCTCATATATCTTCTAAAGCTATTATTTGAATTGAAGTATTACAAGGATTATATAACATATGCATACTATTCTAGGCATATATGTAAGTAGCATATTTGAAACCTATTGTTATTTTTTTGTTTGTGACAACAATTTTTATACAAAATGATGGTTTTGTTAGTAACTCTAGAAATTCTACTTTAAATATATAATATCTGTTTTGTCTATTAAGGTGATAGACTTTAAAGATAATCTCTTTTAAGACCACAGCAAAAGCAGTTTGCTAGCATTCCCTCCACTGTGTTTTGTAGAGAGACTAAGCAAGTCTTTTAACGTCTGTGTCTGAGGTTTTCTTAGGTTAAATAATTTCTTAGAAATAAAGCTAACAATGAAGCTTATGGGAATTCTTACTCCAAGTGCCTTTGTAATCACTAGATCAGATTTCTTCCACCCACGAAGAGTAATATTTCCAGCTGGGGGCACACCTAATCCCGAGACTCGGGAGGCCGAGGCAGGAGGATCACAAGTTCTAGGCGAGCCTTAGCAACTTAGTGAGGTCCTAAGCATCTTAGCAAGACCCCCTCTCAAAACAAAAAATAAAAAGAGCTGGGGATATAGTTAAGTGGTAAAGTGCACCTTGATTCAATCCCTAGGACCAAAAATGAAGAAGAAAAATATTTTCAAATGCCTACACCTTTTTTCCATTATTTAGTTTTAGAGAATTCACCAAACATAGATTCTCCACGTACAGAAGAAATGTGCATATATTAAGAAATGTAGGCCGGGCGTGGTAGCGCACACCTGTGCACACCTATAATCCCAGCGGCTCAGGCTGCCACAAGAGGACCCTTTCTCTAAATAAAATGCAAATAAAATAGGGCTGGGGAATGTAGCTCAGTGGTTGAGTGCCCCTGAGTTTACTCCCCAATACCCCCCCCCAAAAAAGTGTACACATTACAGAAATACAAGTGAATCGTATAGAAGTTTCCTATAATCCAGCTTCTTGAGGTAATGATGGTAAAGTTTTGAAAAACATTTGTGGGTTTTGTTTTTTATAATCTATAAAGCAATATGTATAGAATTCAGGAAGATAGAACTCACCATATGTGATATATCTCATATATTTTATGTATATATATGTAATATGTGACTACTTCTGTCAAGACCATACAGACTTTCAAGCTGAAGACCTGAGCGGTTGACCTTCTTCCAGAGGACTTTCTCTGTTCTCAGCACAGGCCTTGTAATTTGTTTTTTCATCACTTTTCTAGGATTTTTCAGTATTAAATACAGACTTCATTACAGCTTATTTTTAATTTTTTTTCTGTTTGCTTTTTTTTTTTTTAACTGATTCTGTAGAATTGTTGGGATTAATAAAGTAATATATGATAATTCCTTAAGAGACTACTGTCTTTTTTTTTGATACTAGGGATTAAACCCAGGGGTGCTTAATAACGGAGCCACATCCCCAACCCATTTTTTTTTTTTTTTTTTTTTATTTTGAGACAGGGCCTTCCTGAGTTACTTAGGACCTCGCTAAGTGGCTGAGGCTGGCTTTGAACTCGAGATCCTCCTGCCTCAGCTTCCTAAGCCACTGGGATTACAGGTGCCTGGCACTTTCATCTTTTGATGGCCTTTGTGTTAAACAGTCAGTCTAGGGCTTTGCATAACAGATTGTTATTATTTTTATCTGGCCTATAGTCATTCAGTTTCAAGTCTGTTGAACATATTGAATCATGTTGGATGGATCCCTTCCAGATTGGGTCAAAAATAGGATAATATTTTCCAGGTATTGAGACTGGTTTTCTTATGTTTCATCAACTGACTCTAGATAATTCCAATAGAAGAATACACACGTGTGTGTGTGTGTGTGTGATTGTAACTGGAAACTAAAAATGTTTAGCATGGACAATATCAACTGGATTATGCCTGCCTTGATCATTTTTATAGAACAATGTGTTCAAAGTCTTCAATTTGAAGCTTGTTAGTTGAAAAGAAAACCAGTCTTGTTTTACTTTAGGATTTCTCATTGCCTTGGCAGTCAGAAAGTGATTGTTAAATGTAAAGTTGCTGTTCTTACTACACATGGATTCTTTAGCAATAAGTCTCCTCTTGGGGCTAATTTTCAGCCTTGATGAATCTGTCCCAGAAAGAAATGAGGTGGGACAGTGTTTTTGTGCTTTTCAGTAGGGCTTTCCTTTTACTTCTAGGCCTTCTAAAAGGATGCAGATGACTTCAATCATTCTCCCTCTTTTGTAGCCTTATGTTTGTCTTAATCTCCCCCCCCCCCCTTTTTTTGTGTTTTGTTTCTTCCTCTGTGAAGGGAAAGTAAAGAGACTCTTCACTCAGCCCTCCCCTCCTCCTCTGCTCCCCTCCCTTTCCTCACCTCACCTCCAGGGTGGGCTGAGACTAGAGGAAGAACCTTAAATCTGCCCTTTGTTAGGCACTCTGATAACTAAAACTGTTGGAACATTGCTAAAATGAGTCTTGGAGGTATTCCCTTCTCTCCCTGCTTGCCATTTTCACGGATTACTGAGGATTGGCTCCACTGCCAAACAAGGCTGATACTGAGCCTCAAATTTTGACCCTTTTTTTTTTTTTTGTAAAGTTTTTCTTAATACAGAAGTTGCAAGCTTTAGAAGTACAATGATTATTGTTCATATAGCAGAAGTCAGCTTCAGAATTCCTGAATTCCTTCTCTTGGGCTGAAAACAAAGCAGTTTGTGTACAAGATCCATAGCCCCTTGGGTTGTAAGCAGTAATGCCTGCAGTAGCCAGAGTGTTCAGGGCAATCTCTTTTGACCTAAAATAGTTATCCAACAAATGTAACACAAAGCCTTAAGAATGTGGGGCACTTCCTAACTAAACAAATTAGTAATGATGGAATAATATGCTTTTTTAAAGTACAAATATATAGTTGAACAAATAAAGTGAATGAGAGAAAATTTACAGATTTTTATGGAAAGTTGATGGCTAGTAATTTTAGGTTCATTGGTAGAGGGAAATGAGGGGGACAAACTTTCCTAAGTTACTTGATATGAAGTGTACACCAATATTGCTGTCTTCCCCCATGATTAAAAAGTTAAAAGTGACATTTTATTGTAGGCATTTTAACAATGATGGAAAATAAAAGAGAACTTTCATTTAAGCTTTCAAAGATCAGTGGGAATTAAGATGTATGCATGTGTGTGTGTGTGTGTGTGTGTGTGTGAGAGAGAGAGAGAATGTGTGTGTATAAAAACACCTTTATCTTACAAATTCTGGTAGAAGTTATATTTATAGTAAAACATGAACAATATTGCCTGTATGTACTAATGAAAATGATCAGGTCATTTACAAAACCTTGAAGTTACTTACATGGAAATTATTTTTAGTGTTTGTTTCTCCTACATGAAAACTTATTTTCTGGGATGGGGCTGTGGCTCAGTGGTAGAGTGTTTCCCTGGCATGAGTGAGGCACTGGGGTTCAATCCTCAGCACCACATAAAAATAAAATAAAGGTATTATGTCCACCTACAACTAAAACAAAAAATATTAAAAAATTAATTTCTCAGATTTCGAATCAGCTACAACACTGAAATGACAATGCCAGTATATACAGCAACAATGCAAAATTACTTCTAATTAATGGCACTTTGTCAACATAAGCTTTAACCTTTTAATCTAGAGGAGGAAAGAAAACTAGAATGTTAGAAAGAAATTTCTAGAGCATTTTACAAACATTTGGGGAAAACGTGAAGAGCAAAGAAGAAGCTCGGGTTTCGCCCTTCTCTCCTTCAGATGACAGAGTAGCAGTCAAAATACACCCCTACAGTTTGCCACATCTGGCAGAAGTGCTGCAGTAGCTGAAGGGCTGATCTTGGTCTGGCATTGTAAGAAAAGAGTAAACAAGACAGGGAGGAGAGAGAGCCTGGTTGACCATCAGGGGCCACACTCCCAACCCATGCATGCCCTGGCGCTGTATGAGGCCAGCAGTAGAGGTCAAAGTCTGAGAACTACTGTTATGAAGAGCATTGATTATTTTTTAATATATTTTTTATCCTAATTTGTTAGACATGCTTGCAGCTTGCAATTCATTTCGTATTACACATAAAGAGCACATTTTTTCAAGTCACTGGTTTTACATAAAGTATTTTCATACCATTTGTGTTTTTTATACATGTATTTAGGGTATTGATGTCTAATTCGTTCTGTCATTATTCCTATCCCCTTGTCCCCTCCCCTCCCCCCCCCTTTGTTCTATTTAACATTTATTGATTTTGTACTTTTGAAATTTTGGATGATAAAGCCCAGTGCTTTGGGCACAAAGCTTTGAGCCATCCGCACAATCTCAGTAATCCACTTCACAGGGGCACTATTAGCATCTGTAGGAGAGAGTTTAGAAGCCAGTCTATTTTCACTGGCCACCCAATGTTCACTAGGACACACCTTCTTTTCCTTAGATACCTTTTCTCACAGTTCTGCTTTTGTGGGGTTACTCATCTTTCCTCACTCTTAATGTGAAGAGTTTTTAAAAACCTTTGTTTATGTGCCCAGAGGTCTTCTGGCAAGTTTCTCAACATGAAAAAATAAAAATAAAAAAATCTGCCTACGAGTTATAGAAGTTATTTAGTTCCTCTGACACATAGTGCTACATCAGCTGCAGGACAATCAAATATAGCTGCTTTTGGAGACAGCAGAACTAAAGCAAGAGCCAGTCTCACATTTTTCCATGACTCACTGGTGTATTGAAGGTCTAAGTCTTGTGCAGGTTAACCCTCTCTTTCCTGAGAACAAGTGTTTCTATGAAGTCTCTACTTCCTCTTTGAAATGGTAAAAGCAGGCAAGACCTCCAGCACTGTGAACTGCATTTGATTTGAAAGAAATTCTGAAGTAATAGAGGACTCTGGTGTGTGTATCTTCTTTTTGCTCATATGTGTGAGGGAGGGATGGAGGGAGGAGTCTGCTACCAGGCAATATTTTGCTTATATAATTTTCTACTTTTCCTTTTCCATTTCTGAAAAGACTAATCATCTATCTTTTTAAATAGAGTAACTCAAGCGTATAGAAGTAAACTGTTGTAGTTATCCCTATATTTAAAATTTTAAAAAATTAATAACATACCAAAAAAATAAATAAACTTTTTCCTTCTGTTTCTTTTTTGCATTCCAGGATAGTAAAGAAGAGGACTGAGTTTGTCAAAACACTATTGATTATCCATTTTGAAAATACCAAGAGGAATACTGAAGTGCCAAAGACTGGAAAGAGTCCTAAGTGGATCAGTATTTTTACAGAGGAGAATTTTGCCCTGGAAACCTAAAGTTTTGCTTCTTTTCCCAAAAATCTACTTTTGAGAAATCAGCCTGAAAACACTTGAGAACAAAATGAAATCAAACAAAACAAAAACAGCCCCAATTTAAAAATCTCAGTTTTAGGGCCAAGGTTGTGGCTCAGTGGTAGAGCACTTGCCTAGAATGCATGAGGCACTGGATTCGATCCCTGGCAACACATAAAAATAAATAAAAGTGTAGTGTTCATCTACAACTAAAATATATATACATATACATATCAGTTTCAAAATGAGTAAAAATTTCATTTTTTTTAAACCTTCAAATGGGCAAAAATTTCAAAAGTAAAAAATTCAAAAGGCAAAATAAGGATGGACATGATGAAAAGGAAGCCTGTCCACCTCATACAGGATAATGACAGCCCCATTTGAGTGCATGTACACCAGAAAGATGCACAGAAATGAATATATTATTCATTTTGCCCAAATAAGCCTGTTTTATTTCATTTTGCACAAAATATTAATTAAAATTGAAACAGTATGTTCTTGATCCCTGTTTTTCAAGCTGTTGGTTACAGTATGATTTGGGAGTCCTGTAAAGACTTTGGTGGTTTTCATTTTGAAAAAAGCAATAAAACACTAAATTGAAAAGAAAATATGAAAATGTGTTCTGGCAACAGAACACATTGTTTTGTAAAATATTTTTAGTTATACAAATGTGTATATGTATATATATACATACATTTACATGTGCTAGATTTCAATAACATGAGTATTTCTAATAGTGAATCATGGTCAAAAGGTTTAATATCCTCGGTTTTACTTTGCTTTCACTATTTCTGGAATGGCTGGCCATCCAGGTTCTTTGGAAAGCAAAACTATTTGAAGATTCATATTCAGGGGATACCTATAAAATGTCATCTTAATTGTATCCCAGAAGTAACTGGCTACAGTTCTATATGTTTTCTTCCAAAACTATTAGTAGTTAATAGTTAGACTATTAATAGCACCAGTCTGAATTCAGTCACATCTATATTTAAAGGAGCTCATCAGTACTTGGGAAATGCAATCTAAAACAATCAGTGTTTTGTCCTTGTTCATTTTTGTGGTACTGAGGACCCAACCCAGGACTTGTGCATGCTCAACAAGCACTCTGCCGTTGAGCTTCATCCCCAAACCTTTTTTATCTTTATTTCATTGGAGACAGGGTCTCAATAAGTTCCCCAGGCTGTCCTCAAACTTGCAATCCTCTTACCTCAGAATGAAGTATTCTTAAAAGTGGTATGACAGAATATTAGGAAAAGACATTATGTATTCTACCATGAGAAGTACTGGGCAGAAAACAATCTGTAATCATACTAGATCATGTGAACCACTTAGCTTCCTGGGTCTTTTGAGAACTAAAGAAAAGAACCAAAAAGCAAATGTACTAGATAGCAGACAGCATGACTTAGGGCATATATATATATACACATATGTGTATGAAAAGGCAAATATTAGAATTAAAAAATATATATATTTATATATATATGTAATATATATAAATATATATATACACATATGTGTATGAAAAGGCAAATATTAGAATTAAAAAAACAGAACATTTGTTTTGCAGGATTATTTTAAAGATTGTTAACGGAAAATATTAAACACTAATGAGCAGATTGTAGGTTCTCAATAAAATGTGAATTTTTTTTTCCCTGTGAGTGAACTCATTGAAACATACTCAGTATAACCCATCTTAAACACACACCTCACACAAAATTCACACATATACACACACCCCTACATACAGAATATTAACCAACAAGAACATTAATTGAACGTTCTCTAAATATAGTATTAAACCCTTCAAAATAATTTACCAGCAAGTGCAAATGACTCTTGACAGAGAAGCAGTGACTCAAAGTGTAGACTATGGTCATCTCCACCCAAGCAGCTGGACAAGTGTTTTAGCCTCACTCTTCCTTAGTTTTCTCAGCTATAACATGGTGATAGTAATAGAATTACCTTAGTGGTTTTTCTGTGCATGGGTCTGAAATGAATAAATGTATGTAAAGTGCTAAAAATGTGTTCCAATGGTAGGCAAAGTTCTTGGTATCATCTAAGTACCAAAGAGATGACATGAAAGTTGATTACTGAAATAAGATTTTTCAACAAAATGAGAAGGGAAAACTTTAGTAAGACTTGAGGTGGGCCTAAAGAGAGACTAGCAGAAAAGACAAATGAGAGAGGTTTTTGCATCTGTGTTACAATTTTTGTAGGTTCATCTTGCTATTCCCTTTTCACCTTTAGATTGGGAAGTCTGTAGGCTTCTTGAGCTTAAAGTTGTTGACTGAAATGTGCTTTTGTTTCTAACAATCTTTTTGTATTTGTTTTGGTTTTTTCTTTTAATGAAATACCTCCATTAGCTGCACTTATTTGGGTTTGTTTGCTTGCTTTTAAAGGAAGGGGACACAAATAAAGGTGTTTCTGAATTCCTAAAGTTTAATTCCAGGCCAAAGATAATATATATGTTCTGATTGACATCCCAACCTTTTTAGGTTTTAGAATACAAACATCAGAGGTGAATTCTTTGGCAGCTTAAGCCTGTTTCCATAGCTCAGGCATTGTTTGGATAGAAACAGTTTGATTTTGAAGGGAATTTTCAAAATTCTCATAAAAGACCTTTTAGCACAATTGTGGATCTTCAATATGTGTATTATTTTCATAATTCTTATATAAAGTCCACATTTGTGAGAAATACCTGGCTAATAAACACAACCAGTTTGAGGCTGTAACATGTTGTAGTACCTATAGTATTCTCAGTTTGCACATGGATCTTGCTGGAATATGTAACAAAGATACAGGTGGGGTTGTGGCTTAGTGGTAGAGCACTTGCCTAGCATATGTGAGGCACTGGGTTCAATCCTCAGCACTACATAAAAAATAAATAAATAAATAAAATAAAGGCATTATATCCATCTACAACTTTAAAAAAAAGGCTTCAGTTATGAATATGGCATTTCCTCCAGTGGTACATCATATAGTAGTTCTCCCCACACCCCCCATCACCATTTGTAGTTTAGCCTTCCAGTTTTAGTTACCCACTCATCGTCAATGAGAGTACAAATACATTAAATGGAAAATTCCAGAAATAAACAATTTATAAGCTCTGAATTGCATACCATTCAGAGTAGTGTGATAAAATCTTGTGCCATCCCCCTATGTCCCAACTGAAATACGATTCATCTCTTTGTCCAGTGTATCCACACTTTATATGCTACCCACCTATTAGTCACTTAGTAGTCACCTCAGTTATCAGATTGACTTTTGCTTTATTGTGATGTGACTGTGCTTGTGTTCAGGTAATCTTTGTTTTACTTAATAATGGCCCCCAAAGCACAAGACTAGTAATGCTCACAATTGGGGTATGCTAGAGAGAAGCTGCACAGTGCTTCCTTCAAGGGAAAAGGCAGAAGTTCTAAATTAGGAAAGGGAAAACAATCATGTGCTGAAGTTGTTATAATCTGTGGTAAGAACAAATCTTCTATCCATGAAATTATGAAGAAAGAAATTCATGCTAGTTTGCTGTCCCATATCATACAGCAATAGTACATGTTAAGTGCTTAGTTAAGATGGAAAATGTATTAAATTATAGTTGGGTGCTATCCCTGGTTTCAGACATCCACCAGCAGTCTCGGAAGTATCCCCCATAGATAACTCTCAAACATTGTATTTTGTTCATTCCAAAATGAGCTAGTACCCAGCCATGGTGACACATGTCTGTAACCCCAGGAAACTGAGGTTGAGGATTGCAGGTTCAAGGCCAGCCTAAGCAATTGAGTTAGACCCCATTTCAAAATTTAAAAATAGGAAGGACTGGGGATATAGCTCAGTGATAGAGCACCCCTGAGTTCAATTTCTAGTACTGAAATTTAAAAAATATAAGTTCATTAATTGCTTTCTGAGTTACCCTAGGGGCTAATTTGCCCATTCAAAATGTGTTTTTAAAACTCAACTGGACATGGTGGCCCACACCTGTAATTACAGTGACTCAGGAGGCTGAGGCTAGAAAGATCATGAGTACGAGGCCAGCCTCAGCAATTTAGCGAGACCCTCAACAACTTAGCAAGACCCTGTCTCAAAATAAAAAATAAAAAGGGCTGTGGATCAGATTCAGTGGTAAAGTGTCTTTGGGTTCAATCTCCCAGTACAAAAAAAAAAAAAGTTAATTAAAAAATAAATCAAACTCATGCCCTCTCTCAGAGTACTTTAGCTCCAAGCCCAGAGTGTTTCCACATTTAACCTCCAGACTGTCATTCCAAAAGCAGGGCATTTTCCATTGACTACTTAGTGCAAATCCTTTTTGCTAAGTTTACAGTGGGGCCAGGTGTGTATTAACTACCTGACTTGGTTTGAGACCTCTCTTTGGGCTTTCTTACTAAACAGTATCTGACTAATCAGTAGGAACTGACAAAGATACCCAGAATCATTAGTAATAAGCATAATTAGAAATTCGGAAACATATATTCCAGGGCAGCAAGGAGAGACCTGCAAAGCAGAGCTTGTCAACTTTGTTGAAGAAATTTGCAAATATATGCATCTGTTAGCGATCAGTGTCCTGACTTAATAGGCAAGTTTAAAATTACTGATTACGCTGATGTGCTTCTGATTCCTTTTTGCAAAACAGATGAGTAGTTTTTATTCCAAAATTTGTTCCAAATCCTAGTTTTTTTGGCAGTGTGCTAGGTTTAGTCACAGTGTGAATAAAGTATGCTCTCCACTTCTTGATTGCTCTGCCTAAAATATCTCAACACAGTGTACATTTGGTCCTTCTTAGATTATTACCACTAATGTTAAACATCAACAACTTCTTCTTTAAAGCTAATGAAAAAGTTACAACGGAGACTCTTGTAAGCCTTATGACACTGCCCCAAACCCAAATGTACCTTGTCAATCCCCTCTCTTCTGAATAATGAATACTCATGCTGTCGCTCTTCACCGCTCACTTTCTTTGTCCCTCAAGCATTGCCATTTGGTTTTGTGTCCTTTCATTAATATTTAGAAGACAATTGATGTCTCCCCTTCATCTTTGGATAAAGGACACCATTATTAAATTGGCTTTCTCTTTATTCCATGTGTGTCCTGGATCTCCCTCCCCTCTTAGTAGCCAAGGACACATTTCTGAGTTCTTCCTCTCCATGCTTGCCAAAATGGGAAAAAGAAAACTGTTGAACCTGGGTCTTGTGGGATACTTGACCAATTTAATCAATGTTTTTTATATAAGTGACATTTTAGCATTCCATGACTACAACCACCGAAACTTTGGAACATGTGAAGAGTTGTCTGCTCTTGATGGCATTTATCTTGGGTATAGTCATCTGTAATAGACTTGAATCATAAGATATAAATCATATTTTTTGTAAAGAGGCTCCGATGGGCCAGCTTGAGAATCTAGCAGTAATACAAGGTGTAACAGTGTTGGGAATCTGAGATGGAAACTTGACCTCAGTTATTTGCCTCTGGATCGCCAGAGGCTGGTAGTTACATTTGTTCCCTCTGAGAGATAAGCATTTAGGGATGTTCCCCCAGCCATTTGTTGACTCAAATTAAGCATTGCATGAAGCAACATTCAACCCTTAGGAAAAGTCTGTTGCCATGTCTTGGAATCTAAGATGCTGGAACAGTAAACTTTCAAAAAATGCTTTGATGCTCAGATTTAACAAAAAGTTAAAAGGAAATAAATCCCCTAAAAACAAACCTAATACCCTGCCACTTATCATTGTTTTATTAATATGAAGTAAGGTTTTTTGTTTTCTTATAAGGAAGAAGCCACTATTTTTATAGCCTTCCATAGAAACAGGAGATTGATACTTCATAGTGATCTGGGAATCAGATAGATTTTGTAATTTAGGGGGGTGGGGTGGGGAAGAGTTGTGGTCATCATGGAACTGTTAACAGTTATCTAACTGGAATAATATATTGACTTTACAGATGTTTATCAAGTACCTTCTGTGTTCTTAGCACTGTATTAGGCACCTGAGTATAGAGAGCTTGTCTACAGAGATAGAAAACATAGTGGCCTTCCCCTCTAAGGTAAATTTAATTCAAGGAAAGGGAAAAAGGGAAGAGTAGAGAGCCAAGTACCCAAACACACAAAACCTATTTGGGTGGATGGGGGGCAAACAGGATTGGTTACATAATTTACAGGGCTTAGAACAAAACAGAAATCCCATTGTTCAAAAAGCAGGCCAAAAGTTCTATTAAAAGCACTAAAATATAAAGCTTCTTTCCTCTCTCTCTTCTGCTCATGCACAGACTCTCTTGTTCCATCAGACTTCACTTTAAAAAACACAAGTTCAAAGATAAAATTACTAAAAATTTCAAGGCTGGGAGTGCAGCTCAGTGGTAGAGTATGTGCAAGACCCTGGGTTCAATCCCTAGTACCAACAAGAATGTCAAAAAATTTCAAGATAGTGACAGTGGTGGACACATGAAGCCAACCCTGGGTATAGATGCAATTACTGTGAAATCTAATGACAGCCTGAATCCCTTTTTCAAGAAAGTGTTAAAATAGAGAAGTTTGAATATGTTTGTACAAATCAAGACAGATGTGTGTGTGTGTGTGTGTGTGTGTACTGAGGATTGAACTCAGAGGTGCTTTGCCATTGAGCTGCATCCCAGCCTTTTATGTATTTTTTATTTTGAAACAGGGTCTCACTAAGTTGCTTAGGGCCTTGCTAACTTGCTGAGGCTGGCCTTGAGCTTGATCTTTCCTCAGCCTCCCCAACCACTGGGATTATAAGCGTGTACCACCACACCCAGAAAGACACACATGTTTTGATAGATATATATTTTATAGTTGTTTGGGTTTTGTTTTTGAGGATTAAGGTTGTTTCCTATATGGGAGGAGAGGGAACAGGGAATTAAAGACTTAGAGGAAGTAGCAGACTTAGAGAAATAGTGATTATAGCATGTACCCCAGAGACAGGTTGGGTTATTTATTAAAACTTTAGCTGTAGAACTTGCCATCCAGGATCTTTGTACACAGAAATATGGGCTTCCATTCTCAGAAGGCTTTTTTCTAATGGATTAATATATTTTTAAAATGGAAAATGTGTTGTCTTTCTTTTTGCTTTAGAGGAGCCCTGAAGGAAAAAATTACCACACCCCAGTATTTCTCTCCCATGCAGAGTTTAGGCTGTGGTGGCACCCAGGTACTGGCAATAGCATCTTGCCTGGACTTTAGAACTTGCCTAAAGTCCTTGCTCCTACTTTTTACTGGACAACTTCTTAGTTAGCTTTTAGCCACTCTATCAAATACCTGAGACAAGAAGACTGATTTCAGCTCACAGTTTTAGTTTCCAGTCCATGATCATGCATTTAGCCAAGCAGCACCTCATGGCCAGAATGTGTGACAGAGCAAAACCATTCATTCCATGGCCAGAAAGGAAAAAGGAGAAAGAGAAAGTAGCCAGGGTCCCACAGTCCCCTTCAAGGGCATGCCCAAGTAACCTATAACCTACCACTAGGCCCTACCTCTTAAAAGTTCCATCACCTCCCAGTAGTGACTAAGTCTTGAGCACACAGACATTTGGGGAACATTCCTGATTCAAACTGTAGTTACCTTGTTGCTATCACCTCTCTGAAACTCTTTCACTTTCTGTGTAATATAAAAAATATAAAATGATCACTGAGCATGCCTCATAGAACTAGGAGGAGTCAGTGAATTAATATATAAATTTATATATATATATATATATATACACACACACATTATATATATATATATGAATTTGTGCACATAACATGAATTAGAATACACAGTTTGCGTATTTATGTATGTAATTCATGTGTGTGTCTTAACTTACGTTGCAGATTCTGGAAATACATCAGTATTGGTTCTGTTCTGCTTACTGCTGCTGGCACTTCTGAGTGGCCTTCCCAGCATTACTTAGGACAAACAATACTCATCTTGAAATAAACAAACTTGTGCATCTCTGCAACCTGTAGCATACTTGTTTGATTTTCTCATGAGAGAGGCAGCTTAATCACCTGTCACCTGCAACTTGGGTCAGTGGCACATCTTTGAAACCCACGTGCTAATTTTTTTCTACCCAAGCTGTCTTAATGTTTTGGGCACATCGTTCTACATCAGCAGTCAGGTGGCCTCTCGTTACTCCCCAGTTTCACCTCTTCTGAAGGGTGGTTTTTGTCTCTTTCAGTCACAGCCTTCCTGGCTGTTCCAAAGGGACCCCAGTTGGGATGAGAATCCACCTAAGCATCATTGCAGGTGGGCTCAGTGTTCCCTTAGATTTCCACTGCTACCATCACATGTAGCCAGGGACCAGAACAAACGTTCACCAAAGGATGAAAATTCCTGAGTTGGAGTTGATATCTTTGACTTTTGTTGGAAACTAGAAAGTGGAGAGAATGCATAGCCTTTGTTGAGGTTCATAGCATTTCTTTGGCCTGGAAGCCTGCTGGAGCCTCCTCTAAACTCAGAAGTGAAAGAAGTGTTCCTGGAGTCCATTATTCCCCAGTCTCTTTATTGCCAACTTTCTCTAAGGAAGATCCTCATGGACTCAGTACAGACACGAGCAAATTTGGTCTTTAAGGTTCTCTGATGGCCTACTAAATCTTGTGACCATGTTCTCTCCCTGATCTGCCCACCCTTCCTTGCTACCATTTATTTCTTTACGCTTTTCTCTCAAAATTCTTGGCTTATTTTGGCATTTCAAACTCCTGCTTCTTCTCTTACACTTCTTTTCACAGTCTTTTTTACTTGGTTTTCTTTTCCTCCGTACCTTTGAGTATAGACATTTGCCAGGTTTGGGTCCCACAGTCCAGTCTTCAGTCTCTGTTCCTTCTCCTGAGGGATCTCCTCCCCTTCCTGGCTCTCCTCTTGACTTCGTCATAGTGTTGTCTCTAACTCTCTTTCAACTCTGCTCCAAAATACCTGTGCTTCATGCAGATGTGCTGGTGCCCCTCTAGCCCCAGCATCCCTTTAATGTCATTGTGTTAAGTCAACTCATTCTTCCATTTGGAGTTTATTCTCTCTCCTCCTACCCATGTCTGTTCTGTCTGACATGATACCTCTCTTGTTTGGTATTGTCCTAGTCCCTGACACCAAACCCATCTATATGTCTCTCTCTCCTTTCAGAGCATGAGCAGGGACCAGGCTTTTTTGTTTTGTAACTGCTGCATCTGGTACTGTGCCTGGAACACAGACAGCTCAATAAATGACTAGGTGATTAACTCAGCAGGTTAATTTTGAGCAGCTTCTCTCTTTACCTCCCAGTTTCTCAAGTTTAGTTGATTTCAAATCCAAGACTTTTCAAGCCCTTGTCTCTTGAGTATATTTTCTACTTCTGTTCTTTTGCATCTCTAACCTGTCCTTTATAGTTCTGCCAGTGTCATCCCCCTAAAACACAGAAGACCTTTCAAGACAGAGCTGTGTCTGACTCATCTTCTCATGACCCAAGTGCTGAACCCCAGGACCTTGTGTACAGTAGCCACTTAAAGGTATGTTAAACTTAATTGGAGCAGAGCTAGGAAGGAAGGAAAGAGATGTGAGGGGTGACAGATGGAAAGAAGGATTAGGAGGATAAAAGGAGCACTGCCCAAGGGCCGCGGCCAGCCGCCTGTCTATAAACATTCCATTAGTCCTAGTGTTAGACTGGATGAAAGCTTGGAGTCTTTTGCTGATGTCCCTGGACACTTTTCCTCCTTTGGAAAAGAGAAATACATTATTCAAGAGATGAACAAAGCAGAGAGAAAGTAGGCTCTGTCCTTCCTCACAAATATCTAGCAAAGTCTTGCTCATCCAACACTAAATTTTGGAGTAAGAAAATGCATCAGTAAAGCCCAGGTCTCCCTCTATGGGCAAGGACACTGAGGCACTGGGGGGCTAGGTGGCTTAGCTAGCTATGGGAAAACCAGCAGCAAAACTTGAGGCTCTTTATTTCCCTTCCAGTACGTTCATCCGTAAATCACATTTTCTCTTTTCCAAGTCAGGTCAGTATCTAAGGTAAGGGATTACAGTTACTAAGATACTAGGCTTTTTAAAGACCTTCACTAATTATAAATTTTTATGAGATTCACTTGAGGCTCTCTTTAAAGGACTCAGCATGGTTGAAGTGATTCATGGTTTTCTATTTCTCTTTTTAAGCAGAGATTTCCATACCACCATCCCCTTTTTGTTTCCTTGTTAAAATAAAATCATACATAGCATAATTAGAAAAACAGATGAAAGTGGAATTGCTGTGGTTAAATTGGAGGTGAGGAATAAGCCCTGTCTCCAGTTCCCTCCCCATCAACTGACCTTCCTCCTGTTGCTTGATGGCCGCTGAGGAATCTGAAGAGCTGCTCCCAGAGCACTTTTGAACCTATCGATTAGATCGTCTCCAAGGCCCACTCCATGTCTCACAGACCACGGGGCTGGAATTATGTCATCTGTTGCCATTTCGGTCTTTATGGAAAATCCTCAGGAGGTCTTACCTGCCCACAACCAGCAGAAGGTTGTTGTGACATTGGGTATGAGCACACATGCGTCATCTGTTGTGGTACTCAGGTTTCTTTAACCACGGTCTCCTCTCCAAATGACAGATCAATCCTGGGAGACGCTGTTCTCCAATCTTATTTCCTCTGCCCATCCACCCCAGCTGGGGTCAAGGAAAAGATGAGAGAGCCATGTTCTTGCCCTGCTCCCCCAGGTGGACTTGGACTCCTGGAACAGCACGTTCACCTATAGGCCCTCCTGAAGGAGCCTGTGTGAATCTTTGATAATGCGTGAGCCTCTCAGAGAAAACCTTTTACGAATGAGCTGAAAGATGAGGAAATACGGTTATCTATAATTAAGGAATGCCCCCACACACACCTTTTTAAATCACATAACAAAGTTTTAGAAGACTTCACCAATATCTTGTTTGTGTTTCTTTCTTTTCTTTTTAATATTTATTTGGTTTTAGTTGTACACAATACCTTTATTTTTACGTGGTGCTGAGGATCGAACCCAGGCCGTTGCATGTGCTAGGCAAGCGCTCTACCACTGAGCCACAACTCCAGCCCCTCTTTCTTTTCTTTTCTTTTTAGCTAGAGGATATTTCAGCCAATGTTTTCTGAATGGAGAAAATACTGTTCCTGCTTTGGGGGCTTTTGGTGATGTCTGGGAATGTTTTGATTACCACTGGGGAGCACTATTAGCATTTTGTGGGTAGGGGCCAAGGATGTCAGAACAAGGACAGCCCTGCAAAAGGGAAGAATTAACCTATCCCCAGTGCTACTGGCATCCCAAATTGAGAAACAGAGCATTTTGACAAAAATGCCCTACTCCTTTGCCATCTCCACTTCACTGGTAAACTATGATACACTACTCTTAAATTAAGACAGGTAATCTGTAGCTGTTTGGCTAATTTGGACATTATCAGCACAAATCTTTTTCTGACATCAGAAAATATGAGTAATGTGGCATAAGGTTTTTTTTAAAATATGCTTTTTTAGTTGTAAATGAACATAGTACCTTTATTTTGTTTGTTTTTATATATGGTGCTGAGGATCGAACCCAGTACCTCACACATGTGAGACAAGCGCTCTGCCACTGACCCACTACCCTAGCACCAGCATAAGGTTTTTAAAGCGAATATTTCTACATTTTATACATAAGAAGTATAATAGTCATTTTTAAGACAACCCTAATAATGTACACAGATGTTTTAAATACCATTTGAATTAAATGTAACTCACATTTTTATAATACTCTCCTTTACTAAAAAGAATGGCTCAGCACCTATGAAAAAATGAAGTGTTAAAATTGTGTGTGTGTGTGTGTGTGTGTGTGTATGTGTGTGTTTCATTTAAATGGCCCTAATATTGTCAGTATAAGACAGTTAAATAAAAAATTCTAGAAAAAGTTTACAACCAGGCAACCAGTATATGGTCTACATTTAAACTTGAGTCACAGGTTTTAAATGCATCTTCACTGTTGGTGGTCTCAGCAAAGTCACTTCAGACAGGGAAGAAGTGGGAGTTTGGGGGAAAGAAAATTCATTTTCATTCTCCTCATGTTGAATGTACATTTTCAAGGTTCTAGTTTAAATGTGTCTAAGATAATTGGAGCCCCTAGGAGGCACTTTGCTAAACAGCTAATTCAGCCCATCCTCCCCAGAGAGGATAATTGTTGTTAAAAAACAAAAAAGTAAAATGTGTTGTTTTCTCATGTAATTATGTAACTGACATCTTTATATAATAATACATTTGGGTGGTCTGTCCCTGAAACACTTGGTTTGTTAGGAAACATTACCATTTCCACAAGTAATCACTTACTCCTAAATATTATGAAAGAATTTGGTATTGTTACATTGCATCATTGCATTAGTCAGAAGCTAAACTTTCTAAATGAGTTTGGCACTGGAAAAGGCTTCTAGGTTTTTTTGCTATTTTTTTTTTTCTTAAATGTCATTATATGAGCTAAAATATTCCTGAGATGGAATACTATATGACAGGATGTTAAAAAGTAACAAAATACAAATCTGTTGAAGAAAAGAGTGAGGGCCCCCTAAGCTGCTGTCTTTTCAGTGGTTACATGTGACATCCTTATCAATGTGATGATTTGTCTTTTTTCAGCTCATTTCATTTACCCTGGCTGGATTGGGTTAGGACGTAGGAACATCCTTGCTGCAGTGAACCACAAATATCTTGACAGTGGACACACTGCCATTAGATTTGAGTTCATTTTAATCCACATTGGTAATATGGTTCTTTGCCTTGCTGATTAAAAATGCCACACTGAACAATACTGTGTGCAGTTTTCCCCTCTAGTTCTCTCTTGCAGGACTGCAGACTGTCTTGGTCCTGAGGAGACACCCATCACTAATCCTGGATTCAGCCAGGACCTGACTTGAACTAATCAGGGTGGCTGATTATTCTACCCCAGGGTATTCTGTTAAATTACTATTGCCTAAAATTGTGTGGGAGGCTTTTACAAAGTAGCAGAGGAGAAAGTAAGAGCACAGGCAGATAAAACTTGGAGGAAAAAGGAGAACCCCAGGGCAAAAGCAGTGTGTAGTGAACATGCAGAGAGTTGAAATAGTGAGGGTAACCGTTTAATGTAAGGCAGGAGTTTAATTTCACAGATAGAAAAAGGAAATTGTTAAATTATAGCAAAACTAGTATTATATGACTCAATCAATGGTTTATCCTCAGCAGCAAATGGAAATAAATAGCTGGAGGTATAGCTTTTAGCTGGGGCTGTAGTCAATGGTAGACCAATTGCCTAGCATGCGCAAGACCCTGGATTCTATCCCCAGTATTGGGTTGGGGTGTTGATTTTAGGCTGGGGGGTGTAGCTCAGTGGTACAGCACTTGCCTGGCATGTGTGAAATCCTGGGTTCAATCAGAAGCACCATTTAAAAAAATGGAAATAGACTGTATGCAAAGTAAAGAAAAGGGTCAATATTTTGGATCCAGGAAGAAAGACTATCATTTTATCTATAACAAACTCCACCTGTGCTTACTGCAAAAAATAAGCAGGGGCGGTGTGTGTGGGGGGGGTGTCTCAACTGTAATGGAAGATTTCTACTTATCATCATTCTAAATTAATGAATTAATGCTTTTAGTATTTTTTTTAACAAAGCAGTTGCCACATTTTTAACCTTTTCATGTAAGGTGCAAATGCCTTTCAGCCATTATACCCAAATAAGCGATATCTTATATATTAGAAATGGGTGGGTACCCATAATAGTAGATTCAGTGACATTGTTGGCTTTAGATTATGTTACAACATAAAATATCTCATGATAAGTTTTCTAGTATTAAACTAAAAGATATCACATGCCATATGTAAATTCATGGAAGTAAAGCCAAAATGTAATGGTATATTGTTTTTAAATGCATCCATGTAGATATTTCCATGAAAATGTTGTGCTTAAAATGGTGACCTATGTGGGATGGCAGAGTCTTTATCTGGGAATCAGAAGTGAAGTATATTTTTCATGTCTTTGCCCGTGCATGTGTACTAAAAAAGTATTGAAATCTTAACATGGTTTTATCATTCAGGAAAATGGATGTCTCCTCCTGTCTCTAAACTTGTAGTTCCCAAACTTTGTGCCATGGCACCCCAAGGTACTGTACTTATTTCACAGAGGATATTTTTAAATTTTAGAGAAAAATAACAATATTTGATATTTGTCAAACACTCAGTGAACTACTAGCTTGAGGTAGTTTACAGTTTCAACATTAGATGGCGCTACATTCCTTTTGCTGATGTCATATCTTTCTAAAGTTGGGTTTGGGGAAATTAATATGATAAAAAGCAAGTACAGCATGGTAATTATTGTGGGATAAAAAATGAAAATGGCAGTATCCATTCTGAGTCCAAGATATAAGAAGTTGTGCAGTTCCTTCTAGGTATACACATCCTTTAGTAAGTAACTATGGTTAAGAATATAATGAAAATTTACTTTTTCTTCCTTTTAATTTATGAGTATTATTTTTTCAAATGCTACTAAGTTGTTAGGACACCTACTTAGTAGTAGTTTGAACCTAACTACTTAATAAATGAACTCTTAGGTATTTCTTTTGGCCAAGAGGCACCATGAAAAAAAGTACTGAGACACTAACAGATTCATGAATCAAGAAAGTTTGGGACGTCTACTCAACATTACTCAGTCTCTTGGAGTTGAAGCAAATATGTCTGAAGCAGATTTTCTACACTGAAGCATAAGTTCCGGATTCTGTTCTGTCAGTCCCAGTCTGACTGGGGTGAGCTTCAAAGCCAGATATTTATACCCATCCTTCAAAACAGGGACCACATGCCCCAGGTCCCTAATCTTGTGCTTAGACCTGATAGGATCTATATTCCATACCACATTGAATTGATGAGTTCCTAAAATTTGAAAGTAAAAGAGACTCCCAGCAGAGTCAAATCAATTATACCTTGGTTTTGTTTTGTTTTGTTTTGTTTTAAAAAATGAAGCTATACCCTCGGGGTAGAGATAGTAAATGAGGAGAATTAGTCGCGCAGAATATATTAAAAGTTATACATTATTGTTTTGGAAAAGGAAATATTTCAAAATTAAATATTAAAAGAGAAAAAATGTTTTCTTAAAAGATATTCAGCATAAGTCACAGAAAACAAGCACATAATTACAAAATAAAACCCCAAAAAATCAATGCAGCAAATAATTTGGAGGTGCTTTTTCTATTTATAAAAATAATTGTTCACTTGCAAAAATACTGATCACAGTGTTCCCTGTGATCTGAGCCTCCTTGGGGCATTTGAAATACAATTTTTTAAAATTTTATTTGTGCCCAGTCTTTTTTCAGAAACAAAACTTTGGTTTTAAACAAGGTGCATCTGTTTCCAGAAAGTGCTTTCCCATGGAACTGTGTGTAGAAGGCCTGTATTGCATCTGGAGATCTCACTCAGCTCAAATCAAAATTCCCTTTGAATACACCAAGCTTAGGAGCTAAACTGTCTTGGCTGTGTGCTCATGTTTGATCCTGTTGGGAATGAGGCTGATTGTTTAAGAATTTACATCCTGGTAAGGCCGTTAGCCCTTTAAATTGATTTGGTATTTTTAAAAACTTATTTAAAACTTATTTATACTGAGGAGCTTGGCTTTTCCTGAGCCAAAAACATTTGTATTTCCAGATTTCACCTGGCTTATCATCTGCACAGAAAACCCATCCTGGGATCATCTTTTACATAACAGTTGGAATGAGTTTCACGGATTGTCTTTTTACTGGTATTCATCTGTATCTGTACTTTTTAAAAAAAAAACCTTTTCTTGCCTCCCAGCATGCTAATTATTGCCCTGTACTTAATCTAGTCTTACAAAATGAAGTGCCCTTAAAATGTTTACATTCAAAGTACCTTTTGCACAAGCATATCAAAGTTCTTTATAAACACTAATTAATTTGAACTATTCTATGGAAGAAGTTCCCTCATTTTTCCTTCTCACAATAATGCTTTTGATCCTTTGGCAGTGTGGACTTACTAACTGTTCCTACAAAGACAAGTTTTTGTTCAGTTTCCCAAGAGCAGAGAATCAGTCCTTGCACAACTTTGTAAGCTTCACATTTCTTCCCTTCAAGCTCTGTAAACAGAAGGGGATACACATGCAAGCAGATACCACCATCAACACCCCACACACACCCCCTACACACACACACACACACACACACACACACACACACACATACTCGGCCACACAGCATATTCAACACTGAGTAGATGATCTAAATACCCTAGAAGTCTTTCTAATGCTCATGGAGAACATTGATTCACATTCTAAGAGGAACCCAAAATAAAACTCTTTTTGTAAAGCAAAAAGAAGTTTTTTTTTTAGCATTCTGAAAAATTGTCATTTGATCAGTTGCAAGATAACTACATAGACTTGGCAGTAGGTACTTTTAACACACAATCACAAAATCACATGTGAGTGTTCCCTTAACTGAGTATGTATTATGTGGCAGATGATTTCTAAACATTATCTCTTACTCTTTATTAGCTAAATGTTTTGTCCATCTTATAGGGGAGGAAAAGAATGAGACCCAGGGATACAAAGTCCTTTGCCTGGTGGGTGGTAGAACCAGAATTCCAGCCTAGATCTGACTGACTGCATAGTTCAGACTTTGAATTAGTCATTCTCTTCCCCCAATCCTCTTAGTTCCTCAAGGGCCTTTTAAAGGTTATCTAGTGCATCAACCTTGTAGATAAGCAAACTTAGAAACTAAGAGAGGAGTAATTTGTCCAAGGTCACCTCACATTCAGTTCTTGATGCCTTTCAATAACTTTGAACATGCGCAGTAAATGTCCCATATTTATCTCAGCTGTTCAGAGTCTTCCAAAGATTCACCACTCCTCCCAAAGTTTGAGATGCCAAGCATGCTTGGTAGTGTTTCTGGAATTCTAGGGAACCCATCTCTCAATGAGCACCCTCAGACTTGCACTGTGGTTCATTCTCATCCTCTTTCTCCTTAAAGGATTTCCTTTGTTCACTGACTTTTACTTTTCAGGTTCCTGCTAGAATCTATCATATAAATACAGATAATATGCTCATATTAAGCACACAAAATGTGCCCATTAGTAAATTAAAGATCTTGGTTCAATACTAAGTGTAAGTGCTCTTCAAACAAATATTAGCTTGTTCCTTTTTCTCCTATTCCAAGTGATGTGTATTCCTAATCTGTTGAGGTTCTTCTAAGAACCTTAACTGGTGACTATTATGTCTCTACTTCTATGGTTGAAGAAATCTTAGGCTCAGATAAGCTAATTTCTGAAAGGACCCCAAACTCTCTACTACATAGAAGAAAACTTGACTTCCTGTGAGCCTCCTTTCTTCTTTAAATATTACTTAGCCACAAAATCCATGCTCTCTCCTTTTCACTCTCTTTAAACATGAAATGTTCAAGAACTAAGGTAGGCTTGGGTTCTTAAAAGACCAGGGAAGGAATTCTGGGGCTGGGCACCCTCTTGAAAGCTTAGAACCTTGGACTCGGGAAGGAAGATGGGCACAGGGAGCACACATGCTCACATGCACACGCCTTTTCCTCAGATTAGATGGAAATGAGAGACTGAATCTAGACAATGGGAAGACAGGGATGCAAGGAGCTCACACCAGATGGATCTAATTAAAAGTTTGTCAGCCTGGCCATGTAATTCTGGAAGCAGTTCATCGTCCGTTTCTGCATGTTCAATTTTGATGCATAATTTCTAGTGTATTTCATTGTTAATCTACCTTCTAGGAAAATAGTGACCTTTTAAATTTGTATCACGGACCATATCCTGAGATTATATAGTATTCCTGCTTAGGTGCCTTGGAGCTTTTCCCACTGCCCTTGGGATAACCACTGACTTCCTTTTGGCCGTCTCCAGTGCCCATTCTTACTTCACATCCTCAGTCTCTCTGTCAGTGAAGCCTTGGCCAGTCCAATTCTTTCACTGACTTACATCATATTGCTCTACCCACTCCCTACCCCTTCTAACCTCTTCTTTGTCTCATTGGATTTTCTTCCTACTTTCTCCCTCTTGAAATGAACATCCCCCCTCCTCAGTATGAGAGATGCCCAAGCTATCAGCACAAGTTTTCAATTTCTTTTTCCTTCACACTTGGAAATTCATTACATTTTGATGGGCAAAGGTTATTGTTCCTGTATTTTTAACTTTCATCAATATTATCATCCCCGGCTTCCCAAAGTACCCCAAATATGTGTAGTCCATCTCAATTTGGGCCTCTATAGCCCAGTGCTTTTCAAGTTTGATGAGCATATGAATCACTAGGTGATCTTCTTAAAATAAATTCTCACCCAGAGATCTGGATAGGGCCTGAAATTCTGCATTTCTAACACACCAGGGTATTGTCAGGTGATGCTAATCCAAAGATCACATCTTGAGTGGCAAGGTAGCATTTAGGCATTGAAAATGACCACAGGACAGCCGGGCGCGGTGGCGCACGCCTGTAATCCCAGCACTTTGGGAGGCTGAGGCAGGAGGATCGCGAGTTCAAAGCCAGCCTCAGCAATGGCGAGGCACTTAGCAACTCAGTGAGACCCTGTCTCTAAATAAAATACAAAAAAGGGCTGGGGATGTGACCCAGTGGTCGAGTGCCCCTGAGTTCAATCCCCGGTAACCACAAAAAAAAAATGACCACAGGACTGGTTCTCCTTTCAATTTCTCTGTTAGCACATCAGTGCTCCAACATCTACCTATTCCTGGAGCCCTTTTAAATTATACTAACCTGAACTCAAATCCATATATATTCACTTTTTTAGTCTGTAGCCTATAATTAAAATTACTTTATCATTCTTTATTGGTTTCCAGGTCTCAGTCTTGTCTCCCTATTCATGTGACAGTTGCAGCACTAGCACAAGTCTATCCAAAGCAAATCAGCATATAATTATTGGAGTAGTTCTCTGGATAAGGCACTGTATATTCAGTTTTGTGTGTGTGTGTGTGTATGTTCTCACAGTGCCCAACATTCCTTAATACCATCCACCCTTTGTTTATGATGGTTCTTCTGCTTGCTCCTGCAATCCTATCCATGTAGACTCTCAGCTTTATTAGGGTAGGGGTCTGTCAGGCTTCGTCACCACTATTGCTCCAGCATCTGAAACAGAACTTGATACATAGTAGATGCCTAAGTTTCTTCTCAGTGACTGAGTGATTAAAAATTACAAAATCCAGCCAAGTATAGTGATGCACACCTGTAATCCCAGCAGCTCCAGAGCCTGAGACAAGAGGATTGCAAGTTCAAGGCCAGCCTTAGCAACTTTGCAAGGCCCTGTCTAAAAATAATAAATAAAAAGGACTGGGATTATAGCTTATTGGTAAAGTGCCCCTGGGTTCAATACCCAGTACCAAAAAAATTACAAAATTCAAATTCCATCTCTGTGAAACTGTCCTCTTATCACCCAAAGTATAAACAACTGCTCCCTCTTCAGAAGTTTTATAAGCACTGTGTGCTCCTCATCTAATCTTTCAACATTTCACAAAGTGTAGTCAGAGCACTTGCATCAGAACCCTCTGGAATGTTTAATAAGTACACGTTCCTAGGTTCTGCTCCAGAGCCATGGACTCAAATCTCTGATGAGTGAGGTCAGGGAATCTACCCTTTTAACACTGATTGTAGTGCACATTAAAGTCCAGGACCTCTGATCTGATCTCTTACTTAGCTCTTTTAGAAGTGCCAATAAAGAGCAAAATGGAAAAGGATTATCAAAACAGAAAATTAAATAATTTTTCCCCAAATGATTATCAATTACTTTTTTGGGTTATTTTTGCTGACTTTCATTTGATCCCTAGCAGTATCTTGTTCTCTCCAAAATCTTGCCTTAAGCCATTTAAAAGTCATGACCACTTATAAGAATTATAGAACATAGTCAAAACTTTCGAAGTAAACTATGTGTTTTAGAGTTGGGGTTGAAAGAAGGTAGGTGTTGTGTTCTTTCATTTCGAACCTCTGGCAAAACTATACATGATGTGAGAGGAAAAAGAAGGCAGTGGCAAATAGGATGAGGACTTGTGTGGTTACAAGAGATTAGTGGCAATCAGATCCAAAGACTAGTCACACACAGGGTCATTCCCAAGGTACCCTGTAAAATTCCTACCAATGGACCTCAGGGAATGAAGACTGTCTTTGCATCTCTGAAGAAGAGAAGTTGAAATCTAGGGTCCTTTGGTCTTGGAGATGTGAAAGATTGGTCTTATTAAGTATATGGGGAGTCTTAGCAGCTTGGGAGACTGAGGCAGGAGGATCACAAATTCAAAACTAGCCTCAGCAATGACTAGGTAAGTCTTAGCAGCTTGGGAGACTGAGGCAGGAGGATCACAAGTTCAAAACTAGCCTCAGCAATGGCGAGGCACTATGCAACTCAGTGAGAACCTGTCTCTAAGTAAAATACAAAATAGGACTGGGAATGTGGGTCAGGGGTTCAGTGCCCCTGAGTTCAATCCCCGGTACCCCCCCCCCAAAAATATATGGGGTTTGATTGTATTAGTCACTCTACTTTTGTTTATGTTTGAACATACCATTAAAAAGAATAATCTAGTATACCTATGTTTATATCTGCATTGTTCATAATAACGAAATTATAGAAGCAATCCATGGGTCCATCAACAGATGAATAGATAAACAAATGATTATAATAATTAAGCCTTGAAAAGAAAGGAAAAGAAAGGAAATTTCTTTTCAATTTCTTGAAAAGAAATTATTTTAAGATAGGATTTGATTATGGTTCCCAGTTTGGCCCCAGACTCTTGGGTTCAAGCAAATCTTTTTCCTCCACCTCTCAAGTAGCTGGAACTATGGGTGCACACTACTACACCCAGTTCAGGAAGAAAAGTCTTACATGTGCTACAACATCTGTTAGGATGAACCCTGGGGATATTATGCTAAGTAAAATAAGCGAATCACAAAAAGGCAAATATTGCATGATTCCACTTATATGAAGTACTTAGAGAAGTAAAAATGATAGACACGGAAAGCAGAATGGTTGTTGGGAGAGAGGGAGATGGAGAATTATTGTTTAATGGGTAAGAGTTTCAGTTCTATAAGATGAGAAGAGTTTGGAGATGGATGGTAGTGACATTTGCATAACATTATGAATGTATTTAATGTCACTGAACTGTATAGTTAAAACATGGTTAAGGTGGTAAATTTTATGTCATGTGTATTTTGCCACAATAAAAAAAAAAAAAAAAAAGTGGGGGGAGAAAAAAATGACCAGAGCTCAGCCTAGGAGAGGTGAGAAAGGCGCTGCTTTTCATGGAGGAGCGGGTTAATGGAGAGGCTCTTCCATGCAGCACTAGGAGCTCCTTGAAATTGCGAGGACAATATTTGCATATTACCTGTTCTTTGTAAACACGTGGGCTAAAATCTGGCTACATGATTGTTCCATTCTTGTGAGTAACTTAGATTGGAAGCTTTTTACACAAATTAGTTCAAAGTCCTATATTTAAAAGAAGAGTTCTGAAAGCCTGATATAAATGAAGCTGTTTTCACATACGTGAGGGAAAGTTGACGGGACAAGTGGCCATGAGTAAAGGTAAAAGGAAGTGTCCTAGCTCCAAGCTCAGTCTTTTCTGGTTCTGAATCTTGCAGAGATTGCAAGAATCATTTTGACCATAGACAAATGTGTTTGGAAAATTTAGGCTTAAAGTACCAGTTTTGTCAGTAAATTGAAGGCGGAATGATCCAACCTTAGCAAAGAAAAAATTATAAATCAGCATAGATGAAAATAACCAAAGCCAAGAAGTAGATAATATTGTACATCTACCTGGAAATGAGAAAATGCCAATGACCAATGGTAGCTATGCAGATTAATTATGAAGAAGGTAATGCATTGACCTTTTAAAAAGGTAGAGGTTGTTGAATTTTTTTGTTTGTTTTGTTTTTATGGTACTGAGAATTGAACATGGGGGCACTCTGCCACTGAGCTACATTCCCAGCCCATTTTATTTTGTTCTATTTTTTCATTTTGAGACAGGGTCTCACTAAGTTGCCCAGGCTAGCCTCAAACTTAGGATCCCCTGGCCTCACCCTCCTGAGTAGCTGGAAAGGTGTAGGCCACTGCATCCATCTGATAGAAATGATGTTAATTATAGAAAAATGGGATGTGGAAATTCCAAAATGTATCACTCTATCAACTAAATAAGTTTGGGGACCTCAAAAGAGATTTTTATCATTACCATTATTAAGTACAGTGAATTCAATGAGTAACAGCTTACCAGAACATAATGTCCAAATGGTATTTATGGAAAGAGAAGGAAAAGGAGAGAGAGAAGGGAAAAAAAAGTGGAAAGCAAGGAAGATAAGAAAGATGCAGGGAAAATAAGACCCAGAGTTTATCTGCATCAAGTAAGACCACACCAAGAATAGTTTGTTGTATTATGCACAGCTCGATTCCAGATGTGTAACAGCTGGACAGAGTTCAGAGGAAAGCAGCAAGAGGAGAATTAGACTGAACAAAGAACTGGGAAGCTTATAAAAGACAGCAGCCTCTGAGAATGTAGTCCATCATGTGAGTCCTTTTCTAATTTTGATGGCAATGGTTAAGAAGTTCTTTTATATGTAGTTCAATTTTCCCTCGATATCCAGAACATTCATTCTTTAAATATGTAAGTGCTTACAAATAGCCAGGAAGAAAAGTTCATGCACACAGAGAGTGTACCCTGAGCTTTCTAACAAAATGGGGTGTAGGGAGGGAAGGTGGGCTCTTCACATTATAGGCCAGCCTATGGAGGAAGTGTTCACAGTTCCATGCTTGGAGGCAAATAAAAAGTATGCCAAACTGGTCCTAGAAGTTTTATTGTTGAGAATCAGCCTGAGTCTGGCAGAGAGCTGCCTGAGATTACCTAATGGGTTTCTTCCATCTAGTCTCTGATTCATCTACCCTGGCCTTGGGCAGTACATGGCTGAGTCACCAGCTGAATGCAGATATCCATTAAATGAGGAATTAAGGGCTATTAAAAATGATTTGCTGCTAGTCCCAGGTTAAAGAAAGTAGACCAATTTACAATTACAGTTGCCCTGGTCCAAAATAAAATGCAAATTGTCACAAGGGAGCAGTTGGAGGGAAACAGGAGTGAACTACACACCTCCTCTGTCACCTTTGGAAGAGAAAGGAAATGAAACTGCTGAGGTGATATGATTTAAGCAGCCTTCACTCACTTGCTGTGGAGACCAGAACCCCCAAACTAAAACTTTAAAAGTTCAGAATCTGTTTATAAAGCTGTGGCATGAATTTGGAGTATGAGTCTAGTATCAGGTTCTCTGTATTCCTGTAAGAATCAAAAGGGTTGAGTCAATTAATGATCTTTTTAGAAGAAATAAAAATTATTTTTTGTGGTGCTGGGGATTGAACCCAGGGCCTTGTGCATGCAAGGCAAGCACTCTACCGATTAAGCTATATTCCCAGCCCTGGAAGAAAATTTATTTTAAAAATACACTTATGTGTAACAAGGCACCTGATAACTCAAAATAGGTAGACAAGTTTCTCCAGCAACAGCTTAGAAATTGCATAAACAGCACTGAATTACCAAAGGATTATAGAAGTCTCTATCTTAAGAAGCTTTTCATTGTCCACTATTTATAATCCACATGATATCATATGCCATCCTGAAAAGAATAAGAATCAACTCATGCTGTGACTGGCACTTTATATAAGAAGAAAAGGTGAAATCGGATGTTTGTTTTTTATATCTGGAGAGGATAATTAAAATTTATTAACTCCTTCATTTGTGGTGGCTTGGCCATACTTCCTAGCAAGACTAATAAGTGAGGTCATCTTTTCAGAAGATCGTATTTTTCAGCCCCACCCTCTCACGTACCTCAACATAGCCGTTACACGCTCTATGTGTAAAATAATACACTTATTAAAACACCATGACCCACTGGCCATTTAGTCCTAAGAAAATAAGAATTGAGTCAGTAAAAATCTGAGGACCTCAAGCAGTGGCAAGGATCTAAGATTGTCCCATCTAGAGCTGAGGTGGCTGACTCTCCTCCCATTCGTAACTGTCACTCCCACAACCAGGTTCTCTTCATGTCCTCCTCACTGGCCCTCTGGGTACTGGAGTCTTCTGTTGAAACCCCGTCCTTCTCATAGACCTCAAGTAGTTTCTTCTTTCTTACTAGAAAGGTCTGGATCTCCTTGCCAGTCTTTGAAAATGCTTCATGTTTTCTTCCAAGAGTTCCTGTAGGTATTGCAAATTAATATTTTTCAAGTTTTCAAATTAGGAATCCCAAGTAGAGTGGATATTTTCATCCGGATTGCACTGAAACATACCCACTGCAGCTCACAGACTATCAGAGTCCTGAAAGGTGCTCCAGAAAGACACAGGCACTAAAATCCCTGCTGGATCACACCCCCATTCCATGACAGGCCTTTCAGGCTTACTCTACAGCAAGTGTTATACTGTGTTTAAAAAACAAATGATAAAATCTATGGACAACTGTCTCAAGGCAACAATAATACCACTCTCATATATTCTTTGATTCATGTTACTAATATCTCAGTTTTCCCAAGCATAATTAAAATTAAAAAGCATAAGAAATAGGAAATTCTGTGATGGTTTTATCTGGAATCTAGCTATTTCATCTCTAGTTTCTTGACCTTCAAAATTCTCTTCTACCAATGTCTCAACCAGAGTCCACTGGGAAGGAACCGGACTCCATCTGAGGCTGAACTATCCCATGAATAGTCTCTTTCCTTTAGTGATTGCCCCTGGCCAAGGTTATGGTTCTAGGGATGCCCTTCCATGTGTTGGTAAGGTACTTTGGTTTGGAGTTTTGTTTTCCTTAAACATTTGTGATGAATATAACTTTATTCTAGGAAAGGAAATTCAGGCCCATAATCTTAGGCCATCATTACTGATTCCCTTAAATCTGAAGACTTTTGGAATAGCTCACAGTCCTAAATTCTTTGCTCTGTGGGATTAAAAGGAATGAAATTGAGGATGACTAGAGTTGAACAAATATAGGGTATTAAATTCTGATGACTTGTATCTCTCCACCCAGCTCCTTTCATTTAGCCATCAGTCTCTTCTGAGGAGAAAAACTTATGTTTGTATTCTGGGTAGCATAATATCATGCTTAAAATTGGACTTAAAATTAGGTCTTAAGTGTCCAACGTACCTCTCTTTCTTTTTTTTAATATATTTTTTAGTTGTTGATGGACCTTTATTTTATTCATTTATTTATATACAATGTTGAGAATCAAACCCAGTGCCTCACACATGCTAGGCAAGTGTTCTACCCTTGAGCCACAACCTCAGCCCAACATACCTCTCTCTTTGAGTTCTGTGCCACTTAGCCACATGAACACTTTCCTCACTTGCAGAATGGAGATACAAGGCCACTATAATAGCTTTGTCATAAGGAATAAAAAAAATGTAATATGAGTTAAGTGCTTTGTACAATGCTAGCATTGTTTGGTTGTTAGTTGAAAGAATGGCTGCAGATTGCTTTTCAAACTTCTACGAAATGGTGAAATAGAAGATAGAGATAATAGCATGTGTTTGTGTTGCTTTGGTATTTTTGAAAAATGGATGTAACAAGATAAACAAGGAAAGGCAATAGGTAGGATCATTTAGGAATCATGTGTTTATCAGTGAGTGAAATCAGTAGTGCCCAAAGTGATAAATTATAGGTTCAAAACAGTAGTTGAAAAATCAAGACTTTAAACTATGAGACAAAACTGCCAGATTGGTATCTAACAAATCAACATCTCTTGCTGGGGAAAATTCCTCCAATTTTGTGTGCCCATACTGTGTGCATGTGTGTGTGTATGTGTGTGTGTGTATGTGAATGTGAAGAGTCAGCCCACATACTAGGTCAGTGCTTTACCACTGAGCTACATCCCCAGTCCTTTTTTTTTTTTTTTTTTTTTCTTTTGAGACAGAGCCTTGCTAAGTTGCTGAGGCTGACCTCAAACTTGTGATCCCCCTGCCTCAGCCTCCCTAGTAGCTAGGGTTTACAGGCATGCACATCACACGTGGCTTGTGTGCCTATTACTTAATAGGAAGCAGCATTGGTACAATATAGGATGAAGGCTTTGGAATCAAGCCTACCATAATTTTTCTCCAGAAACATGACTCTGCTCTTGGTACCACTGCTAAAATAGAGATTAAACAAGATGCTGAATTGTGTTACTTAATGATTAGATAGATAGATAGATAGAAAGATAGATAAATAGATAGATAGATACATAGATAGATGGGGGGTGGTACATAAAGGCCTGGCACCCAGGAAGCAATCAATGAATGGTAGGTGTTATAATTTACACTAATCTGTGTTTTGTTCCCCTGTTGACAGCAGGTTCGCCCATCTGTAGATGTACTATTCTGAAAGCATGAACTCAGAGCAAGTAGTGCTAGGGAAGTGACAGGAGCCCCACAGTCAAGTGGGGTACTGGCTCTACTGATAGAGAGATGAAGTCTCTAAACACAGCCATGCCAGAGTGGTTCTGGAAATTAATATTCCACCCTTAGAATTTGAACCTTTTACTATTTGTGTAGTGCTTTATATTTTACAAAAAAAAAAAAAAAAAAAAAAAAACCCTTTACAAAAGAAATTTTAGATATATTTTATTAGCACATTTCAGTTCATTGTGTTCCAATTTTCTGTGGCTTCCCACATGAGTTGCATCTTGAGGTGCTTTGCTCCTTTCTTTACAGAAAATATTTGCTTGCATGAAAATTTTAAATAATACTGAATTTTAACACTCCTCCTGCCTATGATTTTTTTCTTTGAACTACTCTAACACGTGGAGGCATTAAGGAGTAAGAAAAACCAATTCACTAAAGCTAACGAGGTATATTTTGAGTGTTAGGTCTTCCAAACATCAGTGTGGGCAGTAAGACTGAAAGTCAGGAGTCTCTTATTCTCATTGCAAACCAAGTGGCTGCCGGGGACCGAGGTGTCATCTCACACATACAGATATCACTACTCTAAATGTGTGTGAAAATATGTGTGAATACCATGTAATTATTAATAATACAAATTCACTTACAAACTTTCCTGAATTGCCAATAACTTTTGAGCTTTATATATTTTCTCAGGCTATAAATACTAAGCAACATAACACTTCACAGGTTTGATTATCCACCAGGTCCCCCTACCCTTTTTACATTGAAATGTTCAGGACCACATGGACCCAGGCTTTTACTGCTGTGTTAGCTGGGAACTAATGCCACTGGATAAAGCTGTTGTCTCTGGGATGGCAGTGTGGTGGTGAGTCTCCTCCTATTCCTGGTGAGATGACTCAGATGTTCCACTTAAGTGGTACACTTTGTATCTTTCATCTTAAGAACATAAAATGCTTAATGAAACTCCACATGGTGATAGAGAGGAAGAATATGAGTAACTGGGGGGTGAAGGTAGAGGGACTGCCTAAGGTCACGCAGGGCACCAGTGGAAGCATTGCACAGACAGAACTACATTCCCCTGATGCGAATTCATTGTTCTCAGACCTTTTTTCCAGAGACTTGATAAGACTTTTTCTACTCTCATTTCATCATCAAAGAGCTTGAGTCTGAAATACTTATATTTTGTGCTGGTATCTTTCAAAATATGATATCTTATATCAGTGGGGTCAATCATGTGGGTTAGTTTGTCTTGGCAAAACTGTATGGACTTAAGTTCTGAGGTTATATTGATCTATATTCCATAAAAACTCAGACCAGGTATTCATGACACAAACTCAATGGGAAAACTTTTGGTTTTAATAGGAATTAACTTCAGAAGTGAAGTTATTGCTGACAGTCTTTTTGTTCCTTGAGTGGTAAAATTCACTATGAAAAAAGACTATGATGCTAAATTAAAAAGGAAAAAAAAAAATCCCACTATTATGTTTTTCTTGCCTGTGTCTTGAGTATACCAATATTCACATTGTAATTTGGGTTAAAAGTATACCTAAAAAACTCTTTTGTTAGTCTTTCTTTTGGTAATTAATTTGTATTTGTTATTTTTTTAAAAAGGAAAAATTAAATACTTACTATAGTCCAGAGACAAATCAAATTGCCACTGGGTGTAAATATTCCAGAAAAACAAAATAGCCATGAAGTTAGTCACTTTTCAAATCCATCATCCACAGAAGGTGGCTGCCAGACTTCTTTAGAGCAACACCCACATGCTGCTACCTCCCTCACCTACCCGTGCTACTTCCTCCTAGGTATAGACATTTCTGAACCACCAGCCCCACCTCTAGCTTATCCGCTCTTGCATGCATTTTAAAATTTTTATTGTGTTATTTGTCCTACTTCACTGAATGACATTTCCATATACCAGGTAGTCTCTTGGAATAGTCATCTTATGTAGTCTTAGGCCAGCCAGGCTTGCCTGCTCCATGTTTGCTCACTGCATTTTTCTTTGTGCTGTAAATCTGTTCCTATCAAGCCCCTGCATAAAATTGTGAATTGGCTCCCCTTTTCCCTATAAGTTCAAATTCTTTGGCATAGCACAGAAGGCCCTCTGTGACCCAGACTCCGTACCCCTAATGTATTTCCAGCCACTCTGTCTCATAACATGCAGTAACCCAGCAGAATGGACTATGCATTCCTAAATGGGTCATGTTATCACTCTGCTCTTGGAGCATTTGCAAATGTTATTCCCTCTACCTGTACGTCCTTCCTCTCTACACTAGACTTAGCCCAGGTATGTCTTTGACGTGTCACTTGTCCAACTGTTTCGGCTCTCACTTTGCTATCTCTTTCCTTGCCATCCCACCCCATTAGACCCTCAGTGCAGAAATTATATACTGCCTGTATATAGCCCAGTACCTGGGACATGGGAGACACACAAACAATGTTATTAATAAATAACTGAAGAAATTAAGAAGTCTCCTTCCAATGAACAAGAACATTAACAGCACACAAGCTAAATCCAGGACGCTGAATCTTTCAGTGCTAATGGAAGTCAGAACTGCGATAGTAGGTAGTTTTCCTTGATAGAAAGGTATATCCTCTTAATTTCCTTCTCGCCATTTTTTTCATTCTAGCTACACAGCCAGACAACCTATGCAGAGCCAGGGATTCTGGCCAAACAGCTGTACTGATGTTCCTAGACCTATCAGCAGCCTGTACAGGTCAGGTCAACATGTTCTCCCCACCCACCCACCTGCAAACCCTGTGACTGGTTGAGTCTCAGCTGGCTTTAGTCCTTCCCAGAGGAGTCATACAGACACTTTTCCTTTAATTCCTTCAGTGTTCAAACTCTTTCTCAATAGGACACTTAGCATTGCCACACCCCGTGGGCCTAGATGCTCCTAGTGTCTTTCTGGCGCTAACTAAAGTCACTAAATGCTGCCATGAGAAGAAACAGAATCAGAAACTGAGCATTTCACAGTCTTCAGCATACTTCTTGCATTTGGCTTGTGTCATATCCATGTCAAACACTTACCATGGATTTGGGGTGCCCCTAAAAACATATCCTTGAGAATTTCCTACAGTGTAATGTAACAAGGGGAACCTTTACAAGTGCTTTCTTCATAGGCTAGCCCTCCAAGAATGTAACGGTCAGATTAGTGAAACTGTGATCCTTTTCATCAAAGGACCATCACCAAATCGAGTCCCACCTAGCTGAGACTTGAAATCTTCATAGTGTCTGTGTTGAGTACTTCCAGGAGGCAACATTTCTTCCTACCTCCTTTCTTACTCTTCTCTTATGAATTGATGTGGGAAAAAGGGCTAGAGACAGAGGAGGAAATACTGGGATTGGAGTAATAAGAAAAAAGCTTGCATTTTTCGGGCAGAAGTAGAAGAAGTAGGCTCCCTGGTAATCAGGCCCACACATCCACATTGGCCACTCTCAATTCAGTCAGTCCCCCTGGGATGGCCCTGGGGCCTCATTCACAGATGCTTTGTTTCTGACCTCTCTGAGATGCATATAACCAGATGATCATCTTCTCTGTTGCTACTCACCTCCTCACTGCTCATTATCATCTCATAGACAGAAGGAAAACAGAGGAAGGCTTCCTTTCAGTAAAGAAGCCAGACCAGAAGTTCTTTTTTTTTTTTTTCTATTTTTTTTTTTTTCCATAGATCTTGGATACCTGCCCAATGATCATCAAGTACTCTCAGGATTCAACCAGGCTTTAATTAATTGTAGCATTATAGTTGCCTGAAATTCTGTGTGCAGCAAGGCAGAGGCTGAGTCGGTAAATCTACTCATAAACTGGACATTTCAATTTTGTGAGGACATGGCTTTTTGTTAACTGCTGGAACAATGCTTGTCACATTTACTCGCTTCAGTACTTGTTGAGCCATTGAATTTATAAATGAATAAACAAATATACAAATCATGGTACATTGCTAATTTATGCTGCTGGGACAAGTCTAGACAAGAGGATGGGCTACAAGTACTAAGCAGTGACCTTAAGAATTCTGCCATTATCGCCAGTGTCTGTGCTTTTGATCTCTCTCACAGACACAATGTTTCCAAGCAGAAAACATTGAGCACAGAGGGCCTTTTGTTTGCATTAAAAATAATTCATGTCTATCAGTATAAGGGAGAAATTCCTCACAGGGGCAGGGCATGTTTCATATATTATACCTTAAGGCAGATTATGGAGGAAAATAATCACCTCATAACCTTATAAAATGTCATTTTTATCCTCTCAGATTAAGACTTAATTGACAGTCCCAGGCACTTATAACCTCTCAGCTGCCAAGCCACTGACTTGGCTCATTTTTTCTTGGCTAGACCAACCTGGACAGCATGATAGAGGTGTAAAGCGACCTGCCAAGAGGCAGGTACATGACAGTACCTTGCTAAAGGGTAGGCTGTACCTAATTTGCAAATAAGTTGGAAAGTCAGTGTGTGATTTGTTTTAGTGGGGAAATAGAGTCTACCTTGTACACAGTGTTGTGTTGAATCAGTGTCCCAGACAGACCACAAGGCTAGTTCTATCAACAGTGCAGCTAAAAGCACTCTCATTGTGTTCCTGATTTCTGGACTCCCCTGGGGATCTCTGAGCTCTGATCCTCTGTTACCTGGGGAGGTTTCTAATGGGGCACTGGCATAGTCTACAGGCTGGAGGCAGGTAAGGGAAGTTAAGAGAATAGTAAATATTCAGCATTACTGCATATGAGGCCCTGACTGTTGATTCCATTTTCTCTTCAGCCCAAAACAGGGTCATATGTTTATTCATACATTTATCCATTCATTTGTGTAGTGAACAATGACATGCAAGGACTTTGATTGACATGGGGATCCTGTGGAAGATTGAGAGCAGAAGAGCAACACATATTCTAGAAGGATATTTGGCTCTCTTGGGATGCTGTAAACTACCTGGCGAGAAGACTAGAAACAAGGAGACCAGTTAGGAGGCCACTGTAATAATCCAAGCTAGAGATAGTCATATGGTGTAGACTGGAGAGGGGGTACTATCAAGGTACTTTGAAGATTGAAGGGCCCACAGAATTTCCTCATGGATTAGACATGTGACTTGAGAGAAAGAAGATAGAAGAGAGCTTCAAGATATGGAGGGCCTAAAAAAAAAAAGTAGAAAATGAGGTTGCTAGGAACTTTAGGAAACTCACACATTGGGCTTTAAGAAATGCGAGTGTAGAGGTTTGTTAAGTTAGATATACTGTTAGACATCATAGAGAAGAGAAGGTGCCAGGCAGGTGTTGGAACCAAGGGAACAAGTGAATATAGAGAAGAAACAAGACCTCCTAAGGAGAACCAGGAGAAGGTGGAAGTTGGAGGAAGAAGTGTGTAGGAATAATCAAGTGAGCTAAAGCTGCTAATAGTATTCTGGAGACTGCTGTGCATGTGGCTTGTGCAACCAGAGGGAGGAAATGCAAAACACAACATGGCCCACCTGCTTTGTTATTCCAAACACATTTGGTATATTTGGATGTCTATGTTGTATGTTTAGACTAAGCTGAGTTACAGCAGATAAATGACTTTTCACTTACCTCATCAATTGATTTGAAAGAATGCTTTATAATAGTCTTATCATATTAATGGAATAAGTGATCGGCTATTTAAGAGCATAAACTGCCCTATCAATGTTATGTATATTGGGAAAATGGCTAAAACAACTTGTTGCATTGGGTTGCTAATTGTTCACTTCATTATCTCAACTAAAATACTTATATAATAACTTGATTAATCTGGTTTCATACAGAGGTTTGTGTTAGTCAGCTTTTTGTTACTGTGACCAAAATACCTGACAAGAAAAATTTAGAGAAGGAAAAGTTTATTTGGGGCTCATGGTTTCAAAGGTTCAGTCCATGGTTGGCTACCTCCATTGCTCTAGGTTTGAGATGAGGCAGAACATCATGGCTGAAGGGCGTGACAGAGGGAAGCTGCTCAGCTATGGGCAGCCCCTAAGCAGAGCAATAGAGAAGCTAGGGGCAAGATATAAAATCCTCAAGGGCAGGCCCCAGTTACTAGCTTTCTCTAGCTACTCCCCACCTGCCTATGGTTACCATCCAGTAATCAAATTATTAGTGCAGCAAATGGATTAATCCAGTGATTAGGTGACAGTTCTCAAAATGTCATCACTTATCTATTGCTGCTACATTATCTCATGAGCTTTTGGGGGACACCTCATATTCAAATTTCCCCCATAAATTTGCATTTTTGTATTTTAAAAAATCTAGTGTTCGCCTCAGCTCACAGCATAAAATGGAATCATGGTTTTAATTCAAAAATTGAAGAATATAGGAAATTAACAAAGAAGGCTTACACTTTTGCATAGCTTTGTTAGTGCAGAGGCAATCATTGTTTTTAAGAATTGTGCATTTTATGTCAAAAGTTTGAAATTAACATAACATGTTGTTTGCTGTTAAAATTTGGAAAGTGAGCTACATTTTGAAATTTTATTACCAGCCATATCTTTTGAACTCTGCTTCTTTCCCATTAATATTCTCCTAAATGAATGCATTTTGGAGGAATGGAAGTTTTTAATGCTTAACCTCAGAATTGTATTGCTTGTTTCGATGTGACCAATTCAGTTACAGCAGTGGGAAAGGAACCATGTCTTATTCACAAAATTGGAAGTTTGACTTAATAAAATTTAAGACTTTACCACAAATACAAAAGGAAAAAATTATTGGAAATATCTTAGAACTATTTATGCATATTGTAAATAACCATGTCATTTCAGCTTTTAATGCCTCTAATAATGGTCCTCATGAAAACTGACATTATTTAATATCAGTTAACTTACATTCATATGTATTTTTTATATTAAAAATTTTAAAGCAAGTTTATAGCCAATATAAATTTTTATATTCGGTGTATCTCTGGACCTTTGTATTTCTTGCACTCCGTAGTGTTTGCAAATTACTGTCCTTCAGCTATCAGTGTCATTTTCATCACTAGTAAGTAGTATTTATTTAGTGCATTCATGCTTCTTATATAGCTGTTTTTCAAGGTAACATTGCAATTGCATAAACAAGCTGAATGTGATAGAGTGAAAAACAATATTTTTAGACGTTTTTACTTTGGGTATTTTTAGGCCGTTACAAGCATAAAAATGACAAAGAAAAACTGGTGGCATGGAATGGTAGTTCACTTCAGCTCCAGAAGGGAAGCCACACATCTTCATGTGGCTTTTTTGTAACTATATATACCCTTGACATCAAAATCCCAGTACTGGAGAACTGACCAATTCTCAATTATCATTTACCAGTTGAAATAGGTCCAATTTCATGTTCCACAGAAAGCGCCTTGATCCAGGATATCACAAACACTATATAATCGCAAGTAATGTGACAAGGATCTCTGGCCCTAAAAAATCTCTAAAAGATTATACTGTCTTATATTTGGGTGGACCCGTATGAAGTTGGCCCAATCCAACTATTTTTGACATAAGAAGAAAAAAATCCTATAGTTCTACCTAATATTTTTCTGATGCTTTATGAAGCAAGAATAGTAGACATCTGCACTAAACCCCCAAAAGATTCAATGACTTATTCAAGGTAAGTCACCTTGACTCAAAATTCTGTATGCTTTTTATTATACCATACTATGCACCTAGGAAACAAAATAATCACACTAATTGTGTTGAAAATATTCAAAACAAGAGAACCATTTTTAAAAAATATTTCTTTATTTGCTTTAGTTGTACACAATGCATTTATTTGTATGTGGTGCTGAGGATCAAACCTGGGCCGCGCACTTGCTAGGTGAGCGCTCTACCACTGAGCCACAACCCCAGCCCAAGAGAACCATTTTTTAAGAGGAAAAAAATCACTTGTCAATGTGGCCAGGTAATAAATCACTGGGAAATTTAAAATATGGGAAGAGCTTGCTTTGTCTAATTATTTACATTTATAAACCAAGAGATAATATTTTATATCCCCACTTTTTTTCAAACCTTAAAAGTATGTAGAAAATTCTAAGCACTTGCAAAAGTTGAAATATAGCATAATGAACCCCACATATTCATTACCTAGATCAACAGTCAAAAACTCATAGGGAGTTTTATTTAATCTATACTCCCATGGATTCCCTATCCACACTGGATTATTTTTAAGCCAAATACCATACATCATATATTTCATCCATAAGTATTTCAGTGTGTATAGTACATGATTCCCAATTCCTCTTCCAGGCTGATTTGGAGAAATGAAGATTATAGTCATTGATAAGCAAATAATTAAAAGCCTTTAAGAGATTAAGCAAGGTCTATACAAGAGTTGTTTAGAAATAAAAATTGCATCACATCAGCAGGAATTCAATTACCAAATCTTCCCTTCCTGGCCTCTCGGCATCCAATACTAGCTGTAGGTATGCCAAGGCATGCATAAGGAGGCTTGTTATTGAACATGTTGTTGAGAAGATGTGTGTGTGTACTGAACGTGAGATCGAACCTACCATCCATCCAACTCAAGTAATGAACAGCCCTCCTCTCTTTTTGTCACTTCATGTTGTATTCGTGTATAAATACATTTTTAAGAAATAGTTGTGTATAAATGAAATGAATTTGGATAACTTAGTCACTTGTGAATATATAACCTGTTACTGCTGCAGAGAGAGAGTTTGTCCGTTTTGAGTATTTTTGTTATTGTTCCTTAAATTCTTTTGTTGTCTAATTGGAAAGCTGGTAAAATACTATCGTTTTCCAGATAAAGTTCTTGGCAAGTTTTCTCTCTTTCAAACCCCCTAGGACAGTCCACAGCTCCATGAAAACATGAGTCAAATACATTACAAATTTCCCAAGGAGAATCAACATCTTTTCCAGCTGTTTGGATAGTCTGTCTAACATCTGACCAAAACCCTCATCTCCCAGTATTGTTCTGGGCTTTTACACTTTGACTTTGATTTGTTCAGTGTTATAATTTAAAAACTGAGCCAATAGTTTAAGTCCTCAGTAAAAGATTAACTCTTATCACTTATAACAATAATATTTAAAAAAAAAAAAAAAAAAAAAAAGGAAACAGCCACAGACGATATTGTCTCCTTAGGCATTTCTTTTTGACAGTGCAAAATTTCCTTCTTAATGCTATCAAACTTTCTTCTCTTCTCTTCTCTTCTCTTCTCTTCTCTTCTCTTCTCTTCTCTTCTCTTCTCTTTTCTCCCTAGGTAATTTTTCAGTTATTTATAAAGTAAAATATTCCAACTGCAACATCGAAAAAGTACTAAACTTGTTTTGATTGATTAGTTTCAGGTTTTCTATTTTAAATGTCTCCTGGCACTAGCCATTGTATTTTAATTTATTCAGAAGGAATGCATTTGTGATCATTCCAATTAATTCCTTGTCTTGTTTTGTCTGGCATCTGGGTGAAACTAGTTATAATAACTTAAAAGTTTGGCAAGCTGTACAGTAAACTGCCCAAGGTGGGATGGAAAACTTTCAGGGCCCAATTAACAAAAGTCAGCTTGTCCTCCAGCCTATCTACACAAAATCATCTGTTGCTTTGAGTTGTCTCTATAACCGTTAATAACGTTCGATGAGTAGATCAGGGTAAGAAGGTGAAATGGAGCAACTGTGTCATTAAGAATGGCTTCATGGTGGAAATATGGAGTGCCCTCTCTTCCCTCCTTCCTCTTTCCCTCCCTCCCTCCTTCCCTCCCTCCCTCCTTCCCTCCCTCCCTCCTTCCCTCCCTCCCTCCTTCCCTCCCTCTTCTTTTCCTCCCTCCCTTTTCACCCACCCTCTCTCTTGACACAGACACAGGCCTATAATGTTTGGAGTAGGATAATGAAAGAGAAGTGAGCTATAGAAAACCCAGAATAGGATGGGGATGTAGTTCAGTGGTAGAAATGCTTACCTAGCATGTGCATGGTTCTGGGTTTGATTTCCAGCACCAAAAACAAAAACAAAAACAAAAAACCCTGGAACTCAGTTCTAAGTTATTATTCAGGGAAAGTGATTTTGGTATGCTAGAAGGTGAGTTGTATTGTATGATCTTTTTTTCTGCACCCATCTTAAAGTTGGCACAACCACCATGAGACCAGTATAGCATACAAAAGCTAATTTTAAAAACTATCTTATAGTTGTTATAATCAAAATTTATCCAATTATGTTTACCAGTCCTTCTGTTATCATTGGCTATCTTTTGTCTTTTTTTTTCTTTTTCAATAAAAGATAAAATTTATTTCAAAAATTTTCACAGCCACATTTGCCAATGCTTTGGGGGAATTTCCCCTCAAGCATCAGCTGTGGCCTATGAGATTAAACTAGATACATTCTTTGACATGCACCACACTTTGGACTACCTCATTCATAGCTCTTCCTTCTTTCCAGGTCTACCTGTAATGTATACCAAGAGACATAGCATGTTTTAGGTAATTAAACCATACTTTCATTTAGATGTGGTCTTGTAATAAAGGCAAAATTTATCTCAATTTATGTATTTTAAGTGTCCTAGCCCCTGTTACCATCCCAACTTCGTAAATAAGCAAAAGTTATTTTTTTTAAATTTTTTATTATTCTAATATGTTATACATGTTTGCAGAGTACATTTCATTTCATATTACATATAAGGAGCACAATTTTTCAAGTTGCTGGCTTTATATAAAGTATTTTTACAACTATTGTGTCTTCATACATGTATTTAGGGTAATCATGGATAACTCAGTCTGCCATTATCCCTATCGCAAAAGTTATTTTTTAATAATTTTAATCATTCATGTTTTTATTATTGAAATGAGGAAGTGTTCTTATATTTTACTCCAGAATATTCTAGGCACTTGAGGAAAATGCTCAACTCACAAAACTGAGAGATCCCTATCCCATTTTATGTTTCATAGGGGATTTTGTTAAGATTATTACATTTAGAGCAGAAATAACTTTTAAAAATACTAAAACACAGAAGAGATGACTGGAAATGGGAACAAACCTGTTCTTATCAGTTAGATAATTCTATCTGATTCGCCAGAGCTTGTACCTAAATTAATTAATCTTTCTCTTTGTTCATGCTGCATTCTGCTCCTGGCAGAATATGCTGAAATCACTGTTGTCACATGTTTTTAATTTTAAAAAATCCATCTTTCTAAGATAGACACGGAAAGAAAAACTAACTGCACAGAACACCACATTAAGAGGAAAGTAGTTGAAGTTCTGCCATGAATAGTTACAAAAAATATATATATATGTATGATACTATTTGGCCTCATCTCCCTAACTAGGGAATTCAAATTGTTGAATACCTAATAGTACTTTTGTAAGTATCTTGGTTTTTAAAAAATATGTTGTGGTAGGCAAAGCATGCCTGTTATGTAAACATATAGTTACTAAAGACATGAGGACATGTGAGTAGTTTAAAAGATATAAAACATGCCCACATAACAAAAAAATGAAGCACATTGAAATGCTCTGTATCAAGCGGTAAGTCAGCCCCTCCAAAGCCCCATGCGTTTTCAGATCACTGAGACTCCTGTTAGTTGAATAGGAGACACTGGTGTGTGAGAAATATTGGCTTCTGGCTACTTTCTTACGAAGTTCAAATTGCATCTAATTTGCCAAGATAATAATATCTATTTGATTTGACTATGAAATTATACTGCTTTAAGGTGTTTTAAAGAACCTTGTGTCAGTGAAAATGTTTTTGTATTTTAAGGTTGGTTTGTTTTAGCCCTCATCTTACCCCAAATGTTCAAAATTAGCTTGATGTTTTAAATTTAAAATTTTTTATGTTTTTCATATTACAGGTCTTAGGTAATGATAAAACAGAAGAAAACTTTAGAGGAAAAGGTCAGGTCAAGTTTTGCAACTATTTTGTTGAGTAAGATATTAAGTGATTACTTGAAATCTGTACTCATCTTTTCAGACGACTGGTTTTATAGAGTATAGGTTTGCATCATACTACATATCATTTCACTTCATCATGCTTAACTCTCCGTAGCCCTGAACTCATCTTGATATCCCCAAGTAGCCCTTCACAGCTGTCATTTCTCTCATCACAGCCAAGCTTCTTAGACACACTGTCACACTGGCTGTCTGTAATCCCTACTTTTCTTTGCTCCTACACCTCTGGAATCTGGCTTCTCACCCTGCCTCCAATCACTGCATAGTACCTGACTTTTACAGGATCACTTCCTTCCTGCCAAATTTGGAGGGCACTTCTTTTCCTTATTTTTTTTTTTTTTAACTTTTGCACCTTTTTTGTCAACACTCAGTCCCATTTCTCTATTTGCCACCTTCATAGCTTATTTGACACTGTATTCTGCTGCCTGTCTGGTTTACTTGTTGTCTCCCCCGTAGACTCTCCTCTTCCTTCACTGCTTTTCCAGTGCTGGTGTTCCCCAGGACTCCACGCCCTGGCCTTTGGTAGCTGGGCACGTCTCCCAGCTTAACTACATAACCTCCCCAGGCTTCAGCTGCCATGTGTTTGCAGATGGCTCCCAAACCTGTTATCTGAACAGCAGATCTGTGTATGCAGCTCCCTCCTGGACGTCCCTCAGTTCTCTCAGTTAGACATATAGAACTGAATCCATCTTTAGCCCTTGTTGTCTGTCTGCTCCTTTTATTTTTTTATTCAGTAAATAGCACCACCAGGTCACCAACCTAAATCATGCATGTGATTCTTGATTTATCTTGCTCCCAATTGAATTATTAAATCTTATTAAGTCTACTATAGCCTTAGTATCCTCAAACCAACCACTTTTCTCTCCATCTTCATGGCTAAAATTTCTCATTGCTTTTGATTTCTTCCACTTGGTTCAATTTATCATTTAATGTTTATATGTCTTTATTACCACTTCAATGGAATATTTGGAAAGAGAAGAGATAATTTGTGTGACAAATTTATCAGGCTTAAGCAGGTCTAATACAGCAAAAACTGACTCTTAATTAATATTTGTTCATACATTGCAGACTTTTCCATGCAAATATATGATTATCTTTTAAATGGGATTATAACATATGAATTGGTTTCTATTCTTCCAGTATAGTGTGTGTATACTTCTTTTTTGATAATTGTAGATCTATAATATCAGTTTTTCATGACATTATCATATGGCTGTAGCAAAGCTTTTTAAACCAATGCTATGGAGTCTTTCCACTTTTTTATTTGTTCTAATTAGTTATACATGACAGTAAAATGCATTTTGACTTACCATACAAAAATGTAATGATAATTTTTCATTCTTTGGTTTTACATGATGTAGAATCTCACCGATCATGTAAATATAATGTACATAGGGTAATATTGTCTGATTCATTCTACTATCCTTCCTATATCCTACCCCAGACCCTCCCTTCACTCCCCTCTGCATAATCCAAAGTACTTCTATTTTTCCCTAGCTCCCCCACACCTTGTTGTGAATTAGCATCAACATATCAGAGAAAACATTCGGCCTTTGGTTTTTTTGGGATTGACTTATTTCACTTAGCATGATATTCTCCAGCTCCATCCATTTACCTGCAAATGCCATAATTTTACACTTCTTTAAGGCTGAGTAATATTCCATAGTAATATTCCATTTTCTTTATCCATTCATCTGTTTAAGGGCACCTAGGTTGGTTCCATAGTTTGGCTCTTGTGAATTGAGGGGCTATAAACATTAGCTGGGTCAAATGGTGGTTCCATTCCAAGTTTTCTGAGAAATTTCCATACTTCTTTCCAGATTGGTTGCTCTAATTTGCAGTCCTACCAGCAATAGGAGTGTGCCTTTTCCCCCACATCCTTGCCAACACTTATTGTTGCTTGTATTCTTGATACCTGCCATTCTGACTGGAATGAGATGAAATCTTAGCTTTGATTTGCATTTCTCTAATTGCTAGAGATGTTGAACATTTTTTCATTATTATAAATGAAGTCTTATTTGTATATCTTTCTGTACTTGTCCATCTATTTTCTGAGCGTAGCTTACTATAGGTAAAATTTATCTGTTTGAGGGGAATGCATTATTTTAGGGCTTTTAAAATAGTCTGCCAAGTACCTATGCAAAGGGTTAATATCAGTTTATACACTGTATTTAGCAGAATTTGAGTTTTTCTATGTCTCCCACAATAGTAATGATTACCATTCTTTTATATTTTTAGCCAATTGGATAGATGAAAAAATGGTATTGCAAGCCATTTACTCTAATTTTAGACAAGTTTCTAAAATGTTGGGTTATCTCTTTGCCAAACCCACAGTAGATCAGAAGCAGGAAATTGGAAGAAGAAAGATGAGTTGCTATAGTCAGGTCCATTGGCAGCAGTGTGAAGTAATAGCAGACAGACCAACAGTGAGGAATGATACAAGAAAACCAAACACCAGAAATAGGATCCCCAAATGCACAGTGCATGGCCCATTTAACTCAAGGCCCAACAGCCCAATTGCCTTCTGTGGTCTCTAAGGCTTCCACCATATTTCAACACAATGTCCCCCATCTCAACATTTTGAAATCCTACAAAGAGAGCAAAACCTTGGCTTATAGAAGTAGTAATTAATTACATGTCAGCTGTTGTCAATCAGCTGCAGATTGCTAAAATAATACTCTTTATTTAACCTCTTAGAAAAACAAAGCCTTTATATAAATTGCAAAACGTCAATTTCCCTCTTACCCTCTTTCATCAAAATACAGTAAATAAGTTTTGTCCTTTTCACCATCGCATACTTTGCTCAGACACAGATAGATATGTTTACATTGTAATAGAAGAAATATATTATAAGGAATCTACTAGGTAGGCCTAGAGAAGATGTGATATCTAGCTTTCAATTAGGAAATGCAGTGTGAATGTATGCTCATTTGTGTCTCTCCAGCTTATAGAATGGGTGGCATAGGCAGCAGGTAAAGGAAAGCAGATTTCTCTCCTCCCCTTCCCGGTTCTGGGGATTGAACTACCACTAAGCCACATCTCCAGCCCTTTCTAGTGGTTTCTTTTGAAACAAGGTCTCACCGAATTGGCCAGGCTGACCTTCAACTAGGGAATCTCCTGCCTCAAGCTGGGATTATGGGTGTGTACTACCGCACCAGGCAACTAAAGCCAGATTTCTAACAATTCAGACTTTCTGGTTCAGGCAAGGATTTTCTCACAAAATGTTTTGCACACTGTGAATCTTAGTGATAATATATGTCAACTCTTGTGTTTTAGAGAAAAGAATACCAAAGTCCTAGACGGGATAAGGGGCTTACCTTTCTTGTCAAGAAGACCCTGCAAGTTTCTGTGCTAGCTCCTATGAGGAAATGCTATTTTTCACGCAAAGTTCTAGATTAAGGGTTTCAAGATGTATTTTTGTTATGCCAAAGGCTGCAAAAAGTCTTGGAAAACCAGAACCATAACATGAAACTGACAGGCTTGCATTGTGATCTATTTCTTTGAAGATAACAATTTGTTGTTTGTTTGTTTAAGAAAAGGCATAAATGTGCTAGTTAGATAGTAGATTTCTACTGTCAAATTCTTCCATCCTGTATTAATTTTTTGGAAATATCCTAAGAAACATTCATATTCATTCCCTTCCCTCCATAGTGGCTATGGATTAATAGTAATCCAAATGCATATTTTGCTGAGCTCCAGGTACTGGGCCTAGGTGTTTTATTTTCATTATCTCATATAAAGCATAGAAAGGTAAAGTCAGAAGTCACACAACTTTGTAAAGAAAAAAGCTGAGATGTAGCTCTCTAGGCCTCCTTATTTTTAAAAAATTTATTTTGCTAACTCTTTTTAACCGGTACCTTCCATTATCTCCTCTTTTCATAAATCCACAAGACAATTTTAAATTCACTTTAAAACTTTAAGTTAGGCCTTTGATCCAATTTAAAGGCACCAAAGTTAAATGATAAGGTCTTTTTATATCACCTAACCTGAACACCTCTGTGACTGATTTCTCATTGCTTTTGAAGAAAATAGAGTGTACTTTTGATGTGTATCTCTGATCAACCCTTGCATGGAGACAGTGAAAAAGTGTTTTGGTTTTGAGATTTTCAGAGATTTTGAAGTGAAACTTACTGTTCAAAAACTGACAAACAACACACTCTTGTATGGTTCCAATTATAGATCCTGGGCTGGCTTCCAGCATCCAGGATCATTCTTATGGACAGAAAGTTCTATAGCAATGAGTGTGAGTTGCTTTCTTAGTGAATTAACGTCTGATAACATAACATGGAGTTTCAGATATGTGTTGTAGTTAAATGGTAATTATTTATGTAAATCATAGTAGCACTAAAGATGGAATATGTGGAACAGTAGACACTTAGTTTATGTTTACATCATAGATTTTAATTTCAAGTACCTTTCCATTAAAAGTATTACAGATGTGGTTTACAGCTGCTATCTAGAGTACAAATTATGCAAGGATTTTATGGGGCATTTTGCTAATACCTGTCAAAATTGTTACTGCGTATTCCCTTTGACCCTATACTCTTACTGCCAATAGTTTTCCCTAGCGATACAATTGTAGAAGTATACTAAGCTAACGAAAGATGTCCATTGAAGTATTGCTGATGGTAGTAGCAAACTGGGAACAGCCTAAATGTCTATCAATAGGAAACTGGTTAAATTATTTGCATTACCTATGTACAGTGGAACTCCACACAACTCTTGGAGGGAAAATATGGTTGATTTCTATGTGCTTCTATTGAAAGATGTTTAAGATAAACAATCAAAGAGAAATTGCAGAAGTCTGAACAGTATGTGTTGTTTTCCTGAACACATTTACACTTTAATACATGTAAACACAAACTTAAAACATAAAAGGTTGTTTTCTGGAAGGATACACTGAAGTATAATACAGATAATTAAGAGTAATTAATTTGCTGAGTGAGACTGGGATAGTAGGTGATCATAAGACTTTCTCTACTATTGTGATTTTCTAAACCTATGCATGTTTCCCTCCTGTTTTAAAAAATTTAATGCTGTCTTCAGCCATTTGGATAATGACACTAGATGTGTTTTTTTGTAAGTTTCTGCATATCATAAAAACTATAAATTGAGCAACAGTAATCCAAGACTATGAAATCTGAAATGCTCCAAAATTTGAAATTTTTTGAGCTCCAACATGACACCACATCTTACCTCATGTGACAAGTCATTGTCAAAAGGCTGGTACACTAAGAATATTGTATAAAATCACCTTCAAATTATGTGTGTAAGGTATATATGTAACACAGATGGCTTTCATGTTTAGACTTGGTCCCCATTCCCTGACATAACTCATTTTAAATGCCTACACACACACACACACACACACACACACACACTCCAAAATCCAAAAGAATCTAAAATGCTTTTGGTCCCAGTCATTTTGTATAAAGGATATACAATCCATAGGAAATATTATTTTAAAATATAATAAAACCAATTAAAAAGGGTTTTTTTTGCTGTTTTTAAGATCACACTCGACCTTTGTGGATATAATGATTCCTAAAGTCTGTGATTGTACTTATTTATGTTTTTCTAGTCCAAACAGCAATTGAAAAAATGTGCTGCCTACCCATAACATTGTTTTATGTAGAAGCAATTATCCTATTTCCTGTTTCTCAGCTTATGAAATAAGAAGATGCTGTATACATTGTACATAATAACTTGCTCTGTCTAAGCCAATTTTCTCATCTTTAAATTGAAGAAAATAGTATCCATTTTAATCTCCTTTCACTTTCAAATTTCTGTCTCCAGTTCAAGCCCTTTCACTTGACTTCAGACTTATATGTTCATGAGTCTGCTCATCATCTCCATTAACTCATCTCCTATCTGTCAGACACTGCTCTAGGCCCAGAAAATTTACTAGTGATCAGAAGGAGCCAAGTCCCTGTCCTTTTGGAAGGTTCAGTAAAGACAAAAGATAGGACACATTTTACTTTGTCACTGTGTATACTATGTTTGATGGTGACAAGTGCTAAATGGGGAAGGTGGGAAGAGAGGAGAGGACACTAGAAGAAAGGAAAGGGATTTTCCAGTGGGTTAGGGAGGGGGAGGAGGAAGAATGCAATTTTAGATGAAGATAGCTTAGAAGGCCTCACTGAGAAGGTACACATAAACAAAGGCAGGAAGAGGACAAGCCAGTCCAGAAAGTTCTTGGCGATAGAAATGACAAGTGTGAAGCCCCAAGACAGAAGCATGCCTCAGTGGCTAGAACCAGAGGGGAGGAGGCAGGATCCCTCCCTCCTTTATTCTAGCAGAATGTGGCCTCTAGAATACTCTCTTACCTATCCTGTTTTTCCTTTTGCATAAAATCCATTAGACCCTAAAACCTTCATTTCCTAAATACATGTATTGATCATCTTCCATACCAAATGAGACTTCTTCATGAAGGTAAGGATTCCATGTTTGATTTATTCACTATTGTGTCCCCACTGTCTGGCCCAGAGAAAGTGTCCCTGAGAGAGTTATACTCCATTTCATTCTGCTCTAAAGTTGAATAGGTATTATCTTAACAGTTAGTTTTCGCAACTATGTATCTTATGTTGTTATACGTTTATTAGACAATACATTTATTTAAAAAATAAAAAGGTAATTTTTTATAGAAACTTTTAAAATCTATTTTTACCATGCTTTACTGAGACTTATTTTGTGGTCTAACATATCACCTATCTTGGAGAATATGCAATATGCAATTGGTACAAAGGTATATACTGTTATTGGCTGGAGTGATCTGTGTATTAGAACTAATTGGCTTATAATATTGTTCAAGTTCTCTATTTCATTATTAGTTTTCTGCCTAGATATTCTTTCCATTATTGAAAGTGAGATGAAGTCTCCAATACTATTTTAAAACTATTTCTTTCTTAAATTCTATCAAAGTTTGTTTCATATATTTTGGAGCTCTCGTTAATTGCTACATATATTTTATAACTGTTATATCTTTTTCATGAGTTGACACTTTTAATTAATACACAACGTTCTTCTTAAAAGTTTTGACTTAATATTTGTTTTAGCTAATATTCATATAGCTACCCCTTTCATCTTCTGGTTACTATTTGCATAGAATGTCTTTTTCCATCTTTTCCATCATATTTTGGATCTAGTGTGAGTTTCTTATAAGCAGTATATATTTGGATCCAGTTTTGTTACCCATTCTGCTAATCTCTGCCTTGATGCTGGGGAATTTGACCCATTTATAGTTAAAGTAATTATGACAAAAAGGACTTAAGTCTTTTTGCTACTTGTTTGCTATATGTCTTAAACCTTTCTCATTCCTTATTTCTTCCAATTTTTTTTTGGTTAGTTGGGGATAGTATGCTATTTTGATTCCCTTTTCCTTTTCATTTGTGTATAGTTTTTAGTTATTTTCTTAGTGGTTCCTGTAGTGATTTTGATTAATGTCCTAAATTTATAGTACTCTACTTTGACTTGATACTAACTTCTTAACGTGTAAAAACTCTGCTCCTATGCAACTCTGTCTTCCTCTATCTTAATGTTGTTGTTCTTGCAAATTACATTTATACATCATGTATACTTTAACATGGCTCTAAAATTATTATTTTATCCATTTGTCTTTTAAATAATATAGGGGATAAAAAGAGGTTATGAACCCAAATGATGCTTCTATATTTATTCATATAGTTATTTTAATGGCATTCTTTTTTTGTTTGTTAGCTTTAATCTAATGACCTTTCATTTCATCCAGAAGGACTCTCTTTAGCTTTCTAGTAGGGAAGGTCTACTAGTAACAAATCTCTTCAGCATTTGTTTATCTGGGGATGTTCTCATTTTTCTTTCATTTAAAAAAAAATTTTTTTTTTGTAAACGGACACAATATCTTTTTATGTATTTTAAAAAATATTTTTAGTTGTAGATGGACACAATATTTATTTTTATGTATTTATTTTTATGTGGGTCTTGAGGATTGAACCCTGTGCCTCACATATGTGAGGCAAGCACTTTACCTACAGCCCCAGCTCTCTCTTTCATTTTTGAATAATAGTTTTTCCAGATACACAATTCTTAATTGGCATTTTTTTCTCTCAGGACTTTAAAATTGTCACTTCATCCCTTTTTGATCTCCACAATTTCTGATGAGAAATTTTGTTAATCTTATTAAGGATCCGTTGTATATTATGAGGAGTTTCTCTTGTGCTACTTTGAAAATTCTTTGTTTTGGTTTTTTGTAATGGGAGTTGAACCCAGGGGTGCTTTTCCACTGAGTTGAGTCTTTTTTACTTTTAACATTGAGACAGAATATTGCTAAATTGTTGAGGCTGATCTCATACTTGAGATCTTCCTTCCTCAGCCTTCTGAGTTGCTGGGATTACAGACATGTGCCAGCCATACCCAGTGGCTTCCAATAATTTGATTATCATATGCCTTGGTGCAAATTTTTTTGTATTGATCTTTCTTGAATTTTTTTGAGCTTCTTAACTACATAGATAGATGTCTTTTGTCACATTGGAGGAGTTTTCAACCATTATTTCTTCAAATGTTCTTTCTTTTTCTTTCTCTCTTTTCTCTCCGGGGATTGCCATTTTGTATATGTTGGTACTCTGGTATGCTGTCCCACAGATCTTTTAGGCACTGTTCATTTTTGTTCATTCTTTCCCCCGCCCCTGCCTTTCAGACTGGATAATTTCAATAAATCTATATTCCTGTTCATCATTCTTTTCTCCTGATGGCTCAAGTATAGTATCAAAATCCTCTAGTGAGTTTTTAATTTCAGGTACTGTACTTTTCAGCTCTAGAATTTCAGTATGAGTTGTCTTTATAATTTCTCTCTTTCAATTGATATTGTCTGTTTTTTCATACAAAATTCTCCTGGTGTCTGTTAGTACTTTATCCATGGTTTTCGTTAGTTTTGTGGGCATGTTTAAGACAGCTGATTTAAAGTCTTTGTCTATTAAGTATAATATCCAATATCTGTAGCCCTCAGGGAAATTTTTGGTAATTTCTCCTGTGAATGGGCCATACATATTTTTAATTTTCTAACTTTTGTTGAAAACTGGACATTTTGAATATTTCAATGTTGAAACTTTAGAAATCAGTTTTTCCTTTCTTCAAAGTTTATTTTGTTGTTTGCAATAGGCTATAGCTGTTTAGTGACTTTTCTAAAACATTATTATAAGGCCTGAATTTTTTGTCATATATGGTCTCTGAAGTCTGCATTTTCTTTAGCTTCTGTTCAGCTAGTGTTTTAAAAAAATTTTCTGGGGCTGGGGTTGTAGCTCAGTGGTAGAGCTTGTATGGAGGCACTGGGTTCTATCCTCGGCACCACATAAAAATAAATAAATAAAATAAAGGTATTGTGTCCATCTACAACTAATTTTTTTTTTTTTTCAAAAAGCAAAAGTAAAGAAATTTTCTTGAATGCCAAGATCCAAAACAAGAGAGCCACGGAGGGAAATTAGGCCAGAACATACAAAAGTGCTGTGGTGCTTTCTTACCATTTCTAAATTGCATTTCTCTTGTTTGAGTGTTCACTTGTTTGCTGAAGCCCTTCGCCTGTTTTCCAGAGTTCTGACAAAGTTGATTCTGACAGTTTTTTTTTAATTTTTCGAAATATCCTTGGAGGTAGAGCCTTTAGAGGTACCACACCCCTTTTTGCTAATGTTCGTTTCCTGACTTGCTTTAAACATAAATTTTATAGTATGTTTTATTTATCAAAACATTTTCAAACTGTAAATCCTTCCCAGTTATAGAATTTTTAACTATAGCTGTAATCCTAATATAATATTGCTGTAAGTTCACAAGTAATACTTTGCAAAGTATTTACATACTTAAAAAGCTGTACAAAGAATGAAATGGTAAATCATCGAGGAAAAAAATGATTAGATAGAAAATTTCATCCATTTCAGAAGTAACCTCATTGTTGAATGAAGGAAATCTTTGAGATATCAGGATAAAATAGGGTAGATATAAACTCTTCAACTTTGCTGCCATCTTCTTTTGTGTTATAATCCTTAACTGAAGGCATGTTCTCTAAATTCTCCATTGCTGATGATCTCTGGGACCTGGTCCAGTGTGGCACGTGAGAAGTGCTCAATTTATTTGTTAGATAAACTTTAAGCTAACTAAGACATTGCTATTGTATTAACCAAAGACAGGAGATATGTATTTCTGAAAGGAACAGAGAACCACAGGCAGGTTCTAGAAGATGGTATTGGAATACAGCATTCATTAACCAAGGTCAGGGGCATGTTGGAAACATTGAACTGATGGGTTCCTTCCATAAAATAGTTTCCACTTTACAAACAGTGCTTTTAAGAGGAAATATGTTCTCTCCTATACAAAGAGGCAGTGTGGTCCAGTGTGCAGAATGTTGAAGGCAATCTTTGGATAACAATGCCTAATTTTTCTGTTTTAAATAAGGCTGTGTACATAAAAATCCTTGACCTGGAAGCCTAGCACAGTGTTACAATTCTCAATATTGTAACCTCTTCACATAGTTTCTAAATATGGAATGTGAGTTTTAAGTGGCTTTTTAGACTGTCATTTGACATAGCAGGAAAGCTGTTCTGGGGCAGACATGGAATGATTGGGAAGTGGGGAAGGTGAGGACATAGTGTAGGGAATGGACATTTGACCTGGTACAGGGTTAGGCTATGAAACATGGGAATGTGCTTAGGAAATAATTACCTTGTTCTTCCTTTTTGTCGGATAATGAGAAATACCTTGCATAGAATAGATTTCTTGAACCAGTATATATTCAACTAAAAATCTGAAAATAAATAAACTTAGATTTTGAAGGTGAGATGCTATTTTTGTAACATCTATTTAATGTGTATGTGTATAAGGGTAACAAAAATCCAATACATTTCACATCTCAGTCTTAACTCTGAAGTGGAAAACCTGATGTTTTTGAGGAATCATAGATAATGCATGAAAGCGTATGACTCCTATATAATAAGTTGGATGCAGCTTTTATTCTACAAATAATTTTTATTATGATGGATCAGAGGATCTTTTCTGTGTCCATGTTAATTGGGAATATATAAACTGATTATCTCATCAAATGAGGAAAAGTGCAATATGTGGGATGATAGGTTTGTCCTTGCATTGTCTTGGCCAGCTCCTCTTCTAACTTCAAGTGTTGGCAACAACAACAACAAGAAGTCACTCCCCCTTCACATCCCCATCAGGGTCTTCCTGTTTCATCCCCACAGCACTGAACACAACTACAGTTAAAGTCTCCTATAACAAAGTCTGTAATGGAGGCCCACCTCAATAAATTGTTTGAAGAAGCAGTGGCATTAGAAAAGGCCACTAAAGTGCGCAGACAACTTAGAACCTATTTTGCTGTATAAAAATTTCATTGTATTTACAGAAAATTTATACATGTAATAAAAAGTAAGTTTCTCTGAGCTCCCTACTCAATAATAATAATCCCTTACATTTGCGTAGCATTTTTTATAGTTTCCAGGACACTTGTATCATCTTCCTAAATTCCTCTGAGGTACATAGAATCTCATGTTATTTCACAGATGAGAAAGAGGCTCAGAGAGGTTAAGTAAGTAACTTCCCCAAGATTATGCAGCCTAGCATTTGGCAAAATGAAGCCTCCAATCAGGTCCCAATTTTCTTTCTATACCACAGCTGCATCTCCTAGTCTAGTTCAGCATGTATATAAATATTTATAAATATTACGTTAATGTTCTGAACTAGCATATCTCACTATTTTGACTGTTTTATGATGGTAAGCTGCATAGCAAAGCAGGCATTTGCAGGAGTTCAATCTACAGCAGTTTTATATTCCCTCTGCTTTGAAATTTCCATCTTTTGCTAGCAACAACATTCTTATGTAACAACAAATAAAGAGAACGTTTTCCTATTTGTCGTCTAATAAAACAGGTTCGGGGATCATTTGCTCTTTTCATGTACTTAAATACACCTTGTGTTCCTTTTTATGGATCTTCCTTTATACTAACACAATGAAATCCCAGTGCTGTTTCTTATTTGAATGCTCTATCATTTGACACCTATTAATAGAAAAAGTCATTGGCACAATAATGAAGTTTCATCTTTCTTAATGTTTAAAAACATTTATAAATTATTTTATTTCTTAAACTGGGAATCACAGTAAAATTAAATAAGCATTTCCCTAGAGAGACAAAGATTGAAATTCTGAAAGTAAATAACTACTAACTTTGAGCCAATAAAAAATTTTTTTGAAGGAGATGATTTTTTTTCACTTTTTTTTTTTTTTTTTAATGCAACACTAAAACCAGGGAGTGTCATGTAAAACAGGCCCAAAGCACGTTTTGTACCTAAGCTAAAAATTACTTTTGTGGCCTTTGACATGTCAAGGGACTTTGCTATTATAAAGCAAGCATAAGAAAAAATCTTTTCAACCTTTTAAAAATTTAAACATAGAAAGCTGTTTTGTCTGTGCAAGGACTCAGATCCTCTCACTCTCTTCTTTCACAGTTTCCAAAATCACAGCACAGATTGTCCAAAAAACGTTCGTACTAATTGTTCTGTTTATGAAATTTGAGTTACCATTCCAAAAGCACAAAATACAAAAGAAACATTTTTTTCTTTTATCTAAAGCCTAAGAGAATATATAATGTAGCAGTTGGTAGGAAGAAACAAGTGTTTACTTTTAAAGCAAGTCATTCAAAAAGAAAAGTTTCATAGAAAAACTATAATTTTATTCAGGTCTGTATATTTATTTACTGATACTTGTAATAGTCATCACATCAAAAGTATTTAGGGAAGGAGTGAAATCCCCCCCCCAAAAGTATAGGAAGGTATTGTTATCTAGATCAATGCTTTTTTAAATATTTATTTATTTGCTTTAGTTGTACACAATGCATTTATTTTTATGTGGTGCTGAGGTTCGAACCTGGGCGGCGCACGTGCTAAGTGAGCGCTCTACCGCTGAGTCACAACCTCAGCCCTAGATCAATGCTTTTTAAAACAAAGTCTGCATACTGGTGCCAATCCATATGATGTTTGTACCAGTGTGCAGGAAGATAAATACTGACACTGAGAGAAAGCATTAGAGAAACTTAGAGCAATTTGACATTGCTATGATTTCCAAGTGTGTGATTTTGTATTCTACAAGAGTGTAGCTCAGATCCATGATGGATTAGGAAACAAACCAGACCCCTCACCACAGATGGTAGTGGAAGCTGTGATCTCACTCAGGGGTGGCAAACTTTTTCTGGAAAGGGTCAGATTTTACATATGTTAGGTTTTGCAGACCGTATTCAAAGTCCCAACTACTCAACTCTGTGACACCAAAGTGTCAAAGAGACAATATGTAAACAAATGGACATGGCCATCTTCCAATGAATCCTTTTTTATGGACGTTGACATTTGAGTATCATCTAATTTTCACATGTCACAAAGTACTATTTTTCAAAAGATTTTTCCCTCAACCATTTAAAAATATGAAAACCTTTCTTAAGTCCTGTGGGCTATACAAAACCAAGCAATGGACCAAATTTGGCCCTCTGGCAGTCAGCTGACCCAGGAGGTCAGCAGTCCAGCCCTCCAGGAGCAGGTGCTGTTGTTTCCAAGTCTCAGTGTTCCTTCTGTCCCTGGGATTTTAATTGCCACTTAACTTTCACTCTGCAGTTTGTGTTATTATTCAGGAATACCTTAGAGCACTCATAATTCTTAGAACATTATGTTTAATAAAGTCCAGAAGGAAAATGCTCTGAATATCACTGTGGGAATACGTTTTAGGATTCACTGTGACCTATTGGTTTACATGAACTTTGCTTAGGGTTGGGGGAGAGGCATGGAAGAAGACTGGAATGGAAGATGTCTTTATCAGGTGCATAAGTGTAGTGGTGGACTGTTTTAATGTGTTGCCTGCAGTGCGTCATGGTAGAGAAGAGGTTGAAATCTTCCATTATGCTTATCCCCAAATGGAGACGTGAACTGTATTGATGGTAATCAAATGATGAAGTTGTGAACAGACTGTAGGAGCTTAACCTAACAGATAGGAACCTGCTCAGAGCCCCCTTTCTCAGGCCTTTTCTCTCTCATTATGTCCCTAGGTGCTGCCACAGCAGACCTGCCATCATGACACTGTCATGTCTGTGTTCTTGGAGATGTCCACTCGGCTTAGCAGAAGTAGTTCCTTGCAATCTCATGCACTGCCTTTTATTACTTGATTGGTCTTTCACATAATCATCCAGTTACAACATCCATGTTTATGGTTTTACTTAACATTGTTTTCCCACATTGATGTAGAGCCTTTTTTCTCACTTAATGTTGGCCAACAAATATCTGCAGAGGAATGAAAGCAGGCCACTCTTACTATGTCAGCCTCCAGCAAAGGCAGTTACCTTCTTTACGATTTGTGTGTTAGTCCTTAGGCCTGACTGAAGTTTGCTTTTTCTTGGTTTTTGTTTCCTTCTTTTTATTTTGTTTGCCCCACCCCACCCCCCACCACCACTCTTCACATATGTCACAGTCTTATGGAAAGAGAATTATTGGTAGTATTTCAAACTTGGGGAACTCTTTCATCAAGTTGAGAAAGTTCAGTGTTTAGAGCTAATATATGAGAATCTCCTGTCAGAGTATATGTTCCCTATTTTTTCCCTCTGTTTCAAAATAATAAGAGGTTAACTTTTATATGCATGCCATGGTATATTTGGACTAAGTCAAGCCCTCAAAAAATTAAAAACTGTGAGACAAACCAGTGTTTGAGGAGACATATCCTTGGAATACAATAAAGCCCACTAAGGCTTTTTTTGAGTAGAAGGTGTTTGGTCCAGGCATGCTGCCTTCCATGGCAGCATTTTAAATGACAGACTGCACCTCCTAATATTTGAAAATGAACTGCAAAAGTGGTTTCGTTAATTGTATTATAAATCCTTAGGAAGATCTGTTTTCAAACACAGCAACTTTTTAAATGGGCAACTTCCTATTTTTCATTTGAAAATAAAAGTCAAACTGCTATAAGTGCTTTTTTCATTGTTTATATTTAATTACATAGTGAGTTATTCTTCATTATTTTAATGTATTTTTGAACAAAATGCCTTGTCCTATAGAATCCTGGCTATTGAGTGCCAATTACATAGCTGTCTGCGAAGAGCATGCAATGAAAGACACACTGACTTTGGTTGAATTTAGAGTCTTTTACAGTGCTCTATGCAATGCGAAGGAAGTTATTGTTGTCTTGTAGGCATTATCAAGCACCTCCCATGTGGCAGTCATTATGTAGTTTTTGGTTTATTTTTACAAGATTATAAAATGCTTTTAGTTAATGTTATTTTCATTCATAGACACTTCTAAACATAAAGAAAATCTTTAAAGTTTAAGAACAAATTCACAGAAAGACAGAGATAATGATTTGTGATTCCCTGTGTGTGTGTGTGTGTGTGTGTGTGTGTGTGAGAGAGAGAGAGAGAGAGAGAGAGTCATGTACATTTATGTTCCAAGTAGCATGTCTCATTAAAGCCTTTAGCCCAGTACTCTTCATGAATGTGAGGGGATAATGAATGGCAATAATTGTGGATCACTTGATCCACTTTGTGCATTTTAGCAAATGTTCAACCACCTTGGTTAATGAAAAAGTTAAAATATATAAAAACAATGAACTATCTTAATTGTTCTCTTAATAAAAACATGTCCACTTGGAAGTAATAACTTCACTATTTTAATAGCTACAGCTGCTTTGGAAATCTATTAGATAAAGGCTCCAACAGCATAAACTAACAGTTTTGTATTACCAGATTGCTTCCAGATTTCTTTTTTAATTCACTGAACAAGAGTAGTGTATAGGACCAAATTTCTAGTGCTTTCTTTCGAGGAGAGCCACTGTTACACAAATATGAGATCTATAAAGCTACAAAATAAACATCAGGGTGAATTTTAAAAAGCCTATCATTATTATTTTATTTTTATTGTTTGCTTATGTAGGAAGTCTTATTTGTAAAGCAAAAGAACCATGAACCATTGTTGATGATTGTAGTTGGGTGGGGAAAGGTCATTAATATTTGGTTTGGTAAGCTTCAGGTCTCTGTTAGACACTTACATTCTTTGCCATTCCCTGACCTCCATTTCTGGATTGCCTCAATCTCTGCATCATTATCTTGTTCACTCACTGTTATTATCTCAAGTTTCTCAAGTTTTGGGGTATGCCACTAATTCTTTCACCTGTGCCTTTTCTGTTTCTAATTTACTTATTCTGTCATAGTATGATTTCGTTCATAATTGTTTCCTCCTTTATCCTCTCTTTTTTATCTCATTCTTTTACCTTATCTCATCACTGATGCCTCACTTAATCTATATTTTCTGTAATCCTGTACTGTAATGCCTCATGGGGATCTTGAGGAGGGGTAGAGAGGACAGTGTTTTATTCTAAAAGTGGATTCTTGCCTCCTTTACACTCCCCACCCCTTTTTTTTCTTTGCTCCGAGAGTCCTGATTACGTTATGATATTTTTTTCTCTTTATTAGACTTAAGTTTAATTTGAACAATACTCACAAACATCTCTTTGATCTGCAGTGTTGCTGAATTCTTTGTCTTTCATTCAACCTTTTCTGATTTGACCTTGTGCCTTATCCCAGAGCTTCATTCAGTTTGTGGGGTTGACCTGAGATCCCGTGTGTTGGGGAAGAGGTAGAATTAGTTGAGTTGGGGCTACATGCAATTGGTTGTAGGATCTGGCCTTGCTTTTCCTCTGTAGTTGTGTTAAATATCCTACATGGAAGTTTGCTCTACAGAGGAATGAGGATATGGGGGGAGGGGAACTCTATGGCTTAGGATTATTCCTCTAATTCAGTGAAGTACCAGCAAGCCTTTTGGTTTTTGTTTTGTTTTTCGCTTGTTTGTTTAGTTGTATTTTATTGTTTGGTTGGTTCTTTTGTTTTTGTTTTGACCAAGAAGGTCAGCCCCAGCTCTTTCTATCCCTTGACAAACCCTATCTGACCAGCAGAGGTGTTTCTGTACTCTCCTGGCGAATCATGCATGCCTTTTCCATGTATCATTAATCCACGGAGAAGGAAGGAGTCTTCACCTGGGTTTTTCTGTCTTTCTCTCAGTCTTTACCTACCCTCAGCACTCACACATTTATATCTTATTTATTCTTCTTTTTGGCTAAGCCTTTGTTTACTGCTTAAGATACAGTAAATGCTGTTACAGTCTAGTGCACCCCAGATTAGCACAAACTCAGATTTAACACAATTGACAGTTGGCTGTCCCCTTCCTTCATCCCAGCCCATGTCCTTATTTCATTAGCTTCACAATAATGAGATCTCACGTTACATGATTGAATTTGTTAGACCTCTTCATATACTATCATAATAGAATTTGGCTATAATTAATTAGTTTTGCTTGATTATGACTCATCTCCTTTTTCTTCTCCTCATTTCCTCCCAGGCATGAAAAACCAAAATGGCGCACACTGTTTTACTTTTCTGTGCCTGAGGAGGCCCTATGATGGCAAGCAAAGCTGGTTTTTTACTCGAATTTTTCCTCCTGCTCCCCAGCCTGCTAAAATGCCACCTCAGATCCATTTTCCACAAATTGGAGGCTGTAAATAGTTCTAGATTTTAGCCAACTAGCTTTTCCATCTTCAATGCAGTCCTTCCCCTTGCCTTACAATCTTCCATTCCTGGACACCACTTTTAAAGATTATGGTATGATGTTCTCCTTAACTTAGCTGGTTTCTGCTAAGATTTTTAACTTTTTAAATAGTGACTTAAAAGTTTATTCTAATAGGATTCAGTGGAAAATTTCTGTAATCTGGCTTTATTTTGTTATTTCATTCTAGAAGTTCTGTGCATAACCCTTTGTAATTAATGTCACTTTAAATTTTCACACCTCTTCAGTACATCATAGGGACATTATCTCTCATTCATACATAAGGAAGCCGAGGTTTGAATGAGTGAGGTTTCCCAATGTCACCCTGCTAATGGTTAGTAGATTAGGTTCAAAGACATGTCAGAAGTTCAAAGCCTATAGTCTCCCCGCTACACTCCAGCCTGTACTGTGGGCTGATGCTGGGCATCTCAGCAGTCCTTCTCGAGGCTTCAGTTACTTTAGCTAAAAATGAGAAGGCTGGCCTGCAAGGTCCTTCTCAGCTCGAAATTTCTGTTTATGGTTGGTGGAATGAGAAGACTACATTTTACTTTAACATAAATTTATTTGACTTTACATTTAATAGGAATGGCCATATATTTCAAGTTTAAATATATATTTACATATTTCTGCAGTTGGGAATTTTAGATTATATAAACCTTTTTGTTTTCTCAACTCATTTTTCAGGTACTTTGGAATCTCACTGCTGTTCTTTTTAACATATGGTGTTTGCAATTGTAAAGTGGAAATTTTTATTCAAATGTGGGGGTCCCCCTCCATATTGTTCTTTTTATTTAACACTTCTCCAAGTGTAGAAAGTGCCTGGGCTGGAGGTAGTTTGAGACAGCAAAGCAAAGCAAAATTAAGTAATCCATTTAGAGATTAAACCTTCACCCTTGACCTAAACAAACAGAGTTAGCTAACCAAAGATTACATTAAGGAGACTACAAACCCTGCCTCTGAGAGTTTATAATCTAAAAGATAAACTCTCTGATCGCAATGTACGTCTTAATTCACATGTGCATGCTCAATAAACATCAAGTATGTCCGTGTTCACAGCTGCAAAACAATAATAGTGTTGCAGAAGCTGGGAGTAGAGTGGAAATAGTGGTAGTCTGTCAGAACAGGAAGAGGAGAATGTGGGAGACAACACAGGCAGAATGGAGCTATCTTGGGATGAGGCGTGTGAGGCAGGACTTTGACAGTGGGTAAGTAGAGAAGTGGGAACTGACCCATGTCTCTCTTGGCCACTCCAAGCTTCTTGTTCAGTCACTTACTGTTTAGCCCTCTGCCCACAAGACTACAATTTTACTCACCTGTTAGCCCAGGAATCAACAGTCAGCATCCAGGTTTCACCATTTCCTTTCCAAGTGGCAATTCCATCCCCTAGAAGGGGTTCATAGAAGTGCTAGACTCTTGTTGGCCTTTCTCTGGACAATGTAAGTTTATTGGTTGCCTCTGACAGTGCTTTCCTCATCTCAGTTATGTTCATTGAGTATTCTTTGAGCACCTTGGTGTTTGCTACACTATACCAGGATTTAGGGGTACGGTGATGAGCAAAGAAGCAGAATCTGAGCTGATGAATTTCCAGTGAATCAGGAAATCTGCAATTCTCAAAGGAATAAGCAAAGAAATCAAAGAAAAAAGTAAAGTACTAGGGAGAAACCAGCTGAGAGGGCAGCAAGAAGATGCTTACTAGATGATTAAGTCATTTCTTTAGTTCATCTCTTGCTTTGTATATTCCTAGTATCTCTTTAAACTGTTTAAATCTCCCTTCTGAACTTTACCTAATGCCCCCTATCTAGACTGTTTGTCTGTGGAATTGATAATACTTTTGAACTCCTTTTAGTTAAAACCAAAGTATTTATTCAAATCCTGTCACATATTTGGCTCTGTGCCAGGCCTGGTGGTGTTTACCATGTAGGCCTCAGGCCCTGTAAGGTCTCTATAAGAAACTTCTTTCACTGCCTGTTACTCTCCATGATTTTTATCTCCTACACACATATCCCAGGATACCAGTCAAGGTAGTATCTTTCTTCTTCCTCATGGCCTCTTCCAGAACATTTTCCTTCTAGTGAAAGACTCCCGTTGCTTGAGTTATGAACCATCATACTATACTTCCTGCCACCCTCCTGGAGACACTTTCTACAACCTCCTGATAATTCTGCTCATCACTCATTGGAGCCTTTGAGTACCTTGTTTCACTACTCTTCCCCTGGCTCAGTTTGTCATTCTTAGGAACTCCATCTCCCAGGTAAAAAATTTGTTCACCAACCTGGACTCCCAGCTTCTTAACCCCTTCCTTCCCACAGTCTTTCCCTCACTCTATCTCAGCCACCCACTCTAAGGCCATTCTCTATTAGACTTTTACATGACAAGTAGCTGCACCACCTGGAAAACCTTGTTTTCAAGGATTATAACTTGGACAGTCATCTTCTCATCTTGCTTCACACCTACATCTGAATAGCTGAATATGATAGGAGGGAAAACCTACAACATTCCTGACTGGCTTCTCAGACCACCAGGCCTGGCATAGAGCCAAACTGATAACCATAGGCTCCAGTGGCTCCAGATTTCCTGACATCTTACCATATTTCCTTGGTCAGTTCTCTGGGAAGAACTAGTTCATAGTTTCTCTGTCTTTCCTTCAAACCATCATCAATTTCTTCTCCCCCTTTCTTAGTGGATGACCTTAATCTGTATTTTACTGAGAAAGTGGATCATTCCTTCTTTCTTTCTCTCCCTCCCTCCCTCCCCCTCCCAGGGGCCCTTAACCACTGAGCCACATACATCCCCGGCCCTTCTTATTTTTTTTTATTTTTTTATTTTGAGACAGGGTCTTGCTAAGTTGCTAAGGGCCTTACTAAGTTGCTGAGGCTGACTTCAAACTTGCAATCCTCCTGCCTCATCCTCCCAAGTCATGGGATTGCAGGTGTATGCCACCATGTCCAGCCTGCCTAAATTTTTTTCATACTCTTTCATTGGTGCATTATAGTTGTACATAATGGTGGTGTTTGTCATTACATATTCATTCATGCATACAATATAACAATAGAATTTGGCCAGTATCATGCCCCAGTATTTTCCCTTTCCTTCCTCTACTCCCTCTCACTGTCCCTTTCCTCTGCTCTACTGATCTCCCTTTGATTTTCATGAGAACCACCCCACCACCACCACGTTTCTCTTCCTTTTCCCTCTCTAGCTTCCATATATGAGAGAAAACATGCAACCCTGGACCTTCTGAGTTTGACTTATTTCACTTAATATGATGGTCTCCAGTTCTATACATTTTCTTGCAAATAACATAATTTCACTTTTATTTATGGTAAATAGAACTCTGTTGTTTATATATACCACATTTTCTTACCTGTTCATCTGTTGATGGGCACCAAGGCTGGTTCCATAGTTTGCCTACCTGAATTCTTGTAAACACTTCCTGTCTGGTCTCTTTGCTTCCATTCTTGCACTCTTATCTTCTTTCACATCTTTTTAAATACAAAAATTAGATCATGTCACACAGCAGTGGTTTCTCCTCACACTGAGAATAAATAATTCTCTTAATCAGGCCTTCAGTGATCCAGCCCTTGCCTAGCTCTCTGGCTTTCTTTCCAAATGCTAGACAGAGGCAAGCACCATGGGAAGAAATGGGCCCTCTTCTAGATGGGCGGGTAGGGGTAGGAAGGAAAAAAAGGAATAACTCAAAGAGGTACCACCAAATAAATAACCTGTGCCCCATCAGGATCATGCACATTGCCTGCTTTGATCTAATAGTTCAGAGGTGAAGTAGATTGGCACATTCTGAGGGTTCCTGTGCTGCTAGTATGATCCAGGTTGCTATTCATTCTGCCAGAGCCACTGGAGTTTGTGATTTCCGAAAAGAATAGTGGTTTTTGGTGAAATTAGAAGTGGGCATCACTTATCTTCATGTACTTGGCTAAAGTCCTTGAAAAACATTTTGACTCTTAAAAAAACAATTTAAGCCCAATAATCCTTGCTTCATTTATTTTTAATGACAGGCCTAGTCTGTAGTGTTTTTCTGCATGAACTTAACCGACCTCTCTGTAAAAAGAATAATTTACCTCAGATGTGGAAATTTATTTATTTTTCTGTTCCATTCTGTTCTTATTGTAAGAACAGCAAGTTTTCCATGTATTTTCTGTATACATAATCTTTTTTTTTTTTTTTTTTTTTTTTTTTTTTTTTTTTTTTTTTTTTTTTTTTAAGGATTGTGGGCACATTTTTTGGTGAATTTGACCATAGCTTGATGATGTGTAATGTTGGATTTCTTAACATTTTAAATATTTTTTTAAAAACTCATACAAAAGTAAAGGGAAAGAAAGAAATGTAGAAGAAAAGAATGACTAGTGCTTTAGTTTAACAAATAAATAACATTGTGAAATAAACCACTGACATTTTGTAAGGTAAAAATTTCTCAAATCTACTCATTATTATGAATATAAGTAATAAAATATTCATCTCACAGGCAGTTCAAAGAAACCCCATTGACTAAACTTAGTAATTAATTGGTAAGCTTTAATGAGCAATATAATAAGCATTTTCCTATAAAAGCCTTTCCAATTTTTAATGAAACAGTTTGCATTTACAGAATAAAACTACAAAGACATTTTGAAAATTGTCATCTGTGTGATGTACATTTGAATTATTAGAAGTTCAAAAGCATTGACATCACATTAGAAATGCTTTTTCTATTTTTCATATTAAACATGAAAGTTGCAGTTGTTTATGGGCATAAGTGAAATATGCATGTGTCTTTTTCTCCTTTTCTTAAAATTCCTAATTGTTCTCTGTTAAACATAGAAGCATCACATGTAACTTCTGTGTCTATAAAATTTTTTTAAGTAACCTATGGGCATTTAATGTTATACTTGGACATGCATAGCAAGTGAATTTCTTTTTACTCCATGTCATAATAAGGAAAATTGCTCCAAACTGAGGTGACTCCCACCAGAGTGGCTGGCTTGCTGTTAGCTACATTGTAGAAACTTTGATTCCTACTCTGATCTCTTTTGAAGTTTGATTCTACTAAACTGCTCAAATGTAGAAAGAAAAGGTTATGATTATTTTTCTTTGAACAAATTGAGAAAATACAAGTTTGCCATATTCCTATGGGAATGAAGTGGTACTGCACCACTGGTTGGTCTAGTTTAAAATGTAGGGCTGAGCTTGGTGCGGTGGCCCATGCCAGTTATCCCCGCTACTCCAGGGACTGTAGCAGGAGGATCGCTTGAGCTCAGGAGTTTGTAGCCAGCCTGGGCAATTTAACAAGACTCCCAACTCTTTAGAACAAAAACACACCACCCTTTGTTGTTTGCTTTTCAAGCAAAAACCAAAGTGTTCTTTTTTTCTGGGTAACCTCTAAATCACAGATTTCTGTTCAGATTTGTTAGACTCATACAGTGCTTAATTCTATACGATTATTAACCCATAGACTTCAGAGAGAATAGTGGGTGATAGCATACTGAACTTTCAATTTGCAAAACTGAAATATTTTAACTGAATATTTTCCTCAGTCCAAAAGCTTGTGAAGAGAGGAAATTGTGGGGGTGGGGTTGCTTGGATAGAACCAGGGCCTCACAGATGCTAGGCAAGTGCCTTACCATTGAGCTATACCCCCAGCCCTAAGAGAACTTTAATGGCATTTAGTAGCAAACTGTAAAGTCAGTAAGATGGAAACTGAAATGCAAGCCTTAGCCTGAAATATAAGACCATGAGAAAGGTGTAAAAGATAGGTAACACTTCCATAAGAAAAATCCTTAAAAAAAACACCAGCACCCTAAGTGAAAGGAAGGGTGAAGGTGCTTGAAAGATAACAACTGCCTTCTTATTCACCATGACCATGACTGCATCTGGAGCGCTTCTCAAGCCCAATCAGTTATGATGCTTGAGATATGCTTTCTGTAGGTAGTTGGAGGAAATATCTTCTACAAGAAATGCACCAAGTTATCACTTGGCTTGAATCTCAGAAGGAGCAATGGAATGTTTGTTGTCTTACCTTAACTGACTTGGAAGAAATCTATAATAACTTAAAGAATCTTATTATAATTTTAATATGCTGAGAAAATATGTGTGGAAAAATGAGGAAGACTCACATAAACATAGGAAAGTAATTCTAAATAATTCATCCTGATTTAACTGTGAACACAGAAATGGTAAACTGAGGCTAATGTGGTTAGAGAACAAAGTGATGATTGCTAAAAACACAGTAAGAATTGCTTTTTTTTTTTTTTTTTTAATTGTTAACCAAAGAGGATGGTTAGAACATCTTGGCAAAAGATCACTCTATGCAAAATAATTAAAAGTTTATTGGTAGGAAAATGTGTGCAGGCTATTTTGGATATATGATTTGATTTCTTAATTTTTTATACAAAAATGTCAGTACTTACCCATACATGTGGTATGGAGATCCCCTGAAGTAAGTATGCAGTACTGTAGTGCCATTGTTCACCAAAGTAGTCTTGGAGACACAGCCATTAAAAGCCAGTTTAAAATTTAATTTTTTTTTAATACAACAGTAACTGAGGAGAAATATAGATAAACCACTTTTTATGCAAATGAAAGTAAAGTAAAATAAAACATTTTCATGATTGTAGATTCTTCAAAATTCTAAATAGATTCTCCTAAAATCTCAATACTGTTTTATTTAAAGATACATATTTTAATAATTCTCTGGATCAGAAGAATATTATTTCAGCATTTTAGAATTATATGTATCTCTGATGATGAACCCTTCCTAGTCTCATAAGAATGAGTATGAACATTGATCTGATCTTGGGACAAATGGTGCTGGTGGTATGATTGTCCTACTTGTGCACTGTTTGGGCTGGGAAATCCTTCCAGCACCCACTCCACCCATGGTTTCTTTTTAATAAATTTATTTATTTATTTATTTATTTATTTATTTATTTATTTATTTATTTTACTATTCTGTACCCTACTCCCATTTGCATAGACTTGACACATTATAAGTGGTCTATGTTATTGTTATTTTGATATTTGTTTTGCACTTTCATAGGGGGCTTTTCTCTTAGGTATTTTAAATGTTGTTTAAACTACTGACCTAGCATTATCCTAGAAAAGGAAACCCAGTGTAAATGTGCTGAAACCAAATGGGACTTATTTTAGCCACTGTGTATGTGTATACGCACACAGTGTATGTTTTGTACTTATTCCCTGATAACCTTTTGTCTCCCAGACACTTAATTTGTCATTTAGGACATCTGTGGTTAGGAGTAGAAGGCCCATTTTGTAATTGGTCACCATGCCAGAGGTGAAAGCCACTGACATTGAGTCTCCAGGGAATTAGAGCTCTTGGCAGGGTTTACTATCAGTGGGTGTTTTCTTGTGTTGTGTGGTTGGTTGGTTTTGTTTTTTTGTTTTTCCTTCAGTTCTATCAGGTCTGTGTTCCCTTGGGGGAATTTGTACCCAAAGAGTATTGAGTTTTTTTTTTCCTGTTGATTTTTTTCCCCAGAAGCATGTGTTTTCTGCATTCCTATTTTATGGTTCCCTGCAAAAGAAGAACAGTTTCTTTCCTTATTTGGTTTGGATTTGATGAGCAGTGTTTGGTATTAGTTTAGTTTTCTTGGTATTAGGTAGCAGAGAGTGGTGGAAATTGCACTGGGCAAGGACGCAGGAGACCAGAGTTCTGATCTCAGCTATTCCTGGGGCCAGCCCTAGCAAAAGAACGCTTCTTAACTGGCTCTTGTCCTCGAGTTATATGCAAATGAAATGCACCAATAAACTGAAAAAATCGGGCCATCAACCTCAAATGAATTTCAAAATCCTGTATTCCTTGTAATAATGATGATAGTAAGGACAACTGCAATAGCAGCTATCAGGTACTTTAAAATGTTTCTAATTCCCATGTAATTACTCTGGATGATGAGTATAACTTCTCAGATAACAACACAAAGGTTTGCTTGGTATTATACAAGTAGCAAATGGCTAAACCAAGATTGAAACTCAAGTTGGTCCAACTCCCCGCAGTTGCCCCAATACTCAGATTTTCCAAGTGACATTGGTGTAATAATTGTGCATACAGGCTTTAGAATCACATAGATCCAAATTTAAAACTCTTTCTACCCATGTGACCTTAGGCAAATTGTTTAGCCTCTTCCCTCATATTGTTAAACTGTGACTTGGGCAAAATTATATCTACGTAATAAAGTAGATGAGGATAAATGCACAAAAAATGTAAAGTGCTAAATATGTGCAAGTGGGAAGTACATGGTACCTTTTGCCTCAGCTGTTTATTTATGATCATTATTTCTAAGAGGTCTACCATGAAGATATTTAAAAACTAAAATTTGTTTTATTGGTGTATCTATAGACTTTATAGTCTAGATATTCACCTGTCTCTAAAAGATGATCCCATAAATGATCCCCCACCCATCTTTTCCCTCTATTTCTCCTTAATCTCAGAGATTTATTCCTAATCTTATCTAGGATTTGTAGTTTTTGTTGCCATTTGCTTTGAGGGGATATGGCCACCAGTATGCAAATCAGACGTGAATAAATTCCTCTCCACTGCCAGTTGGCCCTCCTTATTCCCAAATTTACCCAGGAATGCAGAAAACATTCAACCACATTTCAAGGATTTCTCTCAACAACTCATTGAGAGCTGATTGTCTGCTGGGCACTATCTCAGGCACTGAAGCTTTGGATCTTTCCAATTCCCTTCCTGTAGAGAGATGTACAAGTCCAGCGACTGCTAAAACAGTATGGTGTGTGGTGACACTGCTGAAGAGGCCCCACTTGCTTTTGTAGTCTTTAGTCAACAAAAGCTACATAGCTACATAGAATTCTGCTGATACTTATTTATTGTCCATAATGTAAAGCTGTTTAAATCACTCTTTCTGTCCCTCCCAAGCATGTATCTGCTTATGAACCAACTTTGCTCCTGAATGAGGGTGGGTGTAAAGAAACAGCCGTTTCAATAAGTGGGAAAGTCATTCAAGAAGTGTTAGGATGTGAGCATGTCAACCAAGAAACAAGTCGCACCCAATGGACTAGCATTACTTAGCAGACTTTTTCAGATTCGTTTTATTAAGTGATTGAATTCTTTACTCAGATTGCTGTGCACCCACCAAATGATAAAAGACTCTTCCTTGTGATCCCTTCTCTTTTTATGCTTGTTCACTCTTCAGTTCCAGATCTTTATTAAGGACATTTCTGAAAAATGTCACCTCTGCAAAAGAGCCCTGGATTCACCCATGTGAGAACTCTTTTCTGCATAATTTAGCCTAATTTTTTTAAGTCAGATCATAGCAGTCATTGTCCCAGTATGTTTTAACTCTGTGACGTGACCAGTTTGAATATTGAATTTGAGGCAGTAGGCTTTCCTAAAGAAAGATGTATACTGTGCTTTATGCATCATCACTGAAAGAATTTTGCTTTGAAGCCCAGTGTGAACACTTAATTTTTATTTGCTATTATAAAAGAGTCTCTTTGAGCTGACAAATATGAAAATATGACTGTGATTTGGGCAGGCTTCCAGAAACTTTAGAGAGAATGATGCTTTTATCTTTTGAAAGTCTTCTGACTACTGTATTATTCTATTAATAGCTGGAGAATGGGTAATAACATCCTCGAAGGCCTTCTTCTGTTGAAACTGGTCTTCCTACAAACTACAGGGAAAAGATGTATGTGTCTAGTGGTAAGAGTTGAGTGTACATTTATTTAAATCTCCTGTCTTCAGGCAGCTGTTAAGTTTATTTAAGAGCTCTGTGTGGACAGGTTTCTATTTTTTCTAAATTTATATGCGGTCCTCCCTGGAATTTACAATATGGAATTGTACTTTCAAGTTGATTTGCAGTTTTACATGCTTAAGATTTCTCCTGAAATGACAGTAAAGAAGCCTTGAACCAAATGGCAGTTTCCCCAGATTCGAGGACTCTGCATTTGTCCTCACAGGGTCTGCAGATGCACCCACCTCCAAGTCGGGTGGGATTACAATAGCAGCTCCTCGTACTTTATTCTGTTTTACCAAATTAAGACTTGATGAAGGGTAAAGCAACACTCAAGAGGGATAATTTTCATAGGTCAACTAAATGCATGTTCTGATTAGGAAACTCTCCTATGAACATCTATCAAAAAGTCTTTAATTAAATAGCTCTCATAGTTTCAGTGTTTATTTAGAACCCCCGGTGAAATCTTAATAATGATTTCATTTTCATGAAAATTGTCAGAGTGAAAGAAAAAGAAATCATTTCACCAATCCAGACTGATTTTGAGTTAGAGCTGAAGGGATTCTGCCCACACAGCACTCATTTATATAACCTTGGGAATATTCAAGATTTAGATTTAGCCTTTGGGCATTGCCATTTAAGCCAGATTCTGGAAATATCTTGCAGATGTTATTGTGAAACTATGTAATATCAGCCATCATCTTCTAAAATTGAACTAAGCAACTTGAAGAAAAGCATATATTTTTATTAGGAGAGATCCTTAAACTCCATGGATATTGGGGGTAACCATTCTAATACTGTGAATGTTTTTGCTAAATCTTTACTGATAAAATAGCTTTGTCCTGATGGATAAGACCTGTGATGGAATCTATTCAAACTAGACCATCCCTATATCCTTTGTAGTTTTTTTTTTTTTTTTCTTCTAGATGGATTAATCTCATTTTGCAAGGATGCATTCTCCCCATCCCTCTGTGCCCTGACTTCAAAAGTTTCTTGGAGAGTGTGAAGCCAAGGTGGGCAGGGTTATTATTCAGGGACAGGCTCTAAGGTTCATAATTGTCTCAAGAATTAGGGTCAAAAAGAACAGAAATGCTTGGTTCTATTCTTAATAAAAATTTTCATTTGTTTCTTTGTTATAAACTATAACATTGGCTCTATTATACCTATGAAAAGCCATAATAAATCATCTTGAATAAGCCTTATGGTGCCCAGTAAACTTGGGGACATTTGGGAGATGAGGGGGATTCTGAGAAAGGACTCTGTTTGCTAGAAACAGATCAGAAACTGACCATCAGGTTGTAATTGTCCTGTGCCTCAGCTCTTCTTCTGCAATTTTCCATGCAAATTTCTTGAGCCTTTCTCTTTGAAGATCTCACATTTAACCTCTGTTTGCAAACCTTGGTTCCCTGTGGCCCCCTTTGTCATTGCAGTCATTTGCTCAGGTCTCAAGGGCTTCATTAACCTCACATTGACACTGTATTCAGCATTACCTGTAACCAATATAGCAGTGAATGATAAAGACCACAAACATTGGCTGTATCCCACTTTCTGTTTCCAAATTTGGCTTTCACCCAGTACTTTAGATCAAGGCATGGAGTCTTCCAGAATGTTTATAATTTTGTAGCACCACTTCATTGGCATAAATTCATTCTTCAACCCAGATGGTGATCTGCTTACAAAGTTTTTTTTCTTCCTTGCATATTTGTCATTTAGAAAGCCCTGGTTTGGGAATAGTAGGTCCATTTTGTAACTAGTCTTTGTGCCAGAGGTAAAGGCCATTGGCAAAGCTTTTCTAGGAAAGGGGAGCTATTGGCAGGGCCAGGAGCTGGTGGGCGTTCCTCGGTTCCGTTTGGTTTATACTCTTGGGGGGAATTTGTACCCAAAGCATTTTAAATGTAGTTTTCTACTGCCTCCTCTCCTCCCCAAAAGCATATGTTTTCTGCATTTTTTTTAATCCTGGTTCTCTTTAATAAGCAGAAGTTCCCTTACTTAATAAGGTTTACGTTTGTTTAAGAACGTGCGTGGCGATGATGTTTTTGTGATGCAGCATTATGCGGGCACCAACTTTTGAGATTCAGCAAAGTTGGGACCAATTTCCAGAAGTTACATATTATGTAAAATAATGATAAACTTGAGCACCAGCCTAGGGGTAGTAAATAATTGAGACCTGACCTATCAAAAAATATTCTTCTAATTAAATAACTACGGTGCCAGGTATGCAAGGAATATAGAAGATTTTTCAGCTAGCTTATTTGGAAGACAGTTACTGAAAAAAGCAAACACACACACACACACACAAACAAACTGTCTACTGGAGTTGAGACAGAGAGGCTTGTGGGCTATAGTAAAAAGAAATGAAATGTCTGGCCTTTAATCATTCTCATTTTGTTTGGATTTATGCTGTTGAGGAAATTGCAGTGTACTACAGAGGATAATGTGTATAGCTTGTTATATTGTTCTTATGGTAAATGGTGAAAAGTAAAGCTGCCAAAGATGAAGGGGACGGGATTGGTGTTCCTAAAGCTATCTCTATGGCTTACTTTAGGAGAGAGGTCCAATCTGGAAATGCCTGCCAAAGCCAAATATAAAGACAAAAATTAGCTTCCCTCCATGGAATTATTTAATCTTCATTAAATCTTTCTTTTTTTTTTTTTTTTTTTTTTTTTTTTTTGGTACCAGGGATTGAACTCAGGGGCACTCGACCACTGGGCCACATCCCCAGCCCTTTTTTGTATTTTATTAGAGACAGGGTTTCACTGAGTTGCTAAGTGCCTCGCCATTGCTGAGGCTGGCTTTGAACTCGCAATCCTCCTGCCTCAGCCTCCCAAAGTGCTGGGATTACAGGCGTGCGCCACCACGCCTGGCTCTTCATTAAATCTTAAACTGTTTTTTCAACAGGATAAAATGACAGTAAGTTTGTGTTAAAAAAAAATAACAAGTGGGTTGTATGCTGTTTGCATCTTTAAGTGGTAGGAGCATCATTCATGATCACATGAATTTTCATAATCACATGAAATTTGTCTGAATGATGCCCTGTTGGACTAGAAGCAGCATCTCTAGTTGGAGGAAAGATTAAATTTGGGAGATTTTTTCCCCTGAACTTTTCATTATAAAATATGTGTGTGTATAAGTAGCGTACATTAATAGCATAGAGCTATCATTAATCTTTATCCCTCTTGTAAGCCAAATAAAACTGGGACTACACACTGATGTTCGTAAGGATTAAATTCTGAGATTGTTTCTAATCATGGCTTATGAAGAGTATAAATCTTCCATGTTTTCACCTTTCCCTTTATGTGCTTGTTAAGTACCACATTCATTCTCATGAATCCTTTTTATGTAGAAATAAATAAAAACATGGGAAATGAGTCTAATACCCAAAATTCCTCAAGGAATCTGTGACACAGTCTTTCTGCTAAGTTTAATGCTTCCATGTCAAAAAGATTGCATTAAATTAAACTTGTAGATTTATGGCTTAAGTTTCTAGGCTAATTTATGACTTTTCTATAGAGAACCACTTGAATCAAAAGTTTCCAGAGACATTATACTAGATAATTTAGAGGAAACGGTGATTCTTCCTCAATTGCCTTGTCCATAGGTATGTCTTCCATTGTTGCCATATGCATTAGTTGATCTCCATAAAGTATTTCCCTCTTCTGGGTACAGTGGTGCAGGCCTGTAATCCCAGGCTTGGGAGGCTGAGGCAGGAGGATCACAAGTTCAAAGCCAGCCTCAGCAAAAGTGAGGCACTTAGCAACTCAGTGAGACCCTGTCTCTAAATAAAATACAAAATAGGGTAGGGGATGTGGCTTAGTGGTCAAGTGCCCCAGATTTCAATTCCCGGTACCCCCCCTCAAAAAAAAAAAAAGTATTCCCCTGGACTGTTGAGCAGCCTAGACTCTGTTCTTTATTGACTTAGCTTTAAGATGATTCTTAATTCCAAAAGCAATACCTTTTACTTCCTTTCTAATTAAGGTATCTCTTGCATGTAGGACAAGTGATGTCTATTTTTAATTTGAGCAATGTTGGTTCTCCATCTTGGCTTACACTTGGTTCTCCAGGTATTTAATGTTATTGGGCTTAACCTGAAACTCTCCCTAAATTATTTGGCTCCATTTGTGTTTAATATAAAAAGAACCTATAATAAATGGATCAGCCCATCCTAAGGACAGGATATAAAGAAAGTGAACACTTGACATTGGCAGCAAGTTTGCCCAAGCTAAACTCTCATCGTCCTGTGATTTTTTTTTTTTTTTAAATCCCCCTTTTCCACCACAGAAGACTAGCCCAAGTGCTGCTATCCATTTGCATTCTGCCACACTTTGTCCTTGCAGGGGCTACTTTGAGACTCCAAGTCAGCACATGCTTCGGCTCTCCCTGATGTGATTCACCCATTCGCGGGTCCCCTGGACCTTCCCCACCGTCACCCACGGCCAAGTTCCTTGGCAATGCCATGAATGAAATATTTTTTAAATTTTGTTTAAATAATTCTGTTAGAGAAATGCCTTTTAGGGACTAAATTCAACAAGGTGAATTAATCTAACAATTTAGTTTTTTTTTTTTTTAATTTAATTTAATTTTATTTTTTTAATAATTTTTAATGTGTACATCTCATAGTGCATGAATTTAGCATCTTTTTACATACAACTGTTTGTATACAAAGTATATTCGTACAATTCAGGTCTTCAATTATGCATTTAGGAAAATGATATCCGTCTCATTCAAGCACTTTTTTTTTTTTTTTTTTTCCCTTTTCTCCCCCTCCCTCCCGTCTTGCTATCCCCCTTACCCTCCCTTCCCTTTGACCATTCTAGTGTTCCTCTAGTCCTCCTATGTACCCCCCCCCATCCAACAACACTATGAACTAGCCTCCTTATATCAGAGAAAATATTTGGTACTTGGATCTTTGAGACTAGCTAACTTCACTTAGCATTATGTCTTCCAGCTTCATCCATTTACCTGCAAATGCCATTAATTTATTTTCTTTTATTGCTGAGTAAAATTCCATTGTGCGTATATACCACATTTTCTTAATCCACTCATTTACTGAGGGACATCTAGGTTGGTTCCACAACCTAGCTATTGTGAATTGCGCAGCTACAAACATTGAGATAGCTGTGTCACTGTAATATGCTGTTTTTAAGTCTTTTGGGAATAGACCCAGGAGTGGTATGGCTGGGTCATAGGGTGGCTCCATTCCCAGTTTTCCAAGAAATCTCCATACTGCTTTCCATAACGGTTGCACCATTTTGCAGTCCCACCAGCAATGTATGAGTGTGCCTTTTTCCCCACATCCTCTCCAACATTTATTGTTGCTTGTGTTCTTGATAGCTGCCATTCTGACTAGAGTGAAGTGAAATCTTAGAGTAGTTTTGATTTGCATTTCTCTAATTGCCAGCGATGTTGAACATTTTTTCATGTATTTGTTAATTAATCGTGTATCTTCTTCTGAGAGGTGTCTTCTCAATTCCTTAGCCCATTTATTGATGGGGTTATTTGGTTTTTTGGTGTAAAGTTTTTTGAGCTCTTTATATATTCTAGAAATTAGTGCTCTGTCTGATGTGCATGTACTAAATATTTGTTCCCAATTAGTTGGCTCTCTATTCACCTCACTGATTGTTTCTTTTGCTGAGAAGAAGCTTTTTAGTTTAAATCTATCCCATTCATTAATTCTTGGTAGTAATTCTTGCACTATAGGATTCTTATTAAGAAACTTGGGGCCTAATCCGACATGTTGGAAATTGGAGCTTACTTTTTCTTCTATTAGGCATATTGTCTCTGGTCGAATTCCTAGTTGTTACCTATTTCCAATTCAGTAGAGTGGTACAAATAACAGTTCTTACTTGCTAGCATACATGTATAGTGGACAAACAGTAGTATTTCAATTTTCAGTATGCTTATTTTTTTCATAGCAGTCTTTGAGTGGTGAAAAGGGCACTCCCAGATATCCTGACTTTTCTTTGATCCATAAAAGAAACATACATTGAAGTATGTGCTTTCCTCGAATGACTACAGCCACCAATACTTTACATAACTTCTCGGGGTAAGACACTGAACTTTGGAATACTCCCATTGAAGGAAAAATAATATTTACCCTTATTTCCTCCTTCTGTCCCTCTTCTCTTCTAACCAATTTGCATGCTTTTATGTATTCATTTTTTGAGCATACTCCCTATCCGGAATGCTTATCTAAACAAAGAGTGAGATGGCTCTCCTAAACGAGGCTAAGAAAGTTGCTGCCCTTTAACTTCATTAAAAACTTTAAAGATTATCATTTTAGGGGGTGTTCTCTGAAGAGAAGAATGAAATTTCAGAAACAAAATTATAGTAATTTTAGTAAAAGTATGAATACGTGGGCCCTATACAAACTGGGAAATCTATTAGCCTTACAGTGGACATCCCAGCATTCGTGGGTGTTTGGATGACACCATTTTTACAGTAGGAAGTCATTTCATTCAGAATGTAGAGTGGGCATTGGTTAAAGCAATGAGTCTCATGGTACAAATGCAAGGGGGTGAGAGGCTAAGACAGTACAAGAGCTTTCTATGAACTCAGCTGAGCATTATATGATTTTGTTCTTGAACCAATCACCAGCCCTCCACTTTGTAGAATAACAAGGTCCTTGTGATTTTTTTTTTTTTCAACTTAGTCAATAAGCATATGTGCATACTTGTAGATGAAGGCAAGGAGGAGAATGTATAAGTGGATATCAGATAATTTGTAGAATTAGGATAACCAGCTCCATTTGTTTGTAAAAACCCTCAAAGTCGAGTCTCAATTTATGCCTCACACTTATAAAGGGTATTTGGCAAAGCCTCTTTCTCTCTTTAACCTGAAGCGATCTGCTGGGTTTAATCCTCTATTTATCCACACTTCATAGTGAAGTTTAGAAAACTGAAAGTAAAAAGAAGACTCTGAGGAGCTGAGGGACCCTTATTAGAAAGATCATGGCCAGAAGAGTGGCACTGATGTTCCACCAAAATGCTACATTAATGTTGCAATTTAAAAAAATAATAATTTGAGTCCTGATCCTAAAATATTGCCCTCAATTTTAATATCTAAACTACTTACAAAACCATAAGTCAGCCCCATCTCCTGAAAGGCTTCTGGAATTCAGAGTCCTCTATTTGAATCTTAGCTGTGATCAAAGGCCCCTCTCAAATCCTGCCTCCTTCATGAAGATTTGGGTAATGTTAGCTACCATCAGTCTGTCTCTGGCTGTGAGTGGGAGTGGAGGTCAGAGATTCTGCTGATGTTTATGCAGTGTCTCCCGCATGCCAGGCGCTGAGCTAAGTGCTTGACTTGCAGCCTCTCTCTGGTCCACAAAAGAGCCTTTAGAGCTAGATGCTGTTGTTGTCCCAAATGAAGCTCAGGTTGCTCAAAAGAAGCACCATTGCCATGTAAAGGACAAAACCAGAAGAGGCACCTGGACAGTTGGGGTCTAGAGACCACTACCTTGAAGACTGACAGGAGTTGCCATAACCATTATTGAGAGTATATATATTTTTTTCTTGGTGTTGCTCAGTCTTCATTTCACTACACTTGTACCCACATCCTCTGTAGTGACATAATTTTTCTTCCAAGCTCCCATTCACAACCAAGACCCTAAGCTCCTTGTCCATGCCATTCTTCAGGGAGCAGAACATAGTTGTAGACACATAGTGTGTGTGTGATCAGTGCTTTCAGGGATGCACTGAATCAAGATAGAAAATACCAAAGATTAAGAAGGAAATTTGGTGAGGACTCAGGAAAAGTTCAGGCAAAAGACTTAAAGATGTGATTGCAGAGAAGGTGTTTTGGTCCAAGCAAGGACAGGTGCTTAAACAGGAAGCAACAGAGTCAAATGAATAACCACAAATGATAAGGAGTTTTTAGCTAAAGGAATAAAAAACAAAAGGCAGCAGTGTGAACGTGTGTGTGTGTGTCTGCCTGCCTGCCTGCCTTGTCTACTTCTATGATTTGGCAAGGCCAAGAAATGGTTAGGATGGAGCTGGGCAGCAATGGGATAAACAGACAGTGTAGGAAAGTCCAGGCTCCTTACTTGAGAAGCATAGAGCTAATGAAGTTATCAAGAGAAGGACACAGAAAGAAATCCAAGTTCAGTCTCTGCCAAGTCAAGTTCCTATTAGTGCCCTCACTGGAAGTCAGGTGATCAGTGATTAAGTGAAGGGCAGTAATGGTTGCACAACCACTTGAATGTACTTAGTGCCACCTATAACCTGAAAAATAGTTAAAACGCTAAATTTTATGTTAAGTGCATTTTACCACAGTAGACAAAATTAAGTGGAGAAAGAGATATTGGGGTTGGAAAGACAAATTTTTAAATTTATGTATTTTTATCATAGCCAACTGTAAATGTGATAAAATAGTTCATCACGTGATGTCATTACATTGAAGCATGATGTATTCTAGATCCGCTGGATTTTGTAGGGGATTTCCCTGTCCTGGAACAACTTCCTTTGGAAATCTCTCACATAGGTCTGCATGTCATAGTACCTCCTAGTGAACTGAAGTGGAGGGAGAAAAGAGCATTTAGTAAGGAGATAAAGAATGTTTCTCGTGAAGCTAGGTGTGCTCCATTTCTGCAGAACATGTTCCATCAGGTTAGATGTTGGATTCAGCTCAGTTGTGATTTTGAGAGATACAGAACAATTTGAGGAAGAAGAGGAAGATAGTTGTTTCTTTGTATCCAGTCTCTTCCTTTCCCTTCTTCTACAGATGGCATCGCCCAGGCTCCATGCTACCCACCTGGTGATGCCACAGGCCAAAGACTGCCTGGTTGCTGTCCGGAGCTGGGGAGGAGGATGGAGGTTCTTACAGGGAGCAGCCTGAGTGGGAGTGAAGAGAGAGAAGTAGGGTGGAGTTATTAGCAGGAAGAGAGTTGGTAGTGTTAGGAGTCTAGCTCTTGCCCTAAACCTTGGTAACTGACCCTGGTTTTAGTCATTTTACCCATCTGGGTCCGGGTCTCCTGAGCTGTAAAGTGAGAGGGTTGAAATAGATGATTTGTAAGTTCCCTTCTGGCTCTAAAATTCTGACTCTAAGAATATCTTTTCCATATCAGCTCTTTGGAATGAATCTTATTTTCAATTCATCTAAACAGTTTTAAAATGCTGTTTAGAATAATTAAAGTAACACTAAGAAAGGCTTGAAGAGTAATCAACCAAATTGTGAATATCTCCCATAATGTCGTTTGTGTGACAATCTGGTAAAATTTTTTAAGCTAATAAAAGTAAGAGACAAATACCAAATGAATGCTTTTTAAGAAAGCTAAGGAGACGGGATGGCAGCTTTCCAAATGCTGCTAAAGCTCTCAGTCTGCTCCTCCCAGCTGTTCCTCCTCAAGGTGCTCCTGGGCCTTAGGAAATCCGCCGCAATGTCAGACAAATACCTTTCTCCCGACACTTTTATTACCTCCTTTTCCTGAAAGTCATAATCTAACACCAGGAAGAGAACTCATAGTCATGTCTCATTTATCTCCAGTCCTCGGCTTTCTAATTGAAAATTTTCATTCAGTCTTTTTCAGATACAAGATCTTAAGTTTTAAGTGCAAATGTATAGGGATCTTTTAATTTTACCTGGTCTGAAAGATAATCTGTCTTTAAAAAAATGTATACTATTTAACAAAGAAACCTTGAAGAGGTTTTTTTTAGATAGTACAAGATTTTTATCTTGACCTGCCTTAAGAATATACCAGAAATGAAAGAATGTCTCACTCTAGGTTACTATTAAATGAGTTCTTTAAGTAAATCAACTTTACTTAAGAAAGCTTTGTCATTTGACAGCTTCCAGGATGTATAATTCATCTTCAGCACTCAGAGATCATTTTACCAAGTAGCCTTCCACAAGGGTGGAGGCAGGGAACAGCCGGCCCCTCAGAAGCAGCTGTATCATATTTTATGCAGATATAAAGTTTTATGGTCTTCACAACCAGATCACAAACACAAACTTGTGTTTCAATTTGGGGAGAAACGTGAGGGTCTTTTTTTCTCTCCCCCAGGTGTGGGAGGTGGCAGTTTATTTCTTTTGAGCTACTTGAGTTTGTATCTGACTCTGACTCTGACTCTGGTCTTGGAAAGACCAGAACCTGAATGAAGAAGAGAGGACTCTCTCCAAAACATATCTGTCCCCAAGTTACCTATCTCCTCATGAGACTTTATTAGGGCACAGTCACAACTGTACTCATCTCCAAAAGCCTGCCTTTTTCCTTGCTCTTCAAAATAACAGCAGGTTTAATTCAGGCCATTTGTATTTGCTTTATAATTTCCCAGAACATTCTTTGTATACACTGGGCATTCAATAAAGGTCAGTAAGCCAGTCTGCAACATTTATTGAGTACCACTCTACTTGAAATGCTTGTAAAGGAAAAGGAAATGTTCTTAAGGAAGTATACAGTTTGCAGTTTGTTTGTGTTTTTTCCCCCTGTGTTTCTGGTTCAGGATCTACACAGCACAACTGTCAGCTGAGACAGCAGAGTGCTGTCCTTTTCCTGTGTAGTTGGCGTTTACAAGTCTGATTTGCCTTCTGGTGTTCAAGGTCCAGACAATATTTTTGTCAGTATGCATCACCCTGATCGTAGCACTTGTTAAAATATTGAAGTACTGGCCCATCTCTTTGAAGGCCACCCTGTTTATGACTTCCCTGGTCCTTCTCCCAGGACCTTCTGAGCTGCCCCACAATCCCACAACCAAAGGGGTAATTCTTGTCATAGTAGGGAACCTTTAGAACCATGCTTTAGCTCACCCTTCTGACTGATTAGTGTCTACTCCATACTTCTTCTTGAATATCTTGCTTTCAGTCTTATTCTCAGAAAGCTAGGGACCTCCAAGAGTGACTCTTCCAAGTTACAAAGGAAAGGAAGGAAGGAAGGGAGGGAGGGAGGGAGGGAGGGAGAAAGGAAGGAAGAGGAAGCAAAGAATAAATATAAAAAAGGACTTTCAAGGATAAATGAACCTAGTGTAGGGTCTGGGGTTGTGGCTCAGTGGTAGAGCGCTTGCCTAGCATGTGTGAGGCGCTGGGTTCGATCCTTAGTACCACATAAACATAAATAAAAGAAAATAAAGGTATTGAGTCCATCTACAACTAAAATTAAAAAAAAAAAAAAAAAAAAAGAACTAGTGTAGAGCAAGAATCTTTCATGGTGATGTATGAGATTCATCTTTCTCCTAGCCCTGGGGCAGGGGCCAGGTCTGAACCGTGTTTGTCGCCCCTGCTGCTGAACACAGGCAAGAGGACAATGAATGTTAATTGAACTACACAGAGCTGGGTGTAGATTTTAGACTTAAAGAAGGAAAGAACTGAAATTTGGAGAAGGCCATGCCAGAAACTCAAACCCGTGGCTCATCAGAAGACTGGGCTTTCCTCATTACAAAGCAGCTGGCTGGTGAGGACCAGTGACCAAATGGTGCTTCTCTACAAATTAGGCAAAACAGGAAGTGCTCTGGTGAGCAGACAGTGGTGGATTTACATTGCTTTAAAGGAGTGTATTAATGTGCAGTCCCTAGCTCTGAAGCGTCCATAAAACTGAATTCTTGGACTGAATTAGACATTTTTAAAGAGGAAATCTGAGTAACACAGTGTTGACAAGCAGTGTGGTACCACACACTGGTTTTCAGACTGCTTGTTCCTGGAAACCCCACCCTTGCTTCAATCAGAGAAATCCTGCTTTTAATGTTTTACATGCATTCATCTGTCACTCCCTGAGTGAAATCGCAGAAATTAGCCTGTGTTAACTTTTATTATTGTCTATTATCATGAATGGGAAAACAAAATATTTCTCTTACTGAGGTGTAAGCTCAGAGTTAAAACTAGAAGTGTCCACTGCATGGGTTGGTGCTTGCATACATAGTTATGCTTACAGAGGTGTAGCCTGCCTGGGTTACCGTCAGATGGACCTAGGGCTGGATGTCACCTTTATTACTTGTTTGCATTTACCCTCGGACAGTGACTTACCTCTCTGAGCCTCCATTCCCATGTGAATGAAAAGGCAGGTGATAATGTATTACCTGAAAATTGTATGAGAATTATGTTTCTGTGTTATCGTAACAGGAGTTGTATAGCCTGTGATCTCAATGGCTTGCTGTAGGAATCACGTTGCAGCCCAGTGGGAGTCAGCAAGAGCACTCTGCTTCTGGTAGTTACTCAAGGATCCCGACACTTTGCATCGTTTTTTTTTTTTTTTTTTTTCTTTTCTTTTTTTTTTTTTTTTAATATTTGTTTTAGTTGTACACAATGCCTTTATTTTTATGTAGTGCTGAGGATCCAACCCGAGCCGCGCACGTGCTAGGCGAGCGCTCTACCGCAGAGCCACAACCCCAGCCCCAACACTTTGCATCTTGTTCTGCTCTCCTCTAGGTCTTTGGGGCCTGCTTTATTCAACTCCTCAGAGGAAGAGACAACAAGGACTGTTTACACACAAAGGGGATATCACATAGGCTTCTTTTGGGCCAGGCCTAGAAATACTGCACCTCATGTTTGTCCCCTTTCCCAGGACTTAAGCCACCTAACCACACTTAATCATGGCAGAGGCTTTGAAGTGTAGGGTAGCCTTTTGCCCTGGAAGAAGAGGACACAGAAGTCTTTGTACACTACCAGTTTCTGCCACAATTATCTAAGGCTCATACCAAAAGTGCTGGTCACAAAGAAAGTTGGCAAATATTATGATTACTATTATTTTTTCTACAAATTCCAGAAGCACCCAGGGAACAACCACCACGATGCTTATCATTTTGGCAGATGCTTAGGAACTGTGTGAATTATCCTGAATCCTTAGAAACATTCACTTTACATTGGAGAGCCATTTTTGCACAAAACTATAAGAAAATGAAAATACTAGAAGGAAGGGAGGGAGGAAAGATTGTTTGGGGCTTTGGCATGATATTTTATCTTAATTTTTTTTTTCCCTGAGAATAAAACAAGTTGAAAAAACAAATAGAAAACTAAAGGGTCTGTAGAACTAGAAGACCCAGATTTAATCCCAGTTTCCTTTCAAGAATTTACACATTTCATTCCTAACAGTAGTACCAATCTCTGAACACTCACAGTCAGTATGTTAAAGATGCTATCTATATGTGCAGCCTATTTGCACCAAAACCCTTCAAGGACAGCTATTATTTCTCTATTTTAAAAATTAGAAAACTAGCCGGGTACAGTGGCACATGCCTGTAATCCCAGTACTTGGGAGGCTGAGGCAGGAGGATTGCAAGTTCAAAGCCAGCCTCAGCAATGGTGAGGCACTTAGCAACTCAGTGAGACCCTGTCTCTAACAAAATACAAAAAAAGGGCTGGGGATGGGGCCCAGTGGTCGAGTGCCCCTGAGTTCAATCCCCAGTACCCAAAAAAAAAAAAAAGAAAACTAAAGACATTAACAGACACATTCAAGACTATGTAGACTATGTAGTTAGAAGATGGCAGGACAGTTATCTTTCTTGATCAAGGAGCACAGGACAAAGGTGCTCATTCAAACACCAGTTTTACCAGTTGCTGTGAGAAATCAGTGGAATGCTCCAAACAAGTGGTATTCCAGAGCCCAACATGGCAGTAGGTGCCCAGTAAACATTAGGTCCATTTGCTTCTCCTCCTGCCCTCCCTGATGGATATACACCATGCCTGTGCCTGCCATAGGAATACACCATACTCCCATAGGAATACACCATGCCTGTGCCTGCCACAGTCCTTTGATCTTGAAATCATAGCTGTTTATTCAAAGTGCACACACATGCATACTGCTGGAATCCTTCCTGCTTTTCCTCTCCCACCCTGTTTTATTTCCCCAAGCCACTACTTTCTTTCCCCTCCTATCATTGTCAGTAGCAAGCACTAAGTTTATCTTTTTTCTCCTCAAAAGGAAGGTAAACATGTTCAGACTGCTCTGCACCCACAGGAGTGTGAGATCTCTTGGCAGGGACACAGATATGTTTACAGCAGTAGATTCTACTGTGAATACCTAAGGTTCTGCAAGCCATTCCACATTCATTTCAGTGGCTTTCCTTAATTCTTACCAAGTTCAGCAGATTGGATGGGGGTGGATGCTTCTGCTATTCACTCCTCAGTCTACTGGATGACACCTTTGGCACACACCTCTTAGACTTAGAGGGTAGTACTTGAAGTTGTTAAAGAAAACTGTACGGCTGCTGATCTTTGCAATATGGTTCCTGTTTTCACAGACTGGCAGTGATGTGTAACAAAAGCCTTGATAGGGAAGTGTGATGAGGGGCAAATCCTGTCCTGTATGGCTGCCCACACCTGGTGCTTCTGTGATAAACCCTGGATGTTTTCCTTCCTGATTGAGGATAAAACCAACAACAGAAATAAAAAGCCCAGTAGAAATTCAGAAGTTATGAAGTCAATCGTACATCTACTCATACTAACTGTAATTGGATCACAGATTTGTGTTGATACTTTTAAAGGCTAATGAACCTTCAGAAGGATTTTTTTCTTTTTTACTGTCAACCTCACCAAATTGCACCTCCCACCTTTGAATGCACGGGTTCTATTAAGTTCCTCAAAAAAAAAAAAAAAAGAGAGAGTTCAAATTCTCATCTGCTTTGTATTCTTAATGATTTTCCAGATACTCACATCCTTTGATTTCATTTGCTAGACATCAGTGGGCTGTGCTGCTGTGTCTTTAGAGTTAGATTTTAAGAGCCTCATATTTATTAGTATGCATTCCTTTTTGTGTTTTTAAAAGCCTTACTATCATCTTTGATCATTGTTAATATTCTATTGGTTTGGGAACCTCCTCCTTCCCATATTCCCCCAAATCTGAATTACTCTCATCATTATCACATTTATGTAAATATTTTTATATATCACCCACTCGCCACATACCTTTTAAATGCCTGGTTTTTCTAACTTGGTTTTCTATATTTCCCTTCTCTCAGCAACTTGTCTGCATTATTCCTTAATTCATTAGTAGTTACACACTTGGGTGTCTAGTTTTCTTGGCTGTGATACAGATTGAAGCCTCAGCTATCTCGTGGCCATATGTTCTTATTGCATATGCCATGTGATTTCTAAGAATGAGAAATTCAGAGCCTCTTTGGAGTCTCAGTTCAAGATTGATAGCTCTGAATAGGCAATATGTGTAAGCACAGTGCTGTCTCATGTCTGTTTACCAAAAGCATTTTGAGGAATTTAGCTTTAGTTTTGATGGCCAGTTCATTCCTGGCAGACTCGTAAAATAAGGAGCAAAAGGGCTTCCTTCCCTCTAGTAAAGGAGTTTGATAAATGAGGGATTAGAGAATGTTGAATCCTTCTAGATGCAAAGCAAAGAATATCAGAGAAGCTTAATCATAGCTGCTTTTCTCAAACCAGAGGCTTGAAGAGCAATGAGTTCTGGATCAATAAGGATTTAAGGAAATACATTGGTAGCATTTTTTAAAAGAGATCTGTTCCTTGGTGTGTGGTCCCTAGAATGGGAATGGGCAATAGGTGATTTTTTAAATTTGTATGTTCTGTAAAGGCAGAAACTTTAGATTTTGTGTTTGGTTAGTGCCCACAGAGTGTGCACAGATTCTTAATAAACACTAATGGTAATGTCCTTGGAACATTTTGAGTCTGGGCTTCCATTTCTCAAGAATGAAGCCCTTGTCTAAAAGGTGTCTGTGTCTTATCTCTACCAGGGTCCTGTACAGGGTCAGCCGGTGGAGTAATTCTCCAGCAAATCTTCTATGTTCAAATTCCTGAGAGAATTTTTTGATGATTCAATCTGTTGGTAGGTTCCACTAATCTTCATATCTGAAGTGATATCAGAGACACGGTTAATGAGTTGCAGCTCTCAAATAAGTTGCTACAGTTGGACCTAAAAGGCTTTTCTCAGGCAAGTCCAGATATCCACTTTCCCTTATCTCCTTACTTTCAGGGGCTTCTAGAGAACAAATGGCTGGTCCTTTTCCAAAGGGACAGATTCTCCTATCTGATGCTTTTGTTCCCCAGAAAGAAAAGAAAAGAAAATCTGTTGTCTTGCCCCTAGGATATCCAATCCTGAGCAAACTGAAGCTTTGTGCCTTTCTTTGTAGCTGGGCTTCTTCATATAAATACAAATGGGGTGATCACTGAAAATCAGAGGTTTAGGTTAGAGGTAAACCATGTCTTTGATATGCAGAACAAAGTGAAATGGTAAAACATGGAATGTTGGCCTGCTTGAAGACTTTCCTAAATGACCTATCAGGTCTTAATTTGCTCCATGTGATACAAATTGAAGCCTCAGCTATTGAAGTCTTGGCCTGTACCTCCTTGTGATGTTAAGGGCCTTTGGAAGAAATTATATTGGGTTTTTGTCAATCGTCTAGCCTCTTCCTGTGCCATACAAGATTCTCTCTGCCTTTATTTCTCTAGTAGAATATGCTAGGTTAGCCATATATTTGATGGGAAGGCTTAATACTGATGGTTTAAAAGATGTATCACCTGTCATGGTTAAAACTTTCTTTTAAAAAAATTAATAATATTCTGTGATCTGGAACCAAATTTTCCATTTCGCTTTCTGTTTTGCATTTTGACTCTTCACGTGGATACAGCCAGGTTGAGTTTAATATATTCTCCTAATTAAATCTGTTCTGGGTGTTTCATGAGCAAGTTTCAGGATTTCTACTTTCAAATAGAAGCCAAATTGGGATGCATTTGGCGAATTATTTAAAGTCACCTGGCAAGTCAGAAGTCAACTTGAGAGTATCTTTCTTACTTGGTGCATAGTAATTCAAAATATATATGTTGCCCTGGTTGAGTTTATTTATTATGGATCATTAAAATTTTATTCTTTTCACTTTTCCTCTCCCCTCCCTCCCCCTTTTTTTTTTCCCCAGGGAACACAGGGCCTCACATGTTCTAGGCAAGTGCTCTATCACTGAACTATGTCCCCAGTCCCACTTTTTCAATGTTTTATAACTAAAATGAATGAATAGTGTGGCAGCCAGAATAGGAATCCCTTATTAGTTGGGTCATAAAAGTAGGAGGTTTGAGAAGCAGATATTCTCTGCAAAATAATGTAAATATTGTGTAAATTGTTTAATATATATAGTAGTTTATAATTTTTATGAACTCTCTGGATGGTTAACTCACACCCTCAGGGGCTCCCACTGCCCTTTTTGCCTGGCACACAGGCAGCACACCTTGTTTTAATGAGTCCTCTTTTGTCCAGTGTCTTATAGGGTCTTTGAGAGCTGTATCCAGACTTATTTGTCTTTCTGTCCTGCAGCACAGTGCCTGGCAGGTAATAAAGCAAACCGAATAAATAAGGACTGCAGATAATCCCACCCATCCTGTTTTAAGAAGTATTTGTGGGCCTCCTTCTTCTGGTAGTTTGGTTTGTTTAGCTCTGTGCTCTAGCATCTCTGCCCAGAAGCATGGACAAGGGAGGGAAGAAGGAACTGACATCCCTTTGGCTTTTCTTAGTAGTAGTTCATTCAGTTCCCTGTAGTGTGCATTCACTGAGTACCTGCCCAGCCCCCCAGTCAAGCTCTGCTTCTGATGTGGGGTTTGCCAGGGTCTGGAAGGGCCTGTCTTACGAAAAGTTCTCCGTGCCCTAAGAGCTATCTTCATCCCAGAAAATTCACAGTCTAGCAGGGGGAGATGGAGAATGCATGAACGCATGTGTACTCATGTAAAGCTTGAGTGAGTGATGATTCAGTTCTTAAGGGAAGAGAGATCAAGGAAAACAAAAAAGAGGTGGAAAGGAAGGGGAAGTAAGTTCCTGAGGTGTGAAAATTAATACATGATATATGTGGGGAGATAGCAAGCACTTAAGGCATAGATTCAAGTAGGGTTAGGGCTTAAGTTGTTTAGTTCAGAGGCATTTTTTTCTTAAAGATTTTCCACCTGATTTAGATTGTGAATCTTGGCAGCAGGGACTGTGCCTTCCCTTCTTCACATCCTCTACAGGATTTCCTTAGAGATCAAGAATGTTGGTTGATTTAAAGTTAATGAACTAAAGTGGAAGAATAGTGTGTATATGTGTGTTCTGATTTCTCTCCAATTCCTTGTCCTGTCTACACACTAATGTATATGAATAATGAAAACACTCAAAGAGGGGAAGAGAAGGGGGAAAGAAGATAAGTTCACATTCAGTGTAAACCCTCAGGGTCTGTGACTTCATGGAGGTGGGGGGTCGGGGTGTGCAATATATATCCACTTCAAAATGGCATGAATACTTGCTGTTGCAAGTACTATAGGGTAAACACGGTTGGAGTGATCCAACCATGAGATCACAAGATCAGATCAGAGAAGGAAAATCTCTCCTCTAGCTATTGTGATTAGAGACAGAGAAGTGGCATTTGAGTTGGATCATAAGCCAAGATAGGATTTTAAGAGCTGTGGTAGTAGGAAAGGGGAAGTGCACTTTATATATCCTACTTTATTCGAGCTCCACAATGAACCCTGTAAACTAGGTATTATTACAATTATTCTTACCCCCATTTTCCAAATTAAGAAACTAAGTGTTAGAATAGTTAAGAAACCCACCCATAGTCAAATGGCTTGTAAGTGGTAAAGTGAGAATTTGAACATGGTTATCTTGGGCTCCAGTCCCATAATACAGTGATACTGAACTACCCTCCACATGAAGACAGGGCAGACACACTAGGGCCTTGAGCAGAGAGCTCATATGTGGGAAGGACAAAATGGGGTTAAGTAGTGACAACCTGGTTTGGCTAGAAAGTTAAGGACATAGGACTCTGGTGGGAGAGAGGCACTCTGTTTTGGAATCTAGACCTTCCATGCACCTTCCCCGCTTCATCTCCCTGTACTTCACACCACTGTCTGACATACCAGGTGGTATTTTATATATTTTTCCCATGTGTCATCACTCTCTGTCCTCTAGAACAAAAGTGGCCAGAAGTGTGGAATTGTTCTATTTTGTTCACTGTTGTGTCTTTAGTTTCCAGAAGAGGATCTGTGCATTACAACTGTGTGTTGAATGGCTGGATGGATAGGTTGAGTCTGGATCACCAGGGGTTCCACAGCACTCTCCCCACCTTGGCCTCTCAGAGACCCCAGGTCATGGGAGAGCCACCAGGAAGCCTGGACGGTGTCACCATGTTCACATGTCGTTGTGTTCAGTGCTGCCCTCTGGAGAAGGGGTTGCTGCAGAGATTGTAGTGGTATCAAGAGGTTTCCTGTGGTCCAGCGTGCTGTGTACTACTGGGATTATGTGGATTAATTTTTAAGGGACTTTTCAAGTCACTGAAACTGGTCTTGTCCTTACCCCATTATGGGTGCCTGTAGTCCTATGCAGTTGTATTTCATTTCTTGTTGTTGTCACTGGTCTCTTGTCAAGACACACTTCTCCACTGTCAGTGTGCGCCATGCCAACATGCAGCATGGCTCTGTGCACTGACTCTGAGGCCAGACCACACCCCACCCCCCACCCCCCGTCCCATCCTGTGCCCCTAGCTTTGACGTGTTACTTACCCTCCCCAAGCCCCAGTGTCCTGGCTTTAGAAAAGAGAATAACAATAGTACTTACCTCTATGAGTTGACATAAGGATTAACAAGTTATTGTATATTTTTTAAATCTTAAAAGAGTGCCTGACATCTAGTAAGATACATAGACTTGGAAATTCTTGGGATGGCTGGAAGAAATTCTTGGAGAGGAAGGTGAAAAGGGAATAAAGGCAGATTTTATTTATCTCACAGAGTTTGGCCAGAGTCCTATGGCTAAATATACTTTAACTTTGCCGTTTTTAGATTCCCCTTAGCCACCCTGAAAGATTATTTTGGAGTGTTGTTGGGTTTGATCATGTGGCATTAAAAATGCCTGATGACATCTGATATCTAGGAGATAATAAGAACTGGATGGTACAATTAAAATCCCATCACCCAAGAACACCACAGGGGGAGCAAGCCATGAAAGTGCTTCTACCTCACAAAGAGGGAGAGAGGGAATCTGAAAAACGACATTTTAAGCATCGTTCACATGATACAGTAAAATAGTTGATCCATCTTAAATTTTGCTCTAATAAATTTGATCTACTGAAGAATTTCTTCTTATTGTGGCATATAAAATCCATTCTTCAATTAACTTCAGTTGAGTATTCTTATACTGAGACAGTTCTAATAAAATCAAAGTCTGTGCTCCATGGTAATCGCGTTGGCAAGCACCTCTAAGAAGCCCCCAGGATGATAGGAAAGACTCAAGACTGGTAACAGTGTCCTGCAAAGAAAGAACTGAGTGGGTGTCCCTGTTCCACTCCATAGGGAGATGCTGCTTGACAGTTGTCTGTATAGTCTACTATCTGACTACAAAAAATTTAAAGGGACTCATATCAAAATAAAAATAATAAAAAATTGAAATAGAAGATCAGGACAAAGAAAAAACAACTATAATAATGCAACCCTATGGGTGAAATCACTAACCCAGGTGAGTTTCATATTGAGTGTACTGTTTTAGAAAACTAAAAGGGCAAGGAAATGGTGATCTGTGATGCATTTCTCATCATTGGAAAAGATGAAGGATGTGTCTTCCATAGGTGTGGAGGGGTGGGGGGTGGCAGTCTATTATTCTAACACAATTCTGAAATGACTTTCTATGGGAGACACTGAATGATCTGAGTTATCCATGACAGTATTTTTTATAGCAAATGTTGTTCTGAACTCTTTCTGAATTAAATGAAGTTGGGGCCCTCATATTAATGCCATAGACTTAAAGTGATTTTTATAGCCTTGAGTAGGCTATACTTGAGCTCCATTCAGGGACAGTATTAGACATCCCATAGAGGAAGATGGATGACCTGGCACTTTAAATGATCTTCTAAATCTTCTACCAGAAGGGAATCTGATAAAGAGCAGAGAGTAGGAGGTGTTACTTCCTGTCTAGGGCCTCAAGTGCTGGTACTACTGATGATGGAAAATTCTCAGATGGACTTTGCAACCTGGTGAGCAGGGTCTGATTTTCAGTTGTGCCAGCCTGCAAGATCACCCACCTTCTAGAAGTGGACAGACATTCTTATAACTTAAGTAAATTATTATTGACCTAAAATTTAAATCCCCAAAGTGCTTATGTAAGATAAAAATCCATATTTCATAACTATGACTAGGAAAAAGTGACATTGGCCCTTTGTGTCACATGAGCAGGTGGAATCTTTAAGGAGAAGTCCATATTTTCAGCTATTGTCTTCACATTCATACAGCAAATGTTTTTGAGCTGGGTGAACCAGGTTACCTTTCTGTATGTCTCTGCATTTGTGTGTTTATTTTCTTAAATCCTTTCTGCTCTTGGATATATCGATATGATTTTTTTACTTTATTAATTTTTTAAAGTACAAAAGTATAACCACTTATTGTCTTAAGTCTAATAGTTCAGAGACATAAAGAAAAAGTTAATAATCCTTAGTACTCCCCATGTCACCATCCAGTATTAAAAGGTTGATGAGGTTTCTTCTACACCTCACTCTAACCTCACATAACTTTTTTTTTTTTTAATATTCACTATAGGGGAGGTTTACCCTCAGCCCCACCCCACCCCACCCCCCCTTTTTTTTTTTTTTTGGAGACAGGGTCTTGCTAAGTTGCCTAGGTTGGTCTCGAACTTGGGATCTTCCTACCTCAGCAATGCCACCCCCCTACCCTCAGTATCTGAGATTATAGGCGTACACCACTGTGCACAACTTCAGATCACTTTCTTACCTGCTCATATGTATCGAAACTTAAAGGGATAATACTGCTGATTTTTAAATGGAGCTATATTTATTTTTGCTGGCAAGTAGGAGAAATTTCCTCCTAATTATAATTGATTTTCTATAGTGTGCTTGTTTGTTTTGTCTGAGGGAACATAGGGAAAGCATGGTTATCACTCTCCAGAATGACTTAGAAGCTAAAGACCCCACCTGCAAACAGAACCTTTCCAGTTCTGAACCTGACCAAACTTGACAGGATATGACAAGTAGGTATTTTTCTGATGATGGCATCGTTCCTCTAATGTCAACTTTGGTGTGTATAATACAAGTTTAGAGATGCTCATTAATTTGGAGACTGACTCCAGTATCAGATCTAATACATCCTACACACCCGTCTCAAAAGTCAATACCTGAATCGCCTTTTATGGAGCTTTTATCGAACAAGGAAGTAGTCTGCTTCATGGTACTACCTACTGTGAGTTTACTAAGTGTACAGGAACAGCCTGACCCTAAAGTTGCAGAAAGAAAGATTAGAAAACCTGAATATATAGAGAGAACATCATTTTCATGTCTATGAGAATATCTGACCATGAGAAGTCTGAAACAAATTGAATAACTGCTATAAAAGCAGGACTGTTTTATGTGGAAAAGGTTACACAGCCATGGTGCTTGAGACATTTCTAGATGCCCAAAATGGCCCAACAATCTCTATGCTATTATGCACAGAGAATCTTTTCCATGTTTAAGTTGTTAGGCATCGCTGGTAAGAAGAGTAAGGGCATGTTAATGAACTCTATGCCAACCTTTTTCCCCTTACCCATTCTCTCTACTCAACTCCCATGTTAAGAAAGCCACATGCACACTGGAAGGCTTGTACACATGCACACTTTCCAAAATTTTTACTCTTAAACCTGAAGACCAGTCATTATAGATATGGGTTATGTGTTAGCAAATAGACATTGTTGCAAGGGACATACAGAAGGCAATTTAAGTTTTCCCGTTTTACAGATGGGAAGACAGAGGAATATGGTAGGTGTAGGAACATGGAAAAAGAGTTCCAAGGTGGAGGACCCTTGTGGCAGTTAAGTGAAAAGCAAGTCCCCTTCCTGGAGACCATACCTCTTGTTAGCCTCACTGAAGCAGCAGAAGGGTGGACATCCTTACCCGGAAACCTAAAGCAACCTGAAGGAAGAGGCTACAGCTTCACCACATCCAGTTGGTTAATCCCCTTTCTGTCAATCACTTGCGTACAAACTGAATAGACTATAAATTCACATTTCTGGAGCCACATGGTCAAAATAGCACTTTATATTCAGTGTGAAATTCTTAAAATGAAACCCAGCTGGCAGATGGGAAGGATTGGGGAGGGGGACATATTGGGTGTGCAAGGGGTTCATGATTTTCCAGAGAGCTTTCTATGCTTTGTGCAGATACAGAAATATTTTTAAACATCTATGATGCAGCACAAATGAATTTCTCAAACCTAGACTGTAAGAGTCTAGTTTATAATATTTCATTAAAAAAATTAAGATAGTTATACAAGTCATTCCATGGAGACTTGCCTGCAAGGATAAGAGTAATTTACAAACATTTAGAAAATGGTTTTCAATTCTTCCATGAGTGCCAGTTAATAAATTATGTCTTTCATTACTTGAAATAATTCCTTGCTTTACTAACCTAATATGTGAGAGCAGGAGAGAAAGAGGACAGCTACTTCAGTTCCATCTCTGCCTCACATGCGGAACTTCCAGCTGTTTTGTAGTACATCTTTATCTCTTCCACGACCTTCTTTCCTTAAGCTGTGTAGGAAGTATCTTGTGTCTTGGCAACTTGAAGGGTCATTGGACATATCAGAACCAGGCAAACCACACAAACTACAGAGCACAATACTTTCAGTTACTGATCCAAACCTTGCAATACTTGAGTCTCACCAGACTCCTTTCAGGTTTACCAACTCAGGTCACCCCTGCTAACAATGCCAAAAAGCAGTTCAACCTGTAACCAAGTTACTACCCACTTGGTGTCTGAGACTTCATCAGATAAGCCAGAATTCAAGTATTGCAGCAGCTGTAAGAGATTTCAACTTTCCCATATGTTTTATGACAAACGTGCGTTGCGTTTAACTACTAATAAATGTGCAGGTTACATGTGTTGTCTGTCTGGATGAGAGGCTGGGGTCAAATAAGCAAGAATGTGTTTCTCAAATACTGATTTCTCCAGAGCCACGTATTTTCTTCTCTCCATGTGAAAGATTAGCAATGAATATGTGCTTAAAAATTTTAAAACCTATGTCAAGGACTCTAAAGTCTAGGTCCCTTATGCTAAGTGTGATGAAGAAAAAGTATCAGGTAATACACTCACTGACAATAAAATTGGACACACAGAGGTGTCACTCTTGTACATGATTTTATATTTTCCTATTATTGACACTTACCCTTTAGTTAAAAATAGATAATTGGCATGAACTGTCATTAGCATTATATGATTTTTAACTTCAAGTGCCATTATAGAATTATTTTACAAATGGAAAGATTAATATGATAAGTGTGAAAAGAAACATAATGCTTTCAAGGTAAAATAGGACTCTTCTGCAAAGCACTAAAATTGCCTGTTCCCTAGAAACCTGTGGAAAATTGTAATCCAAAGGGTTAGCTAAAAAAGCTCAGGAAAATTTTCCTAGTCATCATATGTACTTTATAGTTCTGTGTCCATTCCTGGGCCTAGAAAATAGACACAAGTTCTATTTAGAAAATATTGCACATGTGCATTCAGAATAAGGTAATGTTTTAATTTTTTAAAGGAGTCTGCAGTTACTAATGTGGTATCAAGTTGTAACCATAATATACTTTCATAGGTGTGAATATTTCTATAGAAAGCTGCAAGCGTGCGGGTGTGTATATGTGAGTGTGGAGCTGAGTATTTTAATTTTGTTGCTTTCTACTCTCCTTCACAGAAGGATTGGAGGTGATAGACATGAGTATTGATTCTGACAGTGGACATGTTTTTATATATCACTCTGAACTTCAGACTGAAGAGGGTGTGTTAATGACTTCCCCTCTGAGAAGGCTTTTGATTCAAACATGATGAGAAGTGTGATTGGAAATTTAGGGCAGTAAGTGTACAGTTAGAAGCCTACTGACCTGATCTGAACTGGTAGTTGAACAGTTAATCAAGAATTGGTGGGGCTGGGGATATATAGCTTGATGGTGGAGCCCTGGGTTCAATCCCCAGCACCACCAAAAAGAAAACAAAAGAATGGGCTAAAGTAGGAAGTCATTTTTAAAAATTGTATAGCCTAAGTAATTTTATTTTAATTTAAAATATGCATATGGTGCTAATCTTTTGATATTGGACCAAGGCCTTTTCTCTGAGTATACAGCCTCTCATCAGAGTTGTTTGTTATATGTCTAATCTTTCGTAAAACAGCCATTACCTATGAATTCAGCTTCTGTTTCCTTAAAATAGAACCATGAGTTAAAAACACTTGGGAAGCAATCTGTACCTTTCCCTCCCAACGCTTTATCTTAGAGTTTTAGATAATGCTTTATTTAAATCTAATCAACAGCAGCTTGCTTTCAGTGACTGATCTTTGTTGAGTTGTTTGAATACATTCCATGTAGATTTTCATGAAAATAGAAATTCTCTGTTCAAGTTCATATTTCATCTGTTGGTGTCACATTTAATTAACTAACTTAATGATGAGAACAAATATGATTGCCATAATGAGAATTATGCAGCAGCTTAGAGAAAGAAATGAGCAGACACATCTCTGGTGGAAGGCAGTCTACCATTGTGAACATCAGCGTGTGGAGACCGTCTTCCAGTGTGGCTGGTCAGCAATGCATAGGCCTCATCAAGCGTCATCTTGCTCCTGGACAGTGGACAGTCAGTAAATCCTGCATGATTAAGTGAAGGTTGATCAAGAGAGCCTTTATTATAACTGTGGACAGTATTGCTTGGAACCAACTGAAGATCTGTCCTTAGGTTGAATACAAAGCAGTCACAGCTTTAGTCCCTCTCTTGGATTAGGTATGTGGTAAATGTCACTGCTGTGTCACCTGCTTTTTCTTCACATCACTTATTTCTACCTGACTTTACTGACTTACTAAATCTCTGTCAGTCTCTTCCATTATCATGCAAGCTCCCTGAGGAGCAGGATGTGTTAAGTCACCTTTTATCTCCCACAGCCAGAGCAACAACTGTGGAATGAGTGAGTAGCGGCTATATCCTTGGTATTCTTGGTTCAGCCCAGTTTGATATCCTGACTGGATTCCACTGATATCTACTGATTCTTCACTTTGAACAGAAAAGAACAAAGTGAAAACCATCCCCTGGGTCACTCCTTGCTAGGACTTCCAGTCTACTTTTCCATAGACCATTCCAGGTCCTAAATCTCCTCTGGATTGCAGGGAGGTGCCTACTCACTTCCTGCTGCAAAACCATGGACTGAATCATTAACAGAGGCTTCATTCTTTAATTTTTACCTTAAAAGATCCATTCAAAGCCAGATTTCTCAACCCGGCCATTGTTGGCTTTGGGGGCTAGAAAATTCTTAGTTGGGGGAGAGGGGAAGCTACCCTACGCATTGTAATGTTCACTAGTACCTCTGGTCTGTACCTGCAAGATGCCAGTAGCACTCATCCCCTGTGTTCTTCTCCCATTTTAACAACTAAAATGTCTCCAAACATGGTCAGATGTCCTCTAGAGGTATCATTGCCTCTCCCTTCCCTGGTTGATGATCAGTGGTTTCAACTAGTTGTAGGGTGACAACTGGGACATAGGGTGACCCTGTGACAGTGCTGTGATAAATCTAGTCAGTGGCTTTTTGAACCTTCATTTCTGCTGTTCTCTTTATTCTGATAGTAATGTTCTCCAGACTTATCTTTCTCAGGCTTTATACTGCATTCAACTAGTCCTATGTGGTTTCCCCCCCTCCCCCTGGCTAAAATTCCTTAGGGCAGATTACCACTTAGCTTTTCTTGCCTCAGACTGCCTGCCAGCCTCTTTTCAAGCTCGTATTTCTCAGTTGCCAGGATATTAGGCTCCTGGCTGTATTGCCAGAAGGAAAAGAAATTCCCTCCCCATGACTAGCAATGCGACACTGTGTTACAAGGCCACATGTTCCCTGTCCCCCTTGCTCAGGTGTATTATTGAGGTGGTTGTCAGCTCTTTCTGCTTCCCTGTTCCCAACTCTCCATGCTGTCCTGTTTTTCCTTTTCCTCCCAGTGTTTCCATAGTGGCGTCTTCCTGTAGCCAGAGGACAAACTGCTGACAGGAACATCCCTTGAATATCTCTGCATCTGGACAGAGCCATTGGCACCCTCCATTGGCGGCCAAGCAATGCGTGCCTTGCCATATTTGTGTCTTCTGTTTAGGGCCCAGGGATTTGAATGTGCTCCAACATCTGAATGTTGTCGTTGTCAGGACAGAGTGCTGCCATAGTACCACAAGGCCAATATTAAACATGTTTACTTGGGTTCCATATATTCATATTTTGTTTTGTTACTATTACTATTGCTTTATCATGCCCAACAGCTACAAGATTGAGATGGGGAAAATAGTGTCCATTACCAAAGCCAAATAAGGTTGAAAACATAAACTGTTTTTAAAAAATTAAGTGTCCTGGAACTGGGGTTGTGGCTCAGGGGCAGAGCACTCACCTAGCACGTGTGTGGCCCAAGTTTGATCCTCAGCACCATGTGAAAATAAAGGCATTGTGTACAACTAAATAATTTTTTTAAAAAAAAATTATGTGTCCATGATAATCTTCAACCATTGACTAGGTATATTTTTTCCTAATGCTTTATTGAATCAGAGAATTCCTCAAGTTGGCCAGCTAATAGTGGTTTATTGAAGTACATTGGGAATATAAATAGTAAATAAGCAGACAGAATAGTTAGAACCAACCAAATCAGAGTCATGTTCTCCTGGTTGTCTAGTCACACAGTAATTCACCAAAGTGTAATAGCAAAGGCTGAATAAGAAGCATGACCAAAAACCTTATTTAAAATATGCAGTTGATTTTTTTATATAATTTTAGTTGTAGATGGACACAATACATTTATTTGTTTGTTTGTTTGTTTATTTACTTATATGTGTTGATGAGGATCAAACCCAGTGTCTTAAACATGCTAGGCAAACACTCTACCACTGAGCTACAACCCCAGCTCTATGCAGTTGATTTTTAAGAAAACTCAAAATATGAAATCAAATCAGGAATTGTTATTCATGTGTCCATTAACATCAAGTTACCTAGAATGTTTTGTAAAATAAATCTTTGGAGAATCAAGTTTGATGTTCACTTCAAGGCAGGGGTAGATTTGAGACTCAGGGTCTTCTTCCTCTCGGCCGTATAACAGAATCAAAGGCTATGGTAAGAAAATGGTGCTTTCTGTAATACAAAAGAGTCAATTCTAGGAATTGGAATGTCCTGGGAGCCCATCTACCAATCCCAGTCAAGGTTTTCAGCAAGTCAAAAGGAGAACAATCTAATTGTGTGAGCCCATCTCAGTTACTGAGGCAGACACAATTATTGGTAATTGATGAATTGTCTTTCTTTTTGACATCCCCCTTAACTTCATAAAATACAGAACTCATATCTTCAACCTGCACTTCATAATACCAGGCTGTCTGTTCCCCGTCCAGCCATTTCAATATGCCCAGTTAATGGCTATTAAGTTTAAAAAAAAAAAAACTTAAAAGAATCAATTTCATGGTGAATGCATCTAGTTAAGCAAGCCATTTAAGCAACATTTTACTCGTGTGTAGCAGACCATTTTATAAGTTACTGATAGCTTTACAAGCCTGTGTTTCAGACAAGCTAATTGGTTGTCTGTTAGGTGTTTGGGGCTTACACTCATTAACTCCCTTTCCTGTCTAGTACCCACTTGACTAGCTCCTATACATATAGGTAGGACTTTTAAACAACCATATTCTGTTGCCAGGACAAAATTTTTCATACATAGATTTCTTCCTCTTCCCATATTTGTTTTCTTGAAATAAAGGTAAGTCAGAATCTTTATTCTCCCAAACATGGAAGATACAGAATCAAGTATGATATCCTAAGAGCATGGTACCAAAAATCAATGCTTTTTCTAAAGAGTGGAATGGAAATGATTACAGAAAGGAAGAAGTCAAAGAGGAGAAAATGATGTGCTGTGGAAGCCTGGCTGCCTCTGTAATTAATGACTATGTTATAGATTGTTATTGAAAAGTCTGATGCCTGCACCTGCATGAAAAGACAAGTGTACTGATGCTTCCCATTTTGCATATGTCAGTGCTTTCCATTCTCTCAGATAAGAATTAGATGCTTTGTTTGGACACAGATTAAAGGAGTAACTCAAAACACAAGTGTCCTGTGGATCTTGAGATTTCTGGAGTGGTTGTTTTCCAGGATAGGTTGTTTACTTTTCTGTTTGCAAAACAATTCATTGCAGCTGCCTGTAGGCATATGTGTAATAGAGTTTAAACCAATTAAACCTACAGTTTTGAAACTGTTCATGAAATCCCATGAAACTCCTACATGAAACCTTGGCCTGATTAATTGGAAAGAGTGGTAACTTCTCTCTAATATTCAATTTCCTTCTTTACTGACATTTTAACGTAGGATGAAATATGTTACCTATTTAGTTGCCTTTTTCATTATAACTCAGCTCTTTAAATCTATTTTTAAAAATTAAATGAATAGCCTTTTTATGTACAGCATTATATTGGGTACATAGAGAATACAAAATAATTTTTTTCATTTTCTGTGCCCTCAAAGAACTGAGGTCTCACACACATGAAAGAACTAGAGAATAATTATCCAAATCTGGTTTATCCTATAATTGAGAATGGTGCTTACCACAGTCTTGGAGAGATGCTTCATCCCCATAGAGGCTTAATATCCTAAGCAATTTTTGCAATAATAATAATCATTGTTTTAGTTGTAGATGGACATAATACCTTTATTTTATTCATTTATTTTTATGTGGTGCTAAGGTTCAAACCCAGTGCCTCACATGTGCTAGGCAAGCGCTCTACCACTGAGCCACAACCCCAGGCCTGTAATAATCATTTATAATGCCAGTTATCAGGAGAACATAGTGGTTCATATAAACTAAAAAGGTCATAGGTTGCAGACATTTAGCACAGTTTTATCCAGAAGTCTATGCATCATTCATACCCACTTTTCTGTAGTTTCTTGGCTTTCTCTTCCTTCGTGTATCTGTGTTCTCAGAATTTGTTTCTTAGCTTATTTCCATTTGATAGTAGAAGCTTGCTGCAGCTCCCAGGGCTACATCCTTCAGCATTCATATCCTGCAGACATTACCTAGAAACCACACTTCAACTCTACTGACCTTATGAACCTCTGACTCCAGTTGGTCCACTCTGCCAAGGGATCTTTCAACATGTGAAAAAATAAATCCTCTTTATCTTTTTAAGTCAACTTCAGTTGAGCATTCTATTTTATTCAACCACAGGTATCTTCAGATAGTCATAATTTGATACTAGAAGTGGGCATTGTAATAAATGATCTCCAAAATGTGGTAATGGTTAAATAGATATAAGGGAGGAAAGAAATAAGGCAGACTCTTCTGCCTGTGGCCTGTAAAATTCTGACTCCTCTTCTCTGAAAACCAATTATTTAATATTTTGCTTTTTTGTACCTTGATATCTGTCATCAGCTCTTATAACTATAAAGATGATCAAAATGTGAGACATACACAATCCAATTGGATTTTATTCTTACATTGTAAGAACTTTAGTCCTACAAAGTAAGAAAAATAGAATAACTTAGAGCACTATCAAATCAATTAACAAAGTAAAAGAGATTGGAACAGAATTGTATATACAGGTGTGAGAATCAACACAATGCCATTAAAATTAAATGTTGATTCAACCTTAGGAAAGTAGGAAAAGCAAACTAAACCCAAAGCAAGTGGAAAGAAAGACACAGTAAAGATGAGACTGGAAATAAATAAAACAGAGATCAGGAAAACAATAGAAAAAATAAAAACAAAAGTTAGTTTTTAAAAACATAAATAAAATTAATAAATATTTGCTCAACTAATAAAACTAAATTTAAAAAAGGAAGCTCAATTACCAAAATGAGGTATGAAAGTGGAAAACCACTTCCAATCTTAAAATTAAAAGGATTGTAAGGGAATACAATGAAAAACTGTAGACCAACAAACTAGATAACTTGAATTCAATGTTCACATTCCTATACTAAAAGTAACTCAATAAGAAATAGAAAGTCTGAATACACCTATAACAAATAAAGACATTGAGTTAGTAATCAAAATACTTCCCAGAAGAAAAGCCCAGGTCCAGATAAGTTTACTGCTAACTTCTACAAACAGTTTTTAGAGAATTAACAGTCTGAACTATTCCAAAAAAACAAATGAGGGAAGAATACATCTCTACTCCTACCATGAGGCCAGTATTACTACGATACCAAAACCAGACAGGAAGAGCACTATAAATTAATATGCCTTGTGTATATAGATACAAAAATCCCCAACAAATACCAATAAATAAATCCAGCAACATATAAAAAAATGATTATACTTTTGGGGTGGGTACTAGAGATTGAATTCAGGGGCACTTGACCACTGAGCCACATCCCCAGCCATATTTTGTATTTCATTTAGAGATAGAATTTCACTGTATTTCTTAGTGCCTCACTTTTGCTGAGGCTGGCTTTGAACTTGTGATCCTTCTGCTTCAGCCTCCTGATCTGCTTTTATACAATTACAGGCGTGTACCATGGTGCCTGGCTAGGATTATACTTTTGATGATCAAGTGTGTTTTATCTCATGAATACTGTTTCAACACGCAAAAATCGATGGAATACATAATATTAATAGAATATGGACAAAATACATATCATCCTAAAAGATAGAAGTGTTTAACCACATAGAGTTACCATATGACTCAGAAATTTCACTCTTAGGTAAAACCCAAGATAAATAAAAACACATTTTCACAAAAACTGAAATGTTAATAGCATGGACTGGGGTTGTGGCTCAGTGATAGAGTGCTTGCCTAGCATGTGTGAGACACTGGGTTTGATTCTCATCACCACACATAAATAAATAAAATAAAGGTCCATTGACAACTAAAAAAAATATTTTCAAATGTTAATAGCAGCATTATTCATAATAGCCAAAAAAAAAAAAAAAGTGGAACTAACCCAAATGTTCATCACTTGGTAAATGGATAAACAAAAGAGGATATAGCCATACAATGGAATATGATTCAGCCATAAAAAGGAATGAAGTACTGATACCTATTCCAGTTTATGAACCTTGAAAAATCATTGTACTAAGTGAAAGAATTTCTTTTTTGGATGATGAAAATTTTTCTGGAATTGAATGGTAAAGATGGTTTCACAGCCCTGTGAATATGCTAAAAACAACTGAACCATATACTTCTACCGGGTGAATTTTTATAGCATGCAAATCATGTCAGTAAAAGAAAATGAAATATCTGTAAAGCCACATAGAAAGATAATAAAATGTGTGTTGAAGAATTGTAAAGTCCTTGCAGGTTGTGATGGTGCACCTCTGTAACCCCAGCTACTCAGGAGGCTGGGGCAGAAGGTTTGCAAGTTCAATTCTATCCTGGACAACTTCATGAGATCCTATCTCAAAATAAAAACAGCTGAGGATGCATATCAGTAATAGAGTGCTTACCAAACATGCGCAAAACCCTAGGTTTGCTTCCCCAGTACCGCAAGAAGAAAAATAAAGGAATTGTAAAGTCTAACCAAGTAGTGGAAGTAGTGAAAGAAATTAGGATTCTAGGAGAGGGTGTCCACATTTGTGAGTAAAGAGTGAAGTAGGTAATGGTAATGTGTATCTAGGACCTAGAGAACAACCCTTTTGAACCTTTGAAGAACATAAAGTTCTTTATGTTACAGCAACTTTTTTTAAAAAAAAGCTCAGTTTGTCAATGAGTGTTTCCAAAAATTTTAGTTGAAAACCAATTCAACTTTAATGAGATGAGAACCTCATGTTGCATAGAATAATAACCCATCTCATTTGGTATGAGAACCTGTTTCCTTAATGAAGAATATTTTTAACCCTGGAAGATTTAACATTAAGAGTATAAAAATAATTTTTTAAAAAGTCACATTTTTAATACTTAAAGTATATGCTGGGTGAAGGTCAACCAGATAGATTTCCATTTTGATTCTAATTTCAAATATGTGATTTATGAATTGATCTCTCCTGTGAAAATATGAGAATTTAAAATGTACTAGAATTTGAGAGCCATTAAGTTTATAACTTTATTGGAAGAAATGTTTAAGAATTCTCAACTACCTAAGGATATTTTGATTATTAGACATTCTAAAATGCTTAAGAAGAAAATTAAATACATTAAATTTATAAATGGAGCTATAAAATGTTTGGGTGATTAAATAAACTTCGTTTATGAATGGACCTAAAGAGTATCAGATGGGCTGGAGGTATAGTTTAGTTGGTAGAGTGCTTACTAAGCTTATGCATGAGACCCTGGGTTCAATGCCCAGTACTGAGGGGGGAAATATATACATATTAAAGGCACCCAGAATGGGACTGTTAAAATTTAATAAAAGATATATAAATAGAACATCAAAAATTTTAAGGTGAATATCAAAGCTTCAGGAAAAGCTAGGCTTTTAAGAATTTAATAAACTATATATGTCTTTCCTTTTTTAAAACTGCAAACTTAATTTTTAAAATAAGTATTCCTGGGACTGGGGTTATAGCTCAGTGGTAGAGCGCTTGCCTAGCACGCGTGAGGCCCTGGGTTCAAGTCTCAGCACCACATGTAAATAAATAAAATAAAAATCCATCAACAACTTAAAAAAAAAAAAAATAGTATTCCTGGGCTGGGAATATAGCTCAGTTGGTAGAGTGCTTGCCTTGCATGCACAAAGCCCTAGGTTCAATCCCCAGCACCACTTAACAAAAGGGGGAGAGGGTGGTTAAAATAAGTATTCCTGTGTACCAAACACCTCCTTAAGGACACCAAAAACCTTAGACCGACATGTCATAGACCATGTAACTCAGTGGAGTGTATTATAAGGGGACTTGGTAGGAAAACTTCTGTGCCCAGCAAGTTCTTGTGGCCTTTAGAAAGTCTCTATACAAAAGAAAAACAGAACAGAGAGAGGAAATAAAATATGGCTTTGCTGAGAGATGACCCTTCTGCATGCTAGACCACAGTTTAAGCATCTGAAATCATAACTGGAGCCTGGCCAAGTTGAAAAAGCCAAATTCTCTATCCTACTAAAATGTGAGCCAAGCAAGGAAGAGATGGTCTAACATGTTGAGGTCAAACTGAGTCCCAGAAAGCCTGATGCCTCAGACCCCTCCCAAACACTCCATGCCTCCCTGCTGTCTACAAAGTAGAAAGCTGCAGAATGTTGTAGGCCAGAGGCTGGCATTTTTTTTTTTTTCTTTTCTGTAAAAGACTATATAATAAATATTCTAGGCTCTGTGGGACATACCATGTCTGTGGCAATTACCCAACTTTGCTGTTGTGGCATGAAAACAGCCATAGATAAGACTTAAGTGAGTGCATGTGCTGTCTTCCATTAAAACTCTATTTACAGGGAATTTATGGTGTGTCGGTACCATGGAAGCAACCCACAAAGGTCACTGTGACTGAGGTCCCTTCTAATTTTTTTAGTTTTCTTCTATACCATTAGGACCTCCTGTTGAGGTGACAGAAGGACTCTGACTTTGGCTGGGTCTTAAAAGATGAGAGGATATTTGTAGGCTGTTCCTTTTTACCTGTGGATGGGAGGAGTCATAAGTTTGAAACAGGAGTTGGAGCAAAGGCCTACGGGCAAGAAGCTGTCCAAGCTGTAGAGGCCTGGAGCACACAAGTGGAATGGTGCAGACACTGGGTATCTCCCACCAGTTCCTGAAGATAGGATCGTCCATACCTCATTGCAACTCTCAGGCAGTTGTCTGATAAGCAAGCTCTTTGAATAGGGAAATAAAACAAGCCCCCCCCCCACACACACACACAAAATGTACCAAAAAGGAAAGGAAATTTTCCTTATCTCTAAGTTAAAAAGTAAGCAAAAACAAGAATGCTTATTAGATCCTCCGTTCTACCATCAAAGCAAATGGCATCATTTTGTTTGCCATGTGGAGTTCCCCCATACAATGGGAGAGTAGGTTCTTTTTAATTATTTTCACAACATATAACATTCTATACACATCGAAGGTTACTGACTGGGAAAGAAGACTTGTAATAAGGGCAAGGCTTAATCCCAGGTAATAACCTGCGGTCATTCTCTGGTTTTTAATCAGTCCAGGGTCAGGTAGGCTACACTGAATTTTCATTTCCTCAAGAAAGGAGCCACGTTGTGGAAAGTATGCTTTTATATTATATACCATCGTCTTGAAATCAAGCATCCATTATAAATAGGCACTCCCAAAGTTATGTTATGATATTGGTTAATGTCACATAGTCATTTTCTGGTCCTTATTAGTAGTATTCACCAAAAAGTAAATAATATCCATTCTGTGTTGTAATCTTTGGAACTGTGGTATATTTGTTTTATTTGTGTTATTTATTTGTGTCTTTAATGACATATTTAGTACCTTTCTAAGGATTTCAAAATCCTGCAAGTACAATGAAAAGGGGAACAGCTGGTGCTTCTCTCTAGACGAACCTTTCTTTGAACAAGCTGCCAAGAATGCACTCTGAAGAATCTTAATGATGTCCTGCCACTCTATCTCCAGGCCCGTCCTGAAGCCGTGGCGTGGGCAAAGTTCTCTCTGACTTTGGTGAAGGTTACCAAGTTAAGCATGCTCCAGGAGCTTCCATAATTAAGGTGGCAAACACAGACAAACGTGTACACTCAGTGGTGTGCTAGTAAATGTTTAACAAGCGACTCTCTGGAAAGAGAACAGAATTGGTCATATGCACTTGCAGATTTCTGTGGTGGAAATACTCCAACCCATGGCTGATTTCATGACATGGATGATTTGACATCCTTGTGCCTGGATTTGGAAAGAGAATGGCATGCACAACCAACTATTGGTAGCCCATGTCAGGTGGCCCCAGCATGCACCAATAAGTATTTCAATACAAATATTTCCCGCAGAAGGACAGGTTAATACAATAGCCATATTTGCTCCAGGGATTAAAGAAAGAAATAAGGATGTAGATCAGGAAAGGCACACTCCCTTTTAATAAAATTCCATAGTCGATTCATATTCTCTTGGCATCCTGTGGATTGGCATCCACACCACACTTTTACCAGTTTAAAATCAATATGAGCTTATCTCAAAAGCCATTATTCATAAATTCTTTGAAAAGTGTAGGCTAGGCAGTGGACACTTTGTGGGTTTAAAATTACAAGAAAGGGCTGGGGTTGTACCATAGTGGTAGAGTGCTTGCCTAGGAGGCCCTGGGTTCAAGCCCCAGCACCACAAAATGTAAAACAAAAGAAAATCATGGTGGGGTCAGAATTGTTGCCTGAGCCACATTCCCTTGTATTCAGCTCTCCCTTCTACCTACCAGGTTCCACAATGGCAGTTCATTTTCTTGACTTTCTGTGTTGTTTAAGATACTTACCTCCTGGACTGCATGAGCTGTTGACTTATCATGTTGATTTGAAGGAGACTTCATCAGACCTCATCCCTTTCCCAGAGATGAAGAAAGAATGTGCCTTTATTGCTGAAGTTTCTTTTAGCAGCCCTGTGTCAAAATATTTCTTTATTCAAATTGAGTTCCAGGTTTTAAGAACTATTCTAAATAACCCTGTCCATCTTCATTGGAATCAGTTGGTTGGGTTACTTCCAGTCAGAGTATCTAGGGTACTAGAAATGAGTAAAAATGCTCTTAGTAAACTACATGGTACTGAATGACTTTTTGTGGTCACTAAAAGCCCCAGAGGGAAATTTAACTGTATAATATAAATGATGAAGACAGTGCTCTGGTCAGGCTGCTGTTATTTCTGTCTGGATTTTTTCTACTCTGTCCACATAAGTGGAAGCCCACATACTGGCTCATGGGGGCTGGCACAGGTGGCTCACCCCTGGTGCCTCCACACACTCAGCATAGTCCCCTTCAAGAGGTGCTGATGGCATGAGTGAAGCTATGGGGGGCAACCTTCAAGTGAAAGTTTACAAAATGAACAGACTGATCCGGACTCCACCGCAATCCATTAACAACCACCTACAAGCTTAAGAAGAGTCAATTATAATCTGCTAGTTTTTTTAATATTTATTTATTTGCTTTAGTTGTACACAATGCAATGCATTTATGTTTACATGGTGCTGAGGATAGAACCTGGGCTGCGCACGTGCTAGGCGAGCACTCTACCGCTGAGCCACAATCCCAGCCCAATCTGCTAGTTTTTGACCAAGGAAGCATGTATGTTACTCATAGATAGGGATCTGGGGAAGGATGGGGAAGTATTCAGCTTCCATCCAGAGCCCAGACAAAGGCAAGAGGTACCTGCATTCCACATGGGCTGCAGCAGCAGTTCCCCACAGGGCAGGACCACCCAGGTGATGATTTGGACCCAGGAAGGATGGAGCATTTTTAAAGTTTTAGCAATTAATGATTAGTGTTAATGGCATTTAGTTTGCTAGAACTGTGAGTGACATGAATTATAATGCATGGCCAAGTCCCACATAATAAAAAACCATCACACATCCTGACTCATTTTTTAACTGTCTTACCATACATTCATGTGAGTCAAAACTCTGTTTATAAATATCCAAGCTTAGAACCTAACTCTATTTCACAGAAAAACACTTAGTAAACCCTTTGTGGAGTGTTCTATACCCTCTCCCACACTGTCGAAGGTGCTTAAAGGAAAACCAGGTCACCCCTGGGCCCACACTATTTACATCATTTAATAACAAAAACAGAAGAAGAAAAAAAAAGCTCATTGTTATAAATAAAAATTAGTTTTGCAGGTTTTTAAAAAGGAAAGAGCTATATTATAGTTTAGAAACTATTCATGTGCTTTCTAAAAATTTAGTCATACCAGGTTGACAAGAATTGAAAGTTTTACTTTCAATTTTATTTTTGAAGCTGAAGTGAGGGCAAGACAGGAAATCGGTTAGCATCATTCCAATCCCTTTAGTGATCCTGTAGCTAGGAAAGGCTTATCTTATGATTTCACTACTCAAGGAAGCATAAAGGACGTGTCCTACCCAGTGAGTGGGTCTCCTGTGATCTGAACGTCTCACCAGTTTAACAGCTGCTACAAACATTAGCAACAATGAGGTGGTCCCAATTCTTCTCTGCGCTATTGAGACTTTACAGCCGAGATGATGTGTCAATCATGGAATGCAGCAACGCAGATCACCCTGCAGTGGCAAGAGTGAAGGGCTCTGATGACATAGCTAAAATAGGTTGGCTACTTACGGTGGCTTTGTTTTCCCATCTCTAGGGTGGACACATGGCCACTAACAAATGCCCACACTCTGTGGGTATCCTGAAAATAGCCAGATGACCACAGGTTGCCAGGCAGCTGTATTCTGATGTCATTCCCCCAAGTGTCCTCTCCAAAAGCCAAAGCAAAACATTCACCAGCTCCTTATTCCAGCAGTTTTCAGCTAACCATGACATTTAAGCAGCTGATAAAGGCTTCACAAGACTTAAGTCCATTTTCACTTAAGTCATTTTAAAAATTTTTATCTGGATGAGAAAATGACCTTCAAAAAATTAAGTCCAGGGGCTGGGGTTGTGGCTCAGCGGCAGAGCGCTCGCCTCGCACGTGCGCGGCCCGGGTTCGATCCTCAGCACCATGTAAAAACATAAATGCATTTGCATTGTGTACAACGAAAGTAAATAAATAAATACTAAAAAAAAAAATTAAGTCCATCATGAAAAATAAATCCTTGCATCACAGGCAGGTTTTCTTTCTTTTAATTTTAAAAGCAATTTCAGATTTAAGCATATTATTTATATCTATCAAACCTAAGTACCTTTCTTTATAATTATGCACCAACATATACAAGGATAGAAAGTAAATGGTAGACATGTCAGAGTAATTTTAATTGCAACCATTCTGGGAAAGTATAATCGGAAGCTAGAGTAAATAAAAGAAAACAAAACAAAAACATCATCCTAAAAAAAAAAAAAAAAATCAAAATTAGAACATGAAGTCTTCCTCATCCTCTTTCTTGTGCTGAATCGTCCTGTGTAGAAACAGGAAACTCGAGGCTATACTCAGCAGCACCCACTGTCTGTTGATCATGGGTGGAGTGTCCAATCTTGTTTTTAAATTGATAGTATAAATTGCGTAGAATCCTTTGGATACCAGTGGGGTGAATATGGCAGGTTAGGTACCCACTTAGGTTATGAATCTGAAAATCTCAAGTTACCCAGCAATATTTGTCAGCTTAACACCACCAGGCTCCTTTATCTGGTGACCACCCTGTCATCACAGCTTTCATTTCCTTCTCATGTTTAGCATTCAGCACAGCAACTCCTGGAGCACATCTGCCTTCGGACATCTTCATTTTCTTCCGAGTGAGCCTATAGGACAGTAATTCAGTTACTTAGAAGCAAATCTATTTAATGGGTAGCTACACCTCATGGGTTTTTTTTTTTTTTGCATCTAGTCAGTTATGCAAAATATCATAAATTGCTACTGTGTTTTGTGATTTTTTTTTTAATCCAACATTGTTTTCAAAGTAGCTGTAAATGTGCTGCCAGCATCAATTCTGTGTCATTTTGAAATGAACCACTGGGAAGAAGTATTGTTAGTGAAATACACTTACTGGCTTGGTGTTTTCCTTAATTTTAATATTATTGAATTTCTTGTGACTGGCACTCTTCCCAGTTATTAGCAACATTTAAAACACTGTCCTCTTGGATTTGAGGTTATAAAATGTGGCATAGGTACAACTTCCTTCATGTACCAGATTTGGGACATTACGTGGTGTCCTACATCTGATGAGAAGTATTATTGATAAAAAATACCAGAATGCCTCAGAAGCATAGCAGTCTCCATTCCTGCACCCAGTTATATAGTCTGACGCCTCACTTTTTGGGAGAAGCAAGGAGATTCACATCTCCCATTTACATCCTCAGGAGCAGCCCACTCCCCTTTCTTGCTGTGAACTTAGCCACAGTTGCCTACCTGCCCCCACCCCCTACTCACCTCCCCTGCTGCGGGCGGAAGGCCATCAGCTGACTGGCAGTTCCTCCCTCTGTGGCACAGGGTTGGTCTCTTACTAGTCATTGCACAAGTAGTTTCAGATTCTCTTGGAGGTAAATTGTTTTCCACACCCTAATGAAAAGAAACTGAAAAAAAAAAAATGGGGTTTTTATTCTTAATAGATGAGAATTCTCAGGCTGGGAGTATGGCTCAGTGGTAGAGCACTTGCCTAGCACATATGAGGCCCTGGGTTCCATCCTCAGCACCACATAAAAATAAGTAAATAAAGGTATTGTGTCCATCTACAACTAAAAAAATAAATGAGAATTCTCCTAACAAGGTGATTTGTGAAATACACAGGGCAAAAAAATTGTTAGAAATCCATTTTGAGATGGGATTCTCAGTACTCTCCAGAATCAGAATCAAATTGATGAGGCTTCTTCAATTGTCAAGATATTTTTTTCTTAGTGTTAGTATTTATTGTGAATTTGTTTGCATTTATAGGAGGACTTTTTGGACACTTGAACTACAAAATGTTAGCATTTTCTCACTCCTAAATTAGCATAAAAATTTGGTATTTCTTATATATCTTCTTGCTCATGAAAAAATATGAAAAAGTATTAATACCAGTTTGGGTGATGTATCTTTGCCATTGACAGTTGTTCTTGCAATGGTACAAGCAAAATGATGTCACATGAGAGTGGCATAAGATTGAACCACTTTTTCTGGGTCACACGTTGATTCAAGTAAGACACTGGAATTTTCCATGGCATGTGGGATTTAATGGGATTTGTTGACCAAGAATGTCTTTGAACAGTGACTTCTGCTGTTGCTACTTAAATCTTGCTGGGCAGTATGTGCAAAGTTCTGTCCTATGTGATTAGTGTGTGTGAATGAGGAGCTTCATGAGCTCTGTTCTTGGTGAGACCCTTTGGGAGAACCCCATCAATCCTTCTGGAACTCCTAACAGGTTGATATTGATTTAGTAGAAACTGGTAACATTAGATGCTGTCAGTCAAGGTACATCAACAATTTACATACACACACACATATATACACACACACATATATGTAAATTGTTTTATTTATTTTGTTTTATAGGCAGTGCTGAGAATCGAACCCAGTGCCTCACACATGCTAGGCAAGTGCTCTACCACTGAGCCATAACCCCAGCCCATGACTGGTTATTAATTGAAAAGTTTTTAAGATAGCAAATATGCCACCTCTGTAACTTTATAAAGTTTTGACTTTTTCCTCCCAGTAAGTTCAGGACTGGGAGGAAAAAGGCTGGGAGACTTAATGCATGTATGTAAATGTATGTAAATATATATAAAAAAATATGGTCTTGCACATGCATGCACACTGTTTATTATATTTCTTTCCTAGAAAACTCTTTTATAGATCTCAACAGTAGACACTGCAAATTTAAGAGAGGAGAGAATAAGATGGTTTAAATTAGTTTTTTTTATTTGTTTATGTGCTTGATGGTCAAAATTTTCCTCAGTAATTGATATAGTACATACTATAGGTTGTCACCAATTTAATAATGTGCCAAGGTGAGAGTAAAAACTGCTCTGCTACCACTATTTTGGTGAAATGGAGTCTTCTTGGTGCCTGCAGTGTATTTTGTCTTGTGCCTTAGTGCATATAATTCTTTCTCAGACTTCTGCAGACCTCCCGTGCTATTGAGTGTATGGATGGAATGGTGTCTTGCAAGCAGGTCACCCACCCCTAAAAAAAACACTCTCAGGTCACAACATATAACTCCTGTTACAACAACAGCTGTGGACAGGGTTCTAGAAAGTACTAGACATCTCAATTCCTGTAAATTTTTCTTGAAATTTTCTCATTTCATCACTCAAAATTTTGGTATAAAGTGTCTGATATAATCAATAACATCTTTATCTCTATTTTTCCCCTTAAGATCAAAAAATATTTTGAACTTGAACCACTTGCTCGTGGAAAACGCTGGATTCTGCAGTCCTGCTCGCTGGATGACATGGATGCACTGAAAGACAGCTTCTCTCAGCTGATACATTTGTTAGAAGAAAAGGACCACGAAGCTATGAGAATGTGAAACCTGGCAAAGAAATCGGGTTCCCAGAAGGCCTTGAACCTCCCATGTTAGTGTCTCATTTTAATTCTATTTTGGTATCAAGACTATCATGACTTCAGTCTCTGTTTTCCTTTAGTTATTTCAGACTCTCATCTCTCAAAGTGAATATTATGTAAGTCAGGTGAATTATCATCGGCATTAACGTCAAGTACACACTACTGAGAGAGAATTTATTCTCTGTTTACCACTAATTATCTTCACCGCATGTCTCCTCCTTCTGTTGTTCTAAGCATCTCTTCTATACTTTGTGCTAAAATGGATGAAATTCATGGCTCACAGAAATCAAATCCCTTGTGAAGAACTCAGAAAGACTCAACAGTACCTTGACTAATTTTCCCTGGGCTTGGGAGTGGAGGATTGTGTGCCCAGGACCCCACAATAATATGTATGTTATTTTCAAGATCTTGGGGGTTTGAGTTTTCTTAAATTTTTTATTTGTTTAATTTTTATTTTTTAGGGTTTTTTTATACCAACCTTATAGACTATGAGTGAAAAAATGAGCACCAAAAACTTCAATAATCCTCTTATGAAAGAATATCCTACCACAGTAAAATTAGGTTTGAGGGGCTGGGGTTGTGGCTCAGCGGTAGAGCGCTTGCCTAGCATGTGCGCGGCCCGGGTTCGATCCTCAGCACCACGTAAAAACAAAGGCATTGTGTACAACTAAAACAAATAAATAAATATTAAAAAAAAATAGGTTTGAAGAACTTAAAAGACCAGAAGCATAGTGTTTTCTTGATTATATCTGAAGTCTCACTCCTTTCCCTCTTTTAAGAGCAAAGACACTGTTTTAGGGTTTTTTTGGTGGGTGTTAGAGGAAACTTAGGCACAATGCATACGTTACTGATTGCATTTGGTCAAGTCCTCAAATATGTTTTTAGTGGAACAATCAGCTTCCATAAAGCCAAGCTGCAACGTAATACAGGTATCTTTTTCTAAAAACCAGAAATGTTTGATTGAAATAGAGAATAATTTTTAAAGTAATAAAAATTTAAAAATAGCCAAACAAAGCATATTTTATACTGGTTTGTGTTTAAGCTGGCAAGAATTTGACAAAGATATCAAAGACAGAATCATCTGTGTATTTATTCATTATGTGCTAATGTAGTTTAATGGAGTCTTTTAAAGCCTCCATCTAGTTAAAAGGTCTATCAGTATTTCTATTATAAACCCCTATTTTCAGGGGTTTCAGTGTGCCCTTAAAATGTGCTGGGGCTGCAGCAAATAAATAATTTGAGGGCATAGCTTCAGTCTTTGGAACAAATTTTTTTCCACTTAATTTAAATGATAAAATTGCCTAGAGATAAATGTACAGTTTTAGTAAGGTTTAGCACCTTTGACCTTTTCTAAATCAGGAATAATCTATGGATATTGAAGTTCATAGATGAAATCTTCTTTGGCACATTTTGTAGACTTTTGACCATTGATTGAAATACTAAGTGGACAAATGATAGAAAACTGCTCCCTACACCTGAGCAATAAAAACATGTAATTTTCAGGCAGCATAGACCGATACCCAAATACTACAGACTCACACTATCTCACATGGTGACATAAAACCTCATAATTCTCCAGATGATATAGTTCAGACCCTTCACATCATTCAAACACAGTTTTTGCTATTTAATCTTAGAAATGGATTTTACTGAAATCATTACCTTTGAAGCATCCAACACTTCTTTAAGTATTTTTGGTTTTTTGGCATGGATCTGAAAAGATCCATAGTGATTTATATACAATTGTGTCTACAGTATCCTGGAATTTTTTGGCACTGTGTAATAATCCCTGAGCAGCACAGAATTTATATTCCAATGACCAGTTACACAATTCCTGTTTTTATTTTGTCCTATTGTGCTCATCTTCTCTGAAAAAAATAATTATTAGGCCTTGCTTTCCCTGCAAGTTCATTAAATGTAAAATGTCGTCTCTTTAAGATACTGTGGCTGAGTGCTCCTAAGCCATCTGTTAAATGACTTCCCGTCGTCTGTGTGTGTTCATGTGCACGCCAGTGATGGGCCTCTCCTCAGACCCACGACTGTCTGCAGCATCTCAGCCGTCAGAATGAAAACATTATCAATCAGTACCCAACAACAGCTGTTTTTGACAAGTTTCTGTCTGACGCCTAATGCTTTACAACTGTCAATAAGGCTCTTTCTTTGTCTAGCAGGTTGGAGCTGGCCGTCTTGCTGCTTCAGTGTGGCATCCTGTCCTTGTAACCCTAGAATTTGCCATGTTTTGGAAATCAACCTGGGGGGAGGGTGGGCCAGGGTGGGTAGGGGTGCTTGGGTTGGGGGTGTACGTCCTATTCCTACTTTCGCGTAACGTGCCACAGGTGTCCTAGTTTGCATATTCAAATATTATATAGGAAAAAACAGTCTGTTAGGTATTTCTTCACTTAGCTTCTTCTTATATTTATGGAAGTTACCAGTTTTTGTACCTTCTTAGTGAAAGCAGTTGCCTTTTTATAATGGCAATTAATTTATATAAAACTTTGTATCTACTGTAGTTTACAGTATTGGTTGCTAATTAACTGCCATATTGCCCTGTCTTTCTATTAAAAAATACTGTATCTATACTTAGAGGTTAACAGATTCATGTGGACATTTGCCAGGCAAGAACTCGTATTGTCCGTGATTTATATATGATTTTTCACTCTCTTCAAATGAAAATAAACGCTGAGTAGAACTGATGTTTCCAGACTTACTCCTTTCAGTTTTAGCATTTGGGAGTCGCAGACTTCTGTTTACATTTGTGTTGCCTGTTTAAGTCTTCAAAATAAGTTCTGCTGCTCTTGGGTCAAAACAAATGATTAATCCGCATTTCTTTTGAAGCCATTGTGAAAATCTCAACAGAAAGACACAAGTGTCTTTTCCAGTTGGTTCAGCGGCTTCAGCAGCAGTTTACTCTCATGGGAGCCATTCCTTGGGAGCGAGTGAACAGATTTGAGATGTTAATGAAGTGTCATCCTTCAATCAAAGGATCATTTTATAATATTTGCTGCAAAAGCAACTTCAGAGGGTGGCACTGTTTGGTGCAATGAACTGTTTCCTCCCGTGATGATGAATGCCCTTAGGAAATTAGTAGATACTTTTTAATTGACTAGGAAGAAATTCTATACATTTACAGGTCCATTCTTAAGGATGAGAGTACTGTAACACGGAGAGTGGAAAGGTAAAATTAAACAGTGGATGGAAGAGAGAAAACGAAAAAAGAAAATACATAATAGAAGGTGAAAAATTCAAATCCCAGCTCTGGTTTGGTCTCCAAAGCAACATCATTCTTCCACTTTCTGTTTGGCTGCACAGAGTTTGCAATGCTTCACTTCTAAGCTGGGATCCAACTGCATCCCCAGTCTCATTTCTAAGATGGGCAATGAATGAGCAGTTCTCCACCTCCTGAGCATCTCACACCTACCCAAGCAAATGTCAACAGAACTGTAAGATTTTTAAGCCAAAAAAAAATATTTTTTTCATACCCAGGTTGCATAGTCAGCCTCAAATGGAAATCACGTATTCATACCTGGCTTTATCCTCTTTTTAATTTCAAAGTGCATTTTCATTAACCTCCTACAAGAATGGAGCAAGATGTGCAGGGTAGTGGAGATGGACTTGGGAGCTGCCCTTTGGGATCACTCCTTTTCAATGTGTGGAGAAAAGAGGGCCTGCCTTTGTTATGCAGAAACTTTAGAATATTGATTCTAGCCTTCCCTTGCTCCCCAGCCTGGGTGGGAGATCTGAAGTTCATGCTGTGAAATGTATTACCATATCCTGTTGGGAATTCCTGGCTCCCAAGGGTTCACAACTTTTGGTCACCACTGAGTTAGCGGTGATTAAATGATTTGCATTTCAGGGCTAAATGTTTTGCGACCCAAATGCATGAAGTGACTGATGAGCCCAAGTTTTGGCACCCTACCGCACCCCCACCCACTTGTACTAATTTAGGAACATGAAAAGAATCCTTTGTAGGATTCAGAGGCCTCAGATAGGATATAAGTTTCCCCTCCCCTTTCCTCTTTTCTTTGAATTAAAACCTTAAACATTTTCCCATTTCATCAGATCTGGAAATTCCGCCTTCCCATCCTGGGAGCTTCTCTGTGACAACCTCTTCCTAATGTGACTTTCTCTGAAACCAAGGCAAAGAGTTTTAAAGTCAAAGAAGAACACCTCCATCATATGCTTTATCAGCATCCTCCTTTCCTACAAAACAGAGTGAAGTAAAAAATTCACTATTTTTCTATCAGATTTTCTCTAATCTCATCTTGCATTCCACCTCTGTTCCTTGAAATGTGCCCTATTCAAGGGGTCCTGGTTTAGAAAGGCCACCTATGGAGTTCTCAGTCTTAGCAGGCCCTTTCCTTTTCTTTCTGTGCTCCTCAAGTCCTCAGATCCCATAAGGGAGTTTCCCTAGGACACTGTGAATATTCACTTTTTACTAGGGGCTACTGTAGGCCTTGTGGTTTTCAAAGCAGCATCATTTGTCATATATACTTTGTGAGATCACTGGTGCCTTTTGGAGAATAAAGAAAGGAAAGCCTAAACTTGATGCCTTGCTAGTATCGCCAGGTTTATAACCCAGTCTGACTCCTGACCCCCTCTTCCCCTTCCCTGCTCCTCTAGCTAGACATGAACCAACATGGACACAGCCATCAAACTGCACTTAAAAAAAAAAAAAAAAGAAAGAAAGATTTGCAAACTACCAAAGAATGGTAAATTCCTTTTTTCTTATTTCTTTTTTTAAAAATCCCTTCTTATTCTATCCGATATTCTCAAAATGTTCTACACAAATATTTCAGTCTGTTTTTTCCCAGCAGCAGCATTCCAACCATGGAGATGAGTTGGCAACGTGTTCCCCAGAGAAGAAAGCCTGGCTCCAGCCTATGGGGACAGATCAAAATAAGCCTTGAATAAGCAAGCATCAGGTTCCTCAGTCTCCCTCATTTTCTCTTGGGATGTGGGGGGATGGGGGTTGGTCATTTCAAAAAACCCTGAGATCACTTACATCACAGGCGACCCTTCCTGGAGGTGTGAAATCCAGCCTCAAATGCCACAACCTTCACTGACAAGTGATTCATTGAGATAGAGGCTGGAGCTGCAGCATCAAACAGATGTCAGAAAAGACACCAAATGCCTAGAAATGATTGCTTTGCAAGCAATGGAACGACTGGAAGACCTGGCCTAACGATGCTCCCTGTGTCTGGACAAGCTTACAGAAGATGTGAGGGTCGGGGGAGCTGGCTTTAAACAAAGTCTGCAGGAGTCTGTTTCTGGAGCAAGAAGTGAAATCACCTGAGAGGCTCCTGTGGGGATGGATGGTTTCTGGCCTGTTTGTATATAATATATGTAAAGGTCAATCAGAAAAATGCATGTCAAGGGCACCCTGAAGGCCAGACTGTTGTGATATGATATTAAATCATTAAACATAAATATCAGAGTAAATTTAAAAATGAGATTTTGTTGGAACGGAAACTGCTCACCAAAAGGCAGAGACAGGAATGCAAACAGTAAGTCCAGCTGTCATGCTCTGTAATCTGGAGCAAGTCAGGTTTGGCTCTGGACCTTCTCCAGTTGTTTTACAGCTTTCTAGACATTGGATGTATCAACCCAACACTTTTATTAAGCAGGATTTTTGAAATGACGGCTTATGAGACTTGGCCTACTATCATCCTTATTACAGGTATTATTTTACAGTTAAGACTTTAGGTTTTAACAATTTTAGGACTTTCATTCATTTGTTGAATACTTACATTGTACTACTACACATTCTGTTAGCTACTAGGGATATGGCAGTAAATGATAGGTGTAGTCCCTACTTTTGGAGGACATTAATTCCTATAACATTGGATAAACTGAATTACTTATATGAATGTAGAGATGTCTTGGGGGGGATTTTTAATATTAAAATTGTTAATTTGAGTCTCCAGATTTTTAAATCCTTGTTCTGGGTCCTAATTCTTGGCTTTTAGTCCTCCTTATATGGAATTGGTTTTGAATGCTGTTTAGTTTCTTTTGAGATCATTAATGAAACTAGAAATCTAAATACATACATAGAAAAGGCTTTGTCTCTTTCTTAGCATCTTTCTAAACAGAACCCTGTAAAGCTAGCACCTTTATTCTGTTATTTTACTGCTACAACAAAAAGCGCTACATCTAGCACACAAAAGGGCTTCCAAAATGCAAAACCAAACTCTGTCAATTACCTACTATTCTTTTCATCATCTTCCCTGTATTCAAAGGGCTTTACTTCTTTTCTAGAATAGCTTTGTCCTCATCCTTCTGTCTATTGATGGGACAGATGATCTACATTTGAAATGTTGAGTGTTGATTGTCCTAGAGGAAAATTTTTAGTAGCCCTCTCCTGTGTTTTATTCTACCTGACAGTAAAGGCTGCTGCATAAAAGCATGCTACAGTTCTCATGCCAGACAGAGGCAGTAACCTATAAGGGAATATAACCCCTGTGTTTTTGTCTCAAGCAGCTGCTTTCTTTTCTTATTGAGATTGGGAACTTAGTGTAACTACTTTTAATCCATTATTTATTCCTAAAGAGTCCTTGGGCAAAGTTGTTCCTTAAGTAGGAGTTAATGCATTTTGGATTTAGAACATTTTTGCAAAATCTATGCCAAGACTATTTGCATATCCTTGAACACCTAAAGCCAACGCTGTTCTTCCCTCACCACCACCATGTACTAGGGAACCAGGATATATCTCCATACAGTTGACCACCTGGATGTCCAGGCAAGCCCACAAAAAGAAATTTAGAAATAGAAACTTCTCTATTTTCATTCATTTTGTTAATTTTAAATCACTCACATTTCTAGGAAAACAGGATCCAATGAAGTCACATAATGCCAGAGATAAATTAAAATGTGTGGGTTTTATAATTGAATGTCTGCCCTAAAGAAATAATGGATCTGGCCAGTGATCTTCACTGTCCACTAATGTCACAAAGAAGGAAGCAAGCAGGCATTATGTGCTGCAGACGGAAGTGACAATACTACCTGGGAAGTATTCTTGTCAAAAAATTGAACCTGAGCCAGCCAATCCTCTAAATCTAAAAATTCGCAGAAAATAGAGAAATATGGAGTATGTTAAATGCCACACGGTAATGAAATAATCAAAATCCAGACCATCGGCAATTTGGCAAATTAGTTTCTTGAATAAATGGTGGGAAGTAAAAGAAGAAATGGAGAAACCCTATATATTAAAAGAGTCTTAACAGCTCTATCAAACAATTGCAGAGCATGGGACTTATTTGGATTCTGTTTCAACTGGCCAAAATGTAAAACAATAAAATTGAAGACAATTGGAGCAAAAAAAAAAAAAAAAAAATAGCACTTAGTGTATGTTTGATGAATCAAGAACACCTTGATTAGTAAGATCTTTCAGGTGTGATGATGGAATTGTATATTTTTAAAAGGAACACTTATCTAGTGATATCTACTGAGATATATATGGATAAATGTGATGTTGAAGATTTACTTTAGAGAGGAGAAGTAAGTGGGAATATTGATGAAACAATTGGCCATGGGTGATAACTGTAGAAAGCAAATAATGGTGACAGATATTTGTGCTGCCTTGCTTTCTGCCTCTGAGTGTGTAATTGACATTTTCCCCAAGAAAAAGTTTTTGGAGGAAAAAAAGGAAAAAGTGAAGAGAGTAAAAACAAACTACAGAATAGGAAATATTTGCATGCAAAACCAAGCATGTTGCCAGAACATATTCAGAAATGCAAACCAGAAAAAAAAAAATCAACTTACTAGGAAAATTATCAAGGGACTTTAACAGGCACTTCACAAGGAAGAGGATATCCAAATGGCCAAAACCTTTATTAGTAAAATGCAAATAAAAACTATCATAAGAGCACCACAACTCACCAGAATAGCTAAAATCAAAGACAACACCAAGACAAAGAATAAGAATAAAATGAGTGTCAGTCTGGCATGCAAATCACCACTGAGAATTCGTGTCCTGATTCCAGAAGGAAGTTTGTAGCATGTTGACTAATCCCAGTTTTTGGAGTCAACCAGAACTGCCTTAGAGTTTGGCTCCACTCCTTACTAGTCACATGACACTGGACAAACCATTTTTAATATGTTTCAATTTTTTTAATCCATAGTAAAGATATATCTACTGCAAAGGATTATCATGAGAATTAAATAACACCATACATAATAATGTGCTTCTCATAGCAGCTGGCACTTAAACATTCAATAAAGGTGATAACTATGAATCCAGTAACATATGTTTGAAGCAACTCTCCTTTTGCATTTCTTAGGTGGAAATCTCTTCAAGAGCTGAAGTAGGTTGGAAGGTACAAATGGTAAGGTTTTATAACAAATGAAATCACATCATGGCTACAACACTAGACTCATAACCCAGTCCTCACCTGGTCATGGATATTTCTAGATCAGTAAATATTGCTCTCCAGTGACCTTCAAAACTTCTGTCTTTCATCAATCAGCTGCCCACCTATTAATTTATTCACTCAACAAACACTGATCAGATGTGCATTGTATGCAATACACTGTACACTAGGGAAAGGTAAAATCCATGAAAAGCTGTAATCTGATATAAAGCTCAGGGCTAAGTATTTGCTAGAAAGAACAAATACTTTCTAGCAAATACTTAGTAATGATGTATAATGATGCTTCTGTGGCATCATTAATTCATAAATCATAGAAAGGCAATGCTATATCTTCTTTCACCTTTTGTACATCTATGGCACTAATACAAAACATTTCATGAATATAGCTGATTGGCTAGGAACCTGAAGTTGAAGTTGGGTTTCAACTCAACATTTTTTTCCCATATGACTAGAATTGTATGAGGGTGAACTTTTTTTTTTTTTTTCAACTAGGAATCAAACTTGGGGACACTAACCACTCAGCCATATCCTCAGCTCTATTTTGTATTTTCTTTTTTTAGAGACAGGGTCTCACTGAGTTGCTAGTAGCTCACTGTTGCTGAGGCTGGATTTGAACTCTGGATTCTCCTGCCTCAGCCTCCCAAGTGCTGGGATTACAGGTGTGCGCCACTGCGCCCAGCAATGATTATAAGGGTGATTCACATTCATTGCAGAAAACTACAAAGACTGTAAAGGAAAAATTAGGAAATAACTAATCCTAGAAAGAATGACAAACATTATGATGCATATTCTTTCAATTTCCCTTCTATATACTTTTACAAAATTGGGTTCATACTGGTTTTGGACTCTTTTATTTACTAATATCTTAGGAATATTGTTTCATGTTAAATTTTTCCTAAAACATTTCAACCCATTAAATCCCATCATCCCAGATGTGGGACACACATAAAAACTTACATGGAGAAACAAATATACCACTGATGATAACTTTTGAAATAGTTATTAGGGTTTTTTTAGTTAAATAATAAAAGAATAATTAGAGCATTTGAATATATGCATACGCAAAAACATATGTAAGTTCTAGTTATAATATGCAAACTTTTTTACTTTTTTTGAGACAGGGTCTCACTAAGGAAGTTGCCCAAGTTGGCCTCAAACTTGCAATCCTCTTGCCTTAGCCTCACTAGTCACTGGGATAACAGACCTGTGCCACAATGCCCAACCATTTCCAACCTATTTTAATGCACTTGTGTCAATTTTGTTAAAATATTTGCAGAATTGAAAACTTGGGACTTAATGGGTTAATTAATACTGCCTGGCACTTACAGGTACCATCATTACAAGTACTAGCTCGCATTTATAAGTTCCCTATTGTTGGATATTTGGCTCTCTGTTTTAAATGTCTTCATGTAAGAATATTTGTGCACATTCCTTGGTGATTCCATAGAATAAATAGAAGTAGAATTCCAGGGTCTGAATGGAGTTATAGGACCAAGATGTGTAAACACTTTAAAGTTTTTAAAACATACTCTGAAACCACCCTCCTAAGTAATGTCAATTCACCACTCCTAGAAATGCCTAGATGCTGTTTCCTTGTGAACATGAATTTTTTTATTATTTTAATCTACTGAATAGGTAGAAAAAGAAATCTTAATTTGCTTTTGCAATAACTTGCATTATAGCTAGACTTTAAACAAGCAAAATAGCTTTGGCCATCATTTTCTGGGGAAGTGGAACAAGTGGCCAATATTTAATTCTGTGGGCTAAAATGCCTAACACAGACACTTTCCTCCCACCTATTACTTGCTGTTGAGCACAGGGTAGCTATGCAATGTACATTGTGTCTGTATTTGTGGGCTGGAAAGATTTATAAATAAACACCATGTACTTGTGACAAGTCCATTTGCAGAAAATAGGGGGAGAAAGACAAGACATAGTACAGGCACAGAGAAGGCAAGCATCAGACGTGTTTGTTAGTCTTTCCCAGAGGAAAGGATAAAAAACACAAAGAGGACAGGAAGTTAAGGTCAGATGGTGGACAGCCTTGAATACCAGGATGAAGAACTGGGATGAAATCTAATGGGCACTGGGGAGCTATTGAATATTTTGAGGAAGACTAGCATAATCAAAATCGTCCTTCAAGTAAAGCAACGTGGGAGAAGGTGGGTTGCCAGGGGGCAGCTCTAGAGTGATCACAGGCAACAAGTAGACAAAAGTGTTAGGATGAAAGGTGTGGCAGGAGAAGATTTGTCAAAGGAAACAACAATAAAATTACTAAGGCCAAACTGAATGGCTGAGGTAATGAGTGGGAATTTGAGAACCAGATTCCTTGTCTTTCTCACCTGCCTTCTGGTGCAGAGTCCCATAGTTGTGAACAGCAAAGACAGGGATGGATGGCCTCCAGAGGTAACTGGTGAGTCCATGCTGCTGATGGACAATTGGAGGTTCTAGAGGGTGCTGCCCCCACCTACCCATCCATGGACGGTTCCAAAAGTCTGAAGACCCCCATAGGTCACCCAGAAAGTGCTTTGTTGACACTCAGACTGCCTCAAATACTAGGGTTTAGCCAGGTGCACATCTATAATACCAGCAACTCAGGAGGCTGAGGCAGGAGGATCAAAAGTTCAAAGCCAGCCTCAGCAACCTAACAAGATCCTGTCTCAAAAAAGAAGGAAAAAAAAAAAAAGGACTGGGGATGTAGCTCAGTAGTAAAGCACCCTGGGTTCCATCCTCAATACCAAAAGGAAGAAAAAGAAAAAAAAAAAGATAAAGGGTTTTACTTGTAGGCCATTAAATAAGGTGGATAGGAATCCATTTATGAAACTGCATAACTGGGCTGTTAACTTTACATGGCCCAGCAACAGCTAGGTGAAAACAAAGTAAAACCTGTACTTCATTCGTTCAGGTGGATCCACCTTCACAGGTGAGCAGCTAATGTGTTCACACAGCATCTTGTGCTCAGAATGGCCCTGTGCTTGGTTTAATACTCTGTTGCCTACATCTTGGAATTCATAATAACTTTATTATTGAACTTGAGTTTTGTAAGGGAAGTCCACAGGGTAATGAGTAGAGGAGCTACCATAATATGCATATTCTTATCTGCCTCTTCATATGTGGCATCTCCAAGTGTCCCATTAGCACAGAATCAAGTGTCTCCCAAAGATCTGTATGTAAAGACCTGGTACCCAGGGTGGTATCAGGAGGTATGTAGACCTTTAAAAGGTGGAGCCTACTGGGAGGTCCTTAGGTCACTGAGAGTACCATTCCTCTTTCCTTTCTATCCCCTCTTCCTCTCTCCCTCTCTGCTTCCTGCTCTAGATTTAACTACTTGCTCTGAAATCTTGGATTTGAACCTCCAAAATATGAGCTAAATAAGTCTTTTTCCTCCCCTCCCTCTACTTTTTGTTTTTTTGATGCTGGGAATGGAGCCCAGGGCCTTGGCACGTGCTAAGCTTGTAAGCTATACCCTCAGCCTGACTTTTTTTAATAAGTTAATTTCCTTAGGCACTTTATTATAACATGGAACTGACTAATACAGGTGCTGACATCTCCCAGAGGCCATGCTGCCCATCCAAACCTGAACTTGCTTCAACTGCAGAAGGCATCCATAGCATTCTAAGAAACACAGACTATGCAGGGAAGCCTATCTGAGCCTTTCTTACCTGGTTGCTGCTCTGTATTAGCCAAACTTTGACTCCAAAGATAATACATTGGTGCCAGGCGCAGTGGCGCACACCTATAATCCCAGCACTTGGGAGGCTGAGGCAGGAGGATCACGAGTTCAAAGCCAGCCTCAGCAATGGCGAGGCACTTAGCAACTCAGTGAGACCCTGTCTCTAATAAAATACAAAAAAGGGCTGGGGATGTGGCCCAATGGTCGAGTGCCCCCGAGTTCAATCCCCAGTACAAAAAAATAAAGAAAGAAAGATAATGACATCGAAGGGCGGGGAAGATAAGGCAACACATGGTTCTGGTTCCTTTCAGTTCTTTCTTATGCATCAGAATCCAAAGTAGAGAGTTGATGGAATGTGCATGTATCAAGAAATAAAATAAAAACAGATGAGTTAGTCTTGTGAAGAATACAAATGCATGTGTGAGCTATGAAATACAAGTTGTGTAATTTCAGTGACTATACAAGTTACAACTGGCTTCTAGAAACTGGCATTGCACAATATAAAGATGAATGGTAGAGATTATTCTAACAATTTGAATTTTTAATTTTTCTTGACTTAGAATGACATTAAATAGCAAATAGAATCATCATGGCCAAGTAAGATCAAGACCTTGGAAAAAAGGAAAAACTTTTTATCAACATCATTTTTTTTCTCTGTTTTCTGAACTACACTTTTATTCTGCATTAAGCCCTGCTATTTATGTAGCCAACCCTGTGCTAAATGCATGTATTGACTCTGAAACAAATTAACTAGTTTTGATTCCAACATGGATGCTTGCTGACTCTGACAAGTCGTTGACATTTTCAAGGCTCAGTTTCCTCATCTGTAAAGTAGGAATATTAACAATTCATATTAAATAACCATAGGATCTTTATATGGACTAAATGAAATACTGTAAGTAAAAAGTCTAGCACCTTGCCTGCCATCCAGCAGATGCTTAATAAATGTTAGCTCTTGCAATCGCTAAGATACATTAGCTATTACAGGGTAAAACTCAGCTTCTGCAGTCAGTCAGTCTGGGGTTCCACCATATGGCGATGCTGGTGCAGCATTGCTGTGTGCTTGCTCTGCCCACCTCCATTTGCTGGCTTCCTCTCTCTGAGAGGAAAGATGTGCCAGTCATTCTCTAGCATGGGGCACTCTTTTTAGGCAGGTGGCTTGTAAGTTCCTACCATCTTGTAGATGCTGATTCTAGGTAGCATATCCATCTTTAGTCCCATGAACTATGGCCAAGTCACATGGTAGAAAACATACGAAACTCCAAAATGAGGCCCAAGGAGTACAAGGGTCCCTTTGTCACTTCCCAGCAGGGAGCAAAACATCAAGCAAGTACCTCTTACTTCTCATCCAGGACAAAGTGTCGCCTGCCCTCTAAGGTGATCTTTGAAACTTTTGGAATTTTTTTTTAAATGTCTTTTTGATGAAGTAGATTTCCCAAAATAGGACACAAGTCTGAAATCATAATACTACCTTTTAAAGGCATGGAACAAAATTACCCACTGATATTGACATCATATATTGAGCTTGAAATGGCATTACTTCAGCAGACTTCCAACAGGGTTTCTGAGCATGTAGCCTATGGGTAAATAAAAAGGGCCTGGAGTATGCCTCCAAATCCAGGCTCCTATGTCCAGCTCCTCTAACAGAAGAACTCAAGTGGGAGGCCCAGGAATCTGCATTTCAGTGGGCTGATCCCCAGGCACTCTGACCATCCCTACTTTTTAGGTTTGTGGGCAGCAGAGGGCAGAACCAGGTGAACAACAATGAAGGTGAATCGGGACTAAGGAAATGTGTTTTTCCAGGTGCTATCAAATTCAACCTGCATCAGTCATGCTCTTCTAAAGCTGTGGTGGGGTATTGCCCTGGATTTAGAACCTACAGGTCCTCTGTAGTCTTGAGGTTCTCTGAGTGGTGCACTGTAGTGTGAGCCCTGTTGAGATATAAAGGGGGCTTCTGGAAGTAGAATGAGGACCCAGATCTGAGAAAGAAAAACAGGGTCATACTGAGGACTCTGAAGAAAAGCACTGAAAGACTGGTAAGACGGTTTGGGTGTGCTTGAAGTGGGCAGGCATCAAACCACATTGCACCTACTCTTGCGTCTCAGGAAGGTGTTCCACTAGATATGAGGCAGGACAGTGTTATGGAAACCAATTTCTGGTTCTTCCTTCAATTCATCTAGATATTCATTCATTCCTAAAATTGGTCTGCCCATGATGGGGCTAGCCTCTGCTGCTTCCTCTCTCCCTCCTGTTTACAATTCCTCTGACCCACTTTAGAAAGACAGGAAGACTTCTCCCTACCCTTCAGAGCTAGTTAGGCTTCCAGTGACCTGGAAGCTTAAAGACTGCAAGTGCCGTAGAAGGAAAAGCAATGGCACACTGACTCCCTGAAAAGAAATTAGAGCTCTGACCAAATGGCACTGTACTCTGTCGGCCTCTCAACCTTGTCTTTTCTCAGAAGACTCCAGATAACTTGCGTTTGCATTTACTCTAGCCAAACTATCCAAGTCATCTGAGTGTCAAATAAAAGCAAAGAATAAGAGATCAGAACTTTGAAATATGTTCACCACCACCCCACCTCCCTGCAGTACACAGGAAGAGGGGGATGCTCTCCTCCTTCAATACAGTATCTACAGTATGGGGCTGGAAAAGTCCCCCTTAGCAGGAAGAGGGGGGTGCTCTCCTCCTTCAATACAGTATCTACAGTATGGGGCTGGAAAAGTCATCAAAAGCATTAAAGGTATTAGGGCTGTTTACTCCACATTCCTATCTATCTGCTGCCCAATTAACATGATTTGCAGCTGAGAAAATAATACTCAGTCAGAGATAAATTGGGTCCCCCGAACTGTGAAACAAAGGGGAGAGAACCAATGATGTTTATAAAAGTTATTGCAAACAAACGCACTTCAAAAGGAACTGTGGTGACAGATTCTGTTTCACAGCATCCTCTCAGTTCTTCTCCGCCTCTCGAGACCCTTCCTCAGGCTTTGCTGGGTGTTTTCACCACTGGCCTGCTGCTGTAGGATCTAGTGCAATGTGTGGAATTAATCTAGTCCAGAGTCTGGACCTGCTGTGTCTGATACAATAGCTATTGAACACTTGAAAGTAGCTGGTCCTGACTAAGACGTGCTATAAGGCTAAAACACACACTATGTTGCAAAGATAGAACCAGAAAGTGTCGCCTATCTCATTAATCACTTTCATATCAATAACATGCTGAAATAATATTTTGGATATATTGTATCAAAATACTTCATTAAAATTCATTTCACTTGCTCTTTTTACTTTTTTTCTTTTAAATATGGCCACTAGAAATTTTTAAATGACATGTGTCTCCCATTTACTGACAGTCTGTCCGTCTAGACCTTGGGCTGAGCAGTCTCCAGCAAAGGTTCATGGGAAAGTGACAATCCAGTTTTGGTTGGTAAGTAGAGTTGGGGAGATTTGGGGCTAGCAGTGACCCCTCTTGCTGGAAAGAGGTATATTTGCCATCATGGCAGCTTGTGGAGCCCAAGCTAACAGATTGTAAACCTGCCTTCCTTCTGGTTCTAATACTTACTTAACCTCAAAGGAACTTTAATATATAAACCAAATGGCATGTGAGATTTCAGGAGGCTGATGTATTGCTCTCCGTTCAGCCATTTGAGAAATCCTACTGAGGCCTCCGCACAGCTGAGCTCCCCTGCCGCCATCTCCCAGTGGAAGTCTGGCACGGCACTAATGAGCTGATGACATTTTTTTCTCACTTGTTTGATATTAAATAGGAAAGCCTTTCGAATTAAACGTTTACAGATAGTGTGAAAATTGGAAGTGTGGGTTTTAGCAGAGCCAACGACAACAGATCCAAAGACTGCAGTTATCTGATGGTGAGAGAACAGAGCTGCTGGCTCCCACTGGTAGCGCCAGCCACACCAGTTTGGGGAAGTAGGGGGTTGTCTGCCAGCTTCCTCCTTTCCAGCGGCTTTCCTCTACTGTGGGCACAGCTCTGTCCTAAACACTGTTATTTAAGTCAACAACAACTAATTGGTCTAAGTGAAGAATTTAGAGCTTTCTGGATTATGAGATTGAGCCCATTTGCTCTGGCGAGAAGCCAGGCCAGATCTTATGCAAGGCCTCTGCATGGGTCCCTCAGACAACAACAACGATAACAGTGTATTCTTACTGAATGCTTATTATGTGCGCTCAATAGATTAGCTCAGTTGATTATCAACTGTGTGTGTGACAAAACCTTTTCCTTTTTGTCAGGCACAATGGTATATACCTGTAATCTTAGTTATTGCGGAGGTTAAGGCAGGAAGATCATGAGTTTGAGGCCCACCTCAACTTAGTGAGACTTTGTCTCAAAATAAAATAAAAAGTGCTGGGAGTATAAAACCATGGTTGAGAATCCCCTGGGTTCAATCGCCAGTACCACAAAAAAAAAAGTTGTGTGTTTTTTGTTGTTGTTGTTTTGTGTTTCTTAGGCTTTGTTTTGTTTTTCTTAATTGCACAAGATTATCTAGTATGTAGTCTAGCAAGCTGCAAACCCAGGCTGTCTGATAAGAGCCCACACTCAGAATACTCTGCTATTCCTATAGTGAGTGTTAAAATCTCAACAGAATCTGGAAATAGCAAAATGACAAATCATAATTTCTTCAGTCATTCAGGGGATTAGGAGCACGAATATGAGCCAGTGACCCACATGTAAATGTTTTCTATCATAAGCAAGGTTTTTTGGACTAAAAAAAACGTCTAGTTTGGGTCTCTTCTAAGGATGTGAGTTCACATAGACCTCCCTGAAAATGGCTTCCAGGTTTTGTCTGACTGGAATCTTCCTAAAATTAGAGGAACAGAGAAGACAAAACTTTCTTTCACGGTGAAGCCCTTTCCTAAATCATATCCTTAGATCAAATATAAAAATGGAAATACCAAAGGGAGCTGCTCAGACCTTCACAAGCTCATCCACCTCTGTTCTCACAACATGGTCTTACGGAACCACAGCTGTCTGGTCATACAAAATGATGCGAAACTCCTGGTGAACTGGGTTGAGACCCAGATTTGAATTCTAGTTCTGCCACCACCAAGCATCTGTGCCTCACTGAGCCTTGGTCCAATCATTCCTCTCAACTGGGAGCTTACCCAAAATCCTCTAGAAAACAGAAGTTGGGCAAACTGAGCTTTCCTAAAAAGAACACCTCTCAGTCTGTGTGTGCATGGGAAAGTCTTGCCACACTGGCTTTGCATCATGCCTGCCTTTCTTGAGTTGGAGTGAACAGCTCATCTCTTAAGTCAGGCTTTAACCTCTAAGAAGGCTCCTGCCCTACCAGTTTCCTGGGGCGGGGTGGGGACGGGGGTGAGGCCAGCCATGGCAAAAGTTCTCCACATGACCCTTTCCTGAAAGGAATCAGAGCAGCAGGAGAGAAAGTGGGGAAATTAGAGACTAAGCAAGGACCTAAGCGGAGATCTTCTAAGAGCTAAATTCACTGCAGAGCCAGCTGAATTTTTTAGAAAAGCAAAGGAATTACTTTTGCCCCTGCCATATACCTCCCTTTCCTCTCCTCAGAATCCCTGAGAGGATATGAAGAAGGAGGTGCTGTGATCCTTTGGGGTCTGAGGAGAAAACTTACTTTCATTTATTTTTTTTTTTTAATAATTTTCTAAATGTCCATAGACCTTTATTTTATTTATTCATTTTTATATGGTGCTGAGGATTGAACCCAGTGCCTCTCATGTGCTAGGCAAGCACTTTACCACTGAACCACAACCCCAGCCTGAAAACTTCCTTTTAAAAGATCAGTATTCCAATAGAAAGCATCTGCAGATGGATGGTAAGAACATTTGAGAAGGATTTAGAATAAAAGAGATACTTTTCCTTATTTGAGACACTTGCAGAGGAGAAGATTAGAGCTACCAAGGATTTATCTTTCTAGGGCTTTGTCCTTGTACCAGGCGGCCATCTCTCATACCAAATTAGAACAAGAGAGGTTTGCTATGAAGTGTCTTCCATTTGGCACCTTTCTCAAGACTGTCAAAGCTACAAAAAACAAATAAATAAATTCTTGAGACATGTCTGCTGATTTGAAAGGCTTGTTAGGAATTTAAACAGAGGAAACTGAAACCATCCAGGGCAGTCACAAAAGCCATAATACCTCTCTGGGACACCTCTGTCACTCAGAGAGCACATGTGCTTGTTCTTCTGGTTTTTAGACTCTGGGAAAGTAGTGTGTTGAGTTCTGACTGAAAGGTGTCCCTAAAGCCTCTGTCCTCTTACAGTGCACATACTGGGCTCTTCATGAAGCCCTTTCTGGTTTCCCTTGGACAGGTCACCCTTTTTATGGATCTTATTAACCTCCTCTGGACCCGTCCTATCTTACCTTTCAAAGAATTGGTGTTGGCTTTTGTACCTACAGAGTCTCTTCATTACTTTCATATAGCTGAGGCATTAACTTTCATCAAACTTAAGTTCGATGCAAATAGGAGGAAGGAAACTGTGTTAGCCTGTTGTCAATATGCTGTGCTGAAAACATTCCTTAACACGTGTCAACTCCCAGCTCACTTAACTTTTCCAGATGTGGCTGGCTGGGCTGCCGAGCTGGTGACACTGCAGATGGATGGCCACGGCCCCACTGTTGTCGGACCGAACATGGGTATCTTTGATGTGATGGGGTGACTCTTCTCATCTATTAGCCAGAAGGAAAAGCTATTTTCTTCTGTAGAGTTCTCAGTTTCTTCCCACCTCAAGGAGACCATACAATCCTCAGTATACGTGAGCAATGAGGTCAGGAGCTCTCTTTCCTGCCCGCTGACCCTGTGGCACCGAGCAGCAGCCACAGAGTCGGAATAAAGTTAATGCCAAGGAGAGCCATAAGAGAAGGCAATTTGCTTAAGGAGGGATACACACATGTACACACGTACACACACACATATACCCTCCGTGTGTGTGTATATATGTGCATGCATATATATCAAAATGGTTGCATTTCATTTGTTTAATCAAATTGCTTTCCTAGACCATAAAACTAGCAGAATATACACAAGCACCCATGATGCTCAGTCAGATATATTTCATCCACCCACATCCTGCATAGAATTTTCAAAGTGTAATGTTGTTCTTCTTCCGGGGAAGAAAATAATGATTGAAACCTAAAGAAGAGAAAAAAAAAATCTATTTAACCTCCCTCTCTTCCTGATCATAGAGAGCTAGGAAAAGAATTTTAGGGTTTTCTTCTTGGAGCAGGACAAAGTGGAGTCAAGTATTTGACATTGCAGTAGCCTTGGCTTAAAATATGCTCCACTGTTCAGTATTTGGACAACTTATTGAACTTTGGTTTCCTCATCTGAAAAATTGCTGTAATATTCACTTTATAGAAATATAATGAGAGCAAAGACAAGACATATAAATTCACAGCAAGTACTTGCCCCATAGTAACATAATGGACCCCCCCCCAATATTTAGAGTCATGTGAAACAACAGAATGGAATCTATTTTTTTTTTTCTTTTGATTCAGTACAAAGTACATGGGACAGTTTATTAATGAGCCTGCAGGAGCTTGGACATTTAGGAAGTACTTTTGAGGCTGCTGGAAGGCTTCCAACACAGAACTTGATAGTAGTCTATAGTGGAAGTAGCTCCACAGTATAGCACTTTCCTGCATGTGCAAGGCCTGGTTCAATCCCCAGTACCAAACAAATAAAAAATCCTATATTTGTGGGATGGAAATGTAGCTTAGTGATAGAACACTTGTCTAGCATGTGTTCAATCTCTAGCACCACAAAAAAAAAGCAAAACAAAGCAAAATCCTATTTTTGTAAGCAATTGGTTTGGGAAGATTAATAGCTAAAATCTATGATATAATTTATTAGAAGATTCACTATAGATTTTTAAAAATAAGTGACTTCTTTTTAAAGCCATACTTTATACTGATTTCCTTAGTGGGACTGTGTGGGATGCGTGTGTATGTGTGCATGCGCACTCGCGTGCGCGCTGCTGGAGTTTGAACCTAGGGCATGCTAGGCAAAGGTTCTGCCACTGAACTACACCCCCAGTCCCAAGTGACTTTTGTTATTTTAAAGTAAGTTCATTTTTTCATTGCAATCACACCTTGCCTTGGTTGCTTTTGACCTTCCATAAGGAATGTAAGGTGATTTTAAAAACTGCCAATAATGTTTTTAATTAAAAAGCAAAGGATTCAGGACAAATGGAAAATGTGGGTAGCAAAACAGTAAAGCCAGGGTCCACTGAAATTTTGGCTAAGAGTTTTCTAAAAATTATGTGCCCACAACATAGCTAGACATGTGCAATTTTAGGTTCACGGTAAAATTCAGAGGAAATTGCAAGTTTTCCCGAACATCCCCTGCTTCCACAAATGCCTAGGCTCCCCCACTATCCACATCCTCCTCAGAGTGATATCAACATCTGGTCCAATTGATGAACTTACATTGACACATCATAATCACCCCAAATCCCTAATTGACAGTTGGGTTCACTCTTGGTGATGTATATTCTATGAGTTTGACAAATGTGTGAGACATACCAGCCATTTTTATAGTATCATATCGAACATTTTCATTGCCCTAAAAATCCCCTGTGTTTTGTCTATTTGTCTTCCCTACCCCCACTCTGGGCAACCACTGATATTTTTTACTGTCTCCAGAGTTCTGCCTTTTCCATACTATCAGATAATTGGAATCATATAGTATGTATTCTTTTCCAGTTGGCTCCTTTCACTTAGTAGTTTGCATTTAAGATTCCTCCATGTCTTTGGCTCCTTTTTTTTTTTTAAAGCACTGAAGAATATTTCATTGCCTGGATGTACCCTGGTTTATTTATCCATTCACTTACTGACGGGTATCTTGGTTGCTTCCAAGTTTGGCAAGTAGGAATAAAGCTGCTATAAACATCTGTGTGCATTTTTGTCAGGGGGGGGGGGCATGAGTTTTCAACTCTTTTGAGTAAATACCAAGGAGTACAACTGGTTAATTATATGGTAAGGGTATGTTTAGTTTTACAAGAAACTGCCAAACTGTCTTCTAAAGTTGTCACACCATTTTTGCATCCCATCAGCAATAAATGATAGTTCTTATGTTCTAAATCCTTACCAGTGTCAGTATTGCAGAGTTGACTATTCTAATAGATATGGAGTGGTATCTCATTGTTTTTTTCAGTTTGCATTACCCTGATGACATATGACATGGAGCATATTTTCTTATGCTTATTTTTCATCCATATTTCTTCCTTGGTGAGGTGACCATTAAGGTCTTGAGCCCATGCTTTAATCAGGTCATTTTCTTGTTGTTGAATTTTAAGAGTTCTTTGCGTATTTTGGATAATAGTCCTTTATCAGTCACGTCTTTTGCAAATATTTCTCTGAGACTGTAGCTTATCTACACATTTTCTTGACAGTTTTTGATTTTGATGAAATCCAGCTTATCAGTTTCTTCTTTCATGGGGCATGCCTTTGTTGTTGAATCTCAAAAGGCATTGCCACACACAAAACCATCTAGTTTTTTCCCTTATGTTATTTTAGGAGTTTTATAGTTTTGTGTTTTATTGTTTGGGGCCTATGACCTATTCTGAATTAATTTTTGTGATGGGCATAAGGTCTATGTCTAGATTCATTTCTGTGTTTTGCATGTGGATGTCCAGTTGTTCCAGTACCATTTACTGAAAATGCTGTTTTTCCCCTGCTATGACCTTTGCTCTTTTATCAAAGATCACTCCATTCTGTTCCATTGATCTATTTGTCTATTCTTTCTCCAATATTACACTGTCTTGATTACTGTAGATTTATAGTAAGTCTTCAATTCAAATGAGACCCCCAATTTTGTTCTTATCCTTCAATATTGTGTTGGCTATTCTGAGTCTTTTGTTTCTCCATATGAAGTTTAGAATCAGTTTGTAGATGTCCACAAAATAACTTAATGAGACTTTTATTGGGATTGCATTGTACAGTACGTATGTATGTAATTATTTTTTATAGTACTGGGAATCAAACCCAGAGGCATTCTACCACTGAACTACATCCCCCATGCCTTTTTATTTTTTTAACTTGAGACGGGGTCTCATTAAATTGCCCTTGAATTTTCAGTCCTCTTACCTCAACCTCCAGAGTAGCTGCGATTTCAGGCACACACCACTGAACCCAGCACAGTAGTCTTTTTTTTGTGTGTGTGTGTGTGTGTGTGTGTGTGTGTGGACAATTTTTCTTCCCATGATTTCAGTAACTCACAGTAAACAGAAGTGCAAAAAGCATTTAATGGAAAATCCCAGAAATAAATAATTCATAAGTTTTAGATTACACACTATTCTGAGTAGCATGATTCCACTCTGTCCTGCCCAAGATGTGAATAATCCTTTTGTCCAGAATATCCATGCTGGAAATGCTACTCTCCCATAAGTCACTTAGTAGCTATCTCATGACAGACCAACTGTCATGGTATTGTAGTCCTTGTGTTCAAGAAACCCTATTTTATTTAATAATGACCCTACAGTGCAAGAGTAGTGAGGCAAAGGAGGAATCAGGGCATAAAACATGTAAGGACAGATTAACACCGGCAATATGAGGCAATAGAGCAGGGCATATATGAAAAAAAAAAATAGTGTATAAAGGGTTTGTACTTCCCATGGTTTCAGGAGGTCTTGGAATGTATGACCAATGGATAAAGGGAACTGTTGTATCTATAGTTCAACTTGTGAAGAACTAATATCTTGACAATATCAAGTCTTCCTACTGATGAATGTTATTTTGTTCCTTGGAGCTTTGTAGTTTTCTTCATATAGATCTTGCACATATTTTGATAGATTTATACCTAATTATTTAAATATTTTATGTGCAAATGTAAATGGTGTTGTGTTTTTAATTTCAAAGTCCACTGTTTATTGCTTGTACATAGGAAAGTGATCAACTTTTTATATTAACCTTGTATCTGGCAACCTTGCAGTAGTAGTCACTTATTAGTTCCAGACTTTTTGTAAATTTTTTAAATTTCCCACATAGATTGTGATGTGATCTATAAACAGAGAGTTTTATTTCTTCCATCTCAATTTGTACCCATTTTATTCCTTTTCTTGTCTTATTGCATTAGCTGATTTTCCCAGTGGATTATAAAAAAGGAGTAATGAGAGGAGACATCTTTGCTTTGTTCCCAGTCTTAGTAGGAAAGCCTCTAAATTCTCACTATTAAGTATAATGTCAGCTGCAGGTTTTTGTAGATATTCTTTACCAATTTCAGGATGGTCCCTTCTATTCCTGGTTTACTGAGAGTTTTTATCATTTATGTGTATTGGATTTTGTCAAATACTTTTCCTGCATCTATTGATTTTTATCATGTGATTTTTCTTTTTATTCTATTGATCTGACAGATAACATTAACAATTTTCAAATGTTCAACAAACTTTTCACACATCAAACTTGGTTATGGTGCATAGTTCTTTTGATACACTTGTTAGTGTTTTGGTAAGAATTTGTGCATCTGTGTTTATGAGAGAGATTGTTCTACAATTTTCTCATGAAACCTTTTCCTTGTTTTAATAAGAGTGTAATACTGACATCATAGAATGAGTTAGAAAGTATTTCTTCTGCTTCTATTTTCTGAAAATAATTGTAAAGAACTGACACAATTTCTCCCTTAAATTTTTGGTAGATTCATTAGTGAATTCATATGGGCCTGGTACTTTCTGTTTTGGAAGGATATTACTGATTCACTTCGTCTGATAGAAATTGTATATTTCTTCTTGTGTGAGTTGTGAAGAATTTCACCAAATTTTCAAGAATTTGGTCCACTTCATCTAGGTTATCCTTATGGCTTGGATATGAAGTGTCCCCCAAAGCTCCTGTGTTAATGCAGGAATATTGGAGGTAAAATAATTGGATTATGAGAGCTATAACCTAATCAGTTCATCCTTGTCTGAATGGACTATCTGGCTGGTAATGGTAGGCAGATGGGGCATGGCTGGAGGAGGTATAGGTCATTGGGGTTCTGCAGCAGGTTAGGTTCTGGTTCAATGGTTTCCCTTGAAGGTAAACTTGGTTAAGAGGTCATTGGGGTTCTGCAGCAGGTTAGGTTCTGGTTCAATGGTTTTCCTTGAAGGTAAACTTTGGGGTCGGGGTTGTGGCTCAGTGGTAGAGTGTTTACCTAGCATGCGTGAGGCACTGGGTTTGATCCCCAACACCACATAAAAATATAAACAAATAAAATAAAGGCATTGTGTCCATCTACAACTAAAATATATAGTTATTTTAAATATATATTTCAAAGAAAAATAATAGTTCCTTTTTCCTTCCATCTACTAGAATCATAAGAGAATTTCTTCTCTAACATTCATTGTGAAAACTTGGTCTAGCTCCTAGAGGTCAATGTCACAATATTGTGGGAGTCCCTGTATACTGGGTGGCTCTAGAAATTTTAACTCATACTGGTCCTCACTGAACCTCTAGTAATTTATCAATTGAAGTTCAGATTTTCCTACCCAGGCACTGGTTCTTGATGGCAGTCAGAAAATACTAGAAAATCTCTGTGCAGATAAACTGTGACCCCTGTATTTATCTGTCTCTCTAATTTTGAAAACAGTGGTTTACCCTGTGTTCCCACCTCCCTTACAGAGGAATTTTTGGTTTTAAAAAGCCTGTTTAGTGTGTTTTAGGATGGAGCAATATCCTTACATGTAATATCCTTACATGCAGAACCAGAAATCATATATACTCATAATTATTTAAATATTACTTTTGTTCTTCCACCTAAATCATAAATCTCTCAGAGCACAAGATAGCTTCTTGAGGTTATCAGCTTTTCTACAGCACTTTGTATAATGTACTGCCCTTTTGCTTGGTATTCAAGAAACATGTTTTAAAATTAGTTTTATTGAGGTATAATTTGCATGAATTAATATTCTCCCTTTAGAGTACTTAGTTCATTGAATTTTCCAACTGCATATAGTTGTATAACTGCTGCCACAATCAAGATCTGAAAAATTGCCTCCAAAGGTTCCCTCTGCCTCTTGACCGTCAATGTTTTCTCCACTTCGAGCCTCTGGCAATCACTGGTCTGATTCTGTCCCTGTAGATTTGTCCATTTGTCATACAAATGGAATTAAATAGTATGCAACTCTTCATTTCTGGCTTCTTTCACTTAACATAATGTTTGTAAGATTCCTCTATATATTTGTATATACTGGGTTGTTTTCCATTGTGTGGATATGTATCCAATCACCAGGTAGTGGGTATTTGGGTATCTACAATTTGGAACTATTATAAATAAGACTGATAAAAATGTGCATGGACAGATCTGTGCTTTAAACATTTACATACAGGTCTTAGTGTGGACACATTTTCACTTCTCTGTGATAAGTACCTTGGTCATAAGGTAAGTGTATGTTTAAAGTTATAAGAAATGGTTTGTTTTTCCTAAGTGTTATACCATTTTGAGTTTCCACCAACAAACTATAAGATTTCAAGTTGATCTACATCCTCACCAGAACTTGGTATTATCAGTTCTTTTAATTTAATTTTAGCTATTCTATAAGTATGTAGTGGTATCCTATTATGATTTAAATGTACCTTTCTTTCAGACAAATGATGTTAAGCATCTCTTAGTGTGCTTATTTCCATGGGTATGTCCTCTTTGAAGAGGTGTCTATTCAGATCTTTCATTTGTTTTTTAAAACATTGTGGTTTTCTTATTGAATCTAGAGATACACACACACACACACACACACACACACACACACACACACACCTATGGTTTGCAAATATTTTATCCCAGTCTATGATTATCTTTGTATTTTCTTAACAGTATCTTTTAAAGATCAAGAATTTTGACTAAGTCTAATTTATCAGTTTTTTTCTGGTCTGTACTTTTTGTGATTTTTCTAAGAAACCTTTGTCTAAACCAAGATCACATGTATTTTTTTCCTTTATCTTCTTATAGAAAAATTTTACTGTCTAACATTTAGACGTGTGATCCATCTGTAGTTAATTTTTGCATATGATTAAAGAAACAGTTACTGCTTGATGTGTAGTTATGTTTCTCAAAAGAAAATCAGCAAGAATCTAACCCAAGAACACAAAAGCACATTTCATAGAATGAAGACCTTCTCTGAATGAAAGTTTGGAATATTTTAAACCCTGAAGAGGAGCATGTCTTTTGTCACTTTTAAAAATATAATTGCACAGCTTTGTTATTTAAAGGTTTCATTTCAAAAATCTTTGAAATTTCAGATTACAAATGCCATGTCAGAGTAAAATCCTCATGTGAGCTGGCAGATTAAGGACTCCCTCTGAGTATTCTTAACTTACTGGGTGTTGAGAAAACTACAAAACCATTTCATTATCTGTGAAATGGATGTAATCATATTTGACATGAAGCCACGATACAGGCTTATGTAGACTCATTGAGAAATCTTGTAAACGGGCCATGGGGATCCCAAATTTAATTGTGGTTATTGCTAATTATACTAATTCTCAATTAAAACTGCTGCCAGAAAGCCTGCAGATGACATCAGTAATAAAGGGAGACCATTGATTTGCATGTGCTGTGAGCATATTAATCGTGATTATTGCTTTGGCAGCTGAAATGTCGAACTCACTAGGTGTTTATTCCGTTAGTGATTCATTATTTTCAAAGTATTTTTCTGGTAATGATGATTCTATGCGATAGGCCAAGACCCTCCTGTGATGAAATGCCCTTATTTTGTGGGATCTGTGACTCCTCTCTCATGGGAGGCAGCCTCCACATATCATGACATCAACACATGGCATGGTGCTTTAAAACTAGGATGGGAGAAAATGATTCCAGTTCAAATGTTGGATTTTTTTCACCCTGGGAGCAGGTGCCTTCCCATAAATATTTTCCTGAAGTGGAAGTTGCCATGGGAAGTGGGTGGGTGGTCTGGATATCTGACTGAGGGCCTGGCAGTCAGGGGTCTGGATCCATCTTTGTGTCTAAAGGCCCAGGGCAATGGCAATAAATACACAAGTCCAAAGGAATGATGTGGCCCTGAGCCTGAACTCAGCAAAAAAGATAAAGAGAACTGCCCTCCGCCGGCCATTGTTAAACACTGAGCACTTTGTATTTGTGACATGCTTTCAACCTTTACTCACTGCGGCCCTGTGAGTAGGGGCAAGGCTCTCATTGCGGCTGGTGGGGAGGTGGTAATGGGCTTCCCTCTCCGCTGGGCCTCTCCACCAGTTACCACTAGAACTTGGAGCTATATGTTTTTAACAGCCAGAGGCCCTAGCTCTTTCAGTTGAATTTTTCCCCCATTACCTTTTAGTATGAGAAATATTCAAAGTAAAAAGAAAAATATAATAAACTCTCATGTGTCCATTTTCAACAATTATAAAGAATACACAACCAATTTAATTTTGTTAATTCCCCATTCATTCCCTTCACCCTGTTGAGTTTTTTGTTTTTTGTTTTTTGTTTTTGTTTTTGTTTTTTTTTTTTTTTTTTTTTTTGGTATCAGGGATTGAACCTAGGGGTTTTAACTACTGAGCAACATCCCAAGCCCTTTTTATTTTTTATTTTGAGACTGAGACTGGGTCTTACTAAGTTGCTTAGAGCCTCACTAAGTTGCTGAGACCGGCTTTGAACTTGCAATCCTCCTGCCTCAGCCTCCTGAGTTGCTGGGATTTGGACGTGCACCACTGCACTCAGCCAACATCTTTGATCTGTAAACATTTGATACCTCTCTCTCAAAGGTAGGGATTTACCTTTAAAATGACTTATTATGCCTAAAAATTATCATTAATTCTTTCATATACAGTCAATTTCCCCAAATATCTTTTCATAATATATGAAATATTTTTCTTTGGTTTTGCTATTAGAAACAGAATTAAATTCTACAACCCTCTTTTCATTCTGGCACTCCCCAACTATCTTGCTTTCGTTTTGCCCTTACAATTTATTTAAGAAACCAAATGCTTTTTCTTATAGGATTTATCTTGCATTTTGCACATTGTATCTCCATAGTATTTTTTAATAACTTCATTTGTCCCTTGTATTTTCTGCAAAGTGGTGGTTGGATCTTGAGTCTTGATCAGTTTGGGTTTGATCCCCACCCCCACCTCCAATGTACATCAGTGTTGTTCACTCCCAGAAGGAGCAAGGTTGTCCCTCTTTTCATTAGTCATCCTTGATTATTGTTTTCTGGATCTACGCACTTACTAGAATTTGCAAAATGGAGATACTCTATTACATATTAGCAGGAAAGTTTCTATAAAGGGGAAATTCCCCTTGCCTACTTTAGGGCTTCTCAGAGATAGAATTTCTATAGGAAAAGCAAAATAAGTGGTTGATTTTCCCAAATATTCAGTTAGTTCTCTAGTATCCTCCAATATTATCCAACTAGATTTTTTTATGTTTTAAATAACAATTCAGCTTTATGGATTTAAAAGTTTGTTTCACTTTGAGGGAATTTTTATTGCTTATGCTCAAATTGTCCATATTCAGTCAGTGACAGTCCCTTCAGGTTGGCTTCTGCATCTTTTTACCGGAATTCCTGTACCATTTTCCTAGGGCTACTATAACAAATTATTAGAAACTTGGGTGGCTTAAAACAATAGAAAGTTAGAAGTTTGAAATTAGGATGTCAGTAGGAATGGTTTCCACTGAAGGCTTTGAGAGAGAATCTGTTCCAGGCCCCTCTCCTTACTTCTGGCCATTACTAGTGATTCTTTGTTTTTGGTACCAGGAATTGAGTTCAGGGACACTTAACCACTGAACCACAACCCCAGCCCCTTTTTGTATTTTATTTAGAGACAGGGACTCACTGGATTACTTGGGGCCTCACTAAATTGCTGAGGCTGGCTTTGAACTCGTGATCCTCCTGCCTCAGCCTCCTGAGCTGCTGGGATTACATGCATACGCCACCATGCCTGGCTTGCTGGTGATTCTTTTTTTTTTTTTTTTAATATTTATTTATTTGCTTTTAGTTGTACACGATGTGTTTATTTGTACTGTGGTGCTGAGGATTGAACCCGGGCTGCGCATGTGCTAGGAGAGCGCTGTACTGCTGAGCCACAATCCCAGCCCCTTGCTGGTGATTCTTCCTGTTCCCTGGATGGTAGATGAATCACTCTACTTTCTGACTCCATCATAATCTGATGTTCTCTTCCTCTCTGTGTCTGGTCCAATTTTCTCTCTTCCTATATAGACTCCAGTCCTTGGATTAGGGCTCACTACTGAACAAGTGTCACCTCATTCCAAGTTGATTATATCTGTGAAAACCCTGTTTCCATTAAAGTCACATTCACAGGCACTGAGGGGTTGGAACTTGAGCAATAATTCTACCCACAACAACCCCTATGGACTGGACTGGGATAACCTTATTGCTTTCTGGTAAGGTAAAATGGTGCAGACTCAAACTGAGAACTAGGAGTGCTTGTTGTCAATACTGGGCTTATCATTACTTTATTAGGCCTTTTTGTTTTTATTTTTATTTTTTAAAATGTTTTAGTTATACATGGATGCAATATCTTTATTTATTTTTATGTGGTGCTGAGGATCGAACACATTGCCTCACATGTGTGAGGCAAGCGCTCTGCCACTGAGCCACAATTCCAGCCATCTAGGCCTTTTTAAAGACAGAGGTTGAAAATTATTTTTCTTACAGATACAATACATTAGAAACTCATAATTCACATTTATAATTTAAATTCAAGACTCTAAGACTTAACCCCATCTGTTTTAGTCAGCTTTTTTGCTGCTGTGACTAAATTGTTCTGCTGACCTGAAGAATTTTAGGGGAAGGAAAAGTTGATATGAGGGCTCTTGGTTTCGGAGGTCCTAGTCCATAGACAGCTGGCTACATTCTTCAGGAATCAAGATGAGGCTGAACCTCATGGTGCGAGAGTATGGTGGAGGGAAGCAGCTCACATCATGGGGATCAGGAAGCAGAAAAAATATATACCCACATACAAAATATATACCCAAAGCCACACTCCAGTTCCTACCTCCTCCAGCTACACACTACTGCTTCAGTTACCACTCAGTTAATCCCTATCAGGGGATTAATTCACTGATTAGGTTAAAACTCTCACAAGCCAATCATTCCTCCTCTGAACCTTCTTGCATTGTCTCACATGTGAGCTTTTGGGAGACATCTCAAATCCAAACCACAATACCATCAAACCATCACAATTTCTCCAAGTGGAGAAAGTCTTGGTTCTCAATGACAAAATATGGTGGTCTTTTATCTAATTGCACAACACACACACCAGTGTTTCAAAATAACACAGCTAACACTACCACCAATATGATTATTGAAAACTATTCAATATGATTATTGAAAACTGTTTAATATTTTTAAAAAATTATTTTTGTAATTCTCATTTCTTTACACACTGAAATCATAGTGTATTAATGTCACTGAAATAGTTTGTCTATGTGTAACTATGCCATCAATTTGGTGCCCAGTCAGGGTCATCGTTTTAATTTTTTTTCAATCTCTAAGTGTTTTTAAAAATAGATTTTATTTTTAAGAGAGATTTTAAATTTACAACAAAATTTATATAAAAGCACAGAATATACCCTCATATACACTCTCATATACCCTGTACCTACACATGAATAGCCTCTCTCATTTTCAGTATCCTCTACCAGACTGGCGTATTTGTTACAGTTGATGAATCTACCAAGGTAGATACAGTAATGAACATCATTATCACCCCACCATAGTTTACACTGGAGTTGACCCTTGGTATTATACATTTTATGGATGTGAACAAATATATAATAACATGACTCCAGGGAATTGTTGTTTTTTTAAATTAATTTTTAATCTTTATAAGCATCCAGAATATTTTCTGAGTCGGAAGTTCCAAAGTCTAATCTATGATGCCAGGCTTAATGATAGAAATCTAGCTTCCTGTGTCTGTCCTCCCTACCTTGTCCCCTCTCTCCCTTAGAAGTTATCACAAAAATGTTTTGTCCTGCCATTTTAATGTACAGTTCTTATATTCTACAATCTTGCCGAACCTATTTGTTACTTCTAATAGCTTTTTACTATATTCCTTAAGATTTTTTATATACAAGACCATGCTGCGATTGTAGGTAGTCTTAACCTCTTCCTTTCCAATCTGTATGCATTTTATTTCTTTTTCTTCATTAATTGCTCAGCTTAGAATCTCTGGTACAATCTTGAGTAGAAATAGTGAGAATGGACACCCTTTTCTTATTCCTGATCTTAGGGAGTATCCTGCATTCTTCCACTACTAAGTATGCTGCTATTTTTAAGTTTTTCACAGATGCTTTTTATCAGATTGAAGAAATTCCCTTTTATTTCTAGCTTGTTGAGTGTTTTGATCTCAAAAGAGTGTTGGGTTTTGTCATATGCTTTTCTGTATCTGCTGAGGTGTTTGTGTGGTTTCTGTTTTCATTCTATTAACGTGGGGTATTACACTAATTGATTTTAAACCAACCTTGCATTACTGAGATAAATCCCACTTTTCCTTGATGTTTAGTTTTTTAGTATGCTGTTGAATTTTGTTTGATAGTATTTGTTGAGGATTTTTATGTTTGTATTCACAAGAGATTTTGGTTTAGTTTGTCAGGATATTATAAGGGGTTGAGGTCTTTAGTCCCCCCGTACCTGGGATGGACCTCTTTTGTCCAGCAAAAGAGGCCAGAGGGGCCTACCTCAATGAGGAGACTAGATTGGGAAAGCAAAGGCTGCCAGCATTCCCTCCCCCACCTTCAAAAAACACAAGAACATACCGGGGATCCCAGTCAGTGGTCAGCACGGGAACTTGTTTATTAAAAAGGTGGACAACACTTTATAGTAGACAGAAGCCAATCAGTAGGGCGGTTTCGGTTCTCACAATACATCACAGCCACGCCCCCTGCTTAGCCTAGGTCCGTAACAGGGCGTGGCAAGCAGCCAAAAAGTCAGTTTTTCATCCCTTCAGCCGAGAGTTTTCAAAAAGGCCCGACATTAGTTTTCTTTTCTTGTGATGTCTGGTTATTGAATCAAGGCAAAACTAGACACACAGAATAAGTTGAGATTTGTTCTCTCTTCAGTCATTCTTATTTAGGAAGAGCCTTTCCATTGTATGCTATATGAAAATATGTGTTTAATTTTCATATACTTAATCCTTACAGTTTTATAGTACTTTATTGAGTGGATATACTTTTGTTTATTCAACAAGTCCTTTATTTCAATTGTTTTCAGGGTTTTTTTTCCTATTAAAACTCATACTGTACTGGATAACCCTAATGATATTTCTTCATATTTTTGCTTAGTAGAGTGTCTGTAATATAGATTCTCAAAAGTAAGATTGATGAGTCAAGGATTAAGCACATGTGGAACACGTTTGACATTGCCAAATTCCTTTCTAACTATTTTGCATTTTGTAAAGAAAAAAAAGGTCACTATTTGTGCATAGTTCCATCAACAAAATGTTTTGTTTAACTTTTATTTTGCCTTCTAGTAGCCATATTTACTGAGAAATAGCAACTCCATATAATTTTAATTTGTATTATTTCATTATGAGCGTTTAAGCATCTTTTTTATGTTTAAGTGCTGCATATTTCATGAGCTATCTATCTGTTTATATTCCTATCTTATTTATCTATAAAGTAGTTGAATTTTTTCTTTTCTTTTTTAAGAAACTTTTGTATATTAAAGATATTGAAAACCTTGTACTTTGCATTGAAAATATTTTTCCCAGTTTATTATTTTTGCTTATGATATTTCCTTATAGTCTGCAAAAAATTTTATTTTTAATTTTTGTAGTCTATCCTCTTGGTTTCACTACTGAATCAAACGCAAGCATAGGAATTATTTCGGGGATGGGGGTGGGGAAGAACACTGATTCAGAGCATCTAAGTTCAAGAAAATTGCTAGCCAAATAACCAGCGACCTCAAATAATGATTCCCCTGAGAGCCACAGATGACCACCTTTCCTCTTTACCATTATCAACACAATCAATACCAGGTAAGCCACAGATTTCTGAGTAATGTTCCTTCCTCTAACTCTGTGTCTATTTTCCTCACAGAGCTTTTGTAACTTGGGTGGATAGAAGTGATAATGTGAGAACGTGGACAGGGAGGAGCATCCTGAGAGAGGGGAAAGTTTCAGGTAAAGCCGAAGAACCCCAAACAGTACCAAATGTGAATGGCAAATGGATGCCCTGCTAAAATCATTGCTAGGAGGACAGAGAGCTGTTTTCTTAAATGCAATATCCCTTTTCCTAGAAATGACTGGTGGCTTTCATTAGTACTTCTTCTGCAGAATGAAACAAACACTTCAGATCTTTAAAGTGTCTATGTGGGAATTGCACAGTGTCATGAATAATACTGCATTGAAAGAAAAAAATAAAACTTTTATAGACTTGTAGGCAGCAGGCATGCTAACTTTCCTCATAGAAAGATGATAGCATAGCAGTCTGCGTTCCCTTCCCTCACAGGTCTTGACTCCTGGGCAGGTGAGCTCAGTCAAATGAACTGTAAACTTATTGTACACATTTGTATTATTGTGTTTACTTTTTAAAAGTTAAATGATAAAATATTTAAACATAATTTTTTAAAAGTATGGAAAATAACATAACATTAACAATATATCTACTGCTGTCCATCCTTTAACTTAAATTCCAACGAGACATGTTTGAAAGTCAAACTTTACGTATTGGCTTTAAACAACTCTTTGCGTTATTGTAAGTTATATATAATGTCCCTGTACATAAACATGGATAGATATTCACTTTATTTTCATATAGGTTTGAAGAAAGTTGGGGTAGGGAACTGCTTCTGGTACTTACTTCCTGTCCTACATCTCTGCAGAACTTGTCCCGTTGCCTTCATTTCATGACTTAACAATAGAGGATCCATTGGACCCAATTTCTCTATTTAATTGTCCCCAAGCATGCAGTTGATTTAGGAACAATGTCATATAATAACCAACACAGGACACAAAGAAAGGGTCTCGTATCTGGTTATAATTTAGAAGTGGTCCTATTAAGTTTAACATGCCCTTTGCTACTGAGTTGTGTTGAACTTGCAGGAATCTGAACTGTATCTCTACAGAAGAATTTAAACAGATAGTGTGCTAAAGTTGCAAGCGGGTTATGATTCTGACAAATTAGTTCCTAATTATTTGGCTCTAGGCTGTGCCCATATTGCATGCAGAGCAGTCCTTTACCAGGACACTTGGAGAGTTTTGTTGCTTAAACTGATTTAATTTAAAACAAATGGATCCATGTGATTATCTCAACCACAAATACGTAACACAATGTGTAATATATTTAAAAGGCAAGAGGAAATTTAGTAATGGAATTTTAAAACTGTTTGAAAGAAAGGAACTTTGGGGAGAAAGAAAGGAAGAAGGGGATTGGTGACGCCAGTTTGATTATTTTCAAATACCACAGCTGGACTTGGATTTGTACAATAAGGGAGCATCCAGTTGTAAAGGACCCCAGCAGGAATCCAAGTGCTGGAAACCCACATGGAGGAATAAAGAACAAGGCTTCAGACACCCAGAAAATGCAAAATGCATTTACCCTTAGAGTACTTCATTTTCTATAGGGACGTTTCCTGACTTACATAGTCTAGCTGGGAAATATTCAGATAGAAATACAGTCTTTGTTGTGAACAATTATTTACTTTATAATACTTGCAACTCACACATGTTATTGCTGTTCTAGCATCTGCGCATTCCATACAGACCAGATCCTATCATAGTAATAATAACAGCAAACACTCATTCAGTGAACTCTGGATATGTCCCGAGCATTGTTCTAAGCACTGTGTATCATCTCCGTTAATCCCTACAATAACCCTGTGAGGCTGATACTATTATGATCCTGTTCTTGCAGATGAGGAAGGAATAGAGAAGTTAAGCACTTGCCTAAGGTAAATACCAAAAAAGTCATTCTTCACTGTTACACGATACCATATTTCCAAGCATGCCAAACATCTTGTGACAAATATTTTGTGCAACATAAGGACTTCCAAAGAGCAGCTGAATTTGATGAATATGTAGGACTAAATGTTTCAGAACTATAAAAATTAATGGGCTTCTCAATAAAGTGTGACAACAGGTTTTGAAAGCGCTCATTTAGATGTGTGAATTTTAGTCTATCTGTTTGAAAACCAACCACATTTCTGAATGGTCACAACCACTAAAATAGATTTATTAGGTCAAAATATACAAAAGTACACAGTTGGTTCCTTTTGACCTGCAAAAATTGCATTTTCATATGGTTCAACCTAATATTTTTGCTGCTATTGAAAAGGTGATACGTCTTAGGGTCTAAGCTGTTTGTTTGTCCATACATCCAGCAATATTTATTGAGTGTTAACTGTACCAAACATTATGTCAGTCCTAGGGTCAGAAGACACACAACATATGGGTCTTGTTCCCAAGAAATTCTGTCTTTAACAGGAGACAGACAAGTATACAATTTCAATTAAAATGAGATGAATGTAATCCTGAAGTTCTACATAAAATGTTTTGGGAGACTGAGAAAAGGATGTGTACAACAGCCTGGAGAAGATAGGTTGGTCTTCACACAGTGAAGAGGCAGATCTGATTGAGATGTAATGGGTGAGTCAAAGTTTGCTACCACTCTTGGAAACAGTATCAGATACATCCATGGACAGAACTTTCAAAGAGGAAGAATGACACTTCTGCTGTGACGTTGGACTCTCTTGAAGCAGTATTGTGGATGAGGCAGACTTACAGATGTGTTGCTTAACAACAGGGATATGTTCAGAGAAATCATAATGAGGTGATTTAATCATTGTTGGACTATCATAGAGTGTCCTTATGTAAGTACAAGATGTATGGGGCTGCTGCCAGCATCATATGGAATACTGTATGACACTAAAACTTTTTCTAATAAATAGAAGGAGTGTAATATAAAATAACAATAAAAATACTGTGTCCTAAATTCACAAACCAATGACAGTCATTTAATATCAAATATTACATACTGTACATAATTGTTGTTATAGTTAAAATGTGAGGTGTCCCCCAAAAGCTCATATGTTCGAGAGTGTTCAGAGGGGAAATGATTGGGTTGTGAGAGCCTAATCCAATCAGTGGATTAATCCCCTGATGGGATTGACTGAGTGATAACTAGAGACAGATGGGGTGTGGCTGGAGGAGGTAGGTCATGGAGGATGTGGCTTTGGGGTATATATTTGTATCTGACAAGTGGAGATTCTCTCTCTCTCTCTCTCTCTCTCTCTCTCTCTCTCTCTCTCTCTCTCTGCCTTCCGATCATCACCTGAGTAACTTCCCGCCACGGCACTCTTCCGCCATGATGTTTAGCCTCACCTCAAGCCCTGAGGAATGGAGTTTGCTGTCTATGGATTGAAACCTCTGAAACCATGAGCCCTTAAACTTCCTCCCCTACAGTTGTTCTGGTTGGGTCCTTTAGTCACAGCAGTGAAAAAGCTGACTAAAACAATTGTGCTATATTTCTATACAACTGGCAACACAGTAGGTTGTTTATACACTGGCAACACAAACATATAACACCTTGTACTATGATGTTAGGATGATTAAGCTGTTACTAGGCAATGGAAATTTTTCAACTCCACTTTAATCTTATGGGACCACCATCATATATGTGGTTCATCATTATATGGTGCCTGACGTATTACTTTTGAACATGGGCATGCCTCTGAAAGTCTTATGTCTTGAGACAAGTTACTTCACTCAACATCAGTTAATTACCTTTAAGATGGAGATATTAATAACTAACTCATAGAATTATGAAGTTCCATTACATTGTGTACATTAAAAGCACAGCAAAATCCTATGTGCCAAGTACTTAACAAATGGTGGTTACTTATATAGTTGTTGCCTATTTTACTTATTTGTTAACCATCACCTCACTAGACCATCATCAGGGAAGTATTGACTCTGTTTCTCATGAAAGCCCCTGACCAGGTGGTTGGGGAGTGGGGTAAGTTCAAATATTGCCTTCATGGGGGAAATATGATGTTCAGGAGTTTGTGGCTTTTAGGGAGGGTGTTAGGGATTGAACCCATGGGTGCTTTACTCCCACTGAACTGCATCCCCAGCCCTTCAAATTTTTTTTTTTTTTTAAATTTTGAGACAAGGTCTCACTAAACTGCTGAGGCTGGCCTTAAACTTGCAATCCTCCTGCCTCTACCTCCTGAGTCGCTGAAATTACAGGCATGCTCCACTACACCCAGCTAACTTGTAGCTTTTTGTCAAGCCATGGTGAGGTGCTGAATTCTCCCAGAAGTCTGTGGTATCTGCCTGTCATCTTGTGAGAGTGTGTGTGTGAGCTTCAAGAACAAACTTGTCAGCATACAAAAGTTTCCAGATGGCTTCTTCATGACATTTGATCTCTACAGTCTTTGATTTGAATGTTCCCAAGAGATCCAAGAGCAGATTTCTTGTTGCATCTTCAAGCATGGCTGTGTAAAACTGAGCAAATAATTGGCCCAGGTTAGCCCATCCCATCTTGTCTAACTACAGATGGATTCATGGTAGGAAGAACGGCCTCCCATCTGATATTGACTGAGCCATGATCAACTGGTTGGAGGCTTTGCAAACTTCTCAGGAAAGCTTGGAAGAGGGATAGCCAGGTGTTGACCAGTGGTCAATTCTAATTGCAGAATCTTGCCTGTGAAATGGGTGCCAGATTTTGTCTTGCTGTAGTCAACTGTCTTGATCCTTGAGTAGTTTTATTAGCTTTGTCCACAAGTGGTAATGGATTTAAGATGAAGTTTAGGAGCTGCAAATGTTGAGGTCCTGGGACATAAGCACACAGTAAAAATCAGCCAAAGTAAAACAAGACTTAGTGCAACGTACCTCCTTGGGCTGGATTCCTGCAAAGAACAGAGGCCAAAAGAAAGAGTATCCACACCTCTGTATGGTGGATTCTTAGCCATGGAAGGCAAAGAAGATTCCGGGTCTCACAACCCTGGGCAAGTGAAAATGTTGGGCTTGGCTATTCAATTCCCTGTTGTAAAAATGGCAGGCACTGTGAAATCCGAATGTGACCTCAATTCAGGGCATAAAAGTACTTCTGTTTGCCAATTTCATCTCAGTATTTTGAACACAGTGTGCAAGAGTCACATTACTTAGATTGTTAAAAGGGTTAACTGCAGATCAACTTCGGGGGGGGAAATGTGTCTTAGTTGTTCCAAAGCCTCTTCCCCTTATAGCTGTGTTCTGATATAACCTCAGTGCCATCCAAGGCAATAAATAGCAAAGGAGTTGGGGTCAATCCAATTATTTTTCCACAGCATCTTTCGTTGTAAGTATGTCAGATTTTTAAAAATGAGACTCCATAAACCACATCATCACAGAGTCCTGTTGCTGTCTCTGGGGGGTTTCAGAGTTCCAAATACTTGCCTTTTTGGACGTTGCATTGATGTGGCCCTGGGGACTGGTTAGAGTGACTAAAAACAATCCTGGCACTGGATCACCTTGTGGCTGAGGTGAAATGGGGATCTTGTTTTGAAAAGATTGGAGGAGAAGGGCTCAGGGGAAAGGATTCAAGAGGGGTCCACTCACTGTTAAGAGCTTAAAACAGATGGACCCTTGACCTTCCCAGTCTTCAGACCTCAGAAGCTCCTTGTTGGTCACACACGTTCACATCCGTCTTGGCAGCCTGAACCTCCCCTCGTCCTTGGAAATTCCTAGAAGTGTAAAGACAAAATCAGCCCCGGGATGTTGGCAGGATTTGATGTGTTACTAAAAATGGGCTTTGTGGATGGAGACTTAAGAGTTTTAAGTGAAAAAAGAAAATTTATGTAATTATCAGTGACTCCAGTGACTTCAGTTGTTCTGAAATGGTTCATTACCAAGGATTGAAACAGGGTCACAGGAACGCTGCTTCCCAGTGAGGGAGAAGCTATCTCTCTGCAGCCCCTACTCCTCCCTAGCATCTCAGCCAACAGTGTCACTTGGGAGCGCATCAGGAAACTATTCGTGGGGGTTTGGATTTACAGACTTCATAACTGTTCTCTTAATGCCACCTTCGCAGTGATTCCAAGCTCCCTGTCTCCTAGCTAACTCTGGGTCCCTTTCCAAACACTAAATAATGGGACAAGGATGGAAGACAGTTTCTTTTCCAAAATGCAGAGGCGGGAGGCTGGATGGATGGCTGTGTTCCCTGAGCCTGGTCTAACTCCAGCCCTTGGGTTGATACCTATAGTGGTTCCGCCAATGAAGGCTAAGGTCTGGGTTGAACTGGGGTGGGGGCTTTCTGTCCCAGCCTTCCTTATTCATGGCCATCCTTCTCGCAGCCAAAACTGTATTTCCTGGTACCTCTCTCGGGGTTGCAAATGAGGAGCAGTTGGATCATTTGATTAGCTTTTTCCCAGAACAGGGAGCCTCCCATCTCTGTTTACTTCCCAGTGAGTGAAGGAGGAGGCCCAAGAATGGGGCGCCTTTTGGGGCTGCTCCTGAAACAGAAACCGCCCCAGAGTCAGCCTGGTTTTGCTAAATGTGTCAATTTTCCCTCATCGCGCAGACACCTGCTGATCCTCTTTACCCTCTCTTCTCCTGAGGAACACTATTGGCAGGTGGTCCATCTCCAGCTGTGCCCACCAAAATAGGAAACCCCACTTGTTCCTTATATATCACCTGTTTGGAGGGTTTGGTTTTGCTTTTAATTATGATTGAAAAATGCATAACATAAAATTTATCATCTTAACTATTTTAAGCGTATAGTTCCATAGTATAGACTATATTTATATTTTTGTACAAAGCGTCTCTAGAACTTTTCATCTTACCAAACTGAAACTGTATACACAAAACAAAACTGTCCCACAACCCCTGGCAACCATCATTCCACCTTTTTTTTTTTTTTTTTTTTTAGTTTGACTTTTTCAGAGAACTTATATAAAAGGAATCATATAGTATTTATTCTTGTAACTGGTTTAACTTATCTGGCATGATGTCCTCAAAGTTCATCCATGTTGTCACTCTGTTCTGTATTTGCCTTACTTATCAAGTTACTTCAGGTCTCATATAAAAGTAGTTTTCAGAGAAATTAGGCATCTTCCAAACAGCTCCTCTACCAATTTACATTGGAGCAAAAGAGCAGACATTAAAGAACATTTCTTTGGGTTTGTATTAACCTCTCTAGATTAAAAAAAAAAAAATGCAAACACACCCAATAGGAATAACAATTTGTCACTAACTTCGCTGTAATTTAGTTTGTCAGGTGCTTTCCTCTGAGGGAAGTGAGTAGGGGGATGGTAAAGGCCCTAGTGGGAGACATACACAGAAAGAAAATTGGGGAAACACTAACAATTTCACTTAATTTTCCAATTTTCTCTAGGATTGACTGTGTAATTTTCAGCTAGAATTTCATGAATCTTTGCATTTCAACACTTTTCTACCTTAGGAAAAATTGAGTAAAGTAGCTAAATTATTCTTTTATTGGTACTAGGGATTGAACCCAGGGGCACTTAACCACTGAGCCATATCCCCAGCCCTTTTTAATATTTTATGTTAGAGATAGGGTCTCATTAAGTTGCTCAGGGTCTCATTGAGTTGCTGGGGCTCGCTTTGAATTTGGAATCCTCCTGCCTCAGTCTCCTGAGGATTACAGGCACATACTACCATGCCTGGCTGCTAAAACATCGTTTTTAAAAAAGACAAAACACAAAAACAAAACATTTTTTAGTTGTCAATGGACCTTTATTATTTATTTATTTATATGTGGTGCTGAGAATTGAACCCAGTGCCTCACATATGCTAGGCAAGCGCTCTACCTTTGAGCCACAATCCCAGCCCTACCCAAACATCTTAACATTGCAATTTCACATGCTGATACCATGTTATGAAATATTGTATGGTAAGGAGGTGCCCCTGAATTTTTGTCTTTTGTCCTAACTAGATAACTAATTATATATAGTGACATATATGTATAAAATATACAATGATATATATATAAAAGAGTGATATATAATGTATATAGTGAGATATACTTTTTTCACAAAAATCATCAAAAATATATTTCCTGCTATTAGTTTACATGTTTTGTTTTCTTTTATCAGAGAAATAGAAATTGATGTGAAGTAGCTTAAGCGAAGTGTCAGGGGTGGTATGAGGATAAGGGATGCCTCATGGAACCCAAGAGCAGGAATACTGCTCAACCTGAGGAACTAAGGCCTGGGAACCTTGACGATGACCCAGTAGCAAATTTGCCTCTTGTTTCCACTGCTTTCTAGACATCTGCTTTTCTTTTTCTGCAGACCAACTGTCTCTGGTTCTCTGGCCGCATGGCAGAATGTGGTTGCCCTAAGGTTCCTGGACCCACATGTTATCTTCTCAGCCACCTGAAGATTAACTACCTATTAATTAGTCTGAATTCTTAGGAAGGAGCATCTGATTGGTTCAACTTTGATCAGGGGCTACAATGACCTAATGAACCATGGGCGAAGGGCCAATGTCCCATCCTACAAATGTGGCTGCTGGGTGGGGGCTCACCTGGGGCATCAGAGATACTTTCCCAGAAAATAGACCATGGTCCACATCCTGAGCAGTCATCATCTGTTCCAAAAGAAAGCTAGCCAGGGGTTTATGTTTTTCTTGTTTGTAACCTGAAGGACCCTAGGTCTCATTAGCTAGGGACACAAGTTGAGTCAGGTTCATAGCTCTGGGATGGTCTCCTCATCCTTCTCTTTCTATAACTAAGATTTTCTGACTGAGGTAAGATCCTCTTGATTCTTGTTTCCTTCACTCACCCAGGAGGGCCCACAGTCTTTATGCACATGAGATTGAATGGGCTGCTAACTGCTCAGCAGGATCCTAGCCATGGATATAATTTAGACACAAGCTAAAGTGCATCCTTACATATATTAGCAAAAACAAGCAGGATTAGGGAAACTCATACATGGCATTCCAGCCCAACCCTAAGTTCCTTAAGTTTTACCAACCTCATAAGCCTACAACTTGCATTCTGAAGACATCTTAGTGGTGAAATACCCACCCTGTTCATATTTCAGATATACCAAGGTGTTGACAAACCAGGACTTGAATGGTACATGCACTGGCTTCAGGCCTAAATGTTACTTACAGAGGAGAAAAGATGATTTCTGCTCTGATATACACTTGAACATTATTTTCTCTGTTCATGGAAAATTCCACTTTTCCTTAGTATTTCTACTTAACCTAGAGATTTTTTGTTTGTTGGTTGGTTTGCAGCACTGCTTTAAATGATTCTCAGTGAAGCTGGGCAATTTTAGACCCATTCAAGAACAGGATGTATGCCTGTGAGATCTACAACCAGGGTGTTGTACTGCTTGATCATAAATGGACAAAATTAATTTGCATGTGGGATCCACCTAATTTAAAATTTCTTTCTCTTCCTCTCAAAGACACTTGGGACTGTGATTACAAATAGAAACTAGCCAGGCATGGTGATGTATGCCTGTAGTCCCAGGGGCTTGGGAAGCTGAGGCAGGAGGATCACAAGTTCAGAGCCAGTCTCAGCAACTTAAAGAGGCCCTAAGAAACTTAGATCCTGTCTCAAAATAAAAAGGGCTGGGGATGTGGCTAGGTGGTTAAGTGCCCCTGGGTTCAATCCCTGGTACCATGAAAAAATAAAATAAATAAATAAGAAACTAATAAAAAAAAAAAAACCTTAAAATGTATTTTAAGATAAAAGAAATTAAGTTTGGGACAGCTGTACCATGAGATGAACTGGGGACAGCATTGTAGGTCCATTATGTTTGCAAAGTTGTAGCCTGGACTGTGTGTGTTGGCAGGTGCACAGGTCCTCACCAGGGAGCAGAGAGCACCCACACTTGAGGTGGTTTGCATGACCTTTACCTTTCTGAACTCTGGTCTCAGGTCCCAGCGCCAAGTCCAAAATGAATCAGCAGAACTGACTGGATATACCAGATGACAATTTGAGAACCATCCCTCTGTTGAAGGATGCACACCAGGGCATGACTTGTCTAAGTCTACACAACTTCTGCCAAAAAATGATTTTGCCACAGCTTTTAAACATATGATGCAAGTTTGGTGCTGTGAAAAGTCCCCATTTAAAATTTGAGTATTTTTGTTCTGAAGGATAAAAGAAAAGAAAACAAACACATAAGCCCTAACACAGGGCCTGTTTATGAGGATGGATCAGTCAAGTCTCACTCCCCTTACTACATCTGTGACCACTTGTAACTGCATTAATTAGCATAGAGGGGCTCCAGATCTACTTAGCAATGAAAACAGCAATACCTTTTGTAATTAACTATTTAGAATAGTTACTCAGACCCCCCTTTTTTTTTTTTTTCTCCGCCACTCATGGTACTAGTTTTCTACTTTCTTTGAGCTTTCATTTTTAGAAAAGCAATTCCTGTGAAACTTTTATCTATGAACTTTGAGGATGCTTCTAGGAAATCATTTGAATGCTTTTCAAACCAAAGATCACTATACTTTTGCTAATTTTCCAAAGAGAAGCCCAAGTCTGAGACAGAAACCCAACTCTAATTATATCTGTGGTGCCTGGGAGACATCCCCAGCTTAGATGAGTAAATGTGAAAAGAGAAAACAATCATGAGCAATTAACTGGATCTTGGCTAAACGTCAGCAATGTATCCACTGTGAACCCCAAGCGCTCCCCGCTGCAGGCACCAACCTCCCTCCTCCCCTTCCTCCCCTCAGCCACATTTCCAGTCATGAAAGCAGAGAGGGCCTCTGAATTGCATTGTTTCTCTGGAATTAGGATCGGCAGTCTTTTCCAGTGACTTCTTAAAAGTCTGTCTCTTCTTCTGGTCATCATTGTGTCTCCCCACGCCCAACCCCCCCCTTAAAATCATTTTACTGGAAAACTGCTTGGCATTAACTAAGCTTCTCTTCTTTGAGTTATAGCAGCTTCAAGTTCTCATTGGCCCACACATAATGCCTCTGGCCGAGTGTGATTGAGTGCAAGGGAAATACATTTCTTTTGAAACACTCCACATTTCTACTGCAAATGCGAACCAGCAGAGCCTTCCCCAAGCCCATCACATCTGGTGAAATCACCATCAGACTGAAGGGTGGACTGATGGTGTTCTCGGGGTGACCTCACAGAATTTCTGGCTCTAAGAAGACTGCCAGACTGTGGTGAGAGCCTGATTGGCTGGTTCTTTCATCACTGAATCTCTGAGGACCAATCAGGATGGGCAGCCCTGACTTCCTCTTTAGGAGTTCCCTGAGCAAGTTTGGGATAAAGAACTGGACAGGTGTGTTCAACCCCTCCCACACTCTCCGAGAAACCTCAAGACAAGCCTCCTCTGTTCTCTGGAAGCTTCTCAGAACTGGACTTTGCCTTGGCAGAGGCGAGGCCTGCAGTTTGGATGGGAAGTGTCAGGTAATAGGGCTTGTAAGCCAACTGGGGCCTCCGTCTAGTTGTCCTCTCCAGGCTGTGTTATCCGCATTAGAGCACACATATTTGTCTCCAACTCTGGGCTTCCTTTGTGCCTCAGTTGCCTAGGTCTTGAAAAGAAGGAAAGCAACTGTCACCTGTGGCTTTGAGACTCGGGCACTGCCCTCAGGTATGAAGAGAGTAGCCAGGAACTCCTGTGGGAATTTCCTGAGATCAGAAGGACATGAAAGATGAAGGAAATGACATGAGAAATAAAGTGACAAACCGTGTAAAAATTGAGGGAAAGTTTCCGAAGACCACAGGAAAGCGAAATCTTTGATTTTTGTGCTAGAGAATTTTTTCAACCTGTGATGCGGGAAGTCCTTGACAAGGTTTCTGCAGTACCAGGGCCCCTCTTGGAGTCTTTTGAAAGAATGACACTTTTCAGACTTAGTTTCATGGCAGAGATTGGAAAAAGAAAGCATCTGCTAGTGTGCTCTGGAGTCATTATTAGAGTGTCTTTAGAATATCTACCCAGGGATGCTAGAATTTGATTTACACAAGTATGCTTGTGTTCACTGGAGGATAGTAGGTACTTAAAGGGGAATTAGGATTTTAACTAAAGTCTTCCAGATGCAAGAGATCAGACCTGCAGGAGATTTTTGGTGGAAGAAGGAGGCAGGGAGCATTCTTAGTAATTTTAAGAGCTCATCCTAGGCCAGTATTTCTCCACCCATTAGAATCACCTAAGGAATTACTACACAATTCCAATGGTAGGGTCCCTTCCACATCATTCAAACCAGACATTCTGGGGATGGGCCAGGGGGTCAATATTGTCAGAATTGCCCAGGTGATTCTGGTGTGCAGCTAGGACTGAGAAACAGCATCCTAGGCTAAGGGAGCATCAGTCATTTATGCCTTGCCTCTGGGTGCAGCCACAGGTGGTGGTGGTGGTGGTGGTGGTGGTGGTGACTGGGGGCTCACATATTCTCCCCTTGAATCTAAGACTTTGCTACTTAAAGGGTGGTCCCTGGACCAGCTGCATCCACATCACCTGGGACCTTGTTCAAAAATGCAGAATTTTGGCCCTTTCCTCCAGACCTATTGAATCAGAATTGTAGTGGGGAAATGTTTCTTAAACTTTAATGTGCATAGGAAACACCTGGAATCTTGTTAAAATGCAGATTCTGTTTCAGTAGATCTGGGGTGCAGTCCAAGATCCTGCATTTATAACAAGCTCCCAAATGATTCTAATGCTGCCAATCCATGGACCACACTTTGAGCAGCAAGGCAGCAAAGGACTTGGAACAGCAACAAATGGAAATTGCTCAAAAAGCAGTGCTCCAGCTTTGAACCACTTTGTAGGAATGGTGCTGAAAAAGTTGCATAGAGTATCTTCAGAGGCAAAAAGGAGACTGAGGATTTTACAGGAGTGGCTGCCATTCCCCAGGCAGTCAATAGTAATTATCACCATCAGGAGATGCTATTGCTGGGAATTTCTGGGAACTGCCAATTGGAACTGGCACCAAATGACACTACAAGGGTAGAATCAAGTTAACAAGACTACTTAGTGAGCTGGACCCCTCTTTGCATCCCAACCCAAGTCACACTTGAGGATAAAGGAATTGGCCATTTTTATCACTTATTATCTGGAGGAGAGAACCAATCTCTCCATATACTTCATACAGAAATTTAACAGTAATAATTTCCCATCAAGTTCTCTCATGGGACTTATGAGAGAACTTCTTACTCCAAAAATGTTTATTGAGTACCTACTTTGTATCAAGCACTGTACTAAGACTTAGAGTCAAATGTCTAGAAGCTAAATGGGGCTCCAGCCAGCAGTAGAAACCTAGAATTGCAACCCTATCCTCTTTGGAGAGGCTTGAGAGAAGTCATTCATACTGGCATGGTGCTCATAAACATCTTAGCTATTATATAAATCCCACGCCTAACATCAATTGATGTCAATTTCAGAAATAAGACCATATATGATTCATTTGGAATCAGGGACTGGAAAAGCCAATGCTATTACTGGAAGGAATTTGATACCAATGAGCTACTCTAGGATAAAGGCTAAGTACACAATATTTTGGAATGAAATGGCAGCCATAGAGGATATTGTATGACTGCACTGGGGCTACAATACCATAACCAATTTGAGCTTTTGGGAGAGGTTTGGTTCTGGGCAGGGAATGTAAGTGGGAGCTTGAGTCCTCAGCTGCAGTTCTCCTTCCCACACAGAAAGGCTGTTCTTATGACATTTGGGAGGTCCTTTCCTTTCCATTCTTTGAACCAGAGTGCTCAGAAGAGGTATTGCTGGCCTCTTGAACTCTCAAACACCCTATAAGTAGTATTTGTTATAAGTTGGGTTGGGTCTTCCTATTTGAAGAGCCGGGCTTACCTGTTATCAAGGCAGGAAGACACCTCAGTCAATATGTACTCTGTTGGCCCAGGAATAGGGGAATGTGGAACAAAAAAATCACCGATGAGGAGCTCTGAAACTTCAGCAGAGCTAGGAGCATAATATGAGCTCATTATTAGCAGTAGCAATCAGGAACCCTGTGGGGCAGCCATTATAATTTCCCCCTTGCAAAGATGTGTTACAGTCCACACAGCTCACTGACGTTAAATGACATGTATAAAGTTACAGGGTTGTAGATATAAGTGGAGAAGAACAGAGGTTTTCTGGCTTTGCGTATCAAAACTCTATCCAAAACCTTGTAGAATTGAAGTTAATGGGGAGGGAAATGAGAAGCATTAAGAAGCAGAGAGAAACTACAGAGGGGAAAAAAAAAACCTGTCATTATAGTTGGGGGTGTATGTGCAAAAGGAAACATGTAATCATCTCAATTTGAGGGCCCTCCATGTGTGGGCACAGACAACACACTGAGAAGGTACAAAGGAAATGGAAGACTGGGTTCCTCTGGTCAAAGGAGTGTGCAGTATAACTGTGGAAACAGGACAAATATAATGGATATACACAATAACCCCAGTAACATAAGTACAAAATATATACCTAAGTGATGACAGCTGTATGAGGAGCCAGGAGGTATGCAGGAGAGAAGAAGGGAAGTAATTGGAAAAGTGTGTGGGTAGAAAGAAAATTAATAGAAAGCAGCAGTACTTGCATGCATCTACCTGAGAAAGGCACTTACTGCCCCGAGGCAGATTTAAGTAAGCTCCCTGGGCCAAGATAAGGCCCTCCAAAGGGCTCCAAGTTTCTAGGACTAGAGAAAGTGGAGCATGAAATCTCCCAGGAACAGTCTGGTTGGAAAAGAAAAAGGTGAAATAAGGGAAAGAGCCTTTGTAATATACAAAAGAAAGAAGCAAAAGGGCTGGTCTGAAACCACATGTATATTCGAGCACAGTCGTGAGAACAACGGTGTCACAAGAGTTCATTTCCTAAGCTTTGCTTGTTGATGCTTTCCAAAGCATCTTATGCTCCATTTCAGAGTTTTCAAATAAAATATTGATTTCATCTAGGTCGTAGGGACTGATGCTGCCTGTCTTAATTTCCAACTGGACAAAAATATTTGTAAAGGCTCAATTAAAGATGTAAATGCATAGAATAAAATTCTTACTCAGCAAACAAACCCCTAATGCTGGAAGCTAAAAGGGATTTGTAATATAGCTGATGGATCCAAATTGAAGGGGGAAAATAATCCAGCTTGTATTCACAAGCTATCTGTGTTACCTTTTGTAATACACCCTCACCTTGAGAGGAGAGAGAGCTCATGCCCTCATGTCTACTTTCCTTTTCCTCTTTGTTCAAAGATATGCAGTGTTATGTGCTCTGCTGAGCACGGAACCCCTATTCTTTAATAAATGTGGGCAGACAATGGTGTAGCATTACTGATTGAGATCCCTCACACAGCACATGGTAGACAAGAACAGAGACAAAAAGCTCTGCTAAAATGCTCGTAGGCTATCTGAGTTTTTTAAAAATGTATATTTAATTGGTTTAGCATGTCAGAGATCTTTGTTTATACCTCTTTCCATCAGAACCGATGTAATGCTTACCTAAGAGTCACCAGGAATTGTGATGTATGTTGGGTACATCTATCTCATTTCTGGCCATAGGTATAAAGTGATGGAACCTGCATTTCTATGGGCCATGGGCCTGCTCAAGTTCTGGAGCATACTAGATAGCCTGCTGAACTGTTACTAGGATGGGGCCAGAAATCAACCCCACACATTCCCAGTTAAGTTTGATGCCTTTAGAACTAATGACTTAAGAGGGACCATAAAATAAATTGAAATGACTTATTATAAGAATAAATTTTTATAAATTGTTAACATCCTCAATAACACATGGTCTTAATGAAATAGGAACTAAAGCCTTAGGTGGGAACACTTTGAAGTGAAGGATCAACAACACAACCACCATATCATGTGATACAACATTAAATAGAAATTTGGAGAGGAAAAGAGAGCTGGAAGTGGTAAAATAGGGAGTTCAAGAAAACAACACTTACATAATTTAAATCTGCACCAAAGGCATAGGTAGCAGAACTGATGGACAGAATTTAAACCAATAATATGAAACTCTTCCAGAAGATAAAGTTGGGGGTGGGGGGATACTTTAAAACTAGCGAAAAGATAGTGAATAAGAAGTATTATTCAGAAAATGGGGAGAAACAACTAAGAGCCACAAATTTCCTGGGGGGCAGGGAACTAGGGTAGTTAAACTAGATGCAATAATCAAAATATGTTGAAAACAATTCTTGAACAAAGAATAAAATCCCTGAAATTTAGATGTAAAAGATCCTGTAAAAGGTTCAGCCAAAAATTATTCTAAAAAAAATAATTCTAGCACAACTTTGAATTACAAGGATAAGTGAATAAATTTGCATGCATGTAGCCAGAAAAACATACCCACAAATGAACAAAATCAGACAAGATTTCAGCTTCTTTCCACAACAGTAAATGCCAAAAAAATAATGGTGCTATGACTACAATATTTGGATGGGGAAAATCTATAAACCAAGAATACTGTACTCATTGTTTTTCATCTGTTAAAGCAACAGAAATACATTTCTATACAAAGACAGATTCCAAAAATATACTTGCTATGTGCAGTAGTTCCCCCTATCTGAGGTGTCGCTTCACATTGTGGTTTCAGTTAGTGGCAGTTAACCAAAGTCTGAAAATATTACATGGTAAATTCCAGGTATCATCAATTCATAAGATATAAGCACAGACTGTAAGTTCCTTGAGGGTAGGGGTCCTATCCTGTGTTTGTCTTTGTATCTTTCACTATGCTTTCACAATATCTGACACATGGCAAATACTCAATAACTCAATGTTCAATATATTCCAATAAAGCAAACCCAATTTTCTGTTTTGCCTTAGTTTGAATTCAAGAAAAAACAGAGTTTCTTTAATTTTTCTTTATCACATCTTGTTAGCTGCTTGTCTCAGATGAGTATTTGCCCCCAGATAGATGAATAGGTTACTTGGGAGCTAAACATTGTTTTTTTTCTGTTACTTTATGTGAAGTTACTCTTTAAGTAGGTTTTTCTGAATCTTCTAAGAAGCCAATGCCAAAGTTAGGATTTGGCATGCAAGAGATGAGTTGGGGGTAATGTTCGTGAGGAGAAGATGGAACAGCAGACAGAGCTTTCAGACTGTGCTATGGATCTGACATCTGTGAAGGGAGAATGGGAAGGAAGGAGGGCTGGGGTCTAGACTTCAGTGCAGTTCTGAGAAAGTCTTGGCTGGGTGGCTGGGGCTTCCTTGAGTGCAATTGCCTATCATGGAATTTCCAAACTGGGCAAGAAAACCCCCAACTCAGCACCACTGTAACTTAGGCACTGATTGGCTGCAGCCCAGCAGATACCCAGCCACAGCATGAATGTCATAGTGAACCCAAAGCTCTAGCAGCTGGAGGCTGTCAATCAACTGCGCTTCTCTAGAAGGCAAATCTAAGTGGCACTTCTCCATGGATGCCACAGTGAGTCACCACAGGAGGGTACAGTTCTGAAGATATTAAATGGAAAATTCCAAAAAATAAGAAGTTTAAAACTGTATACTGTTCTAATTAGCAACATGAAATCTCATGTTTTTCTGCTCCCTCCTGTAGAACATAAATCATCTCTGTTCAGCGTATCCATGCTGTATGCACTCCTTGCCCGTTAGTCACTTAGCTACTAGATCAGCTATCACAATACCACAATGCTTATGTTCAAATAAACCTTTCTGAGAAAGAACATGCAAGAGTAAACACATTCACATAAATTTTATTAAAATATATTACAATTGCTCAATTTTACTGCTTTTAATCTCTTAATGGTGTAAATTAAACTTTATCATAGATGCATATGCATAGGGAAAATATAGTATTTACAGAGTTTGGTACTCTCTCCAGTTTTAGGCATTCACTGGAGATCTTGTTCTACATCTTCTGCAGATAAGGGGAAATTACTTTATCTTACCTTGAAAAGTTATATTGAGGATATACTCTGGCTGAGTAAATGATGGATCAAAATTAAAATTCCAAGAACAAAGAAGTAAATCATAGCATAAAAGACTGACAGGGAGAAAATGGCAAAACAAAGAGTTAAATATAAATACTTGTTGTAAATATGTATCTGGATGTAAATGTCAACAATAATTCTTAAGTCTTAAAACCTTAAGATGAAACATGTATATTATAAACAAACTAAAATATAAGTTTTAAGTTATATGATTAATTTATCAATAAACAATAGAAAATATTGTGTCTATGATGGGGTATAATTAAAAAAAAAAAAAAAGAATAGAGAAAGTTCCTGGGGGCGGGGGAAGAAAAGATGCACTGGGGAAATAGGTGAGTGATAGAGTACTTGTGTAGTATGCACGAGGCCCCAGGCTCAATTCCTAGTACAAAAAAAAAAAAAAAAAAGAAGAAGAAGAAGGAGAAGAAGAAGAAGTTGATAAAGAGTTTGAATAGAGTTAATAAAAACTTCAAGAAAGTAGACTCAAAAAAAGAGGAGAAGGGAAATAGAAAAAAGGGAAAGGTAATTAATTGAGGCAGTTGAATACATAACTAATAAGAATTCAAGAAATAGAGATGCAAAAAATATAGGGGGAAATATCCAAAGACATAGGCAAGAAACATTCCCAGAACTGACAGACACCAATCTCCAGATCAACTGGCACATATAGTAAATGCAAAAAAGATGGACACCAGGCTATCACAGAATTTTCAGAACAGCAGGGATAGAGGAGACCCCAAGACCTTCCAGAAAGCAAAAACAGACCACATATAATATCACAATTAGAGTGAAAATGGTATCAGAGTGTGCCAGAAGCAACATTGGAAACTGGGCAAAAACAAAACAGCTCCTATAATGCGTAGGTGGCATAATTTTTACAATATAATTCTCTGCCCAGCTTTTGTTTGCTTTGATTTTTTTCTTTGTCATTTTTCATCCCTTCCGGTTGTAAATCCCTGCTCCCTTTTAAGGATTTAACCAAGTATTAAGGATTATTAATGACATTTATGTCCATTTATACATTTACAACAATTATACATATTACTCTGTTTTACCATTTTCAATTCTCCCGCCTGTCTTTAAGCTATGATTTACTACTTTGTTGGTGGGGTGAAGATAGACGAATGACATTTTCAAATATGCCAAGTCTCAAAAAAACTTTACCCCCCCTGTAGCTTTTCTCAGTAAGCTTCTGTAAGAGGATGTGCTGTACTAAAATGAATTAATTGTATACTTTTTAGTGTTCCTGAAAAACTGATTACCCAAGCATATATGACGAGGAATAATTAAAGCCAGATTTAGAAGACAGAGTTTACAATCCCCAGCCTAATGTTCTTTCAACTATATAGCCATAATAGAAAGCTAGTGAGCCCCTGCCTCCATCATCTGCCCATTTAGGCATCATTCTAGATCTAGAAGCCAGAGGTAGTTGTGGATTCCTCCCAGCTCTCTTCCTTGATTGGCAGCTCCATTCCATACAATGCTGCCTTCAGGTGCATAGACTCTGATATACTAAGCATGCATGTTAGTTCTCCCTAACTAATTTGATCAGCAAGCTGGGAGAAAACAAGGGCCATGCCATCTTTTTCAACAGTGTGTCTCCAGGTCCAGTCCTAGTCTGTGGTGATGCTTAAAATACATTCATTGGATGTTCTGCAGGGGCATACATTTAAACTGTGCTCATTATTTTTATCACATTTATTTATTTATTCATTCATTTAAACTTTTATCAGCATATAGGTTTATAAATTCTAATCTTTTGGCTGGAAAGACTTTGGACAACAAAATGAATAAAGACAAATTGCAAAAACAAGAAATGAGAGCAAATTCCTCAACTAAACCAAATCATCTTTCCTTCTTCATTTCCTCATACATGAAAGAAGCAGCAGTTCTCAGAAGCCTGAAGGCCATGTGCGTATTTTTCAAGGCACCAAAAAGTAGTAGGTTCTAGTTCCATTCCTTTGTGGTTGGGAGTGGGGAGAGACCAGTGTATCTCAAAACAGGACAACTAGCAAGGCCCTGCTGGGTCTTAGTTTCTGAAGGGCCTTGGTGGGGGGAAGTGTAGCAGATGGGTTCTGAACCCAGAATAGCCTAGAGAGTAGGGTACCACTCTCTTTTAGTTTCTAAGATTCTATTTCTCAAATCAGTAATTCATGGGCTTAAGATCATGAATCCTTGGCAGTTTCTGGAAGTCAAATCCCCATGTCCTAGCGGAAGTGAGGTAGATAGGTGTAAGTGGTGTCTGGAGTAGAATGGTTTTCCCCATACTTTCCAGTGAAATATCCTTATGAGCAGCCTTCAGGCTAGGAGATAGAGCCAGGGAAGAGGAAAGAGAGAGGTGTGTGGAAGAGGGGCAGAACAAGAAGCAACTTCCTGTGGGTTCCTTTCCCTGCGTGTGCTAAAGGAAGTGTGACAATGAGAAGGCAGAGGAGAAGCATGGACAGTCAGGCACAGGCTGAGAGCAAGTTGAAGGAGACCCGCCTAAAGCCACCAGTTGCCTACCTCACCTGATTGCACTTGACGGGAATAAGCAACCTTGCAGAAGCAGGGTTGTGGGAAAGAATGAACTTGAGGAATTTGTGCCAGACCTGAGGCCTTGGAGACAGGCATGAAAGGAATGCATAAAAAGGTTTACTGAAAGATATCCACTTTGGAGTTGAGAAATACAGGCCAGTGAGGCAAGACACAAGAGATATAACCAGGTTTGGTTCCTGGTAGCTCAAAGCCCAAGGACATTGGATGAGGTCACAAAGAGAACCCTTTGCATGCCCTAAAGCTCCCTGTAGCCATTACTGTCTATCCTTTGAAAGCAACATAAATTCAGTGTCTTCCTAGTAGAGCTAAGATTCAGCCTGGAAACTAAAGTTTGATACTGAGGATTAATGTCACATAATGCAGGGTTCTCAACCCTGGAGGCACATTACAATAATCTGGGACATTAAAAACAAAACAAAACAAAACAAAAACCTGCCTGGGCCCACCCTGATCTAATTAAATCAGAATCTCTGGGTATGCAGACTGCTGGGTATTGATATATTTCTGAAACTCTCACCAGCCTACTTGCCACTAAACTAATGGAAGGGAATTTAGGGTCAATCTCCAGATCAAATGGCACATACAGTGTGGTGTGCAGAAGCTTGTTGTTGAAGCCTGTTGGAAATGCCATATCAAGTCCCACCTCAAACAAACTAGATTAGAATTTACATCCTAGCAAGATCCCCAGAGCATTCGAAGGTACTTTAAATTTTGAGTATCACTGATAGAGGAAATAAGTTATGCAAAATTTCTCAGCTGTGGCTTGTTAAAATACCCCAAGATCAAAGAACTAGAAGATATCTTAGTCACTTAATTCAGAGACCTGAATCTTCTTAAGGGAATCAGGCAGAACAACAAAAAGAGGCAGGCAGGCCAGGCAGGCCGACCAGCCTGACAGACAGCAGGGGCCTTAGGCTCTAAAGGAGAAAGAGAAGACAAGGAGGAGTGAGGACTGAGGGAAGAACACACTGCCTGCCCCACAAGGGAGGAGATAGGACTCAGCCCCAGCAGCAATTCTGCCCAGCTGCTGTAGATCTGTGAAATCTCCTGTTCTTTCCATGCTGGCCACCGATTTTTGTTTTATAGTTGTTGTTGTTTTTTTTTTTTTTTTTTTTTTCTTTTTTCTTTCATTCTTTCTTTCTTTCTTTCTTTCTTTCTTTCTTTCTTTCTTTTTTCTGTAGGTGTGAGAGTTGCTTTTCACCTTGACTAGTTTAGGAGATGCCCAGATATCTGGTGAGATGTTATTTCTGGGTGTGTCTGCGAGGGTGTTTCTGGAGGAGATTGGCAATGAATGAGCAGAACAGGAAGACCCTCCCTCACACAATGTGAGTGGGCAACAGCCAATCCCTTGCGGGCCCAGACAGAACAAAAAGGCAAGGATAAGGTAATTCTCTCTGCTGGAGCTGGCATTTCTATTTTCGCCTGCCCTTAAACATGAGATTTCCAGGTTCCTGGGCCTCTTCAATTCCAGGACTCACCAGCAACCCCCTAGGTCTCAGGCTTCTGCTTGAACTGAGTTACTTTGTCAGCTTCCCTGGTTTCTCAGGACTTTGGACTTGAACAGAATTATGGCACTGGCTTCCCTGGTTCTCCATCTTACCAAGAGCCTATCCCGGGACTTCTCAGCCTCTATAATCAGGTGAGCCAATTCTCAGTTAAAAATACCCTCTTTTGTATCTATATGTTCTATTGGTTCAGTTTCTCTGGAAAACCTTGATTAATACGATAGGCCAAACACACATACCATAGAGTAGGTTACACCCATGCAACACTATGAATTGGAATCAGCGTTCCCATAGGACAGATAAAGAGATTTGATTTTGATTTTCTTGTTCTCAAGTCCCAAGACAGACTGACTTCAGTTTCAGTGTCATTTAAATTTCCCACTTTTGTTTCAGGTAATAGGGCGCTGCTATCTTGCAGAGCTCTAGAGCCATTGCAGATGGAGATGGCTCAGGAAGTATTTCTCTGGAAAGGCAATGAAGACGCTCAGACTCAACGTCCACATGTGTTACGGACTTTTAAGTACCACATAGGCTGCCAGAGGAGCAGACCAAACCCTCTCAGTTGACATTTCCTTCAACATAGGGTTTGTTTGGGGAGTCTGGGCCAGCTGACAGTGATGGCACTGAGAACTTGTTTTCTCAAATGATGTCAAAACATTTGCTAAGGAACCCAATAAATTGGCTAGATGACAGTAAACAGGAAAGAGAGAGACATGGGAAAAGTGAGGTTACCTCACACGACCCTGGGTGAAAGGAGAATTGGAGAGAAGCACACTGCAAAAGAGAAGTCCCACACGGGATGGGGGATGGTCGGGCCAGCATTTAGCATCCATCTGTTCTTCAGCAGACATTTATTAAGCACCTACTAAGTGGCAGGCATAGCTCTCAATACAATAGTTAACAAGACTGGCCAAACTCCTGCCCTTGTGGTACTCACACCCTTTTGCATGCCATATATCCTGCATCCCTGCCTGTTCGTATCGCTGCCGCCCACAGTCACATTGCAGCCAGCATCCTATTTTTAAGCCGTGTTGCTACAACTTATTCACATTTTGCATCATTTTCACATTAGCTCTCCTGGACCCAGGGGGCCTGGACAGTCAGTTGTTGGTCTCTTTAGAAGTTTGGAAAATTCAGAGGCCCTAATACCATCATTGTCATCACCAAGCTCCGCATGTCCTGTCTGGTGGAGGATTTACTGTGACCGGTATTGTTATATAACCAGGAAAGTTAAAATTCATCAAGGAATTCATAGTCTTGTCCCCTTCACCTTAAATGGGATTGTTGTCAGGTGTCTCATTTCCAGTGTTCACCCTCTGATTTCTAAATCTAGCTGGGGCATCTTAGGGTAGAAGTAGAGCCCTTCAGTCTTTGAGCTTTCTCTTGGTTGGAGGTTTCATTTCACAGAATTCCAGTTGAGGCACATTCACATGGAAGGTAAAAACTTCATCCTAACTGCATAAGCACTTTAGCCTTTGAGAAAGGACAATAACATTTCCCTCAAGAATGGATTTAATTATTGTTTTGTGTGATAGAATCTTGTTCAGTTTGTTTTCTTTATCAAGGAAGAATACAGACAGAAATGGTGGTTTGTGGTAAATTTTCATTGTTTACATCTGTAGAGGTAGATTTCTCTGGACAATGCTATTAATTATCATTGCATGGAAAATATCTGCATCCATACGGGCAACAGTAAATTACTTAAGTAATTTACCCTCTGGGCATTAATAATAGATGTGGTTATTTTTTCTGGGAATTCACTTTATTTTTCCCTTTAGTAATTCTTGTTTATTCAAATTACTTTTAACCATAGTGACAATAACAAAATTCTACAATGTCTGCTTAATCTAATATACCCATAAGACCCAAAATGTCCATGCAATAAGGGCTCATGGTGTCAGTTTCTTGTAGGGGTTGAGGTCTTAAGGTTGTTTCGAATTATTCTCTTTTTTAATTTTTTTTTTTTTAGTTGTAGATAGAATAATACCTTTATTTTATTTATCTATTTTTATGGGGTGCTGAGGATCAAACCCAATGTCTCACACATGCTAGGCAAGCACATTACCACTGAACTTTAACCTCGGCCCCTGGAATCATTTTTTATGTGTTACCATTGCCTTGCAAGGAAAATTGATGCAGGCCCCTTTGTTGCATGCCCCACTCCTGATCCTGTGCTTTCTTGTATACAGAATTGCTCATGCTCCTATAACTCTGTCTACTCCCCTCCAGCCCTTGACCCAGCTTGTTTCTTGCCCTTTTTTTCTTAAGGATTTCTGATGTAGATATTGTTGCAAAGAAATGCTGGCAGTGCTTTACTGAAGAGCAGAGATTTGGACCCAGCTCAGTTGTAGAACAGGGCAGACACTGCTGCCTTATCTGGTGATGAGAAGAAACATAGATCCAGGACCCTCTGAGCACTGCTGAGCTAAGGGTCCAGTTAAGAGACTACCTCCTGGCTTTTTTTCTCTGCTGGTAGCTGACAAGTTGAGCTCATTCATTGGGCAAACAGAAGCCCCAAACATCTGGACAGTCTTTGACTCCTGGACTGTTGAGTATTGGCCTCACAATAAAGAATACTCCCAGGCAAAGGCAGGAGGCTGACTGGAGTACCAGGGTGTAGTATCTGTCCCCATCTCCTTGCTATTCTGCTTGACATAGGGTTTCACACGTCAAGAGACCTTGATGAGCTTTGGCAAAGCCTTTTACTAGGTAAGGTTTTTTCCATGTCCCCTGTCCACCCCGCACAGTTCTTGGGATTGCCAGGCACCTGTCCATTCATGCCACAATAAAGCACATCTGGTAAGTCACTTTGAAGCTTAAGAGGCCACTTCTTTCTTTTTGGACCCTTTTTTTGTTCTTAAAGAGGACTTAAAATTTTAAAGTAAACAAGCATATCCTTTTTAAAACAGTGAGGCATATAACTGCCACGGGGACCAGACAATTGAATTCTTTATAAGTGCATTTTTCTTGAAGGATATGTTCGTGGTGTGGCAGACATTTTTGGTTTCATTGGAAATAACAGCTATTTTTCAAGGTTTTTCTTGTTGATAGAATTCTGATGCATTCACATGTGACCCTCTGTTTTAAGGAAGCCAGGCCCACCCTCAAGAGCAAAAGGTGATTAGTCTTGATTAGCCCAGGTCAATCATGGTCAATGCATTATACTTGTTGGCAATTGGTTTAGAAAAGGATGCAGGAACAATTATGACCAGTAGATACAATGGGAAGGTTTCTGAGAAGGGTGGAGAGAAGCCTGGGAAAGTTTTCTTGTTTATAAGAAATGTCAGTCTTGAGGATCTTATAGTTAGGGCTGTTGCCACCATCTTTTCACCATAAGGAAACTAGTTAGAGGACAAAGGCCAACACCCCAAAGACAGCAAGAGCACAACTATGAAAAGAATCTCATTCTTCATGTTATTGAGCCTCTAAATTAACCAACCCTGAACCTGCCATACCTCGGACTCTTTCTCCTTCGAGAAAACTATACCCTTGATTGTTTAGGTCAGTCTCCATTGTCTTTTTATTACTTATAGCCAAACAAACAAACATGGGAAAGCCAACTCTGATCAGAGAATGGAAAGAGTATGGAAGGACTCAAAGTGAGAGGGTCCACTGAAGGCTTTCAATGACAAATAGCCCGCAGGCATCGGACATATTCATGTTCTGATAGACACCAGACAATGAGTCTAACAATAATCTGTCCCTTTCCCTGAATCTTATGAGGCAAACACTGCCAAATTTGAACTCCATTTCTGGGAATTTAGAACTCTTTTGTATAACCAAAGGATCTCTCCTAGTCCTCTCAAGTCACAATCTATAGGGAGATTGCTCCCCTGTCCATGGCTACCAGGGCCTCAGTCCTAGCACACCTGTCCTCCTGCTTGCCACACTGCAGGGTGAGGAGTCGCCTGGAGAGCTGAGGGAGAAGCCACCATTCCTCCCCATCTCCCACTCTGGGGTCACCACAGTGCCTTCACCTTGGACTGTCAGCTGGGGGCTACTTACATGTCCACATGCAAGACTTTCTTTTGGGAGAAGTATTTCTTACTTGCTCCCTGACAAATTTCCTTTAAATTGGTCTCACCATGTTTAAAATTTTTATCACTACTGGAAGGGAAACTGGTGGTTTCAGACACTTTCTTTGGAGCTCTGACTCCTTTTCTATGTGTTCTTCATGTAAACTCTTCAGGGTCATTCATAAGTTGTGAGTGGGGTGAGAGTAAACTGTCTTTCCCAGGCAAACCTTTATTTATGAGCGTCAGCTAAGGTAAAATCTGGTGAGAAGCAGGCTTAGATGGCAAGATCTGAACAGCACAAGGTCCACAGCACTTCCTGAGATGGGGGCCTGTTTATGAGGCTCCTGGTGGAGATTGCCCTCCTGGAGCTGGAGAGCAAAATGAACGTCAGACAAAGACATGTAAAGACATTTTAAAGAGGAAAACCGAATCCCTGGTTTAGTAATCATAGATGGGGGTAGCCAGGTAAAGAAGTCCAACAAAGGGGATGTTAGTCAGTTGTGGAAAAGGATTATGGAACTATGCTGAGAGCCTGAGAAATTCTGGTTTCCTGGGCTGCAATTATAGCTTCCTGTCTGTCCTATGAAGTGGATATAGTTGAGATAAAGAAGCCATTGCTCAGCTCTGCATTTCAAAATGGAGCTTTTAAGTCCACAGAAGACACAGTAGTCCAAAAGCCAAAGTGCTTTTGACCTTTTATTTTTGAGAAGCAGGTTTGGTTGGGAGAGAATTTCTGCTGGCCTTTCAAAATCTAGCCTTTTCGGGCTGGGATTGTGGCTCAGCGGTAGAGCGCTCGCCTAGCACGTGCGCGGCCCGGGTTCGATCCTCAGCACCACGTACAAATAAACCCATTTAAACCCATTGTGTACAACTAAAGCAAATAAATAAATATTTAAAAAAAAAAAATCTAGCCTTTTCTATCAAGAGCAAAGGTAGAGAACCTGTTACATAGAGTTTGTACACTGAACTTAAAGTAGGGAAGAATGCGTGGGATCCAAGTACAGGTGTTTAGTTTATCCAAAAAGATAAAATTCTTCCCTGGGAAGATTGAGGATAGAAAGAAGAATGAACATTTAGATGCTGGTATTAAGCCCTATTCCTTTAACCACAAAATCCAACACACTCAGCCTGAAACTCTAAAGGTGAAACAAGAAACTTTGTTAAATGGCAGATTCTAGATTCCCACATTCAATAAGTATATGAGTGCCTTCCAAGTGTCTGGTTCTGTTCTAGGTGTTTGAAATGCCTGCTGTCCTGGAGCTCCTATGCTAACTGAGGAGGACAGTCATAGCCAACAAACATAATAAAGAAAGGAGTTAATATGATCTGGTGATAAAAGAAAAAGTAGAAGGAGGTAAAGATTCAAAGCCAGATTAGAATCCAAAATGTATACTCTTCACCATTACACTCTAGTTTTCTGCTAGAGTTCTTGGGTCATGGGGAATCTACAAAGAAGCTGTTTTTGTTAGTGATAATAAGCAACTGGGTCCAGGCCCTTCCTGAGGCAAGGGAGACCCACATGTATGACGTGTCTTGATCATAATGAGAATCACCCCTGAAAATACTTAAAGATGGGAAACAGGCCCTAGTGGAGGCCACAACTCAACAGCGCATCCTGGAGCCTTAAATTTCTTCTGTGTTCTAAACTCTGCTTTTGGAAAAGGAAAAGACACCCACAAATTAAATCCAAACACCCAACAAAATGGCCTGAAGAATGAGCCATGGCATGTATCTGATTTACACTCATGTCAGCTCCCCAGGGGGGCTGACCCTCAGCTAGACCAGAGCTCCACTCTGCAGGGGTTGGCCATTTGCAAATGCAAACCCACTGTTGGCCTCTTCCCATCAGTCCCTGCCTAACACTGCAGGGGCTTCCCGAAACATTCGTTTGTATTTTCTTGTTCTCTTTTCTAAACTCTCAACCAGGAAAATATTCAATAAGTAAAATTACCCATGACATATAATTTTATCCACATTTCTCACAAAGGTTGTCTCCTCTAGACTTCAACAACTAGTTGAAGCCATCAGGAAGGGATTACTCATGTTATGAAATGTGTATAATTGATTATACAAGATTCTCATTAGCCTTGGCATCTGGCAGGCTCTCCATGTGTTTGAGAGCTCGTGTGCACACAAACGCAAGCATACACACACACGCACAGAATGTTAGAAAGAGATAAATTAATAAGTGCCTCCCACGGAGTAGTTGATCAGCAAAGTTGAAATGTAATTTCTTTGCTTTGCCATTCAACCTAAAAAGGTATCTCACCCTGGGAAAGAAAAAAAGTGTCTTTATATATATGGCAGATATATTATTGGGGTGAAGAAGGGGCTGATTTGTTCTTTACCACAAATAAGGCACATGATTCAGGCTCGGCCACTTATTGTAATTCCCTCTCCCTGGCTATAGTATTTGGCTCAGAGTTGGACAAAGGATCTTAGCCAAGCCAATGGGAATCTTCCCTGAGACTTTTGTTTATACTAACTGGAAAGAGGTTAACTCTTTCACCTGGGATGCTAAACTGATACAATGAGCCTGGAACTTTGACAACTTTGTTTCTACAAGTGGAAAGTTCACCTGTGGATGAAGCCAGAAGAAGAGGGACAGAGTGTCAAGACCTCTCAAGAGTGGTCACTTAAGTCCCTGGCTATACCTGCTCTTGAAGCTAGATAGACTTATGGGTGGTATAAATTAATACATTTCCTTCTTTGCCTCACCTAGGTTAAACTGAGCTTCTGTCACTTGAAACAAAATCATTGCCAATACACACAGAATCATAAAAACATGCTACCATTTGCAGGGCACTTACCATCTGCTAGGTACGCTGCTGGGTCCTTTATACAGCGTCTCTCTAACTCTTCACAGTAGTACTCTCAGTTAGATAATGTTCTATTTCAGAACACAAAAGTAAGAGCGGAACAGTAGGATTAAGCACCTGTACAAAATCACACAGCTAGCAAGTGGCGTAGACTGCTCAATCTGTGTTCTTTCCACTGTGTTCGGTCACTAAATACCAGTTGTAGCATGGTAGAAAATGAACTTGGCTTCAAAAGACTCTGAGGATCACTTAGTAGTGACTCATGAATATTTACTTACTTATTTGTAAATGGGGATTAATAATATCTCATGAAATAAAGAATAGGAACTAGATCGTCAGACTAATAAATCTATACCAATGATTCCTTTTCTTAAAATATTAGTTTTATGAAGATATGATTTACATACTGTACAATTCATCTAAAGTATACGATGCCATGGTTTTTAGCATATTTTGGATGTTTGTAATCATAACAATTTTAGAACATGTTCATCACAAAGAAATCCTTGTCCTTGAGTTATCTATCCCCTCTTCTCTCCTTGTCCTCCCTGCCAACCTGTCCCTAAGCAACCACTAATCTACTTTGTCTATACAGACTTCCCTGTTCTGGACCTGCACATGAATGGAAATGGGTAGTAAGTGATATTTTGTGACTATATTCTTTCATTCAGCACGTTGTCAAGGTTCATTCCTGTTGTAGCCTGTATCAGTACTTCATTCTTTTTTACACCAATGTTCTTGACCTCTTTGGGGATTAAGGGATCCTTTGAGAATCTGCTGAAAGCTAAAATCCCCCCCAAAAAAATATATATGTATGTAACAATTTCCAAGTGTTCCTAGTACCCTTGAATGCAGTTCATAGACCTCAGTATAAATGAAAGTAGTTATCACTAGGATTCGGATGTGCCTTTAAATGGCATTTCTTAGCAATGGACCATTCTCCCTGTTTATGTTTAACTCTGACCACTACAGCAGAGTCTGAAAGGAGACAGCTTTCCTGAGAGCCCACTCCAAGCAGGACCACTGGGTGCATACCAATATCACTAACAACAGCTGCAGAAATTCCTTCTTTGGGGACTTTATGAAGATACAAAAGGATTTACTGTGAATGGCTAAACAGTATAAAATAAGAACTGTGTATGGTTTACTATACAGTAAACTTAAACATGTACAGTGTGTTTATATAATAGACTATAGATGATATACAGAAGGCTCTGGTAAGAGTTTCCAATTCCTCCTTAGTAGTTACTGGTGAAATCTTATCAGGTGTGGTTGAAAAAATAGTCTCTTTTCTAGATGAGTTTGGATTCTGATGCTCTTCAGTTTCCCCACACTGTCCTAGCAAACCAGCAGTCTGTACTTAGCATGACTATGCCATATTGGCATAAGAGTAGAAGCCTATCAGCTTCTTTGATAGTTAGGGATAGAGACTACTCAGATGACTGAAAACACTGTGTTAAGAGGGGGGTTATGTAAGGAAAAGATATAGACATATATCTATATCTACATATATACCTTCTCTCTATATATGTATCTTTATACATATATACACATATACATATGTATCCATATGCATGTATATTTGTATATCTTTAATGTTTTTACTTAAAACATTCACATAAACCCATGAACTTGCTCATATTCAACTATTTCTTACATTTAAAATAGTATTTGTAGGGTTTGGGGTTGTGGCTCAGTGGGTAGAGCACTTGCTTAGCACTTGTCCATCTACAACTAAAAAAATATTTTTTTAAAAATAGTATTTGCATGGAGTACATCATAACACAGATATTCATTTTATACAGGTTTTTCAGATCAGGTTCCAAACCATGTTTCTTGCATACACCCACAATGCTTCACTTAAAATTTTTGGTTTTGTTTCATTGAAGTGGATCAAAACTTTAAGGCCCTAAAATATAAGAAATATATTTATTTCTATGTTTCCTCTCTCTAATTCTTTATATTTGTCTTGCCCATACCTAATTTGACAGCGATTTTTTATTTAGAGACTCGCCTTTGTTAAATCCTTCCAAGCTTCCAACCTGACTGCCATGGAAACAACTCTCACTTTGCTTTTATATTTCACTTGTATAATGTTCAAGTAAATTACATGATTGAAATAACAAGATTGAGACACTAAATTAGTCTAAAATGTGAACTCCTAATGTAAACCTGTAGCTCAACTGTTAGACCCAGAAGTGAAGTACGGAAGAAAAAATTCTACTAGTTGTTGGTGTAAAGGGAAGGGATGGAATACAGATATGGAATATATAGTATATATAATACAGTAATTTATAGGATTTTGACATTTATGCATATGTACAGCTGCTCTTTGGAGCTATGAAATAGGTACTTTTCTGAATGGGTGCATGTAAATTAAAATTCACAAGTCATTTCATTTTTGGAATATATACAGGCTCCCCTTTTAAAGGAAGCTTTGCAGAATTTTTTTTCTACTATAATGAAATTTCTCTTAGCATAACTGTTGGCAATCATGAAGTTGGTTGGTTATATTCCGGGCATTTCTTCCTAACCACCTTCCTCTCCTCGCTCCCCTTTTTCCAGTCAAATGGATGTGTCAAGTCCTACCTTTGAAAGATAGGACGTGATGTCTCATAGCTCTCTTGCTTGCCTCTGCCTGTCTCTGGGCCCTGAGGGTCTTCACTGTGAATGTGTGTAGGTGTTAAGATATGCCTGCCTCTCTCCAATCTTGCTGCCATGGCCTTGGTCCAGTCCGCCATTGCCTCCCATTAGGACTTCTGCAAGACTCTGCTGCCTATTTCCTAAAATCCTCCCTAACCCAACTCAACATTCTTCACCCAACGTCACATAGGGTCTTTCTGAAGTATACATCTGATTGTGTCACTTTCCTTTAAAAGTGTATCCTTCAGTAGCTTCCCATTCTCTCAAAATAGAGATCCTTTATGGCAAAACTGGCTCTTCTTTTCATTTTGTCTCCTTTCAGTCCCCGTGTTCCCTACAAGGTTCTCTGCCCTGGGTCTCTGTTCCTTCTGAAACATCATCAGGATTGTCACTCAGCTGTCATCAGGACACCCTTCTCTGACCCCTAGCCTAAATTACAACAACATCCTATACTGCCTTTTTTTAATGTTCTTTAGACATACGGTTCCTAATCTTACATCTGACTCCCATCCACTATAGACATGAGGAATCATAAAGGCAAGAACTATGTTTATTGTGATCATTAAAGTATCCCCACTATAGTATCTGGTACTCAGAAAAAATTTGTTGGATCAATGAATGTATTACCCACTCCCAAGGTATTTCTCTTTGAATAGAGAGACTCTAGGTAACACAGAATCCTAACCTCAAAGCACCCAAGAAGGCAGGGTTGGTAAGGTGTTTGTGAGAAGCTGGGTGTTTTCAAGTGCCTACTGGATTATATCATATTGGGGGACTGAGAGCCTTTCAGGTTGCATTTTAAATTCATTTCTTCTAGTTCCATCTCTTAACATATTTATTTCTTAAAATCATCAAACTATCTGAAGTGGATTCATTCTTTTGAGGAGGTTCTGCAGGATCCCATAATTTAATTTACATTTGTATCTGCTACCTGCAGAGCCCATTAAAATTAACATGACAATGGCTGTGGAGAAACCTCTTGAAGTCTTTCAGTGATTATAGCCAGGGTGACTTTAATGTTCTTTTGGATCTTTTGGCTCCTTGGGGATGTGGACCTACACTTGAGATGTGGAACTTGGGGATTCCTATTCTGTGGGTTCATGGGTTTCTTGTCCATAGCTGCATACCTTTTACTTTTTTTTTTCTCTCTCTCTCTTTTTTAATTTGGAAGAGGAAAGGCATTATTTCATATATCTTAAACAATAAGTTTGAAAAATGTCTACAGTCAATGTCCAGGAAAAATGGCCCTTTTTGTTTAGTGGTCTGTCCCATTTCAGCTTTTTGTATTGAATTTCCCTCCTTCCCTTTGACTTCTTGGTATTCATGAAACCTGCACCCCTTACCCTTCCATGCTCTTTGGCCAGCAACTTCCCAGAGCTCTGGGAACACATGGCAACACAGCCACACCTGGGAGGAACAGGGATGCATTGGCCTTCCATCTGTTCCCTTGCCATGCAGATGCCTTTGGTTTCCTCTCCATCATTTCAGTCAGTTCTGGTTTTATGCTTTGATACTATGTGAGGTTGTATCTTTAGAAGAGGAAGAAGCTTACAAAATCAAGCATAGCCTCATATTTGAGATGACTGTTGAAGCGAGGTTGCTTTGGTATACTCGTTTTCCACTTCATTTTCCATTTTAGGGCCCCAACAGTGACTTCCTGTGTCTTCTTTTCAGAAGACAGCCTTGGCCAGAGAGGAGAAAATGGTAATTTATAAATAGCCAGCTAGATGGTGATATTTCAAAGGCATATAGAGACCTGTGACATATTGCTGGGGTGTTGGGCTCCGTTTATGTCTTCCATCTTCCTTAGGCAAACAGAAGAAATAGTCTTGTTTATAATGAGTTTTGTATATGTTTACTGGAAAATGTTCTGCTCTAAAGAGACCTTTCAGGGCTGGGGATATAGCTCAGTTGGTAGAATGCTTGCCTTGCATGCACAAGGCCCTGGGTTCAATCCCCAGCACCACCAAAAAAAAAAAAAAAAAAAAAAAAAAAAAAAAAAAAAAGAGAGAGAGAGAGATCTTTCACCTTAGCCAAATGTATACTGCAGGAGGACACTGTGCATGGACCTGTGTATGCTTGTAATATGGCAAGTTTCAGACACAAGAGGATGTCGCTTTCTCCCATGTTTGAAAATACAGAGTTTTTTATTTGTTCTCAGATGCCAGGCAAAGGGCAATTAATATATAGTCTGTGGGCTTTAGTCAACCCCAGCTATTCATCACCCTATTATACATGCACCCATGCACATGGGTTTAAAAAATCAGAAAGTGATGCAGGGTGAGGATGAATGATCTAGAATACACCCATGGTAGCTCATTTCTGAGCTATTATTTAGGTTTATGGCAGGTTTCTCATAAACCATTATGTTTACAGGTTAGCATATGTTAAATGTGTCAGAGGCTCTTTGAGAACAAACCAGAGCAAACACACAGCTATGTCACACAGTAACCCCCAAAACATCCCTATCTTTAAAATATAAGAAGCTAACCTATTGTAACCTCTTTGGCAAACACCACCATTTTATTTATTCATTCTCCTTTGATGGGTGGTGTTGGATTCTGGGCAGGGAGGCTGCACCTCCCCAGGTACTTTGTGAAAAGACTACATCTCCCAGGTGCCTCAGGTTGGCCAGCGAACCTGGCCACCAGGTGCCCTCGCCACTACCTCCTGACCTCCAGCAGCCTATGGAAGAATGGACTCACTCCAGGGGTCCCTCTGACCACCAGTTCACTATGTAAGTCTGCCCCAGACTGAAACCGCCCCTGTTCGCCCCTGTTCTCCCTTGTTCCTTGTTCTTGTTTTTCCCTTGTTCTCCATGTCTCCCTACCCCTCCGCGTGGTCCCTAATAAACCCCCTTTTATTAAAATGGCGTTCCGGGCCCTAGGTTAACTTCGTCTAATCTCTAACAGGTGGCACTTGACCTAAGTAGCTACGTTTTGTGTGTTCTGTTTGACAAAATGGGGTGTAGAAAGCACTATTAAATTATAAACCTCTTTTGTTGGGTAGATTTTGGATATGAAACAATAGTTCAACGCTATTTGTTTGAGATGAGGTGTGTTGGGGGATTTTTCTCCTCCTTCCTTTCCCTGTCCACATCTGTGCTTGTAGATCTCTATCTCTGCCATCGGATCAGCCAGGCATCCATGGTTATAAAGAGTAAGCAAGGCCAAAAACCCTTCTGTAGTTCAAAACCCTAAAAGGTGGCCAGCAAAAAGGAGGGTCTAGGCAGCAGGAGTCTGCATGGAACAGAGCAGAAGCAGGTGGACTGGGGCAATCACAGCAGCAGCCTGGGTGTGGCAGGAGCGTCCACTACAGGATGGGTGCGTCTGCTGGGGTCACTTGTCATTTTGCAGTCAGAAAGTGCCTGGTGAAAGGCTTAAAGGAGAAATTCAATGCAGTTTCCTTTTATCTGCCTCTCCAATTGATGTCTATACAGAGCAAGCTGGGCTCCCCAAACATGCCAGTCTGTTTCAGATACACAAGATTAAGTAGCTAGTGACATTCAAGACCAATCGGCCCACCCAGGAGGACTGAAACCAGCGGAAAAGCTGTCAGATTTCACCCTTTCTCCATTAATCTTAAAGCTTTTCAGTGGTGCCAGGTCACATCTCTATCAGACAAGCTGAGAAGAATGTCCAGCCACTTTCCATACCCCCAGCCCACACCCTGGAGTAACTCCTTCATTACTGAGCTGGTCCCTTGGGATTTAGAGATTTCTTTTTAGGGCTCGAAACAGCTCCTTGCTGGGACCATCACCTTACAACACTGGGGGAGCTGGAAGCAGATGGCAGCTCCCATGTGCATGACTGATCCCCTCCCTGGAGGCTGTGCCAGAGACCCAGAGACCAGCTGCTCTCCAGAGGAGGGGACTTTGGGGCCATTGAGGACTGAGGAAACAGGCATTCCCTCCGTAGTCTAGAAGCTTCTCTAGCCCTACTTAGAGTGTGTGTTGGGTAGAGAGGGGAAACCAGAGGGAAGGAGGAGAGAAAGGAAGGAGAAAGGAAGTGCCAAGGAAGGGGAAAGAAGTCTGGATTCGTAATGTTCCTAAATCCCTTTGGAAGTAGGTAAGAACCTGGGCAAGAGGTGGCCAGTCAGGAGGAGCAAAGGAACCTGTCTGCCATGATTACGAAGAAGCACACACTGAATCAGGATTTCCAAGAACTCCCAGCTGAAGGCCTGCCTGGCATGCATGTGCTGAGGCCATGAGACAAAGATGGAGGCCCCAGGCAGGGCTTCTGAATGTGGTCAGGGTAGGAGATGTCTGGCTTCCTGAGGTCCAGCTTTGCCTAGAAGATGGAACTCAGGAGAAGCACCAGCTGGAGGGGGTCAGGGTCTTTTCCTCCTTGCTATTTCCACAGAGAGCCTTCTTTGTGGCACTTATCTTGCTTTCAGCCTGAGTCTGCCCCAAAAATAGGGGCCTGAGAAAGCTGGGCGTCCAGTTCCTTTAGCCGGGGGTGATTTATGCCAGGAAGTGTAGACTGATTCAGCTCAAAAACGAAACTCTGGCCTCCACTAAGATCTTTCACAGCTCATATAGTTTTAACACACACACAGTCTTAGTCACAAAAACTCCATTCTTGAGCAGCATAGCTCACTCTCTGGATGGGTTATCTTGTTCCCATTAGTAGGTGTGTTCTTCCCACAGCTCCCACCCCACCCAGATGGCTGCTGGCAGCAAGGGCTCAGCCTTTTCCCATGTGCAGTGATTAGAACATAGACCTCTGGATGACTTGCTTCAAGGCCACTTTCCACACAGTTCCCGGGCTATTGAAGCAATTTTTGCTAGATCAAAGAAGAGACCCTTCACACAAGTCCTAGTGAACCAGGCCATGGCCCAGAGTTGGCAATATCATTTAACTAGATCAAAATGCTAATGAGCATAGAACTATGTAAAGGGAGTCTTGCCTACAAGTCACCCCTATCCTGTAGGGAACAGATGTGCCATTGCTTTGTATATTGACATCTCTTCCTAAAGTAGTATTAACCCCCAAGGAGACAACTTGTAGGCCTAATTGCATCTAAGCATAATATATAATGAATACTACTTTTATCAATGTAATGCAAATACATTTATCTTAATTGACTATTATTGAATATTTTAATTAAAAAAAAAAACTAATAAAAGGGTAGCCAGCACAGGTTGATTGCAAAGTTGATGCTCAATACTTCTTAATTTCATTACATGCCTGTCCTGACTAATGCATTCAGTTTACAAAGCACTGAGGTATTTATGTGGAATGCAAATTTCTAGCATCAGCATGATCTAACCTCTAATATTACATTTAAGAAAAGATAAGAAGTCCCACAGAGGGAACTTAAGCCCCTGAGGACAGGTGTTTTGTCTAGGAATTTAACAAACAGAGGCTTTGTGTGATCAGCATCTCTTTAGGAAGGGCCAGCACTCAAGATCATAATCGCCCTGTGTGCTACAGTCCAGCCTGGGTGGCTGGGCCAGCAGACCATACTGTTTGACACCCATCCCTTAGTAACAGCTAAACTCTGAGGACACAGGAAGCCTTGGATAGGTAACTGGTTAAAAAAAAAAAAAAAAAACTGAATGAAAGTCTAGTGAGGAGATCAGCAGCTTAGATCTGTTGGAGCAGCCTCTGATACTTTTTGCTTCCTTTAAAAGTGTCAGCACATCTTTGCACTCCTGCAGAAATTCAGAATTGAGCAAGTGTCACCCCCTTTTAGAAGGAGAGAGGAATCACTCTTAGGCTGTAGGTGTCTGGGGAAGATGAAAGGCCTGAAATCTGCTATGCACAGATCCCGTTCAGCCTTTCACACTTTGCTGTTAGAGGAATTATCTTCTAACTGCAGAGAGGGAACAGAGAAATGGGGTAACTTTCTTCTGCAGTCTCTGTCCTCCTCACAGGCCCCCCTGGAGAGGCTGAGAGGTTGGTTAGTGAGGTACAAGAGCCTGTGGAGTGGTGGTCAGTGTGTGGGCCTCCAAGGCACAGGACTAGTCACACACCACCTACCACTAGCTTTGGGATATCATCAAGCCCAAAGGATAGAAACTGAAAGAATAAGATGCTTTGCTTTGGAATTTTATTGTCATGGTCTAAATAGCTTTTTCTTTTTCTTCTTCTTCTTCTTCTTTTTTTTTTTTTTTTTTTTTTTCCTATCTCCCATTCGAGTTAACTAGGCCTAGGTAAAAATATACTGTGTCTTCATTTCACCGAAGGCAGATTTTCTTCTGCTACTGACAGATGGAAGCCATTCTCAATGCTGGACTCCAGCTCCTCCTCCCTTCTTTTGCCATAGAGTCTTCTGAAGCAAAAGCATAACTGAGCACGAAAATTATGCTCAAGATTGGAAAACAAATACATTACAAAAGATATTATTCCTTGATTACTCATTCTAGAATGTGTACACTATATGGACACATGTGAATTTAAACTCAGGAAATGGTGTTATAACTTTCTCTGAATCCCAATTAAATTTATCTTTTAACTTTGTGCTCTGAAGGGAAAAAACATCGGAAGCAATTTAGGTTTAGAAATAATGTGGTAGGGGAAAATCCGGCAGCCTGGTGTCACTTGTTTAAAACTCTGATTATGAAAAAAACCCTGGGATTTTCTGAAACTTATCTCCTTTCCTTTCATTTTTTTCTATTTTCCTTCATTTCCCAATCACACCTTCCACCCTCTTCTTACTCTATCTTGTGTGGACTACCCAGCTGCCCTTTCCATCCTTTCCTAATTGTAATCACAGCACAATCATTGCCGGGAGGACAACCTATGTTTTAATCACATTGAAATCTGTAATAATCACCAGTTGGATACTATTCAGTAAATCTCTACTCTAAGTTAACTTATTTTGTATTCATCTTCCTTGGTAGACTCATCCAATAACCAGTTCATTTCAAATAAAACGTGCAAGGGGCATTTGGAAAATAGCCCTATACTTGGCATCTGTAGGCTAGGTCCTGACTTCCATATTTTATCATACACAAGTCTGGAGTTTCAACCACTAATTTATTGTTACAAGAAAAGATTGCTCAGGGTCCAGAAAAAAGACCTGGCCAACTTGGGGGTGAAGCCTGGGGTCGTCTGTTAGGGCACTGGTACAAGATAGATTCCTTACTGCTCGCATGACACACAGTCTTTATAGTCCACATACCTGGTGTCTGTAGCAATGGAACTTCAATCAACAACTCCAGTGAGTTCAGGTATTTGTTAGGTACCTCAAACGTACATTATTTGGCAAGATGGCTTCTGCTAAAAGTCAGGATAAGGCAAGTGATATTCTTGAGGGACAGTTTAATGCAGTGGAGGCTATTTCAACATTTCAGAGAGTATGTTGGAAAATGAAACATTTGTTCATAATTAAGCATGAACATTTAAAAACACTTAAAAGGACATTTGTTTAGTTGGCAAAAAATCTTTCAAAATAATTGACTCATTTGGATCTGAAGACATTAATAAAAGGGGTTTTGAATGGTGAGCAAGTCAACAGGCTCAATCTGAAGCACAGAGTGACTTTATGATCCTATAAATGCTATTCCTGTATTAAGCTTCTAGATGAACAGAAAACTTCATTTTTTTTTTTTTTTTTTTTTGGTACTGGGGATTGACCTCAGGGGCACTTGACCACTGGGCCACATCCCCAGCCCTATTTTGTATTTTATTAGAGACAGGGTCTCACTGAGTTGCTAAGTGCCTCGCCATTGCTGAGGCTGGCTTTGAACTCGCGATCCTCCTGCCTCAGCCTCCCAAGTGCTGGGATTACAGGCGTGCGCCACCGCGCCCAGCTAAACTTCATTTTTGAATCTCATTTCTCTGGACCTTTACAGAATCAGGCATTAAAAGAACTGCGAATATGCTTTGGGTGAAGAGAGGAGTGTTACAAGAAAGCCAGTATTTTTTCTATGTATGTTTGTATGTGTGTTCAGTACTAAACTGCCTAATATATAAGTTCAGGAGGTACAAGTTCAGAAGGAAGAAAGAGTTTATTTTATCTCCTAGTAATTATGAGCAAGAATTATGTAGCCTACTGGGTGTTCTCTTAACTTTGAGCTTAGCATCCAAGGCTAGGATTTGGGCTGTTTCTCTTTCTTTTGTCAGATCTTCATGGTGATTTCTCTGCTTTGCTCTTTGTCCTTTTCATGTTTTTATAGTTTGTTCTTTTATTGCATGTAAGTTTTATTATAAATAGTTGCAAATCCTATGGGGAAGAGGGGGAAGTAAAAAGTTATATGAAATAGCCTGACATGGTTTTGCTCTTGGGCTCCAAAGTCATGTGAAGGTACAAATAGATCTGTTCCAAAGCTAGTAGTGACCTTACCATAAAGACTTTGTATGCTTTCTGTAGTGTATGTATAGTAAATGAGCAAGGAAGTGCTTGGATAGTATCAGAAGCGTTTTGAGACCACTTCCTTTGCTTTAATCCCTAAAGCATCTTAAACCATGTGACCTTTTCCTGGGGGCACTGGCATACCTGGAGAATCTTCCACGGGGGCCCACACAGAAGTAGGCTTTTGATTTGGTTACTAGAACTGCTGTCAGCCTCTAATGGGTCTTACCTCCTTTGGCAGCTCTGCTTCTTTGACTCACTTCCTGACTGAGACTTCTTTTCAGAAAGGAGTCCCATGCTCCTGGTCACTTCTCAACAGGCTCCTCTGCCTCTTGGCTACTTAAAGATGTGGTGCTTTGTGGTTTGCTGCCTCTCAGGGCATCTTTGAGGCATTTCTTCTGACCACCCTGCTTGCAGTCGCCCACTTCCTGTCCCCTCTAGCAGCTGTTCTGGTGTCCTGCTGTCACCCTCTCTGTACACAGCAGACAAGCAGTCTCTTTGCAGCTAGCATCCATCCTTTCAGTGTTGGTCGGCTGGCTGCATTCCAGGACCTGGGCAGACAGATACAAGAGAACAAGCTTGGGAACCGAATGCCGGGGGGGGGGGGGGGGGTGGCATGAACACAAAGCCCTTCGCTCAGGATCATGAATGAGGGGCGATAGGAGCATCTTCTCCCTCAGATGATGACCTTTGATTCTCAGTCTCTGTAAGTGCTCTGACATTCAGGGAACCTTTGTGTGACAGTATCCTCTAAGGCACATGTTTTCTTCAAGGGCCTTGTTTACAAACCTAGAAATAGTTCGAGCAGCCCTAATAAGCCTGTGGATCTCAGCAACTGGGCCCCTGTACATTAGAAGAGCAGCGATTACAGACTTTGGTAAGCAAAGAAACTGATCTGACAGTGAACAATTTGTTAGCATGTGTTAAACTTCAGAACAGAGAAGAAAGATGATGGCATACGCCGGCCTAGCCTGTCTGTCAGGATGAGTTGAGAGAGATGACATTTCTATTTTTTCAAAACTGGCACAAGAAAATTTTTGGAGGAAAAATGGAAACTGTGTCATAATCTCTGGGCTGGGGAAGCTCATACCATGGCTGAAGCAAAAGCTCAGAGTGTAGATTTCCAGAACATTCTGTAGTGGAAATGACATTGTGACAGTGCTTGTTTTCAGGAGAGAGGGGTGAAGAACAGAATAGAGAATGATGAGACCAAGGTAACAGACGTCTGCAATTTTTGTCTAGCTAGTATAGCACTACCTTCTGTGTCTGGGAAAGTCCCTTCTTAAAGGTCAGAAGCTCCCCTTTATGAACCTCTTGCACTAAAGTTTGGGCATGTGACCTAGGGCAGAGCCTTCAGATGTATTATCTTAACCTTTGAACAGCAAGCCAGTGTGCAAAGAAGCAAAAATAGGAGAGAAATAATTTGGTGAGGGTGGAAGCAATAGCACAGACCTTCATCTGCCAGACTTTCATGGGGACCGGGAGCCTCACTGGATAGGCTCTATGCTCCTGCTGCTCTCTGAGCTCAGTGTGCATGAAGAATTCATGAGCTATTCAATTCCTTTGAAAACAGTTCCTTTCATGTTTAGGTAAGACATAGTTTCTATTGCTTGCAAGGTGAGACTGCAAGTAAAATGACATCAGAGCCCTGTCTCCCTCGTCACCCCTCACATTCAACAGTTTGAATAACATTTGGATTCCCTGCAACAGCAGGTTCCTGAGGGCCAGCCCTCAGCTCTGAGCACTGTGGAGGCCACAGTCCAGTCTGTGTAGACAAGCGGACCAAATGACAATGATGAAGAGGAGAGTAGGGAGGGGAAAAGTGGGTGGCAGGGACACGTGGTCTATGCAGGGAGCAAGAGCAAGCATTACTCAGCATCACCCAGGAAAAAGTTGGGGAATGGGCAGGGAGGTGGACATGGCTTACAGCTATCCATCAGATTCACAAGATTGTGGGCAAGAGATTTAGCCTCAGTTCCACTGGCTCAGGAGATACAAACTGATTCAACAGGCCAATCCCAGGATTAGTAGAGAAAATCAGGGATTTTTCAAGCAGAGAAAAGCAATGTCAAAATCCCTCACATTGGCCACCCAGCAGAGAAAGACAAAATGCTGCAAAAGGCCATGTTCTCTTATTCCCCCCACTTTCAATCTAAAGGTGATATCTGGGGTCCAACACATTAAAGCAAAAGTCATACACATAAACACCCATCAGGAAAATTTACCCAACTCCCCTTCAGTCCAGAGCCACCTGTGCACACACACAGACATTGGGGCCTAAATAATCTAACAAAGCCAAATGTCTCCCCAGGAGGCAAATTACTCTGACATTTCCCCAAAGGTATTCTAGTTGGGGTTTAAAAGTTGGAAAAGTTCTGTGTAGTAGCTGGGGCAAAGGAAACAAGGTTTAACTTGAATCAGGAACTGGCTGAAATTATGGCACAACTTGCAGTCCAGGCAACATTCTGAAGTTTCCTTTTAGACTAAGGGCAGGTGCTTGGTAACCCAGTAGTGGGAATCAGTATCCCAGCTATCCAGTCTGCCTTTTGGAGTTTAGCCCAACATCAGGGAAAGCTTGGTATGGACTTCTGGTGTCCTGGATGTGGGTAGATGAATCTATTCATTTATTAATCCTTTTATCTACTCATTTAATAGATATTTATTTAATACTTTGTGTACCGGGCAATGTTTCCAGAGCCTTTTCACCATGGAGATTGATATAATTCTCTTACTTAACCCACATAATAATCCTGAGATAGGTCCTTTCACTATCCCCATTTTACAGATGTGGAAATGGAAGCAATTTGTTGGAATAGAAGCAGGTAGTGCTGAGGCTGTCAGAGCACCTTTGTGGGAAATAGCCTGGTATGGAATGGGTATGACCAATGGAAAAACATAAGCCCAGACCACATACTTCCTCTGCAGTCACTGAGGGTCAGATATGGTGTTTGTGTTCCTAAAATGTCCCGTAAAATTCCTAGGCACTTCCAAAGGTACAGGCTAGCAAGTAAAACAGTAGATGGAGGTACATGGAGTTTATTATTTTAGTGGTATTTGTCAAACAGTAGGAATATAACAGCTCTTAAGGATTTGCTCACTTAGCTTCAAGTCTCTCTGAACACTCTTCCCCCTCTATAACTGGATGAAAACATATAAATGAAACTCTTTTGATGTTCTTAAATAAAACAAATGATGATATGGAACAGCAGATAAATACAAGTGCTTTCTTACCCAGCAAAGAGCTCCAGAAATATTTTGCCTTTATTTAAAACAGTTATATAAATATGCACTAGTGGATTTCTTTTCAAAACCAAATACCCTGAAGGATTTTAGTTGTCCTTTTCCAACTTCCTTGCTCTTGGAAAACATTGACCTCTGGATTATTTTGGCTCTTTATGGTCACTTGAAATCTTGCTTCTTTCAGCAGCTTTTATTATAGCTTAGCTGCATTGTCCTGCCACCTGTCTCTGGGAGACTTTTGGAAGCCAACATGCTTAATCGTTATTGATTTGTTCAGATTCGGTGGTTTTTCATGATTTGTTCTTAGTAGGTTTCATATTATCAATGAATTTTTGTAGGTTACCCAATTTATTGGCATATAAATGGCCATAGTTTTCTCTTGAAATCCTTTGTATTTCGATAGTATCAGTTTAAAGTCTCCCCTTTCGTTTATTTTATTTATTTGATTCTATTTTTATTTTTAGTCTAGGTAAAGATTTGTCAATTTTATCTTTGAAAAGAAAACCTTATTTTTGTTGATCTTTTCTATTGTCTTTTCAGTCTGTTACATTTCTGTTCTGCTCTATTTTGTCCTTCTATTAATGTTGGGCTTACTTTTTTCTTTGTCTAGTTCCTTGAGGTGTAACATTGGGCTGTTTGTTTGGGATATTCATTTGGGTTTCTATGCTGTCATCTCTTTTCAAACTTCTTTTGCTACATCACAGAAGTTTTAGTTGTTGTATGTTCATTTTCATTTGTCTTGAGATGTTTTTTGATTTCTCTTTTGGTTTCGACCCAATGGTTGTTGAGGAGCATGTTGCTCAATTTCCATGTACTTGTGAATTTTCCAAAATTCCCCATTATTTATTTCTAGTTTCATACTATTGTGGTTGGAACAGATACTTGATATGATTTCAATCATCTTAAATTTACTAAGGCTTATTTTGTGGCTTAACATATGCTGTATCTTGGAGAATGTTTCATGTATATTCTGTTCTTGAAAAGAAAGTGTATTCTGTTTCTGTCAAATGGAATGTTCTGTTTGGTTCATTTGATTTAAGGTGTAGTTTAAGTCTGGTGTTTCTTTACTAATTTTTCTGCCTAGATAATCAGTATATTGCTGAGAGTGATGCATCAAAGTCCTCTGCTATGATTGTATTACAGTCTGCTTCTCTTTACAGATCAATTAAAGTTTGCTTTATGTATTTAGGTCCTCTGATGTTGGGTGCATATGTATTTACAATTATTATGTCTTCATATGAACAGATACTTTTATTATCATATAATGACCTTCCTTGTGTCATTTTACAAGTTTTGACTTAGTCTATTTTACATAATATAAATATGGCAAGCCCTAGTCTCTTTGGTTTTCATTTGCATGAAATATCATTCTTCATTTCTTGATTTTCTGTTTATGTGTGTCTATAGAGGTGATGTGTCTTTTGTAGACATCATATAGTTAGGTCTGGTTTTTTAAAATCCATTAAGCCACTCTATGACTTTCTACTGGAGAATTTAATCTATTTGTAATCTTAAGTAATTGTTGATATATAAGGACATACTACCTTAATTTTGTTCATTGTTTCCTGGCCTGTTTTTTAGTTCCTGTTCCTCTCTTGCTGTCTTCCTTGGTGGTTAGGCTGTTTTCTCTAGTTTAATACTTTGATTCCTTACTTCTTATCTTTTGGGTATCTATTATGGGTTTTTGCTTTGGGGTTTCCACAAGACTTACATAAACAATCTTATAGTTACAGTAGACCTTTTATTGGATTTAAGCCAATCACAACTTAACCTTGATTACATAAAAAAGCTGTACTTTTATCCTATCACCCTCTTGTATGTTTTTGATATCATAATTTACATCTTTACATATTGTGGGTCACTTAATAAATTGTGACTGTAATTATTTTTAATACTTTTGACTTTTAATCTTCATACTAAATATATAAATGATTTACAAACCACCATTATATTACTAGGGTTTTCTGGATTTGACTGGTCTTTGCTTTTACCAGTGAGTTTTATACTCATGTTTTTGTGTTACTAATTAGTGTCCTTTTCCTTCAGCATGAAGAATTCCCTTTAGCATTTCTCTAAAGACAGGTCTGGTGGTCATCAATTCCCTTGGCTTTTGTTTGTCTGGGAAAATTTATCTCCCCCTTCCCAGACAAAGTAGTCTTAGTTGGGAGATTTTTTTTTCCTTCAACATTTTGAATATATTTCCTGTTCTGCAAGGTTCCTGCTGAGAAATCTGCTGCTAGCCTATTGAAACTTTTTAATATGTGATATGCTGCTTTTCTCTTACTGCTTCCACGTTCCTCTCTTTGTCTGATTTTTTTGGTATGATTTTTGGAAGATTCAAATATATCTTGGTATTGTCTTGTTTTGAATTGATTCTGATGGAAGACATTTGATCTTCCAGTACTTAGATGTTTACTTATCTTTCTGTATTTAAAAAAAAATTCTGCTATCATTTCTTTAAATTAAAAAAAGCTCTTTCCCTCTCTCTCTCATCCTTTTTTAACTCCTAAAATTTGAAATTTTGCTCTTTTTGTTGTCCCATAAATCCCATAAGCTTTCTTAATTCCATTTTCTTTGTGTTCTTCTGACAGAGTAATTTCAAATGTCTGTCTTTAAGTTTACTGATTTTTTCTTCTGCTTGATCATGTCTGCTGTTAAAGTTCTCTATGAAACTTTTCAGTTCAATTATTGTGTTCTTTATTCCTAGAATTTGTTTTGTCCTTTTTAATGGTTTCTATCTCTTTGTTGAACTTAACATTTTGTTTGTGTATTGTTTTCCTAATTTTGTTTAACTGTTTACCTTTATTCTCTTATAACTTACAGAGCTTCTTTAAGGTTATTATGTTTAACTTTTTGCCAGGCAGTTTCTAAACTTCCTTTTTGAAAGGGTTAGTTTACTGTTTTATTTTGTTCCTTTGGTGGTGTCACGTTTTCCTGATTGTTCTGGATCCTTCGGGCCATACACTGGTGCTGCACTTGAAGAAATGGGGACTTATGCCAGTCTTTGGAGGCTGGATTTTTCTGGGAAAACCTTTCACCTCTTAGTCCATCTAGAAATTCCAGGCAAGCTGTCTGGCATAGACTGTCCTTATTACCTTCTTAAATGCATCTTTTCTTATTTCTATACTATATCCAGGTGTTATAATAACTCAAGTGGCTTCCTTAGCTCTTGTTTCAAGTTCTCTTCATGCATGGATAATTGTTCAATTGATTATTCTATAGGTGACAAGCATGGAAAGTCCTATTCCATCATTTTACTGATACCTGTATAGTTTTTTAGATTACCGATATTGTTCAATTTATTTTCTTATTTTTATTTGTGCTATTTTAAGTATACATATGTGTGTATATGTATAAGTATGTGTATATGTATATATGACATATTAATTAAGTTTTTCTTATTCTGCCTTTTTTATCTGCTGGTTTGAAAGTTATCCATTTCCATTTTTACAACATTGATCAGTTTTTGAAATGCGTATGTCTTTTCAAAGGTTAAATTTAATCATTATTGCTACCCGCCTTCTAAAAGTTGAACCCTCTCCACCAGTCGTTATCTTTCTGTGTTATCGTTATTTAATATGGTAGTTACAACTTGTTTTCACCTCCCTCAAATTAGTTCTTATTGTTATCCTTGTGTTCAACAGTCAATACTTATTCATACTACTAGTTCATTTTTGGTTACTATAGTATGTGAGACTGACTGAGTACTTTATAAAAGAAAGAGGCTTATTTAGCTCACAGTTCTGGAGACTGAAAGTCCAAACAGCCAGTACTGGCCCTGGGGAAGACCTTCTTGGATGCATTATATCATAGCTGAGAGCATTACAGATGACAAGAACACATATAGGAAGGGGAGATCAAATGGTGAGATAGGGAGTCAGAGAGAAAGTGTGGGGAGGCACTAACAGGAATAACTGGGGTCCTACAAAAATTACATCAGTCCCTTCATAGCACAGGGCCCTTAGTGATCTAAGGACCTCCTACCAGGCCCCACCTCTTAAAGATCCCATCACCTCTTATCACACTGGAACCAAGCACCAGAAACATGAACACTTGGGGCAAGTCTGCATCCAAACCATAACATTCACATATACTTTGGTTTATAAAAATTAGTAGTTTATCTTTTCTACCTGCTCCTTCCTTGCTTGCTTCAATTCCCTTCCTAAAGAAGACCATCCATTAGTGGTTCTTTCAGAAAACAACTCTCAAACATATCCACATTCATTCTTCAGTGGTATAAAAATTTGGATAGTTATGTTTTTGTCAGCATTTAGAAGATATTTTGATTTTTACAGTAGCAAATCTGTTTGTTTATTTTTGCCATGCAGTGGATTGAATCCTGGCCCTGGTGTGTGCCAGGCAAGCACTCTACCACTAAGCTATATCCCTAGCCCTGTTTTCATTTGAACTATTACTTTTAGGTAAAGACTCTACCTTTGCTCTTCAGTTGTTTCTAAGATGTTCTTTGCTATTTCACAGGTTTATATTTGAAATTATTTTTATTTCTTTCATTCAAGACCTATGCTTCTTCAAACAAAGCTCATCACTCTTGAAAATTCTCAAACATACTCTTTTCAAATATTCTTTCTGCAGCTCTTATTGACAATGTGTTTTGGGTCTTTTAAGTCCCTCTTCAATGTCTTTGAAATTTTAAAAATATTTTTAATTTATTTGCCTCTCTTATTCATTTTGGGTTATTTTCTGAGATCTAGCAACCAGCTCATCACTGTCTCTTCAGTTTGTCTAATCTGATGTTTTATCTTTTGTTTGTTTCAAAGACTTTGTTTTTTTTTTTATAGAAGTTATATTTGGTCCTTTCAAAAGCATTTTCCTATTCTTTTACCATAGTATCCTTTTTTGGAGTGTCTCTTCCTTGTTTTTTTGTTTTTTTTTTTTTTAAAGTTATCTTAGTAATTTTATTTATCTATGTATTTGTTTGTTTATTTATTTATTTTTGGTACCAGGGATTGAACTCAGAAATGCTCAACCAGGGCTCACATCCTAAGCCCTTTTTAATTTTTTTTTTTTTTTAGACAGGTGTCACTAAGTTGCTTAGGGTCTCTCTCAGTTGCTGAGGCTGGCTTTGAACTTGCAATCCTCCTGCTTCAGCCTCTCTAGCCACCAGGATTACAGGTTTGTATCATCACACCTGGCTAATAATTTTAAACATAGTTTTTTAAAAATATTTTTATTTATTTAGCCGGGGCGCGGTGGCGCACGCCTGTAATCCCAGCACTTTGGGAGGCTGAGGCAGGAGGATCACGAGTTCAAAGCCAGCCTCAGCAATGGCGAGGCACTTAGCAACTCAGTGAGACCCTGTCTCTAAATAAAATACAAAAAAAGGTCTGGAGATGTGACCCAGTGGTCGAGTGCCCCTGAGTTCAATCCCCGGTACCCACAAAAAAAAAAAAAAAAAAAAAAAAAATTATTTATTTGCTTTTAGTTGTACACAATGCATTTTATTCAATGCGTTTTATTTGTATGTGGTGCTGAGGATCGAACCCGGGTCGCCCACGTGCTAGGCAAGCGCTCTACCGCTGAGCCACAATCCCTGCCCTAAACATAGTTTTTATATTAGTTATTTTACATTTTCTTTCAGAATTTTACATTTTCTATTTTACATTTTCTTTCAGAATTATCTTCAGAAATTTTAATGCTAATCCTTGTCTTTATGTCTACTTACGCTGTGTGCCTCCTCATGATCTGTAACCTCATACAGCTTAATTAAAAAAAAAATTTTTTTGTTAATGGACCTTTATTTTACTTAGTTATATGTGGTGCTGAGACCCAAACCCAGTGCCTCACACACATTAGGCAAGCGCTCTACCACTGAGCCACAACCCCAGCCCTTAATTTCTTTTTATTATAAAGACATCTCTGTCAGTTCTCTCTCTCTCTCTCTCTCTCTCTCTCTCTCTCTCTCCCCCTCTCTCCCTTCTCCTCCCCCTTTCTCTCTCTCTCTCTCTCTCTCCCCCTCCCCCTTCCTCTCTCTCTCTGTGTATGTGTGTGTGCAGAAATTCAGCATACAATTTTGGTATGTTGTCAACTTTAGCTGTTGTGACAAATACCTAAGAAAAACAACTTAGAGGAAGAAAGGTGTATCTTGGCTCATGGTTTCAAGGTTTCAGGCCCTGGTCAACTGGCTCCTAGGCAGAATATCAAGGCAGAAGACCATGGCAGAGGAAAACTGCTCAGCTCAAGACAGCTGATGCTCAGGTGGTAGGGGCAGGGATAAGATACAGCCCCTAAGGGCACACCTCACCTGCCTACAGTTTCCAGCTTCTCACAGTGGTCCAGTCATATTGTTGTTGTTGTTGTTGTTATTATTATTTTGGTACCAGGGATTGAACTCAGGGGCCCTCAACCACTGGGCCACATCCCTAACCCTTTTTTTGTATTTTATCAGAGACAGGGTCTCACTGAATTGCTAAGTGCCTCGCCATTGCTGAGGCTGGCTTTGAACTCGTAATCCTCCTGCCTCAGCCTCCCAAGTGCTGGGATTACTGGCATGCTCCACCGCGCCCGGCTAGTCATATTATTAATCCATCAAATGGATGCATCCACTGATGAGGTTAAAGCCCTCATCATCCAATCATTACTGAAAAGCCCCACCTCTGGACGTGATTGCATGGGGGACCAAGCCTTCAACACATGAGCTTTGGGGGAACATTCCAGATCTAAGACATAATGCCTGGTTGTAGATATATTGCTAAATAAATTGCTCATGATGCCTTTTAATAATAATTTCTCATGGAAGCTTTTTTTTTTTTTTTTTTTAAGAGCCTTAGGCAAGATGATCTGAGTGAAGTCCTTTTGGTCATTCTTTCATGAGGAGGTCAGTCCTTCCAAGGTTAAAGGATTTCCATTCTAGATTTCTATCATCTACAAGCCCAGGAGCATAACACTTTCCCTTCTAACATTCTCTGCAAAAACATTCCAGCCACTACTGACAACTTGGGCTATAAATTACTCCTTCATTTCTAGCTGGAGACTTTATTTTTCCCATTTTTACTCAACTTTGTAGTTAAATATCTTTTTGTATAGTTTTTCTGTTTTTTTAAATATGTTCATACCTGAAGAGAATTCTTTGTTACCTCAATCCATATTGTAAATAAACTGGAAATCTCATAATTGCATTTGTATTCTTATATTTATTATTCAAGTGATTCCTGAAATCTCTGTATCTGTGTGTGCCTTTCTAGGTTGTTCAAAGGAGAAACTGATAAATAGCTAACATTTAGTGAGCACTATGTGTAGCCTAGTCTAAGTATTTAATGCTCACAAATTATATCAGTGAGTTAGTACTCTTGTTACTTTTTCAGATAAAGGCAGTGAGACTTTCAGAGCATAAACTTTTCCCAGGTGCCACAGCTATTGTGTGGTGGGTTCTGGGTTTCAAATCCAGCTCTGTCTGATGCCAGAGTCTATGATCATAACCTTGGGGCTGTATTGCCTGGTACTCTACTTAAAGCTTGTTGGTTTGACTATTGCTTTCTCTCTTTTCTCTCTAAGTCATCCTTGCTTCATTCTAAGGCTGATTCCATTATCTCTACAGAGGAGGGTTCTGGATGGAGAATTTTTTAAAATTCTAATTAGTTATACATGACAGCAGAATGCATTTCAACTCATCGTACACAAATGGAGCACAACTTCTCCTTTCTCTGGCTGTGCACGATGCAGAGTCACACTGTTCATGCAGTCAGACATGTACATGGGGTAATAATGTCCATCTAATTCCACCATTGTTCCCAACCCCACACCCACTCCCCTCCCCCCTCACTCCCCTCTGCCCAATCCAAAGTTCCTCCATTCTTCCTTACCCCACCCCATTATGGATCAGCATCCACATATCAGAGAAAACATTTGGCCTTTGATTTTGGGGGATTGGCTTATTTAACTTAGCATAATATTCTCCAACTCCTGCCATTTACCATAATTTCATTCTTCTTTGAGGCTGAGTACTCTTCCATTCTGTATATATACCACCTTTTCTTTATCCATTCATCTGTTGAAGGGCATCTAGGTTGGTTTCATAGTTTAGCTATTGTGAATTGAGCTGCTATAAACATTGATGTGGCTGTGTCACTGGAGTATACTGATTTTAAGTCCTTTGGGTATGTATATATATATATATATATTTAGTTGTAAGTGGACACAATGCCCTTATTTTATTTATTTTATTTTTGTGTAGTGCTGAGGATCGAACCCAGTGCCTCACATGCTAGGCAAGCGCTTTCCCACTGAACCACAAATCTGGCCCAGTCCTTTGGGTATAAACCGAGCAGTGGGATAGCTAGGTCAAATGGTGGTTCCATTCCAAGTTTCCTAAGGAATCTCCATACTGCATTCCAGAGTGGTTGCATCAATTTGCAGTCCCATCAGCAATGTAGGAGTGTACTTTTTCCCCAACATCCTTGACAACATTTATTACTGCTTGTATTTTTGATAATTGCCATTCTGACTGGAGTGAGATGGAATCTTAGAGTAGTTTGATTTGCATTTCTCTAATTGCTAGAGATGTTGAACATTTTTCATATATATTTGTTGATTGATTGTATACCTTCTTCTGTGAAGTATCTATTCAGTTCCTTTACCCATTTATTGATTGGGTTGTTTATTCTTTTGGTGTTAAGTTTTTTGAGTTCTTTATATATCCTAGAGATTAGTGCTCTATCTGCTGTGCATGTGGTAAAAATTTGCTCCCATTCCATAGGCTCTCTCTTCACCTCACTGATTTTTCTTTTGCTGAGAAGAAGTTTTTCAGTTTGCATCCATCCCATTTATTGATTATTGATTTTATTTCTTATGCTATAGGAGTCTTATTAAGGAAGTCAGGTCCTAAGCCAACATGATGAAGATTTGGGCTTACTTTTTCCTTCTATTAGGCACAGGTCTCTGGTCTAATTCTTAGGCCCTTGATACACTTTGAGTTGAGTTTTGTACATGGTGAAAGATAGGGGTTTAATTTCATTTTTCTACGTATGGATTTCCAGTCTTCTCAGTACCATTTGTTGAAGAGGCTATCTTATCTCCAATGTATATTTTTGGCGCCTTTGTCTAGTATGAGATAACTGTGTTTATGTGGGTTTGTCTATATGTCATCTATTCTGTAACATTGATCTACATGTCCATTTTGGTGCCAATACCATGCTGTTTTTGTTGCTATTGCTCTGTAGTACAGTTTAAGGTCTGGTATTGTGAAGCCTCCTGCTTTACTCTTATTGCTAAGGATTACTTTGGCTATTCTGGGTCTCTTATTTTTTTCCAAATGAATCTCATGACTGCTTTTTCTATTTCTATGAAGAATGACATTGGGATTTTAATAGAAATTTGCATTAAATCTGTATCATGCTTTTGATAGTATGGCCATTTTGACAATATTAATTTTACCCATCCAAGAACAAGGGAGATCTTTCCATCTTCTAAGGTCTTCTTCAATTTCTTTCTTTCATGCTCTGTTGTTTAAATTGTAGAGCTATTTTACCTCTTTTGTTAGATTGATTCCCAAGTGTTATATTTTTCTTTTGAGGCTATTGAGAATGGGGTAGTTTTCCTAATTTCTTTTTTTAGAGGATTCATCACTGATATATAGAAATGCATTTGATTTATGGGTGTTGATTTTATTGGATGGAGATTCTTGATCTCAGGGATCACTACTGTTCTCTCTCGCTCACTCGTTGGTAAAACTGAAAAATTCAAGACCACCATGAAGATTTTTTTCAATACTGACACTCTGTATTATAATTTATTATCCATCTAATTGCTCACTAAAAACATCACCCATAGTGCGCACTGTGATTAATATTTGAGATTCTAAACTTTTTTTTTTTTTGTACTGGGGATTGAGCGCCAGGGGTTCTCTATTACTGAGTTTCATCCCTGGTCCTTTCTGTTTAATTTGAGATGAGGTCTCACTAAATTGCCCAGGCTTGTCTCAAACTTATGATTCTCCTGCCTCAGCCTCCTGAATTGCTGGGATTGCAGGGGTTTGCCACTGTGCCTGGCTAGATTCTGAACTTCTAAAATGCTGGGATCATGAAAGGGAGGAGCCACTGGGATAGTTCCTCACACCCTTAATGTCAGGATAACTAGGACTGAGCAACATCACAAGGACATTGGTGAGGTGGATATGGACCTCACCTTCAGTTCCACTTCATTTAATCCACTTCAGCTCCTAAATTTCTAAGCAAGTTTGGATACTCTTTATTGGAAGAGTTGGAGATGTCAGTAGAACAAATCTCAAAGAGCTACTGCATGCCCTTTTCTAAGCACTTATTCCCAGTGTTTAGCCGCAACAGAGAAAGCAACTTAGAAAGTCTTGAGGTTCAGTAGGTTTATGGGAAAAATAATTTGGAAATTTGTTTTTACGTATTAATGATTATGCTACCCGTCAACCAGACACTAAACACAGCTTTCATTCAATTACATTCTAATTTCGCCATTCATAAAGGATGTATTGGGGAATTAAATGAAGCATGTATAGTTCTCCACTTTGTGAGATCTGGTCTTAAATTAGCAGTGCACATAGACTGCAGAAAATGAGAAATCTTTCTGTGTGTGACAGTCTGTAGTGATGAGAACATGAAGCAGACTGCAAAATATTACAAGAGCATAGAGAGAATTAACATTATGTATTGTTTTCAACACCACAGGCATTGTCCTTCTCTATCATAAAGAAACTCTTCTTTTCCCTAGATACTGGACATAATAATCCTCTCATCTTTGCTTTGACTTCTTTCCACGACGGTTACAATTAAGATCAAGATTTAGTTTTACGAAAACATAATGGGCATAACATTAAGCAAGAGTAAATTCTATGTATGTTCTAAAACCCAAATAATCTCTAATTATTATAGTTCTGTCTCAGACAGAATTGTGTCTCCTCTTCTTCCCCCAGATTCATATATTGAAGACCTAACTCCCAAGATGATGTGACTATATTTGGAAATGGGGCCCTTACGGAAGTAATCAACGTTAACCAAAGTCATAAGGGTGGGATCCTAATCCAATGTGATTAGTGTCTTTATAGGAAGAGAGAGAGAGAGAGAGCAACACTAGAAGTACGTGTGTAGAGAAAAGGCCACGTGAGGGCAGAGAGAATGTATGTGTTTGTCAGAGTGGTCATCTGTAAGCCAGGGAGAGAGGCCTCCCTAGAAGCCAAGCCCCTTGGCACCTTATTTATGGATTTCCAGCATTCAGAACTGTGAGAAAATGAATTTCTATTCTACCATCCAGTCTGTGCCATTTTGTTATGGTAGCCCTAGCTGATTAACACAAATTCTCTTCTTTTCTATCACAAAATATTTGATTAGTTAATGTGTGATATTTTAGCCAAACAAGCAATATACAATTCACCCAAGTCAACACTGAAAACAAACCGGCCCATCAATCAGCTTGAACTATATGTACTGCAAGGGAATTTACCTGACTGTTATATAGAATATATCAACAGTGTAGCCAGATATGTTTAAAAGTACCTCATTATCTCTTTATTTTTAGTTACATGGAAACCCTTTTCTCATTCAAGTATTCTGAAGGTTGAGAACTAGAAACCTGAACAATTTTCAGCATCTACAGACATAGAAATAATTATTATTTAACAAGTCATTGAGAATTACTGAACAAATTTTAAGATCTCATAAAACCAGTGGGTGTTTCCATCTTTGCTTTCTGGCTGAACTAGGGTGTCAATGAAGATGGTAGTGTTTAAGTGTTTGTATTTTGAATAGTGACTATGTGATCAAGTATCTGACTTCTAAACCATCCTTGGTCATGGTCATCAGGTTTAACATAGGTATAGACATTTGTAAAACCCTTAGTCAGGATCATTTAGATTCTGTCGATTCAATTTGCCGCTGCAGAACTTTTTTCACCAGAGATCAACATTTGTGTTCCTTGGCACAGTGAGCCATTCCCACCCTCTCAGTGTGATTTGCTCTTCATTAGGTATATTAAGAAGCCAGACACAGTGTTATATACCTGTAATCCCTGCAACTCATAAGGCTGAGGCAGGAGGATCACAAGTTTCAGACCAGCTTGGGCAACTTAGCAAGATCCTGTCTCAAAATGAAAAATAAAAAGGACTGAGTATGGGTCAGTGGTAGAGGACTTCTGAGTTCAATTCCCAGTACCACCAAAGATTTTTAAAAATTTAAAAGTATATCCAGTTTCTTAGTTCTGAGACCAGAATGAAGTTTGAATGGGCTTTGCATGCTGGTGCTGTGTAACTATGTTGGAATGCATGCTAATAGCTCACATTAATAAATTGTCTTGTGCCCACTCTTCCAGGAAACATTATTCTTCTTGTAAAAGAATGGGAAGATTTTGTCTTAATTGGAAATTATCTTAAGTTTGCTTTTCTTTCTTTTTTCTTTTTCTTTTTCCTTTTTTTTTTTTTTTTTTTTTTTTTTTTGCATTTGTTCCCTAGTTCTGGGTTGTAGAGGCCTCTAGATACACATATCTAGAATCAAGTCTAGAGAGGAGGCAGCCATTGTTCTCAGAACAGCCCTTTCTTTGGCTTTGAGGCACTTTTCCTATGAGGAAGAGGACTTCGAACACAAGTCCTAACTAAACACAGATAACCAGTCATACAAAAAGTGGAACTAGACTTTTCACCAGTACTCGTGAATCCTGAGACAGAGATGTGATAGAATTTGAAAGTGTTTCTTTTTTTTTTTTTAAATCTACCTAAACAATACAGACCCCTAAACATGCCTTCCCACTTTGCTGCAGTACCTGAATTTCCACATGAGATTAGGAAACTTAGGCTGGATGATCAGAAGCCAGGCCAGCTGGGGTGTTTGGGGTAGTTGGGACCGATTTCAACAGTGCTGGGCAGGTGGCTCTTTGCACCACCTCCCCTTTTTCTGCAAGAGAAGTATTGGGAGATGAGGTTAATCTGGGGAGGATTTTAGCTGGTAGGTAAGTGGTAAAGAGTAAGGCAGGACTAACAGATGAAGATGAAAAGATATTGAAGGGCTAAATTAAGATCTTTCAAATGCTTAAGCACTGGAAGTAACAGTAAAAAATAGTTTACTATAAAACACAAATATATGTAATTAACATGAAATTAAAGTAGCTGTTTTGTAATTCTGATTGCAACATTCTGAATCAATTCATCAGCTCAAAATGACTTCCTCATTTTTGCAGCTCCCTCTCCCTCCCATTGATACCCTCACCCCAAACTGGGTCAGCTTAGTGGACATTTATCAGGGGATGTGTGCTTGCCGATATATGGGGCACAGCATAGGCCTGAACATGTTGTGCAGTATACAACTCCAGGGGGCCCTTATCCACTGAGAGGCTAATCTGAATAGACTCTCCATGGATTCTCAAGGCTTGGAGGCTCATGGGTGCAGGTTCTGACTGAGAATGATTGCTAGATAAAGTGTGATATGAGGACTCTGCCGTGGAATCACGAGAGTACTTGTTAAAATGCAGATTCCTACAACATGAGACTGGGCTGGGGAATAGGAGAGCTGGAATTTCTGTTTTAAAATAGAATTCCCAAGCACACTGGCAATATACTACCTTTAGGTGAAGTTACTGCCTGCTTTCTTCCCTAAGGGCAAACTCTCAGTTGCAGAGGCCTCTGGCTTCTGGGGGCTGGTTCTGGCCTGGCCTGTGCCAGCCTCTGGGCTGCTCACTATGGCCATTCTAAGTTCTGGCCTAAGCCAGGGAAGCGAAGCCCATACCAGAGAGGTATGTTAGAAGCACTGGAGAATAAGGTGTCAGGATCTGAACCCCAATTCCAACTCTGTTACTCACTAGTTGTGTGATATTAGTTAAATTCATAAAAATTCTCTGAACATTTTTTCTTATGTACATGATTGGTGAGTAGTATAATATATCTTCCAGACTTTTCCTAAAAGTTATGAAGTTGAAAAAAAATACTTCCTACATGTCCAGAATTAAGAAACTCCTGGGGTAAGATGTGCTTTGAAATTCAGAATTTGTTGGGTTTTGATATGTAATATGATGTATATATCATATATTACATAGGACCTTCAGCAGGCTCTGATTAGGGTCTGGAAGCATAATCAAGTATGTTAATTATTTCTATAACAAAATGTGTGAATATTTGCACTAGTTTGTGATAAGTGAAACTATAAATAGTCTCAAGTCAGTTTTCATGGCTAAATGAAATGTCTCTAAAACTCCAACCTTACAGATTTTCAGAATTGTTTTAATTTTGGCAACAATTTAGGATAAAGGACTGTATCCAGCTCTTTATCTTAGCTGAGGCTCACACTTTTGGTGCAGTATACATTTGTGAGGTCAGAGGAGCAACCATTGTAGAAGAATGTAAGTACAAAGTGGGCCTTGCATCAAGGTTAAGAGACCAGCGGTTCACAAACCACACCCTGCCACTAAAGAGTGAGATCCTGAGCACTTCAAGCTCTCTGTGCCTTACTTCTCCCACAGAGTTGTGAGGATTTTATTCCATGTTAAGCACTTAAAACACTACTTAACACATAGTACTCAACTATTCCTCTTATCTGTCCTCTAGTCCTGCTCCAGGTATAGTGTTTGGCAATTCCCCTTTCCACCTGTCTCTAATACTTGAACTGTTCCATCAATAGAACTAGACATGTCATTCTACTTACTAATAAGATGATGTAAACAAAAGCAGGTTGAATTTTCCAGAAAGGGGGGTTATTCTTATTTTCCAGAAAGGTAAACTGTATTTCTGTCACTAATTTCAGCCTATATGGGTTACTAGGAAAAGGTAAGCAGGGGCCCAGAGGACTTGCTTTATACTTAAACCATGTATCCATTCCAAGTGAATCCAGATTAATCCACACCACAGTGGAATGGAAAATTTCCATAAACTGACTCATTCATCTTCTCTATAGCCCAGGAAATTCTGTGTGGGATTTTGAAAGATTACAGGCCAGAGATTAGCCCCTTCTATTGATCCTAGAGTTTTATGTGATCTGTGACTCACCATGGCTGCTGAAGCAAGACACTGGTTCCAGAACCAAAACTGCAGAAGCAGAATAATTCAACTCTAGACCAGAGGTCTGGGTGAAAGGTGCAAGCTAAACGGAGTGGCATTTGTTTTATATGTATCTTATACCCATAGTCTGAGGTAATTTCATAGACTATTTTAAATAATTTTGTGCATGAAACATAGTTTAATGGTGTGGCATTTTCCACTTCTGGCATCACGTCAGTGCTCAAAAGTTTCAGACTGGAGAGTGTTTTTGATTTTCAGATTAGTGATGCTCAACCTGGATAGGAAGAAACCAAAATCAGAGTTTTTCTTTTATTAGTAAATTTCAAAAAATTCATTTACTTTCTCACCACTGCCAGGGATGATAAGACTTTTGAAATGGAAAAAAAAAAATTCTCTGTGGTTTCAGATCAGCCTTTGAACCCCTCTTCATTCACTAACTTAATTGGATTTTCCTTACAAAAAATTGCTCCAAGCTAAACATTTGCATGCCAGTGTCAATGACCTGGAGCGTGTTTTCACTGTGAAACTCTTGTGTTAGTCAGTTTTTTGTTGCTGTTACCCAAATTCCTGACAAGAACAACTTAGAGAGGGAAAATTTTATTTTGGGCTCATGGTTTCAGTCCATGGTTGGCCAACTCTATTGCTCTGAGCCTGAGGTGAGGTAGAAAATCATGGTGGAAGGGCTTGGCAGAGGAAAGCTGCTCAGCCCATGGCAACTGAGAAGCAGAGAGAGAAAGGAGGCCAGGACAAGGTATAGTCCAAGGCCACAGTCCTAGTGACAAGCTTCTAGCCAAGTCCCACTTGCCTGCAGTTACTATTCAGTAATTCATTCATATTATTAACCTGTAAAATGGATTAATATAGTGATGAGTTACAGCTCTCAATGAAATGTACACCTCTGCACATTCCTGTATTGCTTAACACACAAGCTTCTTGGGGACACCACATAGCCAAACTATAACAACTATTGACCTCTGAGAGAATGAATGGAATCTCATATACTGATGCTACCAGGAGCTGCTGTAAAACAGTAGTAAGTAGTCTTTGGTACCCTCTTCTGTTTGTCACTTCCTTGGCTTGCTTTATTTATTTATTTATTTATTTATTTATTGGTGTTGGGATTGAACCCAGGGTCTGATGTGTGCTAGGCAAGTGCTCTGCCACTGAACTGCACCCAAGACCACTTTTTTGGTTTGGCTTTACATCAATAAGTTCATTAATTCAGAAACTCACACATAAGAAATTCTAGTTACAACATAGGTTAAAGAAGAACTGGTTCAATGACTCTAAAATATTTTATAAATAAATTACACACTCTTACCTACAGAATTTCCTTAATTTATTCATCACTGAAAGGTATTTTCTGATAAAAAAGAAAGTCACCAAATTGTTATTTTTTTAGGATGCTTGTGCTGGCTAATAATGAAAGAAAATAGTGACTCTGGTTTTGAAAAACAATACTTGCTTTTTTACTTTTAATCGCGCAGCTAATTAAACCTGCTGACAAAAATTCCTCTAAATAATTGCATACTCCTGGGTAGGTCAATTAGTTTAGATCTCTGTAAGGAGAGTAGCTTCCAGTTCTAATAGGTGACCATGGCACTGTGGCATTCTTTTCTGTCTTTTAAATTCTAGAATTGGATTGTATAGATCCTAAAGAAGAAAAAAGCAAGGCCATGCAAACCTATTTGTAGTTAGATCTTCCAGGAAACCCATCAGAAAGATGGGCCTTTGCCCTGTCTTATAGAAGTCTCTGTGGCTACATTGACACCATAGCGTATTACCCAAAATGATGGACCTGAATCTTACCAACCCCTAAAATAGAACTCTGTTAAAATAATGGGGAATTGAGGAAGGAGGTAACACCATTTGGAAGCAATTAGACAAATTCAGAATGTCTGACAATCTATTTGAGTAATGATCTGATGTCTTGAATAATTCATAATAGCCAAATCAATGGATTTTTTTTATTCAGTCAAAAAAAGTGAACTACTGGGGGAATTTGAATATGGACTGGATAGTAGAGTATTAGGTAAAATGCTAGGTCTGTACTTTGCTAGGTCTAAAAGCAAATATGGCAAAATATTGACACCAGTTTAAATAGAGCACATGGGGATTCACAATATTATTCTCTCTACACTTATAATAAAAATATTTAATAATTACAAAAATAGGAACTGGGGATGTAGTTTAGTGATAGAGCAACTTGCCTAGCCATTGCAGTCCCTGGGTTCTATCCCAGCACTGCAAAATAAATAAGCAAGGCTGTGCAGACCTATAATTCCAGTTACTCAAGAGGTGAAGCAGGAGGATCACAAGTTTGAGACCAGCCTGGACAATTTGGTGAGAATGTTTCTCAAAATAAAAAAATGAAAAGGGCTGGGGATATAGCTTAGTTGTAGAGCCCTGGGTTCAATCTTTAGTACCCAAAATAAAACAATTAAATAAATAAATCTTCACATGAAAGAAAATGTTACATCATTCTTCAGAGACATGCTTTAATTTCTTCATAATAATTATAGTCAGTATGTGCTTATTGATGAACTAGATTTCATAGTCATTCCCTTTATTTGTTTCCCATGAAGATATACAACAAATAGGATTATAACTTGTATTCTTGAAACACATGAACTATGGATCCCTGAATTTCCCCTGAGACCTTTTCAGGAAATCTGAGACCAAAACTTTTTTCATAATAAGAGTGAAATTGTTATTTGCCTTTTTCATTGTCTTGGCACTTACACTGATGGTACAAAATTAATGGTGGAAATTTGCTATTTGACAATGTTTTAAAATAGGCTTCCTAAATAGTGAAGCATAGTGAAGCTTTTTGGCACAATTAGCAATTTTTAAAAAAAGGATTAAGTAAATACTTTTTGCCCAATTGGCATAATAAAATATTATTATTTAAATGAGAGGAAAGCTGTTGGTATCGGAACATGAATTGAGGCAGTGGCACTATGTATATACTATTAGCCATTATACTTTAGGGAATAAAAGAGCCAATAATTTTACTTAAAGATATTTTTGATTAAGCAGTAAGTTTATTTAAGTATGTAACCTTGGATACATGTTTTCTTGATACTTTGTGTGATTAAATGTAAAACATGTTTGTTGCAAACCGAAGTATGATGTTTATCTCAAGGAAAAGCACTTGTGTGATTGCTGTGGTTATTTGCTAAACCAGCTGCTTTTTCATGAGAACCATTTTTACTTTAACATCTGACAAATTACAGTTACTTTGACTTGGATATTTGGCAGGCATTGTCTCAAAAATGAATGAGGTGATTTTGTCCCTTTAAGGAAGCAACTGATAATAGGTTAGCCAATTTTAGACAGTCTTATAGTTTTCAAGTGAAATTTTGAATTTTGGAAACTACAAGTGTGATAGTTTCTCAATATTTTAAGATATTCTGATGAGATTGGTGCTAATATTCATGAATGTTATTTTTATAGTGTATAATGTGTCAAAACTCAGAAATCCAGTAAACTCATACATTACAAATGTCTAGTGCATGATGTTTCAAAATCATGCATAGGTAAAAGATTTATTCAAAATACCAGATAAACCAATGGATTTTAATGCAGCAGAAGAGTTCAGTGATGTGGTTTCTAATTCTACATTGCAATTAATCTTTAAAATACTGCTGTCTAAAAAACACCTACAATTATCTGAAAAGGCCATTAAAAGCACCTCTTCCTTTTCCAATGCAAGGCGAGAGTTTTTCTTCATATACTTCAACCAAAACAATATATTAGGACAGATTGAATGCAGAAGCAGATTTGTGAATCCTATTGCTTTCTATTAAGCAAGACAAAGCAATTTGCAAAAACATAAAGCAATACCACTTGTCTCACTAAATATTTTTTTTTGAAAATATACCTATTATTTCATGCTGCCGCCTGCAGCAACAATACCGCGGGAAAGAATTCGGAGGCAGACTGAAAACGAGTAGGTTCTTTATTCTGCTTTCTCTTCTGACTTCTCTCTCCAACTCCAACAACAACCCCCTCACAACTCCAACCCTACCTGGTTAAATACCCTTCACCTTAATAAGTATACACGTGTCACAAGCTCAACTTACAGGTGTGTTACACAGTGTTCACGGGCACAGAAAGATTCTTAGTTGATTACAATAAGGTCAGGAGAAAACAATTAAACGCCTCCTCTTTAGCTCTCAGCTAGCCGCCATCTTAGCTACCTCCTCATTAAGGCTCTTACAATTTCATAAAAATGTTCAGTATGTTAATATGTAGTGAGTTTATTATTATTAAATGAATAAAAAATTTATTTTAATTTTATAACGTGGACATTGGTAGATATAACTCAAACAAAAGTTCTTCACCATCTTCAATTTTTTTATTTGGATATAATTTAAAATTTACAGAAAAAATTGCAAGATTATAATTATATAAAGAACACCCAGGGCTGGGGTTGTGGCTCAGTGGCAGAGCACTTGCCTCACACATATGAGGTACACTGGGTTCGATCCTCAGCACCACATAAAAATAAATAAACAAAATAAAGATATTGTGTCCATGTATAACTAAAAAAGCATTTTAAAAAAGAACACCCATATATTTATTATGTTAATTCAACTATTACTAACATTTTATCCCATTTATCATGTGCTTTTTTTTCCTTCCCATTCCTTCTCTCCTCCTGTACCACTCTCACAAATATGTGTGAATAAAGAGAGAGTGTCTGAATCTTAAGGATAAGTTACATATCAATGTCCTTTATCATAAATATTTCAATGTACATTCCCATGAATATTCTCTTTCACTAGTATAGTACATTTATCAACACTAAGAAATTGAACTTTGATTACAATATCTCTACTGATCCCTGTAGATAATTTAATGAAATGTATCATAATGGTTTTTATAACATTTTCCTCCAATCTGAGGTCAGGTATCACATTTAATTGCCATGTCTCTTTAGCCTTCTTTAATCTCGAAATTTCCACAAGTTTCTTTATTTTATGATGCACTTTGAAGTGCATACCCTCTCCCCTTTATTAGAATTTTCCTCAATTTCAGTTTGTCTGGTGTTTGAAACTGAATGCTCAGTGTGTCACATCAGGTGTGATCCATTGTTCATTCAATTTTCACTATTAATGTTAATTTTGATCAAGTCAAGGTAATGTCTGATTCTTCACTGCCATAGTTACTATGTTTTCCCATTCAATCATTGAGGAATCTGTGGGGAGACAAAGACCATGCAAATATTTTTACACTCATCAAAATTTTCCCCCAGACTTGATATCCATTGATGAATCTTGACTTATGCAAGCTTTACAAATGACTTTCTTGAAGTATAAGCTACATAGTCTACAATTCATTTTTTTTACATGCCCAGTTCAATTCGTTTTAGTACATTTAGAAAGTTGTGCAACCATTACCACAGTCTAATTTCACAACACTTTTATCATCCCCAAAAGAAATCTGGGGCCCACTTGTACACTTCCATTTTCATGTTTTTCAGGTTTCCTAAAGTAGAAAGTTGGGTTATTCATTTGAGATCTTTCTTCTTTGTAATTTAGGTTTATTGTAGGAGCCCTAATTAAGGAGATAGCTAAGATTGCGGTTAGCTGTGAGCCATAAAGCATTACCACCTTCCATGATCTTGCGAGACTTGGCCCAGGACATTACAGACGGGGTCAGCGCCATTTTGTGGGGTGGTTGGAGGAGTGTGGATTGCGTGTTGGGGTGTTGTTGGAGCTGGAGAGAGAAGCTAACAGAATAAAGAGACTGTTCGTTTCCAGTCTGCCTCTGAACTTATTCCCATGGCTTTGTTGCTGCAGGCGGCCATCGCTTCAGGCAGCAACAGTTTATAAAGCTATAAATTTCCCTCTGAACACTATGTTAGCTATATCCCATATATTTGATATGTTGTGTTTGCTTCTATTTATCTTGTTATTTCTTTTTGATCCATGGGTTATTTAGACATGTGTTGTTTAATTTCCACATATTTGTGAATCTCCCAAATTTTCTTGTGTTGTTAATTCGTATTTTAATTCCATTATGGTCAGGCAACATTCTTTGTATGGTTTCAGTCCTTTTAAATTGAGCCTTGTTTTTATAGCCTAACATATGTTCTATCCTGGAAAACATCCATGGACACTTGAGAAGGATTTATATTCTGCTGTTTTGGGTAGATTGTTCTACAGACGTCATTTAGGTCTAGTTAGTTGATAGTGTTGTATAAGTCTTTAATAAACTTGCTGAACTTCTGTCTAGTTGTTCTACCTGCTGTGGTTTGAGTCAAGTATCCTCCAAAGGCCTATGTGTTAAAGGCTTGGTCTTCAACTGTGGCATTATAGAGAGGTGGGTGAAATCTTTAAGAGGTGGGTATAGTTGGAAATCTTCTTATCTTATGGGGTTATGCCCTCAAAGGAGACATTGGGACCCTGGCCTCTCCCCGCTCTCTTTGCTTCCTAACTGCCATGAAGTGCGGAGGTTATTGGACTACACATTCTCCCCTTGCCTCTTAGGCCTGAAGTCACAGGGCAAAATCATCACAGGCTAAAACCTCCAGACGGCGAACTAAAGTAAGCTTTTTCTCTTTTTAAGCTGATTTATCTCAGTAAAATAGAGAAACTTTGCTCCAGTGTAGCTCTGTTTATTCTCCACATTCCATGCTATCATCATCATAGATGTTAGATCAATGTTATTATACACATAGCACAGCATTGTGAATATTGCTTCATATAATACCTTTTAAAGAAACTGAGAGAAGAAAGGGGAAAATATATTTAAATTGTCTTTTATATTGATCAACTTTAATTATCAATTCTGCTATGCATTTCTCTCCACAGATTCAAATTATTGGTTAGCATAATTTCTTTGTTCCAATATAGCTTCATTCTCTGCCTCTTCTTTTGTGCTGTTCAGGTCATATGTATTACATCTTTAGGTAAATCCAACAATGGAATTTAGTAATAATAATTTTTGCAGTTTTTAATAATTTGGTTAAGAGAAAAAGGAAAACACACATACACACATATATACACCCACAGTCTTTTTATAATTTTCTTCAAATATTAACACTGCTGATCCTCTTTGTTTCTTTTGTAGCTTCAAATTACTGTCTAATGTCACCCTTTTCAGCCTTAAGAACTGCCTTTAAAATTTTTTTTTCAGGCAGGTTTGATATCAATGAATTCTATTAGTCTTTGTTTATATGAGAATGTCTTTATTTTGTTTTCATTTTTGAAAGATGATTTTACTAAACAAAATTTTTTTCTTTCAACACTTTAAATGTTGAAACTAGCCTGCCTGTTTTTTGTTTTTTTTTTTTTTTTTTTTTTTTACACAAGCAGTCAGCCTTGGCTGGGCCTGGTGGCACATACCTATAATCCCAGCCACTCATTGAGCTGAGGCAGGAGGATCTCAAGTTTGAGACCAGCCTCAGCAACTTAGTGAGGCCCTAAGCAACTTAGTGAGACCCTGTCTCAAAATGAAAAAGTAAAAGGGTTGGGAATATTGCTCAGTGGTTAGCCACCCCCTCACACCTCCCTGGGGTTAAATACCCAGTACCAAAAAAAGTCAGCCTTTAATCATACTGTGTTTCTCTTCATTGATGAATTATTTTTCTCTTTCTGCTTTCATGGTTTCCCTTTGTCTTTGTCTCTCCACTCTTTGCCTATGATGTGTCTAAGTATAGAATTTTTCATGCTTGTCCTATTTGGATTTTATAGAGTTTCTAGTTGGACAGATTACTATTTTTCATTAAATTTGATACTGAATAATCATTATTACTTTAAGTATTTTTCCTGCTGTTGTGGTAGGCAGAACAATAAATCACCCCAACCCATCCACATTCTAGTCTGTGAAACCCAGGAATATGTTGCCTTAAACAGATAAAGGGATTTTGTGGATGTAATTAAGATTCACTGGCAGAGCTGGGAACAGTGAAACACACCTATAATTCCAGTGATTTGGGAGGCTGAGGCAGGAGACTTGCAAATTCAAGGCCAGCCTGGGCAACTTAGAGAGACCCTGTCTCAAAATAAAAAAATAAAAATAAATAAAAATAGCTTGGGATGTAGCTCAATGGTAAATTAACTGACAGAAGAAAAGACCTTGAAATGAAATTATCTAGATCCTCTGGGCGGGTCCTTCCTCATTATGAGTTTTAAAAGAACTTTTCCTGGCTAAGGTCCAAGTCGGAGGGAGGTATGACCATGAAAGAGTAATCACGAGATGCAACGTTGCTGGATTTAAAGAGGAAAAACCATGAGTTAAGAAATAGGAATATATCTCCGAGAAGCTGGAAGAGGACTGGAAATAGATTTTTCCCTAAAGCCTCTAGGTACAAATACAGTCTTGCCAACACCTTGATTTAAGCCCAGTAGCCTAAGTTACACTTCTAACCTCCAGAACTGTAAAATAATAATTAATCAGTGTTGTTGCAAGCCACTAATTTTGTGGTAACTAGATGTGGCATACATGGGGACCAAGAAAGCTGCTTTCTATATCTTCTCCTACTGATGCTTCCAGTATATACACACAGGTATGCTTAGTGATATCCCACATGTCTTTGAGGTTCTGTTCTTTGTTAATTCTTTTCTTTCTGTTCTTCAGATTGGAATATTTCTATTAATCTATCTTCAAGTTCACCTATCTCTTCCTCTGCCAGTTAAAATCAATCATTGAGTTCTTCTAGTGAGTTTCACATTTCAGTTATGCTATTTTTTTTCTACTCCAGTATTTCTACTTGGTTCTTAAAAATAAATCTCTCTCAATTAATATTGTCTATTTGATGAAATATTGCTATCATACCTTCATTTAATACATTAAATATGGATTCATTTATTCTTTGAACATACTTAGAGTAACTCATACTTCACTTAATGATGGGGTTCTATTCTGAGAAATAGATCTGTAGGTATTTTTTTCCTGTGCAAACCTTATGGAGTGTACTTACACAAACCTAGATAATAAAGCCTATCATACACATATATAACCAGACTTACTGATCATTTTTTACATTATGTAATGAATAATAATTCTTGAATCATTGAAACCACCCAGTGCTGGCTGTAAATTCAACATTTTAATCCATCCAACCTTTTCTTTCAACATTGCAGATCAACATTTGGCTTTGGCTATGATCATCACAGTTCTAAAGGGGATGTCCTTCTGTGTCTGGTCTTTGATTCAGTTTATTAGATGTTTCCAGTGTTGAAAGAAAGGTCTGTCCATGTTCAACCAAGGACTGGTAACTTCTCTTATTATGTAGGTGCAGACTTTCTCATGTGCATAGTTTCGCAAATGTCCAAAGATGAATGTGGTCTTAGTAAGACTCTATTTGGTTTTCTCTTTCCATGGCTCTTCATAACTCATTATGATATATCATCCCATTTATGGAACACCTAAAAACCTTTAATTAACCAACAAATATACACTTACAGTAACTTTGAAATAAATATTTTTGTTTGTATAGTTCTATTCTTTGGAGAAAAGTAATAGGTAAATGACTAGTGATAATATTATTAATGGTGTCATTAACATAATTAATGATGAATTACATAATAAGTAGTAGATTATGATTTCTAATCTACTTTAATGCACCTGTGTCAATTTCATAGAGATATTTGCAGAATTTTTGAAAATTTGAGACTTAATGAGGTAAGTTTCTAATTGTTCTGCTTTGTTTGCTCTTATTAGTAACATAGAGGTATTAGCCTTTCTTGTTTGCTATTATAATATCTTCTGTTTTTTTCCTAATACTACTTTGTTGAAATATGATTGACATGTAAAAAAACTGTACATATTTAATGCCTATGACACAATGAGTATAGAGATAATTATACACAAGTGAAATCACCCGCAATCAAGGCCACATACATATTTATCACCTCCGAAAGTTTCTTCTTACCCATTTGTTATTGTTTTACATGTGGGAGAATTTAAGAACACTTTGTAGAAGATCTAACCCCTTAGCATATTTTAAGAATATGATGTACTTATATGGTGTATTTTTATATAGTGTTGCTAGCTATATACACTGACATATAGTAGATCTCCAGAACTTCTCTTGTATAACTGAAACTGTATAGCCTTTGATTTGGCTGTCTTCCTTTATTTCCCCCTCTACTCAGCCCTTTGTAAACACAATTCAATTCTATGTGAGTTTGACTATTTTAATTTCCACATATAAGGGAGATCATATGGTATTTATCTTTCTGTACCTGGATTATTTTACTTAATATGATGTCCTCCAGGTCCATTCATGTCGTGGCATGTGGTAGTGTTTCCTTCCTTTTAAATGCTCAAAAATATTACATTGTCTATGCATTTCACACTTTCTTTGTCCATCCATCCATCAACGTATCTTGACTCTTGTAAATAAAATTGCAATGAAGATAAGAGTACAGAGCCGGGTGCGGTGGCGCACGCCTGTAATCCCAGCACTTTGGGAGGCTGAGGCAGGAGGATCGCGAGTTCAAAGCCAGCCTCAGCAATGGCAAGGCATTTAGCAACTCAGTGAGACCCTGTCTCTAAATAAAATACAAAAAAGGTCTGGGGATGTGACCCAGTGGTCGAGTGCCCCTGAGTTCAATCCCCGGTACCACAAAAAAAAAAAAAAAAAAAAAAAAAAAAAAAAAAAAGAGTACAGGCATCTGTTCAAGATCTTGATGTCAATTTCTTTGGATAAATACCTAGAAGTGGTATTTCTGGATTTAACTTTGGAGGAGCTTCAATATTTTCCATAAAAGAGGTACCAATTTATATTCTCACCGACAATGCAGCAGAATTCCCCTTTATATCCTCACCAACACTTGTCTTTTGTTTTTTAAATAGCCATCTTAACAGATGGGAGGTGATATCTCATTGTAGTTTTGATTTGGATTTTCCCAATGATTAATGATGATGAGCACCTTTTAATATACCTGGTGGCCATTTGTATGTCCTCTTTGGAAAAAATGACTATTCAGTTCATTTGTTTTTGAATCAGGTTATTTGTTCTTTTGCTCCTGAGTTATAAGTTCCTTATGTGTTTTGGATATGAACCCCTTAACATTTATGTGGTTTGCAAATGTTTTCTACCATTCTATGGATTGCTTTTCATTTTAATTTTTTGATTGCTTCATTTGTTGTTCAGAATACTTGTAGTTTTATTTAATTCTACTTGATTATTTTTGCTTTTGTTGCATATGCTTTTGATGTCATATCAAAAAATCAAAACAACGACAACTAAAACATTGCCAAGACCAAAGTCAAAGAGTTTTTCCTCTGTCCTAGGAATTTTACAGTTTTAATTTTTACATCAAGTCTGCATTCCATTTTTAGCTCATTTTTGTGTAATGTGAAGATTCCAATTTTATTCTTCTGGATATTGATATTCAGCTTTTATGGTAACTTTAAAAAAGAGACTATCCTTCCTCCATTTGTATTCTTGGCATCTTAAAGATTAGTAAACTAACTGTATGTGTAGATTTATTTCTGTGTTCTTTATTCTGTTCCATTTGTCTACATATTTTTATGCCAGCACAATGCTGCTTTGATTACTATAACTGTACAATAAAATTTGAAATCAGGAACTGTGATGCAACTGGAATTGTTTTTGTTACTCAAGCTTGTCTTTGCTATGGGTCTTTGTGGTTCCATATGAATTTCAGCATGTTATTTCTATTTCAGTAAAAAAAAAAATTATTGGAATTTTGATAAAGATTGCATTGAATCATAGATCACTTTGGATAGTATAGACATTTTAACAATATTTGAACAATGTTCTTTCAACCCATGAACACAGGCTATGTTTTCATTCATTCATGTCTTGAATTTATTTTGTCAATATTTTATAATTTTCAGTGTGCAGACTTTTAAAAAATATTTATTTATTTATTAGTTGTACACAGTGCCTTTATTTATTTTTACATGGTGCTGAGGATCGAACCCAGGGCGGCACACATGCTAGGCGAGTGCTCTACCGCTGAGCCACAACCCCAGCCCAGTGTGCAGACTTTTTACCCTCATTAAATTTATTCCTTAATATTTTCCTTTTTATGGTGCTACATATGATATTGTTATTTGGATTACTTTTTTGAATAGTTCACTTTTAGTGAACAAAAATGCAACTGAGTTTTGTATATAGACTTCATGTCCTACAACTTTACCAAATTTGTTGAATAGTTCTAACAGTTTTGTTTCATTGTTGTTGTTCTGTTTTGTTTTGGTGGAGCCGTTAGTGTTTTCATTATATAAGATTATGTCATCTGCAGAGCAAGGAAATTATATTTCTTCCTTTTTTATTTAGATGACTTTATTTTGCCTAATTTCTTTGGCTAAAACTTCCAGTACTGTTTTGAATAAAGGTGGGAAAGATGAGCTTCACTGTCTTGTTTCTGATCTTAGAAGAAAACCATTCAGCATTTCATCTTTGAGTATGATGTTAGCTGTGGACTTGTCATATGTGGCCCTTATTATGTTGATATACATTCCTTTTACACTTAATTTATTGAGAGTATTTTTTTATCTTGAACAAATTTTGAATTTTGTCAGGTGTCTCTTCTGAATCTATGAGATGATCATATGGTTTTTATCCTTCATTCTGATAATGTAGTATATCACATTTGTGGGTTCACAAATATTGAATCATCATTGTATTTCTTAATGTATTTCACTTGATCATGATTTATGATGATTTTAATGTGCTGTTGAATGAGTTTGCTAATATTTTGTTGAGGAATTTTACATCTATGTTAAATTTCTTATAGTATCTGACTTTGCTATCAAGTTCATTCTGACTTATGAAATCATTTAGGAAGTCTTTTCTCCTCTTCAATTTTTTTTTTCAGAATTTGAGAAAGATTGCCATTTATTCTTCTTTAAATATTATATAAAAGTCACCAATGAGTTCTTCAGGTCTTTGACTTTCCTTCATTGTGAGGTTTTTGGTTGCTAATTCAATCTCCTTATTCATCATTGATCTGTTCAGATTTATTACTTTTTCATGATTCAGTCTTGGTGGATTGAATGTCTTAGGAATTTTTTTTTCCATCTAGGTTATCCAATTTGCAGGCATGCAAATTGTTAAAAGTGGTCTCTTATGATCATTTATATTTCTATGGAATCAGTTGTAATGTTTCCCCTTTCATTTATAATTTTATGAGTTTTTTTCTTTTTTAGTCCAACTAAGAATTTGTCATTTTTGTTCATGTATTCCAGAAACCAACACTGTTGATTTATCTATTGATTTTCTAGTCTTGATTAAATTTATTTCTATTCTGATGTTTATTATTTCCTTTCATTGATTAAATTTGGGCTTGTTCTTTGCTTAATTCATCAAATTATAAATTTAGTTTGTTTGAGGACTTTCTTTTTTCTTAATGTAGGCACTTACCACTATAACCTTTCCTCTTAAAACTGCTTTTGCTGAATCTCATAAGCTTTGGCATATTGTATTTTTGTTCATATTTGTCTCAAAATATATTTTGTTTTTTCTTTTGACATATGGGTTGTTCACATATTTGTGAATTTTCCTTTGTGTGTGTGGTACTGGGGATTGAACACAGGTCATAAATGCTGGGCAAGCATCCTACCACTGACCTACATCCCCTTCTGGAAACTAATATTGATTTCCAGTTTCATACTATTGTGGAGTTGAAAATATATTTAATATGATTTCAATCTCCTTAAATTGGGTAAGATCTCTTATAGAGAATGTCATGTGTGTTTTTGAGAAAAATGCACATTCTGCTTCTGTTGAATGGAATGGTCTGCATATTTCAGTTAGGTCCAGTTGGTTTAGAGCATTGTTCTAGTTCACTGTTTCCTTATTGATTTTCTGTGTGAATGATCTACCCATTATTGAAAGTAAAGTATTGAAGTCATATACTATTATTGTAGTTCTATTTCTCTCTTCAGTTGTTTATTTGCATTGTATATTTGGGTGTTCCAATGTTGAGTACATATATATTTGCAATTGTTATAACCCCTTGATGAATGGACCTGTAATCATTATATTATTACTGTTTGTGTCTCTCTTAACAGTTTTTGATTAGTATATTTTGCCTAAGCAAAGCCTCCCTGGTCTCTTTTGGTTACTATCCCCAGAGGACATCATTTTATCATGCTTTTACTTTCAGTCTGTGTGTCCTCAGAGCCAAAGTGAGTGTTTTTGGTTTATTTTTTCTCCTTTAAATCCACTCATTAGAATAAAAAAATAAATTAAATAAATCCACTCATTCGCTGGCTGTCTTTTGATTTCAGAAATTTAATCCATAAACATTTAAGGTAATTATTGATAGGTAAGAACTTATCATTGCCATTTTAATTGTTTTCTGACTGTTATATAGTCTCCTATTCCTTTCTTCCTATATTGTTGTCTTGCTTTATGATTTGACTTTTTCTTTTTGGTAGTGATACGGTTTGATTCCTTTCTATTTTTTCTGCATCTACCACATATTTTCATTATAGTTATCATGAGGCTTGCACAAAACATCATATACTTGTAAAAGTTTATTTTAAACTGACAATCTTTCTTTGATCACTTACAAAATCCCTACACTTTTACTTCTCCCATCCATTTATGTTTTTGACACTACAAATTATACTTTTTTATATTGTGGTTTCACCAATAAATTATTTTCACTGATGTTATTTTAATAACATTTTCTTTTAACTTTAATGCAAGAGTTAAAAGTACTTACACATGAATATTAGAATATTGTGAATTTGAGCATATACTAATTCTTACCATTGATTTTGTATCTTCATGTGTTTTTATGTTGATAATTAGCACCCTTCTGTTTCAACCTAAAGAATGTCCTCTTTGTTCTAATGCACAGTGATAATGAACTCCCTCACTTTTTTTTGTCTGAAAAATTTTTTAATCTCCATTTCTGAGTCATCTTTGCTGTGATGGTTGGCAGGTTTTATTTTTCTTTCAATACTCTGTATAGATCATTCCATTAGATGACCTGCAAGGTCTCTGTTGAGAAATCTGCTTATAGCTTTATAGGGATTTGTCCTGTATGCAATGAGTGTGTTTTCCTCAGTATGTATTTATGAAAACATCTTTAGTCTGTTTGGAGATGTTCAGACTATGTGGATCTGAATATTTGTTTCCTTCCACAAATTTGAAGATTTTTAATAACTATTTCTTAGAATAGGCTATCTACTCTTTATGATTTCTCTATTCATTATAAGAATTTCATATCTATATTGGCTCAATTGATGGTGTCCTGAATGTGCCACAGGCTTTCCTTGCTGTTTTCCACCCCCTCTTTTGTTCCTCTAACTGAATAATTTCACATGATTTTATTTGAATTCACTGATCCTTTCTTCTGCTGATTGACTCTGCTACTGATGCTCTCTTTTGTGTTTTTTATTTCTGTCATTGTATTCTTCAGCTCCAGAATTTGTTTCGTTATTTTTAGTAGTTTCTTTCTGTTTGCTGAATGAATTGTTTTGTTCATGTATTGTTTTAGTTGTCTATCTGTGTTCTCTTATAGCTCACTGAACTACTTTAAGATTATTATTGAAAATTCTTTGCCAGACAATTCAAAGATATCTAATTCTTTGTGATCAACCATTAGAGCTTTATTTTTTTTCAGCAATGTCATGTTTTCTTGATTTTGTGAGTGTGTGTGTGTGTGTGTATGTGTGTGTGTGTTCTTTGAAAGTTACTTTGCTGGCTTTGTATCTAGAGTAGGGATTATCTCCTCTAATCTTTACTGACTGGCTTTGGGAGAGAAATACCTTAACTAGGCTTTGTATCTAGAGTAGGGATTATCTCCTCTAATCTTTACTGACTGGCTTTGGGAGAGAAATACCTTAACTAGTCAACCCAGCTAAAGATTCCAGGAGTCTTTCAAGGTCTCTTATATGAACATGCTCACTTTATTCATTCCCCATTTTGAAAACTTAGGGTTGTGTGCCTTCTCTTGATCCCACAAATTGAGACTGGGTGCTGAAAGCCTCTGTTCATTTTCCACAGGACAGTGCCTCACAGTGTTTTAGGTTTTATACCATCTTCCAACTCAAAAAGGTCTACTTGATTGCTAGTATTCATGTGCAGTACACAGTGGCTACGTATAGGGAGAGGAAAGTGGATAAACAGTGGTCAGGAAACTTGTTGACTAGTTGGAGGAATTCTACAGGTAAGATATCTAAGGGTTTATAGGAAGGGTTCTTAGGGGAGTCCATAAGCCTTTGAGCCCACTCTACATTGGTTGTTGAGGTCTGCATACTATTTGCTGTGACCCCTGCCCCTTTTCCCTGCTCTTAGCATCTTCAGATTATTTACCTTTGTCAATCTCTTCATTGTTCTGGGTGGAAATGAGACAAAAGTGGGCCTCTTGGGCAGTGTCCTAAAAGGCTAGAAATGCTGGACAATTACTTCATTCTTGTTTCCCCCGAAGCAGACATCATGGGCCAAAGGACTCTCTTTTTTGGTAATGAGTCATGCTACATCAAGGGAAGGATGATGCAGGTAAAATAAAATTATTCATACCCTCTTGAATTTATACATTCTTGGTTATTTTTTTTGTTTGTTTTTGTTTTCCTACACTGGGTGCTGGAACTTCTAAGCTGACTTCCCCAAATCCCATAAAGGTATTTCTCTCTATGAGTGATTGTTAGTTCTAAGGACGATTAAGGGCTGGAACTTCCTATTCTACCATCCTCTAAGTGTCATTCCATTTTTTAGACAATGTTCTTGAATATAACTTTTTCTATACTCTATACCTAATAAATTTAACCCTGTTAGGCAAGGCCAATAAGCTGCCCCTCTTACAGTGTGCAATGTCCACCCTGAACAGGGCTATCATCACATCAGCACCATGGAAGTGGGGATGGAAGACACTGCTCCTTCCAACCTGCCCCAGCCTCTCCTGGAGTAGAACCTATGTTGCAGATCAGAAACTGGCAGGGGAAAATAGTAACTGCCAGTCCTTATGGACTGCCCTACCAATCCAGTGGGGTATTGCTGCAATGTGGATATGAGAAGGATGGGAATAGTCCTGTTATAAATAACACAGACTCCAACTTTTCTGACTGAGATGGAATTTATTTTCTTGAGTAAACTTTTATCAATTTATTGTATGTCCTTTATGTCAACTTCCAGGAACTGTTTTTTTTTTTTTTTTTTCTTCCTTTTTTCCTCATAAAGACAGAGCCTGCCAATTTTTTTTATGGAGACATTTCAAAATGCTCAGCAAATTTTGCCTAACCAATTTTTTCCTGTAATGGTTACAAACTGCTGATTTTCAATTCCAACAATCTTTCCAAATTCACCACTCAGCATTTGCCATTCTCCTATAAACAAGAGGAATCCTTTCTTCTTCATTCTTTATCTCTATTTATTATCAGTATAAATTAAGGAGTTCCTTTTCTCCCTTCCCCAGTGGTTTATATTTTATTGCTGTTCAGAAATTTTCTGCTCAATTTGTCCAGATTAGGCCAAGTTGGATCTTGCAATTTTGTACATCATGTTTTTGGAGGGTGTTTTGTTGTTTTAACTTTATGTTTATTGAGATGTTCTAAACTCATATTGTACCTATCCTACCTCAACCAGTTCATTTTAGGGAGAAACTGTATTGCAAACTGGTAGTCAGCTTTCCATTACTGCAGAAAATACTCGTGATAATAAGCTTATAAAGAGAAAAGGTTTATTTTGACTCATAGTTTTAGAGGTTTCAGTCTATGGTTGGTTGACCCTATTGCTTTTGGGTCTGTGGCATGGTAGCACATTACAGTGGAGGGCACATGGTGGGGCAAAGCTGCTTACCTCATGGTGGGAACATGGAGAATGAAAAAGAGACTGAGGTACCAAAACCCACTTTGACAATATGCCCAATGACCCAAAACCTCTGACTGGGCCCTAACCCAAATGTTCCACCACCTCCCAATATTACCATGCTGGTAAACAAGCCCAATAGTGTCATGATAGGAAACAAACTGGACTTTGGGAGCACATCTCAAATCCAAATTATAGCATTCCTTTACGGGCCCCCAAAGACTCATGTCTATCTCACAATGCAAAAATGCATTTATTACTCCTTCAAAAGTCTCTAACATCTTCGCTGTTCCAGCATTGCTCCCAAGTCCAAAGTCTCCTATGAAACTCAAGACAAACTGAGTTATGAGCCCTTCTAAAAATAAAAGTTACGTATTTACAAGATGTAATGGCACAGAGTAAACATTCCTATTCCAAAAGGAAGGAACGGGAACATAGCAAGGAAAGATTAGACCAAAACTCAGCAGGGAAAACATTAAGTCCCGAATCTCCATGTCTGGCACTTGGGGCACACTGTGGAGGGATGTGGGATCTCAAGAGTTTGAGCAGTCCACGTGGCCATTCTCTTGGGTTGGCTTTGCATACTGCTTACAACTTCCTTCAACAGGTATTCCGCATTCCTAGTATTTCTATCTTCTTGAGGTCTTTATTACAACTTTGGCCTCAGTCTCACAACTCCATGAATTGCCCCATCTGTAGCTACATGCAGGGACTCTGACTCTATCACAAACTGCTTGACCTCCAAGGTTGTCCTTTGAAATCTTAGTATCTTTTATGGCCTTATAACTCTTGCATTCTGCATGCCTGTAAAACCAGCATGATATGGATGATACCAATGTCTTTTACTGTCATGGGAGAAGACATGATTCCAAAGAAGGATCCAAGGAGTTCCCAGAGAGAAGGAGGGACTTGAATCAGGACCAGCAGTGTTTCTAACATACATAACAGAAAAGAATTTCAGCATGTACCAGTCCAAGACATAGATAATTACTTAAGAAAGTAGATACATATTCAAGGGAAGATAAGGCAAATCTCAAGAAAGAGACCTTTGAAGTAAAGCAAAGAATATACACTCATGGAGAATGCTGACTATCTCCAGAGGAAGAGATAGGGACCCACTGATGTGGAGGGATGGTTGATAGTGGCTGAACTAAAGGTGGAGGCTGAGTAGAGTTACACAATTTCTTGTCAGTTTTTTCTGTGCTTACATATTGCCCTCATGTTATAAAGGTGTAGATCGAGGGAAAGACCAAGGGCAGGATGCTCAGGAGTTGTAATTGTTCATGGATGCTTTCTGCATTTCAGTGGTTCATGGGTGTTTCCTTTGAGACGCAGTATCTCCCTTTATTCTCAGGTTTCTATTTTACCACCAGCATGAGCCATACTTGAACACATGTGAACCATGGGTATAGTGGATTCTGAGTACCATACCACCTGAAAGATAGAGATCTGTTTTAGTCAGCTTTTTCCTTGCTGAGACCAAAGGATCTGACAAACCATGTAGAGGAGGAAAAGTTTATTTGGGCTCATGGTTTCAGAGGTTAAGTCTGTAGTCATTCAACTCCATAGCTCTGGGCCTGAGGTGAGGCAGAATCATGGTAGAAGGGCATGGCCCAGGAAAACAGGGCATGGCAACCAGGAAGCAGAGACAGGAGGCATTTCTACACACCAGGGACAAAATATAAATCCCAATGGCATGCCCCTAGTGATCTACTTCCTCTGTCACATCCTACCTGCTTATAGTTATCACCCAGTTAATCCATATCAGAAGATTAACCCACTGATTAGGTTATACTGCGTATAATCTAATAATTTCCCCTCTGAGCATTCTTGCTTTGTTTCACACATGAGCTTTGAGGGGGACACCTCATGTCTAAACCATAAAATTCTGCTGTTGACCTCCAAAACTCATGCTCATGTCATGATACAAAATATATTTAGTTCATTTCAAGAGTCCCCATAGTCTTAAAAGTTCCAGCATTGCCTGAAAGTCCAGTCTAAGTCCAAAATCTTATCTGAGACTCAAGGTAAACTCTTGGATGATTTCCCCTATAAAGGTCAAAAGTGAGTTACATATGTCCAATATAAAATGGCACAGAGTAAATATTTCCATTCCACAAGGGAGAAATGGGGGCATAGAAATAAGGGATGGTACCAAAGCAAGACCAGAAAACAAGTCCTGTAGTTTTATGTACAGAATCTGGGGCCCATGGCATTGTGATGTTCTCCCCAAAGCACTTATGTAGCTCTGACCCTATAGCCTTGCTGATTGCAACTCACATGGCCTCTTTATTGGTTTATTTCTGCTTGATTACTGTAGTTTTCCTTGGCAGTCATCACACATTACTGACATTTCTTAATCTTGAGGATCTCCACTGAAGCCTCAGCCTCACCCTCATGGGACTGTAACCCTGCTACACTTTGGTCTTCCATGCCTTCCTTTGAAATCTTGGTAGATTCTTCCATGACCCTCTAACCTCACCATCCTTCATTCCTGCAGAACCAGCACTATGTGGTTGATGCCAAGGTCTGCCACCATCTTGAGCAGCAGCCCAACCCCCTGGGACCATGATGCAACTGCCTCTGAGTACTTGGGTGACTGAGCATGGTGAAAAAATTTCCTAGGCCACCCTTGTGCAAGAAGTGTGCCCCCAATAATATCTTCTTAAATGAATTTTTGCTTTTATATCCTTGAGCCTGAGATGAGCGTGGTATTGCCAATTCCTGAGATGTCCTTAAGCCATCTTTTCTTTCTTTGTTTCTTTCTTTCTTTCTATTTTTTTTTGTCTCTGTACAAAGTAGTTAGCATCTCTTTAGTGACCATAATGTCTTTAACAAGTAGAACTTCCTTAGCCACAATTTTACTCACGATTTTCTGTCAAAACTGAAAGTTCTCAAATATTTCTCCTTTTATTTATGCTCCTAATTATCATAGCAAATGTGGCTAAAAACTGCCAGCAATATCTGTGCCACCGCCTGAATGATGTACTGCCTTTAAATGTCCTCTGCCTAATTAATTAGTCCATCACCTTTAAATTCAACCTTGTAGAAAGTCCCAGGATATGGGAAAAAATGTAGACAACTTAGCCAGAACATAATATGAATGACTTCTTGTCCAATTTCCAGTAGAGTCCTCCTTCTCCCCTGAAACCTCATGAGTCCAGTCTTTACTGGCCACAGTCCTATTAGCATTCTGATCTTTTGAGATCTCGGCAGATTTGCCCATTAAGCTCCTCTTATAACATTATATAGTTTGTATAGTTTGCATTTCTAAGTTTGTGAAAATTCCTGTCCTTGTAAACTAGCTTCAAAGGCTTCTGAACCCATGGTCAGGTTACTCACAGCAACAACCTCACTTCTAGGTACCAATTTCTATTTTAGTCAGCTTTTTCATTGTTTTGACTGAAAGACCTGACAAGAACAACATATAAGAGGGAAAGTTTATTTTGGCTCATGGTTTGAGTGTTTCACTTCATGGTTGGCCAACCCCATAGCTCTGGACCCAAGGTGAGGCAGAACATAATGGTAGAAGGATGTGGCAGAGGAAAGCAGATTAGGACATTGAAACCAGAAAGCAGATAGAGATCTCTTCTCACATGGAACAAAATATAAACCCCAAAGATATTTCTCCAATGACCTACTTCCTCCAGCCATACCCTACCTGCCTACAGTTACCAGCTAGTTAATCCATATTATTGGATTAATCCACTTATTAGGTTATACCTCTCATAATAAGTTCACTTTTGAACATCCTTGCATTGTCTCACATGTGAGCTTTTGGGGGACACTTCATATCTAAACTATAACAAGATACCTCCCCTAAATAAAACCCTAGTTGTTTCTGGACAAACAAATTTCCTTGGAGTTCTCTTTTCAAAAGACTTTGAGCATGAAAGTTGTTTTAGATAGCTTTTTCATTGCTGTGATTAAAAGACCTGACCAGAACAACTACAGAGGAGGAAGAGTTTATTTGGGTATTCATGGTTTCAGAGGTCTCAATCCATAGATAGTAGGATCCATTCCTCAGGGCTTGAGGTGAGGCAGAACAACATGGCAGAACAGTGTGGCAAAGGGAAGCAGCTCACATGATGATCAGGAACAGAAAGAGAGACTCCACTTTCCAGATACAAAATATATACCCCATAGCCACACCCCCAGTGATCCACTTCCTCCAGCCACACCCCCACCTGCCTCCAGTAACCACTCAGTTTACCCCATCAGGGATTAATTCACTGATTATGTCAAGGCTATAAAAGGCTATAATCCAATCATTTCTCCTCCAAATTTTATTTCATTGTCTTACATGTGAACTTTGGGGAAACACCTCATATCCAAAGCATAACAAAAGTCTTTGAAACAAATTTGAATTTCTACATATCTGAGCCTATGAAGGCTATGAGTTGGCCATTTTCTGGATTCTCTTCAGGCTTTTTTCCTATTGTCCCAATAAAAGCACTTGACTTCTTTTTAATGGTGTTAATGTCCTTAGCAACTGCACCTACCTAGCTGCATGTTTAAATATGATCCTTTTCTAGCCAAACTACAAGTTTTCCAAGTCTTTCAGCTCTGTTTCTTTTTGCTCCTGATTCTCACTGTAAATTGGGCTAAAAGCTGCCAGTAATACCCATGGTACTACCTGTATGCTTTCCCGCTTTGAAATTTCCTCTGCCAAATAAACAAGTCCATCACCTTTAAGCTCACCCTCCCAAACATCTCAGGGCATAGACAAAGTGCAGACCATCCCTTTGCCATGGTTTTGCACAGACAGCCTCTAGTCAAATTCCCAAGAGTCCTCATTTTTTATATGAAACATCATCTGTGTAATCTTTACTGTACACATTTCCATAAGCATTTTGGTTTGTTGAACTCCCACCAGAATCATCCAGTAAGCTCCTTTTACAGGCTTCTAGGCTTTTGTTAGCCTGCTTCTCCAAACTTTTCTAAATTTCTCCCATAAGAGTTTCAAAGCTTCTGCACACCATCTCAGAAATATTTATACCAATAACATCACTTCTCAGTACCAATTTTCTGTGTTAGTCACTTTTCTATTACTGAAGTGAAATACTTAAGATAACTTATAAAAAGGAAAAGTTTATTTTGGCTTACAATTTTGGAGGTTTCAGTCCATAGTCACTTGGCCTTATTGATTTGGGGGCCTGTGGTAGAACAGTACAACACAATGGGGAATGTGTGATAAAGCAAAAGGCCACTCCTCTCATGACCAAGGTGAAAAGGGAGAAAAAGGAGGATCCCGAGTTCTGATATTCCCTTCAAAGTCATGTCTCCAATGACCAGAAGATATATATCAGTATTTCCTAGGTCTTAAAGTTTCCATTACTTTTCCATAGCCCCAAATTAGGGACCAAGTCTTTAACATAAAACTATAATACCGACCAAAATCTTGTTCCAAAGTACATTGATGTGATGCTGGAGTGTTTTTGTTTTGCTGGACAAAATTAGGAAATTTTGTGTAGGTACATATTCAAATATGCATACACACAAAGATATACACACACACACATACATATTTTAGAAATCATGAGTTTACAATGATACATTCAATTATAACTGGCCCCACAAAAATTCTTTTTTTCCTTTTCTCATTTCATATTTGTATGTCCCTTCTTCCTTAGTGAAAACTTTAGCTCCCCCAAATATTAACACATTTATTCATTTGGTCAGTCTTATAAGACATCCAAATTTCTTTTGGAATCTTATTGTCCATACCACTACATAAAACAACCTTAACAAAAAAAAAGAGTTTAATGATTCATTTGAAATTCTCCCCCACTATCCAACCCCATCCAATACTGTAAATATAAAGTCAAATGCTGTGTTCGAAGTAACTTGAATAAGTTCTTTCTTTTCTCTTCACCATGGTTATGGTTTTCATTTAAAATACATGTGGGATCATTTGTTTCAGTTTGCTTTACATTTTAGGATTTCTTTTTTTCTTCTCATCTTTATTGACTTATTTTTAAAAAAACATGTAGAATGTAGCATACTGCTCCTCTTCATGCCTACGCCTTGGAGGTCAAAAATTTCATTATTTTCTTTGTTACACAAGAACTAGAACTATATGGTATGTGTATGTGTAAAATGTATGTATATGTGTACATATCTCTAAATCTGTATATGTAAGTGTGTATAATGTATATTATGCGTACATGTATATACACACATACTGTGTAGTACCTGTTTTTTTTCAGTAGTTAATAACTCCTAAAAAAATCACTCCATATCAATTCTTACAAAAGTTTCTCACTCTAGGGGCTAGGATTGTGGCTCAGCAACAGAGCGCTCGCCTTGCACGTGCACGGCCTGGGTTCGATCCTCAGCACCACATAAACATAAATGCATTGCATTGTGTACAACTAAAGTAAATAAATATTTTTTAAAAAAAGTTTCTCACTCTATTTCTTTAAACATGTAAATAATAACTGGTTGTGTGGATGTTCCATAGTTCATTCATCCAATTTCTTTTTTCAAATTTTGCTTTTAATTGACACATAATAATTGTACATATTTATGAAATAGAGTATGACATATGAATAGAAGTATACATTGTGGAATGATTAAATTAGGATAATTAACATATCTATCACCTCATGTAGTTATATTTCTTTGTGCTAAGAGCAATTCAAAATTCTCTTTCTGGTTATTTTGAAATAGTCAATGCAATATAGTTTACCATAGTCACCTTATTGTGCAATAGAACACCAGAATTTATTTCTCCAAAATTTAACTTTGTAACTTTTGACCAATCTGACATTTTTGTAATTTCTAATATTGTAAAATTATGCTTAATGCTGTGATTAATCACTTTGTGTATATGTGTGTACTTTTGTGAGTTGAAGTTGTGTCTTCGAGATAAATTCCAACAAGTATGATTCCTGGGAGAAATAGTAAATTTAAATGGAATTTGTTATATGTTTCTTTTCATAGGTGCTAGAGTTTGGATCTTGAATGTCCCTGAGCTGATGCTATTAGGAGGTGGAGCCTAATACAAAATCCTTAGGTGTTAGGGGTGTGCCTTTGAAGGAGACAGTGGATCCCTGGGTCCTTCCTCTAATTCTTTTGTTTCCTGATCCTGAGGTGAGAGGTTTACTCCACTGTGCATGTTTATCACCATTGCTATCTGGCATCCCCACCAGAGGCCAAAAAAAAAAAAAAAAAAAAAATGGGTCTACTCAGTCATGGACTGGAACCTCTAAAACCATGAGTCAAAATAAACCTTGTGTAAATAGCTACCTTAGGTATTTTCTTATAGCCATGAAAAGCTGATTAACAAAACAAGCCTGTATCATTTGGTAATCCCAATAGAATTATATGAGAGTGCTTATTTCTCCATTGCCTCAACAACAAAGTAAATTGTGTACTTTTTATCAATTACATGGGTAAAAAATAGTATCTGAGGGTACTTTTGAGTGTATGTGACACTGGGGATTGAACCCAGGGGTGCTCTACCACTGAGTTATATTCCCAGGCTTTTTTATTTATTTTTTTTAAATTTTTCTTATTTAATTTAATTTGTTATACATGCTTTTAGAGTGCAATTCCTTTCATATTACATATAAAGAGCACAGTTTTCCAAGTCATTGGTTTTACACAAAGTATTTTCATACCATTTGAGTTTTTATACATACACTTAGTATATTGATGTCCAACTCCTTCTGCCATTGTTTCTATCCCCTTGCCCCTTTTCCTCCCCTCCCCTCTTTTTTCTATTTAACATTCCTTCATTCCTCTCATCCCCCCTCCCTTGCCACTATAATTCAGTATCATCATAGCAAAGGAATCAATCCACCTTTGGTTTCCTGGGATTGGCTGACTTCACTTAGCATTATTTTCTCCCATCCATTTACCTGCAAATGCCATGATTTTATTCTCTTTTAGTGCTGAGTAGTGTTCCATTGTGTATATATACCAAAGTTTCCCTATCCATTCATCTATTGATGGGCATCGGGGTTGTTTCCATAATCTAGCTATTGTGAATTGTGCTGCTATGAACATTGATGTGGCTGTGTCCCTATAGTATGCTATTTTTAAGTCCTTTGGGTATAGACCAAGGAGTGGGATAGCTGGGTCAAATGGTGGTTCCATTCCAAGTTTTCCTAGGAATCTCCATACTGCTTTCCAAATTGGCTTCACCAATTTGCAGCTCCACCAGCAATGTATGAGTGTGCCCTTTTCCCCACACCCTCGCCAGCATTTATTGTTGTTTGTGTTTTGGATAGCTGCCATTCTGACTGGCATGAGATGAAATCTCATTTGCATTTCTCTAATTGCTAGAGATAGTGAACATTTTTTCACATATTTGACAAGATACAGAATCCCTTCATGTTCTAAACGCTAGAAAAAATAGGGATAACAGGAACATACCTCACATCGTAAAGGCCATCTATGCTAAGCCCCAGGCCAACATCATCCTAAATGGAGAAAAATTGAAAGCATTCCCTCTAAAAACTGGAACAAGACAGGGATATCCTCTTTCGCCACTATTATTTAACATAGTTCTTGAAACCCTAGCCAATGGAATTAGACCGACAAAAGAAATAAAAGGGATATGGATAGGAAAAGAAGAACTCAAATTATCACTATTTGCAGATGATATGATTCTATACATAGAAGATCCAAAAAACTCCACCAAAAATCTTCTAGATCTAATAAACGAATTCAGCAAAGTGGCTGGATATAAAATCAATACCCATAAATCTAAGGCATTTCTGCACATCAGCAACAAATCCTCAGAAAGAGAAACTAGGAAATCCTCCCCATTTACTATACTGTCAAAAAATAAAATAAAATAATTGGGAATTAATCTAACAAAAGAAGTGAAAGATCTGTACAATGAAAACTACAGTACACTAAAGAAAGAAATTAAAGATGATCTTAGAAGATTGAAAGATTTACCTTGTTCACGGATAGGTAGAACTAATATTGTCAAAATGACTATTCTACCAGAAGCACTATACAAATTCAGTGCAATCCCAATCAAAATCCCAATGTCATTCCTCATAGAAATAGAAAAAGAAATCATGAAATTTATCTGGAAAAATAAGAGACCCAGAATAGCCAAAGCAATTCTTTAGCAAGAAGAATGAAGCTGGTGGCATTACTATTCCAGATCTTAAATTGTATTACAAAGCAATAGTAACTAAAACAGCATGGTATTGGCACCAAAATAGACCAGTAGACCAATGGTACAGAATAGAAGACACAGAGACGAACCCACACATCTACAGTTATCTTATAAGATATTAGACAAATATATTAGACAAAGGTGCCAAAAACATACATAGGAGAAAAGACAGCCCTTTCAAGAAATGGTGTTGGGAAAACTGGAATTCCTTATGTAATAAAATGAAATTAAAATTCTATCTCTCTCCATGCACAAAACTCAACTCAAAGTGGATCAAGGACCTAGGAATTAAACCAGAGACCTTGCACCTAATAGAGGAAAAAGTAGGCCCAAATCTCCAGCATGTTGGATTAGGCCCCAACTTCCTCAAAAAGACACCTATAGTGCAAGAACTAAAACCAAACATTAATAAATGGGATGGATTCAAACTAAAAAGCTTCTTCTCAGCAAAAGAAACAATCAGTGAAGTGAACAGAGAACCTACAGAATGGGAGCAAATCTTTACCATATGCACATCAGATAGAACATTAACTTCAAGGATATATAAAGCTCTCAAAAACCTTTACACACACACACACACACACACACACACACACACACAAAAAAAAAAAAAAAAACAATAAATGGACTAAGGAACTGAACAGACACTTCTCAGAAGAAGGCTTTTTTATTTTTGAGACAAGGTCTTGATAAGTTGCTGGGACTGGCCTCAAACTTGTGATTCTCTTGCCTCAACCTCCTGAGTTACTGGGATTATAGGTGTATGCCACCATGACTAGCTCCCAGGGTGCTTTTAAATAGTATTTCCCTTATTATAATTAAAATTACATCTTTATCAACCACTTTCTTTTCTTTCTGTGAACTTGTCTATTCATGACTTTTGCCTATTTTTCTATAGAAATTTTTGTCTTTCTGCCCTCAACTCTTAAAAATCCTTTGTACATTTAGTACATTTCGAATTAACCCTTTAACTGTGATTTACCTTGGAAATATTTTCTCCCAGTATGTGTTTTAACTTTTTTTAAACTTATTTTTTAATTCTAAGTTGTTAGAAATGACAGCAGAATGTATTACATTTCATATTATACTCGTAGAGCACATTTTTACCTATCTCTGGTTGTATGCAAAGTATATTCACACCATTCGTGATTTCACATATGCACTTAAGGTAATGATATCCATCTCATTCCACCATCTTTTCTTTTTCTTCTTCACCCTTTTGCCCCCTCCCATCCCCTCCCTCCCCATTGGCCATTCTAGTGTTCCTCTAATCTTCCTATGCTCCTCAACCCAACCCCACTGTGAATTGGCCTCCTTATATCAGAAAAAACATTTGGCATTTGGCTTTTGGGGATTGGCTAGCTTCACTTAGCATTATATTCTCCAATTTCATCCATTTACTCGCGAATGTCAGATTTTATTCTCTCTTACTGCTGAGTAATAATTAATTGTGTATATGTACCACATTTTCCTTATCCATTCATCTATTGAAGGACATCTAGGTTGGTTCCACAGTTTAGTTATTGTGAACTGTGCTGCTATAAACATTGATGTGGCTGTGTCCCTGTAGTATGCTGTTTTTAAATCCTTTGGGTATAGACCGAGGAGTGTGATAGCTGGGTCATAAGGTGGTTCCATTCCCAGTTTTCCAAGGAATCTCCATTCTGCTTTCCATATTGGCTGCACCATTTTGCAGTCCCACCAACAATGTATGAGTGTGCCTTTTTCTCTACATCCTCGCCAACATTTATTGTTGTTTGTGTTCTGACTGGTGTGAGATGAAATCTTAGAGTGGTTTTGATTTGCATATCTCTAATTGCCAAAGATGTTGAACATTTTTTCAAGTGTTTGTTGATTGATTGTATATCTTCTTCTGAGAAGTGTCTGTTCAATTCCTTGGCCCATTTATTGATTGGGTTGTTTTTTTGGTGTTAAGATTTTTAAGTTCTTTATACATTTTAGAGATTAGTGCTCGATCTGATGTGTGTGTGGTAAAGATTTGTTCCCAATTAGTAGGCTCTCTATTCACCTCACTGATTGTTTCTTTTGCTGAGAAGAAGCTTTGTAATTTGAATCTATCCCATTTATTGATTTTTGATATTAATTCTTGTGCTACAGGAGTCTTATTAAGGAACTTGGGGCCTAATCCAACATGCTGGAGATTAGAGCTTACTTTTTCTTCTATAAGGTGTAGTGTCTCTGATCTAATTCCTACATCCTTGATCCACTTTGAGTTGCATTTTGTGCATGGTGAGAGATAGAGGTTTAATTTCATTTTATTGCATATGGATTTCCAGTTTTCCCAGCACCATTTGTTGAAGAGGCTATCTTTTCTCCAATGTATGTTTTTGGCGCCTTTGTCTAATATAAGGTAACTGAAATTATATGTGTTAATTTCTGTGTCCTCTATTCTGTACCATTGGTCTACCAGCCTATTTTGGTGCCAATACCATGCTGTTTTTGTTACTATTGCTCTGTAGTATAATTTAAGGTCTGGTATAGTGATGCCATCTGCTTCACTCCTCTTGCTAAGGATTGCTTTAGCTATTCTGGGTCTCTTATTTTTCCAGATGAATTTCATGACTGCTTTTTCTATTTCTATGAGGGATGTCATTGGGATTTTGAATGAAATTATAAATCAATGATAAAATAAGAAATAAAAGCTACTCCAACACCTGGAGACTAAATAATATGCTACTGAATGAACAATGGGTTGCAGATAACATCAAAGAGGACATTAAAAAATTCTTAGAAGTGAATGAGAACACAGACACAACATATAGAAATCTCTGGGACACTATGAAGGTAGTTCTAAGAGGAAAGTTCATTGCATTGAGTTCATTCCTCAAAAGAAGAAAAAGTCAACAAATAAATGACTTAAAATTACATCTCAAAGCTCTAGAAAAAGAACAATCCAACACCAAAAGTGGTAGAGGACAGGAAATAATTAAAATCAGAGCTGAAATTAATGAAATTGAAACCAAAGAAGCAATTGAAAAAATTGACAAAACAAAAAGGTGGTTCTTTGAAAAAATAAATAAAATTGACAGACCCTTAACCAAGCTAACAAAGAGAAGGAGAGAGAAAACTCAAATTACTAACATATGCAATGAAAAAGGAAATATCACAACAAATACTATGGAAATGCAGGAAATAATTCGAAATTATTTTGAAAACTTATGCTCCAACAAAATACAAAACACCAAAGGCATCGACAAATTTCTAGAGTCATATGATCTGCCCAAATTAAAGCAGGATGATATACACAATTTGAACAGACCAATTTCAAGCGACAAAATAGAAGATGCCATCAGAAGCCTACCAACCAAGAAAAGCCCAGGACCAGATGGATACACAGCCGAGTTCTACAAGACCTTTAAATAAGAACTGATACCAATACGCTTCAATTTATTTCAAGAAATAGAAAAAGAAGGAGCACTTCCAAACTCATTCTATGAGGCCAATATCACCCTGATCCCCAAACCAGGCAAAGACACATCAAAAAAAGAAAACTTTAGACCCATATCTTTAATGAACATAGATGCAAAAATTCTCAATAAAATTCTGGCAAAATGGATACAAAAATATAATACACCACGATCAAGTGGGGTTCATTCCAGGGATGCAAGGATGGTTCAACATAGGGAAATCAATAAATGTAATTCATCACATCAATAGACTCAAAGATAAGAACAATATGATGATTATCTCAATAGATGCAGAAAAAGCATTTGACAAAATACAACACCCCTTCATGTTCAAAACACTAGAAAAACTAGGGATAACAGGAACATATCTCAACATCATAAAAGCTATATATGCTAATCCCCAGGCCAACATTATTCTAAATGGAGAAAAATTGAAAGCATTCCCTCTAAAAAATGTAACATGACAGGGATGCCCTCTTTCACCTCTTCTATTCAACATAGTAATTGAAATGCTGGCCAGAGCAATAAGACAGACTGAAGAAATTAAAGGGATAAAGATAGGTAAAGTTGAACTCAAATTATCATTATTTGCTGAGAAGATCCAAAAAATTCCACCAGAAAACTACTAGAACTCGTAAATGAATTCAGCAAAGTGTTTTAACTTTAAAAAAAAAAAAAATGTGTATGGCTTTTTTAATTTTCCTTTGTTACTAGGGATTGAACCCAGGGTAACTAAACCATTGAGCCACATCCCCAGACCTTTTTTATATTTTATTTAGAGACAGGGTCTCACTGAGTTGCTTAGGGCCTCGCTAAATTGCTGAGGCTGGCATTGAACTTGTAATCCTCCTGTCTCAGTCTCCTGAGCTGCTGAGATTATTGTGTTTTAATCTTGCTTATGATTTTTATCTAAAGGATTTAAGTTTTTATGAAATTAAATTTATTATTTCTTTTATTGCATCTGGATTTTGAGTCATAGGTTTAAAAGCCTTGAATTATAACTAAGAAGCCTATCCCTACCAGGGCGTATAAAAATTCACCCATGTTTTCTTCTAGAGCTTACCTAGTCCATCTCTGCCTCCCTCCTTCTCTTATTTTAATTTCTGACACATTTGGAATTAATCTTATGTAAAGTATAACCAAATTGTTTCAGCACCATTTATTAAAAATCTCATCTTTGTCCCCAATTACTGTGAAATAATGCCTTTTTGTATATTAATTTCTATCTGTAGTTTGCCTTTTTCTATCCCATTGGCCCATCCACTCATGTACCAGTAGAAAACTGTTTAATTATAGATTTGTGGTACATTTAAGTATCTGACAGAGATATGATCCCCTCAGTTTTTTTAATTTAGTGTTTTAAAAGGTTTTTTTTTAAACATATTTATTTATTTACTTTAGTTGTACACAATGCAATGCATTTATGTTTACTTGGTGCTGAGGATCGAACCCAGGCTGTGCACGTGCAAGGCGAGCGCTCTGCCGCTGAGCCACAACCTTAAAAGGGCTTTTACATGCAAACTTTAGGATCAAATTATTGAGATTCATTAAAAAATATTGAATCTTTTACAGGGATCACATTATATTTATAAATTAACTTAGGGAAAACCAACATCTTCATGATGTTGAAATGTCCCATCAAAAGGATAATAGTAATATATGCACACCTATAATTACAGCAGCGCCATTCACAATAGCCAAACTATGAAACCGGCCTAGGTGTCCACCAATGGATGGATGGTTAAAGAAAATGTGGTATATATACACAATGGAGTTTCATGCAGTTATAAAGAAGAATGAAATTATGTCATTTGCAGGAAAATGGATGAAACTTGAGAGCATTACATTAAGTGAAATAAGCTAAATTTAGAAAGTCCAGGGTCATATATTTTCTTTCATTTGTGGAAGCTAGGGAGGAAAAGGGAGAAAAAAGGAGAGGATCTTATGAATATTGAAGGGAGATCAGTAGAGTGGAAGATGGGACCAGGGGGAGGGAAGAAGCAGAGGGAAAGAGGAGGTAGTGGGCAATGAAACTGAACAAATTATATTGTTGTATTGTGTGCATATATGAGAATGTAACAAATCCCACTATTGTGTGTAATTATAACGTATCAAACATTTTTTTAAATGTCATGGTTAATTTGATTATTTTTCTTTCCACATTTGGTGAGGTTGCTTTTTAGTAACAGTAGCTTAAGTGGAATATGATTTTACATGTAAACACAAAACTTAGAGGAGAGTTCTCACAAAATGAGAAAAAATATATTATCTTTTTTAGATTTGAATAAAATGCCATTTCTGATCTTTAATAAAACTAAGGATATCTCATCTATTCTAGTCTCTTTTTGTGTCTTTCAGGAATGTTTATAATTTTCTTCATAGAAGTTTTAGACATTTCTTATTAAATTTACTTCTGTGTATTTTATCCTTTATATTCTTTATTACTATTACAAATGGGGTTATTGGAAAAAAGCCATGCCTGGAACGTCTTGTAGAAAAGGGGTTTATTTAGGGACCACGTGGAAGGGAAGAGGGGTAGGGAATAGGCTGTGCGGAAGGGCAGGGAAAGGAAGGGAAGGGAAGAACAAGGGGAGAGAAAGGGAAAAAAAGGGCGCGTTCTGGACTGGCCCAGGCTTAAGTACAGAGGGGCAGGAGCGTGACTTGTGTGGTCCTGATTGGCTAACAAAGGGAGAGCCCGCCTGGGACAAATTCCCTCCAGAGGCGAGTATTCCCAGGATCAGGAAGGGTGGGGACTAGAAGCCCACCAAATGTGGATTCTCCCCCAAAGGTGGATTCTCACAAGAATTGGGCACTTCTGGGAAGGCACCTGGGGGTATGGCCTAACTGCCCGATTTTATCTAACAGGGGTTCTGTGTTTTATTGTCTCTTCTAACTGGTTGTCATTAGTGTATAAGAATGCTATCAAATTCTTATATTGTGGTAAACACAAAGCATAAAATTCACCATCCTATCAATTTTTGAGTGTGTTGTCCAGTAATGTTAAGGATAGTTATGTTGTTGTGAAATGTATTTCCAGAACTTTTTTTTTAACCTTATAAAAATCACCCCTGGTCTTTACCATGAGAGCCTTACATGGTTTCTAGAGGTATACCCAAGAGAATGTGGCAGACCCCTAAAACTCTGGCATTCAGGAAGTTCTCACTCTCAGGCATTTGTCAAAATTACCATGTAAGTAAGTATTCCTGCTAGTTTATGGCTTCATTGAACTTTTCAAGTTAAACTGGTTTTGGCCAAGGCTTTCTCTCAGGGGTCCAGGGAAAATAACTAATTTTCAGCTTGTCTACTTCTTTCTTGTAAGGATGTAAGTGAAAACTTCTCATGTTTTTTTAAAATTCTAATTTGGTATACATATTTGCAGAGTGCAATTCATTTCATATTACATATTACATATAAAGAACACAATTTTTCTAGTTGCTGGTTTTATAAAAGTATTTTTACAACAATTGTGTCTTCATACATGTACTTAGGGTAATGATGGCTAACTCATTCTACCATTATTCCTATCCCCTTGCTCTCTCCCCTCCCTCCCCCCCTATTTGTTCTATTTAAAGTTTTTTCATTCCTCTCATCACCACTCTCTTGCCTTTATAAGTTAGTATCTTCGTAACAAAGAGATCATTGACCTTTGGATTTTTGGGATTGGCTAACTTCACTTAGCATTATTTTCTCCAACCCCATCCATTTACCTGCAAATGCCATGATTTTATTCTCTTTTAGCACTGAGTAGTGTTCAATTGTGTATATATACCAAAGTTTCCCTATCCATTCATCTGCTGATGGGCATCAGGGTTGGTTCCACAATCTAGCTATTGTGAATTGTGCTGCTATAAACATTGATGTGGCTGTGTCCCTGTAGTAAGCTGTTTTTAAGTCCTTTGGGAATAGGCCAAGGAGTGGGATAGCTGAGTCAAATGGTGGTTCCATTCCAAGTTTTCCTAGGAATCTCCATACTGCTTTCCAAATTGGCTTCACCAATCTGCAGTTCCACCAGCAATGTAAGAGTGTGCCTTTTCCCCCACATCCTCGCCAGCATTTATTGTTGTTTGGAAAACTTCTCATGTTTTGATATATTGGAACTAAGACAGGAGTACTTCATAATTCTAAAAGTTGGTGCAAAGATATTCTGACACTCAAACATTTGAGAACCATTGCTTTATGCTACCATTTTCTTCTTTTTAAGATTAAAAAAAGGGGCTGGGGTTGTGGCTCAGTGGCAGAGCGCTCGCCTCGCACGTGCTTGGCCCGGGTTCGATCCTCAGCACCACGTAAACATAAATGCATTGCATTGTGTACAACTAAAGTAAATAAATAGATATTTAAAAAAAAAGATTAAAAAAAAAGATTTTTTAAACAACCTTTTAGCATTTGACTATTGCTCTTTTCTTCTCTGGAATTTTATTATTCTCTCCACATCTCTTTAAGAGCTGTAACCTAAAACAAAGTGCTCTATGGACTTGCTCCTTCCGAAGCTTAACTGAAGCAATTGTTAATTCTTCACTTACTCTACATGAATCCTTTGTCAGTAGAGTGACAACATGGCGATAGGTGCTCCTCAGTACCCTTCCTTGGTGTTATGTATTTACTCAACTCATATTATGGTCCTCTGTTAATTACCCTTTGTCTCCTCATTTCTAGCAATCTTCTTTTTTTGTGGAAAGTTCAATTATTCCCTGTCTTGCATTTGTGTAATTTATGTTCCCCAGAGCACTACCCCATGTGCCTTTGGGGGAGCTGCCACTGTAAACAAGTCTAGAGCTTCCTACTAACTGCAGCACATACTACTTCAAACACACATAGAAAGCTCTAAGGAACCATTTGATAGCTTTACAGTTTTACAATATTTTTCCCTATTTAGTATTATAAACTGGTGGCAAAATAATTTTGTTTGGTTTTCACATTTGTTGGCTTTACTTGATATTAACACTTAAATTGACTGGCTCATGTTTTTGTCAATTACTCATAATTACATGTAAATTATTTATTTAGAAAGGTATAATACCAACCCTTGGCTTATCAAAGTAATTGGAGGCTAAAATAAACCATTTGTGAATTATATCATTGTTATAAAAAACCAAAAAAATGATGTTCATCCTGAAGGAGTGATTGGTCAAAATATAAAGATCTATTCTGTGAGCATCTTTTTCTATTATAAATAGTATTTCTTCATTCATACAGACTTTATCATTTCAAGATAAAACCTTCAGATTCAAACTCTTTCAGGAGCTGATATTGTTTTAGTTGGCTTTTTTACTGCTGGGACCAAAACACTGTCAAGAATAATTAATTAGAGGAGAAAAAGTATATTTGGGGGCTCATGGTTTCAGGTCTCCATCCACAGATGACCAACTCCATTTCTTGGGGCTCAATGTGAGGCAGGACATCATGGCAGAAGAATGTGGTGGAGAAAAGTAGCTTAAAAACACCACACCAGGAAGCAGAGAGAGAAAGCTCTGCACAACAAAGACAAAATATACACCCCAATTGCACACCCTCAGGGACCCACCTTCTCCAGCCACACCTTACCTCCCACAGTTACCACTCAGTTAATCCCTATCAGAGGATTATTTCGCGGATTAGGTTCAGACTCCCATAACCCAATCATTTCACCTTTAAACCATCTTGCATTGTCTTACATATGAGGGACACATATCTAAATCATAACATGTATTAATATTGAAAAATGTTTATAGATATTATATTGTAATCTTATTGGCAATTTTCTTGAATCTATACCACATTACTCTATATTTGCACATTGTTTCCAACTCATTGCTCATTCATAAAATAATTCAAGAATTTATAATTGGTTAGTGAAGTTCTCTTTTTTAATTAGTTTTTTAGTTGTTTTGATTAGTGATACATGACCATAGACTGCACTTTGATACATAATATGTAGATGGAGTATAACTTCTTATTCTTCTAGTTGTACATGATGTGGAATCCCACTGGTCATATAGTTAGTTATGTACATAGGGTAATAATATCTGATTCATTCTACTTTCTATCCTACCGAATACCCCCTCTTCTCCCTTAACTCCCTTCTACCTAATCTAAAGTAACTATCTTCTTCCCTAGCCACCCACCTTACTGTGAGTTAGCATCCACATATCAGAGAAAACAAAAATATGGAACACTCCACGAATTTGCATGTCATCCTTGAGCAGGAGTCATAGGAATCTTTTCTGTATCATTCTAACACAGTGAAGTCCTCTTTATTCTCAATCATAAGCATAACTTATGGTATGTCTGATGAAAGAAGTAGATAGTTGTGAAGAAACATGATTGGACAAAGAGGGTATAATCTGGTGGTAATAAATTGGGGGATCTTTTAAGGCCTGTTTGTTCAGATTCTTCTTGGCCTCTCTGTGTGACATTCCTTTCTTCTGGGTATAAGGCAGGACATCCATCACATGAGGGTCTTATTGTTACAAAGTTGGGGCCTTCTGAGAAACTGAGGCAATGCAAAGACCCACCCTCCAAACCCTGATTGTTGCAATCAACTCAGATTTCAGACATGTGACTCAGAGTAACAGGTGTGAGTTCATTGACAGGATAGGAAAATGGAAAGGAGATACTTTCAAGGGAGAGAGTGGGTCTTAGGAGAAGGACAATGTGTTTGTCCTGCACTCCAGTTTTATTGGGGTATCCCAGAGATGGTTTCAGAGAGTCCCACCCAGGTCCACCTCTTGATTTTCGACTGATAGCAGGGTGACCTCAGACTTTTCAAGTACCAATTGCCATGATAATTCTAGATCACCTTGTTCTATGCTAAGCAGTTCTAATTGGATTATCAATCCTTTTTACAGGTTTTATGGTTAGGAAAATTATCCTTATCTTCCAGGATCTGGTCTGTGAAAAGGATCACTAAAGTCTTTCCCTTCAAAGTAACTTGGGTTCCTATTATCAACTTATTTCCTTCCTGCATTTCCTTGTAGATAACAAGTAGTTTGCTGAGGAAGGTGACATATCTTGTCCACATAGGCCAGGAAGGGCTACAAGTAAATTGCTTTTTGGCAAAGAAAGTACAGGGGATCAGCATAGTGGTCCCATTTTATAGAACTGCTCTCTGAACTTCAAGTTCCCACCGTCCTCATCTGTCCATCCCCAAACATTCTGACCGACTTTCAGGGGGGTCCATCCAAGAATGACCTTTCTAGTTTTTTATGGCTTGGTTGGGAGAAAGGAGTTCTAGTTTCTATGACCTGTCTCAGAGGAGAGGAACTCTGGAATCAGTGACACCCACTGGAGGAGGAAGGAAGGTAGACCTTAATTCTGGGACATTTCCACTGCCCTTCAGCTGGAGGTATTCAACATGCCATAGTATCATTCTTTGGGGTATTATCTTCTGAAACATGACAACACCTAGCAATCTTACAGGTATGTAGCTGTTGAGCCTATAAAAACTGTTCCTTTAAAAAATTATTGGCCTCCTCCATCTCTTATTTACCACCTCCTCTTCTTCATTTGCTGGAAATATTTTCCCAAGAGGCTGTTCTCGACCCCTTCTTTTTCTTTCTTATAATCTTGCGCTTATTACACTATTTACTCCCATAGCTTTAATTATTACTGAAAAGCCAGTAATCCTGTCCAGTTGGCTAAGCTCCAACCCACATTTCCTATTGTTTATTATGCACCTTCAGCTGGATAGCTCTTTGGCATTTTGCATTTGATATGACTGGAAATAAATTCATCTTCCCATGCATAGATTTATAAACAGAAGGCCAAATTACAACAAAAAGCAAATGCTTCATCAAATAAGGTATGTTAAGAATTTTTCTTTGTTTTGTTTTACATAATAACGGAAACTAAAGAAGTATCTTATTCCTTGGTTTTTGCAGATGCCAGTTTTGAGTAATACTTCTTCCAATATTTCTTCATTTTGCCTGGATCCACATGGGCCATCCTAGTCATGGTACAAATGATTGCAGGGATGGAAAATCTGACTTTTGGATTATTCTGTATGTGAATTCTGACAATATGATATTCTCTACCAAATAAGAAACTAATTCAAGTAACTTGGGACACAGTACTCTGACTTATCTCTCCTACAAAATGTATTTCTGAATATAAAAAGAAAGGTAACAAAACCTTGAACTTCATCTGTATAGTTTGTTGCTAGTGGAATTAAAGCAGCAATTTAAAAAACCATTGTGTGTGTATTATGGGGTAGAACAAATGATTAAATACACTGGTGTTAAAAATGGGTGGTGGAGAGAAGAACTCCAAGCTACTAGACTGGAATTGGTTATCGTGTCATTGTGTGTGTGTGTGTGTGTATGTGTGTGTGTGTGTGTACATACAAACTCTGTCTACAACATGGGCATGTCAGTGTATCAATGAGAACATCTTAGTCTTGATTTCTACGTGTTAATTTCCACTAAAATGAAACATAGCTCCTTGGAGAAATGACAGATTCTAGGTAGAGAGGGCAATGTACAAGAAAATCTTGAAGATATTCTTCCAGATATCAACAAAGTGCCCCAAATAGATGAAGAAACGTAAATAACATGGGAGTCAGTTTGAAGGAGCTCCCAATGGCCACATCTGAGCCACTAAACATGACAATAATAAACAGAATTTTGCCCAGAATTCAGGTGGATAAAGCAAAAATATAATTAGTGATCTTTAGGAGAAAAGATTTATTAAAATTAACATATTGTTACTAAGTGCTGTAGTGTCACACTTTGTTTGCAAAATCAACATCACAGGCTTCTTCCAATAATGAAATCTCCTGGACTCATTCCTGTTAAATTCCTTGAACAATTGGGAATCCTGAAGCTTCTCATCAGTTTCCTAGAGTTGCCATAGATCCCAGTTTCCAGTTTCTTCAGACTAGATCTGCCTTCAACCAGAGTCAAAGAGCAGTTGTATTGCTTCTCTATTTATGGGTGATTCATTAAATCACAAATCAGAATCTAATTTTTCCTTTCAATTTTGTGTTTCAATTTAGGATTTAGACTTATTGTCAAAGAAATCTACTCTAATAATTTTTACATGAAACATTTTCAGTTTTTGAGAATTTATGGGAAATTATTTTTAAATTATTAAAGACAAAGCACATAAATCTTTTTTAAAAATTGTGTCCTAAAATGACAAAATTTATTTGTAAAATACTTTGAGTGTTCAGTGTGATTTTTAGATGAGTGTCAACAACTTTAACTTAAATAGTTGTTGAGTAGAATCCCAGTAATATCTACTTGTAGTTTCAAAGAGATACCAGCTGAAAGCCAGAAGAGAATAGGATATACCAGGTTTGTTTGCATTCAGAATTGTCTAAACAATCAACCCAGTTATGGTTTATTGAGTTTTCCTGTGAGTATGGCTTTGCGGAAGATATTGAGAAAGAAATTACAATTCTTACCCTTCTAGTCATTCACAGTCTGAATGAAGAGGTAACTGTTTACGTATTAAGATATAAAAGTAAAAACCTTTTATTTAAATGAACTAATCTCAGTGTTTAAAAAATGGAAGATTATAAGGTCTCGATATTAATTAAATACCATGTTGTAGAACCATGTCATGGGAAAACAAAAAGAACTAAGTAGAAAAAAGTGTTTTATATTAATTAATGCAGGTTTTTCTTTCTTTCTTTTTTTTTTTTAAAGTACAATGCAACTAGAACTTTATTTTATAAAAGCAAAAAATGCATATACATAAGTAGAAAAATTACTGGAAGTAAATCCATCAGTTGTAAAGCAATGATTATCTCGGGAAGGTAGTATTTATGATCATATCCTTCTTTATGACTTTCTGTATCAGATTCCTTTGCAACATTTTCATCATTGAAATACAAATATTTTAGATAGTTAACAGTACAAAACAATACACACTAAGCACCAGAGGAATTGTTCGTTCTGTAAGACCAACTTCATAGGGTAAGAATACTCAAGAGTGACTTCCAGTTCTAGAAGGCAGCTCCCACACAGGGCACAGGAAGTTCTGAATAAACACTTCAACAATTAGGCTGTTAGTGCTGAACAGTCACTCTGACTACGTCACTTAATCTTTACTTACCCATTGTGGAGATGAGGAAACCGGGACTGTAAGGAATGTAATTAATTTTATAAGGATTACCAAGCTGCTAAATGGTTGAACCACAATTCAAACCAAAGTGGCTGAACTTAGCCTAAATCACAAGCAATTATTGGTGGAATATAAATTCCCTGTTCACAAATTACATAAAAGCAGGGACCACTGTGACTCCAGTATATTACATAGTATATAGTAAACACCAAAAAAGTCCCTTAATTCCATTAGTGAATGGATCTTTTATTTATTTATTTATTTTTTTTTGGTTTACAATAAAAAAATCAGATTATATAAATGTGGGGATCAGATTCAATCAGTAAAAATAATAGCTTGATATCTATGGACATGATTGAGTCATTAGCATTAAAAATTTGAAATTAAAAAATAGTGTGAAAGAGTAAGGCAGATGATATTAAAGGTGATTAAAATATTTTTATTATTATTTTTTACTGACATTTAAACTTCTCATTGAAATATCTGTGGGATTTCTTTTCTTTTGGCTAAACTAATATAAATTTATTTCTCAAGTTCTAAAGGCTGGGAATTTCAAGATTCAGGTACTTGATGCAGTTTCTAGTGAGAGATCTGCTGGTACAGGGCTAGCTATGTCTTCCCATGGTGGATAGACAGATACCTCTCTTCCTCTTCTTATAAGGCCACAGTTCTATCAGATTAGAACCTTATATTTATGATCTTATTTAACAAATTTTTAGCCCTAAATTTTTTTACTTTTAATTGGTTAATAAAAATTATATGTCTTTATGAGGTACAACATGTTTTGGACTATACATGAAATATACATTTGGGTATGGCCAATTAAAGCCATTTAACCTGATTTCAAAAGAGACTAACCTTTTTTTTTTTATGTATGTATATACATATGTACATACCAGGGATTGAACCCAGGGGCACTTAACCACTGAGCCACATCCCCAGCCCATTTATTTTTTATTTAGAGATAGTGTTTCCCTAAGTTGCTCAGGGTATTCCTAAATTGCTGAGGCTGGCTTTGAATGTGGGATCCTCCTGCCTCAGCCTCCTGAGCTGCTGGGATTACAGGCGTGCACCACTTCACAAGGCTTTATGGTGAAAACATTAAAATCTACTTTCACAATGCTGATGCAGGAGGATTGCAAATTCAAGGTGGTATTGAGCAACTTTGAGACATCCTCTCACAAAATAAAAAAAGGCAGAGGGGTGGCGCTGGGGATGTAGTTAAGTGGTAGAGGGCCCCCCAGTTTCTATCCTCGATATGGTGGTAATTGGGGAAGACCTACTCAAGAGTGTCGTTGCTAAGAATCCTTTCTTAGCAATTCTTAAGAATAACCTTGTTATTGACTCTAGCCACTGCATTATACAATGTCTTGAACTCACTCTTCCTATCTAACTGAAAATTTGCATCATTTCACCAATATGGTAGTAGCATTCTACGCTTTGCTTCTATGAGTTCAACTTTTTATTTCTTTCTTTTTTTTTTTTGTGGTACCGGGGATTGAACTCGGGGGCACTCGACCACTGGGTCACATCCCCAGCCCTTTTTTGTATTTTATTTAGAGACAGGGTCTCACTAAGTTGCAAAGTGCCTCGCCATTGCTGAGGCTGGCTTTGAACTCGCGATCCTCCTGCCTCAGCCTCCCAAAGTGCTGGGATTACAGGTGTGCGCCACTGCGCCCAGCTTTTTATTTCATTTTTTTTAAAAAAAAATTTATTGTGTATATTTATGGTGTACAAGATGTTATGGTATACATATAGACAGCAAAAAGTTCACTATGATAAAACAAATTAACATCTACCATTTCAATTATTTCCACCCTTGTGGGACAATAGCAGCTAAAATATACTCATCCAGCATGAATGCCAAGTCTATTAGTTTTATTACTTGTAGTTCTCAAGTTGTACATTTGAGCTCTCTAGACTCATTCATCCTATGTACTTGCTACTTTGTATCCTCTGACTTACATCTCCCCATACTCTCCCAAGGAAACCACTGTCCTTTGTCTCAGTATACCAAATTCCATTTTTAGATTTAAAATATAAGTGAGATCATGTAATATTTTTCTGCTTTGCCTATTTCACTTAGCATAATGTCCTCTAGTCTTACACACACACTCTTGCCGTTTTTTGTTTTTTTTTTTTTAGTTATACATGGACAAAATATCTTATTTATTATTGTTTATTTTTAATGTGGTGCTGAGGATCGAACCCAGTGCCTCACATGTGCGAGGCAAGCGCTCTGCCACTGAGCCACAACCCCAGCCCAGGAATTCCACCACGGGGTTTTTATGCATTCATCCACCAATGGACACGTAGGTTGTTTCCATATTTTAACTATTGTGAATAATGCTACAGTGAACATGGAAGTGTGAATATCTTTATGAGGTGGTGGTCTAAAATTTCCTTTGGCTACCTGCCCAGAAGAGGAGTTGCTAGGTCATAGAGCAGGTTTAGTTTAAATTTCCTTGGAAAACATAATACTACTTTCCATAATGGAAGTAACAATCAGCAATCTCACCAACAGTATGAAAGAGTTATCCTTTTCCCACAAACTGGCCAATATTTTACCTTTTGACTTTTTATAACACCCATCCAAATGAGGTGGTATCTCATTCTGGTTTTGATTTACACTTTCTGATGTTTATGATGTTGAGCATCTTATCATATACCTTTAGTTTTATGTCTTTAAAGAAATGTCTATTCAAGTCTTTTATCCACACCCATATTTTTGTCAGGTGGTTTTTTTGACTATAGAGGTGTATGAGTTCTTTATAAATTTTGGGTATTAACCCCTTATCAGATATACAGTTGGCAGATTTTTTTTCCCAAGCCATAGGCTGCTGTTTCATTTTGTTGATTGTGTCCTTTCTGTGCAGAAGCTTTTTAGTTTGATACAGGCTCACTTGTTTTTGTTTTTGTTGGCTTAATTTTTGGTGTGATATATAAAAATTGTGGACATAGCCCATGTCTAGGAGCTTCCTTCCCTCCATGTTCTTTACTAGGAATTTAATCTTTTTGGTCTCATATTTAAGATTTTACACATTTTGAGTTGGTTTTTATGTATGGGGTCAGACAAGATTCCAGCTTTGTTCTTAGGCATGTGGAAATCTAGTTTCCCTCCACCATTTATTGAAAAGACTTTCTTTCTCCAGTGTCCTTTTGCCTTTGTCAGAAATTGAAATTAGTTGACTACTTTTTTTTTTTTTTTATCAGTTACAGGGTTTTCTATTCTGTTCCACTGGTCTATAGATTTGTTTTTATGAAAGTATCATATCATCTTGATTACTATAACTTTGTAATATGATTTTAAATCAGGAAATGTATTGTCTCCAACTTAGTTTTTCTTTTTCAGAATTGTTTTGCTTATTCTGAGTCTTTTATGGTTCCATAAAACTTTAGAATTATTTTTATATTTCTTTTAAAAATGTCAGTGGGATTTTTGATAAATATTATGTTGAAACTATATATTGTTTTGGTTAGCATGGACATTTTAACAATATTAATTCTTCTGATCCATGAGCATAGGTATCTCTCCACTTATGTCTTCTTCAATTTCTTTTATCCATGTTTTATAGTTTTAGATGTAGAGATCTTTCACCTCCTTGGTTAATTTATTCCTAGGTATTTAAATTTTTTATGCTATATTAAATAGGATTTCTTTTTGTTATATTTGTTTGTAAAATGTTATTGGTGTTTGTATGTTGATTTTGTATTTAGTATCTTTACTGAATTTATTAGTTATAATGTGGTTTTTATAGAATCTTTGGCAGTTTTTAGATATGATAGTGTCATTTGAAGTCGAGATAATTTTGCTTCTTACTCTCAGATTTGGATGATCTTTCCTTTTCTTTTTCTAATTGTTGTTCTGGTACTTACAGTACTGTGTTGAATAGAAGAGGTAGGTATCCTTGCCTAATACTGAACCTTAGTGGAAAAGCTTTTTCCCTATTGACTATAATGCTAGCTATGGGTTTTCATAAAGAGCCTTTTTATATTGAGGAACTTTCTATACCTAAACCCTTGAGTTTTGATCAAGAAAAAAATATTAGACTTTGTTGAATGCTTTTCCTGTATCAACTGAGATGACCATTTTTGTATGCATTTATATGGGCAGTTCTGGGGACTTAATCCAGGGACACTCTACCCCTGAGCTACTACCCCTGCCCTTTTTATTTTTGAGACTGGGTCTCTAGGGTGTTGAAGCTCTCCTTGAACTTATAATCTCCTGCCTTAACCTTCTGAGTCGTGAGTTAGCAGTCATATGCCAAAGCACCTGATGATCCTGTGTTTTTTAATCTGTCATTCTAATGTGAGGTAACACACTGATTGATTTGCATACCATCCTTATATGTCAGGGACATAGCCCACTTGGTCGTGATGAGTAATCTTTTGGATGCATTGCTGGATTCAGTATGGAAATATTTTATTGAGGATTTTCGCATCAATGCTTATCAGAGAAATTGGCCTTTAGTTTCCTTTTCTTGTGATGTCTTTGTCTGGCTTAGGTGTCAAGGTGATGTTGATCTTGTAATATGTTTGAAAGTTCTCCCTTTAGTTTTATTTCTTTGTAAGAGTTTAAAAAGTATTATATCATCTGAACATCTAGACAAATTCAGCTAAAAAGACTTTCTGGTCCTGGGCTTTGTTGTTGGGACATTTTCCTTTTTCAATCTCTTTATTCCTCTTGGTCTATTCAACCTTTCTGTTTCTTCCTGATTCAATCTTGGTAGGTTTTTTTCCTAGGAAGTTATCCATTTCCTTTAGGTTAGTTTGTTGACAATAATTGTTCATAATAACCCTATTATTATTTCATAAGTGTCTGCTCTAATTTCTTCATTTGTATTTTTTATTTGAGTTCTCTTTTATTTTTTAAATTAGCTAAAGTTTTGTCAATTTTTAGTTTTTAAGAAATCAAATAGAGATCCAAGATGGTGGGCTAGAGGGAGGCTGCATTCTGTGTCATTCTGGGACCTGGGATTCAAGTAGTGGGAATACTGTTTCTCTTTGAGTGATTAGAGAACCCCTGACAGCTGCTCCCCACAGGATTCATGGCAGCTGTGCCTTGCAGGTCTCCGGGCCTCAGTGTCCATGCAGGTCCTCCGGGTGCCCAAGGCATTAGTACTCGCATAGGAATCCTGGTGGCCGGCTTCTATGCAGAAAACCCAGCCAGCCGCAGCCCATGCAAAGGAACTCCAGCTACCACTCTGGTGTGGACTTCCATCTACCAACGTGAGGTTCCTCTGGTCGCCTCCATCTTGGGGCACTGCAACCACTGCCACAGTCCCTTTACACACGGTAGCCTGCACCTGGGGACAATGCATTGGGACCAGTTACAGCTGCCACCCACAATACTGCACACCACAGAGCTGCATCTCTGAACACACAGCTCAACGCCACAGCCTAACCCCACCTTAACAGGCAGCACATGGCTGAAAGCAGCCGCCTCCATCTTGGGACACCTTCGTCGCCATCTTTAGTTGTGGAAATCCCAGATTGGAACACTAGCTGGGGCTTAGAAGCAATATCAAAGTACCAAAAGTCCCCAACTTCCCCCCTCTCCCCGGCAGGCAGCCACTAACTTGGCGCAGTGCCTGTGGCTATGTGGCCAGTCCACAGCTGGTCTGTAGCTTGCAAAACTGGGTTGCAAAACTGGGTCCTGAACTGCCCAATATAAAACAGCTCTTCACAACCTTTGGCAGCCCCCAGAGCACAGCCCCCAAGACCTCTGCAGAGAAAGGTTCATGATTGGGAAGTAGACAGGGAAGGGGTGAGATTCAGTTTAGAGACTGAATTAGAGACCAGGAATTGCAAGGTCTATAGGCTATATAAGGAGATAAGACCAGGCGTCCACATCACACAAGTGGGACCCAAAGGAGATTCTTGGGGTGCAGTCTCCCATGGGGGACTGGTAAGTAATATACCCCACCTCCAGGAGCCACGCCCCCAAGACCAATCCTCCCACCCTAATAACCTTCATCCTGAGGGTGGAGAGCAAACAACAGACAACTCCACCTTTAGGATGAGAAGGGAAGCTGGAAAGATACTGATCTCCAACAACAACAAAAAATCCTCATATTTTCCTTTGAGATTCTTTTTTCTTCTCTCTCTCTTTTCCCACTCTCATGTCCCAAACATTTGTGAAACCAAGTACTTTCATGAATTAGGCTACTAAGGACTGGGATGTCTGAGTAGTATATTACAGTTGTGTTGTATATTCTTCTTTCTCCTATTTTTACTTAATATTTATGTTTGTGTTTTGTACTCTGCTGTCCTCCTACTTACTTGTAATCCCAAAATCACTTTCTTTCTCTTCCCCTACTTCTAACCAACTTCTTTAGATTCCTCTTTCTCTCTTTGTAAGATCTAATAACTCTATATCTTCACCTCCTACCCCCTCAACATCTCATCCTATACCTCACCTCTGGTTCTTTGTCCACTATCAGAAACTGTAGACACTTTTGCAAACCTGTTTATATTGTAGATAATAATTGAACTTACCATTTCTGTATATTGAGACAAAACCATAAACATATCAATAGCAGCTATTTGGTTTAAGTTTGCATATTGTTTTTATTGGGATCTGTTCACATTGTTCTCCTGAAGGGACAATACAAACTTATAGGGTAAAAACTGTTAACACTTGGGATCTGCAGTGCTAGAAGGGAAGACACATGAACAATATGAAAAAACAAGGGAAGAAAGTGCCCCCAACAAACCAAGATAATACATTATTAGAATCCATGACCAGCACAACAGAAGAAATGACATAGAAGGAATTCAGAATGTACATAATTAAAATGTTCTGTGAATTAAAGGATGATATAAGAGCACAAATACAGGTAGGAAAAGATCATTTCAATAAAGAGCTACGTAAGCAAATGCAAGAAGCAAAAAGATTACTTCAATAAGGAGATAGAGGTTCTAAAAGCAAACAAACAAACAGAAATCCTTTAAATGAGAGAAACAATAAACCAAATTAAAAGCTCAATAGAAAGCATCACTAACAGATTAGATTACTTGGAAGACAGGACCTCAGACAATGAAGACAAAATATATAATCTTGAAAAGAATGTTGACCACACACTGAAGATGGTAAGAAGCCATGAGCAGAACATTCAAGAATTATGAGATAACATAAAAAGACCAAATTTAAGAATTATTGGGATAGAGGAAGGCATAGAGTTGACCACACACTGAAGATGGTAAGAAGCCATGAGCAGAACATTCAAGAATTATGAGATAACATAAAAAGACCAAATTTAAGAATTATTGGGATAGAGGAAGGCATAGAGTTCCAAACCAAAGGAATGAACAACCTATTCAATAAAATAATATCAGAAAATTTTCCAAACATTTAGAATATATTGGAAAATCAAATGTAAGATGTTTACAGGATGCCAAATGTACAAAATCATAACAGATCCACACCAAGGCACATTATAATGAAAATGCCTAGCATATAGAATAAAGAGAGGAATTTTAAAAGCCACAAGGGAAAGGAATCAGATTACATATAGAGGGAACCAATTAGGATATATGCAGATTTTTCAACCCAGACCCTCAAAGCTAGGAGATCATGGAACAACATATACCAAGCTCTGAAAGAAAATGGATGCCAACCAAGAATCTTATATCCAGCAAAATTAAGCTTTAGATTTGATGATGAACTAAAAACCTTTCATGATAAACAAAGGTTAAAAGAATTTACAACTAGAAAGCCTGCACTACAGAACATCCTTGGCAAAATATTTCATGAGGAAACTAAAAACAACAATGAAAGTCAGCAATGGGAGGAACACCAAAGGAAATACTAACCAAAGGAGAAACCAAGTCAAGTTAAATACCAACCAAGGAAAGCCCAGGACCAGATAGATACACAGCTGAATTCTACAAGACGTTCAAAGAAGAATTCATACCAATACTCCTCAAATTATTTCATAAAATAGAAAAAGAGGGAACACTTCCAAACTCATTCTATGGTACCAACATCACCTTGATTCCAAAAGCAGACAAAGACACATCAAAGAAAGGAAACTTCAGACCAATATCTTTAATGAACATAGACGCAAAAATTCTCAATAGAATTCTGGCAAATCAAATACAAAAACATATCAAAAAGATAGTGCATCACGATCAAATGGGGTTCATCCCAGGGATGCAAGGATGGTTCAACAAATGGAAATCATTAAATGTAATTCATCACATCAATAGACTTAAAGAATCATATGATCATCTCAATGAAAAAGCATTCCACAAAATACAGCACCCCTTCATGTTCAAAACACTAGAAAAACTAGGGACAACAGGAACATATCTCAACACTGTAAAAGCTATTTATACTAAGCCCCAGGCCAAAATCATTCTAAGTGAAGAAAAATTGAAAACTGGAACAAGACAGTGATGCCCTATTTCACCACTTCTATTTAACATAGTTCTTGAAACTCTAGCCAGAGCAATTAGACAGATAAAATAAACTAAGGGATACACATAGGAAAAGAAGAACTCAAATGATCACTATTTGCCAACAATATGATTCTATACCTAGAAGATCCAAAAAATTCCACCAGAAAACTTCTAGAACTAATAAATGAATTCGGCAAAGGAGCAGGATATAACATCAACACCCATAAATCAAAGGCATTTCTGTACATCAGTGAGAAATCCTCTGAAAGAGAAACAAGGAAAACTACCCCATTTACAATAGCCTCAAAAAAAAAAAAAACAAAATTGGGAATCAACTTAACAAAAGAGGTGAAAGACATCTACAATGAAAATTACAGAATGCTAAAGAAAGAAGACCTTAGAAGATGGAAAGATCTCCCTTGTTATTTAGAGGCAAAATTAATATTGTCAAAATGACCATACTACCAAAAGCATGATACATATTTAATGCAATTCCAATCAAAATCCCAATGACAGCCAGGCACAGTGGTGCATGCATGTAATCCCAGTACTTGGGAGGCTGAGGCAGAAGGATTGCAAGTTCAAAGCCAGCCTCAGCAATGGTGAGGCACTTAGCAACTCAGTGAGACCCTGTCTCTAAAAAAAAAAGGGATGGGGGTGTGGCCCAGAGGTCGAGTGCCCCTGAGTTCAATCCCCAGTACAAAAAAAAAAAAAAACAACAACAACAACAACAACAAAAAAAAACCCAATGACATTCCTCATAGAAATAGAAAAAGCAGTCATGAAATTCATCTGGAAAAATAAGAGACCCAGAAAGCAATCCTTATCAAGAAGAATGAAGCAGGAGGCATCATAATATCAGAGATTAAACTATACTACAGAGCAATAGTAACAAAAACAGCATGATATTGGCACCAAAATAGACTTGTAGACCAATGGTACAGAATAGAAGACACAGAGACAAACCCACATAAATACTGTTATTTCACACTAGACAAAGGCACCAAAAATATCTATTGGAGAAAAGATAGCCTTTTCAACAAATGGTGCTGGGAAAACTGGAAATCCATATGCAACACAATGAAATTAAGCCCCTATCTCTCACAGTGCACAAAACTCAACTCAAGGTGGATCAAGGACTTAGGAATTAAACCAGAGACCCTGCACCTAATAGAAGCAAAAGTAGGCCCAAATCTTCATCATGTTGGCTTGGGACCTGACTTCCTTAATAAGACTCCTGTAGTGCAAGATATAAAATCAAGAATCAATAAATGGGATGAGTTCAAACTAAAAAGCTTCTTCTTGGCAAGAGACAACCATTGAGGTGAATAGAGAGCCTACGGAATTGAAGCAAATTTTTACCACATGCACAGCAGATAGAGCACTAATCTCTAGGACACATAAAGAACTCAAAAATCTTAACACCCAAAAATCAAATAACCCAATCAATAAATGGGCCAAGGAACAGAACAGACACTTCTCAGAAGATGGTATACAACCAATCAACAAATATATGAAAAAATGTTCAACATCTCTGGCAATTAGAGAAATGCAAATCAAAACCACTCTAAGATTTCATCTCACTCCAGTCAGAATTGCAGCTATTAAGAATACAAACAGCAATAAGTGTTGGTGAGGCTGTGGGGAGGAAGGCACACTCATACATTGCTGCTGGGACTGCAAATTTGTGCAACCAATATGGGAAGCAGTATGGAGATTCCTTGGAAAACTTGGGATGGAACCACCAATTGACCCAGCTATCCCACTCTTCGGTCTATACCCAAAGGACTTAAAAACAGCATGCTATAGTAGTAAGGCAGCCACATCAATGTTTAAAGGAGCACAATTCACAATAGCTAAACTGTGGAACCAACCTAGATGCCCTCAGTAGATGAATGGATTAAAAAAATGCGGTACGTATACACAATGGAATACTATTCAGCATTAAAAGAGAATAAAATCATGGCATTTGCAGGTAAATGTACAGAGTTGGAGAATATAATGTTAAGTGAAGTTAGCCAATCCCAACAAACCAAATGCTGAATGTTTTCTCTAATTTAAGGATGCTGATTCACAATGGGGATGTGGGGGGAAGGGACCATGGGAAGATTAGATGAACTCTAGATAGAGCAAAGGGGAGGGAGGGGTAGGGAGGGATATGGGGGTAGGAAAGACAGTAAAATGAGATGGACATTATTACCCTAAGTACATGTATGAAAACACGAATGGTGTGACTCTACTTTTACAACAAGAGATATGAAAAATTGTGCTCTATATGTGTAATATGAATTGTATTCTGCTGTCATACATAACAAATTTGTATTTAAAAAGTAAAAAATAGGGCTGGGATTGTGGCTCAGCGGTAGAGTGCTCGCCTAGCACGTGAGCAACCCAGGTTCGATCCTCAGCACCATGTACAAATAAAATGCATTCAATAAAACTCATTGTGTACAACTAAAAGCAAATAAATAAAAATATTTTAAAAAAAGTAAAAAATAAAGAAACTGTGGTATATATAGACAATGGAATATTACTCAGCATTAAAAGAGAATAAAATCATGGCATTTGCAGGTAAAGGGATGGAGTTAGAGAATATTATGCTAAGTGAAGTAAGCCAATCCCCAAAACTAAATGCTGAATGTTTTCTCTTACATGAGAATGCTGATCCATAATGGGGATGGGGGTGGAGCATAGGAGGAATGGAGAAACATTAGATAGGGCAAAGCGGAGGGAGAGGAAGGGATGGGGCAGGGGGGTAGGAAAGACGGTGGAATGAGATGGACATCATTACCCCAAGGACATGTATGAAGACACAAATGGTATAACTCTACTTTGTGTACAACCAGAGACATGAAAAATCATGTTCTATATGTGTAATATGAATTGAAATGCATTCTGCTGTCATATATAACAAAGTAGAATAAATTTTAAAAATAAATAAAATAACAATTTTATTAATTTTTCCTATGGTTGTCATTTTCTAATTATTTCTACTCTGACTTTTATTATTTCTTTCCTTCTACTAACTTTGAGTTTAGTTCTTTTAGATTGTTTACTTGGGATTTTTCTTATTTTGTAATGTAGGTGTAAATTTCCCTTTTAGAATAACTTGTGCTGTATCCTATAAATTTCGGTATGTTGTATTTCAATTCCTGTTTGTCCTAGACATTTTTAAGTTTGTCTTTTGATTTCTTCTCTGACTCACTCATTGTTCAGGAACATGTTGTTTAACTTTCACAAATTTGTGAAATTTTCAAGATTTCTTCTGTGAAATCTTGTTTATATCATTGTGGTCTGAAAGATACTAGACTTAAGTTTTAAATTTGTTAATATTTGTTTTGTAGCCTAACATATGGTCTATGCAGGAGAATATTCTATGGGCACTAGAAGAAATTTTATATTCTGCTGAATACAAAGTTCAATATATGTCTGCTCTATCCATTTGATTAAAAGTACAATTCTAGTAATTTATTTTGACTGATATATATTGTCAAAAGAGGTGTGTTAAAAGTTCCCTACTATTACGGTGTTACTATATATTTCTTCCTTCATGTTCATTAACATTTGCTTTTTGCTGGGTATAGTGGCACATGGCTATAATCCTAATGACTTGGGAGGCTGAGGCAGGAGGATCGTGAGTTCAAAGCCAGACTCAGCAACTCAGCAAGACCCTGAGCAACTTAGCGAGACCCTGTCTCTAAATTTATAAATAAATAAATAAATAAATAAACAAACAAATAAATAAAGCAGGCTAGGGATGTGACTCAGTGGTTAATCATCCTGGGTTTAATCCCTGGTACCAAAAAACAAAACAAACAACCCAATAACAATAACAACAACAACATCAAAAATGGCTTTCTGTAGGTGCTTCTATTTGACTTTACATTTATTTTATTAAAAACAAATATAGCCACCCTGGCTTTTTTTTGGTTGCCATTTGCATGGAATATCTTCTACCCCTTTATTTTCAACCTGTGTTTTTAAAGTATAAATAGGTCTTTTATAGGGAGTATGTTGCTTGGATTTTGTTTTTTATTCATTTAACCACTCTGTTGATTATAGTATTTAATCTATTTATATTCAACATTAGTATAGATAGGTAAGAACTTAATACTGTCATTTTGATATTTATTTTCTGGTAGTTTTATATCCCTTTGTTCCTTTCCACTTCTTCTTGTTTACCTCTGTGATATGGTAATTTTCTGTAGTTTGTTTAGTAGTTACCATAAGGCTTATATAAAAGCTCTGACAGTTATAATCTACTATTTTAAGTTGATAATTTGTCACATTCAAAAACCATAGGCTTTTTTGATGTCACAATTTAAACCTTTTTATATTGTGCATCCTTATCAGTTCATTGTACTTTAACTATTTTCCACCATTTTGTCTTTTAACCTCCATAGTAGAGATTTGTATGATTTACACAATGTCATAATAGTAGTGGAGTATTCTGGATTTGACAATGTATTTATTTGCCTCTACCAGCGGGCTTTTTACTTTCATATGTATTTAGGATAGTAATTATTGTCCTTTTGTTTCCACTTGAAGAATTTGCTCAAGCATTTCCAGTAATACAGGTATAGTGGTAACAAATTCCCTCAGCTTTTGCTTACCTGAGAAAGACTACTCTTTTATTTCTGAAGAATAACTTTGCATGGTATATTATTCTTGGCCGAAAGATTTTTCTTTCGGCACTTTTGTCACATATTCTCGTGACATGTATGTTTCTGCTGAGAAATCCACTACAGTCTAATGGTAGTTCTCTTATATGTGAGTTGATGCTATTCTCTTATTGCTTTAAAAAGTCTCTTTTTTCAACTTTTGACAGGATGATATAATGTACCTTATAGAGGACCTCATTGGGTTGAATATACTCAGGGACTTTTGAGCTTCAAGAATCTGAATATTATCTATCCCAAGACACAGAAGTTTTCAGAAAAAAATAACCCCGCCCCCTGACTGTCTCCCTCTTAAACTGCTATACCGTAGATATCTGCTTGTTTAGTGGTGTGCCATATGCTGCCTTTATTCTTTTCCTTCCTTTTTTCTTCTGATGGAATAATTTCAGAAGATCTGTTTTTATAAGTTCATAAAGTCCTTCTTCTGCTTGATCTTGCCTGCTATTGAAGCTCCCAATTGTACTTTTTACTTCACTGATTGAAATCTTCATTTTAAATTTGTTTTTAAAGTTATGTTGAATTTCTTTCAGATCATGAATTTTCCTGAATTGTCTATTTGTATTCTCTTGTATCACTTTCTATTTTTTAAAATATTGTTTTAGTTGTTGATGGACCTTTACTTTATTCGTTTATATGTGGTGCTGAGAATCGAACCCAGTGCCTCACACGTGAGGCAAGCGCTCTACCACTGAGCCACAACCCAGCCTTTGTATTGTTTTCTTAAAATCATTATTTGAATTGGATTCCTTCTCAATTTGTAAATTTCCATTTCTTTGAAAGGTAACTGAAGTATTTTGTTCCTTTGGCATTTCTTGACTTTTTCATATTTCTCATGTTTCTGTGTTAATATCTATGTATCTAGTGGTGCAGTCATGTATTCCAACTTTGAAGTGGCTAGAGAAAATTCACCCATAGATAGACCTAAGAGTGCCAGTTGGGCAAAGTGTGGTAACTCTGGTTTCATGTGGGTATGGTGGTGTGGTTTCTAAGCTGCTTCTTCAATTGTGATCAGTGCCAGCAATGACCACTGTGTTTCAGTGGTTGTTTCAGTGGTGTATACAGTGATAGGGGCTATGTAGGTTATCAGGGTAAGGGCTTTAGGGATGCTTCTTTCCCTGTCTTCCACACAATGGGGAATCTTAACTGAGGGAATTTTTTGGGATGCTGGATGTGACCATCTCACAGCCATACAGGTGCTTAGAGCAGCAGTGGAGTCAGGTTTCTGGGTTCAGCACATTATGAAAATACTGTAACATTAGTGATTTTGAGTTTTGGGCCCCTCAATAATCCACAGACTGTTGCTCTGAGGTATCCTGCAGCAACTCAGGCACAAGGGGCTGCAACGTAGTCATGATTCTTACCTAAGGGGAGAGGCACAGCACTGATATGTCTCCAAGGAAGAAAGGGTGATCTAAAGGCTCAGAGTATGGCTGCAGTTTGGAACCAGAAACCAATGGGGCACATGGCATCTTGGACTTTGAGGGATAAGATACCATGTAGTCATGAGTCTGAACCCTCAGATTGTGGGACATAGCAGTAGGACAGGCTCTGTAAGCCAAGGTAGAACAGTAGCAAGGACCCAGAATTGGCAAGATGCAATGTTAATTTGGGCCTACGGTTACAGAGCTGCACTGAACCCACTTCTGAGGGAGGTGGGGTGCCTTAGGAAGCTCATAATGCAGGGGAATATTCTATTTCTAAGTAGGTGGGAAAATGTAATAAGAATGGTGTGGCTCCACTCAGCCAGTACATTTATTCCCTGGCATGTTCAGCACCAGGAAGCACAGCTACATCCCTGGGATCAGCTGTGGTACTGGTAGGTACAAGTGCTCTCCTCTGATGTTCCAGAGGCTTGAAACCCCTGGGGACTGCTTCACAGGAAGGGGAAGGGTTACTTCCAATATGTAAGTAGTTTGAGTCCCCAGGAGGCAGGGTGCCACATCTGTTCTGGGGCCAAGGAGATTGGCTTCTCCCCACCCAACCTTGTAATGCATTTGGTCTGGCTTTGTGGTTAGGGGCAACGCTGGCTTTATAAAATAAGCTTGAAACTATTCCCTGTTTTTCAATTTTTTGAAAGTTTGAGGATTTTTATTAGTTCTTTTAATGTCTGGTAGAACTCAGCAGTGATACCATCAGGTTCTGGGCTTTTCTTCGATGACATTTTAATACTGATTCAGTGTCCTTACCGGCTATTGGTCTGCTCAGATTGTTTTTTCATGATTAGTCGTGGTAGGTTGTACATGTCTATAAATTTACCCATTTCTTCTAGGCTAATTTGTTGGCATATATTTGTTCATAGTCATTTCTTATGATCCTATTTCTGTGGTAACAGCCTCTCTTTTGTGATTTTGAGTGTGCTCCTTTTTTCCTTAGTCTAGCTAAAAGTTTGCAGGTTTTTCCCTTAATTTTGTTGATTATTTCTATTTTTCTAGTCTCTATTTCATTTACTTCTGCATCATATTTATTTCCTTTCTCCTATTAAATTTTCTTCTTTGTTTAGTTCCTTGAAATTAACATATTTGTTTGAGACTGTGCTTATTTTTTGATGTAGGTATTTATTGTTATAATCGTCTCTTAGAACAGTTTTTGCTTCATCCCATAAATTCTGTATGTTGGAATTCCATTTTGTTTGCCTCAAGATACTTTTAAAATTTCCCTTTTAATTTCTTCTTTTACTCACTTGTTGTTCAAGAGAATGTTAATTTCCATGTATCTGTGAATTTCATAAAACTGTTAACAGCTGTAGTTTCCTCAAAGCTTACCTTTCACCTGAAATAAAATTCTAAAGTATTATTAAACAATACATATTTTCAAGAAAAACTTGATAGCCAACATGAATCATAGTGAAACTTCATGCATATAATTGTGTGTATATATGTGTGTGTGTAAGCATTTGCTACCCTGTCACTCCCACATAGGCCACTGATTTTATTCTTGCTTTTTTTCCCCACTAAGCAAGATGTTTGTTGTTCTTTTTAAGAGGTATGTAATACACTACTTAACTTCATTCCTCTTTGAATAGACAGATTGTTTCAAATTATTAGCTTTTACAAACAATTCTATAGCATCTTTATATATTTATCTCTCTGTATATTCCTAGGCTGTCTGCCTAGATGTTTTTAGAAATAAATGGACTATATATTTAACATTTTAAGCAGAGATTGCCAACATGCTCTCCTAAACAAAATTGTATAGATTAATACTCTGATGTATTTTCTTGTTGATCTAGATCAATGTGCTATTTATTCTTATTAAATGCAATTTTGAGAAAAAATATAACTTTGGGGCTGGGGATATAGCTCAGTTGGTAGAGTGATTACCTCGCATGCACAAGCTCTGGGTTCGATCCCCAGCAACACACACACACACACACACACACACACACACACTCACTCACATCTTTTAAAACATTAAAGAACATATTAACAATCTAAATAAATCAGCTGCCATTAATCAAGTTTATTTCTTTATAACCATAGTAGTTAAGGATATTTGCTTTAAAGACAGATATAGGTGCCAGTCCCAGCTTTGGCACATCAGATCTGTGTGATCATGAGCATGCTATATAATCCTTGTAAGTCTTGATTTATGTTTTTCCTTTGTAAATTGGGAAAATAATAGTGCCTACCTAATGGTTATTATGAGGGTTAGTCTACAAAGGTTTATTGAAGAGCTTAAGAGCATATATAGGTAATCAATAAAAACATGTATTTAATTATATTTTCAAAAAACTACAGTGAACACTAAAAATATCCAACAATGAACTGATTTTTATTTTGAGTCTTTCATTTCCTAATTATAAAATCTTCACTGGACACTTCACAATCATGAATATTGATGGGCAGAAATTAGTATGGAACACAATTCGTTCAGTTTTATAAAAGCTTAGAAAATAAAGTTATAATTAAAGAAGAGAATTTCAATAAGGAGATTAGGGTTAACGTTTATCAGATTGCAGTGTTATAAACTTCTCTACCTATGACAGAACAGAAGAATTCCTAAACAATTTAATAAAGATGGTCAATATCTTAAACACCATTAACTTGGAAATGGATATATAAAAAGCAAGCACAAAACTTTAATGTTGCAACTGATTTCAAGCATCCCTTTAAGAGATTCTAAGTACCACGATTTCCTAGAAGTATGATCACCTAAAATCTCCTCTCTACATAAGAAATTGTAACATGTCTGATTTGAGACATCAAAAAACATTTAAAATAGAAACTGCAAAATGTATCTGTAATTTAAAGGTCAAATTTATTAGGCGCTTGAGATGTATACATGGGCTATAAATACTGCAGAGCTGACTTTATTCACAGTCAAGCAGAGATACAGTTGGTGCCAATCTATTTTGTGGATACTCTTGTTCTTTTGTTCCAAGAAAAGTTTGCACCATAAGACTTGGACTTGGGTTTCGGAACTTTCCTCTCTTCAATGTCATAGCTCCATCCTAGAGGGGGAATAAACAAAAACATAAACAAACTCACAGGAACAGAATTTAAGAGGATAACTGAAGAACATAGCAAGCAGTGGCTATTATAATTTAATGTTCATTTATCAAGTGTAAATGTCAAATGTGTAATTTATGATTTAATTTCTCCTTGCTCAAGTACTGATGGTTATGTTATTAAAATTTAGCTTTCTCTATGAAGTTTAACATGTAACTTTGTTAATAACTGCACTGATGAACATTGAACAATAAAACTCGTCTCACTGTTCTTTTAAAATCTGGTGTCTGAGTTTAGAACTCTCTGAGATGATGGATAAACTGTGTGTGTGTGTGTGTGTACGTGCGCGCGCGCACATACATTCAGTTCCTTCACTATTTTTTTCCCAGCATGTGTTTCAGGGGCTATCTGTATTAGAATCATGTGGAAGTACTTGATAACTACAAATTTTTAGGCCTGACTGAAGGCAACTGGATTAGAATCTCTGACTGGGAACCAGAGCGCTGTCCTTTAACTCTCAATTCCAGAAGTTTTTATGTATAGAAAATTGAGAACCACCAGTCAAAACTATCTTCTCTTTTCCTACAGTTTACATATTCTCTGCACATTCAAGGTTTATAATTTTGAAAACTGGTTTTATTTATGTCTATATATTCTGCATGTCCTGTTCTTCAGTCCTCCTGAGAAAAGGGGAACAGGCCGAGCAACCCCTTTAACTTTTAATTTTCATGGTAAGATCCATCCTCTATCTCTGTAATTTATCATTCTTCTGAGGACTTTCTTCAAACAATTCATCTTGAAACATCTGATTCATGTCAGTCATGTATAAAATGAATATCCAAACTGAATATCATATAGTTTAAATAAGAGTGTTTCTGGATCTTATTCTCCAGTGCCTTTTAGTGAATACAGTACTTGCTGCCATAAAGCTTATGTCTCAATAGTGTCTTAGCTGGAATTTTGTCACAAAGTAAAACCTCTGAAACTTAAGTCATTAAAGTATACTACATTGTGTCCAAAAAAGGAAAATAATAACATTTAACACAATACTTCAAATTGACCCTTTAAACTACCTTACTGCTACTGCTAGAACTCCATTCATCTTCAAAGAAAAGTTCATTAGCTATATGGAAATGGGAAACATGAAGGCAAATTAAACATCAGAATGTGAGAGAGAAAATACTGATTCAATTAACTTGCTTCATATAACCTTACTTTCAGAGTAGGAAAAAAATGTTTTAGAGTACTCTCCTACTCATTAAAAACACATTACAAAGCTATGGCTTAAGAAAAACGAATCCTATAAAATAAGTGCATTTATACGAGTAGTTATTTCCCTTTTAAAAAATTTACTAAATAACATGGAATAGTACCTATCTCATTAGGTTGTCATGAGTATTAAGCAAATGTATGTAAAGTGCTTAGAAAGCATTTGGCACTTAATCATTTATTGAGTTCTATGAGAAAGGTACTTTTTCTAAAACCTCTATATAAATTAATACTATTTCCTTTGTGTAGCTGAGTAAAACAAGGGTCAGAGAGGTTAACTAATACAAGGGCATTCAGCCAGGAAGGGATACAATCAGGATTTGAACACTTGATTCTAGAGCCCATGCCTTAACTATCTTTGCTGTGTTATCACTTGTGGTTTATCATAAGCACTCAATAAAAGTTAAGCTATTATCCTAATTAATAACTTTTGTATAAAGTGTGGGTGTGAACACATTTCCATCATATTGGAGCTCATTAAATTTTAATTTGCAATGTTCTGAGTAGTTTGCTATAATTTAGTTATTTGCTACAGACAGAGGCTTTGGTTTTTGAATAAACTCAGCATAACTTTTAACACTATCAACTTCTTAAGTACATTCCACATTAATCAGCGAATGTTAACAATTACAAAAAATACTCAATTCAATAAAGCTGGTATAACCAATAATATTTACTGAACATTTGCTATTCACTTAATTACTGATTGCCTAATGTGTGTTAAGGATAGTTTTTAGACACAGGATGAAAGACAATAAACAAAACAAAAATTTCCCAAACTTCTTTAAGTAGAAAAGAGAAATTAACAAGTAAGTGCATAGTATACTAAGTTCTAATACTGTAATGCCTAAATTAAAATATTCATTATAGGCTAATGAGCAGTAAGGAGACAACATTTCAGACCAGAAAGACAAAGAAGCCTCCTCTCTCTGAGAAGGTAACATTTCAGACTTTAAGGAGGTCAGGGAATGAACCATGTCAGCATTCTGAAAAGAGCTTTCAGACAAGAGAACAGCAACAACTACAAAGGTCTTGAAGGATGAACATACCTGGTGTACTGGTCTATGCTCTAGACCCCGTGTTAAGTGCTAAAAATGTATTTTATAGTTTTTTTTGTTTTAAGTTTGTAAGTTCCTTGGATTATGAGGTAGGCATTATGTATACCTTAATTTTATATTTAGTCATAAGGAAAAATAAAGCATAGAGAAAATAAGTCCTACGTTCACATGACTAGTGAGTCCCAAAGCCAGAATTTCAATCCAGGTTGACTTTAAAGCTATGCACGTAATAACCTCATAAAAAAACTAAATTCTTTAAAAATTCCAGAATTGCAATTTTTATTTTGCCCATTTCCTTTCCACTCGTGTGACTGTATAGCTTTTTTTTCCAATTAAAAAAAAATATTTTGAAAAGACTTACGAATCTCTGGAAAATGAGTCTGTTTCCCCATTCCCTGTTGCCCCATACCCAATTTTGGAGAAAATAAATGGTTTCAAGTGTAGTTTTATATTGGGTTATAATGGCTCTTAGCAAATTACTCAAAAGTGAGAACTTGTGTTCTCTCCACCCTCAACTGCTTCCCAATACACCTGCCAGATCCATAAAGATATCATGAGAGGAAATGTAGAAGAAATGAGAGAGCATGGAAATATTTAGGAATCCAAACTATGGACGAACACACACCTGAGAGAAAAAGAATTCATTTTACTACATCAGAACTCAGACATAGGTCTGATATCTGTTGTGGTCAGGAAGTTTCAAAATATTGCCAGGGTCACTGCAATGTGAGAAGACTGGAGTTGTTCCATAAAGGAACAACTGGTTTGGGTATTCTCCTGGGAATTGTGAGCCAAATTCTAGTTGCTATTGATGGTGATAACAATAAATAGAAGTATCATGATAGGATTTGGAATATGGATGCAAAAAACACCCTAGGAGGGGACTGGGGTTATGGCTCAGTGGTAGAGAGCTGGGCTGATCTTCAGCATTACGTAAAAATAAATAAAATAAAGGCATTGTGTCCAACTGCAACTAAAAAATATAAGACAAACAAAAAAAAAACACCCTAGGAAAAACTAACAAAAATACATGTGGAGGAAACCTGCATTTGCCAACATAATCTATACTACTATGCTACAACCATCTATGATTGTTAGATTTCCCTCACATTTTTCTGTGGAAAACAACTTTGTTCCTAAAGATGAATAAACAACCATGTTTCTCTCGTTAAGTAAAAACAAAGAATGGCATGAGGGAGTTTAGTGGCAATTCATAATAGAAATGGAAAATAAAGTAAGACTACAAAACTTTCCTTTTGGTTTTTCTGTCTATCATTCAGAAAACTCTTCTACATAGGACTGTTATTACAGTAAAATTTGCTCCTTGTTGTTATATTGTGTAAAGAATCTGATCATATTTCTAAGCATCACCCCTCCAAAGTGTTTTACCTTCCAGTGACTAGAACAACACATTTAATAGTCTCACTATACTTGAACGTAAACATTACTGGAGCAAGCGGTAAACTTGGCCAAAAAACACAAAATAAGAATAACAGCACTTGAAAAGACATTAAACATATATTTATCAATGGGAAAGTTACACGAGTGACACTAGTCTTTTCTATATACCACTTGAAATTTGTTTGTATAAGGGCATAAAGCAATATATCTTGCAAGAAATAAAAACTACTGGAATTTAGCAATGAAATAAGAATATTTTTTAGCTTTTTCTTTTTTAAAAATGACCCAGCTCATCAGAAATGATGAGTTCAAATGAAAACACTTGCACCCTCTGAAGAATGCTTATATGAAATGAAGGTACAATCTAAGACAATGGTCCCACATGTATTCTGTTATTAGGACACTCAAATCTAGCCCTTACTCTTCCCAGCTGTGCAACAGAAGATCAAAGCAACTGAGTCTGAGGCAACTGCCCAAAGGATGGGGGTAAATCTCTTAGGGCTGCCATCACTTCCCACTGAATCCAACCACTAGCACCTAAATGATAAGTAGCTGATTCCTTTTGCTGTTATTTTTATTTTATTTTATTTTATTTGGTACCGGGGATTGAACTCTGGGGCACTCGACCACTGGGTCACATCCCCAGCCCTTTTTTGTATTTTATTAAGAGACAGGGTTTCACTGAGTTGCTAAGTGCCTCGCCATTTCTGAGGCTGGCTTTGAACTCTTGATCCTCCTGCCTCAGCCTCCCAAAGTACTGGGATTGCAGGCGTGCGCCACCGCGCCCGGCCCTTTTGCTGTTTTAACACTGGAATATTTTCACAAAAATATTTTGAACTTTAAACCCTAGTATAAGAGTAGTACCACGACTGGGGTTGTGGCTCAGTGGTAGAGCACTTGTCTAGCACATGTGAGGCACTGGGTTTGATTCTCAGCACCACATGGAAATAGATAAATAAAGGCACTGTATTCATCTACAACTAAAAATATTTAAAAAAAAAAGGGGGGGGGCAGTACCTCTGGAAAAATTCTCTAGTAAAATTAAAATGTGATTTTTTAAACAGCCAATGCCCAATTTATTTTTCAAGAAATATGGCAATTTATTTTGTAGATGACCACATTGTGGTTGGGATGTTCTATTTCCTACAAAATCACTGTTTGGTGTGACCTTTTCATACACCAAAGGAAGAAAAAGCCCCTGAACAAACCAGACAACAGCAATGAACTTATAACTTCCACATATGAGACAAAAAGAAAATTAATTCCATTCATCTTTGTTTATGGAACCATTTCATTTATGGTTCAGTAATGCAAAAATAAAGAGAAAATTTCATCGATTCTTTTATTGCTGGTTAAATGTCTTACCTCTAGCAACATTAATTCCTGTCCTGTGAAAGGTCTTTCTCTTTTAATAATATAATCACATCCCTGACTTTAGTTTGGAAGTGAAGTTTAATTTATGCTGGAACAAGAACCATCACATTATTTGGCACAAGCTGACAGAAGTTACTGCTAACACACATATGGGATCAGAATAGCAAAATTTGGGAGGCTAAAGAGATGGACATTGGAACTTGCAATGTTTCAAGATTCCTCACTAGGCTGAACCCTGACATTATACCTGACTGAAAGCAAAGCATGAACCTAAGGGAGGTATAGCTTTTCAGGAATTTTACTTTATAAAATGTCCCTCTGCTTTGAAATTAACCAAGTATCTAATATAGAGATTTAGTGAGAGAAGGTTTAGAATAATTTAAAAGTATCTTAGACCTTCTTTTAGAAAATATTATGGAGGAGATAGAACAATGTTTTGGTACACTGGCAAAGCAGTTATTTCCATGAAAATTATCTATGATTTCAATAAGCAAATAATGTGCAAATATGAGGCACACTTGAAATATTTACTATTAATATCCTACAGCTACAATACCTCTCTAAACAAAACTAAAAACTCTTTGATGTCAGTTAATGGTCCCCTTAAATTTTATCTTTTCAAAAAATAACTTGTTATATAGTTTATTCTTATTTTTAAAGCAGTAATTGGAATCAATGGTATTCAGAATTTGCCACAAAACAAGATTTTAATTATTGTAGCTTTGTGTTCCAAAGTACATTTGAAACAATTGTTAGAAATTCACAACATGTATTTTGAAGAAAGAAACTACACATGAATATCACAAAATCACTCCCAGAAATTTGGATGTAATTGATCTGGGTATGGGCTATGCAAAGGGATTTCCAGAATTGTATTTAACCCATAATATGCTAGTAATCTCACTAAGCCACAATGTATAACTCTACTAATATGAAAAAATTTATTTCAAATTTCTCTTTCTCTCCTTCCTCCACCCCTTTTGCTGCTTCCTCCCTGCCTTCCTCCTGACCCCCTGGGACTAGAGACTGGGAGGAAAAGAGCTAGGTTAAAAAAAACATACACAAAAACCCCAAACCTTTGTAGGTACAAATAATCCTCATTATTTGTGAATTCATTTACTAAAATTTGTAACCCCCAAATTAACACTCTTAGTATTCCTATGGTCATTTATGACATGCACAGAGTGGCAGAAAATTTGAGTTGCCCAATACACATGTTCCCAGTTGAGGTCAAACAAGGTAATGTTCTGCCCTTCTTGTTTCAGCACTCACACTGTAAACAAGTGTACTTTTCAAGGTCTATTTAGAGTCACATTTTTTTTTTGTGGTTTTGTGTGTGTGTGTGTGTGTGTGTGCGCGCGCGCGCGCGCGTATGGTGTATGGTGTGTGTGTGTGTGTGTGTGTGTGTGTGTGCACGCGCGCGTCTTGTTGGTGATTTCATTTTTTAAAATGGTCCTCAAAGCATAGTGCTGTAGTCTGTCTAGTTTCCCTAAGCACAAGACGATTGTGATATATCAATATGGGTGTTAGACTTGTTCAAGTAGGAGTTACAGTGCTGCTGGCTTCAAGTTCAATGTTGATGAATCAACGATATATATTAAATGAGGTTTCTTAAACAGAAGTACTTGATATTGATCTGTTAATGAAAGGACATAACCAGAGGTTTGTGGAAACCCAAGTGTGTTATTTCCTTAGGAGCACTGTTCAGTATTGCTAATTTAGTGTTCCTGGTGATTTAACAAAACATGATCATAATGAATAAGATGGAACAACTGTAATTGACAGATACAGAAATTCTGTCCTGTCTCATTGTGATTTAATTCACCCTCCCACTTACCCTAGTCCTGGAAAAACCAGTTTTGTCTCCATTTGCAATTTATCTCAACATTCCTTTACCCCACTTAAATTTGTGTTGTCTTGACTTGGTTTGAACTGGTTTATAACATCTGCCCGATTCACATAAATTTAAAAAATTATTTAGTACATGTTCATTTTATATTTATGTTGGAATCATGACTTTTTTCCTGAAATTTTTCTTTCAATAATTTTGGAAATCTCATTAAGACATCCAATATATTCACCAACTAAAAGAAGGCAAACTTCTCCACCAAATAATGGCACACCTATTCTTAGGCCCACATATATCTTTTCTTGTCTCCATGAGGTGAATCCAAAGCAGCAAGAGACCTTTGCTGACTGTTTTGCTATCTTTGATTTTGCATTAATTTTGGGAATTGGTTTTACACATTTGATGATCCTTGTAAACAAATTAATTAATAGTTTATAGAGGTCTATTCTCTGTTGGGTAAGATAAGACAGAGAATCTGGTTTATTAGTTCTTTGTATTTTTGAGCTCAAATCAATTAAGAATTTATGCTCAGTGAAAAGAGAACAGCTCTTTGGCATGAACCAGTATATTTCACAATTCTGTGTTTATTAACCCATGGCTGATATTTCAGAATTGAAGCTATAAATTCTCTGTGTGACTGATAGCTCTATATCTATCAACATATAGTTATTACATATTGTAATACAGAAAAGCCTTTCCTGCTCATGTGTATATAGGTAATGTTTTTCTACCTCCAGATGGCATTAATGAATTAAATTATAAAATCTCTTTAAGGAGTTTTAGTCTGATTAATTTATACAGAAGTTATATTAATTGAATAACCTTAAAATTCTAAAAACAAAAAACAACAACAACAACAAAAAACCCCTGAATTTCTAATACCTACAAACTTCTACATTTGCAAAGTATTCTTAAAAAGATTAACATAAACATTTTAAGAACTCAGGTTCACATAATGTAAATCTTTGGCAAACAAGACTAATAATTCTGGCTTAGTAAAAATAGCTATGTTTTCTGACTGTCATTGTTAGATAAAATACAAACATGAATTATTTTACTTTGGTATGTTCTTTCTAAATAAGAGTTTACTGATGGAATAAGCTAGCATAATTTGTTTAATGTTTATAGTTATGGAAAATGTAAATCTGTGTTTTAACCAACTTGATCAATTATTCTGGAATCTTTGTTTCAAAAGCAATTATATTCTATAGTTATGTTACCTTAAAAATTAACTTCTAAGATTGTTAGGTAACTTAAAAACTTGGATAGTATTAATGGACATTTATTAGATACTTATGTGATTTCTAAGAAAGACAGAATACTGAGCCATTGATTATGATGGAGTTCAGGATATATTATCTCCAAATGTGCCACCATGGCATTTGAGGAAATAGCAGAAGCAAAGAGCAACTCTTTCCAGCCTTTATCCTTTAAAGCAGTACATAAAAGAATTCCTTGGCCTTCTTGTCATTTGTCCTATACCCAGAAGAAAGGAATACCACTGAGGGACACAATAATCTGAACGAACAGGCCTGGCTAAGTTCTAGTTTATTAACATTGGATCATACCCATTCTGTCCAAATTTCTGTACAACTATGCACTACTTCATTGAAACACACAGGTTTCCCTTTCTGAGTATTTATTTCTGAAGGCTCCCATGCCATATCACATAAAATTATATTAAATGAATTTGTATATTTTCTCTATTTAATCTGTCTTTGTTATAGAGGTCTTAGCTATGAACCTAGTAATGGATGAGAAAGAAATCTTCTCTTCTCTCCTATATAATTACTAAGCTAAATTTTGAGTTCATACATTCTACTCATTTTTATATGCTAGTGACAGGCTCTATCTTTGAGTTTGTCTACTGAACATGTTCATTTTTGCCACTCGGAGAAGCCGGAGCATGCATTCTGCCAGTCAAATAAAAGTAAGTTTTAAAATTATTTCAGTTTCTCTATGAAATCAAAATAACTTTGGTTAAAAAGATATAATGCAAATGAATGAAACTCTACTAGAAGTTAATAGGGGCAGAGAGGTTATGACTTTATATTAAGGTAATGAAATAACTTTGTATGCAAAGTGACAAGATGTGAATTATATACTAAAGGAAAAATAGGCATGTCCTAAAGTATAGTGTGCCAGAAAGAAAATGGTAAAAGACAAAACCTGAATGGACACAGAAAGTTACATAAGATTCGCAAGAAAGGAAATTTTATTTGCCTTAGGTTAGAGTTTGTGGGAAAAAAAAAATCTGAAAAGCTATGAAATATATTAAAATCTTAACAAAGTTTGCTCAGTTTTGCTGGGCTTGTTTCATTACTGTACTGTCTTCACCAATAATATCATTATTCTCTATTATTTCTAACCTTCCCAGAATGCAAAGGTTCTGGCTTATCAGAATAACTTCATAAGTTTTATGCTGACTTTTTCACTTAAGTAAGAATTAAGGTTCTGTATAGAGCAATAAGTTTTATTGTGACTTTGAAATAAGCAAATATCATTTCTTAGGCACCCATGATCCTATACCTATCCTAAGTGTTCACATCTCCTGATGACTTTTGTTTATTGTTTGTTTTTTGTTCTTGCAATGCTGGAGACTGAACTCAGGGCTTGTTGTACATGCTAGGCAAGTGCTCTACCACTGAGTTACATGCCTAGAACCACAACTTTTGATTTTTGCCTTCCCAAAATTAAATCCTATATGTAAAATAAAACTTTCAGGATATCTTTGCACCTAAAATTATCTTTGAGATTCTGCAAGAGACCTCTGGAAAAGCACAAAGATATTTTCTTTCTTTCTGTAGAAAGGCAATTTCTTGAAATAATTAGGTTTATTTGATATGTTACCACTAAAGAGGTTCTATGGAAGAGATGTCAAGTGAGGAGATGCATAGCAACCCTGATATTAAATTTGATGGGTAAAATGTTATTAAAATCAATGTTCTGAAACTGTGTGACATATAGGGATTTGTCAGTGCCCTCATTGTCCATAATATGCTCTATTCATAAGAGACCTTGTACTGCTCTGCTTGATAAACAGACAACTGTTTCAGTTACTTTTTGAAATACTAACTTGGTCATATCTTTAGTTTAAATCTTGTATCTTCTAGGCTAGCAAATATCAATTTGGGAATCCACATCTCATATCTGAGTTATATTAATATACAGATATTTAGGACCTACCCCAGACTTGCTAATCTTTTCACAATTTCAATGTTTCTTCACAGTTTTTGTATAATACTATATGCTTGGCATATTCATCTCTGAAAAATTTTTTTTTCCCTCTGTAAAGTCTACTTCTGGGACTCAGAAAAATGATATACCTCAAAGCATTGTGCTTTGGTATGCTAAGTATTTTGAACTAAAGGAAAGGAGCTCAGAAGGAAGTTCTTTCTGACCTGGTCCTGCAGGCCAGAGAAACCAGAATTCCTTTTCCTCAAAGGTGGGTTGTTGGCAATAGAACTCCTTTTCCTCAAAACTAGTCATAAAATCTTAAAATATTACTCTAACCTTCCCTGACTTTTCCATATAAGAGCTAGCCATAAGGAAATTCTCTGAAGTACCTTATCTGATAGATTTTAAGACCCTGCTTCCAGAAGGGGGTTCCTGTTCTTTACCTAGAAGGAATGTCACACAGAGAGGCAAAGAATCTGAATAGACAGGCCTTGCTGCCCCGCCCCCTCAGTATATTACCATGATGTCACACTCATTTTGTCCAATCACATTTTCTACCGGTCTATGAATTTTTTCATTGAATCAAAGGTTCCTGTGTTATATTAAAACCCCGATTAAATAAACCTATTATACTTTTCTTTTGTTGACTGTGAACCTTATGATGGGGAGAAGAGGCAGAATCTATAAAGGTATCATTTGTCTATCCCTATACCAGGTTCATCCATTAAAAAAAAAAAAAAAAAATCAGATGAATGTTCACTGTTTTCTTTCAAAGTATGCTTCAATGATTATATTTTACAGATATTTTCTCAACTTTTTGGACTTGAATTTAAATTACATTATTCTTCTTATGAACTCATATTCCACCTATGAAAATTACAACTATTTTAAGTCTTTTATGATCTATAGTTTTGTTGCAGGCTTATGCTTCTCTAAAAGCCCTTGCAATCAGCTACAGGCCAAAGTACTTCATCTTCAACAAAGGAGCACTATCTCAGAACCCCATAAAAAAGCACTAACTAGGTACTTGGGGGTTATAGGTTTTTGATGCTGTCACTTAATTTTAGGACCATTACCAGATGAATGGGTCAGGATTTCCAGTACTCTAGTCAAGAAGCAAAAACATGTGATCTAATAGAACAAGAATTACATAGGACTGAATGAACTGATAAAGGATGATTGTAGTTTTATGTTTGGGGTGTTACTGGTACTGTTTTACTATTCTATATTTTCAATATATCAGGAAACCCTTTCTTTTTCCTCTTAAGGAAAAAGCACTAACTAGGTACTTGGGGGTTATAGGTTTTTGATGCTGTCACTTAATTTTAGGACCATTACCAGATGAATGGGTCAGGATTTCCAGTACTCTAGTCAAGAAGCAAAAACATGTGATCTAATAGAACAAGAATTACATAGGACTGAATGAACTGATGAAGGATGATTGTAGTTTTATGTTTGGGGTGTTACTGGTACTGTTTTACTATTCTATATTTTCAATATATCAGGAAACCCTTTCTTTTTCCTCTTAAGGTATTATAACTCTTTACAACTTTAATAGAGCTTTCTTTATAAATGGAAATACTACAAATCTCATTCTACCTCTGTGACACCTCCAAAATTTCGAATTTCTTACTGAATATGCTAGAATTTTATGGCAACATAACTATTTGCATATGTTCAATAGCAGTCTATCCTCCTTTTAATAGGATGTGATCTGGAGCACTGATTATGGAACTAATGCCTTACTTGTAATGAGATATTTGAGAATAATGCTCTTTAATTAGATATGAGCAGATACTGTTAAGGAACAAAGTTTGATTTTATGCAGCCTTCCAGGAAAAGTGGCCTGGCACTTGGCTTATGGAGTTCCTTGTCTTACAGGGAAAATATTCTGGGAATTTTGAGAAGGGAAGATTTGCCCAAATCAATAGGTACAACACATACAGTGGCAAATTCTTGGCTTGGATTCTTAACCTCAAGAGACTTAAAAAAGTACAATCTGAGATTCTTCATGAAAATTTCAACTAAAGCAAACTTAAGAAAACTTAAATGATAAATTAATATTCTGAAAAAATTAATCTTCTTACTACACCTATGTAAATAATCAGGGCAAAAAAAAAAAGTATATCAATCTTATTTTGTGATCATGAATAATCCCTATTTGAGATTATTTACTATCAAATAGGGAGCAGCCAGGCACAATGTTGCATGCCTGTATTCCCAGATACTTGGGAGGTCAAGATGGGAGGATCCCTTGAACCCAGGAGTTTCAGACCATCTTGAACAACATAGGGAGACTCAGTCTCAAAAACATAAATGCAGGGGTGGGTTGGGGGAAGAGCCAAACATGATCTCAATAGAAAAATATAGACTCTAGCATATTCTTCTCCTTCAGCATTATAAGGCTTTTTAGCTCCTTTTCTTGTCTTTCATCTATTTAGCAACTCCTTTTAAGTGGTATACAACTAATACATACATAGATTCTGTCCTGTGTCCCACTGGTTTTTATAGACACCCTTCTTCCCCAAGGAAAATAATTTTTGTCCCCATTTGCAATTGACCTCAAATTCTTTATTCTACATAAATTTGTACTTATTGAACATCTGCCTTGTTCACTTATATCATGAGTGAAATAAATTCTTTTACTTGAATTTTGTACCTGTATGAGAATTTGAAAGTTATCTTTTTTAACAGTCACCTGGGTGTGAGGTTGAGGCTCATAAAAAGTTAAAGTAGGTGGGAAGTCCAGAACTAACTGATAGTGTCAACTTACAGGAGAATTTTAAGTCCTGGGGTGCATCTCCAGCAATCTTTTACTATCTTTTTCAGGATCAATGGCTGGATCTGTCTGCTTCCTTTCCTGCTTCTACCTTCTATTACTTCAGAGGTGGATTCTTCTCCCCAACAGACCCACTGTGAACACAATGCAGTTTCACAGCTTGTCCTCTGCCCTTCCTTATTTTGAGAATTTCAAAGAGTTTTTATAGCTAACGGCAATGAGAAAAACACAGGGGGCAAAATGACATACCAAAGAAAAGTCACAAAGTTTCAAATCAGATCAAACAGGGGTGGGGTGTGGGGTGGAGAGGCATTTCTGGTTTTCATTAGCATATAAATGGTAGTAGATCTTAGTCCTCAACTATCCACATTTTCCACAGCTGTTTTCTGCCACTTCTCTCCATGATGCAGCTTCCTTCTCCTCCCCATCCTTCACATAACATAAGGAAAGACAAAAGCCAAAAGGGTGAGAAAGGTGGGTCTTTTCAGTACACAAAGAATTGAAGTAAGGTTCATCTACATTTCAGAGGAAGCCCCAGATATTCTCTTCTAATAAAGAAAGGTTATCTTTGAAGAGTTCCCTTTGCAATAGATGCTGAGCTTAAAGAGAGATGTTTAGGATGAGGCCTTGCATTAAAGTCACAGACACAGGGGTACTTATATTATCTTTAAGTATGCTGAGGGTGGGAAAGTGAAGGATGGGGAATGGGGGAGGAAAGAAGCTGTAAGAGGCACTTGGCCTTTTTCTTTTTCCTACTCTCTGCAATTTCAGAAAACCAAGCTTTCAAAGAAGTTAGTTACGGTGAGAATAGACAGCTGTGTAAAAACAATAAAAGCAGACAGATAATTACAGAAATGATCAACAGCAGGTAGGAAACTATAGTTTCAGAGATGAGTGCACTTTAAAATAAAAAGACTTATAGAAAAATGGTTAAGAAAATGAAAACAGGTAGTTAGGGGATTTTTATAATATAATACTGGTCTTAAATATTTTATTTCATTATTATATGTAGTATAAATTTCCACTTATCCTTGATTCACAATAGAAACTGTATTTCTTAAGTATAAAATTTGAAAGTTGGGTGCAGTGGCACACGCCTGTAATCCCAGCAACTAGGGAGGCTGAGGCAAGAGGATCACAAATTCTAGGCAAGTGTGGGCCACTCAATGACACCCTGTTTCAAAATGAAAAATAGAAAGGACTGGAGATGTAGCTCAGTGGTAGAATGCCCATGGGTTAACTCTCTAGTACCAAAATAACAGTAATAATAATAATGATGATGATGATGATGATGATGATGATAAAGTCAGTGGGCTAGACATTAAGAAATAAAAGCATATGAGCTGGTCCAAGGACTTAAAAATCCTGAAAGTATATAGTTTTGAGTATTACCCAAACTTCTCATTTCAAAGATGAGATAAATATGTTTATCAAACACTAAGTGTAATGAAGCACGAACTGTTAAAGCTCTCCTGTGAAGGAGATAACTGTGGAATTAGAATCTAGGTTACCAGCCTCTTAATCCTATGGTCCTCACATAATAGTACTTCTCAACTAATTTTTTAAACTCCTTAAATTACCAGAACATTAGTTCAACCAATCTTCAACAGCACTAGTTCATAATAAAATGATGTTTGGTCTGATGAGAAGATTCATTTTCAAGTCCCTTATTACCTACCCAAGAGAGGTAAATCAGAATGGAGGGGATTGCTGAGGAATTTGGAAAAGATCCTCCAACATATGATTCTGTAGCACTCCAGTACTATTTATTTAGATCTAGCTTCCACTGTAGCTGAAGAAGCAAGACTTATTTATTTAAAAATACACAATGCTGCCATGTCTGGTGGCACATGCCTGTAATCCCAGCGGCTTGGGAAGCTGAGGCAGGAGGATTGCAGGTTCAGCAACTTAGCAAGGCCCTAAGCAACTCAGGGAGACCCTCAGTGGTTAAGTGCCTGTGAGTTCAATCCCTGGTACCAAAAAACCAAAACGAAACCATAATGCTAAATGTTAACAAAGCTGATTACAAGTGAATTCTAGGGTGTATGTAATAACTGAGGAGCTCCCCAGGTGATCAGAGTAACTTCAAGTTCTTGAGTAGACCAGTATATTTTAGAATGTCTTTAATTTCATTTGATACTGAGTATCCATCATATGTCAGCTTTTGTGCCACTGTCTACAGTTTTCCTACTCACTATCTACTAAGTTTTTTCCTACTGACTTGGACAATATTCTTCAGTTTTCTTTCCCAGGGAGGTAGAAATTAATTGAAAAGGCACCTGATTTTAATAGCAGCAGTGGCCAGTTCACACTTAAAATTCACATGGCAACTGCAGTCATGTAGTCCTTGTGACCACTTAGAGACTAACCAGGGATTTAACAGTTTAATTAGATTTCCTGTTATTAAACTCATGTTACAGACCTCAAATGAATAATTTTCAAGGTGTCAGTCATGAAATATGGTAGATTGAAAGGATGGAAAACATTAACAAAACTGTTTTTGATAACTTGTAGTTTAATTAAAATATTTTAAATCAAATAATATCTTGACAACAATATTATTTTAAATCAAAATAATAAAGACTGACCACTTTGATAACAATTATGTAATTAAGAAATTTAGAACTTGCCAAACAAATATTAACATGGAAATGCACTTTTTAAGTGCATTTAAGTGCACTTTTAAAGTTTTAAAAGTCTATTTTAAAAACAAACATAATAGGATATACTTATATACTTTTATACACTTACTATGTGTCAAAATCTATCTTAAGCATTTGGTTTTTTTAACTCATTTAATCCTCACAGCAATTCCCATTTTATACATGAGGAAATAAAAATACAGTATATCATAATGACTCAACATGGATTCAAACCCAAGTAGTTTGGCTTTATACTATTTTTTGTGTATAGGACTCAGAACCACCCAGGCCCTTGAGCATGCTCTACCACTGTGCTACACATCTTGGTCTGCGGCTTTAGACTTTTAATTGTAATCTGCAATACTAAGTGGGGAAGAAAAACATTTTAGATAATAATGATCTTCACAATGCTTTCACAGTACTTTCATATTTATATGTCAAATAGATTAGAAAGGGCTGGCTGGGATTGTGGCTCAGTGGTAGAGTGCTTGCCTAGCATGTATAAGGCACTGGATTTGATTCTTAGCACTGCATATAAATAAATGAATAAAATAAAGGCCCATCACCATCTTAAAAAATAAAGAAAAAAATAGATTAGAAAACATTAATTTTTTTTTACATTTATATGATGGCTTATAGTAACAATATGTGATATACTGCCAAACAAAATACATTAGGTACAAATGTATAGCAGCACATTTAAATCTACAGGACATAAAGAATACAAATGCCAGATGGAGGGAGATGAGGGTCAGAACTAATCTTTACCAAGTATCTATTATGTACCAGGTACTCTATCTCAACTATGAAGAAGCATTAAGTCCATTATGAAATTAATCCAAAATTATACTGGTTCAAGGTGGAATGATAAGGACTAGAACCCAGAGTGATCTAACTGCACATTTACTTTCACTATACTGTGACTTAACAGCAGAAAATAAGAAAAATATTTTGCACTATTGTTGATAGTAAGATCAACATAATCCAGTGGTGTAACATAGCTGTCCCCCAAACTAATATACTTTTAGACTACATTCATAAACTGTATAGTATATGCTTAGTATTAGTCCACCATATCTAGAAAAGTAGCAAATGCAGATATTTAGGCTTAATGACAATTTGAGAGTGAATATGATAATGATAACTATTTTCAATAAAAGAGCTGCTGTATAGAATAATATGCTTAGATTTTGGATCAAAATAAAAGAGAACTTAATAGAAATGTCAAAACTGCACGATGCTACCTTATGACATAAGAGTTTAAATAACCACATGTTAGTAATTTTGAAGAGAAATTCACAAACAAGGTAGGTGTTAGACAAGTGGTCTTATTCCCTGCCCTGTCCCTACTTCAGATTAGAGCATTCTGGCTTTTACATATAACACTGGACATTCCATTTTAAAATTTTCTTTGACTTTCTTTTCTTTTGGAAAGGGGTTGTTCATTCTGTTGCAGCAAAAAAATTAAGAACCACTGAATCAGATATACTGAAATATTTCTTTCAACTCAAATTTTATATTCCTGAATGGTTTTAGTTAAGAACATAAAATCATATCTTGATTTTATTTGTGAAAAGAAAAAAAAGACCAATCATACCATTTTTTTCTGCAAAGGCAGCTGCATCTTCTTTAGTACTGAAGGTTAGAACCATATTGGACAAAGGATCAGCCCTGTAAGAAAGAATTTTTTCCAGGATTTAATATTAAGCTTTGGCTACAAAAATAAATCAATATTTAAAATAAATAAAATGTCTGGAAAATAAAGTTGCTATAATATCGAATATATGCATTCTTGATATAATAGTCTTTTTGTAACAATCTCTTTAAAACTGTTAGTGGGCTGGGTGCCATGACTCATGCTTGTAATCCCAGTGGCTCTGAAGGCTGAGGCAGGAGGATCATAAGTTCAAAGTTACCCTCAGCAACTTAAGGAGGCCCCTAGGAATTTGTTGGAACCTTGCCAAGGAAGGAAGGAAGGAAGGAAGGAAGGAAGGAAGGAAGGAAGGAAGGGAGGGAGGGAGGGAGGGAGGGAGGGGAGGGAGGGAGGAGGGAGGGAGGGCAGGCTGGCGATATGGCTCAGTTTTTAAGTGCCCCTGGGTTCTATCTCCAATATATTCCTCTTGCCCCCCCCCAAAAAAAAAATTTTAGTAATTTACCTTTTCTCTGTTAAAAATTGGGAGATATTTTATAACATGCATTGTCAAATAATACAATTTATAATTGCAAAGAAATTCAGCTAGTCTTTAAGAAATTAATCATTTTATTCAACTTTACACAATACCTTTATTTTATTTATTTATTTTTATGTGGTGCTGAGGATCACTGAACCCAGTGCCTCACATGTGCTAGGCAAGCACTCTACCACTGAGCTACAACTCTAGCCCCCATTTTATTCAACTCTTAAAAAAAGTAAAGAGCTGGATGTGGAGGCTCACACTACTTGTGAGGTTAAGGCAGGAGGATCCCAAATTCAAGGCCTGCCTTGGCAGATTCAAAGATAACTGTAAGCTGCCTGGTACCGTAAACCGGGATAAAAACTCTCGGGGGCAGAGTTAAGCTTTTACTACTTTTACTTCTACTTTCTTAGAGCTTAGAGAGAGGGAAAGAAAGATTTTTAAAGAGAAAGATTAAAGCGAGCTTTTCTTCTTGTCTTCTTAGCTTAGAGTTAGAGTTAGAAAGATAGAGAAATATTAGAGCTTAGAGCTTAGCTTAGAGTCTTAGAAAGATAGATAGAGAAAGATTTCTTCTTAGTAGAGTAACTTAGAGTAGCTTAGAGTAGAGTAAAGAAAGATAGAGCTTAGCTTAGAGAAAGACTAGAGCTTCTTTCTTCTCTCTTCTTTCTTCCTTTCTCTTCTGTAACCACTCTGCCTACGTTCTGGCCGCTCTGATTCTTCTGACCGACCGAGTGACTGCCCGGCTAACTGAATTCTCCGTTCTCCTAACTCGGACCGCTTTCACCCGGTTATATACCTTCAGGTTTGCGGGTGCCTACAGGTGCGTCACATACATATCAGGTGGAACCCATGGCTTCCAGCTAGCTACAACAGCCCTTCCTAATTAGGGCTCCTTCATATTCCTTCCCTTTAGTTTAAAAAGGTGCTTTTGTTCTATTTTCTCTATTTTATTTTCTCTATTTTCTTTTATTTTCTTGTCCCTACCTAGCTTTTCACCTTTTATTTTTGAAAGGGTGGATATTTGAGCCCTTTTTGAGAAGGTGCTGTGGCTTTAAGGAAGCCTAATGCTGAGGAGCAGCTAACGCACCTAGTTAAGCACAATTGCATAAGCGGCTTTGACTTTTTTTTTTTTTTCTCTTCTTTATTTTTCTTTATGGCTTTCTTGCCAAAGCTCAATGGCTTTTTTTCTGCATGGTTTTTACCATGCTATTTAATTCTCTATTTTCTTTTACGCTCATGGCTTTTTTCTTTATACTAAAGCTCAAGGCTTTTTCTCTATATTTTTTATGGCTTTTGGCCGGCTACTCTGCTTCGGCTTTTGGCCGGCTCGCTTCGGCTTTTCACTGTCTACTCTGCTTCAGCTTTTGGCCAGCTACTCTGCTTCGGCTTAATTCTTAACTAGCTTCAACTGAGTCAGAGGCTCTGCTCTCTTGTTTCTACTCTTTTTGCTGGTCTCAACTGAGTCTGAGGCTATGCTTTTTCATTGCTCTTATTTCTTAGCTTTTCTTCTCTGCCTGCCGAGCCCCGGACGGACCACCATTTGTAAGCTGCCTGTCACGGCCAGCCACGGCGCCGCCACGGGAGGAAAATTCTCGGAGGCAGAGTATAGCTTTTACTACTTTTACTTCTACTTTCTTAGAGCTTAGAGAGGGAAAGAAAGATTTTTCTTCTTAGCTTAGAGAGAAAGAAAGATATAGCTTAGAGAAAGATTAGAGCTTCTTTCTTCTCTCTTCTTTCTTCCTTCTTCTTTCTTCTGTCTTCTGTCTTCCTCGGGAGCCTCGGCCTTACTCTGACCAGTCCTCTGGAGCCTCGGCCTAACTCTGGCCAGTCATTTCTCTTCTGTCTTCTATCTGGTTTCTCTTCTGTAACCGCTCTGCCTATGTTCTGGCCGCTCTGATTCTTCTGACCGACCGAGTGACTGCCCAGCTAACTGAATTCTCCGTTCTCCTAACTCGGACCGCTTTCACCCGGTTATATACCTTCAGGTTTGCGGGTGCCTACAGGTGCGTCACATACATATCAGGTGGAACCCATGGCTTCCAGCTAGCTACAACAGCCCTTCCTAATTAGGGCTCCTTCAGATAACCTTGACAATTTGGTGAGACCTTTCTCAAAATAAAAAATTTTGAAAAGGCCGGGGTGGGGGGAGCACACGGGTGTGTGTATGGGGTGGCATGATGGTGAAATTAGAGTTAAATTTAAAAGTCCAGGAAGATTCGCAAACTGATCTTATAAATTCAATATCAAGATTACCAGAGAGTAGAACCACCAGTACAGATGGTCCCCAGTTTATAAGGGTTCGGCTTAGGATTTTTTGATTTTACATTGGTGCTAACGCAATGCGAATTCAGTAGAAACTGTATTTCAAATTCTAAATTTTGCTCTTTACTTGGCTAGCAAAATGTGGTATGATACTCTTGCAATGTTGGGTAGCAGCAGTGAACTGCAATTCCCAGTTAAGCACGTGCTTCTTCTACGTTATTCTTCAGAGTTCGGGAAGCAAGAACTCGTCAAGGGTAAAAAGCGGTTTCATCATTACCACAAAAAATAAACAACACTACCCACTCTTAACAAACTTTACATCATTAACAATATTGTTTTAGGGCACAGGCTCAGTTAAAGAAAAAAAAAGGCTACAAGACATGACATTGAACTGAGTTCCTCAGTTTAGGATAATGTTAATATTTACAAATCCATATTTTTTTTTTTTTACAAAGTGCCATGTAATTTCAGAGATGTTACTTTTTACATATAAAAAGGTGGGACACTGTTTGATACAAATGTTTACTGTAAACTCTCAGAAGTAAACATAGCATTCTGAGGAACTTCATTTAGAAATATGGAAGTAAATTTACCAAGTTTTTCAGAAGTAATTTGGATAATGGAGAACAATGAAATATAAACAAAAGAGAACATGAAAAGTAGGTCTCTTTGAGTCAAAATCCCACAAATTGTTGCTGAAATTCTGGCCATATAACAACTATAGAGTTGCTATTCTAGGATTTCTATGATCTCCCTATAATCATATACATTCCTAATATAAATCCCTCTTCTACACAAAAGAATTTCAAATGGCTGGCTATATTAGTATCAATAACTGATGGTTTCATATTGGTGTTCTTTTGGAAAGTGGATAAATTTTCTCAGTTCTAATTAAATTAGTTATACTGAGAACAGAAGTGCCAACATAAATATGGTCCACTACTTTGATGAGTGTTGACAGGCACAATGGCTTAGTTGAAAATATGAAACAATAGCCAAAAAAAAGTAGAAAAAACTCAGGAGCCAAGAGAGTACAGTTCTATTTTCTACAAAGGCAGTATAGCCAATATGTAAGCTAATAGTAACAACTTGTATCAGTAAGTCACCATCTTTCAGCTATTTGGTTTCCACCTTTATTAATCGCCTTCATCTCCTATATTTTGAAATTCTTGATGGGTATGTTGCCACCAATACCTTCCTAATTGATCTTTCTGCCTCTTTTCTTAACTTCCATCTACTCCTTGCTACGTTACTAGATTAAGCTTAAAAACTTCAAATAGTTCCTACTTTCCAGTCTTTTTTTTTTTTTTTTTTTTTTTTTGGTATTAAGGCTGAACTTGGGGGTCTTTACCACTGAGCTGCATCTCTAGCACCCCACCCTACCCCCGTTTTTGACACAGGGTTTTACTATCTATATAGGCTAGCTAGCTTCAAACTTATGATTCTCCTGCCTCTGCTTCTCAAGTAGCTGGGATTATAGGTGTACACCTAGCTGCTTTTTAATTACCACACCCAAAAGTAACCCACCAGCCAAATCAGACTCTTAATTTTTCTTATAAATACAGTCTATACTTTCCCATCAGAGTTCAATTTGTTCCTTCGATTTAGAATACTCTGCCATCTTCACAAATGAAAGTCCATCCCAACCATCCCTCGGGGTTCACCATAAATACCAACCTTTTCTATTAAGTATTTCATACCCCAGCATCCTCCAGCTGTATATAATTTCTCTTTCAATCTTCACTAAATATAAATTTGCTTTTATTTTTATATTCAATTTGCTTAATTCTCGATTACTGAGGTTCCAACTGAGGCAATGACAGAACAGTTCATAACTCAGTATATTTGCCTAACAACTACATGTATAATAAACTCTGAACAAATCAGAAAAAGTATGTTTGAAGGGACCTGAGAGTGACCAAGTTCAGGAACTCTGGAGAGAATTCAACCTTTCAAAGGAAGGGGTGGGGGGGATAAAACACTCATACTGGATTAGATTCAAGTTCATAGTTCCCCTCCCTCCTGTCCAGATAGCTAGGAACATAAGGAACTCAAGCAAAAATCTAGTCTTACCAGCACAAGGAATATGGAGATGGAGTTTAGGACAGCTAGAACAGTTTTAAAGTTTGTTTGGTCAAAGAAGGTTGTATAAAAGGGAGATTTTGAACTGTACATAAATGGGTATGTCTTTACCAATAACTGGGAAGGCTGAAAGAACTGAGCAGAGATTTCAGCAGCTGTTTACTACAGGACAAAATGAGTCTGGAGTAAGAAATTGGTAAACCGAAATTGGTAAACCTTGTGTTTTGCACTAGAACCTCAGAAAGATCATGCCTATTAAAAATTTTAAACATTATATTCTAGTAGCAAGACATAAAACTGAAACAAATGCACTCTAACAAAGCATAAAATCAATCCTCCCCAAGTTCAAGGTGTGCTCTACCAGTTATTTTTCTGCTAGAACAAAACACATCACATAGCTACTGTCATTAACTTGAGAAGAATAAGGGATCAGAGATTTAATAGATTATTGATACTTCTCTATAAATTGTTGTGATTATTAACTGTTTTAGGGGTTAATTAGCATACCTGGAAGTCACATTTTACTAAAAGACATGTACAAGATCTTCACTTTAGTATTATACATAACTCCAAATGAAAACTCCTAAATGCTGCTTTTATCAATAGTGCAATGGATAAATCTTGCAAACATAAAGTTAAGCAAAACGAAACCTGTTTCAGAAGAGTACATAAAGGATGATTCTCTTTAATGAAAAATAAATCTATATTGTTAGAAGTCAGAATCTTTGGAAAGGACTGAACTGCTATTTCTCAATCTGGGTACATACTGAATAAATTTCGTTGTAACCTATTACCCACAGTATTATTATCTTTTTTAATTTTGAAAGGCCATTTTTGTTCATATGTAAGATTTTAAGGTTAACACTGAAAATTAGTATCATTACGTCTCCAGTGCAAAACGCTCATTTACCTGTTCAACATAGTCAATAAAGAAAAGTGACAGAATCCTTTATTGAAAAATAACAAAACAATTGGGCCATGTGATTAAAGCAGATCTTAAAAGTGCCTTTGCACAGAGGTAGAGTAGTGTAAGACAGAAAGATGGGACAGATAATACTTCCATTTGTGACTTATAAGCCAAAGGACTATCTACAGGCCTAACTATCCACTTTGATGACTTATTATGGCTTAAGGATTAAGTATACTATGTGAATAGTTAGGTAATGAGAGAATTAGCAACATCTAAATTAGCATACACCTCTGCTTAAATTAGATGACCTTCTATGTCCATGATGACATGGAACAAATCCTTTTTTTCCAGAAGCAGAATGACAGGTTCACAATTCTCTATTGAAAGTTATTTTTAAAATTAAATATGGAAGTCATACTTTTTAAATATAATCAAATTAACACAGAAGCTAATGAGTCCAACAGACACTGAGTGTCAATAGTTACATTGATATAACTGAAGAAAAACAAATATATTTAGGTTTTATTAAAGTCCTGCTTATAGAAATAAATGAAAACAATTTATCAACCCAACAGATAAAAGATTGTTAAGAAACATTAGCAGTCTTAACATAATGTTAATAACCAGCAACCAGCTATAGTATTAAATGAGGATGAATCAACCAAACACCTGCCTTTGCCACCCTACTGGATCAAGATGATTTAAACAGTAAAAACCTTGGGTCAAAGTCAAGGGAAGATTTTGCATCTTATTATATTTTTCATGTTTACACAAAGATAAACCTTTTACCTTTGAGTTCTAACATTTAAAGATTTAGGTAATTAAAACAGCATACAAAAACTTCACTTCAAATATGAAAACGAAATGTAAATACAGTATTTAAAAATGTGAATTTAAAAATCTAAAAACAAAGATCAAGCACATTTATATTAAAATCCTACATGTGAACAAATGTGGCCTTTTAAAATTATAAAAATATACTATACATAAATAAAAACGAAATTTATTTAGTGTATTTTAGGAAATAAGTCACATTAATTAGTCATTAATCAACTTTTACAATAAGGCCTCCCTTCTGCCCTCATTGAAAAACATTTGAGATTTCAAATTTCTGCCACAAAATTACCACAGTAACTTTAAATTACCTTTTCCATAGCATTGCCTCTACTGCTCAAGGAAATAAGCATTGTTTTTTTTTTTTATTTTTTTATTAATAGCAACTGTATGGAAAAAAAACCTCCAAAGGTATACAAAGACTATCTCTCTAGGTGTTATATTTGTTATGGTTTTTATCCAACATACTTCTAACTCTCTGTAAAACTCCTATGTCAATTCTCCATGCCACTCCATCCATGTGGTAGATTCTAGCCAGATAGAGAAAATGAATATAGTTAAGCACCACATCCCCTATATTATGAAACGTTGTGTCCTTATAAACAAACATATTTTAGGTATAGGATGAATAGTCATTTTTCTTTTAGCATATCCAGGAATTACTTCTTTGACCAATAGCAAAAAATCATATTAAAATATTAACATTCTATTTTTCCCATTAAATAAAGTAATTCTCTCATTAAAATGAAAAATTACAAACCTATACAAACATATCTAGGTTATCAATACTTTTCCTGGACTCCACAAATTAATGTTAGATAAATAATGATAAAATATAAGTAGACTAAGAATTTAAAACTGTGATCAAGCCATTGATTTAACTGGGAAACAGATTTCTTAGTTAAAATGATGAACATTAAGTAAATAATGAGAAACCTTCACTTTCCAATTATAATAGTTCCATAAAAGGGCTTAAAATGTGTCACACAAAAAAGTCAGAATTCAGTATGTTCAAGCATACTTTTTGTGTTAAACTGCTAAGAATGAAAAAATATAGCTTTGATTCTAGTATTAGCAGAGTTCCAGTTTTAATCAAGTAAAATAATCAAATATTCAGTCATAAATTTTTTATTTTTTTCATGTTAGTGGTTGCTTTTAAATATCAGAACCAAGAGAAGTATTAAAAATTTTCTGTTGTTGTTTTTAAGATTCAAAACAATGCTTCAGACAAATCAACTTTAGAGAGTTTTATCATTTCAAAAATACTTTACTTTGGAAAAACTACATTTTGAAAAGAACTTTATTTCTTTTATTTCCCAAACATGGAGTATAGCTCATTTTCAATCCATATTCAATAAAAGCAGTATTTCCATATCCATGCATAATAGGTTTAGTTTTGCTCCAAAAGCAGGAAGGCATTAAATAATAGTATTTCAAAAGTTAATTGTGCTATTTCTAGAATCAATGATATGATAATGATTGTAAAAACATTTTGCAAGCAGAGAAAAGTGAAATTTAAACTATAGAAAGGGTTCAGGACATGCTACCACACAATATGGGATCTTGGCAGATGAGAAAACAGCAGAAAAAGGAAGTTATATCAGGCCTTTGCTTGTCATTCTCCCCTGAAGCAGGGTGTAACAATTCTCTGACCTCTTTCCAAAATAACTTACGAGACCATCATTCTATAAGTGCCCACCCTGTAACCAGAGGAAAGGGATGTCTTTATCTCTGAATACACAGGGGCACAGACAAGAAAATAAACAGGCTTAATTAAGTTCCCCCAGCTTATTACCATTAGATCATATCAGCTTTGTCCAATCATACTTGTATACAACTTTTTGCCAAACCTAAGCATAAAAATAAAGTTTCCCTGTTTCTTTGGGTGTTCATTTGAGGGCTATATCACATAAAAATTACTATAAATGAATCTGTATGCTATTCTCATTAATTTATCTTTTTACAGTTGCCTCAGTCATGAACCTTGTGGTGGATATGGGGAAAAAATATTGCTTTTTCTACTCTACAATTCTCAACCTCTTATTCTTACATGAATATAAGTATTCATGTAAGAGTATATCAGTTTAGAGTATACAAGGTACAAATATTTAAACAATGATTTTTTTTATTCAAAGTTGTTATATGTGATAGCAGAATGCATTACAATTCATATTACACATACTGAACACATTTTTACATTTCTCTGGTTGTATACAAAGTATATTCACACCATTCGTGTCTTCATATATGCACTTAGGGTAATAATATCCATCTCATTCTACCATTTTATTTTACCCCCTTGCCCCCACCCTTCCCATTCCTCCCCATTGATCTTTCTAGTGTTCCTCTAATCCTCCTATGCTCCCTGTCACAACCTCACTGTGAATCAATCTCCTTATATCAGAGAAAACATTGGGCATTTGAATTTTGGGGATTGGCTAACTTCACTTAGCATTATATTCTCCAACTTCATCCATTTACCTGTGAATGCCATTTTTTAAATTCTCTTTAATTGATGAGTAATATACCATTGTGTATGCACACCACATTTTCTTTATCCATTCATCTACTGAAGGGCATCTAGGTTGGTTCCACGGTCTAGCTATTGTGAATTGTGCTGCTATAAACATTGTAGCCAGGGGCTGGGGTTGTGGCTCAGTGGTAGAGCGCTCGCTCGCCTCGCACGAGCGTGGCCCGGGTTCGATCCTCAGCACCACATAAACGTGAAAGCAATGTGTACAACCATATAAATAAATACTAAAAAAAAAAAGTTGTAGCTGTGTCCCTGTAGTATGCTGTTTTTAAGTCCTTTGGAAATAGACCCAGGAGTGGGATAGCTGGGTCATAAGGTGGTTCCCTTCCCAGTTTTCTAAGGAATCTCCATACTGCTTTCCATATTGGCTGCACCATTTTGCAGTCCCACCGGCAAGCAATGTATGAGTGTGCCTTGTCCGCCACATCCTCTCCAACATTTATTGTTGTTTGTGTTCTTAATAGCTGCCATTCTGACTGCAGTGAAATGAAATTTTAGAGTAGTTTTGATTTGCATTTCTCTAATTCCTAGTGATGTTGAACATTTTTTCATGTATTTGTTGATTGGTTTATTACTGAACGTGTTGGAAATGTATTACAGTGAGTCTCAGATATAAATGAACACATTAAAATCTCATGATTCAAAATGAATGAGCACAAAATTTCAATTATTGGGTATGGACAAAGTTTTGCCTTAAAAATTTCTTTAGTCTTTAGAAGCATGTGATTTACAAAAAGACTCCATATATTGCACAAAACAAAATCTAAAGGCTATACAAATACCTACAAACTATACCTATGTATCATTTGCCTAGTAACATATAATTCTATTTCAATTGCAACAGGTAAGATGTTTTTAGCAAAAATTCTCCCATGTATACTGAAAAGAAAAGATGTCCCTGAAGAGTTTATTCCAATGCACTGAAAAAGTAATTTACTTTTCTCAAGAATTTACAGGTTTTCCTCAAATTAGCTAATTTCTGAACTCAATTAATTCCTACCTCCTTATAAACAAGATATATAAAGAAGTTTTACTCCCCCCCCCCCTTCTCTCCCTTCCCTTTGACCATTCTAGTGTTCGTCTAATCCTCCTATTAACCCCCATCTAACAACACTGTGAACCAGCCTCCTTATATCAGAGAAAACATTAGGTATTTGGATTTTTGAGATTGACTAATTTCACTTAGCATTTTATTCTCCAACTTCATCCATTTACCTGCAAATACCATTATTTTACTCTCTTTTCTTGCTGAGTAAAATTCCATTTTGTATATATACCACATTTTCTTTATCCACTCATCTACTGAGGGACATCTAGGTTGGTTCCACAACCTTGCTCTTGTGAATCGTGCTGCTATAAACACTGAAGTGGCTGTGTCACTGTAATATGCTGTTTTTAAAGAAAAGGTGGTTGAATGAGATGGATATCATTATCCTAATGCATGACTGAAGACCTGAATGGTACGAATATACTTTGTATACAAACAGTTGTATGTAAAAAGATGCTATATATGTGCACTATGAATTGTAATACATACTAATATTATAAATAAAAAATAAATATTAAAAAAGAAGTTTTACTTTAATTTAAAAGCAACTTAAAAAGTATCAATAAATTAAGATTCACATAGTATCCTAGACTAATATACCTAGCTTGAATACCACACTAACAATCCTTATAATGTCAATCATTTTATCCAATAGATAATATTTAAAATAATATCTCTGGTGTAATGCGTTGAGCCACACTTATTTGATATGTATGTAAAATATATATAAAGAAAAATACATATCTGATACAGAGATAAGTGTCAAAATATTGTCATAAATAGACCATACATTAAAGAATTTGAAAATCAACATATTTTAAAGAAAAATCTATGTAGAAACAGAAAACTGAAAACAATATTTATGTTAAAATACTCACGTTGAAGCCCAACCCATCAAAGGATTTTCCCATCGTTCCCTGGTATCAAACTCCATCCTCCATTTCTTTGTGTTGTTTACTCCAGACTGCATGTTATTTCGAGCAGGAACAAAGATCCTGACTTTTCTAGTTTTGATATGCTCTTCTGGAACACCAGTTAATGTTGTGATATCCTAAAGATAAACAAGCAAACGAGTATGTTTCTAACAGTCTATATTCCCACTAACGTACTTTTGTTGTTCCCTATAATCATGCAATTCTATTCAGAGTTGTTTATAAAATGAGATAAACTTTCTTATTTCACTAGTACTCTGATATTTTACTACATAACTGTAAATGGCATATTTATAGTTAATAACTGATAACTGTAAATGGCATATTTGAGAGGTGGTTTTAGGGAACAGTGGGAAAAGAGTCATTTAAAAACATAGTAAGCCCCCTTTGTCCAACAAAGCTTTGGTACTTCCTCCCCACCCCCACCTCCCCCACTCCCCCCACCCCCAGCGCTGGGGATCTATCTAATCCAGGGCCTCATGCATGGCAGGCAAGTGCTCTACCATTGAGCTATACCCTTAGTCCAACATTGAAAATTTCTGGACTCTGCTTGTAAACCCTGTAGTCAACATGCTCTTATTATTCGATCAGGTTCAACAGGTCAGACAAGGAAAAACTGTAAGTGGATATTAAAAGCAAAAGGATGGGAAAATAGATTTAATGTTAAGCAGAAAAAAATCTATTACCAATGGTTTCTGTGTCAAACTGCTTAAAAGACACTCCCTTCAAAGGGAGGACTGAGCCTTTTTGTAAACAATTAAAATCAAATAACAACTTTAATTGGCAATTTATCTCTCTGATGAAACTTAAGAAAGACTAATAAAGCAAATCTAATCTACAAAGGTACACAGTTTCACAATTTTTGCAGAACTGTGAAATGAAAACAAAAGTAACTTTATTAACTCCCATTTTCTATTCTTTTATCTAGTAACAAATGTTCAACTGGAGCATGTATAGAATTCTGATGCCACAGATTAGATATATTTATCAAAACAGTAGCAATCAGAACACAAAATAATAGATTGAGTTGAAATCTCCAGTTAGTAATTACCATTCAGAGTTTAAATCTACAGTTAATAAAGTCAAAACACTTTATTCTACCAAAGTAAAATTATAACAGGGTTAACCATATCACTATTTATACATATACCATTTAATAATCCTTAAGGTAAAAGGTAGAGTTCAGTGGGAGAGCAATTTCCCTAGCATGTGCTAGAATTCTGAGTTAGATCCCCAGTGTCACCAAAAAACAAAACAGACAAACAAAAAAACCCACTACAGTAAATTTTGAATTTTTTAAAACTAGTTAAAACCAAGAAACTTAGCAAGAAAATGATTTTATCAAACCTGTAAATACTAGAAAATTTAACCCATTTTGTGAATTTTCATTTCTTTATCATATTATATATCCCCTAAAAAAGTTAATGTCTATTTACAGTTTTAATCTATCAATGCTATGAATGAGCACAGATACCTGGTATTGCAATATGTGCTGGGAAAACACTAAGCACATTTCTGAATTGACTAGCTTCTCTATAAGATTAAAAAAATATTCTTTGAATTTATTTAAGTTGGCAACCAATCCCTGCTTAACATAATATTATTCCATCTGCACTAATTAGGTGTGGCCATTTTGTCACAACTTGTTTTTTTAAAGAAATGATCCATCAAATATCAAAATGATCCATATAAATATTTAAACAAATATGTACTTCTAATATGTACCTACATTAATTTTTAAAGTTTCTTTACATCTAGGATAAAGACAAATGAATTGGTATATAACTTAAAAATATGTTTTAATTGATCATTTTTAATTGTCAGGTTCAATTTCAAATAAAAGCAATTTTAAGTATTACTACATTTTAATGACCTTCTATAACACAGCCCTCTAGTCAAAGAGTTTGAAGTGACCCAGCTCCTGGGAGGTCCATGATGCTTATTTCTCCTTTGGATTCTATATTTGCAGTCTGACATATTAGTTTATAATTTAATAGCATATAACATGAAATATGTCCTATTTCCTCAGCCATAGTTGAAGCAAGAAATGAACAAACACTAGAAACATGTTATAGAATTATGAGGTGGGACATCTCCAAATTTCATGGCAACCCATCCATTCTAAGCTAAGTTCCTAACAGGATCAGTTATCTGACTCTTCTTTAAACTACCTACATGAAGGAAATGTTAAATTCTTAACACTAGTTGCTTCAGGAAAATGAAAATATAGAGAATACTTTTTTTCATTATATATTTTTATATTGTGATGCATACATTCCAAAGTAATTAAAAAGCCAATGAAATTTTTTTAAAATTGCAACAGGGTCACTTGATTTTTGCCATATAAAGTAGAAAGAGAAAGAGTGAATTTTAGGATGGAAAAATCTCTTCATGTGACCACAAATTTGCTAATATGGTGTTTACATTTTGAACTCATCACTAACAATCTTTCACACCTTTTCAAATTATTGCAATAATTATAGATTTTTTTCCCCAATTTAAAGTTGGCATTTAAAAGCAAACAAGTTTCTGAATTTTCAAGGCAAAGTCCTCACACAAAATCAATTTTTGCCTACAGAAGACTCATAAGGTACTGTAACCCAGTTGAGCTGCTGCCAAAGATGCAGAATAAAAAGGCTTGGCATCTCTAACATACTTGACACCTAAAGGGCATAGAAGCTCTAAAACTCCTAGTCCCTGTAGACACACTCTTAGTCTAGACAAACTGATTTCTCACACTTTTAAAATGCACCAAGACACTCTATTGTTATCATTTCATCCACACAGCTTCAGCTAGTGACAGAAGAACCTGTTTTCTAGGCGACACTTCAATGGGCTAAAGCTCCCACTCCAAGATTCCATTAAAACAATGTAACACTTGAAAGGCACTATGTCCAACTCTACTTGTCTTGCATGGTGTTATCCCTCTAAATTTTCACTGAGCTACCTACCTGTGACTCATACTTTCACAAACAATAAACATAAAACATCTACAAATTATTTAAACTATATTGAACTGATATTCTCCATAGATTTCTACCTCTATATCCTAATACAACTTACATATGATTTTTCTAAAAACCTATTTATAAGAGAAATGCATTAAGGTTGCCAATACTGCCTTTTGTAAATTCTCATCTTACTGGTAACATGATTTTTAAATAATAATTCATAAATCTTCTGATTTATAAAAAAAAATTAAATCACATAAGGTATGAGAAGCTTTCGAGTTGGCAAGTGAAGAACCTCAAGACTCACAAGATAATAATTATCTGTATATTATAATAAAGTAGGTTACCCTAGAGATAATAGATTTACTGAATGTTAACTTTCAATTTTTAAACAATTGAGTCATGCATGAAATGTACATTTCTACTATTAAAGATTATATGCATAATCTTTATGCATACATAATTATGCTATGAGGAAGTGGTAGTAAGTCATAATTCCCAAGAGAAGGGCATCTAAATCAACACTTGCTACTGAAAAGATGCATAACATAATTTCAAAGTTCCATTCTTTCAGCACCATCTTTTTCATAATTTAAAATTTTGGAAGAACTGATAGCTGACCTTCCATTTTTGAAGTCTAGGCAAAACAAAGAGGAATTTGAAAACTCACTAAAATATATGTGTATTTGTGTGTGTGATTTTTTCAAATACCAATTTCCATTATGAAATATTAGTTTTCCATATGAAAACTGTATGATTCGGTTATCAACTGTCCCCATTTATCTTGTGTGAATTCAACTTTTTTTTTTTTTTTTTTAAACAAAGGAAGCAGGGAACAAGCAATGGGAAGTTGGTGTCAAAATGCAGAAAAACCTCCCAGCAAGCTTCTTGCAACCACCCAGGATTTAGAGTCTTGCTGGCCGCTCTCTTTTCAATACCAGAATTTCACACATTTCAATGACTATTATAACTTCAAAGAATCAAATTTTCATCATTGTCCGTCATCTGCCGGTTGATTTGTATAAAGGAGTTCTTCTGCATGCACTCCAAACAAAGGCCTCCTTACTTTTGTGGCTATATATCAAGTTTAAAAGTTTTGTTTGTGACAGTTGTGTCTTTGGTAAATTAGGGTAACACTGAAGGAGTGCAGCTGCTCTGCAGGAACCTCCTTTTTGGCACCATTTCACTTAAATAAAAACTGAATAATTAGCTTCTGCCTTTATTAAACCACAAAAATGCCACTGGCCTTAGTAATTACTTCCGGTTGCCCCACCCACTTAACCTTAATAGTTTACACTAGTCATAAAGAGAAATAAAAGGATTTTGCACTTTGGAAAAAATTCTGCTAGCTTTCTTAGCATACCCAAGAAAGGCAAAATTCTTATCAGGCTTTTGGGTAAAAAGTTAACTAAATATTGCATTGGTACTGATCAATGTTATAGTTTTAATAGGACATACATTGGAACATTAAGTCCAAACATTTCTTATAGAAACTAGGTCTACTTACTGCCAGCTATTAGTTACCAATAGTGTTAAAATTTATTTGAGTTAAAACTGATCTTAATTTAACGACTTTATTTTTTCCATATTTTTTATTGGTGCATTATATTGTACATAATGGTGGGATTCATTGTTACATGTTCATATATGTATACAAGATAACATTTCTTGGCCAACTGATAACTATATTTATATTCTACTTCAACAATGAAATATGCTAAAAGAAAAACAATTTTAGATCTGTAATAAAAAATTCCTTTCAAGTAACCTGCAGATACTTAAAACAAGGAACTCATTAAAGGTCTAATAATTAATGACATTTTACAAAATAAATTTTAAAATTAAAATATAGCTGATAGCATAATCATATCTATTTACTTACTATGGAAGAACTTTACACACTTCTAAAAAGTTAATGGCCACAGGGATTCAGATATAACAAAAATGTTTAGGTAAATTTGAGTTGGGCCTATAAAACCAACTTTCTTTGTTAAACCAACAAAGTGTTGAAATGTGACACCTGTTACATTTTACATGCTGGGCAAAGGTGTCATGAAACCAGAAATATAGTTTTAAATGGAATATTGTGGAAAATGTAGGAATAGATCATGCAAATGATGCTACTAATCATATAAAGAGAAAAAAAGAATTCAAGATGTTTTTCAAACTCAAAATATTTTCATTACTCTTAGATCCTTCGGAGCAGGCCAGAAAAGAGCAATGGCTAAAAGCAAAATGTCAAACTTGTTGAAATCCCCAACTTTCAACTTTAATCATTATAAATCACTTAAATAAAGGCTAAATAATGAACATAAAGTACTTATCTTGAGCAACAAAAAGACTCTCAGTACCTACTACATATTAGATAATACATATAATGTTCAACAGCATAGACATCTCTGCTGAGAAGAAAATTACTAGACTTGTTTTTAAAGGACAGGATGAACAAGTAATGGGAAGCTGGTGTCAAGATGCAGAAATATATGAGTTAGTAATTAAAGAATTGTAATTAGAACAGCTTCATGTATGGGGGAGGGGGGAAAACTTCAGTTTTCCATTTTGAAAGGGCTGAATACTTCTTGTTTAAGTCAATAACTGTACAATATGTTAAGCAAATTTAAGTGTACTGGGCACATATGGAGACACCTAATGACATTCATGAAAATGAATAAGACATAATTTATCTTTATTTATTTGGTTCAATTAAAATTCAAAGCTCCCTACTGTATACAAAGTTAAGTAGCCTAGGGGTTGCAAAGGATATAATGATGAGATTTTATTCCTGAATCTAAGAAGTCTATAACCTATGTATCCATGGGGAAGGAGGATGGAAATAACAAAATAATTACACTTTAATATTAGTTAAGAACAAGAAATTATGATTCCTACAAATCTGGAGGAACCAAAGCTCCACCATTTGCTACCTGTGAGGTACTGACAAAGTTAGTTGCTTAAACTCTGTATATGTCATTCTCTTCCTCTAAAATCTATACAACAAAACCTACTTCATACCACTGTTTGGAAGGATTGATTCCAGACATAAATAAAAGAGAGATCTTATTTGGTTTCAAAGATGGAAAAATGTTAGAAAATACCTGACCAAGGAGGAAGGCAGAATATTATTTCAGGATATTTATTTTTTAAAGATATTATTAAACATTACAATAATTATTAGAGGGAAATTTGAAAACAATATATTCCTATGTGAAATGCCCTAGCAACTGTCTCCTTATCTGTACTACCTACAAATAATTATCCACATACATATCCACTTTACAATAGCTACAATAGCTATATTGCATTGATCATTCCCAAGTAATATAAAATCATTTTCCCCATGAGGATATCCAGTCTTAAGATGCCGTTTCAATGACCTTAATTGATTTAATCAATATGTCATAATTTCTTAGCCTATTTGTTTGTCCTGAAAAATCAAGTTTTGTTATTATTAAGTATACTTGCTATGATGAAAATCCAGTCACTTAATTCTCTTAAGTTTAATCACTAAGACTAGAATTAACTAAGACAAAAGTCCTAAGAATTTCCATAGTCCCTGACATGTTATCCAATTACTTACCAAAAAGGAGGTCAAATTTCATATTGCTACTAACAATTTTGTTTTTACTTTCAAAACACTGAGAAGTAGATATATGTTAATTGGCCTGACTTTATTTAGTGTATGTTCTTCCATTGAAAACTACAGAAAAGAGGATGAGTTTGATTTTTGATAAGTAAAACCAAAAAGTAGTAAATTTCCTCAAAATTGACCCAACTGATAAGTTCCTCTGTAAGAGCTACTGCCAAAAGAAATAAAAATACAAAGGAAACACTCACTTAAAATCTAATTAAATGCTTAAAAATATAAATCTGGACTATCATATGATGTTGGTTAAAACTCTTTTGTAGGAATGGCAAATATTTTCAGATTTCCATTTATGAATTTATATTTTGTAATGTTGGGACTCAGAACACATTATCCCTAACATGGCATGTTGGAGGTTACCATCTATCACCTCTCTCCCGTGAACCATGGCCTTAAAAAAAAAATTCTGGCCCACCTCACCTGAAAACAGGTCATATGAGGGGTCTTTCCTGCTCTACACCCAGATGGAATCTGAACAAAAAGGCTTTGCTAAATTCCATCCAGTTTATTACCATTAGATCATACCTTTTTTGTCCCATCCTACTTTTACATGATTGTCCATTCTTCATTGAATCTAAACATAAAAATAAACCCTGGGTCCTTGGGTATTCCTTTGTGAAGGCTTCTGTGTCACATAAAATTTTGGTTATATAAAAAAAAGAAAAAAGAAAAAAAATTGAAGAAAACCGAATGCTCATGTTTTTCTCTTATTCATCTATCTCTTAAGGTGTCAGACTTGAACATCATGATAGGTGTGGAAAAGAAACTATTTTCCCCCTATATTAGAACATTATTGACATATAATAGAGTCAAATTAATTTACTAAAAGCCTATTTTATGACAAAATGCCACGATTTTAAAAAATGATCTAAAATAACCCCTCCCCCAAATCAGGAAAGTCTATTGAAAGACTTCTTTCATTTTTATAAGACACTTGAAACTATTTTTATTTTCAACTAACTTTGTAACAACTGAAAGTTGTTACAAAAAATATTGTTCTTAATAAATACATGATCAATACTGTCTTGATGAAAACCAATATGCTCCACTGACACATTTTGAAAATTAAGAAACTAATGTCATTTTAATAGTTACTAAGATAATGATCAATTTTTAATATCTAAAATGGCTTATTTTTTTAACCCAATATTCCAGAATTTCTTGGATTTTTAGATCATTGAGTCATATAGCTAGCTTAGGACAGTAACTTTTATGAAGCTATAATTAAAAGGGAAAAAAGTTTGGCCATAGGCACTTACAATTTACACAACATTATTTTTTGAAGAGAATCAATTTGTTACTTTCTTAATGTAATAGTATCCTTTCTCCCCTGGTGGTAAATTAAAGGCAGAAATACAAAATAACATGAAGTATAAGTTATGAAAATAAAAGGCATGGGTAGTAGAGAACTAAATATGAAGTAACTGTTGAATAAACATCGAGTCAAAGGAACATACATAAATTTACATAAACTTCTGAAAATCAAGTGATGGTTTTAGCAATAAGTGAAATTAATTAAAACCAAAAGGAAGCTAAAAATAATAGAAATGAACTTAATGAATCAAAAGTTGAATGTCTTTGGTTAAAAAAAAAATTACTGCCGGGCGCGGTGGCGCACGCCTGTAATCCCAGCACTTTGGGAGGCTGAGGCAGGAGGATGGCGAGTTCAAAGCCAGCCTCAGCAATGGTGAGGCACTTAGCAACTCAGTGAGACCCTGTCTCTAAATAAAATACAAAAAAGGTCTGGGGATGTGACCCAGTGGTCGAGTGCCCCTGAGTTCAATCCCTGGTACCACAAAAAAAAAAAAAAAAAAAATTACTGAGACAAGGCAAGTATTGAAAAATCAGAAGCAAAAAGCCCAGGAAGCCAGGGCATAATAATAAAAGTTAAACATTCAACAGAATTTTCCTTTCTGTTGGGGGTTAAAAATGAACACAATAGTGAAGCAATGATATCTAGTCACTCTAGGCTGCACTGGGAAGCCCACCTTTTAAAATCGTAAGTCAAGTGCCTTTTTTTTTTTTTTTTACTAATTTGGATTAATAACCGCGCCCGGCTATGTACATTCTTTTAATAAAAACTTCTGATATATGATGACGCCTTTTTCTTTGATAGTGGCTAGAATTTCAACAACAAAATATGCCCCTACAATGCATAGTTTTCATTTTTAAAATATAAAGTGAGAATTTAAAGATGATTGTAAAACAATGTGAGTCCAAAATCTGTCAAAAAATTTTATGACTCTGTTAAAAACACAATCTTTTATAATTGTTCTGGCTCTACCTACTTTGACAAAATTATTCCAGAGGGAAGGGAAATATTTTTTCCTTTACCATGATAGTGGGTCCCTTATTTAAAAAAAAAAAAAAAAAAAGCAGATTAACAAAGAAAAACCTTACCAATTTCTTTCGTGTATGTTTTACATAACACAGAGCTTTCGTGAGAAAACTAAGACCCAAAGTAACAATTAAACCTGAGTGTTTTTATAGGTTTGATAAAGACTGGATAGTTGTAGAAAAATATGATAGCAAAAAAAGATATGATCCAATGGCAATGGACTGAGGGAAACTTAGCAAGGCATATTCGTTCAGATTCTTCTCTGTGGTCCTTCACATTCTGAGATAAGGATGTTCCTTTCCTCCAAGCACATGTAGGGAAGGCATCTCTCACATAAAGGCCATATGCTACTTCAGGAAAAGGTTAGAAAATCCTGTTTTATAACCAACTTTGGTTGCCAGCATGCATTCACAAAAAGTATACCTCAGGGAAAGAGATGGGCGGGGGAAAGACCACAGTGACTTTCCTGCTTCTGTCATTTCACCAAATATTCAATATACCAAGGTGACATATTTTGGGGTGGCATGAATTGAAAATCATCACTAGAAATTCACCTTTATTGTCTTTTCAAAATATTCAACAGAACTGTCATAGAAAGAACTCTCTTTCTATGTCCTCATATAGCATCAGATTATATTATTCAATTAAATTATATAATTATAATGTCAAGTAAAATTGGCAGAGAAAGGTACTAGAAATAAGCATACTGAGTCTTGGTAAAACATTTGACTCAATTATTGAGAGCTGAGTTTGGCAGTATACTAAATAAAGCCTAAATTAAACCATATATGTAATATGTTTTAGAGACAGAACTAAGAGCAATAATTGAGCAAAGGGTCAAAGGTTAAAAAGTAAGGATTCATTAACAAAGCCATTATTGCAAAGGAATTACATGGAATTCTGTTACCATCCATAATGCAACAATAGGTACCAGACTACCACTCCTGAGAAATACAAATGTATGACTTGGAAAATTATTTTAAGCAACTATTTTTCAGATATGGAAGAAATGGATAGCAGGCAGCATAGTACTGAGCTTTTGGAAAGAAGGAAAGCTCAAAATGTAGTCCTAAAATTGTTGTAGCCTTATGCTACTAAGGCACATTTAAGACTAGTGCAGAGACACAACATTCTCACTAAACAGAAAGGCTAAGGTGACTGGAGTTCAGGGATACTGAGATAACCAACATTTGTGAGGCAAAGTTCTGAAGAGGAAGAGTTACGTAAAAAATGCATGGTTTTTGAGTCAAAGGTGACTATGAAGTAGTACAGGTAATGAGAAGCTTGCCCAAGTGGAGACACTCTGAATACTCCAGGCTTTCAATGGAGACACAAGAAAGGTCAAATCTCAGAAGTACAGCAACTTTAAACCCATCTAGATAATGTTTATTATCAATCACTGAAAGGATCAAGTTGATCAGTCAGTAACTGGCTGCTGAAACAAAATACTCTAAAGAAAGACAACAAAATCTAGATTCTTCCCACCCCCACCAAAAAAAGCAATCAGAATATCAATTACACACTCAAAAATAAATGCATGAAGTTGGAGAACATAATGCTAAGTGAAGTTAGCCAATCACAAAAATCCAAATGCCGAATGTTTTCTCTGATATAAGTAGGCTGATTCACAGTGGGGTTGGGTTGGAGAACAGGAGGATTAGAGGAACACTAGACAGGTCAATGGGGAGTAAGGGGAAGGAAGGGAGCAAGGGGATATGAAGGGGAACAAAAAGATGGCAGAATGAAATGGATATCAGTATCCTAAATGCATGATTGAAGATATGAATAGTATGAATATACTTTGTATTCAAACAGTGTTATATAAAAAGCTGCTCTATATATGTAATATGAATTGTAATGCATGCTATTGTTATATATACAATAACTTCAAATAAAAAAATAAAAAATATTTAAAAATCACTAAATACAAACTTAAAAAGGAAAGTCTGTCCCCAAAAAACCTACAATAACATAATCAATAGAAATACACCCTCAAACAACGAAGGTGCTGAGATTATTTAAAGATTTGTACAAAAATGTTGGACAAAATGAGTGAACAGATAAAGAATTTCAGTAAAGAAATGGAAACTACAGAAAAACTGAATAGAAATTCCAGAACTGAAACACGTATCTAAAATGATACTGTATAGGATTTAAGAAAAGATGGACACTATGGAAGAAATGATCATTAAACTGAAGACAGGGGCGCTGGGTTTGTAGTTCAGTGGTAGAATGCTCACCCGGCATGTGTGGGGCACTGGGTTTGGTCCTCAGCACCACATAAAATTAAAATAAAGGTATTGTGTCCATCTACAACTAAAAGACATTAAAAAAAAATCTTGAAGACAGGGCAATAGAAATTAAACCAACTGAACCATATGGCAGAAAAAGACTAAGAAAAAAAATCACAACTAAGGGAACAGTTGTATAAGAATAGGCAGTATAATATAGTATTAGAGTTCCAGAAGAAGAAAAATTGAGGCAGAAAATTTTTTGAAGAAATAATAACTATAAAATTTTCAAATTTGATGAAAAATACCCACCCCCCAAAAAAATAATCCAAGGATCTTATTAACTCCCCAGCAAGGTAAATGTAAAGAAAATCACACATAAACACATAATAATCAAATTTCTGAAGTTTAAAGATACAAAGATAATCTCAAAAAGCAGTCTTAGTAAAGACATAATATATACATAGGAATAATGAGAAAAGAAAATGAAAAAGATTAAAAGCTTTTCCTCTAAGATTAGGAACAAGACAACAATGGCCATATTTATTATTTCTACTCAATGAAATACTGTAAGTTCTAGCCAGTTCAATTAGGCAAGAAAAACATAAAAAGCATCTAAACTGAAAAAGTACACAAATTACCTTTGTTTCCAGATGATGTGAACTAATATGTAGAAAATCCTTAAATATTCCACCAAAAATACTTGTTAGAGCTAATAAATTCAGAAAACTGGTAAGAGGCAAAAAAGAAAGAAAGAAAAGAGAGAAAGAAAGAAAGAAAGAAAGAAAGAAGAAAAAATCAACTGTGTTCTATACATGAACAATCTGAAAAAGAAAATGACATAAACAACTCCATTAATAATAGTATCAAAATGATTAAAATAGAAATAATCTTAATTAAGAAGGTTCAAGATTTGTACATTACCAAATATAAACATTGTTGAAATTAAATATATAAATGGAAAGGTATCCTTTGTTCATGGATTTATAGTCTTGTTAAAAATGACAATGCTACCCAAAGTAATCTACAGATTCAATACAATCCCTATCAAAAGCCCAATGACATTTTTCACAGAAATAGACAAATGCATCCTAAAATTCATATAGAAATTTCATTTTAAAACAATGTAGAAAAAGAAGAACAAGGTTGGAAGACTCACTCATCTTGATTTCAAAACTTAATTTGGAAACTTTAATTATAGTGGTAATTAAACCAGTGTGGTAATGGCACTGGGCAAACACACAGATCAATGGAATGGAAATCCCAGAAATAAACCCTTACATATGTAGTCAGTTGGTTTTAAACAAGAATACAAAGACCATTCAAAGGGGAAAGTACCAACAAATAGTGCAGAAAAAATGGATAACTAAATGCTAAAGAATAAAGTTGTAAGCCTACCTTAGACCATATCCAATAATTAAAACTCAATATGCATTAAATACCTAAATGTAAGCACTGACACTCTAAAACTTAGAAAACATAAGGGAAATATTCTTAATTATTAATAAGTCAATAATATTGATAAAATGTTAATTGTTAATATTAATAAAAATATCTTACAACTTGTCTAAAAACAACCAAATTCAAAATGCAGAAAGGACTTGAATAAACATTTCTCAAAAAAAAGATATATAAACACTAATAAACACATGAAAATATGCTCAATATTACTAGTCACTAAAATATGCAAATTCAAAATCAAAATGACCTACTACTCAACATCTGATAGGCTGGCAATTATTTAAAAAATGAAAAATAATAAGCATTGGTAAGAATGTAGAAAAACTGCAACCCTTATGCATTGTTGGAGAGTGGTGCAGCTACTGCAAAAATAGTATGGCAGTTCCTCAGGAAGTTAAACACAGGATAACCACATGATCCAACAATCCTACTATGTACTATCTACCCCCCAAAAATTGAAAGCTGGAACTCAAACAGATATGTGGACATACATGTTCACAGCAGCATTATTCACAATAGCAAAAAGGTAGAAAAACCAAAATGTCCATCATTATATAATACGATGTATTACATACAATGGAATTGAAATTCTGACACATGCTACAACATGAACCCTCAAAACATGCTAAATGAGTAAGTAGCAAAAGAACAAATATTATATAATTCTGATTATATGATGTACCTCAAGTAGGCAAATTCATAGAGACAAAAGTGTAACTGAGATTATAAGGGGGATAAAGATGATAGAAAGTTATTGTTTAATGGGTACAGAGTTTCTGTTTGACATGATGAAAAAGCTTTGGAAATGGATAGTGGCTATCTGCACATCATAAGTGTGGCTAACATTACTAAACTGCACACTTAAAAATGGCAAAGTGGTTAGTATTATGTTGTATATATTTCACAATTTAAAAAAAGAAAATTAGGATGTCATCTTTAAAGTGCTAAAATAAAAGCCTTTCACCTAGAATTCTATAGCCAATGAAAGTATCTGTTATGGATTGAATGTCTGTATCCCCCTTAAAAATTAATGTTGAAGGGGCTGGAGTTGTGGCTCAGTGGTACAGGGCTCATCTAGCACAAGCTTGGCCTGGGTTCAATCCTCAGCACCACGTAAAAATAAAGGCATTGTGTACAACTAAATAAATAAATAAATATTAAAAAAATTAATGTTGAAGCCCAAACCCTAAATGTGATAGTACTGGGAAATGGAGGTTCTGGGAGGTAACTGGGGTTAGATGAGATCATGAGGGTGGGATCCTCATGAAGAGAATAGTGCCCTTATAAAAAGAGATACCAGATAGACTGTGCATGCACTTTCTCTCTCCCCTCCTTTTGTTTATGTCTCATCCATGTAAGGACAAGCAAGAAGGCAGGCTTCTATAAACCAGGAACAGAACCCTCAACAGAAACTAAACATGCTGGCACCCTGATCTTCAACTTAATAGCCTTCCAAACTATGATAAAATAAATTTTTATTGTTCAAGCCACCAAGTCTATGATATTTTGTTATGGCATTCAAAGCTAATACAAAATCTTTTTAAAAGGAACACAAAATAAAGGCATTTCCAGATAAGCAGAAGCTGAGAGACTTTGTCCCAACAGATCTGCACTATGAGAAATAGTTCTTCAGGCTGAAGAAAAAGGATGGAAATGTATATACATTTATGAACTAAGTAAGAGTAAGAGAAATGGTAAATTGGTAAGTAAATATGAAAAAAAGATTTTCTTCTCAGATTTTACAAAAATAAGTGTTTATAGCAAAACTAATAATTTACCATGGAATTTATAACATCTATAGAAGTGAAATGTGTCAACATTAACATGAAGGACTATGATAAATGGAGCTACTGTTTTAAGGTTCTTACCCTTCATATGTGATATATTATTAGTCCATGGTAGACAATGAAAAGTTAAGGATGCTTTTTTTTTTTTTTTTTTGGTGGTACCGGGGATTGAACTCAGGGGCACTTGACCATTGGGTCACATTCCCAGCCCTTTTTTGTATTTTATTTAGAGACAGGGTCTTACTGAGTTGCTAAGTGCCTCGCCATTGCTTAGGCTGGCTTTGAACTCGCAATCCTCCTGCCTCAGCCTCCCAAAGTACTGGGATTACAGGCATGCGCCACCACGCCCAGCAAGGATGCATTTTATAATCCCCAAAGCAACTACTAAAAAAAATATATTTTTTAATTAAAAAAAAAAAAACACACAAAAAGAAGGAATCAGATGGGACAACAAGCAGAAAACACCAACCATATCATTAAATGTTGTATATGGAAGTTTTAAACGTTAAAAGATAGATGTTATCAAAAGTAGATAAAAAAACAAGACCCAAACATCTGCACAAACTCATAAATAAGCTAAAAATAAATGGGTGGAATAAGTTGTACCAAGCAAAACTAAGAATAATCTGAAGAAACTATATTAATATCAAAGTAGACTTCAGAAGGAGGAACAGCACTAGGACAAAGACATGTCACCTCATCAATAAAATATAATAAACTTCACCAGGTGTGGTAGTATGCATCTGTAATTCTAGCTACTCAGGAAGCAATTTTGAGTTTAGCATCAGCAACTCAGTGAGACCCTGTCTGAAAATCAAAAATAAAAAGGGTTGGGGATGTAGCTCAGTGTGAGAGCACACCCCTGGATTCAACTCCAGTACCAAAACAAAACAAAACAAAACAAAACATTAATCAAGACAGACCTAGGGTTGGGGATGTAGCGCTGAAAGCACGCACAAGGCCCCAGGTTGATTCCCAGCACAACCAAAAACAAAGACCATATTCTGGGTGATAAAAAAAAGAAAAAAAAAAAAAAAACTCTCAAGAGCAGGTGGGGTTGTGGCTCAGTGGTACTGCACTTGCCTAGCACTGGGTTCAATCCTTAGCACCACATAAAAACAAATAAACAAAATAAAGGTATTGTGTCCATCTACAACTAAAAAAAAAATTTTTTTTTAAGTCTCAAGAAATTTCAAGTGTAAAGTCCTACAGGGAATGCTATTCACTACAATTAAATTAAATTTGAAATCAGTAATTACATAGTTCACCAAGTAAATGACAAAGGTAAGTTTTACAGATATTTCTGAGGATGATGTTCACCAGTGTTCTGGAAAGGCTTTATAAATAACAAAAGAACCAGACTGACATATAAAAATAGGGGAAAAGTTTCATTAACTTGCTCAGATTCATTCTTTATATTACAAACATTACAATAGTTGTGGTAGTATTAGTATAGTAGCAGCAGCTATAGTTAACACTTCTGTAGCACTATTTGCTATACATTGGACTATTTTATATATCTATGATGGAAATGTTATGAACTGGAATATCCACAAATTTATAGTACAATGATAGCTAAATTCATAATGTTGATCCTTGAGATGTACTAAGCTTTGAAATACAAATTCAATGCCACATCATTTATGTATTATATATTTTTATTGTTTTCTAATTTTTAGCCATATGGCATTTATCTATTAGGTGGAATCTGCTACATCCCATATGTCAAAGACTGAAGAAATCCACAGAATTAGACTATATGTACTAAAATATAGACTATGAAAAGTTATATCTCTTAAATTATACAGAATCAATTGGTTCAAAATCTCTAGAAGTATTGTGTCAATTATCTTTAGGTTATCAATAAACAACTAAAAATGTCAATGCTAAGGTTCTTTGATTTAGTTATCTTACTTGAAAAAGCTGAACCTAAAATAAAGATGTTATGAAACATCAAAACTTATGAATAAAGACATTCATTCCAGCATTTTGTATAATTGCAAAAAATTGTAGACAACCTGCAGTATAACAACTGCATACTGGTTGATGAATTATGGCAGATACAATGGGTGGTTATATATTAATTTACAATTGTGCTTTTGAGCAATTTCTAAAACAATATGACATTCACAATAAAGTGGAAAAAACAGGATAAAAATGATTTGTCATATGTAAATATGCTGGATATTAATGTGTTTAAATATTCATATAAGAAAGAATTAACCAAGATTAAAAAGTAATTTTAATTTATTCTTTATATTTTATCATTTCTAAATTAATGTTTCTACAATGTGTGTTTGTATTTTGTTTTTTTAAAGATACTAGGGACTGAACCCAGGGGTGCTCTACCACTGAGCTGTATCCCCATCCCTTTTTATTTTGAGAGAGTTCTTGCTAAATTGCCCAGGCTGCCCTCAAACTTGTAATCCTCCTGCTTCAACTTCCAGAATCACTGGATTACAAGTGCACACCACTGCACTCCGCACATATTACTATTTTATTTCACATGTATCTGCCGTTATGTTTTTAATAAGCAAGAAAACACTATGTATTTATGGTATATAATGTAATTCTTAATATAGTCATGTGCTGTATAACATTTCAATCAATAACAAACAACATATATGATGGAGATGATAATGGGGCTGAAAAATTCCTATCACCTAGCTATCATAATGCAACACATTACTCACGTATGTGGTGATACTACTGTGTTGCTAGTTGTATAAAAGTATAGAACATGTAATTGTGTACAGTAAAATAGTGATAATAAATGAGTATGTTATTGGTTTATGTATGTATTTACTATACTACACATTTGTCATTATACTCCTACTTATTATAAAAAAAGTTTACTGTGAAATAGTAAAGAGGTCCTACTGAGTGAGTGACTCACATCAGTTTTGTATAAGTATACTCCATGATGTCTGCATAACAAAACTGGCTAATGATGCTTTTGTGGTTTGGATCTGGAATGCCCTCCAAAGCTTCATATGTTCAAAGGTAGGGCTTTGGGAAAGTAACCTGGACTATGAGGACTCTGACCTCATCAGTGTATCGATTCTCTCCTCTCCTCCCCGAACCCCTTTTCTGGCTGTGATCAACTGAACAGTTCTCTATTACACCCTTCCACCACGATGTTCTGCCTTACTTCTGGACTAGAACAACAGAGTTGGCCAGCCATGAACTGAATCCTCCAAAACCATGAGCCATAATAAATCTTTCCTCAAGTTGTTGTTAAGTATTTTAGTCAGAGCAATGAAACATTGACTAATGCAGATATATTCCCAGAATGTATGCCCATTGTTACACAATGCATGGATGTACACATGCATTACTACTAAAATCAATAAAATGGTATTTTTAATTGCATAGTTTAATGACCAAATATAATGTACAATATTATTAGATTATTTAGAAACTTTGTAATAATAGTCAAATTTTCACCATTAAAAATAGATTATAGCTAGGTGCAGGGGTAAATGCCTGAAATTCCAGCAACTTATGAGGCTGAGGCAGGAGGATCACAAGTTTGGGGCCAGCCTCAGCACCTTAGTGAGGCCCTGCCTCAAAATAAAAAATAAAAAGCTCATTGGTAAAGCACCCCTGGGTTCAATTCCCAGTACCAAAAAAATAAAAGATTATAAGTGACTAAAGAGATTTCTCATTGAAAGGATAATTATTTAGCAATACAATTACCAATAATGAATTACAAAATTGTCAAAAACTATGTAAGAGAAGTCATAATATTATAGATGACTTAATAAAACCCATAGATTGTTAGAAAAGGCATGTTACATGACAAAACTGAGTACCACCTATATATACACATATGTATTTACTATACTACACATTTGTCATTATACTCCTACTTATTAAAGAATTTTCACTGTAAAATAGTAATGAATACACATATTCACTATTCAAAATACAATGAACACACATAACTGATACAAAACCAATGTAACTGAGGCTAACATCTTACTCCCAAATCCCCTAGAACTCAATATCTGATATCTGGATAGCAGATGTAACTCAGAAGAATGGTATGCTTAATTAATTCAGAATCAACAGGAAATCAATTATAATCCAGGTTACTTCTCTTTCCAGACAGGCTCCAATTTGGCTGGGGGTAGGGGGACACAACCTTAATTGAATGATAAACACAAATAAGACATTATACTCTGTTGTTTAATGTAGGTATTCTCAATTAACTTTCAAAAGAAATCTCAAAGCTATTATTTTCATTTTATAAGATGAGGACACAGCAGTTAAATAACTTGCATGAGGTTATACAGCTAAGAGATGGGATTAAAGATCCAAGATTATACCTATAAATAAATATATGGTCTTTTATTATTCCATGTTTCTCATCAGGGTGAAAATTTCAAATAATGTAATAACGTACAAATCAAAGCATTTCTTTTTCCAGTTACTGCAGTACCCTAAAAGTCGTACATTTATAAAAGGGAAAATAAAGCATGAATTAAAAGTGCGCCTGTACAGTAGGGCTTTTTCCGTCTCTCCCAGCTAGTTTGCATGTAGTCATTTGGGGAGAGGAAGAAGAAGAAAAAGAACAAAAGAAACAAAAGTGTAGAAAAAAGGAGAGAGAAAGAAGAAGAACAGGAGAAACAGAAGAGAAAGGAGGAGTGGGAAAAAGAATGACAATGTCATTTTATTCAGCTTTGCATCACTGTGACCAAAAGAACAACTTAGGAGAGGAAATGTTGATTTTCGCTCATAGTTTCAGACATTCAGTCCATGGTTGGCCAACTCCATAGATCTGGGCCCGAGGTGGGGCAGACTAATCATGGAAGAAGAAAGCAACTCAGGATGTGACATCAGGAAGTAGAGATATTCGATCCACTAGGGACAAAATATAAATCCCAAATGCATGCCTCACAGTGATATACTTCCTCCAGTCACACCCAATCTGCCTACAGTTAACACACAGTTAATCCTACCAGTGGACTAACCCATTGATTAGGTCACAGCTCTCTTAATCTAATAATTTCACCTCTGAACCTTCTTGCACTGTCTCACACGTGAACTGCTGGGGCACACCTTGTGTCTAAATCATAATAATGTCTAAATAATCAGACCAAACAGAGACAGAGAGGAAGGGCAGAGAAAGAAATAGAAAGGAAGGGGGATAGGTATGGATGTTGGGGGTAAGGGAGCACAGATAGCCACTGAGAAAGAGAGAGAGATGACCATAAGGTACGTATTCAGCAAAAGAGGAACACAGAGTCACAAAAGTAGAGAGGAGAGTTATAGAAACAGCTGTGAAGAGTGACAAATTCCAAGAGAAAGAGAGAAGAAGTAGTGTCAAAGTTAAGATGGAAACAACAATCACCACCAGCCAGGGCATTGGCTGAAGCAAGGTGCAGTGCTTAAGGGTCTTGTCAGCACCTACTTTGTGGACAGCAGCTCAGTCAAATATTTTGTTTTTTCTTATCCTTCTTGAACACTATGACAAACCTCCATCAATTCTTTTATTGTTTTTTGGGGGGGATGGAGAATGAAGGGTGATGGAAGTGAGAAATTAGAAAGGGATGAATTTATTGTTCCAGGTCCTAATACAACTTTTATCAAAAAGTAATTCATGAGTTGGGGGTATAATAAATAAATTTCACTAGAAGAACATATGCTTAGCCCCAGATTTAATCTCCAGAAATCCCCCTGTCCACCACAAAGAAGAGCAAATTCCGAAGATTCTTTAATAGAAAAAAATTTAACTAATTGTTTTACCACATATAACATTGAAAATGCAAAGACATAAACATTTGTTCCCCTGTTAAAAAGAATTAAGAATTCACTTTTATCAGTGTGTAGAATGCTTTGCAAAAATCATAAAAATCACTTCATGAACATCAAAAAGGGCATTTGAACAAATAAAAACATCAACAAATTAATAATCTAATCATTTCCTTTATGAGGTCCTTTGAAGTGATCTTTAACCATAACAGCTAATTCTCCAGTTTTTCTGAATGGTAAATCAGATCAAACCACTTTTCTATTGAAAACCCTATAAGTTTCCTATTAGAACTAAAATAAAATTCAAACTTCTTACCATGGACCTGAAGAGCCTACTAACCTGATTCTACCCCTCTGTTCATATCTCGGACCTCATTTTATATCATTTTCTCCCTTTCTTATGCCATAAATTTCCTTCTGTTCTGTGATAACCACCAGCTAGTTTACATTTTAGGTTGTTAGTTTTTCCTCTACATGAAATAAATGCTCTGTTGGAGGCTCACATAATTGGTGTTTTTGTATGATTCCAATCTTGGTTCACATGCCACAACATCTCAAAGTGGCTTTCTTTGATTGCCCTATTTAAATAACCTTTATCTATCCCAAATCCCAGCTACTTTCTATCCTGCAATCCAGCTTTTTTTCTATAATATTAATTAATTTATGAGATGTATCTTAATTATTTATAGAATTGGTATGTGCTTACACATAGGAATACAAACTCTACGCACAAGAATATTCACTGTATTCCCAGGGCCTAGAATATGATAATAGTATGTGCTCAATGAATGAATGAATGAAAAAGTACAATAACACTTTATATTTTAAATAAAAGTAAAAAAAAAAAATCTCTTGATGGATCTTCACAAATAACTACAGATTGTCTTAGCTGAAAACTACCAGCCCTAGAAGAGTTTTAATCTTTGAATATTCTAAGCATAGACTATATAACCATAATTAAGTGATACAAAATCAGGAACCTGGTTTTAATTCTTTAATGTCAAATCTCAAAACTACCCAATTAAGTTCCAAAATGCTTTTCATTGATAGATTTTAATCATAACAACATACACTCATTGTAATAGATGTCAATTAGCACACTAAGCAGACAGAACCTCAGTTCTTCAATTTAAATCATCATTCTGAGCCCAACATTTTGGTGTGTCTGTGTTTATATATTGCTTAGAGAAAGCAAAAAACAAAACAAAACAAACAAAAAAAACCCAACCAACCAACCAACCAAACAAACAAATAAACATGTCTAGTGTCTTGAAAGCCTTAAAATTAAAAAGAAAAACCCTTCAACAACTAATATGCAACATACTGGAAGCCTTTTTTTTTTTTTTTTTGTACCAGGGATTGAACTGAGGGGCACTCGACCACTGGGCCACATCCCCAGCCCGTTTTTGTATTTTTGTTAGAGACAGGGTCTCACTGAGTTGCTAAGTGCCTCACCATTGCTGAGGCTGGCTTTGAACTCGCGATCCTCCTGCCTCAGCCTCCCAAGTGCTAGGATTACAGGCGTGCGCCACCGCGCCCGGCTAAGCCTTTTGAAGTAAAGCATTAAACATGAAATATCAACTGAACAAAAACCCTATTAATACATTTCTAGAAAAATATCCCTTATACAGAGGTAGTTTTGTGGAGGCACATTATATTGCATACAGTGAAGCTTCCATATACTGACCTATTATTTTACACCTACCCATCCTGTAAATTATGAATATTTGCAATCTTGCAGGTGGTATTCTGAAGAGTAGAATTGAAATAGAGACCACATCATAGTGTGAACAAGGAAAATCAAAGTTTGCTACTCAGACATTAAGGTCTGCATTCCTCTTTCCTCTGCTCTAATTCTAGTCCATGAAATGCATGACATAGAAGAGAAAAAAAATAATTATCACCAAAAGACAGTACAACTTATTATAAAATGATGGGTATGAGGCTTTAACAAGTTAATAATGGGTGTTTGGATGAATTCCTTGTGTTTTGAAATTGCCTGGCAAGCTGGCCAATTTAAAAAGCTTTAACTCTAAAAAACAAAATACTATCAAGAAGATCAAAATCAATGCCCCCCCCCAAAAAAAACATATTAGTATAAAATAAAGCATCAGGTATCTACGTATTCTAATATAAATTTAATAATTAGCTTATTATATTCAGTTAAATGAAAAAAATTAGATAAGCCATTTGCAAGGAGATAATATACAGTTTACATACTTGAAATTCATTAAAGAGTAACAGACTAATGTATTTTCATATACAAATTAATTGTATTATCTTGAAAATATGAAAAAAACCCTTTATATAAAATCAAAACAAATATCAATTCTCCTTTATTGAAAGCCAAAGCTCCTACATAATAACATGCAAGAATTTAAAATTCTTGAAAGCAAGTGTCAAGTACTATACACAATTTCCATACACAGCAGGTAGTAAAGCAAGGAAAGACCGACATAGTTACTTTCCTTAACAGAGACATACAATGGAGAACTGTTACACAGCCCTAGCATACTACAGGTCTATGCATTAAAGATGTTGTGGCTATTAACAGTTTAAACCTTTACTGTATTTTGCTAATTGGTACACAGAACTTTAAAGCTTTTGAAAGATAAAACATTCTAGTCAGTTCAATTCTCCAGCATTGTTCAAGTATTCCAAGTAGGAACAAAGAGGAAAATAAATCTGCTTTAATTGCTGAAGAATCACAGATAAAAGAGATGGCTGAATATTGTAGAGGAAATATCTTTTGTTCTCTAAACAATTAAAATATAGAAAGATATTCTCTATTTTAAATTTTAATGGTTCCTGTGTGCATATAAAAACTGTTATTTCTATCACTCACCTCTCCCTTGTAATATTTTTGAAATGTAAGTTTTAGGTAGCTTGATAATATGAAAAAAAAAAACTGGGCATATATCAGAAAACAAAAACAAAGTTCTGCAATTATCTATAGAATTTTTAAAAGAAATAATTACATATAATAATTAATATGACTGTTAAGAGTTAAATGCATTTGTTTTAACTGTTACGCCATTTAGACACTTTTCTCTTTTAATGATCCAGTAACGCTATTTAGAAAATTTTTAGTATTTAGAAAATTTTAAATTTCCCAGCATGTTCAACCCATAAACATTAACACTATTTTAATATTAGTTCACATGCTTAGGTATGTACATCATGTGATAGGAATTTGAAACACAATTTAATAATATAAACAAATGAAAGCAGTCACTCATGATTAATATTATGGGTACATAATACGTTTGCTTATTAACTTATTAAGTACAGAAAGAATCTTTCCTTCTAGTTTTACTAAGTCTTAACATTTTTAATTGAGTCTTTGATATTTTTCAAAACCAATTCTTCCTTCGCTCCCATGCAAGACAGTACTAAAACACAGTCCAATTAAAGAATGACTATTTCACTATAAAATTTATACTTTCAAAATCATTAACCAATATTTCTTAGAATTTTAATCAATAGTATAAAGGCTATTCATCAATTTTTTTCAGCAGTTTGGGTAGCATAAAAACCAAAATAAGGAAGTATGTTGTACAACACTATAGTTGTTTTTAAAATATAAAATTTATTACAAACTAACATTTATATTCACTTAATGCTTTTTTATCTTTTGATTTTAGTAGTCTTACCTAAATAGAAGAAAATAAATAACCATTCATGTAGATGGAAAAACTTGAAGAAACATTATCTATATTTAGTAAAACTCTTAAAGAAAAAACTCCCATGCTAAACTGCCACCATGGTAGGTTCTCAAAAGCTGCTATTCTTTGATGTAAAATGAAATACTACTTAGTGAATAAAACATAAAAAAAACTCCTGTCTTCCCTTCAAAGAGACATATCCTTTGACCCAGTGCTCCAGACTAAAGCCTTGAAATTTTTGCACAAGAATGCTGTGTGAGTAAAGTCCAGACAAAACAGACACTTGAGATGCTAGAAGGCTGTATAACCCCAATCGCAGACGCTGCTCCTTATAATCTAGCAGATAGTGCTGCATACACCAAAAGAAAGTAATCTCGCCGAAAGAAAACTGACTCTTAAAGGGGTTAAAAAAAAAAAAAAAAAAAGCAAACAGTCAAAGTAAACGTAAGCCTTATTTAACTGAGGTTTATCTTTTTGTGCAGGTCACCTCTTAATGGACAATTTTTAAGTCTGCAGATTTACAAAACATTTTCATATAAACTTTCAGTACATCAGAAAGAAAAACAACATAAAACACTTATATAACAATTATAATAATTGTTTATTTTTGAAGGTTTGTGAAAATCATTCAATTTTACAAATTTTAGAACAAGTTGAAGTCCTGGAAATTTTTAAAAACTCTTTAGTGACAAAAAAATTTATTAAACAACTTGCCACTTATAAAACACTAATATTAAAACTTCATTGACTAAGCATGCTGCTAGTACTATGTGCTTATTAATCAAATAGCAATTCCTTAATGCAAATAATAAAGTTTTAATTGCTGTTCTATTGCTCTTTGGAAGAAACTGTTAAGAAACAAAACAACAAATTTGCAACATTCTCACATGCACACCCAAATTTAAAATAAAGATAACAGGACTACTTAAATAATGTCTGAAATGTTAGGATTTTACATTTTAATAGCAATGACATAATATTTCAAAAAGGCTTTGAAATGATAACTGTATTTCTACATTCCACTTCATCTCCCAACAGATTTAAGATTTATAAATTACTATATGTTTCTTTTTCACATGCATGTAAATTGAGGATACATGTATAACTAGTCATAATACAATTATAAAAATTAAATCAGGTGATGCTTAATGGTTTCTGAACAAAACAATAAAGCATGTAAATAAAAACAATTTAAAGTATGCAAATAAACACAGAAGCATAGTATGTGAAACATGCTCTGAAAGCATTTACTGAATAAATAAAGAATGAAGGGAAGAGGATAACCAGCATAATTTTTACAAAATCACTAATAAATCAAAACATTGACATTTTATGGAAGTATATTTCTATTTTTTGTTTTAATATTTTAACTGTCATAGTAATAATTATATAAGGCTATTGTGAGAAATAAAATCAGTAAGTAAAAAACACATACTAAAAATGATTAACAAGCAAATCAAAAGTATACCTGTGTAGGTCTAATTTATGCTTTGCATGTTTTAGGGGGGGAGTATCTACTCAAAATCTTTAAAGAACACTGCAAATTTAACTTTTCTCTTTTGTATAGTCAAACTGAATATAGAAAGACAACATGTGCATTGGACGTGGGTATTCATCAAATGTACTGAAAGGAGATTGGGGTGGGGGGACACATAAAGGGAAAAAAGTTACCCTCTTAATAAAGCACAAAGGCAAAGACATTCTTCACCCAACCTCCATGGTACAGCTTCTCCTGCAACAAAACCCAAGGGCCAAGCAAACAACCATTTGTAAGCTTTGCTTATTATATGCAGGAAGTATCACATACTTGGAAATGTTACAACCCACAAAAAATTTTTTTAAAAATTATGCTTCTAAACATAAATTTACAGGATTATTTTAAGATGTTATCACCTATTCTTTTGATATTTTAAATTATTTTTAGTTGCAAGAGTAAACAAAAAGATTAATTAGCAGTTTATACACAACAAAGAAGACATTCTTAAGAGTAATTAATCAAAAATTTAACATGTATTCTGATATAAAATTATTTATTAATAGTAATATAGGAATTGTGACAATTTTATTCTCTGAAGATTTGTTCTCTACCAATGGACACCCAATTTTAAAATAAAGATAACAGAATGTTCCTTATGCTAAAAAAAAAAAAAAAATGCTACGTAGATTTTTCACCTTCTACATTTTATGCCAAAAAAAGGATAGAATACATATTGTCAACATAACTGATATTTAGAAGAAAACAATTTTTTCTTTGTAATTACAATGGTACTAACATCTGCAAAACATTATGAAAATTTCCTTAATTTATTACATTCTATAAATTCTACATGTAACAGTAAAAATAAGCTTTGCTTGGTAACATGTCCTTTGAGTGAATATGAGAACAACAGTTAAAATAATAAGTAGCACAAGCTCAAGATGGGATAAACATGACTTGATTAACAGTACATATAAAAGGATCTGAGGTTTTACCTCTCCCTGAAATCCAGATAAAAAGTATGAGGACCTAAATTTTAAGTGGTCTTACTAGAACTGCTGTGATTAAAAAGAATAGAGGCAATAATCCTTATCACACCCTGTACCACATGCGTAGTATAAGGAACCCTGGCAACAATATTTTAAAGAGATTTAGTGAAAATGGAAGGTAATCAAGATGATTAATTACCTGGAATGCATGTGAAATAAATCAAAGTCCTGGGATGGTTAACCCAGGAAGGAGAAGACTTAGGAGAACAATATCATCATCATCATTTATTTTTGCCTCAGGACTCCTTTACACTCTTTTTTATTTTTATTTTTTTAAATACCTTTTAGTTGTCAATGGATTTTATTTTATTTATTTATTTATATGTGGTGCTGAGGATCAAACCCAGGGCCTCACACATGCCAGGCAAGCGCTCTATCACTAAGCCACAACCCCAGCCCCTCCTTTACACTCTTAAAAGTTACTGGGACAACAATGAGATTTTGTTTACTTGAGGTATTTCTATAGATATTTACCATGTAATAAAATAAAATGGATAGAAAATTTAAATTTAAATATTTAAAATATGTCAAAAATATTAATACAAACAAAATTTTGGCTAAAAATAAATATATTTTCAAAATTGAAAACATCAAATGAGAAGAGTGGCACTAATTTGCATTTTTAAAAATCTCAGGGTAAAGGGAGGATTGTAAGTTCAAGGCCAGCCTGGGCAACTTAGTGAGATCCTGTCTAAAAATTAAAAAAAAAATAAAACAGCTCAGTGGTATAAGTGCCTCTGGATTCAATCCCAACTAAGAAACAGAGAGAGTGAGAGAGACAGACAGACAAGGGAGAAAGAGAGGAAAAAGTGGAAAAAAGGAAAAAGAAAAGGAAGAAAAATTGATTCTTTAATGCCTAGCTTAGTAGAAGACAAGATCAATTCTAACATCTGTTCTTGTATTCAAACTATTGTGCTAGGTGGTTTTGATTGAAATAAATGATGAAAATCCATCATCATACAGATATGGAGTTAGAAAAAGAAGCATGGGGGCTGGGGTTGTAGCTCAGTGGTAGAGCAGCTGCCTAGCACATGTGAGGCATTGGGTTCAATTCTCAGCACCACCTATAAATAAATAAAATAAAGGTCCATCAACAACTAAAAATATATATATAAACATTTAAAAAGAAAAAGAAAAAGAAGCATGGTGCTGGCCACAGTGGCACACACTTGAATGCAAGTTCAAAGCCCGCCTCAGCAACCTAGCAAGGCCCTAAACAACTTAGTGAGATTCTGTCTTAAAATATAAAGAAGACCTGGGGATGTGTCTCAGTGGTAAAGTGTCCCTGGCACCAAAAAAGAAAAAGAAAGAAAGAAAAAGAAGCATGGTAGCACACACCTATTTCATCTCCTAGGAGGTTAAGGCAGGAAGATGGTGAGTTTGAGGCCAGCCTGGGCAATACAGTGAGACCCTTTCTCAAAATAAATAAATAAATGAAATTAAAACTTCATACTGCGTTACAACAAAATCCATTGTTCTGGCTTGCACTTTATATAGAAGTTTTTACCTATGCGTGAAAATAACACCATATGGAAATAATGGTCTACAGAAATATGTCTATCTTTTAAATGTTAAATGTTAATATGTTTCATTACTACATGTGTTTGTGTGTGTGTATATACATATAAAATACATTTGTTAATGTCTTCTCCAATCCCATTAGAGAAGTCTTTAAGTCCTAGAAAGGTGTCAAAATGAATCACATCACTAGCAGAATTAAATGCTATAAAAATTCTAATTCTCACTTCAAAGCTTTAAGTTTATTACTAGCAACATTTTTAAAGTGGGAGGTTAATTTTTGAGAAAATATCTACTAATTATAATGTCATTTGTTGTTTTTTCAATTAAAGGTTATACATGAAAAAGTGACTATTTTGGTTTATAACAGCAATGAAAGCATACAAAGGTTTTTCCTTAAACATTGTACTCTGGTAAATAGAAGTGTTTTAAGCATACTTCTGTTTTGCTATATGGGACATCAAAAAAAAAAAAAAAAAAAAGATGTTTACAGAAGATTGAGACTTATAAAGATTAAAAGTTTTCAACTGGATGTGGTGGCACAAGCCTATAATACCAGTGACTTGGTAGGCTGAGGCAGGAGGATCACAAGTTCCAGAGAGCCTCAGCAACTTAGTGAGACCCTGTCTCAAGATAAAACAACAAAAGCAGTTGGGGATGTAGATAAGGGGCAAAGTAGCCCTAAGTTCAATCCCCAGTACCAAAAAAGAAAAAAACAATAGAAAATATTTTTAATGCTTCACTAAGTAAAACTGGAGTCTGAATTTTTAAAAAAATAAAAATAAAAAACTTGTGAGACCCTGTCTCTAAATAAAATACAAAAGAGGGCTGGGGATGTGGCCTAGTGGTCAAGTGCCCCTGAGTTTAATCCCCGGTACCAAAAAAACAAAAAAAAAAAAAAAAAACTTGACTGCAAGGAAGTGCTGCCTTGATTTGTGCTAAGGTGCCAACAGTTTTTATCACAATTTTTTGTACCGCTAGTATAAATGTCAGCCCAGTAAAAAGGGCAAATAAAGATACTGTATAATTATGAAAATGGTCTGACTGGGTGGACCTCTTAAAAAACTTCTCAGGCACCTCTACAGACCATCCTTTAATAACCACTGAATCAGGAGACCAAAGGCTTTGTTATATAGAAAACAGCATGCCATATAAATTATTAGTTCAGATTGTGAATCAATGGATAGAAGTTATAAAAAGTAGATTAACAATAAATTGAGGAATAACCTTTATCCGCTTTATAAAAATTGATGTAATTTATAAATAATGTACGATTTTATGGTTTTTCTTCTTTTACAAATGAATACAAACATGAGTTTAAAAAAAAAAAAACACCATCACCTCACTCAAGAATAGTTACATAATTCTCCAAATTTCATCTTTCTTCAGGTTCCATATCTAACCTAGACAACCATGGATCAATTTTGTATTCCTGGAGTTTTGCATCTTCTAGGAATAAATGGAATAATACAATATGTAGCTTTTTGGGGTTGGTTTCTTTTATAAGTATTGTTTATATTTTCTGAATATAATTCTTTAATCAAGTATGTTTTCTGCAAATATTTTCACCCAATTTGTGGCATCTCCTTTCATTCTTCTAGCAATGTCTTTCAAATAGCGAAAGTTTTTAATTGTGAGGAAGTCTAGCTTTTTATAACTTTTTAAAACTATGGTTCACACTTTTGGTGCCATAGCCCAGAGTTACAAAGATTTTCTCCTACATATTTTATATTTTGTTTAAAATTTGGGACAATGAGTTTATACTTAGAACCTGGGAGTTAAATATTGTCTACGGCACAAGTATAAATGAAGGTTCCTTTTAAAAATTTTTCATGTATGGGCTGGGGTTGTGGCTCAGCGGTAGAGCGTTCGCCTGGCACGTGCGCGGCCCGGGTTCGATCCTCAGCACCACGTAAACATAAATGCATTGCATTGTGTACAACTAAAGCAAATAAATAAATATTTATTAAAAAAATTTTTTTCATGTAAATACACAATTGTTCCATCATCATTTGTTGAAGACTATTCTTCATCCACAGAAAAAGCTGTCTGATATTTATGGCTGATCAGTAAAAACAGCAGCATCACAAAGAAATAAGTCAGTTAAGTGGAAATTTTTTAAACCAAAGTTGGAGAACCAACTGTTCAATCTAATAAAAAAGGGCAGAAGATTAAACTATTTTTCCAAATCTCACTTCTTGAAATCCTCTCAGAAGGCTACTCTGGAGCCTTACAAGTGTTCATGTATGCCCTGTCCCCAACTATTACCTCCTTTAGCAGTTCAGCTCTTTATCGATTTTATTACTATTACATTCCCATGTAAGATTTCTCGTGAAAAAAGGTTGAGTCATTTTAAAATTAAAAATAATCAGATTCAGTAAAATTACTAGATAACCTGAAGTTATCCTCTAGTTTTAAATGCCTGAGATCTGTTTTCAGAAAATAGAAATACCTAGAAATAACCATGAAAACCAATCCTCAACTAAGTTTAATTCATACACATAAGCCCTGGGCTTCATAGGCATCATTTTTTTAAAATTCAAAGTTGCTGTATTTATAACAGTACCATGCATTACAATTCATAATACACATGAAGAACATCTTTTTACATAACACTGTTTGTATAAAAAGTATATTTGTACTATTCAACTCTTCAATCATGTATTTAGGATAATGATATCCATCTTATTCTACCACCATCTTTTTTTCTTTTCCCTAGATACCCTCTTGCTCCCTCCCTCTGTCCCTCCCCTTTGACCTTTCTAGTGTTCCTCTAATCCTCCTATGTACCCCAAACCAACACCACTGTGAATCAGCCTCCTTATATCAGAGAAAACATTCGGCATTTGGGTTTTTGAGATTGTCTAACTTCACTTAGCATTATATTCTCCAACTTCATCCATTTACCTGCGAATGTCATTATTAAAAAATACATTATATATGAATATCTAATAGAAATCACAATAATGGATAGTTCTCATAATTTCAATTAAGATTCTAGCTTCCATCCAATTTCAAGTACAAATATGATCATTATCCAGTTTTGCACAGTTAATAAAAATATTATACTAATCTAAGAAATTGGTTTATATTACATAATAGTCATGTTAAAATGATGTTTCCACATCTTTTAATGTTCATAGGTTTTACCTTATAATATGAAATATCTTAATCATTAATGTTGGGATATATTTATATTTCAACCTTTTTGTTTTGTTCAAAATGCAAATATAATCAACTCGATTATTTAGTATTTCCAGAAGGACCCTTCTGAGCCCCTGGTCTTATCATTATGCTACTTATTGATTGAGCCCTCCATTAGAGGGAGTGTAGGAATAAAATGCAAAAACCTATTGGCATTATGTTACTTATTGGATAACCTAATGCTTTAATTTTGATGTAAAATTAAATGAATGGCTAAAACTCATGTTTAAAATTACCTATGGGTTTCATTTATCTATATTAAATATTATTTCAATAACTATAAATAAAGACCTCCATTGAGGTCTTTATTGACATTTTAATTCATATACTTCAAGAATTCATAAAACAAAACAGGAAAACCTATACAGAGCAAAAAAATTCATTAAAGGTAAAAATACTACACTAAACTAGTTTGTATACCTCTCTGGTATTCTTAATAACACCTTGTTTAGAGCAATATGTTTACTGGCTGATTCACTCATTCCTTAAACTTGAAATAAGAGAACTTAGAAAGAAGTATTATTGACGAGTAAACCATAATGCCAGAATAAGAAGTCAACTTTTGGGCTTAAAAGAGATAGTCATAGGGCCAGGTGCAGTGGCACATGCCTATACTCCCAGCAGCTCAGGAGGCAGAGGCAGGAGAATCTCTAATTCAAAGCCAGCCTCAGCAATGGCGAGGCACTAAGCAAATCAGTGAGACTCTGTCTCTAAATAAAACACAAAAGAGGGCTGGGGTTGGGGCTCAGCGATTGAGTATCCTTAAGTTCAGTCTCCCTATTCTCCCCACTTCCCCAAAAAAGAGATGGTCATAGGAAAAATTAAAATACTATCCTTATTAAATAATGAACACACAGGATATGAAAATCCTCCTCCTTTCACACAGATATAACTGCCTCACTTTTTTATACTTAACTAAGCAAGTGATGTTTCATTAATAAAGGAATAAATTTTAGATGGTGACTGGATGAAGATCTAGGGGTTGGTCAAAAGCATCTAGGTTGCATGAACAGGAACTCTGAATGCTCTGAAGCAGGAAAAAGAATAGCAAATTCCAGGGTTGGTATGGCTGGAGCACAGAACACTGTAAAAAAGACACTGGTACTAGATAAATTGAGAGGAAGGCAGGAGCTAAATCATATAAGACCTTGAAAACGATGTTAGGATTTTAATGTTTACTCTAGGGGCAATAGGAAGCGCCAAAGGATTTCACCCAAGAGGATGACAAAAACAGCATTTTAAAAAGACTATTCCAACTACCTGGGGAAAATGAATCAGAGGAAGATTAAAGTGTGTGAGAAGATCAACCATAAGACTTGCATCAGTCTAGGTGAAAGATGATGTAGTCTAGACCAAGATGATGGCAAAGTCAGTAGATAGCCTAAGAGATAAAGATAAAACCAGCCAGCATGAGGCATAAGAGTTTTCCAAACTGTCTGCTTGTTTTTTTTTATTTATCTGTCTTTATCTTTAATGGTGCAAACAGAAATTTGAGTATGACCTATTATTTAGATAATGCTAACAGGCTCAAAGTTAAGTGATAAAACACTATGCCATTAAAAGGGGAGTAGTTAAGAAATATACCCACTTACTTGATAATAGTAAACCAGATATAAAAGGCAAAGCACACTTAAACTATTACACATTTCCATAAGAAGTCTTGGAAACATTACAAAATTTATGTTATTACATCATATAAGCATAAATATCTGTAAGAGCCTTGTATGAGGAAGTAGCTAAGATGGCAGCTGGCTGAGAGCCAAAGAGGAGGCATTTAATTTTTTACACCTGATCTTAATGTAATTAACTAAGAATCTTTCTGTGCCCGTGAACACTGTGTGATGCACCTGTAAGTTGAGCTTGTGACACGTGTATACTTGTTAAGGTAAAGAGTATTTAAAGAGACTGTGGGGGAAACACAGGGGGATGGAGAATACAGAAGAGAGAGCAGAGAAGAAGAAGCAAAAATAAAGGAACCAGTCATTCCCAGTCTGCCTCCGATTTCTTTCCCGTGGTATCGTTGCTGTAGGCGGCAACAAATATCAACTTGCATCTAAAGTAACAGGCCACATACTGAAAACTTCAGTGAGGGCTGCCAAAATTATATTTACTGATGAACAAAACATCATTCATTTGTTTCTAGTTATAATGCTATAATTTAACATCTCCTGTGCACAGAGAAATGGTATGTGTATATATGTGTATATAATATGTGTAACAATAACACTGTATGGTTCTGGAAAAACCCAATATATTTAATTTTAGATAGTACTGGTAAATATCTTACAACTTAAGTAAGAGTGTTAAACTGAGAAAATTTAAAAATATGTCATTATAAACATAAGCATTCCAATTACTACTTATAAATACCACAAAAATGGAAAACTTTCATAATTTTATTTTTTTTAAATATGTTTTTAGTTGTAGATGGACACAATATCTTTATTTATTTTTATGTGGTGCCAAGGACTGAACCCAGTGCCCCACACGTGCAAGGCAACTGCTCTACCACTGAGCTACAGCCCCAGCCCTCATAATTTTAATTTAATATTTGTATATGGCAATATTTGTGTATCATATTTAATACAAATAACTTTTTTCTGTGAAAATACTTAAGATTTATGTGTAATCACTGGGCATGGTGGTGCACGCTTGTAATCCCAGTGGCTCGGGAGGCTGAGGCAGGAGGATCATGAGTTCAAAGCCAGTCTCAGCAACTTAGTGAGGCCCTAAGCAACTCAGCGAAAACCTGTCTCTAAATAAAATATTTTAAAAAGAGGTTAAGTGCCCCTGGGTGCAATCCTCAGTACAAAAAAAAAAAAAAAAAAAAAAAAAATTATTTATAATCTAAAATTCAAACTCAAATCACTTTCCTAGAAGAACCCAGAAGACCATACTGAATATTGTACAAAAATAATTCTAAAGGCAAAATCATAGCAGGATGTAGTAAAGAATTCTTACCAATTTTTCATCAACTGTTATAAGTTGAGTGTCTTGAGTTTGGTCCTGTGCCAACCTCCATGTGGATGTGCTCAACAACCTGCAGAATAAGACTTCAAGTTAAAAAATGATCCATGCAAAGTGAAAAGAGAAGCAGACAAATCTTATATAAACAGCTACTTTTAACAATATCTGTCTTATTAAAAATAAAAAAAAAAGAGGAGAGGGCACAAAAGTCCTTTTTCTCCCCAATTAGTTCTGTCTACTGTTTTTGGCAGACTCTCACTTTACAATTCACAACAGGCAGCACTTTATGTCAGTCTACAGGCTCTCTGTCACAGAAAGGCCACCACAACAAGTACTGTACTGCTCTCTATGAGGACACAGTGGTTGGTTTGTCAAAAGCAAACACATGCAAAACTATATCATCTACTCTAGAATGCTGATTCCTAAATGATGGCATCAGAAAGGGGGGGAAATTTCAATCATAAGAAAAAATTTCTTTAAGTTCAAGCCAAAAGTAATTTAAGTAGAAATTATATGTGTGATTATTTTAATTAATGCTAATAACTCAAGCTTGTATCCTGTTTAAAAAAATTGAATAAAGTCTGAATGGTTAAAACAGAAATATTAAATTGTAAGTAAAACAGGCTTAGAGTCTTATTTCCTTTATGTTAAGCATCTTCCCATTTCATTGCAAAGAAATTAAAATTACTTAAAACTAACAGGGTTTTTATTTTTATCTCACGTACACAATGTCATTTATACTAACAAATGTCATATTAATCTTTAATTGTGACAACTTAACACTTTACATTTACCTAAACTATTAATCCATCTTACATACATTTGTCTTTGAAAAGCAAGTTAGTGCCAGGCATGCTGGTATACACCTGTAATATCAGCTACTCAGGAGCTGAGGGCAGGGGGATCACAAGTTTAAGGCCAGCCTCAGCAATTTAGTGAGTCCCCAAGCAATTTAAGATGAGATCCTGTCTCAAAATAAAAGATAAAAAAGGCTGGGAATGTAGCTCAGTGGTAAAGCACAGCACCCCTGGATTCAATCCCTAGTACCATGAGAAAAACAAAACAAGACAAAACTCAACAACAAAAGAAAACAGAACAACCCAATTAAAAATAGGAAAGGACCTATAATCGACATTTATATAAAAAAGACATATAGTCAATAAGCACATGAAAAGATACTCAACATTACTAAGAATTCTGCAAAGCAAAATACAAGGAGATACTATTTCATACCCTTCAGGAATGTTAGGCAAAAACAAAATATATGTGTGTTGACAGAGATGTAAAGAAACTGGAACCTCTGTGGGAATAAAAAATCGAATAGCTACTATGGAACACAGTATGCTGGTTTCTCAAGATATTAAACACAGATCCAACCATTCCATTTCTGGGTATAAACCCCAAAGAAATGAAAGTAGGAACTTGAATAGAAACTTATACAGAAATGTTTATAACAGCATTATTTAAAACAGTCAAAAGCAAAAACAGCCAAAATTAATAGGCACATTTTTATTGGGCAATATATAATAATGATTGGAAGCATACATGTAGAAATAATGATTAACATGTAATCAACAGAAAATAAATGGTAATTTTACTTAAATTTAGTAAATTTACATACTACTGAGTACCCTTCTGAGAAAATAGGAAAAACTTTGTTTGCCTCATAGTTTGCCTTTATTTCTGCCTACCTGTTTTATTAGTCTGTTCTCATTTCCAGGTTTTTGAAATATCAATCTTAATTTTGAGCCCTAAGGATAATTTTGAGTCTGAGGGTCATGACTGTTATTATCAATTACCATTATTAAAGTATAGAAGTCATTTATTATATTTAGTTTTTTTGTATAAGTTCCCTGTAAGAAAGGGATTGGGGATCAAGATATCTTATTTCTAACTCTGATCCTACAATTAACTAGATTATCTATGAGCAAATCCCTTAACTTCTCTGTATCTAAGTTTCATTTTTTGTAAGTCTGTAAAATAAGAATTGTGTTGTTCTAAAGTCTCTTTCAGTAATGACAATCTTCATGATTCTATTAGTGAAATGTAGTATGGTTCTAGTTTATTTTAATAATTATCTATGGAAATTCTATGTAATAATTACTCAACTCATTAAATAATTTGTTCTTTAAAAGTCTATGTAGCCAGGCGTGGTGGTGCATGCCTGTAATCCCAGTGGCTTGGGAGGTTGAGGCAGAAGGATCACGAGTTAAAAGCCAGCCTCAGCAATGGCGAGGCATTAAGCAACTTGGTGAGAACCTGTCTCTAAATAAAATACAATATAAGCCTGGGGATGTGGTTCAGTGGTCGAGTGCCCCTGAGTTCAATACCCGGCACCAAAAATAAATAAACAAACAAACAAATAAATAAGTCTGTGCAGTTACAATTTACAAAAACATATACGTAGATCACAGTTTCTTTATCCATTTACTCATTGATAGACACTGGGTTATTTTTGCTAAAAAATGCACGTGCATGTTCTTGTATGGACATACAATTTCACCTCATTTGGGCAAATATCTAGTAAAGTGCAAAACTTTGAAAGTGGCTGTATCATTTTGCAAATTGCATTCCCACCAGCAATGAATAGAATTTCTTGTTCTTTTCATCTTTGCCAGCATTTGGTATGGTCAATATCTGGGATTTTAGCAATCCTACCAGGTTTGCAGTGCTATCATTATTGTTTTAATTTGCAATTTCCTAATGACATGATGTTGAATCTTTTCATCTGCTCATTTGTCATTCGTGTGCGCATGCGTGTGTGTGTGACAGCGCGTGTGTGTGCACCTCCTCTGTGATAAGGTATCTGTTCAGACCTTCGGTCTATTATTAGTAGTAGTAGTAGTAGTATTTAATGCTGGAGGTTGGTCCCAGGGCCTCATGCATGCTGAGCACATCATACGCTATCATTTAACTATATGCTACAGACCCATATCCACTTTTTAACTGGACAATTTTGAAGAGTTCTTTATGCATTATAGATACAATTCTTTTATCAGATATGTTTTGCAAATATTTCCTCCCAGTCCAGGCTTGTCTTGTCATTTTCTTTGCAGTATGTTTCACAGAGCAGAAATCCAATAGTAATTTTCTCTTTCATGAATCATGTTTTGGATGTCTTCCTATCTGTAATAAATGTTTATTAGGATGCTCTTAGATTTTCTTTTCTTTTCTTTCAGTACTGGGGATTGAACTTAGGGGTGCTCTACCAATGAATTATACCCTCAACCCTTTTTATATTTATTTGAAACAGAGTCTAAGTTGCCTCAAACTTGTGAATCTCCTGCCTCAGCCTCCCAAGTTGCTGAGATTATAAAGTATACTTCAGTTTTCTACATATAGATCATATACATACTGTTTTTGTTTGTGAGACAGCAACTTGTCCAGGTTGGCCTCAACACCTAGCTCAAGTATTCCCCCACCTTCAACCTACCAAGTATCTGGAACTACAAGCATATGCTACCATGTCTAGCTTACAAATACTGAAAAGATACTTCAAGAACTCATTTGTACTAAAAAATAGCAACCAAATAAGAATAATATTACTGACCCAAAATACCAATACTGTTCCCCTTTTGGAGCAAAAAAACTTTATCAACTAAGAATAATTTTTGTCAAATTTCCCTATTTCCTGAGGCAGTTTGAAAATAGGCTCCAAATTTCTTTGACCCTCCTTTCTAGCACTAAGATCTTGAAACTTATATCCCTCCTCCTAGAATATGAATTCTCTGACTGCATGATCACTGTATGACAGTAGAAATGAAGGCTATGTGTTTCCAGGGTCAAGACTTAAGAAGTGGCAGTTGACACTTCCTATCTTTTAGAACACTGTTTCTTGAGATGTTTCACTCTTGGAACCCAGCCATCACTTTGTGAGGAAGATCAGGCTGTCCCATAAAGAGACCACCGAAAGAAGAATTGACAGCCAATACTACTTTATAGGTTACATAAGTAAGTTATGTTGGACCTCTAGCTGAAGTTGAACTATTCCAGCAGACAAACTTCCTTGCAAAAACCAGTGCAAATCATAGATTTGTGAAGTAAGTAGACTATTATTGTTTGAGGCAACCCAGTATAGGAGTGGTTTGTCATGTATACACACACACACACACACACACACACACACATACACGTGTGTGTGTGTGTGTGTGTGTGTGTGTGTGTAATGTTTCCCTTCTTTGGCAAGGTTTCGGCTATAGATTTTTTTTAAAACCCTATAAATAACTGAATATGGCTAAAAACATCAAAAATGAACTAGTAGTTTTTAGGGACCAGAAATGATGTGTTGGAGTTTTAGATAAAACGGAATTCCTTATCCTACAGAAACCTTTTAAGGAATTAATTAATCCTTAGCCTTTTGATTAGAGCCAATTATGTTTGTTTACAATCTATTACAAATTTATCAAACCAAATTCACATGAAATCAGAAAGGGTTCAGTTCTATGCTAAACTGTAAGAAAAAATATTACTGAAAGTTCTAACTGAAATGATTATAAATAATACTATACACTTTCCTTGCCACAATAATTATCTTGGACCTGAAATATGTTGATATTTGAGTCAATCACCTTCAAATTAATGATCTTGAAGCTTTCCAAGATTTTGAAGAGAGAAATGTTAAAGTGTGTTCATTATATTATACTCTTTCAGCAAAAGCCAGACAGAAATCAATTGTCCATGGGAAAATTAAAACGTTAAGGAACTACTTAATATTTGGGGAAAATAGAGCAAATGAAAGAAAGAATTCTACCAATCCTTTGGTTACCTTCAAAGGAAATAAGAGTGAAGAAAATTCACTTATAATCTCTTTACAAAATTGAATTTCCTTACCTAATTCAGATTTATTTCAACAATTTCTAGTCTTTAACCACAGTACTTAATATCATCTTAAAATATTTAGCTGGTCAAATCAGTAAAAAATAAGGATGACCTTCTACTGGATGTTCTTTTTCTCATTCTGAGCCAGGTAGATCTTGTGGCAGGAACTATTATGATGCATGCCTGTAATCCCAGAGGCTCAGGAGACTGAGGCAGGAGGACTGTGAGTTCAAAGCCAGCCTAAGCAATTTAGCAATGCCCTAAGCAACTTAGCAAGACCCTATCTCTAAATAAAATATTAAAAAGGGCTAGGGATGTGACTCAGTGGTTAAGCAACCCTGGGTTAAAGACCCATAAAAAAAAAAAAAAAAGCAGATGTGTCTCTAGATTAAAGTCAAGCCCCAAACTGAAAGGACTCTTTTCCAATAGACTAAGGAAAGACTAGTGAAAGATTACTGGTAATCCGGTAATCAGTAATCATGCCCACTTATGACACTTTAGAATGGAAATTAGGAGTAATGAGGAGAATGTGGGCAAGGTATTAGAAGGTGGTAATAAAGAAACTGTAGGGAATGATGGAAAACGTAAAGGAGAAAAGAAATATATTCAATTTACAGCAATAAATTAACAAAATAAACATACATGAAGTGAAATAAGGGGAATAAGTAGTACAGATGTCACAATAATGTTAATGATTACATTATAAATCACAGAGAATATATGAGAAGTTCAAATTTAGGTAAGTCATATCATTGAACTATGACTACAAAACAATACAGTACCTGTACTGCTCTGGAATGCTTTACAGGAAGAAATTGTGTTGCTGTACTTTCACATGTCTTACAAATAATTGCAAGCAATTTTACCATAAAGATGTCAATTATTAACCTGTAAACTGAATACAACAGTAGTTAAATGCCATCCTGATGGCATTTTTATGAAATTAGATGATTCTCATTGGGAAGAAAAAAATTCACAAAAATAACCAAGAAAAATTTGAAAAGCAATAAAGAAGTAGGATTTGCCTTGCTAGATAATATGCTACAGTAATTAAAATATCAGGGTATTAGCACAGGCACAGACAAATAGATCAAACAGTACAGAACAGATTACAAAAACAGACTATGTAGATCTGAAGATTGTTATATAATAAAGGTGCAATTTCAAATTAGTGGTGGAAGGCTGAAGTTATATTTAGACAACTGGCTATTCTTTCATTGAAAATAAATATTTGAATTCCCTTCTAAAATAGTTGCACTGTGTAACAAAGAATTCCAGATGGACTTAAAAATATCCGTGTTCACATATACACTATGTGTGTGCACCTGTGAGTAAAAATACTAAAAATATATTTTTTTAAATTTATTTTTGTAATTGTGGATGGATAGCATGCCTTTATTTTGTTTTATTTTACTTTATTTTTTAGAATTTAACCTTTATTTTCATTTGTTGTTGTTGTTTTTTATGTGGTGCTGAGGATTGAACCCAGGGCTTCACCAGTGCTAGGCAAGCACTCTACCACTGAGCCACAACCCCAGCTTGTTTTATTTTTATTTTTTAATGTGGTGCTAAGGATTGAACTCAGTGCCTCACAAGTGCTAGGCAAGCATTCTGCCACTGAACTATAGCACCAGCCCCTAAAATATAATTTCTTAAAAATAACTACTGGGTAGAAAAGTCTTCTAAGTCAAGACAAAATACCTACAAACTTTGAAACTATAAAGCAAACTGTCACGGAAAAACACATACTATGCTAACACTAATCAAATATTTCTGTAGTAGGTGCATTTATCTTATAAAAAGCAGACTTTGGTATAAGAAAAATTATCAGGGACAAAGAGGGGCATTATATAACAATGAAGGGGTCAGTTTTTAAAAAAGACATTAACCATCTTCAAAGTATATGCACCTAACAAGAGAATGTCAAAATATGATAGACAAAAACACAGCTGCATGTAGAAATCCATTGTTATACTTGGAAATTTCAATATCCTCCTAATAGTAATTGAAAGAACCAGAAGACAGACTATCAGTAAGGACATAGTTGAACTGAGCAACACCATTAACGAATTAAATATAACATGTATCAACTACTTCGTTCTACAATAGCAGAACACATTCTTTTCAAACTCAAAACATTCACCAGATGATATTTTAAGACATAAAATGAACCTTAACAAATTGAAAAGAATACAAAACACACGATGTATTAAACTATAAATCAATATCATAAAACCGGAAATCCTCAATTATCTAGAGATAAAACAACATTCCTACATAATTCATGGGTCATAGAAGAAATCCCAATAAAAAATTTTAAAGTATTTTGAACTAAATGAAAATGCAACTTTCAAAATTTGTGGTATGCAGCAACAGCAGTGCTGAGAGGAAAATTTATAGCAGTGAACACATACAATAGAAAAGAGGGTCTAAATTCGATAATCTAAGTTTCCCCGCCATAGGAAATAAGAGGAAAGAAAAAGAGCAATAAACCTAACACAAAAGAAAAAAGTTTAAATATCATAGCAGTTATCAATGAAATTGTAAAGAGAAAATTGGTAAATAAAATAAACAAAACCAAAAGGCTATTGTTTGAAAAGATCGTTAAAATTTATTATACTTCTAACCAGGCTAATGAAAGAAGAAGAAAAAAAAGACAAATCACAAATATAAATGAAACAAGTATCTATCACTACTCCTGATCTCATGGAAATTAAAAATATAATAAGAAATAATTACGAACACCCCAAGCCCACAAATTTGGTAAGTTAGATGAAATGGACCAACAAAGTATCAAAATTCACGAGAAATCATCGGAATAGACTTATATCTGATTAAAGATATTCAATTAATAACCTTCCAAAAAAAAAAAAAAAAAAGCACTAGGCCCAGATGGTCTCCTAGTAAATTCTATCAAACATTTTAGGAAGAAACAATACTAAATTTCTACAACCTTTGCCAGAAAACAAAAGCAAAGGAACACATCCTAACTCACTCTCTAGGACCAGTTTTACCTTAATATCAAAACTAGATAAAGACATTATAAGAAAGAAACATTACAGACCATTCTCTTCTGAATAGAGCTACAAAAATCCTCAACAAATGTTAGCACAGTGAATCTAAAAATGTCTAAAAAGATGAATACACCATGCCCAAATTGAACTTATTCCAGGTAAGCAAGGCTTGCTCAATATTTGAAAATCAATTAATTTGTTCTAGTACATTGGCAGGCTAACAAAGAAAAATCACATGATCATATAATTTGTCATATAAAAGGAATTTGACAAAATACATACCTGCGCTAAAAACTTTGTACAAACTAGAAACGGGAATTTTTGCAACTGGATAAACAACATTTACATAAATTCTACAATATCACACTTACAGGTGAATGACTATATATTTGAATGTAAGTGAAGTAAATTCCCCAATTTGGATAAGCTGAATTGATACACTAATAAGATCCTGTTAGATAAAATTCAGGCTGGCAGGACATACCCCCAGGTGCCTTCCCGGAAGTTCCCATCTCTCCTGAGAATCCAGATTTGACTGGCTCCAAGTCCCCACCCTTCCTAATCCTGGGAATACTCGCCTCGCCTCTCTCGAGGGAATTCACCCCAGGGCGGGCTCTCCCTTTCCGAGCCAATCCTGAGTGTACAAGTCTCACTTCCGACCCCGGCAGCCTATGGAGTCAGGGGTCCTTTGGTCAAAGTCGCTACTTAAACCCCCACCAGGCAGGAACTCAGCCCTTTTTTACCTCTTCCACCCCATCCGCGCCCCTCTCCTCCCTGCCAGTTTTCCTCATTCCCTTCCAGTTAATAAATCCCTTTTACTACAAGGCAGTCCCGGTGTGGTTTTTGCCCTTCAGATCCAATCTTACATGTTGCCTACAAGAAACTCACTTTACCACTTAAGACACACAGACCAAAAGTGAAAGGATGGAAATAGATATTCCACATAAACTGAAAGAAAACAAATAGAAAACAAAAGTGAGTAGGAGTATCTCTTCTTAATAGCAAAGTAGACTTAAAGACAAAAACTGAAGGAAAAAAAATAAAAGTTCACCATACAATGATCAAGGGATGAATTCAATAAAGATATAACAATTACAACTACATATGCACCTAATGCCAAAACATCCCACTTTCATAAAACAAATATTATTGGGTTTAAAGGAAGAGAGAGAATCCAATAAAATAATAGTGGGAAACATCAACACCCTACTTGTATCAATGGACAAAACATCCAGATCATTAAGTGTAAAAGCTGGAGTCTGACAGATGGGGTTCAAACCCTGGCATCCCCTCTTACATGCTGTATGAGTTAGAGCAATAAGTAAGAGAAGCTCTCTATGCCTCGACTTCCTCATTAGAAATGAGGAACAATAGTGGAAGCCATCTCATTAGTTTAAATAAAAAGAACTAAATGAATTAACATATGGACCCAGAACAGTACCTAGCACCATCAATTATTACTATAATTTTCTTCTTTGTGCCTAACTTGTTTGAGTGTTCTGGCAAATGTCTTTCAAGAGAATCTTTTCTTTATTCAGAAAAGAAAGAAAAGAAAAAAAATCCAGACCAAAAAAATCAACAAAGATGCATCAGAATTAAACTATATTATAGATCAAATGGATTTAACAGATATTCACAGATACTGAACACAAATTCTTTTCATCAGCACATGGAACATCTTCTAGAATAGGCCACATATTAAGCCACAAAATAAGTCTAAACAAATTTTTTAAAAAATCAAAATAATAATAAAAATTATATCATGCATCTTTTCTGACCATAATGGAGTAAGGCTAGAAATAAACAACAAAAGAAACTTTAGAATTATACAAATTCATGGAGATTTAACATGTACTGAAGGAACAATTGGATACAGCAAAAGCAGTACAAAGAAGGAAGTTTATAGCAGTAAACACCTACATTAAAAAAATAGAAATGTTTCAAACAACCTAGTCATGTATCTCAAGGACCTAAAAAGAAAAAAGAAAAAAGAAAAAAAAAAGACCAAAACTTAGAAGGAAAGAAATAATAAAAATCAGAGCAGAAATAAACAAAATAGAGACTAAAAAATAATACAAAAGATCAATGAAACAGAGTTAGTTTAAAAAACAAAGATAAGCAAAATCAATAAACCTACTTAGGTAGACTGAAGGGTACAGGGTGAGAGAAACCCCAAACAAATAGAGTTACAAATGAAAAAAAGAGACATCACACCTGATACCACAGAAATGCAAAGGATCATCAGAGACAGAGATAAACCCACATACAGTTATCTGATACTAGACAAAGGTGCGAAAAATATACTTTGAAGAAAAGATAGCCTTTTTCAACATATGGCGCTGGAAAATTGGAAATCCTTATGTAGAAGAATGAAACTCAATGTCTATCTCTCTCCCTGAACAAAAGTCAACGCAAAGTGAATCAAAGACCTAGGAATTAGACCAAAAATTCTAACTGCTAAGAGAAAATATAGGCCCAAGATGTTGGCACAGGAATAGACTTCCTTAACAAGACTCCTAAAGTACAAGGGAAAAAAAAAATCAGTGGATGGCATCAAATTAAAAAGCTTCCGCAGGGCTGGGCTTTTGGCTCCCTGGTAGAGCACTTGCCTATCATGTGTGAGGCACTGGGTTCAATTCTCAGCACCACATATAAATAAATAAAATAAAGGTCCATCAACAATAAAAAAAATATTTTTAAGCAGTAGGATTTTTATTAAAACTCAAAATCTGATTATCTCAAAATAGCAACAAAAGATATTTGTGGACACATGTATTATTTGCAATGAGGTTACTAAACATACAGAAATGCATTTAATATAGAAATATATCTGAAGTTGTATCTTTTGTGTGTATATGATGCTCGGGATCCAACCCAGGGCTTCACGTATGCTAGGCAAGCACTTTACTACTGAGCTGCATCCCCAGCCCTGAAGTTGAATCTTAATACTCATAAATCTAACATTTTGCTATTCAAATTGATGTTAGTTTTAAGTAGCAAGTCCAAATAACCAATGATTGCAACAGGGAATAATGTTAAAAAAAGAAAAAGCTTCTGAGCCGGGCGCGGTGGCGCACGCCTGTAATCCCAGCACTTTGGGAGGCTGAGGCAGGAGGATTGCGAGTTCAAAGCCAGCCTCAGCCATGGCAAGGCACTTAGCAACTCAGTGAGACCCTGTCTCTAATAAAAATTTAAAAAAAAGGGCTGGGGATGGGGCCCAGTGGTCGAGGGCCCCTGAGTTCAATCCCTGGCAAAAAAAAAAAAAAAAAGAAAAAAAGAAAAAGCTTCTGCACAGCAAAGGAAACAATTAAGAGCATTAGGAGAGAGCCTATAGAACAGGAGATCTTTGCCACCTGCTCCTAAGATAGAGCATTAGTATCTAAAATGTATAAAAAATACTCAAAAAATTAACACCAAAAAAACCAAATAACCCAATTAATAAATGGGCAAAAGGACTTAACAAACACTTACCAAAAGAAGAAATACAACTGGGCAACAAATAAATGAAGAAAATGTTCAACATCCTCAGTAATCAGGAAAATACATATCAAAACACACTGAGATCTCTTCTCACCCCAGTCAGAACAGTAATCATCAAGAATACAAATAACAATAACTGCTGGAGATGACACAAGGGGAAATGTACACTTATACATTGTTGGTAAGACAACCACTTTGGAAACCAATATGGGGATTCCTTAAAAGACAAGGAATAGAACTGTTAACAGTGGTCCCCTTCACCTTCTGAATACAGCCCTCATTGCTCTAAGGCTTATTTTAAAAAAAAAGAAAAGTTTTTTCTCTCTTCTCCCCCTCTCCTGCTCCCTAACAAACAAGATTAGGGAGATAGTGTTATCTTTCCTTCCCCTAGTTAATTGCCCTTGAACACAACCACTTCAGGAAGGAGATGGAGGATCTGGGAAGTGAATAACTCCCAAATTTCTCCCAAATTAACAAGTGAATCTTAACAGCCATCAGGGCACCCTGGCACACCCTACCAGAGCATACCAGGAATAAAACCCTTAAAGAGTTCATTTAAAACCCCCAGTCCTTCCTGATGGGGAGAGTCACAGCCTTTGGGACAGGAGTCCCCAGTGTTTCTCCTTTGCTATCAAAGCAATAAACCTTCTTTTTCCCTTTTCTCAAAATCTTGTCCTCATTATTAAATTGGCATTGACTGGCATTGGGGACAGGAACCAAGCTTTCGGTTATAGAACCACCCTATGACCAAGATCCCACTCTTTGATATTTATCCTAGAACTAAAATCAGCATACTAGAGATACATGCATAAAATGTTTACAATAGTACAAGTCACAAATGTCAAGTTATGGTAACAGTCTAGGTGTCCCTTAAAAGATTGATAAAAATACACAATGGAATTTACTCAGCCTACAAAAGAATGAAATTATGTCATTTGCTGGTAAATGGATGGAAGTGGAAAACATGCTAAGTAAAATAAATTCAAATTCATGGATGAAATGTTTTCTCTCATACGTGGAAGCTAGAGAGAAAAATAAAAGGCATAAAAAAGGGATATAGGGCTAGGGGTTTAGCTCAGTTGATACAATGCTTGCCTCACATGCTCAAGGCCTTGGGTTCAATCCCCAGCATCACCAAAAAAAAAAAAAAAAAAAAAAAAAGGCAGGGGGATCTCATGAAAAACAGAAGGGAGACAGAGAAGAAGGTGATAGAGAGGGGGAGAAGAGAGAAAGGCATGGGGAAATACTGAAAACAAAATCTACCAAATTATGCTATGTCCATATGAATATACCACAATGAATCCCACTTTTATATATAATTATAATATACCCATTTAAAAAGTAATAGAACGGAGATCAGTAATACACAGCAAATGAATTGGGGGAGAGAGAAGGGAGAGAAAGGAACCGTACTAGGGGAAGATCAAATTATGTCATGTGCTTATACAAATATGGCATAATAAATCCCACTATTATGTATAACTATAATGCCCCAATAATAAAAAGAAATCCCTATAGTTTAAGTGACACATGATTATAACTAAACATTTAGGTGTAACTCTAACAATATGTACAGGAGCTTTATAAGGAAAATTAGAAAACTCTGATGGAGGAAATAATGAACATCTAGATACCGAAGGGATATTCCATACTTATGAATAAAAATATTTCACAGCTGGGCGCAGTGGCGCACGCCTGTAATCCCAGCACTTGGGAGGCTGAGACAGAAGGATCAAGAGTTCAAAGCCAGCCTCAGCAATGGTGAGGCACTTAGCAACTCAGTGAGACCCTGTCTCTAATAAAATACAAAAAAGAGCTGGGGATGTGGCCCAGTGGTCAAGTGCCCCTGAGTTCAATACCTGGTACCAAAAAAAAAAAAAAAAAAAAAAAAAAAAAAAAAAAATTCACATTGTTAAAGTTCCCCTCACTTTACTCTATAAACAAAATTCCACTAAGGAAAAAAATATATAAATAAAACAGCAAGTAACTTCGTGGATACTGATAAGCTAATTCTAAAGTTCACATGAAAATACCAAAGATCCCAAATAATCAATACTGTTGTCGCTGGAAGCGATGGCCGCTTGGAGCAACGAAGCCGCGGGAAGAAGTTCAGAGGCGAACTGGAAACAAACAGCTTTTTAATTCTGATAACTTTTCTCTCTGGCTCTAACAACGACTTTAACACGCACCACACACACTACTAAACAACCAACACACCAAAAATGGCGCAGACCCGATCAGCAATCTCGGCTCAAGTCTCTCGAGATCCCGGGCCAAGTCCTGTGAGACTACGGAAGGCGGCAATGCCCAAACATCTCCATGGCCCGTAGTCAACTGCAATCTTAGCCATCTCCCCAAACAGGGCTCCTGCACAATACAATACTGAGAGAAAATTAACAAAGGTAGAAGACTGACACTACAGGATTTTAAGGCTTACAACACAGTCGCATTAATAAAGACAGTACTGTATTGTCTAAACAATGGCCAGGTCAAGGAACAGAACTGACAGCCCAGAAATAAACTATTTACATAGAGTCAACACATAAAGTTATTAAGAAACAATGGCAATTCAACGGCGCTAAAACAATTGGGCATCCACATGCAAGAAAATGAATCCATACAATGACCTTCCAGCTTTCACAGATATTAATTCAAAGGGATGGCAGTATAGCCAGTGATAGAGCCCAGTCTAGCATGTGTGAGACCCTGGGTTCAATCCCCAGCATCCAAACAAAACAAAAACTCAAAATTAATTCAAAACAGAACTACCAAGCTTCTAAGAATACAATGTAAGAGAATATCTAGGTGATCATGGATTTGGCACTGAGTTTTTAGATACCAAAAGCATGATCCCTGAAGAAAAAAGGAGATAGGTTGCACTTTATTGAAATTAAAAAGTTCCTGTTCTATGAAATATATTGTTAAGAGAACAAGAAAAGCCACGCACTGAGAAAAAAAAAATTGGTAAAACACATATCTGATAAAGGATCACAGCCACAATATACAAAAAAAAAAAAAAAAAAGAAGAAGCAGCAGAGGATCACAATTTTGAGGCCAGCCTGGATAACTCAGTGACACTGTCCCAAAATAAAATTTAAAGATAGGGCTGGGGGCAGGCTGGGGTTGTGGCTCAGTGGTAGAGCACTGGCCTTGCACATGTGAAGCACTTGGGTTCAATCCTCAGCACCACATTAAAAAATAATAATAGAATAAAGGTGAAGAAAGGAAGGGAAGGAAGGAAGGAAGGAAGGAAGGAAGGAAGGAAGGAAGGAAGGACAATAAAAAAGATAGTCTCTAATTTAAAAAAAAAAAAAAAAGGGCTGGGGACATGGCCCAGTGGTCGAGTGCCCCTGAGTTCAATCCCCGATTACCCCTCCCCCCAAAAAAAAGATAGGCTGGGGATACAGCTAAGCTCTATAAACAATGTAGCATGTGGAGGCCCTCAGGTCAAGCCCCAGTACCAGAAAACATACAATTAAAAGACAGTTCAAGGGCTGAGGCTGTGGCTCAGTGGTAGGGCACTTGCCTGGCATGTATGAGGCACTTGGTTCAATTCTCAGCACCACATATAAATAAATAAATAAATAAGGTCTATCAACAACTAAAAAAAAAAGTTCAACAGCTAAAAAAGTATTTTAAATTAATAATTAAATATTTTAAAAAGAAGAAGAAAGAAAGAAAATTCAACAAGAAATCAACCCAATTAAAACACAGACAAAAGATCTGATCAGATACCTCACCAAAGAAGATATACAGGGGCTGGGACTATAGCTGAGTGGCAGAGCACTTGCCTAGCATGTGTGAGGCACTGGATTTGATCCTCAGTACCACATTAAAACAAACAAACAAACAAACAAACAAACAAAACATATGAAATAAAGGCGTTGTGTCCATTACAACTACAAAAAAATTTTTTAAAAAAAGAACATATACAGATGACAAACAGGCATATGAAAACGTGTTCCGCTGCATACCATTTAGAAATAAAATTAAAATAATAGTGAAAAAAATACTGCTCATCTATTAGAATAGCTAAAATCCAAAACACTAACCAAATGAGAAGAACATGAGATCTAATAGGAATGCTAATAGGAATGCAAAATGGTACAGTCACTTCGGAAGATAGTCTCAGTTTCTTAACAAAGCTAAGCCACAGTCTCAACACATAATGAGTAATTGTGCTCCTCAACTGCAAACTTATGTCTACACAAAAATGTGCACCAGAATGTTAGGGGAAAAAAAACAAACCAAAAAAACCCTCAAGATAATACTTCATAACCATTAAAATCAATGGCCATTTGTAGTGGCAATGTGCACTTGTAAGCAATTCAGTAGGGCTGAGGAAAGAGGATCACAAGTTTGAGGTCAGCCTTGGCAATTTAGAAACCCTGTCTCAAAATAAAAAAGAGGTAGAAATGTAGCTCAGTGGTAGAGCTTCCCTGGATTCAATCCCCAGTATGGAAAATAAGGACAAAACAAAAACAAAACAAAAAAAGATGGCTGTTATTGCTAAAATAAACAGAAAGTATCAACTATTGGCAAGGATGTAGAGAAACTAGAACCTTTGTGTTCACTGCTGGTGGAAATGCAGAATGATGCAACTACTATAGAAAATAGTGTGGGAATTCCTAAAAATATTTAAAATTACTGTATGATCCAGCAACTCCATTTTGGGGTATTTAATCAAACAAGCTGAAAGCAAGGACTCAGACATTTGTATATCCATGATTATAGCAGCATTATTGATGGTGGTCAAAAGGTAGAAATAACTTTAGTGTTCACTGACGGATGGATGAATAAACAAAACATAGTATAAATATACAAGAGAATATTATTTAGCCTTTAAAAGGAAGCAGATTCTGGCACATGCCACAATACAAATGAACCCTGAAGATGTTAAGTGAAATAAGCCAATCACAAAAGGAAAATCGGTGTACAACTCCATTTATATAAAGAGTCTCGATTACAATAAGAACCCTAGAGCGCAAGAACTAAAACCAAGCATTAATAAATGGGATGGATTCAAACTAAAAAGCTTCTTCTCAGCAAAATTAACAATCAGTGAGGTAGACAGAGAACCTACAGAATGGGAGCAAATCTTTACCATGTGCACATCAGACAGAACATTAACTTCAAGGGTATATAAAGTGCTCAAAAACCTTTACACCAAAAAAACAAACAATCCAATCAAAAAATGGGCTAAGGAACTGAACACACACTTCTCAGAAGATGATATACAATCAATCAACAAATATAAGAAAAAATGTTCAACATCTCTAGCAATTAGAGAAATGCAAATCAAAACTACTCTTAAGATTTCATCTCACGCCAGTCAGAATGGCAGCTATCAAAAACATAAACAACAATAAATGCTGGCGAGGTTGTGGGGAAAAGGGCACATTCATACATTGCTGGTGGGGTTGCAAATTGGTGCAGCCAATCTGGAAAGCAGTAAGGAGATTCCTAGGAAAACTTGGAATGGAACCACCATTTGACCCAGCTATCCCACTCCTTAGTCTATACCCAAAGGACTTAAAAACAGCTTACTACAGGGATACAGCCACATCAATGTTTATAGCAGCACAATTCACAATAGCTAGATTGTGGAAACAACCCCGATGCCCATCAGCAGATGAATGGATAGGGAAACTTTGGTATATATACACAATGGAACAAGACTCATCACTAAAAGAGAATAAAATCATGGGATTTGCAGGTAAATAGATGGAGTTGGAGAAAATAATGCTAAGTGAAGTCAGCCAATCCCAGAAAACCAAAGGTCCACTGATTCCTTTGCTATGATGATACTGAATTATAGTGGCAAGGGAGGGGAGAAGAGAGGAATGAAGGAATGTTAAATAAAACAAAGGGGAGGGAGGGAAGGGGGTAAGGGGATAGAAATAATGGCAGGAGTTGGACATCAATATATTAAGTGCATGTAAAAAAAAAAGAAAGTAAAAAGAGGAAGGTAGGGATGGGAAATATAGTAGTATGAAACAGACATTATTACTATATGTATATATGTGACTACATGACCAATATGATTTTGCAACATGTACACTTAGAAAAATGAGAAATAATATCCCATCTATGTATGATATATCATAGTGCATAAATGCATTCTACTGTCATGTATAACTAATTGAAACAAATTTAAAAATTAAAAAAAAAAAAAGAGTCTAGAGTTAGTCAAACTTCAAAAAAAAAAAAAAAAAACTTCAAAGAAAATGGAATGGTGGTTGCCAGAGGAAGGGGGTTGGGGAAGGTGACTGTAGTTATTAATAGGTAGATTTTCAGTTTGGGATGATGAAAAGTTTCTGGAGATGGACAGTGGTGATGGTTTTGCACAACAACATGAACTCAATGTCAATGAATTATACTTAAAGATGGTTAAAATGGAAAATTCGCATGCATATTTTATATTTTACCATAATTAAAAAACAAAGAGTATACCTTGTGAAGAAACTGTTGAACCCTGGTTTCTACTACCAATAAAGAATAAATGCAGCTGGGCATAATGGTGCACGCCTGTAATCCCAGTGGCTCGGGAGGCTGAGGCAGGAGGATCACAAGTTCAAAGCCAGCCTCAGGAATGGCGAGGTGCTAAGCAACTCAGTGAGACCCTGTCTCTAAACAAAATACAAAATGGGGCTGGGGATGTGCCTTAGTGGTCAAGTGCCCCTGAGTTCAATCCTTGGTATATCAAAAAAGAAAAAGAAAAAAAGAATAACAAATGCAAAAGTTTGTCAAAGCTGAAGATTCAGAACTTTGCCTAGAGAAAACCTCTTCACATATGTATGTAGAAATACTATGTCTGTATATATTAACCACCCATTTCACAAAATTTTAGAAGTCCAGATTGAAGCTGTTGAACTTCAATATAATTATTCATTTGTACTGCCTCATGTAGCAAATTTTCCAAAATTATACACTTTTTAAAAACTTCTAGTGCATGTCTATATAACACAAAATATGGTGATACTTTTTGTTACCATATGTCCTACCAATTACCACCCTTGTGATTTTTCAGACCTTACACTGGCACCATTATTCAAAACATTTTGCATAAAAATAGGGGGTGATTTTGAATCTTTCTTTACTAATAGATTTATGTTACAAGCAAACACATAATATCAAATCTTCCTTAATATCCTTATGAAAATGTAATGAACAAGACAAAGAAAATTAGGCCCCAATAAGTTAGGTGACTCCTCTAGCTAACTAGATAACTACTGGACATTTTCAGCTACCTAGTTTACCTTTCAGATTCAAAACATGACCTGATCAAAATAGGATTACTTCAGAGCAACTTAGCATCTGTTTAAAAAGTTAATGTACTAATCAACTATGAATAACCTATATATTCTTCAAAAGGCTTGTGTTAGGGCTTTGCACTAATGCATTAGAACTGTGAACTAATATTTTAGTTCTTCTAAGCATATAATGTGTTGCTTCCTGACTTGGAGCAACAACGCTGCGGGAGAAAAACTCGGAGGCAGAATGAAGATGAAAGAAGGTTTTTTTATTCTTCGGCTTTAGCAATCTCTCAAAACTCTAACACTGGCTCTTTCAGCAACCTCTCTGACTCTTTACTTCTTTACTTTTTTTACTCTTTACGTTTTTTACTCTTTTTTTACTCTTTACTTCTTTACTTCTGACTACTGACTCTTTACTTCTTTACTTTCTTTTACTTTTACTTTCTTAGAGAGAGAGAGAGAGAGAGAGAGAGAGAGATTCTTCTTTCTTCTTCGGCAGCCTTGGCCTGACTCCGACCAGCAACAACTTCTCTCTATGTATCTCTTTGGTTTCTCATTTCTTTCTCTAGCTTCTTCTGACAGTACTCTTAACCGCTCTGACTCTTATTTCTTCTTCTGACTACGTTCTGGCGCTCTCTTTTCTTCTTCTCCGACCGGAACTCTTCTTCCGACCGACTGAATGAATGGCTGAATGAAAATCGCTTCTGACCGCTTTCACCCGGTTATATACCTTTAGCTTTGTGGGTGCGTCACGTGCATATGATTATTATCAGGTGGAACTTATGGCTTCCAGCTAGCCACAATAGCCATCTCCCTGATTGGGGCTGCTTCAATAATGAGGTTATATTTCCTTGCTACCTCTAAAGTTGGATTTAAGCATGTGACTTACTCCAGACAATGAAATATGAGAGGAAGTGACACTATTTAGCACAATTGTTAAAAGTCAATGCCTAACTCTACTCCTCTGCCATTAGAAATCAACAGTGTCAGTGCAAGACCCCAAGTGTGGACATAATTCATGGAATAGAGAGTTCCTAGTTGTCCAACAAAAGATATGTATTATATCATAAACAAGATAAGTCAGAGATATTTTGGGGTTTAGTATCATAATTGATACAGCTTGATAAGCAGCTCTCTAATCATGAATTTCTATGGAATGCTATATGAGAACTTAAGTTATATGATATCTGTTTTACACTGTATGAGGTTCACTGTATTATATCTTGAGAGTCTACTATTTTCAACTGAATCAAGATGTTACATTTAAAAAGCTATATTTTTTTTTATCTTAAGGACAGCATGATTTATCTTATTATGCCTTAAAAGCTCAGAGGGATAAAAAGCCTTTGGATGATTTGCTTCACGTCAGTTCTTAAGCTACTGTTTCATCTTAGTCGATCTACCTCCTAATTAAAGAAGGATATGCACTTTAAAATTTCCAATTTGTTAAATTTTGCTTTAGTTTAGGAATCTTTTGGAATCTGTATCAGCCATTAAACCACTGATATTATCCTTTCATCATAATACTTTAAATTAGCCAGGCATGGTGGCCCATGCCTATAATCCCAGCGACTCAGAAGGCTGCAACAGGAGGACCCAAGTTGAAAGCCAGCCTCAGCAAATTAGCAAGGCCCTAAGCACTTTAGCGAGACCCTGTCTAAAAATAAAAAATAAAAATAAAAAGGTCTGGGCTGTGGGTTAAGCACCTCTGGGTACAATCATCCCAGTACTGGGGGGCTGGGGGGGGGGGGAATTCTTTAAAATAAACAGTAAATAAGATTGCAGGAAGTATGCTAAAATTATAAGACATGAGAATAGTGAAAGACTAGCAACATTATATCATAAATAACATCAAAGAAAAAGCTAGTGGTAGATGTTGTTTGCTCTTCAATTCAAAGACAATGTTTGTGTCCATCAGCAAATATGACACGCTTGGACAAATATTTCTCAAAGGCTGATGATCACATGAGTAAGAATAACAACAAATATATTTAGAAGAAAAAATCATTAACATTTATAATTTGTTCTAACAGTGTTAGACCCATGTTAAAATTCCAGATCTGCCACTTAACAGCAATATGATCTTGAACAAATTACTTCACAACTCTGAGCTTTAATTTTCTCATCTGCAAAAGAAAGAATAATAATACCTCACAGAGTTACTGGTGGAATTAAATAACATGTTAAGTAATTGGTATGCAGTGCCTAGTATAGAAACAAATGTTCATTTCTTCTTCTTTAGCAACAAGCAGGACCAATTCATTTAGTGACAAGAGCAGAGTGAATACTACAAAAAGATGATTGAGCACATCTTTTCCAGACTTTCTCTGAACAAATGTAAATAGCTGACTTTTTTTTTTTTTTTTTTTTTTCATATCATCAACTGCAAAGTACTACCAAATCCACTGCTCTGTTTCTGTCTCCATTTTTTCTCACTTGGACTAATAGAACAATCACTTAACTGGCCTCCCCACCTCCAGTCCTCTCTCAAAAATATCTTCCAATCCTTCATGCCACTCTTTGCTTAACAGTTTTCATTTTTACCTTGAAAATGGAAGCATTTTGGGATGGAGTACAATGACAAGTATAATTGCTGAAAATGGCTTAGGTAAAAAAGAATATATGTATATATGCATCTTATTCATGTCTGTATATATGCAAAATAAACAAAAAAAGCAAAATATTAACATTGTGAAATTTAAATGGTATGTTTGTGGATTCATTGTACTCAATTTTTTTGCATGGTGGAAATTTTAATAAAAGTAGTAAAATTGAAATAAAATCATAATTAGTATGTCTCATCTTTTGGAAAAATGCAGAATAAGAATGAGTATACGTAAGCAAACAATGATGTCTGGGGAGTGAAGGTGGAAGATAGAGATGAGAGGGAATTACACAAAATTTATTTTATGCATATGCATATATATACATATATACATATGTGTATATAAATAGAGAGAGAAAGAAAGAGAGAGAGAGAGAGAGAGAGGAGGGAAAGGGAGAACTCTTTGCCATCAACTATTCAAAATATACTGAAAAGCAGGTGGGTGCCGTAGCACATGCCCGAAATCCCTGCAGCTCTGAAGGCTGAGATAGGATTGTCTCGAGTTCAAAGCCAGCCTCAGTAATGGTGAGATGCTAAGAAACTCAGTGAGACCCTGTCTTTAATTAAAAAAAAAAAAAAAAAAAAAAAAAAAAAAAAATAGGGCTGGAAAGGTGGCTCAGTAGTGGAGTGCCCCTGAGTTCAATCCCAAGTAGCCCCCCCAAAAAATATTATACTGAAAAGCAAAGGTAACTGTATTTCTACTTATGACATATGGTTACTGTGAGGATTAAATGAGACAATGTATATAAATAAAGTCTTAGCAAGTGCTTGGCACTTGGTCAATAAATGTTTGCTAGTCCAGCTGTAAACACAAGAAAAAAAACCTTCAATATTAATAGTACCATCTAATGTATACAAGTTAATTTAAAGTACACCCTCTAAGGATAGTTATTTATACTTTCCAGAAGAGGATATTCAGGGACATGTACTTCAAATACCATAATTAAAATTTATATTAAATAGGGTTCTTTTTTTTTTTTAGTTAGTATAAATCAAGATTTAAATTATTTTACCTTGATGAGTGGTATTTGAAATATATATTGTTGCCTAGAAAAACTATATGGGCGCCACCGAACAAGGTTTCACAATTTAACAAGCTCAGCACCCTAACAGTAACAATGCCGAAAGCTCAGTCTAGGCTTAGGCTCTTCCACATGGTGGAAGACATTGTTCTATGATCTGACCAGTCCTGCCATCAAACTACTATGGTTATTTAGCTTTACTGAATCGAGATTCTCATCACAGGCCCTGTGAGCCTTCTTCATCAAGGACATGCTATTTGACTTGACTATATGGATGACCACTCATATCATTAGAATGTTATTGTCCTACACTATCTTTAGTATTGTCTACCTTTAGTCAACCAAAGTATCACCTCATAGAGCTACTGAGAAGATTAAATGAGACATAAATGTTAAACACTTAGCACAGTTCCTGACATATTTTAAGCAAAATTATTAGCAACTATCATTACTAAGTTTGAGAAACTAAAGTTGTTAAGCTAACAACTGAATTCCATTTAAAAGTTTTTATTAGCTTAATCTGAATATCCATGACAACTCTAAGTCACAGACTCAGCTAAAAATGGATTCACATTGGAAAAAATAAATAATTCATTTTCCTAAACAACTATAATATTTTCTATCTATGGCCTGTTCTAAAGCAATCACTGTTTTGAATTCAAATACATACCAAGGAAAGATTTAATAATAAACTACTCTATCTAGTGGTGAGCTATTAATAAAAGAAAAACTGAAAATATTCTGTACTAGTACGCAAAGCAGTGCCATTTAAAAAATTCATGTCTGTAAACTTGATAGACCTATGAATTTGTTTAAACTTAAAAAAGAAAAAAGAAAATCCCAGAATTTTAAAAAATTACAAAATTCGGTCTAGAGTCTATCACCTCAGAAATGAAAGAGAATGAAATATATATGCATGCCAGTACTAAAAGCTACATAAAAATAAATTATGACACACAGAGATACACACACATAAAACTTCATAGTAGTTAGCTTAATGAAGAAAATAACCTGCTTGTTGTTAAATTTGGTTTTATAGGCCTTCATACCACTTAAGAAAAGTTCACCAATCATTTTAAGATTCATCCAAATCCAGTCAATTAAACTGTGACTAGAGTATTTAAACTCCCATTGTCTTCTCCTAATAAATTACCCAACTAGAAGCCTAAGTCAATGACTTTTTAATAAGAACTCTCAGAATCGTATTCGCAATTTGATTTTAATCACAAAACCAACATAATAAGAAAATAAGCATGAAAACCAGTACTTTTTCCACTGACTATTCACACTAACATTTCATCATTAAAAACAAATACTCACCTGAGCTGGGGATGTGGCTCATAGGTTGAGCACTTGCCTAGCATGTACCAAGTCTTGGGTTCAATCCCCAGTACAAAAAAAAAAAAAAAAAAGAAAAAGAAAAAGAGAAGAAAAAAATCCACCAAAAGGGAAGCTATTTTTTAACTTTAAAATAGTTTTTGTTATATTAGTAAACACTGAAGCAATAAAATACATGAGTTCAGGGGTATAGCTCTGTAGTAGAAACCATGCTAAGCATGTTTGAGATCCTAGGTTCAATTTCCAACACTGAAAATGAAAAAAAAAAAAAAAAGAAAGAAAGAAAGAAAATGGCCAAAGAAGGAAAAAAATATAAAATACTCTAAAGAGGAATTTTTAAAATTTGGCAAGAGGTGAAACTGATTAACTATATAACAGTGCACAGTGCATCTACCTTTTTAAAAAACTCAGTTGAACTTTGTAAACAATATATACTTAAAAATATACATCAAAATTCTAATTGCTATTCTCAACTCATCAAACATCTACCGAAACATCTACTACATAGGTTTTATGCACAATGCTAGCTAGATCCAATAGCTAGCTTTCAAGATTTTATAGTTTACTGGGAGAAGTTAGACATATAAACAATAATTTCAATGTAATTGGTTTGAATGCTAAAGGTATTCTATAAGAAAGGTATATACAAGGTATTTTTTCTATGCATTGAGGAAAAAGCTATGTATTTGAGAGTAGATGTGGTGTAATGAGGCAGGATTGTCAGAAAAAATTTCCTTAGACAACCATACTGAAGCCTATTTTGACTGTCTGTCCAAATACTTTTGCTTTCACTGAGTATCCGATGCCCCAGGATTAGAAAAGATTTTTAAAATGTTTAGTAATAGTACTGGGGAATGAAACTGACCAAACTATGTTATGTGCATGTATGATTATGGCAAATGAAACTCATTGTTCCGTATAATTATTATTTGAAAATTATTATATGCCACTTTAAAAAGTTTAGCATCACATTACTCTGAATCATTCACATATTTAGCACTTGTTATGGTTTGGATGCAAGGTGCACCCTAAAAGGTCACATGTGAGACAATGCAAGAAGGTTTAGAGGAGAAATTGGATATAGCCTTAACCTAATCAATGAATTAATCCTTGATGGTATTAACTGGTAACTGGAGGCAGATGGGGTATTGCTGGAGGAAGTGGTTCACTGGGGAGTGGCTTTGGGGTATAAAATTGTATCTGGCAAGTAGAGACCTCTCTCTCTCTCTGCTTCCAGATCATTATTTGGGCCGCTTCCCTCTGCCACATACTTCTACCATGATGTCCTGCTTCACCTCAAGCCCCGAGGAATGGAGCCTACTGTCTATGGATTGTGACCTCTGGAACTGTGAGCCCCCAAATAAACTCCTTCTCCCCTAAAACTGTTCTGGTCAGATCTTTAAGTCACTGCAGTGAAAAGCTTACTAAAACAGCACTTATTATGAATAGTACAGTTTTGTCAATCAGATCCATAATTTATTTTTAAATTTAAGCATACTATCATATAACCAGTATTTTAATTTTGGTTGAAAAGACATGAATTCCTCATCTTCCCAAATATTTCTACCAATACTTATTTTGTCTCTTTCCAATTCCCTTCCAATAAATTAAATAAAATGGTAAAATGTAACAAACTCATTATATTCAAATATGCCTTAAACCCTAGGAGATGTTTTTGAATTACTTTTACTTCTAACATAAATACAAATGAATAAATTTAACTAAATAAAATCACATGGTTGTTCAACAACAGAATCTTTTAAGTTTTCAACCTCCAAAGTCAAGAAACTTTATTTTGCATTTTGAATAGTCCACCATTCCAAAATCTATAGCATAATAGCTGTACCATTATTTGTTACAGAAAAGATAATAATAATACTTTACTATTGGCAGTTCATTAGATTTGAAATAGATTTCCATTCTTTCATGGAAAACTTTAATATTCTGAAAAGAACCCAAATTGCACAAAAAGCTGTCTGACAGAATTCCACTTGTACCTTTTAGTAAATGTTTATGATGTTATTATTCAATAGTATGGAAGAAGCAAGAAGCATCAAAAAACTACAAAAGCTATCATTTTTCAGTAATCTGTGATGTTTATTGTCCAGGATGGTTATATTTAAAACCCAAAGTTATTTAATAAGAATCCCTAAAATGCTATTATAGTGTTTATAGGGATAATGCTGTGGAACATTTTGAAATTTCTAGACTATTCCACTATCAAATGAGTCCACAAATGTACACTAAATATCTATTATATAATAAGCATTGTGTAATGCTGTGAAAACCTACTGATGAAGAAGAAAATAGTTCCTGATTTCAAAGATCTTAGTCTAGAGGGAAACAAAGACAAGTAAATAGTGAATCACAATGAAGTAGAGAAAATACAGACTGAGCATCCCTAACTAATAATCCAAAACAGGAAATGCTCCAACATCCAACACTTAATGAGCACCAACATGATACTATAAATGGAAAATTCTATAGTACCAAACTTTGTTCATGCACACGTTATTAAAGCTATTACACAGAAATACCCTCAAGCTATGTATACAAGGTATATATGAAACAATTAAAATTCACATTTAGACTGGAGTCCCATCCCCAAGATATCTTATTATGCATACACATATATTCAGAAATTTTAAAAACTATAAAACCCAAAACTATTCTGGTCCCCAGCATTTCAGGTAAGAGATACTCAATCTGCACAAGAAAGAGGTAAGAGAACAACAGGAACTCTAAACCCACACCAAATTAGTAAATTCAAATAATGTTCCTCAAAGAATGTTTAAACTGTTACCTAATGAATGAATACGACCTAAATGAGCAAAGGGTGTTGGGGTGGAAAGCACAGCAGGCCCAGAGACAAAGGAAGAAGAAACAGTCTAGTAAAACAGAATCTTAATTATAGAGGAAAGAAAAAGCATTCAGGAATTGCAAGTAATTCAGAAACACCAAAACACAAGACTTAATGTGTAGCTGGAGATCACTCCAGGAAAAAAACTACTGAAAATATGAATGCCTAGGAATGAACAGAAGATGTGAGCAGTGAACATGAAGGACTCAGTGATATTCTGAGAAGTCTGGACTTTATCCTGTATGCAACATGAAGTACAAATTGACATTGATTAAATGGAGACCAGTTAAGAAGCAGGATAACAGTAGCTACAACTGCAGAAAAATGGAAACTGAATGTGAGTTAAGAAAATAAGTACTAGGATTTAATAACTAATTGATATGAGGCCTAAGAGAGGAAGGATATAAGAACAAAGCATAGGTCTCTAGCTTAGACAACTGACTGGGTACTGGTGACAGTAATGAAGAAGGAAAAAATGATCATCATATTGTTTGAGATATGCTGAGATGGAAGCATATGCCTATGAAAGTCCAATGATTGAAGTGTCTAGAATTCAGAAAAAAAGATACAGAATCACATCTTAAGTAGAGAGCAATTTTAAAGTGTTAGAAACAGACTTAGATTGGCAAAAACAGCAAATAGTAAAAATTGCCCCTGAAAATTATTTAGAAAGGCTCCCCTAATGGAAACCCACACCATATCTCTTAAGGCAGTTAGTTCTACAAATAACTCTTCCTCTAGTTGAGTACTAAATGACTGCCAAGGAGAAAAAAATAATGTGATGATCAACTTGCATTTTTAAATGTTTTTACATATTTTCTACCCTTTTCTGGTTGCCATGTATATGTGTTGATTTTCTTGAGTTAAAAAGTACATATGAGGAGCTGGATGCAGTGGCGCATTCCTATAATCCCAGCGTCTCTGGAGGCTGAGATAGGAGGACTGCAAGTACAAAGCAAGCCTCAGCAACAGCAAGGTGTGCTAAGCAACTCAGTGAGATGCTGTCTCTAAATAAAATACAAAACGGGGCTGGAGATGTAGCTCAGTGGCCAAGTGCCCCTGAGTTCAATCCCTGATTACCCGCCCCCCCAAAAAAGTACATATGAGGTCTGGGGTTGTGGCTTAGTGTAGCACATGTGAGGCACTGGGTTTGATCCTCAGGACCACATAAAAACAAATAAATAAAGGTTAAAAGAAAAAAAAAAGAATGCAAAAAAAAAAAAGTACATATGATGAAAATGAAGCATACACATTTAGGCATTAGTGTAAATAGATGGTAAATTGAAATCATGGCAGATAATGAGATACAAGAATATATGAGTTTCCTATAGCCGCTGTAACAAATTACCATAAAGTTGGTACATTAAAACAACATAAATTTATTTTCACAGTTATGGAAGTCAGAAGTCAAAAATGAATTTCCTAGGCCTAATATCAATGTATAAGCAGGAGTGGTTACTTCTGAAGGCTACAGGGCAGAATCTGTGCCTTTCTCTTCTAGCTTTTAGAAACTGCTGGCATTCCTTGGTATGTGATGGCATCATTCCAATCTCTGCTTCAGATTACACTGTCTTCTCCTCTGACTCCTATGTTCTTTTTATCATGACCATTGTGATACCACCAGTTCCACCAGGATGATCTCCCCATCTCAACATCCTACACTTAATCACAACTGCAAAGACCCTTTTGCCATATGGTAACTTTCATAGGAGCTAAGGTTTAGGATATGGACATATTTGAGGGACCATTATTCAACTTTAAAGTGTACGAAGAAAAATGTACTGGTTATTCAATGGTGGGTTCACCAGAATTCATTTTGCTATTATGCTTCCTAACATATTTGTTAAATATACTCATGTGTATGTGAAATATTACACAATTTAAATATTTAGAAATTTGTTAAAAGTATAAACAGCAATAAATCAAACTCTAACAGATTGACAGTTCAAGGATTGATCAAAAGATAACAGTTTTCAAAGGAACTGAGAAGGAGGAAAGTCAAAACAGAAGGCAAAGGAATATCTATCTGTTTGGACTGCAAAAGTTATGTAAGATAAAGCTGAGAAGATTCTATTCAACCTAGCAACAGGGTCACTGCTGACCTTGATGAAAGCTATTTTAGTGGAATGGTGAATGCCAAAGAAAGATTGCTTTGGGTTGAAGAGTGCATGGGAGGTCACAATCTGGAAAAAGTCAGGTGTAGAAAATTCTTTGATATACATGTGAATAAAATACTGTGAATAAATAAAGACAAAATTCAGGATGTTCTGACAACCTAGGAAGAGAAATTTACAAAAGGAAAAAAATTATAAGAAAAGGAGAAAGGAAACAAAAAAGAAAGAAGCTATAAAAGAGAAAAATGATGATGATGTTTAGAAGAATGGTAATAACAATGTTGTTATTACCAGGCACCACACTATGCATTTTATATACTTTGCAAAACAGCGATTTTATCTCTATTTTATACAAATGGAAATAGGAACAAATAAGGCACATAAATAAGAATTATCAGAGGTGAGACTCAAATGCAGGTACAGCTGATCACAGAACAAGCTCTCCTAAGTACTAGGATAAACAGATGTGATAAATAAAGCAGTTCAAGATGAGAAGGCTAAGAATATAGCCCAACAGTATGGCTAATACCAGGATGTAATAGAAAAGCTCTAGAAAGCAGTGTTTCCCAAAACTAGGTCAAAGAAATGTTAATAGATTATAAAGGGAGTTGGCCATCTCAATAGTTTGAACTCAAAAGCTGAAAGATTAAATTTAGGACCAAAATTAAAACCTGAGGACTAACATAGGGCCACCTGTAAGAAATAAGTAGGATGGACTCATCAGTAACATATCAATAATGTTTTAAATCTCAAATAAGGGATGAGGAAACTAAATTTGTGAAATAACCTCACATGAATGTTATATTCATCCCAGTGCTAATCATGCACTAAAATAGTATGCTGAGACATTAATAAGATGGAAGACAAGACTATCACCAGAGCAGAGAGGCAAGAGCAAGAGCTTAAAAAGCAGCTGATGAAGAAAATAAAAATACATGCTTATCCAGTAAATGAGATCTTCTAGGCCACTAGACTATCTATCATTCTCAAATTTAAGAAGAAACTATAGATTATCTTCCTCTGCTGGGATGTTATAATGAACACAGTTCCTGGTCAATCCTGGCACATAACAGTTGTCTCACGAGGCTCAAAACACTGTTTACCCTAAAAGCAGATATGCCAAGAACTTAATAAAGTGCATAGAAATGCAGGCTTTTAAAACCAGAAACAAATTTGTGGAATGAGTGAATGAACTCTAGCAAAGTTTCAGAGTTCATTAGAAAGAAGGTCAGCCTATACAATATTATACAAACTTTATTCATTCCCTAAAGGTATTGCTATATAAAATATTCCTGTTCTTAATTTTTGAAGGCAGAGGGAAGCTTTCATTACATCTGACTTCCAAGGTTCCTGTGATCTACATGCATATGATACAAAGAATAAGTAGAATTACAAACACTAAGTATATTATAGTAAAATTTGAGGCTGCAAATCAAGTCTTTCCCTAAGACCTACAAACACATCTTTCCTCCCTCCCTCCTGTCTTTTCTTTCTCTCTCTTTATTTTTGATAAGGTTAGGTATTAAACCCAGGGCTTCATACATACTAGACAAGAGCTCTACTACTGAACTACAACTTCAGTCCCTCTCCAGAATTTTTAAATTTGGTATAAAAAAATGAGATTTTTCAGTCCCTCCCTGGTAATAAAGCTATGAAATATAAACCTGAAAAAAGCTTCCATCAGTTATGACACCCACCATATATGGAAAAAATAATCTGTAGTAGTAATGTGACTCAGAGAAGACAAAGATATATCATAAAAAGCCTGGTAGCTTTCTAGCTCTTTTCTCTTCAGACAGTTAGCTGTACCCTATCCTTTTCATGGCTTGGTACTATAGAGCAATTCCCTCTTCCTGCCTAAACCAGTCATCTGAGTTTCTAGCCTTCTGACACATTTAAGTAAAAAAGATCTAACACAAGAGCTAGCATAAAAAATATAATTCTAATTTATATATGTATATATATGTATGTGTGTATAATGTATAATAATAAAATATGTACACAAATATGTACATATGTACTTATATATCCATAAGTACATATCTATAAGTACATAAGTACATAAGTACATATGGATATAAGTATATATGTACATATTTGTGTATGTATTTTATTAATTAATTTCTAGAGAAAATTCACCAAAACTTCCATTGGTTATTCAATATTGGTTATTCAAAATAGACCTTTACATTTGCTCAAAAAAGTTAACAATTATTGTTTGATGGTCTAAATCAATGATTCAATGTAGTTTTCTGCCCCTAAACCACTTATGAACTTCCATCTTTTATTAAATGCCATTATTTTCAACCAAGAGCACATGTATTTTGAAACTCTTTCTATGCTGCATTTCTAAGATTCTGATATATGAATTCTTCCATATCTTCTGAGTTGAGAATCAACTGGTTGAGAATCTGACCATATGAAGAATTTTTTGTCATTTTAATCCTTTAAATCTACTCAGGTACGCTAGAATGCAAGAAATATTCAAAATTAGCTTTAAAAATAATTCATTCTAGGATGGTAAGTGTAATTAGCACATTTCACCTTGTCTTTCCCACTGAATGAAATAATAAATTTGGACAGGATGCATTGCAGCGGCAATTTGTAGCTTCTGAAAAGTAAAAAGCAGGCCGACCAGGCAAGGTTACGAGAATTCTAAGCATCACTGAATCAACATAGTTTACTTTATTTTTTGCCTCAAAATGTCCCCTGCCAGAATTAAACAGGGCTGGAAACCAGAACTGCTCTTAGGAGAGTACTCTGCCCCAAGCAGCAAGAAAGGGAATTTATGCTGAGAGACTGTGGAAACTGCCCCGTTTATTTTCTCTTCTTTCATCATTACACACCATGGACCAGCCTTAAGCAATACTATGACCAAATGCAGTGGCAACAATGGAAATCTGCAAAAGCCAAAGCTCTAAAGGAGCATTCTTTCATTGGTGCTGTGGTTCTAAGAAGGTGGGGTCAGCATCCATTGCTCTTTTGGGTTTTTTCCCCCTCTGTCCTCTAGTTTCTCAGCTCCTGCTTTTGGTAGAACAATGTTATAGAGCAAGGTAAGGAAAGCCACAAGTTTTGTGATGGATACTCAAAAGAAAAAGCCCAAGGAACCAGATTCTCAGAACATAATGAAATTAAACTAGAAATCAATAAAGAAAGAAAGAAAGAAAAATCTCCAAATACCTGGAAATTAAGTAAAACACTTCTAAATTATCCATGGATCAAAAAAAATCAAGCCTTGGGGAAAATAAAATATTCTGAACAAAATGAAAAATAAAATACAGCATAGCAAAATTTGCGAAATGAAGTTAAAGCAAGACAAAAGAAAACAGGATAAGGAAATACTTCCTAGCTTATTTTATGAATCCAGCATCACTCTGATTCCAAATTTAAACAATGATAGTACAAAGAAAGAAAACTAAAAATCAGTACTCTTTGTAAATATAACGTATGAAAATCCTCAACAAATTATTAGCAAATAAAATAAGGCATTATACAAGCCAGGCATGGTGATGCATGCCTGTAATCCCAGCACTTGGGAGGCTGAGGCAGGAGGATCTCAAGTTCAAAGCCAGCCTCAGCAATGGAGGCACTTAGCAACTCAGTGAGACCCTGTCTCTAATAAAATACAAAAAAGGGCTGGGGATGTAGCCCAGGGGTCGAGTGCCCCTGAGTTCAATCCCCAGTACCAAAAAAAAAAAAAAAAAAAAAAAACAAACAAACAAACAAACAAATAGGGCATTATACAAAAATAAAACAACACAACTAAGTGGGGTTTATTCTGAGAATGCAAGACTAGTCCAATTTGAAAATCAAATAGATGTAATCCGTCATATTTAACAGTTTAAAGAAAAAGTCTCACCAAAATATACCAATTGATATATAAAAGGCATCAGGCAAAAAATATAAAAATAAAAAATAAGACATCCATTCAAGAAAAAAACTGTTAGCAAACCAGAAGTACAAGGTAGAAGGGAACCTTCTCAATCTAGCAAATAGAATTTCTATCAAACAAAACAAAACAAAACTTTACCTAACATTGTACTTTAATGGTGAAAAACTGAACATATTCCCTTAAGATTGTTAGATGACATTCTTGTCATTAAGTAAGAATGTCTTACTTAACAGCCTCTTAGAAATAAAAAACCTAGAGATTAGAAAGGAAGAAATAAATTGCTCCATTCACAAAATGCAAGATTATCTACTTAGAAAATCACAAAGAATCTATTTTAAAAAATTACAGGATAAGTGAACTTAGCAAAGTTGCAGGATATAAAAATCAATCCTATTTGAATATACAGCAAATATACAGTTAGAAAATCAAACGTAAAAATGCCATGGGTTGGAGTTGTGGCTCAGTGGTAGAGAGTTCACCTAGCATGTGTGAGGTACTACGTTCAATCCTCAGCACCACATAAAAATAAAATAAAGGTATTGTGTCCACCTGATAGATAGGTTACCCTCCCCCCAGAGTTCTCCACATCCTGAGAGAAGCAACCTTGTTTCATTCTCGGCAGGATGTTTCTTCCCCGACAGGATGTTTTTTCCCCCAGGCAGGATGTTTCTTTTCCCCTGGCAAGAGCCAATAGGCTTAAAGGTCACCCTGTTCTAGGGGCAAAGAGCCAATGGCATTGGGGTTGCTCTAGTGCACCCCCCACCAGAAATCCCTATATAAGGCCCTGTCTGAGAGACTCAGATCAGACAGAGAGAAAGACACACGGACACACGACATCGGCTCGTCACTGAGAGGAGGAAGACAGATACATCAGCTCGTCGCTGCAGAGAGGAGGAAGCCACTGCAACAGCTCCAGACCCATCGCCTCCAGCTCGACGGCAGCTGCCCCAGCCAGCAGCTCCAGACCGACCACCTTCAGCCCGACGGCCGCTCCCAGCTGACAGCTCCAGCCTCCAGCCAGACAGCAGCTGCTTTAGCCGACAGCTCCAGAGAGCCGGTGCGACCAGGCACCCACCTTCTGTCCAGAGCTTGCACACTCCCCTCTCCCTGACTCCCTTCTCCTACCAGAGCTTGCACACTCCCTTCTCCCTGACTCCCCTCTCCCACCTCTTCGACCTTCGACCAGAGCACCTCTTCTCCGGTTTTCGCTACCGGCTACGAAGGCTGTTAAATAAATCTTTTGGCTGCACGGCTGTCCCCGGTGTGATGCTTTGCCCTTCACCACCTACAACTAAAAATTATATATTTAAAAAAAAAAAAAAACAATGCAATTTTATCACAGATTCCCAAATTTGCAGTACTTAAGCATAAATCTAACAAAATATATATAGGATATGCATATTCAAAGTCACAAAACATTGATGAAAAAAATCAACAAATGAAAGACATGCCATGTTTCTGAATTAGAAGATAACACAGAAAAGAATGTCAATTCCTCCAAACTGAACTATAGATTTAAAGCAGTACTAATCAATATTCCAGCAGGATTTTTCATAAAGACAAACTGACTATGAAATTTAGATGGAAAGGAACTAGAATAGCCTTTAGAAATAAGAAAAGTAATATTGGAAGATTCATAACTACTCAACTACAAAAAAATTTAATATAAAGTTATAGTAATAAAAACTGTGTGATACTGACAAAGGGACTGAGGCAAATGGAATAAAGAATATTAAAAAAAAAAAAAAAAAAACCAGGAACAATTAGATAGTCTGGGAGTGTGGCTCAGTGATAGAGCACTTTGCCTAGCTAGTGTGAGGCTCTAGGTTCCATCCCCAGCATCACCAAAAAAAAAAAAAAAAAAAAAAAAAAAAACATAAAAGGAAAAAGGAGACTTTTCAATAAGTGGTGTTGGAACAGTGTACATCTATATAAACAAAAAAAATTAACCTTGACTTAAACCTTGCATTTTATACAAAAGTTCATACAAAATGGATCAAAGATCTCAATGCAAAACATAAAACTTCAAAACTTAAAGAAGAAAATATTTTTAAAAATCTTCATGGCCTATAGTTAGGCAAAAAGCCCTTAAATACAATAAAAGCACAATTCATAAAAAGAAGAAAAAAAAAAAAAAACCTGGTAAACTGGACTTAATCAAAATTAAGAACTTTTGCTTTGTAAAGATAGTATTAAGAGAATGAAAAGCTACAGATTGTAAGAAAATGTTTATGAACTATATACCCGACACACTATAACCCAAAATATGCTACTTTGGCATACTGTAGAAGAAGGAAGTGTCCGCTCATCTCCTTCCCCTACCCTTCTTCCTCAAAGAAGGTTATAAAATCTAGGAAGGGATTTCCCAATCTTCCCTGCCGCAGATCATTAAGACTCTCTTGTGAGTGGTGCTTTCTTTATGCCTACAGGAAAGGCACACCCTTTACTAAAAACTAGCCTTGCCAAGTTTCTCCTACTAACATTAGATCACACCCTTTTCCCTATGCCATCTCTCCTGACTATTCATTCTAGATCAAAACTAAGAATAAAAAAACATAGATTCAACTGTTACTTTGGGTCTTTGTTTCCTTAAGAAAGCTCTTATATCAGATAAGACTTACATTAAATAAAGTTGTATGTTGTTCATCTGTGCATTGTTATAGGGGACTCATCATGAGTCATCTTAGTCACCAAGGATGAGGAAAAAAAAAAAAACAAAAACCTTTTTTTTCTGCCTTAAGTGACAAAAAAATTTTTATTCAGAATATTTAAGAACTGTCAAAGCTAAGGAATAAGAAAATAAAGAGCCCAATTAATATATGGGCAAAATACATAAACAGATACTTTACAAGTTCAACATGAGAAAATGTATATTAAAACCATAATGAGCCAGGCAAAGTGGTGTGTACCTGTAATTCCAGCTACTAGGGAGGCAAAGGCAAAAAGATTTTGAATTCCAAGCCAGCCTGAGCAACTTAGCAAAACCTTGTCCCCAAAACTAAAACAATGACAACAGCAACGACAAAAAAACCACAATGGATTAGCCATCACAGAAATGCAAGTCAAAGACATGATATCACTTTATACTCAATAAGGTGGCTATAATTAAAAAAAAAAAAAAGAATTTGAAAGGATGTGAAGACATCAAAACCCCCATTCACTGCTGGTGAGACGGTAAAATGCTGTAGCCACTAAAGAAAACAATTTGCATTTATCCAAAAAGCTAAACATAGTTATCAGATTATTTTGCAATTCCATTCCTAGGCATATGACCCATAAAATTAAAACATATGTCCACAGAGAAGCTGGTACACAAATGTTCATAAAACATTATTTGCAATAGCCACAAGGTAGAAACCCTAGTGCTCATCAATCAGACAAATTAAATGTGGTACATCCATACAACAGATGATCCATCAAAAGGAATGAAATACTGATACAATCTATAATTTGGATGAACCTTGAAAATATTAAGCTTAGTGAAAGAAACCTGACACAAAGACCATATATTATACGATTCCATTTGTATGATATGTCTAGAACAGGCATATTTACAGAGATAAAAAGTAGATCAGTATTTACTTAGGGCTGGAGGAAGGGAGAAACAGGGAGTGACTGCTGATATATAGGGTTTCTTTTTGGAATGATAAAAATGTTCTAAAATTGACTGTGGTTATGGTTATTCAACTGTGTCAATATACTAAAAATGATCAAATTATATACTTTGATAAGTAAATTTCATGATATGTGAATTATAGGTTGATTAAGTTGTTACAAAATTTAAAACCTGGGGCTGGGGTTGTGGCTCAGCAGTTTAGCACTTGCCTAAGCACGTGCAAGACCCAGGTTCGATCCTCAGCACCACGTAAAAATAAATCCATTAAAAAAAAAATTAAAAACCCAATGAATATCATTACTCACCTATTAGAATGGCTTTAACAAAAATACCTATGTTAATGAGGATGAAAAAAAACTAGAACTTTCATACACTGAAGGTAGAAAGCAAAATGGCACAACCACTCTTGCAAAATGGTTTGATAGTTTCTTATAAAGTTCAACATACACTTACTTACCTCTGATCCAGGAATCTCCTCCCCAGGTATTTGTTTACTCTTAAGAGAAATGAAATCACGTTCACTTAAAACCTGGTAAACAAATGTTTATAATAGCTCTATTCATAATTGCCAAAAAACAAATAATTTAGATGTCTTTCAATAGGTGAATGAATAAATAAAATGAAACATCCTCACAATGGACTATACTTAGCAGTAAAAAGGAATGAACTATTGATATATACAACTTGGATGAATTTCAAAGACATTATGCTGACTAAAAGAAGCTAATCCAAAAGGTTGTACACTGTATGATTTCATTTATATTACAGTCGGAAAATTATAAATCTATAGAGATACAGAAAAGACAAATGTGGCCAGGGATTACAGAAATCAGGGAGGGATAACATGAGGGAGTGGTGGTTATTACAGAACTCTATTCATGAGTTAAAATTCTAAGAATGGGGTGGATATGTGTGTATGTGTGTAGGGGGGTGTTCTAAGAACTATATGTCACAAGGAAAAAGGTAAAACTTCTTCATGATAATCTTTAAAATAAAATTTTTAAAAAATTTAACTTAGTGTCAAATTTATTCAATTCAAACTTAGCTGAACCATAATCTGATAATCTCATTTAATTAAAACATGGGATACAGTTCAAAAAAAGACAATGGCAAAATGGAAAATATCCCTAGGGAATACCAAAAGCAGTATGACATCAGGAAATATGGTCACTAATAGAGTAAGAGATCTGGAGCATAGACCTGGAGGGAGAGAATGAAGACCAAGTCTTTAATTATGTGAGGGGTTGATAAGTTCACAAGGGGTTAAACCTTATACGGTATATATATATATATATATATATATAAAATAGTTCTAAAGAGAAATGTTACAATCTAAAAGTATAGAGCATTTTCTAGAGCTACCAGAAATTCACAGTACTTCCTCAACAGCTAGATAATCAAGAAGCAGAAAAGTTCTCAAGATCCTTGCATTAACAAAAAGGTTGGGTTGGATGAACCTAGAATTTTCTTTCAACTCAAACATTATAGGACTCTATGAACTATAACTTGTAGAGTTAACATATGATAGAAAGCACTGACCATACACAAAGGTATTCCTTCCTTTTAAAACATCACTTCTCATCACACAACAGTGTTAACAAAACATTTTTAAGTTCCACATTTTTAAAAGGTTGAATAAATACAAGAAATGAACAAAAGCTATGAGATGTATTGTACTTCTCCAAATCTCATTCGTAATAAGAATAATAAAATTAAAATAAAATTACTACTGTCTAATTAAGGTTAATGAAATTAGAAACAAAGGTTTATGTTTCATGCAAATTTCTCTAAGTATATTGAATAAATCACTTGAAAAAAGAAGTGCTCTTTCCATTCAGAGTGGTAGTCCTCAAAAGAACTGTAGTCCTCAAAACATCTGTTATTCATTTTAAATCTCATCAAGACAGACTGACATTTTTAGGAGAACCATATGGCTTTCTTAACAGTCATCTAGAACAGGATCTTTTGTCTAGTAAGCCCTATTCAAGGACCCTTTACTTATGTATGGAGCAGCTGAATAAAGGAAAGAACTTATTTCTAAGCCCTAGAAAACACAAAGAAATAAACTCTTCATCTAGCTTTGTTAAGGATATAGCAAAACATTACAAAAGCAGTAGATCTTTACACTCAAAGATGCTGCTCCTCAACGTTTGAAACAATTCTAAAAACAAATCACTGAAACAAGAGAACTCTAGAGAAGCAAGAAACTTTCTTAGAGAACTACAGCCTGCCAAAGACCACCTCCCCCCAAAAAAACACATTTCCATTTTAAAGGATAAAACACTTTCTTCTTAAAACTTTGAAGGGCAGAGTTCAACAGCTGTGCTATATTAAACCCGAGCCCTTCCAAAAGGAAGAACAAGAGTCTCTAGAGAGGAGTAACATGGTCTGCTTTCTCCAAAACTATCAAACTGCCTTCTCTTCCTCTAACAACAAAAAAATCCCACCCCCCCCCCCAAAAAAAGCCCTTGTATAGTACATGGGCGAAAAAGCATAAAACGTAATTTAGATTAAGAAAATATTCATCAATGGAAGCAATTTTGTTTCTGGAGATTTTCCTTATCCCTCTCCCAAAGAAAACCTTATTTCTGAATGAAAACTTAAAAACAAACAAACAAAAAGCTTCCAGCTCTAGCTTCCCACAAGAACATCAGAATCACCAGAGCTAAGCCTCAACCTAAACATACTGGACCAAAATACTGGGGCCAAGGCATCTGAATTTTGTATGTATAAAACTGGCAATTTTGATGCACAGCAAACATCTAAAAACCACTAAGCTGAAAAATGATCTCAGAAAAATTAAGTCCAGTGACTCCAGACAAAAAGAAAAGATTACATTTGAGCAACTAATTATTAAGAACCCAAGGTTGTATTTAACTATCAAAATAACAGATAAAAAGAACTGAACTTTAAATATCACTTCTGAATTGCTCTCATGTCAGTAAAAGAGACAAGACTTAAAATAGTTTACTAAAATATTCAAATATTTCAATGAAAGTCACTATAAAGAAAGTGGCCACTGCTTAATTCAGTTACAATAAGGTTCCACCAGAATCTCTGGACTGTACAAACGAAACAAAATAAAGTTATAAAAATTCAAATATTAACTGTATAATCCATCAGCCTTAAAAATAATTTAAGATTTTTTTAAAAAGAATTTATTGTTTAGTTGTAGGTGAACACAATATATTTATTTTATCTTTATGTGGTGCTGAGGATCAAACCCAGTGCCTCACACATGCTAGGCAAGCGCTCTACCTCTGAGCCACAACCCCAGCCCAGAGTTTAAGATTTTGATCACGATAAAGTTCAGCCATCATCAGAGCTTAATTAAGACTACATAATTTGACACGAAATTCTGATAAGTTTAGTTGCTTGATATTCAAGCCTACGATATCTGAAAAGAGGTGGTTAAACTGCTAAAGGAAAGCAGGCTGGTCAAGAAAGACCACAAGGGGCTGGAGTTGTAGCTTAGTGATAGAGCTCTTGCCTAGCAGGTGTGAGGCACTGGGTTCAACTGTCAGCACCACATATAATAAAGGTCCATTGACAACTAAGAAAATATTTAAAAAAGAAAACAAAAACACTATTTAAAAATACTATTAAAAAGCTGACATAAGAACGCAAGTATCATACACTTGATAAGGTTTTGAAGGTAACAGAATATAACTGTTTTTCCTAATTATCACTGCAGTAAGGAAAAACAAAAAGTTATGTTCAGTATACCTCATTTAAATGTATTTAAATACATATAAAATATGTATTTTAAGACAGTAAAGAAGGATAATGAAGTCACCTATGAGAAGTCACTCACAAAATAATTACAAAATTGAGGGAACAAATCCACAGCTAAAAATATTAACCTCTTGCACTGTACAAAAGGAACAAGTAAAGAATAAGAACAGATAGTTTTGTAAATAAAGAACAAAACTTGCTGAAAGGCAGAAGATAACTGAGGTTTTAATGTACTATTGTCAGATATAATATTCCTAACTGCAAAAGTCAACATATTCATTTAGATAAGTAAATCAGAATATTTTCCAAGCAATAAAAACTTTAGTTATTTCACTTTCGTACACACATCTGAAAAAATGAGAACACTGAGTTCATAGGGTTACTGTGGGAAATACATGAGATAATGTAAGGGAAATCCATAGCACATTGGCTGATATTCAGCAAGTTAGAAATAAATGCTAGCTGCTGTTATTCATTGGAGCTCAAAATAAATACATAAAAATGATATTCAGGCTGAGAATATAGCTCAGTAGTAGAGTGCTTGCCTGGCCAGGGTTCAATCCTCAGGACTGTACCCACCCCCAAAAGATCAACTTTTACCAAGGGATATGATACATTTTAGAAGCTGTTCCATTTGACATTGTTTGTATTTGGTACATCTATATTCTGTCTGGATTCTTCATTTACCCCATCCCCAAACTGACCTCTTCCAGCAGGTATTACAGAGGAATCAAATTGTTCCATCTTTCTCCACTAAGCCCTTCATATAATTAAAAAGTTATATATAAAGATGAAGTTAGTTACCTTTCCCAAATAAATCTATTTCCATCTCTTGCTTTTTGAACTATGAATACAAAAGAGGGGGTCAAGATGCTTGTCAAAATGTATGAGTACAAAATCTATGAATAAGACAACTTCAATCCAGAAATTAATAGAATTCAAGGTGAAAATCCTAAATTCAGGCCACTGCAAATAATTAAAAAAGAATGAATATGTATTGCAAATATTTTTTTATTCACATTTATGTAGGTTACTACCTACCTGGCTTTCAACGATGAGGCTATTAACAGAAATACTGCCTATGGCTTCCTGCTTTTCCTCACACTCATTTCTAAGTATGTATTTACTCATTTATGTAATAAGCATTTACTTGCTGTGTACAAGTCATTAAACTAAATACAGTATAGTATACAAAAATAAAGATTTGCTGCAGCCTTCAAAAGGTTTGTGATTTCACTACTGATATCCTCATAGAACTGTTATTAACCTTAGGACCCCTTCCTCATTGATGATCCCTGCGGACTCAACTGCATACTGGGAAATGAAGCAACAGGATAAAGCCATAGACTGGAGCACAACATAGTCTTTACAAAGAGATCTCAATCACTTAGTCCCCACCATATGCTAAAACCTGCTCAGTTGCAAACTTTGGGTGTCTGTGTTAAAAAAAAAAAAAGTTTAGATTGTTATGCTAAAGAAACCAAAAAATCAAACATCTCTGTGGCTTACAACAAAGCTTTATTTCTCATTCCATTTACATTTTATACAACCTACAAAAAAAAAAACAGTTTCTGCTTTGCTCCATGTTGTTTTTCTGGTCTAAAGGAGCAGACTCCACCTAGCCCATGATCATCTCACAGCAAAGAGAAAAGGAACAGGCAAACAGGACTGCTCTTTGAGCTTCAGTTTGGCATGGCACATCATGTCCACTCACATTTCATTGGCCAAAGCAAATCGCCTGGCTGAGGACTAGGGACATAAAAAAATCTATCACAATACCTATCACCAAGTACTAAAGAAAAGAAACATATTTAGCCTATTTAAAACAATAATAAAATTAGCATTTATTTAGGGAAGATTTACTATATGCCAGACACTATTCTAATATTTACGTGTACTAAACTATTTAATTTTCCTAAGAAGAAATCAACAAAGATGTATGCTATTGATGAAAATGGGTCAACCAAGTTTGGGAATTTGTAATGAGGAAAACAAGCAAAACAAAGGAAACTACTAGAAGATACTTTAGAAATATTTCAAGCTCTCAAACATTGTCTCTGATGTGTTAATAAAGACAGCAAAAGTAGCTAGCTGCACCTGAGGGACAGGAATCTATCTGAAGTAGAAGCCAACCTATTGGTTTTAAATGTTCTAAAAGTTTCTCAAATTTGGGCTGAGTCTCTTTCAAAGAAAGGTGTCATATACACAGAACTGTTACTAACCTTAGGACCCCTTCCTCACTGATGGTCCCTGCAGACTCAATTGCATACTGGGAAGTAAAGCAACAGAATAAAGCCATAGATTGGAGCACAAAATAGTCTTTACAAAGAGGTCTCAATCACTTAGTCCCCACTATAGTCATTAATTAACACCCACTGAGGATCTACCACCCTAAGAACTATGTTTGAGGTAAACACAGATCAAGTTTAAATTGAGAAGTTGATATAAGGCTAGGTGAGATAAATATATATGAAAACATCAAAATGAATAAATAAATAACACCACATCAAATAACCTAAGTCCCAAGTATTGCTGTTTTGAAAGAATGCAAATATGTCTGGTGGACACATAGCTATCCTAAATAGTTAAATTTATCCTGGAAAATTCCTTAGGAAAGTAAGGATAAATGTAGATGATTTACCAAGTTTTCTCTCACCTCAGGCTCAGTTCAGGGAAATGAACACTCTATATAGCACAAGCTCAGAAGATCAACTGAAATCACTGGCTCTATTTAAATAACCTTTTCTCTAGCTTGTGTGTATATGTTGTTGGATTTTGTTTAGCTTTTGGATTTTTACTGATACACTGTAAGTAAATTCAAATGTTAATGTAGCAGCTCACTACTTCCTTCCATTGATATTTCTTTTCCTCTGTTCCTGACTCCCCTCCTTCCTATATGCCTTACTGATTCCACTCTCATATTTTACTGTTTGAATGCATTATCTCCCCATAAGCTGGTTTTTTTAATTCAACCTTTTCAGATTCTCATTACTCTCAAAGCATAATAGTAAAAGAGTGCTTCAAAATAATATTTAAGGGAAAGGAACCACAAATTTCCCTCAAAGTAAGAAGAACATCATCAACTGTCTGGGGGAAAAAGTTTATAAAAAGTAAATAAATGTATCCATTTGTATTTAAAAACTATTTTACTTGGCTTTTAAGTTTTTTAATATGTAAAACAAAAGTCATCCTGGAAGATTTAAAATTTTATTTTCAAATCTCTCATAACACAGTTGCAAGCAGAAACTCTTAAATTTGGATTTGTAGTCATAATTATCATCAAAGTTCCCAAAATCTAATATCCTAGATTTAGAGATTTATCTATAATCCCAAAAAAATGGCTGTGCCCTAAACTTAGATATATAGACATGTTTTGATTAACCACACAGCAGAGATCCCTTCAAACTTGTTTTCAGTTCTAGGGCTACCATGAGTACATTATTATTATGAAAGTACAATTAATCTGCAAAATGCCAAAGGGGGGAGAACTAAACGGGATTATACTAGCCTAACTTAACCAGTAGAGTATTTTACTTTAGAGAACTACTTTCAAGTTCCCCAAAAATGTAGAACACTAAATTATAAATTAATTCTTTACCTTTCCCCAATTTGAGAACCTTAATTTTTTAGCTATTCTACATTATGTATTGCTCCACTATTGCCTTCAAGTCTTTTCATAAGCCACTAAACCTATCTAGCAAACTCTTCTTTTTCACATAACACTATTTAAAAGCCTGTTAAGTCACCTCCAAAAGTTCCAATTAACTTGTTTAACTCCACATTCCCGCATGCATCCATTTATATTTGTTTAGCATAACACTAATAGCATTGAAACACATTTTCTATTCAATTTTTAAACACATTCCTCCTCCCACCCCAACCCCACCCGTTTAATCTTTCCAACTTTAGTCCAAGCATTTAGTGTAGTCTCCACAGCTTGCAGTAAACATTTAATATTAGCCCCTAGATTGTATTTATACTAATAGGCTGTGTATAAAGCCACCAAACATAAAGACTTTGTTGATAAAAATGCTAACCTGTGCATGTACGTGTGTACGCTATTAATACTATAATGAATTCAGAAAAATTCGGAGAAATATGGAAATGAAGGATTAAGTAAGGCAGTAAAAATAAATAAAACCACCATCACATTGTATTGCTTCAGAGCAATACAATCAAACAATCTCTAAAATTACTGCGACGCTTTAGTAAAACTGTGGATGGGAAACCTTCCGGGACTACCACCAGTCTAAAAAATTACCTTCCCTGGCTCGGGATGTAGCTCAGTGGTACAGCTCGTACCTAGTATGCGAGGCCATGGGCTCCTCCCCAACACCGTAAAAAATAAAACTAAAAAATGTCTTCCAATATTACTAGCAGTGATATTTTTATTAATACTAAATTCCTAAGAAAAAAAGTTTTCCTGCCACGCAGACTAATAAAACAATCTTTCTGTTCAGAAACCCGATAAACACCACTTACAGCAAAGACCGGAGTGGTGAGCAAACAGGTGACAAAAGGAAGGGATGAGAAAGTGGGGAGAGAAACCAGTGAGACTCCTGTCCTTCTCCGAGGGCAAAGGTTCCGCCCAGAGTTCCCGAGACAACCTCTCCCCGAGACCCTCTACCTCAGCCACCGACCAAAAGTTTCCTAGAAACCAGAGTTCCTCCTCCCCGTACCCGCATTCATGCCCCAACTCGCCAGGCCAGCACCGGCGAACACAGCTAGTCCCACGTCCGCCGCCCTCTCCCGAAGAAAGGGTCAGCGGAGGACGCTTTCCCGTGGCCTCCTCCGGGACTAGGCCACCAAGGACTCCACAACAGTGGAGGGACCTGAGAATCTCGGAGGAGAAGCCTGACAATTCTGTTACCTGGTTGGAACCCTGGAAACGGAAATAGCAGCTGTAGCCGCTGCCCTTCTCCCCAACAACGCCTGCCTCAGCGCCACTGACATTAAGACCGCCGCCATCTTGCTGCAGGCAAACAGCAGGATGGGAGGACGGATGCTCGCAAGGGTCTAACTTCCTTCGTTCTCAAGCCAGTGCAACCGCAATGTAAGGGATTCCTGTGGTGTCTGCTTTCCTTCTGATCTGGGGTTTAGAAAAGAGTTAAAAGGTTTGGTTGAAAGAGGTAAGAAGGAAAATGGATGAAAGAAAAATGAAGAAGTGCATTAAGTGTAAATATTACCCCCATAAAGAATAATCCTTGTTAGTTGGTAGGACTGATTATTTACAATGATAATGAAAAGACCAGAAGAAAATACTTGAAAATGCAAACGCCTGCAACTCATATTTCAAAGAACTCCGAATATCAAGGGCTGAGCTCATTGGAAGAGCCGGAGAGCTCGTTGAGTCCTTGAGAAACTAAAGTAATACTTTCCCAAAGTGCTACCAGATTCAGTTTGCAAGCCTCCAGGACAGGACTGGATTCAGTTTGAATTTCTATACTTGTAATGGTCATATTTTCCACACAAACAATCTGGCCTCGTAAAGGATTTTTTTCAACGTGTGGCCTTATATGAAATCCTAATAATTTTTAAATTGTGATGTTTGTTTTTGAGTAAAATAATTAAACATACTTATTAAGTATAATGTGGCATTTCGACACAGGTATATATTGCATATGGAACACAATATTTGATACTACTGTTTCCTCAGTAAATCCTGAGCGTGTGATCAGAATTCATAGATATCAAGAATATTATTATTTTAGTGCTGGAAATTGAACCCAGGGCCTAGTTTATGCTAAGCACAAGTACACTTCTAGTCCCCCAAATATTATTAATAATATTTATTTAATTAAATTTCATTTATTAAATATTAATGCTCAGTGCATATAAAACAAAAATTATCTTCCAAAACAATGTTAGACACGTATTTGTATTGTGGACTACTGACCTTTAAGAACAATGATCAGCTGTAAAAATCATAAAAATGGAAACTGTAGAAGTTGCCAGTGGTTAGAATGGCAAGAAAGGAGTGGCCCTAGGGTGATCTTTGTTGTGATGGAGTAGTACTGGATTTTGATTGTGATGAGACAAACTGACATGTTATAGAATAACAGGACTATACAAACACTTTACATCAACATCAGTTTTCTAGCTTTGATATTGTACTAGTACATTTTGAGAATGTATTACTCAATTTATATAAGTATAAATAGGTTTATGCAATATGTGACCTTTTGGGATTGGCTTCTTTCTTTCAGCATAATACTCTTGAGGTCCATCCAAGTTTTTGCATTTATCTATAGTTCATTTATTATTTTTTTTATTGCTGAGTAGTATTCCATGGTATGGATAATTTAACCATTCACCTACTGCAGAACATCTTGATTGTTCTCTGTTTAGGGCAATACAAATACCTGCTTTGAGCAATCATGTACAGGCTTTTGTGTTTTCATTTCTATGGGATAAACGTTCCCAAGTGCAATTGCTAGGTCATGTGGTACATGTATGTTTAAATTTTTTTTAAGAAGCTACCAAACTGGGCTGGAGGATATAGCTCAGGTCTGGGGGATATAGCTTAGTGTTAGAGTGTTTGCCTAGCATGCGTGAGGCCCTGGGTTTGATCCCCAGCACCACAAAACTACAACAAAACTACTTGACTATTGTCCAGAATAACCATACCATTTTACATTCCCACCAGCTAGTTATGAAAATTCAGTTTCTCTCTATACTCAACAGCATTTGGTATTGTCACTGCTTTTTTTTTTTTTTTCTTCCCAAGCTAAAATAAGTAAGTATACTGATATCATGAGTCTTAACTTGTGTTTCTTTAGTGGCTAAAGAAACCAGGATTTTTGTACCAGGGATTGAACCGAGGGTTGCTCAACCACTGATCCACATCCACAACCCTTTTTTTTTTTTTTTAATATTTATTTATTTACTTTAGTTGTACACAACGCAATGCATTTATGTTTACGTGGTGCTGAGGATCGAACCCGGGCCACGCATGTGCAAGGCGAACGCTCTACCGCTGAGCCACAATCCCAGCCCCTCCACAGCCCTTTTTCTATTTTATTTAGAGACAGGGTCTCACTGAGTTGCTCAGGGACTCCCTACATTGCTGAGACTGATTTTGAACTCATGATCCTCCTGCCTCAGCCTCCCGAGCTGCTGGGATTACCCACATGCGCCACTGTGCCTGGCAGTGTTGAATATTTTTTATGTTCTTATTTGCCATTTGTATATTTTGTTAAATGTCTCATATTTTTTGCCCATTTTCTAATCAGATTATTTGCTTTTCTCCTGTTACATTTTGAGAGTTCTTTGTGTATTCCAGATATGAGTCTTTTATCAGATATATGGCTCAACTTGTCTTTTTGCCCTATTAACAGGGTCCTTCACAGAAAAATTTAAAAATTTTTGATATAGTCTATTTATTAACTTTTTAAATTTATGGATTCTGCTTTTTCTGTCTTTTCTAAGAACTGTTGACAACCCTACTCCCTAAAAATTTTCTTCTAAAGGTTTTTTAGTTTTACATTTAAATCTATGACCCATTTTTGGTTAATTTTAGTGAGGCTTAGGTCAAGGTTCATGTTTTTACTTTGTGCATATCCAATCCAGGACTATTTGTGGAAAATATCATCCTTCTTCCATGGACTTGCTTTTATACCTTTGTTCAAAAGTCAGTGGGTGTGCTGAGCATGATGGCACACACCTGTAATCCCAGCTGCTTGGGAGGCTGAGGCAGGAGAATTCCAAGTTCAAAGTGGGTCTCAGCAACTTAGCAAGACCCTAGGTAACTCAGTGAAACCCTGTGTTAAAATAAAAATTTAAAAAGGACTAGGGATGTGGCCCAGTTGTTAAGTGTCCTTGGGTTCAATCCCTGGTACCAATTAAAAAAAAAAGTCAGTTAGCCAAATACATGAAAAAATGTTCAACATTGCCAACAATTAAGGAAATGCAAATTAAAACTACACTGAGATTTCATCTCACTCCAGTCAGAATGGCAGCCATCAAAAATACAAATAATAATAAATGCTAGGGAGGATGTAGAGTAAAAGGAACACTTTTATACCATTGGTGGAATTGTTAATTAGGACAATGCTTTAGAAATTGGTATGGAGGTTCCTCAAGAGACTAGAAATAGAACTACCTTATAACCCAGCTATAACACTTCTCAATATTTATCCTAAGAATTAAAGTTATCTACTATTACATGCATATCCACGTTTATAGCAGTACAATTTACACTAGCAAACTATGGAACCAACCTAGGTGTCCATCAATGAATGAATGGATAAAGCAGATGTGGTATAAATACACAATGAAGTTTTATTCAGCCATAAAAATGAATGAACTTATGTCATTTTCAGGAAAATTGATGAACTTGAGAACATTATGTTAAGTCAAAGAAAGTAAACTCAGAAATTCAAGGGTATATTTTCTTTCTTATGTGGAAGCCAGAGAGGAAAAGGAAAAAAAAGGTGTGTGTGGTGGGGAGAGGTCTTATGCAGATTGAAGGGAGATTAGTAGACTAGAGGAAAGAGAGGGACCAGGAGGAAGGAGGAGAAAGGGGGAAGGGAAAATACTGTGGAATGATATGGGCCAAATTATATTGTAATATTGTGTACATGTATGAACATATAACAAGAAGTCCCACCATATGTACAGCTATAATGCATCAATAAAAAAATTTAAAAGAAAAATGGAAAAAATAAGTCAGTTGGCCATATTTGTGTGTGACTATTTCTGTGTTTTCTATTTCAGAGGGAATTTTAAGCCCAAAGGTGGTTTTGATGTTTGGGTTAAATTTTAATAATGATTTTATATGATGTGTACCAAAGTATTCAGTAAAGCAATTACTCTAGCCCTGTTACTAGCCTATTAACCAAAATTCAGCCTCTTCATGTACTGATATTCTTGTCGCCTCTTCTAAGGATTTAGAATCCCTGGGAAAGCTTCTACTCTGTGGTCTTTTTATCTTCTACACATCCTCTGATTCAAGATCAGCATTGCCAAGCATCTACTCCAATAGAATCTCTAAATCTGTTCACCTCTGCTGGATTCCCTCAGCCACGGAGATCCTTGTTGACCTTACATACAGGATATAGGTTTGGGGGAAAAAAACAGGAGTAAATTATGTGTGCTTTTATTGATTGATTGCTTGCTATAGTTTTCACTTAAACCAGAGATTTTACCATTAAGCTCAATAGAATGTCTAGGTCTAAACATTATTATTTCAGCAGGAGAACTAAAATGTGAATTGGCTTTACTTTTTGCTTGCATTTCATGCACAATGACCAGACTCTTCCTCCTGAGTTGTTCATCATTGCTAAACAAAACAGCAACCCAAGACACTTGATACTACCATGAGTATTACCTAACTTAAGCTGGTTCTTCAGTAGTTTGATATGACTTTGCTTTTTTATTTATTTTATTAATTATTTTTTAGGTGCTAGTGATCAGGCTCAGGGCCTTAAGCATGCACTCTACCACTGAGCTACCTTCCCATTCTCCTTGTTTTTCTTATAAGAGACTAGGTCTCACTATGTTGACCAGGCTGGCTGCCAATTGGTGATCCTCCTGCCTCATCCTCCCAAGTATTGACACAGTTTTTCATTCACTTAGTATCCTTAACATCATTTCCCAAGTGATAATCTGGGGAACACTAATTTTGAGAGAGTTCAACAAATGTTTCTGAAAAATGATTTCATATTATTAACAAATGCCTGATTTGGGAACACATAATATCCTTGGAGTAATTCTTTTTTTAATTTGTTCTAATTAGTTATACATAATAGTAGAATGCACTTTGACACATCATACATAAGTGGAATATAACTTCTCATTCTTCTGGTTGTACTTGATGTAGGATCACACCAGTCATGTAGTCACATATACACATAGGGTATTAATGTCTAATTCATTCTATTATCTTTCCTACCCTCATTGCCCTTCTCTCCACTCATTCCCCTCTGACTCATCCAAAGTATCTCTATTCTTCCCTAGACTCCACCCCTTATTGTAAATTAGCATCTGCATATCAGAGAAAACATTTGGCCTTTGGTTTTTAGGATTTGCTTATTTCGCTTAGCATGATATTCTCCAGCTCCATCCATTTACCAGCAAATGCCATAATTTCATTCTTCTTTAAGGCTGAGTAATATTCCATTGTGTATATATACCACATTTTCTTTATGCATTCATCTGTTGAAGTATACCTAGGTTGGTTCCATAGTTTAGCTATTGTGAGTTTGAGCTACTATAAACATTGATGTGACTATGTCACTGTAGTATGCTGATTTAAAGTCCTTTGGGTATAAACTGAGGAGTGGGATTACTGGGTCAAATGGTGGTTCCATTCCAAGTTTTCTGAGGAATCTCCATACCACTTTCCATAATAATTGCACCAATTTGCAGTCCCACCAGCAATGTATGAGTGTGCCTTTCTCCCCACAGCCTCGCCAACATTGATTGTTGCTTGTATTCTTGATAATTGCCATTCTGACTAGAGTGAGATGAAATCTTAAGAGTAGTTTTGATTTGCATTTCTCTAATTTCTAAAGATGATGAAATTTTTTTTCACATATTTGTTGATCAATTGTGTATCTTCTTCTGTGAAGTGTCTGTTCAGTTCCTTAGCCCATTTATTGATTGGTTTGGTTGGTTGGTTGTTTTTTTTGTTTTGTTTATTTTTTGGTGTTAAGTTTTTTTGAATTCTTTATATATCCTGGAGATTAATGATCTATCTGAGGTTCCTGTGGTAAAGATTTTCTCCCATTCTGTAGGCTTTCTCTTCATGTTGTTGTTTTCCTCTGCTGAGAAGAAGCTGTTTAGTTTGAATCCAAACTATTTATTCTTGATTTTACTTCTTGTATTTTAGGAGTTTCATTAAAGAAGTCAGATCCTAGGCCATCATGGTGAAGATTTGGGCCTACTTTTTCCTCTGTTAGGTTCAGGGTCTCTGTTCTAGTGCCTAAGTCTTTGGTCCACTTTCAGTTGAGCTTCATGCTAGGGGAGAGATACGGGTTTCATTTCGTCTTCTTACGTGTGGATTTCCAATTTTCCCAGCACCATTTATTAAATATCTTAGTTCCTCTCTTTTTTTTTTTTACTGTCCACATCAATCTTTAAAATATATCCAAATTGACTATTTTCCTAACTCGACTGTTACTACTGTAATCCAAGTCAACATCACCTCTTGTATTGATTCTTGCAATAGCCTTCCAGTTGCTTTCACACAGCAGTCAGAATTATTGACACAGAAGTCAGATCATGCCATTCCCATGTTCAGAACACTCCATGTCCTTCTTATCTCATCAGAGTAAAAGTCACAGACCTTTTAACATTTAAAGCCCTGTACAGGGAGTTGGGGTGTAGCTCAGTGGTAGTTTGTGTGGGCAAGCACACATGGGCAACACCCTGTGTTTGATTCCCAGCTTCCAGAGGAAAAAAAAAGGAAGGCTCTCTGACCTCATTTCCTACTATTGTCCCTTTAGTCACTGCACTCTAGAACCACAGGTCTTGATATTCCCAGAGCACACCAGGTACATCTATATCCAAGGACCTTTGCACTTGAAGTTCCCTATGCCTATAGGCTGCTATTCCCTGTGTCTGGAATACTCTTCCCCCATGTATCTCCTCTCTCCCTTTCTCCCTTCCTTCCTCCCTCTCTCTTCTTACAGGTCTTTTCTAATTACCCTATCTACAATTGTGGCACCATACCAGTGATTTCTATACATCTTCCCTGCTTTATTTTTTTCTGCTTAGCATTTTGTAACTTAGCATTTTATGAAATTTCTATGATACATATGAATTATAAAATAAGAGCAAATATCCTTTGATAAGTCAGATCTATCTTCCTCCAGCCATGGACTTAAACTTTTTCTTGCCTTCAGAGGAATGCTACCAGGAATCATTGTTCTAATTCAGCAATAAATATTGATCAAATGAAAAAGTTTTTATTTAATTTATAAAATTAATTTATAAAAAAAGTAATTTTTTATGTTAGAATAGCTATTGGTTGTTTAGTTTTTATTTTTTTCAAATTAACTTTTTAAAATTTTTTATTCTTTAATTTGTTCTAATTAGTTATACATGACAATAGAATGCATTTTGATGCATTGTACACAAACGGAGCACAACTTCTTCTTCCTCTGGCTAAACATGGTGCAGAGTCACAATGGTAGTGTAATCATACATATATATAGGGTAATAGTGTCCATCTCTTTCCATTGTCCTTCTCACCCCACGCTCACTCCCCTCCCTTCATTCCCCTCTTCACAATACAAAGTCCCTTCATTATCCCCCCTTCCCATTATTGATCAGCATCCACTTATCAGAGAAAACATTCCTCCTTTGGTTTTGGGGGTTTGGCTTATTTCACTTAGCATGATATTCTCCAGCTCCATCCATTTACCTGAAAATGCCATAATTTCATTGTTCTCTAAGGCTGAGTAATATTCCATTGTGTGTATTATCACATTTTCTTTATCTTTATTTTCACTTTTACCTAAACATTTACTGCATTTACTACAGTCCCCACTGAATGACCATAATCATTCTGGCCTTCAGTTTATATAACATCACCTCTATAAACCCCTCCAATGGCCTACCATTGACCTCAGAATAAAAATAAAACCCTGTTTTGACAGAATTCACAGGGTCTCTTCCTCATCTTCCTCTCAGGTCCACCTCACATTATGCCCTTACCTCTACTGTCCCTGAGCCCTTCACAGGCTGTCGCTTACTGGACTGCTCTTCCTTTCCTCTTAGCTAGTCTTCTTACTTGCCCTTCGGGTCACAGCTGAGTTACTTCCTTTAGAGTCTCTGCATGTATTAAAAACTGTGCATATCTTACAGGCTTTTCCCACCTCCCCATTCCTTACTGACACAGACTGACTCCTACAACAGGATGTGTAGAGTAAATGAATGAGTGAATGAAGCTAATTAGAACTTTTAAAATGTCATAAATAAGAAAAAAGTGCTATTTTTCCTTAGAGGAAGCTTCCACAAATTATATTGAATGTGATTTTTCTTTTGGGTCTGTGGATCTTAATTGTTTTCTAAAATTTCATCTTTGATAAAGTACAATTTCCTGAAGACCTTGATGGGATATCAAGGATAAGGGCTCTATATTGCTGACAAGAGACCTCAAAACATAAATCTACTTTTTACTAGCCTTGCATTAAAAAATTAATAACCCCTATCGTTTCCTTATTTCTCACATTGCAAATACTGGATATAGACCTGAGAGTGGAACAGAAATAATTTGCTGTGTGCATTTCTTTTTTCACAATTTCACCCAAACTATAGATTATAACAATAAGCTTAATAGAATGTCTAAGTTCCAATGCCATTTTATTGTTTCAAATAGGAATATTAAAATGTGAATCAGCCTTATTTTTTGATTCATTTCATTCATGGAGGCCAAAAGAAACATTTAATTTATTCTTTCTGATAGCATGTGAAATTTACAATGGATTTGAAGCTGTCTGTTTTTAATTTTTCCCCTTGCACATGAGTCTTTAATAAAGCACCCAGAAAAAAATAAATTAAAACCAGACACTTCTATCAGAAGTTTCACACACAACCACTATAGACTGACAAAATTCCACCATTACTTATTTGCCACAAACTAATTTTTAAAATCATATCTAATTTTTCCCTGCTAATTTAATTGAAAACTTTGAATTATTACCTTATCATCTTGAGAAATTGTCACAACTGGGCAGGGCTGCTGGGACTTTGGCAACCAATGAACTAATTTCTACCTAGAGTGGGAAACTGCCACTTGAAATCATCTTTGGAGAACAAAAGATACAATCAAAATTCCTAAGAACTCAAGGAATTTTCCCACATAAATTTGATCACATGCCTCTTCACAGTCTTAAATTCCAGTCCTAAATTTTCAACTGCTTATGTGGCATTCTCAAACTTAACATGTAGAAAACCAAACTAATTATATTTCTTCCCTTTCTCTTACTCCAAGAAAATCTGTTTCTCCCCTCTAGTATTCCCTATCTTGGCAAAATACTACCATATTTCTTCCAATTGAAGTTGTCATCAACTATAAAATGCATCATTATCTTCTGTACTATTAAGAAAGAAAAAAAATGCAGCAACTGAACCATGACACAGAACCAATTATATATCTTGATTTCAGAGAGGGAAAATGCACAGATCAGAAGCAAAGAAATTTAGTAATTAGCTATCCCAAAGTATTTTCTTCCCTTTGTCTTTAGTATTAGAACCTGGTGGTGGTGTTTGGTTTTTTTGTTTGTTTGTTTGTTTGTTTTATTGATCTCTAGAAGAAATACTTTTTTTCTCAGCCTCCTTATTGCTAGGAATACTACATGACTAGGCTGTCCAATTAAATATAAGGAAAAATATAATGTGGCAACTTCTAAGCAATCATCACAGTCACATCTCCCTCAACCTTTATCCCTGTCCCAGTTCTGCTACCTAGATGTAAATATGAAAACTCAGATCAGGAGGACAAGATTTATGCTCTTTGAAGAAAGAATAATGAGGTGGAAGGAACCTGGATAATTAACTATATTTTGATTCCAAAAGAACATTGATTTTTATCACCATTTATTTGTTCTCCACTTCCTGGATGAGGATTCTCTGCTTTTATCCAGATTGAATTCCATAGTCAACTATTGTGATCCTTTTCTTGCTTACACGCACAATACCCTTGCTTTTTCACTTTTTTTGTACTCAGCAAAACTATCGCCTACATTGAATCCAACTCTCTTCTCCACCTGCACCCACATAGCTCTACATGACTGGGGAAGAGCACTGGACCACAGGGATTTGTCTCACAAACCTCAAGTTGGCCCTAATGCTTTTTGGCAATCATATTAAACTTCCCTGTTTTCTTATCCCCATTCATTTTCTCACTTTATTAGATGGATCTTTCACATCTTCTCTTCTCTCCTGAAATCTGTTACTACCTTTCCTATCCTCACTTCTTGCTGATGATTTGCTACTTCGCTGGGAAAATTCAAGTAATCAGAAGAACACTTCTTCAGGCATCCACTACCCTTCACTTACGAGCAACTACTCACACACTCTACCTTCCCTCCTATTACCATAGATAAATTATTCATGCCACTATCAAAAGCTAATCCCTCCACTTAGGCATGAGATTCAATCCCATTCTGAACTACCTGCCTAAGATCTGCCCCTTCTCTTTTACTGGTATATATTTCACTCTCTGTTGGAACATTGTGTCCTGCTCACATGCTTGGTATTATTTCTTTGATTTCAAAAAGACTAAATTCATTTTGATCCAGTGTATTCCACCAACTATTGCCCTCTTTGCAGCAAAACTCTTCTAATGAGTTGCCCTACCTCAATGCTTGTCTCTTTGACCCACTCCAGTCATACTTTCCCTCCTCTGAAACCTCTCCTTCAAGGTCACCAGTGTTGCTAATACCAAAAATCAATTCTCAGATTTTTTTATTGTTTGACACAACTGACTACCCAGTCCCCAGTTTGCTTCTTAGGACATCATACTGTTCTGGGTTTCCCACTAGTTCACCTGGTTGCTTCTTTTTTTTTTTTTTTTTTTTTTTTTTTTGTGGTACTGAACTCATGGACACTCGACCACTGGGTCACATCCCCAGCCCTTTATTTATATTTTATTTAGAGCCAGGGTCTCACTAAGTTGCTAAGTGCCTGGCCATTGCTGAGGCTGGCTTTGAACCTGCGATCCTCCTGCCTAAGCCTCCCAAAGTGGTAAAGGCGTGCGCCACCATGCCCGGCTCCTGGTTGCTTCTTTTTGGCTCTAGTGCTTGTTCCTCCTTTTCTTCCCAACTTATTAATGTTGGTGTGTCTAGGACTCAATCCTTGGTCTTCTTTTCTTCTACCAGTCTCATGGCCTTTAAATTTCACATGTATACCAACAACTCCCAAGTCTTATCTCCTGCCCAGTTCTTTTTCATGATTTGAAAATTTGTATTTGAAAATTTGATTTAAAAATTTGTATTTGCACCTGTTTATTATTTCCCTGTATAAAGTAAATGTTGCAAACCTAACATGTCTAAAACTGCACCCCTGATTTCTCCAGAATCTGTTCAACCTACAGTCTTTTTCTTCATCCTTACTGATGGAAACTTTACCTTTTTGGTTGTTTGTAAGAGCCCTAATAAGGAGATAGCTAAAATGGCGGCTAGCTGAGAGCCATAAGAGGTGTTTAAGTATTTTCACCTGATATTCATGCATTTATCTAAGAATCTTTCTATGCCCGTGAACACTATGTGACGCACCTGTAAGTTTGAGCTGTTAACACGTGTATACTTGTTAAGGCAAAAAGTATTTAACCGGGTGAGGTTAGCTAGAGAGTGTGGTTGGAGTTGGAGAGGTTGTTGGAGCCAGAGAGAGAAGTTAGAAGAAGGAAGAATAAAGAACCTATTCATTTCCAGTCTGCCTCCGAATTCTTTCCCATGGTATCGTTGCTGCAGGCGGCAATAGCTGCAGGCGGCAACAGTTGTTCATGCTAAAAACTTTGGTGTTTTCCTTGACTCCTCCCTTCCTCCTTGGAATACTAATTCTGAAACATGTTGGGATGTTTCTGAAAAGTGATTCTATACTACAGAGTGGCTACAAAGTCCCTATCTGTGCGGTTTTGATAACAAAGACCTAAAAAAAAAAAAAAAAAAAAAAAAAAATCCAGAAACTGCTCTAATGACTTTTACCATTAATATTGGTAGCTGTCCAGAAGAACATAAGGAAAAACAAACAAACAAACAAAAAACTTGTGCCAATATTCAAGAGCACAGTGATATTCGCATCACCAAAGTCCTCCATCACTACCCTCCTACACACACCTATGGGATTGAACCAGAGGAGCTTTACCACTGGGCGAAGTCCCCACTCCTTCCCCCACTCCCCAGTCTTTTTTATTTTTTATTTTGAGACAGGGTCTCACTAAAGTGCTAAGGCTGGTTTCAAACTTGAGATCCTCCTGCCTCTGCCTCCTGAATTGCTGGGATTACAGACATGCACTATCATGCCTAACTTTAACTCCTCTCTTTCTTTCACCAATAAATTGCTTTGTCTCTGCCTTCAAAGTACCACAACAATATGACCACTTCTCAACACATTTGTTGCCATCACATAGATCCAAATTACCACATCTCTTTCCTGGATTGCTCCATGTCTTTTAACATGTCTCCTTTCTTCCATCCCTTCTGCAGCATCTTTTCAATACAGGTGCCATGAAGGTTTTCTCAAAATATAAGGCAATTCATGCCACTCCCTTCTTCTGTACCTTCCAATGGGTATTCACATTGCAGTTGATCTGCTCCATTACCTCTCCTGCCTTATCTGCTACTATTCTTTCCTTCCTCTTGTTTTCTTAAACATGCCAGACATGTTCTCACATTAGGGCTTTTGCTTTCATTATTCCCTCTGCCTGGAATACACTTATCCTATATATGAACATAGCTAACTCCCTCCTTAAGTCTTGATCAAATGTTGCCTTTTTAGTGAATCTTTCCCTGATGTATATATCAGTCAATGTCCTGTCAGGAAAATAAACCACTTTAGATATTTCAAACAGAGGACATTTAATACAGGGGAATTGTTTATACAGGTGATTGAATTGCTGAGAAGCCAAACCAGGAAGTTACTAAATTAATTCGGATTTTAGAGTCAGCAGAATGTGCTATCATCCCTAGGGCTAAAGCACCACAGGGAATTAGGGGTATTATCAGAGCTCCAAAGCCTAGGTGTCCAAGGGAATCTGAAACCATAACAAGGGCTGTTCAGTAGAAGCTGAGATCAGAGAGGGAGAGGATGTCCAGCAGGAATTAGAATCATGGGAAAAACAATGAATGCACTGCCAAGGATAAAGCCACCCCCCAAGTCAGTGGGGGTGGGGGGAGAAGAAGAGGATAAATATTCCTAACCCGCCCTTCAATCTGCCATTGACCCCACTAGCTGAGGCTACCTAAAAGCTGGAAGGAAAGGAATCTAACAGTGAACTAGCAAAGGCCCAGCATACCACCTTTTCCAAAATCAAAAGCACCCAATTCCCATACTTCCATTTATTACCAGAGCCTTACCACTTACTTAGAGCCTTAACTCTGCTCTACTTTCTTGTCTTTTAGGATTCCCAGTTGTAACGGATAAAAACCTCTGTGGCTATAGAAGAGTAAGTTACTGGAAACAGGAAATACAATCACAGGAGGTCTGAAGAAATAAGCTAAATTTTAAAAGATCAGTAACAGGGGAATCTAGATAGATGTAGTATCAAAGTTAAATCATGGGGTTGGGGTTGTGGCTCAGGGGTAAAGAGCTTGCCTAGCACGTGCACAGCCCGGGTTCAATCCTCAGTACCACGTAAAAATAAATAAAGGCATTGTGTACAACTAAAATAAATAAATTAATTTTTTAAAAAAAGTTAAATCATGCCACAAAAACAAGTCCCATGAGGACTCCAGTATTAAATACAGATGCACAGCTGCCTAGACCTCACTGCTGGAGCCAGGGCCACTGTTGTCCATGAAAACTGTACCCATGGGCTGGGGATATAGCTCAGTTGGTAGAGTGCTTGCTTTGCACGCACAAGGCCCTGGGTTCAATCCCCACCCCCCCCCCCCACACACACAAACACACACAAAAAAAAAAAAAAACAAACAAACAAAAAAAAAACACAACTGTAAAACAAAAACAAACAAAAAAACACCAACTGTACCCACTGCTACCTGGCTCCATAATTTGGCTCTCCACTTCCCTGGGCCTTTAATATGTAGCCACAAATCCATGGCAAATGTGTCTGAATGCCTGAATCTGAGCTCATGCTCTCTTTTGGTTGCTTGCTTTATAAAAGCACTCTTACTTTTTCCAGTTATTTTCACAGGTACTACAAGTTCAGTGGTTCTATAGTCTTCCTTCAAGTTCTTCTTGGAGACAGTTTTACCATGTGTTTTGCTTATGGATATAATGATTCACTATCTTTCTAGATTCTGATAACAGTTTCCTCATTGATTGATGTCCAACCCCTAAGTTAAAGTTCTTATTTTCAACAGTATGTTGCTTCCAATATGAAATGTATAATAATTCAGAAATAATATACATTTATTTCTCACTCACATAAAGTCTATTATAGATATTCCTGAATGCTAATTCTCCTCTAAAACGTTTCTGGAAATAAGGGTTGTTCTAGCTTGTGGCTCAGCCTTCTTCCTCATAAGTTTTCAAAGTCGCCATGCTCTGAATCAACGTTGACAGATGGAGAAAGGGCATAAATGACCATGTATGAGAGAGATTTTTATGGGCCAGAACTGGCAGTGAAGCACATCCTATTAGTTAAATACATCCTTATAGCTGAAACTCAGTCACATAATTATACCTTACTGTAAGGGAGGCAGGGATGTGTGGTCTAGCTATGTGCAGGAAAGAAAGAAAGAAACAAAGAAAGGAAGAAACAGATTTTTTGGAAAGCCTGCCAGACTCTGCTATCTTTGGTCACAGAAGTGACAAGATTTGCTTAGTGCTCAGTTATTTCACCAATTTGTAGAAAATGTAAATGTCAGTAATCTAAATAACATTGTGTATTGGACTTCGGGAGGTATGTTCTGTCTACATTTGAATATGTATGTGGTTGATATTCTTGTACTACCCCTTTAACCAAATAACATGCATTATATAGATATTATTCCTGCAAGGTCAGAAGACTAGTCAGTTTTGCCCACTAGTCTCCTTTGAAATCATCTGCAGACTAATCTAAAGACTAATGTTTTGAGCTATTTCAACAAATCTGGTGATCAGATTAAATGTAGGGTAAGTATAATGCATAATAAAATAATCAGTCAGTATAGAACCAGAAATCATTGCTGAATTTGAAATGATTGCTTTTGCCCTTATTCCATTGTACTATTGGTGCTGAAATTTAATAAACATGAAAAAAAATATTTTCAAGAAACAGTGCTGAGTATTTAAAAGTTTACCAAAAAAAAAAAAAAAAAAAAAAAAAAAAAAAAGTACTACAACTTTTTTTTATGGTTAACTCAACTTTGAAAAATTGCTTTCAAAGTATAATTGTCACCAGTTTTTGTAGAATTTTTACAAATGAAGAGTATGATAAAAACTGTCAACAGGTTCTCCAAAGAGATTAGATTTGTCTTTTTAAACTCTTAAAACCTCATTATGAGAGAAACTAGCAATTTTATGTGCTAAGTCTCTCTTTCCTTTATAACTCTGGAGTTAACCTCCTTTTAGGAATTAAAGAATTGAGCCAGAGGAGTCACTAGATTATATTTCCAGAAGGAATATTAATTTCTGGAAGACATCAAGATTCCAAAGCTTGCCTTGAAATCATCAGTTAATCACGTGGCCCAATTGCAACAATTGAGGAAAGCAGGATGGAGCTATCCCATGCCACTAAAAGGCTTAGCATACTAATGGCCCTTTGACACTACCAGCCATTCAGAAATCAGACTTTGTCATGCTGAAGAATAGACCACTCACCCCCAACAGGAAGCATTGGGGAGGCAAACGTGACAGTAATTCCCTGTCAGATAAAACTGAGGTATTGTTTTGGATTCCATCATATATGAAAAGAATTACCCAGTCATAAATTTAAAATATTCCTTCTTTACCTGTTAGTCACTCCATGTTAGAGTTAAGTATTTGTGACAGATTAACACTTTTTAAAATCTAGGTGTTTTTGAACAGGTCTCAGAAATTGAAATAGGGCCACCTGCTATATTTTTGGCAATCTAAATATTGCTAACCATCACAAATACAGCTAGGGAAAAGAAAAATAATCAAGATTCAAGTGCTTCCCACATTTCATTACCCAGAAGGCAGAAAATAGTGTGAGAAAAATAAGGCATGGTAAGGAATCATCTGCTTCAAGGTTACTTTTTTCTGTATTTACATAGTTCTGAATGAGCTGGTATTAATGTGCAACAAAACACAGAAACAATTCACTGCAAAGCTAGCATAGAAACCTAGTAACCGCCCATGGAAATTTAGGGAGTTGGGGAGACTCGCACATTAACACATCAAAACTAATTTGAAGAGGATTTAATTGATCTGTGAGTTGTCAAAGGAAGACTTCAGCTTGTAAATTACAAGTGGTTGTCTGCTCATTACCTTTTTTCTTTTGAGAATAGAGGGGAGAAATATAATCGTAGTGCTTTAACTGTTTTTATTTATTTATTATTTCCCACTTTAATCATGTATTAGTACTTTATTTTGCCCAATTACCTTTTGTTTAAATCATTTTTCAAAAGGGGAAATATTTATTTCAGGGTGATTATCTCTTGTGCCATGAAAGAGGAAAAAACAGGTTCAAATCAGGGAGACTTCATCAAAGCGATTGTAATCCCTATTGTGTCTATGTATTCTTCCCATTAGTTTAGAGAATGTGATAAATATCTCTTTGAATCAAGCAACTGGCACTTACTTTTTTCAGGCTCCTACAATTTAAATGATGTGTTACAAAAATAGGATATTCAGATACAGTAATTTATTTACTACATTAAGTTGCCTTTGAAAGTTAAAAAAAAAAAAAAAAAAAACTACTTGTAGTTCTTTTAAAAATGCTCCTTTGGGTAGAAGTAGATTAATTTTTCTCCATAACTTTTATTGCACTATTTTGGGAGGGTGGAGAAAAATAAAATAAGATTATTTTTTGTGGCTCAACATGTTTCAATAAAACAAATAAATGAATAATTATAAAAGAAAAAGAAACTTTCAAAGGTTTTAGTTAGCATTGAAAACATTCCCCAGTGTTTTCTCCAGTGTAACTCCAGCTACATTCTCCTGCAAAACCAAATATCAGAGTTTTTGAATAGCACATGTTTATAACAACAGGATTTTACTTTTCCTGATTGCTCATTTACCACAAATTCAGAAAGATTAATTTCCAAATGTTAATTTTGTCATGATCCTCTTACCAAGTGTATGTGTGGTTTTAATTTAATATTTATGAATTGGTATCCTTATTACTCCATCCTTTCTCTTTTTGAGATATACTGGGTAATTTTTTGTCTTTTGATACAAGAAGAGTGATCAAAGTTATTAGATTTTGAATTATCAAAATAAGTTTTTGAAATGTTTTTTAGGATTGTGAGAAGTTTTTAAAATTAGTGCATTATAGTCACACATAATAGTGGTGTTCATTTTGAAATATTCATAAATGCACATTACATAATTTGCTCCATTTCAATCCCCAGTATTTTCCATTTCCCTGTCATCCTCTCTCTCCCTAATGAGAACAGTTTTCATGAGAGAAGAAAAGTGCATACTTTACAGGATTCCATTGTCTGGAGGGCAGCTACATATTATAAACTTTGTTTTGTTGTCCAAGGAGGGGAAAAAAACTCCTTATTTTAAAATTGAATTTGGTATTGTGGGTGATTTCTGACTATCATGGGCCTTATTCATTTGCTAGTATCTGTAAACATTTTAAATTTCACAAAAATACTATGGTAAAGATATAATATTGCCAGGGGTAGTGATGCATTCCTGTATCTCAGTGGCTCAGGAGGCTGAGGCAGGAGGATCGCAAGTTCACAGCCAGCCTCAGCAAGAGCGAGGTGCTAAGCAACTCAGTGAGATCCTGTCTCCACATAAAACACACACACACAAATAGGACTGGGGATGTGGTTCAGTGCTGAGTGCCCCTGAGTTCAATCCTGGTACAATATATATATATATATATAATATTGACAAAACACACATTAAATCTTTGAAATAAAAAATTTGTAACAGCTTTGTCCCTGATTTTCTTTTTGACAGGCTAAAATCAAAGTACTTAGTGCAAAGTGACTATGTTTTACTAACCCTACCAGTCCATATTTTTCTTTTTTAATTTTTATTTTAATTGCAAGGACTTGGATGTTGAAAAGAACTGGTAAGGTGAACAATATTTTAATGGTGAGTAAAAATCAATGCCTCCTATGACATTCTCCTAGTGTGTTATCCTTCCCTGTTCTGCAATTTTCATCAGGAGCTAAGAATCTCTGGGCAAGTTGGAGACTCATTTCACCAGATCATCTGGTTCCTTGGTGATTTTGCCTTCTGTACTCCCCATATTGACTTGTTCTCTACAGAGATGAGCATTCCATCACTTCAGCCTACCAGGCATTCAAATCTGCAAGGAAAATGTGGTTGGCTGCTTCTTGAAGCATCAATTTTACTCTAGGATAAATTATTGTAAATTTTATTTTGCATTGAAAATACAGTTATGGAATGCAAAGCAAAATTCTCATAATTTTTTAGATCAAAATTAAAACTTAGAAGAAATCTCATGGTTCTGGAGGCCATTCAGGTATCTTTTCAAGTTCATTCTTCCTTTACTTTTAAAGATCCCAAGTAAGAAAGTGTGAGAAACCTGAATTAAAACATAGAAATGTAAAGTCATTTTTTTCCTTTCTAACTTTATGGCAGTTCATGTATACATTGTTATCTTCAGTGAGTTTTCCTAATCCAAATTCCTCTATCTCCTAAACTTAGGCTTTTGAACAAGAGAAATCTCAGAACAACATCATGAACTCAACTAAAATTCAAATTGAATGATCTGTTATTGTTTCAGGATGATTGAATTACTGAGCCACATGTTGAGAAATATTATTATTATTATTATTATTATTATTTTCTTCTTTCTTAAAAAATGGAAAACTTCCTCTACTTATAAAAATATTTCTTATTTGAAGACATAATAATACAGAAAAAAACGATAGAACTAAAATTCACCCTAGGTCTTACACCATGAAATTGACCCTGACTATTCAACAAAATATTTATTGAGTGCTCATTGTACAACTGAGAAATCTTTCTACACACACACACATACACACAATTTCACATTGATAGAAACATATCACACATACTGTTCTAATACTTGCTTTTGATAATACAAAGTATCACAGACAGTAAGTACATGTCTGTATCATCATTTTAAACCATTGTCTAATATTCCTTTATGCAATCCTAGACAATTATGTAACCATTCTGTTATGACCCTTCTGAGTTTCTTAATGAAGAGATGGATGTGAGGACATCAATCACATCAATTGATGAGAGTGATGGCTTCACATCACTCTCTTGGATTCTAGAGCCTCCTCAGGTTTACTCCAAAACTGAATATTTCTGTGGTCTCGTGAAAGGACAGCCCTTGTAGATATTTGTGTTTCTATATGTATGTTTATATGTTTGAAATATGTATGTGTTTATCTTTTGTCATATTTACTTTTAGACTCCATTTCTAAATAGAACAATTCCCTCTAAAGGTTAAGATAAGAAAGGCTAAATACCTTTGCCAGCTCCATCAAATGTTTTGTTTTTTTTTTTTTTTTTTTTTTTTGCGCATCTAGACTACGTAAGCCCCCAGCTTATAGCATAGTCACTTCCTTTAAAAGATCTCCTTCAGAACTATAACCACTGTCTTGAGGATAAATACACCTAACTGGATCTTAATTTTCAGCATATTTGCACAACTTCAGCATGTCTTCCTTGGTTATTCTTGTCCTTTTCTTTGTGCTGCATCTTCTCATGGAGTTAGTCACCCAAACTGAATTTCCTTTGGGGAAACTGTATGCACATTTTCTGCATAATCTCTTTAGGTTAAAGGCTTTGAGGATCTCTTTATATAATGGGAGCAGAGAGTCCTTTGACTGCAATTGTCTTAATCCTTAAGATGTTTTGTGTGTCATGAATGGGGAAGCCATCATTTCTTCTAAGGCCTCCTGAGACAGAATCTGTAAGATATTTGCTTCTCAGTGATTTTATTGAGTAATGCATTGAATGGATGAAGTTAATAATTACTAAATGAGCTCATGCTAAATAAATTCTCTATATTTTAAGGTTAATTTTCATTCTCAGGTCATATCTAAGTATACATTCTAACATTTAATAATGAAGAAAGCATTTGTCTTATTGAGCTAAGTAAGTGATTTTAAAAGTTGATGATAGGGCTTAAACACAATATTCCTAGCTGAATTTGGCATATTAAAAAAACCTGTAATTGCAGAGAAATTTTACTTTCTGATCTTTTACATAAGAGATAACACTTTGCTTAATTATTATTTTGTTATCAATATCAACATCTTAAACCAGAGTTCATACAGGAATCTGTTATAAATAGAATCATAAATTAATTTTGTGCTGTTTGTAATAGCTAGATTGAATGCAGAATCAAAGGAACAGTCTCTCCTTTGTTTCTTAAATTGTTCCCAAAAGAAAATTCATAGACTCACATCTCTCCTCCAGTTACTTAACCTGCAGAACATTGTCAAATATAATTGATATATTTAAGAACATAGAAGCCCAGTGGAGATATTGGATTTCTCTTTCTAAAATACTTCTTATAAAAGAGACTTTAAAATTTCTCTTGAGTACAGCTTGCCATTAGGAAATAAAATGAACAAGGTGAATTCTTAAGGTCCCCTTTACCCTTATAACAGGGTGGTCCTTGCAGGCCATTCCAGCTTCACTTACCTGTCTTTTATTTTTAATCTTCTCAAGAGATAGATGAACCATGACATCTTTGGTGGCTGAGTTACAGTTCTCCGGAAATTTGATTTCCAGAATCTATTCTATGTTCTGTTTTGCTTTGGCTCTGGAGATGTAGGCAAATAGAATTTTAGATACTTTGGAAAATCACTTGCAACTCTTCCATGATTATTCATTTATTACTTCCCTGTGAATCCAACTCCAATCCACATATCATATAATTAACCTTAAAAATAAGCTTAAATGATTATTAAAGCAACACATGCTTGTCAAAAAAATAAATATCATACACAAGAATAAAAATTGTCCATAATGTTATCATCCAGAGATAACCATTATAGGCATTTTGCTGCATATTTTTCTAATCTTTTCTAACTAGGCATGTAAATTTTTATCCATATATGAATTCAAATTTTTTGTTTATCCACTTTGAAATGTATTTGTAGCTCACTTGCCTATATTGGGCAAGGCTCTGTTTTTTTTTTTTTTTTTTTTTTTTTTTTTGGTACCAGGTATTGAACTCAGGTGCACTCGACCACTGGGTCACATCCCCAGCCCTTTTTTGTATTTTATTAGAGACAGGGTCTCACTGAGTTGCTAAGTGCCTCACCATTGCTGAGGCTGGCTTTGAACTCGCGATCCTCCTGCCTCAGCCTCCCAAAGTGATTACAGGTGTGCGCCACCATGCCCGGCTTGGGCAAGGCTCTGTGTTCAGTCCCCTAAGACAGATTCCTAGGTGAGCGATTATTAGATATGAGTATGGATTTTTTTCCCTGCGGTATTAGGGATCAAACTTAGGGCCTTTTGCATGCTAAGCAAGTGCTCTACCACTGAGCTACATTCCCAGCCTGAATATGAATATTTTAATGGTCTTGATTCATGTTTCCTTATTCATGCTTTGAATAGAGCTGTACCAATTTACATCTTTCCAATCTGTATGTGCGCGCACCCACACATGCCTTTTTTTTTTTTTTTTTTTTTTTGGTTCTCTTTCTTGCACTGAATTTTTATTCAATTTTAGACTCTACTAATTTGATTCCCCCAATAGATATGCCCACAACCCTAATCCTTGAAATCTGTGAATATTGCTTTTTATGGCAAAAGGGTGAATATTGTTTTATATGGCAAAAGATGTGATTAAGTAATGGATTTTCTTTTTCTTTTTGTGGTACTGGGGATTGAATTCAGAAGCAGTCTACTACTGATTTATATTCCCAGCCCTTTCTATTTTTTTATTTTGAGACTTGGTTTCACTGAGTTGCTCCGGCTGGTCTGGAACTTGTGATCCTCCTGCCTTAGCCTCCAGAGAAGGCTAGGATTACATGCCTGCACATCCTGCCTCGAAGCAAATCTTTCAAAAGTGATTGAGAAGTTGAGACTGATCTGGGAGAATCAGAGAAGAATGGTTTCTAAGGACAAAGTTATCAACAGTGTAAAACACTACAGGATTTTTTAAAAATTATTTTTTAATGAAAACCCAAAATGTCCTTCTGCAAAAAGAGGCTTTTTGGTCATGGTGGCACCCATGGAAGGTATGCTGCTCATATTTTTCTTCCAGACAGAACTTTGCAGTTACCAGAAATGTAGTGTGTGGATAGAGTCCAGATGTTGGCACCCTCAAGAGCCACCTCAGCTTTCAGACTCAGTCCAAACTATTTCTGAGCAGCTCCAGCCAATGATGAACAGAGGCATCAAGTGAGGACACTTCTTTGTCTCAGAGTGTCCTCAGGGACTAGCCAGGAATTTTCCCCATCTTGATCACTGTATAAAGGCCTTCCATACTCAAATCTTGATTCCTCTCCATTTTACATTTCCCAAACAAAGCCTTTGCTCTCTTAGCTCTGTCTAGTTTTGTGGGACACAGTGATCTTTCAAGAGCAGTTTCCATGTAGTTACAGGAATTGGAGGAAATGGAAGAGTAGGTGCACAGTGAAGTTCAAAACATTTGACAACGCAGAAGAAGGGAGAGGAAGAAGCTGAAGGAGGACATGAGTCAACAGGACTTCTTTTTAAAGATGGGATAAGCATGAAGTGATTAAACCTGGTATCTTCTAGTCAATAGAAAAGAAGTATGATAGCCCAAGATCCCTAAATGAAAGGGATAGAATCCTGAACGTAGCTAAGATCAGAATTAGGCTGAGGCAGGAGAGATTGCTCTTCCATTGTGGGAGAAGGGAAGGAGGAAGGATGCACAGGCAAGTTTACAGGTGCAGTAGCAGGAAGTTTAGGATGTTTCTGTTGGATGGCTCTAATTTTATTTACATAATAGTGGGTTCGATGATCTGCTGAGAGGGAGGGTAGAGGTGGTCAGATGGGTGTTAAAGTATACTATAGTTTGCTGAGTTGCAGACGGTTAATGGTGGACCAATAGAAGCATTCCAATTTAAGTTGGCCTAGATAGAAGTGTTCACTGTATCCTTTAGGTTCCCAACAACATATAGATCACAATCAAATTGGGATACTGTGATTGTAACAAAGGGACTATTTATAAAGATCTAGGCAGCATATAAGGGAAATTGGACAGTTTAGTGCAACACATAGGACTGGTAACCCAGGGCACTATTATTAGTGCTAGGATAAAGCCTATAGTGAGGAAACATTCAAATCAGAGATTAGCTAGTGGAGAGGCTGGTTTTTCAGAGCAAGAACTTTTGATAAAACCAGAGACACAGTCACCCATAGGGACTTGGGTAGGGAATTGAGAGAATAAATACTTGGACTTCACTATCTTTAATCCCTCTAATCTGTTTGTTGGAAGCCCCAACCAGAAATCAGGGTTACCACAGAATCTGTGTTGTAGTTCTAAACAGATCACTCTCATGGGACCATGTCAGGGTGGAGTAGGCTGTCTGGTGGGTTATGATACAAACTACCACGTGTTAAAATGTACTGGAAAGCTACCAATAACAGTGTGTTATTGGCTCAAAGATTGATAGGTTAGTCTTTTCAAGTATGTATATATAGTCATTTATTATATGTGAAGGTACATTCAATCCAGCAGAGTAAAGATGGATTATTTATCAAATGACATTTAACAGTTGGCTAGCGATTTAGAAAAGATGAATTAAAATTCTGCATTTAGATTTTGACAAACTTAAAGGTAAATCAATGATTTAAGTGTGAAACAGTTTGGAGAAAAAATTTGGACCTGGTGGTGCATGCCTATAGTTCGTTATTCCAGAAGACTGAGGCAGGACGAGTTCAGGTTCAAGGCCAGCCTGGGCAACTTGGCAAAACCATGATTCAAAGAAAATAAAAGGAGCTGGGGTATAGCTTAGTGTCAGAATGCCCCTAAGTTTAATTCCCCATACTAAAATATTTTTAAAAAAAATTAAAGAAAATAGAAGCATATAATTATATTTCATTGCTTAGAAACTGTCACAGAAACTAGAAATTGCATTAAATTTTTAAAACATCTTTATGGCAAAGAACACTGTATACAAAATAAATGGTAAATAATTAAAAATTATGAAAAATTGACACACATCTTAAAGGATGAATAGTAATGTACAAACGAGTAACTATAAGAAAAATCACCAGGAAAAAAAGCCATTGATAGGCTGACCAGGTGAGTCTTATATGAAGAAACAGAGTTGACAAGTGAATATAAAAATATATTTAATTTTATTAATAACCAAATACTCATAAGTAAAAGCTGTGAAATAAAATTTCCATATCTACAAAGTTTCAAAAGACTTAAATGACCCATTGTTGTAGGAGATGAAGGAAACAGACCCTCTCATTCAGTGTGGACATGTAAATTAACACAATCTTCCTAGAAGGCAATTTTTGTGTGTGTGTGTGTGGTACCAGGGATTGAACTCAGGGGCACTCAACCACTGGGCCACATCCCCATCCCTTTTTTGTGTTTTTATTAGAGACAGAGTCTCACTGAGTTGCTCAGTGCCTCACCATTGCTGAGGCTGGCTTTGAACTTGCGATTCTCCTGCCTCAGCCTCCCAAAGTGCTGGGATTACAGGCGTGCGCCACTGTGCCCTTCCTAGAAGGCAATTTGACATAATGTATCAAAATGTAAAATGTGTATGGCTTTTGATTCACCATCTCACTTCTGGGAACTTATCTCAAAGGAACAATTGAGCAAAATAATGTAGGTATCAAGATGTCTGTTCTGGTTTTGTTTTTTATTTCATTCACTAATCTGTAAATATGGGACTGGAAAAGAAAAATGGACTACAAACCTACAGTGGTTAATCCTACAATTTTTTTTTTTTTTTTTTTTTTTTTTTTTTTTTTTTTTTTGTGGTACCGGGGATTGAACTCAGGGGCACTCAACCACTGGGTCACATCCCCAGACCTTTTTTGCATTTTATTTAGAGACAGGGTCTCACTGAGTTGCTAAGTGCCTCGCCGTTGCTGAGGCTGGCTTTGAACTCGCGATCCTCCTGCCTCAGCCTCCCAAAGTGCTGGGATTACAGGCGTGCGCCACCGCGCCCGGCTTAATCCTACAATTTTTAAGTGGATCCCTTAAAAATTAATATATAATTTTACATTAATACATATCCACAGGAGACTGTCAGTGAAAAAAAGAAAACAAGTACAGAATGATCCATGTACTTACAATTAAATACTAGCATAATAATTTGGAATAATAATATCCAAAAACATAGCCACAAAATTGTTAGCAGCAGTTTTAATCAGGTGTTGGTGCTGGTATTTTGGGTACTTTTCCGTATTCATTTCTTTCTGTACTATTTCAGTTTTTAAAATTTATATGTATAAGTTTAGAAAAATATGTAGCTGTAGCTATTTTTAAAGAAATTAACTAATTTTTGTGAAGACTAGATGCAGGAAATTTTGATGGTCTGGGTAAAATCAGAAATCAGTGATGTGCTGTTCTTCAGTAGATATCAATGGTTCTATAGTTTATGTTCTACAAGCTCTCCTTTGAATATAGATGGCCAAATCTCATGAATTTGGATTTATAGAGTTTTACCATAATCAAAAGTATAAAAATCATGGAAAACATGAAAGATGATAATTACTCAAAAGAAAGGAGAAATGTTATGAGATGGGGGGAAGAGGAGAAGAAACAAGAAGGGATACAAGCAAAGAGAAAATAAACATTAATTAAATCCCCAAATGGATATGTGAGCCATCATTCTGGGGCCTAAGCAAAGGAAGGCAAGATTAAAGTAACCCAGAGAGCTTGAGGGAAATCTGAGGACTTCCAGGATTTTACTCTGCTTCCCTAATATGTCACCATACAGAACTCTATGGTGATTAGCAAAAGTAGAGGAAGGGTTATAGAAAGGAAAGCCTAGAATATTGTTCAAAATCTATATCTTTCATGTACCACTTAATGGTAAGAAGCGGAGATTCTTCAAGGATTGGTGGATCAAAGTGGCTTGGGTTTGGTAGAAAAAACTGGAGTTGGTGGGGAACTTAACATTGGGTGGCCATGTAAGCTACATATGAAATTTAAAATTGGGTAGTAGTCACATTTTAAAAGGATTTTGAAATGTGAAATTAAGCCAGGCCCCCACCTGGAATTCCAGGGACTCATACTTAACATTTTATTTACTCCAATATATCTAAAATATTTTTGCTTCAACGTAATCAATATAAAATAGTAATGAAATGTACACACATACGCACACATGGCTCCATGTCCATCTTCCTGGTCCTTGACACAAAGCATTCTAATGAAATATTTTGTATTTCTTTCTTTTTTTTTAAATTTTAATTTTCAGAACTTAATGTGTGCTTTACATTGACAACATATCTTTTCTTTCTTTCTTTTTGGTGGTGCTAATTATTGAATCTAGGGTCTTGTTTACACTGAACAAGTACTCCCTCACTGGGTTACATCCCAGCCCTGACAGCATATCTTAATTTGGATTACCACATTTTAAGTGTTAAATGGCCACATGTGACTAGTGTCTGCTGCATTGGATAGCATGAATCAAGAGAACAACATGGAGACCAAAGTTTCTTCTCCTTTCCACCAGCATAAACACATGGAAGCTTCTTTCTCTACTCAGACACCATCTTGGCAAGAGAGAGGGGAAGAGGAGATCCTTCTAGCGGTAAGAATTATCTTTAGTATAGAGTTAAACATATAATTGATTAAGATACTTTAGTTAGACAGAATAACTAATTTTAGGTAGACCTTAAAGTTTTCTTTATCATTGGCAGCGAGGACTCCTCGAGAACAAAATGAGATCATTAAAAAGGCTGGGGGAGGAGGGGGGTAATTATTGTACTTCTAAGTAATTCTGGGTACATTTCAACTCATATTACAAAAGTTTGGAGAACTGCTTTTGTTTTGAGAGAATCTAGTGATTATTAAGCTTATTGCTTAAGTAAGTCACTGTGTCTTCCATTGCTGGGCTTGAATTAATCCTCAAAAAAAAACTTTTGCTAGAATTGCATCAACTAAGTAATCCTTAATGAGCAAATTAAAAAATTAAAGAAGCCAAGTGTAGTTATTTTAATGTAGTCATATTTGTTAGCACAGGGATGTAATTATAGAAAGAAAAATGCTAAGTGTAAATAGATAACTACATGGAATTACATTCTGGACATTGTATCAACAATTTTGATTCCATCTTCTTCAGATATTCTGAGACCAAGAAATATTTCCTACCTTACATTCTTCAACCACTATTCCTAAAACTGCTGGTCATTTCTTGGCTTCAGTGAGTTCAAAGGTTGATCACCATCCTTAATGGCCTTATTGCTGTTGTTTACTAGTTCCTAGAAGCTGCTCATCTTCCTCAAGCACTTTAACACTGAAAATGGCTCCTTTGGAGCACCTCTAGTTCTACAACATGAACCTCTTTCATCAGTGACTCTGGGCTGAAACTATTTACCAGAAAACTGAAATAAAAGCCCACTCTTCCTCCCCAAACTTTTTTCTTTTCTTTTCTTTTCTTTTTTCTTTTTTGCCTTTATTTCACCCAGCTCAAATTAGAAACAAACAGGGGCTGGGGTTGTGGTTCTGCAGAAGAGCACTCGCCTAGCACGTGCGCGGCCGGTTCGATCCTCAGCACCACGTAAACATAAATGCATTGCATTGTGTACAACTAAAGCAAATAAATATTTTAAAAAATAAATAAAGGCATTGTGTACAACTAATAAATAAACAAGTATTTAAAAAAATAGAAACAAACAAACAATTTTCAATAGGCTCACCTGAATAGAGTCAAGGTCCGTGTAGTACATGATAATGTAGTGTTTGTTGATTCATCAGAGGGGAAAAAAAAGTCTAGAAAAGCAGTGTATGTGTTTTACACAATCTCACACACACACACACATAAATTTTAGTATAAAATATTTGAGAAACAAGAACAGTGCTATTCAAAGCAGTGTTCAAGGAAGCATGTTTTTAGTCTCCTTCTGGCATATTATAAAACAATAAAGATATTTTTAGAAGGTGATAACCTTGGTTTTGATTTTGGATTTTTTTTTTTTTTTTTTTTTTTTTTGCACCAGGGTTTAAACTCAGGGGCACTCAACCACTGAGCCACATCCCCAGCCCTATTTTGTATTTTATTTAGAGACAGGGTCTCACTGAGTTGCTTAGCAGCTCACCTTTGCTGAGGCTGGCTTTGAACTCTCGATCTTCCTATCTCAGCCTCCCCAGCTGCTGGGATGACAGGTGGATGACTTTTTGAAATCTTGAGTTTATCATTTGCTTTTAATAGTAGCCCTTTAACACTTGCCAAGGCACATGACTTTTTCTCCTCTCTTTCTTGAGAATTTTGATATTGGTATTGTTTGAGGAGCCAGAGGTATAGTTCAGTGGTAGAGCACTTGCCTAGCATGGTTAAGACCCTGAATTTGAAACCTAGCACTACAAAAAAAAAAATCTTTATACTCTTCTTTGTTGTATGTGTGTGTGCGCACGCATGCACATGCACTGGAATAACAATTCTCTTGCCAGAAAGCCTTCTTTACTTTAGAAATTCCATTCCGTTAAAAGAGCATTTAACTTGCTCAAAGTAATAAATTAATTTAGTAACTGCAATTTCCACCATAGATCCACAGATTTAAAATAGGACTTCTTGGAGATTTCAAGGAATGGTTTAAGCAGAATAATTTCCTTATATGTAGGTCCAAAAATAGGCAAATAATGTGAATTAGTCAAGAATATGATAATTATCAGGTGTGGAGAATCGTATACAAAAATCTGTGTAATGATGGGTTATTTTAAAACAGTGTAGCTATTCATTCCACAAATTTCTATTGAAGGTTTCCTATATATCAGGCCCTGTCTTAGGTGGTGAGTGAGTTGTAATGGAAAACACAGATATTATTCATGAACTTGGAAGTTGAGAATCCCACAGATAATAGTATATTGGTAATAGAGTGGATGTTATAAAATTAGATGGCCAGAGGTTACCTGATGCAAGACAATGATCCTTAAAGTGATGGAAAACAAAACATTAATTTAGCTTTCTTTTGTATATTTCATTTTAAAGGAAAGTCAAGGTTTAGGTCATATTTTATATCCCACAATATTTAGTTCTGTGACAAAGGCAGTATACAATTTTAAGTCCTTGTCTGGTGCAGGTGTTAAAGTGGCTTGAATGTTTTTTTTCATTTGTTTTCATCTTAAGTAACATTTTTAAAATGGATGCATCGTTTTTAAAAACTGTAAAAATTAGGCTTTGGGAAAATATGCTCTTTATTTATCTCCTCCTTCACACATTTCAGAGATACCAGACAAACTTTTAAATACTGAGAAAATATAAGATTAAACAATCTGAAATCTTTGGCTGATACCCTAAGAAAACCAAAGTAATTAAGACTAAAGTCAACATGTTATGTCCACATGGAGAATAGATAACAAGAATCACATAAAAGTGTTGCAAATTTTTATAAACTCATCCATGGTTCACATAAAACTCTGTGGATATGACCTTCATTTGAATATGAAGAGTTTAGTAAATTAGCACAGAGAAGGGAAACTTGAATAAATGTAAGCAGTTAAGGTTTTTTTTTTTTTTTTTTTTTGTTGTTGTTGTACCGGGGATTGAACTCAAGGGCACTCGACCACTGGGCCACATCCCCAGCCCTTTTTTGTATTTTATTTGGAGACAGGGTCTCACTGAGTTGCTAAGTGCCTTGCCATTGCTGAGGCTGGCTTTGAACTCACAATCCTCCTGCCTCAGCCTCCCAAAGTGCTGGGATTACAGGCATGCGCCACCACGCCCGGCTAGCAGTTAAGTTTTTTTGTTTTTTTTTTTTTTTTTTTTGTGGTACCGGGGATTGAACTCAGGGGCACTCGACCACTGGGTCACGTCCCCAGACCTTTTTTGTATTTTATTTGGAGACAGGGTCTCACTGAGTTACTAAGTGCCTCGCCATTGCTGAGGCTGGCTTTGAACTCGCGATCCTCCTGCCTCAGCCTCCCAAAGTGCTGGGATTACAGGTGTGTGCCACCGCGCCCGGCTAACAGTTAAGTTTTAAAAATAAAAATCTCCCTTATTGGCAATAGAATAATTGCTTATAATTTTTTAAAAATTATGCTTCATGTAGAATAAAATCTTGAAAAAAAATAAGGAAGAAACCAAATGAACATCAGTAGGTATACAATAAAAAATAAGTAGCTGGGAAGATGAACAATTAGTAAAAACCAGGATGCTGTCTTCCCACCCAGACAGCAATTGCACTGGCAGAATTTGTTTGATGTAACTACTTTGAAACCATGAGACCTACTGAAGGCTTGAAAATCCCTGGGAAAGACTTGGACTATAAATTGTGTTGTATTGTAGAAGTTACCCATTTTCTATCCCCAGCTGGATTCAGACATCTGTGCATATATTCCTGGAGCAATCTGAGCATAGCTTACAGGAGCCAGGATAGGCATAAAAAACCTTATCATCCATATATTAGGGATCTGTGTTCTAACTATTGATTGCTGCTTTGGATCACCGATACAAAGGTGGGCAGTTGTAGATGTTGCACCTCCCCCATAGCTGCAATTTCCCCATCTTATACAGAAGTTGTTTTCAGGGCATTTAAAGGGCCTAACACCCATTTAATTCCCCTAATCCATTCTTATTCCACTTTTGGAAGCCAGAGCGTAAAGACAAAGGCATTCAAAAACAACTGCATACATGAGGAGTGGAGAGTATTAAAAAGTGGCATGTCACAGGCTCAGAAAAGACCTGAGAATATCTTCAGTTTACACCTTAGGTTGATACTTGGCACAGAGACAACATACAGCAATAGATAAAATGAAATCAATAATTAAAAACAATAATAAGGGATCAATCAAATACTTAGCAGGGGGGAAATTTGCTTCTAGAGTTACCATGTTATTAAACTCAAATATTCAGTTTTCAAATTAAAAAAAAAAAGGCATAACAAATAAACAGGAAAAAATAGCTCATTCAAAACAAACAAACACCACCAACAGAAATTGTCCATGAAATAGGCCTGATGACAAATCTATCAGAAAAAGATTTTAAAACTATTCTCTCCAAGAGGCTTAATGGACTAAAGGAAGATATGCAGAAAGATAGGGAAACAAAGTGTGAATAAAATGTAAATATCAATGAAGAGCTACTAATCTAAAAAGAAATTCTGGAGTTAAAAAGTATAATAACTGAAATGAACAAAACACTAGAGGGATTAAAGGGCAGAGTTGGGGAAACAGAAGTAAGAATCAGGACAAGAGAAATAATTGAGTCTGAAGAAAATAAAGAAGAAAGTTTGAAGAAATGTGAACATAGCCTAAGAGACTTGTGGAATACCATCAACCAGGACAGCATATGCATTGTGAGAGCTCAAGAAGAAGAGAAAGCGGTAGAATAGTTGAAGAGATAATGGCTGAAAACAACCCAAATTTTGATGAAACACGTGAATATAAACTTCCAAGAAGCTTAATGAATTCCTAGTATGATGAACTAAAAAAGGCCCACAATGAGACACATCACAATCAAGGAAGGAAGGAAAAAAGGAAAGAAGAAGAAGTCTTAACTTGATTAACCAACTAGATCCAACAGATGTTATATAGAGCATTCTATCCAAGAAAAATAGCATTCCCATTTTTCTCAAGTGTATAAGGGACATTTTTTAGGACAGACCATATGTTGGACCATAAGTTAAGTCTCAATAAATTTAAAATAAAAAATATCTTCACAAAATATATTTTTTCCAACCATGACAGGATGAAGTTAGAAGTCAATAGCATAAATAAAGCCAGAAAATGCCCAAACTTTAAGAAACCAAAGATATCACAAGGCAAATTAGATAATACTTAGATACAAATGAAAATGAAAACACAGCATACCAAAATTTATGGGATGCAGTGAAAGCAGCAATAAGGGGAGTTTTTTAAAACCATAGGGCTTACATTAAAAAATAAGTAAGATAGCAAATCAAGAATCTAATTTTGCAATTTAAGAAGATAGAGAAAAAAAAAGATCAAACTAGCTCAATGATAGCAGGAGGGGAAAAAAATGAAGATCAGAGCATAGATAAATAAAATAAAAACTAGAAAAATAATAGAGAAAAATCAATGAAACCAAAAGTTGGTTCTTTGAAAAGATCAATACAATGGACACACTTTTAGCTAGATGGACTAAGAAAAAGAGAGAAATCTCTAATTGCTAAAATCAGAAGTGAAAGTGATAACATTACTACTGATTCTACAGAAATAAAGAGGACTATAAAAGAAAAATTATGTGTGCTGGGGTTGTGGCTCAGTGGTAGAGTGCTCGCCTAGCACGTGTGTAGCCCGGGTTCAATCCTCAGCACCACGTAAACATAAATGCATTGCATTGTGTACAACTAAAGCAAATAAATAAATATTAAAAAAAAGAACAATTATGTGACAACATATTGGATAATCTACATTAAATAGATAATTTCCTATAAGGTCTAAATCATAAATAAAACATCCAAAGAAACCTCAAAGTAACTATGTAAGTAAGGAAAGCAAATTTAGTAAGGAAATGGAATCAATAATCAAAAATCTTCTGATAAAGAAAAACCCTGGACCTGAGAGTTTCACTGGTGAATTCTAACAAACATTAAAGAACTAATCCAATTCTTCTCATGCTTTTCCAAGAAATTGAAGGGTAGGGAGTACTTTCTAACTCATTCTGTGAAGCCAAAGACATTATAAGAAAATTACAGACTAATATCTCTATGGACATTGATGCAAAAATCCTCACCAAAACATTAGCAAACTGATTTCAGCATCAAATTACAAGAATTATACACTTTGACCAAGTGGTATTTATTACCAGAATTCAAGTTTGTTTCAATATACAAAAATAAGTCAATGTAATACAACACATTAACAGAATGAAATAAGAAACATTATAAAAATAAAAAATTATGAAAATAATTTCATTTATAATAGCATTAAAAACAATAAAATAAAGGATAATATGATGTAAATTATAAAATATTGTTGAAAGAAATTAAAGGAGACATAAATTAATGAATATGCATTCCATATGATCTACAAATTTAGTGCCGTCCCTATCAAAACCTCAGTGTCATTTTTTGCAGATAAAGAACAACTCATCCTAAAATGTATATGAAATTTCAAAGGAACTTGAATAGCTGAAACAATCTTAAAAAATGAAGAAAAACTAGAAAATATATTTGTATATTTAAAAATTTATTTTAAAGTTACAGTAATCAAAATAGTGTGATAGAACATAAACATATGAGCAAATGGATACAATAGAGAACCCCAAAATAAATTCTTGCATATATGACCAAATTATTTTTTGAGAAGGGTGCCAACAACATTCAATGGGGGCCTTTTTCAACAAAAATTTTTGGGAAAACTAAATATCCCCATGAAAAGCATAAAGTTGGACTTTACCTAACCACTATAAAAAAAAAAAAAAAAAAAAAAGAACTCCAAATGGGTCAAAGACCTAAATGTAAGACTTAAAACTATAAACAGCTTTATAAGGAAAGAAAAAAATAGCTTTATGCCATTGAACTTAGCTGTGATTTCTTCGATAAAACTAAAAAGATATAGTTAAGAAAAAGTAGACAAACTGAATGTTGTCATGCATGGAAAGAGACTATCAATGAGATTTAAAAGACAACCAAAAGATTTGGATAAAATGTTTTTACATTGTATATCTATAAGGGGATTAATATCCAGAAAAAAAAAATCCTAAAACTTGGAAACAAGGAAGTTAACAGTCTTGATTAAAAAATCGGTGGGCCTATAATTCCCACAGTTTAGGAGGCTGGGGAAAAAGGAGCACAAATTCACAGCCAGTGTTAGAGAGGCCATAAGAAACTTAGTGAGACCCTACCTCAAAAATTTAAAAATAATTAAAAAGGCTTAGTGGCTCCTGGGTTCAATCCCTGGTACAAAGTTTAAAAAAAAAGCAGATGCTCTTTCTCCTAAGAGGATATAAAAGGCTAATATGCACATGGAAGAACGGTCAGTACCACTAATCAGCAGGTGAATGAAAATCAAAAGTACAGTGGAGATACCATCCTATACCTATTAGGATGGCTAGTATCAATAAAACAAAAACCCCCATGAAAACAAGAAAGAAAAGTGTTCAAAGGATGTGGAAAAATTAGAACCCTTGTGCAACTCTCGTGAGAAGTGTAAAATGGTACAGCTGCTATGGAGAACAGCATGGCAGTTCCTCAAATTCAAAAATAGAATTACCATATGATCAGGCAATCCAACTTCTGGATATATACCCGAAAGAATTGAAAGAAGGGTCTGGAATGTATATTTGTACACTTATGTTTGTAGTAGCATTATTCACAATAGCTAAAATGTGGAAACAACCCAGGTGTCTATTGATGGATGGAAGGAAAAGCAAATATGGCATATGTATGTAAACACCTCACACACACACACACACACACACACACACACACACACACACACGAGTGTTATTTAGTCTCAAAAAGGGAGGACATTTTGAAATATGCTACAATATCGACAAAACTTGAGGACAATATACCACGTGAAATAAACTAGTCATGGAAGGAAAAATATTGTACAATGCCACTTACATGAGGGAGTTAGAATAGTCAAAATCACAGAGACAGAAGTAGAAATGGTGGTTGCCAGAGGCTAGAGGAAAAAGAGAATAGGGAATTATTATTCAATAGATATAAACTTTCAGATTTACTAGATGAAAAGCAGTATGGAGATGATGGCAGTGATGGTTGCACAACATTCTGATTGTATTTAATACTACTGAACTGTACATTTAAAAATGGTTAAGATGGGTAAGGTGTAGTAGTGCATGCCTATAATCCCAGCTACTTTGAAAGCTGAGGCAGGAGAATGATTCAAGGGCAGCCTAGGTAATTTAGAGAAACCTATTTCAAAATAAAAAAATTTTTAAAAATGGCTGGGGACTTTGCCGCACTTAGTGGCTTGAGGGCCCTTGATGTTTCAATTCCACTACAACAACAACCACAAGGACAAAAACAACAACAAAAACAGTTAAGATGATTGTTATGGTTTGAGCATACCCCAAAATTCATGTGTTAAAATAATATCTGTTGTACTGGGATTAAGATATAGGTCTTTGGGGAAGTGATTATTGAGTCATGAGGGCTCTATCCTCATGAATGGATTAGTACCTTATAAAAGGCTGGGATGAACTAGCTTATACTCTCTTGCCCTCAGTTGCTCCCGTCGTGTAAGAACATTGCATTTATTCTCTCTGGAGGATACAGCAAAAACACATCATCTTGGGAAGCAGAAAACAGCCCTCTCAGACATCACATGTGACTGAAGCTGACACACAGAATTCAACTCCCAAGGCCATGTCTCTCATCTTTACCTGGAATCACAGCAACGGTCCTCTAAATGACCATGTCCCTCCTCTTTCCCAGTTGATTCACCACACAGAAGACATAAAGTTTCAAAAAAAATTCAAGTCTGATGATAGCCTTGCCCTGTTTGAACTCTTCACCGCTTCTGATTACACTTCAGATAAAATTTTAAGTCCTACCTGTTTTTGTAGGATCTGGCCCCTGCCTACATCTCCAGCTTCATTTTCTTCCTTTCTCTTCTTCCCTCATCTAGTTTTAAACTCAAAGGCCTACTTGCTGTTTCTCAAATAAACCAAGCTCTGATTCTTGAGAGCCTTAGAATCATTTGTTCCCGTCTAGCTGGAAAAGTCTTCCACTACCTTATCCCCAACCCAGGTCACTGATATCTGACCAGTTCCTCTTCCACCTGCAAGTTTGTGTTTCAGGCTGTCCAGTCCTGGTGAAGTTATTCGTTGAATTCGTTGGAATTGCCTACACTTTGTCTTTCCACATACTACTTGTATAAGCAAAATAATTCATCCTTGTTGTAATTTTAATAGAAATGTGGTTAACTATTATCTATTTTTCTCACTTGATTTTAAGCTCCGTGAGGACAGGGACTATGTCTATCTTGTAGATTTCTGAATTCACTTACACGGCTTCTGGTTCACAACTGGTGCTTAGAGGAATGTACATGTTGATGTAACTGTGACAGCAATCATTGCGAAGTCTTGTCATGGCCTCCATGTTTACTTTGAAGACTCAGGGTTTTTTTTGTCTTTTTTTTTTTTTTTTTTTTTTTTTTTTTGCTGCATCTACCAAATTTCAAATCTACATCACCTGAGAAATAGCAAATCTATAGGTTTGACTGGCTACTTTTGGGGAAGATAAAATATGATTGTTATGGTTTAGATGTGAGGCATCCCCCAAAAGCTCACGTGTGAGACAATGCAAGAAAGTTTGGAGAAGAAATGATTGGGTAATAGCCTTAACTTAACCAGTGAATTAATCCCTGAGGGAATTAACTTAATGGTAACTGGAGGCAGGTGGGGTGTGGCTGGAGGAAGTGGCTCATTGGAGGCAAGGCTATGGGGCATATATTTCCTATCTGGAGAGTGGAGTCTTTCTCTCTCTGCTTCCTGATCATCATATGAGCTGCTTCCCTCTGCCACACTCTTCCTCCTTGATGTTCAGCCTCACCTCAAGCCCTGAGGAATGGAGCAGACCTTCTATGGACCAAGACCTCTGAAACCATGAGCCCCCAAATAAACTTTTCTTCCGCTGAAGTTGTTCTGGTCAGATCTATTAGTCACAGTAGTGAAACAGCTGACTAAAACAAACGTTCACCATACAGTAATGCTTAATTAGAAATTTCTACTTACCCCAAGTTACTTTTTGTCTTACCCTTTACACCCTGATCTCATCATGCCAACAAGGGCTCTATTACTTTCCTTATGTAGAACATTTCCACTTTCATCCTTGTACTAGTCTGCTGCAACTATCTTAACAAAGTACCACAAACTTTGTGACTTTGTGAATAGAATTTCATTGTTCACAGTTCTGGAGGCTTGAAGTTCAAGATGAAGGCATCTGCAAGGCTGGTTCCTTCCGAGGGCTGAGAAAAATAATTCTGTGCCTCTTTTCTAGTTTTTGGTGGTTTTCTGGAAATATTGGTGTTTCTTATCTTGTTCCTGATCTCCTTCTTCATCTTCATGTGTCTTTATCCCTGTATAAATCTGTCCAAATTTCCCATTTTGATAAGCACACGAGCTATGTTGGATTAAAGCCCACCTCTAGTGATCTCATCTCAACTGATTACATTTGCAACAATTCTGTTTCCAAATAAGGGCACATTGGGAGTTAGGTCATCAACTGTGAATTTTCAGGGGACACAATGCAACACACAACAATCCTCCTTCTCCTCATCTTTCTCTGTAAAGAGAAGATTTTTTCTTTCTTTTTAATACTTAACTGACTTTCCAAATATGTCGGGGGGGAATTTCAGGTGAGAATTATAAACACTCAGTGCATTTTATCTGTTCAGAATAGTTTCTTCTTATGAATGATTGGAACTAAGAAACTAGCCAATTTTATTTTTTGCAAAATTATCTCAGAAAATACGATGACACTCTCCTGCTCAAAGATTGAAAGTAGAAAATGTGTCATCTCTTTTGTTAACTATTGTATCCTTAGTACCTGGCTAGCTGCCAGGCACTTAGTAGGCACTCATAAGTATTTGTTGACTATGATTGAAAAAACTTTAATGACTGCTTTTCACTTACAGAGTAAAGACCAACTTCATCAGAGTGAAGACCAAATTCATCAATACCAATTTGACCGAAATTTATCTTTCTAGCTTAACTATGACTCCACTCCCTACAACCAAAATACCTTATGCTTTAGCCATAAAAATAATTCTACTGTATGTCTCTTGAGCATATGTTCCATTTTACCCTAATTATTATTATTATATTTTGGTGCTGGGGATTGAACCCTAGGGTACTTCACCACTGAGCTACATACCTAGTACTTTTTGAGACAGGGTCTTGCCAAGTTGCTGAGGATGGTCTTGAACTTGTGATCTTCCTAACTCAGCCTCCCAAGTCACAGGGGCTACAGGGATGCTCCACCACACCTGGAAACCCCAGTTCTTTAATTTGAACCTTTTCCTTTGCCTGGAGTGTGTTTCCACCTTCTAGCTAGCCAGCCAGCTCAGCCAGTTCCTACCTCTTTCCGTGATAAGATTTCTTCTGGGGCTGGGGTTGTGGCTTAGTGGTAGGGTGCTCGCCTAGCATGTGCGCAGCCCGGGTTCCACCCTCAGCACCACGTAAGAATAAAGGCATTGTGTACAACTAAAACAAATAAATAAATATTGTTTTTAAAAAGATTTCTTCTAGGCATAATGCATCTCTTTTCTAGACAGTACTTTGTATGCATTTCAAAATATAACTGGTGGTAGAACTACTTAAAATTATGTCTGTCTCTCAAATAGAGTAGAATTCTCACAGGACCAAGGTCAGGTTATTTTTATGATGTTATCCCTCAAAGCCAAATACATTCTTTTGTACAATAGGTATTTCTATGGTTTGGAGGAGCGTCTCCCAAGTCCCATGTATTAAAGCCTTGGTTCCCAGCTCATGATATTATTGGGAGGTGGGTCCTAGTGCAAGGTCTTCTGATGCAAGGGGCATGTGCTTGAAGGGAACATTAGGACCCTAGCCCCTTCTTCTTTCCCTCTTTTCACATCCTGCAATAAGCATGTAAAGATGAAGACTTCCTCTGCCACACACTCTCACCATGATGTACTGACTCGCCATAGGCCCAAGAGAAAAAAAAAACCACCTGACCATTGATTGAAACTTCTAAAACTGTGAGACCAAATAAACTTTTCCTCTTTTTAAATATATTATCTCAGATGTTTTCTTACAGTTGTAGAAATCTGACAAACACAGAAATCAACAAATATGGTTTTAATTGGTGAGGTTTAAAATTATATTCAATTAATTTTGGACTTGTTCCCTTAGGTTAGGTTTTAAATTTTTTCAGTCCAAGGACTACTTTGCATTGTAAGCTGCCTGGTACCGTAAACCGGGATAAAAACTCTCGGGGGCAGAGTTAAGCTTTTACTACTTTTACTTTTTTTTTTTCTCCTCGTCTTTATTTTTCTTTATGGCTTTCTTGCCAAAGCTCAATGGCTTTTTTTCTGCATGGTTTTTTACCATGCTATTTAATTCTCTATTTTCTTTTAAGCTCATGGCTTTTTTCTTTATACTAAAGCTCAAGGCTTTTTCTCTATATTTTTTATGGCTTTTGGCCGGCTACTCTGCTTCAGCTTTTGGCCGGCTTGCTTCGGCTTTTCGCTGGCTACTCTGCTTCAGCTTAATTCTTAACTGGCCTCAACTGAGTCAGAGGCTATACTCTCTTGTTTACTACTCTTTTTGCTGGTCTCAACTGAGTCTGAGGCTATGCTTTTTCGTTGCTCTCCTTATTTCTTAGCTTTTCTTCTCTGCCTGCTGAGCCCCGGACGGACCACCATTTGTAAGCTACCTGGTACCGAAAACCGGGAGGAAAAACTCTCGGAGGCAGAGTTAAGCTTTCACTACTTTTACTTCTACTTTCTTAGAGCTTAGAGAGGGAAAGAAAGATTTTTCTTCTTAGCTTAGAGTAGAGTAGCTTAGAGTAAAGAAAGATAGAGCTTAGCTTTTCTTCTTAGCTTAGAGTAGAGCTTAGCTTAGAGAAAGATTAGCTTCTTTCTTCTCTCTTCTTTCTTCCTTCTTCTTTCTTCTGTCTTCTGTCTTCCTCAGGAGCCTCGGCCTAACTCTGACCAGTCATTACTTCTTCTATCTGGTTTCTCTTCTGTCTTCTATCTGGTTTCTCTTCTGTAACCGCTCTGCCTATGTTCTGGCCGCTCTGATTCTTCTGACCGACCGAGTGACTGCCCGGCTGACTGAATTCTCCATTCTCCTAACTCGGACCGCTTTCACCCGGTTATATACCTTCAGGTTTGCGGGTGCCTACAGGTGCGTCACATACATATCAGGTGGAACTTATGGCTTCCAGCTAGCTACAACAGCCCTTCCTAATTAGGGCTCCTTCATTGCATGAGTATTTTTGGACTATAAACTGAGAAACTATGTAATGCAAAAAACAAACAACACAACAAAATAAAACAAAACAAAAATCCCCAAACCTGCCACAAATTCAATAATATTTTAAAATAGATTTGTGTTCTATTTACAATCAAGGCATCTGTAGACATAGGGAAAATAGATGTTTATATGTTAGCAGACATATTACAACATTTGGTGAGTACATGGGTTTGCAGACCCTGTGCAAACTTAGAAGCTTACAAATTGCAAACATTTTTCTAGGAAATAGGCCTATTGAAGGCTTTTTGGCTGGATAATGACAAAGGGAAGTTGAACCACATAAAAGATGAGATAAATTCTTTTCCAAAACTCTGCCCTGCCAGCCTGCTTGCCTTTCGTTTAGCATCAAGTATGTACTAAGCCACATTCTAGGTGTCAGGGATACAATAGTGAACAGTCACTACTTTCATGGAGTTCACAGTCTCTGAGGGAGACAAATAAATAAATACATACATAAATAAAGTGTGTGTATAAATGTATGTTGCAAAACTAGTAAATCCTATGGAGGAAAAAAGATGGGTGATGGTGGATCACTCATTTATTTAGGGAGAACATAGAAGGCATCACTGTGAAGGTGCCATCTGAGCACAATCCTAAAGGGAATGAGAATAACTGGTGTTTGTCCACCAAGAAGCTGATCTGATAGCAGAGATGTCAAATGTAAGGGCTTTGAGGAGGTTCTAATCTTGGTGTGTTCAAAGAACAGCAGGGAGGCCAGTGAGGCTGGAACAGTGAGCAAGGAACAGAATAAGTTGCAAGATGAAAGTTCAGGGAAATAGTACGGGGCCAGAAAATATAGGCACTTGTCGTCATTAAGGGGACTTTGGCTTTTACTACAAATAAGGTGGGAAGCCACGAAGGCTTTTCACAAGGAGAGTAATGCAATCTATTTGAAAGTATCTATCTGCTGCTCTGTTGAGAAATAGATTAAGCAGAGAACAGTTAGAAGACTATTTTAATTATCCAGTAGGGGAGCGATGGCAGGTAGTTTGGACCAAGTTGGTATCCGTGGAGGTGGTGAGACTTTGTGGGATTCTGGATATGTTTTGAAAGTAAAGCCAAGAGGATTAGTGGAGGAATTAGATGTTGTGTAGGAAAGAAGAGTTCAGGATTTCTGAGTAGTGCAATTGGAAGAATAGAGCTGTTGTTTACTCAAATACAGAAGTGTTTTGGTGTAGAGGTTTGAGGATGGTGCATTCAGGAATTTGGTTTTGGATATATTAAATTTTAGATGATTGTGAGTCAAGAGAAGATGTTTATAAATATATATTAACCTTTTCAATGAGGATAAACACAATTAGAAATTTGTCGGAGCTGGCTCACACCAGCTCATAATAGCTGATAGCTATAATTTTAGAAATTTTGTGAGCCAGTCATTAAAAATTAAGAAGTTAACTCTTCTGACAGAGAATTAATATCTAGAACATATGAAGAGCTCCAAAAACTCTACACCAAAAAATCAAATAACCTAATCAATAAATGGGCAAATGAACTAAACAAACACTTCTCATAAAAAGAAATGCAAATGGCCAACAAATACATAAACAAATACCCAACATCTAGCAATAAGGAAAATGCAAATTAGAACTAGACTGAGATTCCATTTCACACCAGTCAGAATGGCAATCATCAACAATACAAATAATAATAAATGCTGGAGAGAATGCAGGGAAAAAGAAACACTTTTACACTGTTGGTGGGACTGTAAATCAGTACCATTGCTATGGAAATCAGTATGAAGCTTCCTCAAAAGACTAGGCACAGAACCACCATATGACTCAGCTATACCACTTCTTGGTATTTACCCTGAAGAATTAAAGTCATCTCACTACAGTGATACATGCATATTCATGTTTATAGCAGCACAATTCACAATAGCCAAACTATGGAACAGTCTAGGTGTCCATCAGTGGATTAATGGATAAAGAAAGAGTGATATATATATACACAATGGAGTTTTATTCAGCCATAAAGAAAAACAAAATTATGGTATTTGCAGGAAAATGGATAGAATTAGAGATCATTATGTTAAGTGAAAGAAGTCAAACTCAGAAGTTTAAGGGTTATAGTTTCCTGTCATATGTGGAAGCTAGAGAGGAAAAAGGAAAACAAAAGTGGGGTATCTCTTCTAAAAATCAAAGGGAGATCAATAGAGGAACGGATCAAGGGGTGGAAGGTAGGGAGAGATGGGGGAAATGCTGGGGAGTGATATCGGCCAAATTATATTGTTATATTGTGTGCATGTACAAGTATGTTAAAAACAAATCCCATCAATATGTATAACTATAATGTATCAATAAAAATATGGAAAAATATTAAGCTATCATTCAAAATTAAGCGAAGCAAAATTAGGATCAAATAAAATTATGTTGGGCTAGGGTTGTGGCTCAGCGGCAGAGCGCTCGCCTAGCACGTGTGCGGCCCGGGTTCGATCCTCAGCACCACGTAAAAATAAATGCATTGTGTACAAATAAATAAATATTTTTTAAAAAAATTATGTTAAAATTAAAGTAATGAATATGTTAAAGTCTACTTCCTAATTATTTTACTACATTTTAACATTGTAATGATGAGGTTAAGTCTTTCACATATGTTTAGTGCAAATCTTATAGAATGGTGCACATCTCTTTCCAACTCTTCATTTAATGACATCACACTGGTAACATGAAATTGGCTATGGTGGTGTAATCTGCAAATGCTATTGTGCAATTAAAAAATCCTCAGCAGAAGCAAATTTCTTTTGTTTCTTCACACTTGTGTATCCTTACAAAATGATAGTAACAAACACATTTAAAAAATTTCCCCTATTATGGAAGTGAAAACAAACCAAAAAAAAAGTGACAGAAATGAAAATGTGAAAGAGAAATAAAATGTTGATAAATAAATAAATAAAAAATAAAATAAAATAAAAGCAGGCACAGGGCACCTAAAGCTGTAGAAGTCCTTTGTCACACTCTTAATTGCTCAGAGTGTAACACTGAAATTTGTAGAGCATTTTATCAAAAGGTTTGTTAGAAATCAATGTGAAAATATAAGAAGATTTTATGATACATTTCCAACTTTAATAAATTTTAAAATTAAATGCCAACAGTAGTAATGGTATGTATCAAAGTTTAGCTTGTGGTATAAGTATTTAAAAGAACAAAATTCATCCTGAATTGTTAGGAGTGTCCATAATAGCTGTCCATTAAGTAGTATATCATATAGATTTATGTTTTGATTTAAAATTTAAAAATTTTTAATTGACAAATAATTATATAACATATATATTACATATATGACATATTATATATTATATTATACATCATACTATAAATCATTTAGGAATTATATATCACTCAGGAATGTGTGTATATACACATACATTCGAGTAAATACAAGTTTAATTTTTATCGTCAGTAGCTTCTATTCCCAATCAGGTATTTTTAAAAGTAGTTTACTTTGATTTTTCTTGTTTTCTCCTTGCTCCATCTTTTACTTCCCTTCTGTTTGGGCTATCTACCAAATTCATTTTCCTTCTTACTCCCATCAGGCTTCCAGTTCTCTTTTTTCTTTCTTTCTTTTTTTTTAAATATCTTTACTTTTTTAAAAATTATTTTATTTATTTTTATGTGGTGCTGAGGATCGAAACCAGTGCCTCACTTATGTGAGGCAAGCACTCTAATGCTGTGGTATAACACCAGCCCCTCATTTTCTTTTTTTCTTCTTTTCAGTTTTGTCTAGCATCTCTTCTTTCTCTTCACTATTTTGCTCAGTCTTTCCAGTTGTTTGTCCTTGGTTTTATAGGGTTTCTTTTTTCATATTTTGGCCACGTAAGGGTTTTGGATTTATGATTGGAGATGGATTTGTGTATTTTCCTGTGTACTTTGATGCAGTCTGTTTCATTCCCCATGCACGATGACTTCACATCTCTAGAGCTGTGTGCACATCTCTAGAGGAGTGTGCACATCACTGGAAGTGTGTGCCCCATATTAGAGGAGTGGGCACATTTAGAGAGGAGTATGTGCATCTTAGGGGAGTGTGAGCATGAATAGAGTAGTGTGCCCATGCAAGTATGCAGCACTGTTTTTATTTATTTATTATGTTTACTGTATCTGTATGTTTTCACCTGTCATCATCTCCCTTTGCTCTTGTGCTTTTACTTTATAATACCATACTTTAATTCTGGTTGAGAATAGTCTGACCCTAGTTTAAATATAGCAACTATGAATCTCTGAGGGTCGCCAAGGAGAAATCATGCTGAATCTTCTTTTATGTACACATTGCCCTTTTCTCTTGTTTTATGTTTCTATTTGGCTAGAATCTAATCAACTGTTGCCTGGAAGGACCCATACAGTAAGTGACATTAAGCTTCATTTCATTAGAAAATTTCTCTACCTTTGCATATAATTGAGATTGAATTCCTCTGCCATTTCAATTTATTTTACAAAGTTACAAATTATGAAGTTTATATGTTAACTGGTGACATTACAATTGAGATTTCCCCCCCTTGCCTCATTGCTTTCTTATATATTAACTTATTTTTAAATATTTATTTATTTCTTTTAGTTGTACACAATGCCTTTGTTTTTACGTGGTGCTGAGGATCAAGCCCAGGCCACACATGTGCTAGGCGAGCACTCTACCCGTTATCTTTGAGTAAGCACAATGATGGAATTCTTTTTTTTAATTAAAAAAATTTTTTTAGTTGTCAGTGTACCTTTATTTTATTTACATGTGGTGCTGAGAATTGAACCCAGTGCCTCACACACGTTAGGCAAGTGCTGTACCACTGAGCTACAACCCCAGCCCATATATTAACTTCTTATATATTAACATTTCATTTTAGTGCTATACATAATTTGACTAGTTGGATCACTATATATTTCATTATATGATTTCTCTTAGCTTATCATACTCTCCTTTTGAGTATGCAACTTGGAGGAAGTACTAATAGTTTTAAAAAGGAAAAAATATCCTTTATTTTTTAATTTTAACTTTTCATTGATGTATTTGAGCTTATATATGGGGTATAAAACATGTATACAATGTATAATGATCAAATCAATGTATTTAGCATATAAAAAAATTGTAGTATTTTTATATGAGTCACAGAGAGATTTATTTAGGAAAGCCCACACACACATTCAAGGGAGAATACAGGCCATTTCAAGAGTGAGAAGCAGCCCAAAATTTATAGTTTAAATAGCCTTGTTTTCTTTCCATGCCTGCAAATGTTACACTTTATAACTTTCCTAGGATTATGAGGAAATTCTGAGTAAAAAATGTTTTGTAATGAAGGATATATCTGGGTGAATAATCCCAAAACTTGTGCGGGCGGGGCAAGTAGAGAATTTCAAGAGAAAGAAAGAGAACAATCTCTGAAAATATAACTTGGTTCTTATTTGATCTTTTAGTTTAAGTGAACATACTGAATTATGAAATGATAAAGATTAAATAATATCTAGGACTTACTTTATATCTTTCTTTAAAATAGATGTGGCAGGCAAAATTCTAAGAGGACCCCTGTTTTAGTCAGTTTGGGCTGCTATACCAAATTATGGTAGATTGAGTGGTTTAAAGAGTAAACACTTATTTCTCTTAGTTCTGGAAGCTAGAATTCCAAGGTCAGATTGCTAGTATGTTCAGCATCTGTTGAGGACCTTCTTCCACTTTGTAGAATGCTGACTTTTCCTTGTATTCTCAACATTATGGGAAGGGGATGAGAGCCTTCTGGATCTCTTTTATAAGAGTTTTTTATAAAAGTTTTTATATCTCTTTTATAATGGAACTCTTATACCATTTATAAGGACTTCACCATCATGACTTAGCCATCTCCTCAAAGCCCCACCTCCTAATACCATCACATTGGAATTAGGGTTTCAACATATGAATTTGAGGAGGACATAAACATTCAGTTTGTTGTAGGCCTAAGACTTCTGGCCCCTGGTATGTACTGGCCTTTTCTAGTTATTTGGTTGACCACTAAACCAGGCACTGCTGTCAAGGGATTTTATAGATGTCACTGTTTTTAAATCAGTTGATTTACAATAGGGAGATTGTCCAGGTGGGTCTGACTTAATAGCACAAGCCCTTTAAATATGTGTCTAAAGGTCCGAGACAAGGAAAGTTAGAGATACGAAGTTGGTAATGAATGGGGATCAAAGAGCAGCTCCTGGTTGGCAGCCAGCAAGGAAATGGGGAACTGAGTCCCACCATCTCAAGGGAATGGATCCTGTAGCAGTCATGGGAGACTGAGAGTTGGAAATTCAGACTGGCTAATATGTTGGCAGTGTTATGTCTGAACTGACCTATAAAATGTGAGCAAGTAGCTGGGGTTGTTTCAACTGCTGAGTTTGTGATACTTTGTTATATATCAATTAGTATCATAGTACTAATAATTCTGTAAAATTGATAAGCTTCTCTCAAATATGCATTTCAAGTAGAAATAGTACCTTGCAAACATAATGGCAATGTGATTTGAGCAAATAGGAAAGAGAAAACCCCTGTTGGTTTTTTATAATATGTTGTTAAAATATTTCTCCCCACCCAGTCATCTTATGAATGTTCTTCAGATTCTATGTGTTTTAAAAAACATGATTTTGAATTAATTTGCCTGAATTTTTTCTCTACATTGGAATGTGTTGTATGAAACATCCATGCAAATCTTTTTTTTTTTTAAACTCTAAAGGTCCTTAATCATTCAAGATTTCTGTATTATTTTTCTCACTTTTAAACCAAAATAATCTTATTGATTACTAGTTCATCTCTGTTTAACTATAGAAAACATCTAATCTTAAAAAGTGTTTTTGCTATTTCTTTATTTCTACATATTTAGATTTTGAATTCCAATTAAGTTTTCCTACCATAAATCTATGTTTTATCATTGATTAAATATCTGACATAAGTTTCCACTGTCAAAATTTAGATCACACTTATTCTTTGACTCAGAAATTATAGTTGTAGAAATTAAATATAATATGTAGGTATCCAGATACACATATGTATTAGAATATATATAATTTCATGTATTTGGACATCATTGTATGTAATATCAAAATATTGGAAGCAGTCTAAATTTCTATAAATAGAAGAAACTGAGATATTTTTGCAGTTTATGCATCTTTTAAAAAATGAGCTAACTCTATTCTCATGTAAAATAATATCTAAGATATAAAGAGTGGAAAATGTAAACTACACAATAGAATTTCTAGTATACTACCATTTATGTAAAACAAAACAAAAACACAGATACCTGCTTGCTTATACACTGAATATTCTTGCAAAATATACAGGAAACTGATAACCATAGTTCCTTCTGGGGAGGAAAACTTTGTAACCAGGGCATAGGGGTGAGAGAGAAGCACACTTTCCCTAGGAATTTTTTGTTCCTTTTCAATGTCATAACCATGTGCATGCATTCTCTATTCAAATCAAACAAATGGGCCTAGTTTTTCTTTTAAATAGGTGCTTATATTTGATGGTTTTAAGAACACAATGTACTAATAACTCTCAGCCCAGGATAGGAGGAGAAGCAAAGTTCCTCTACTTCAAACTTACACAACTTTTGTTTCTTGTGAACACAATTAGAGTTCCTTATAAATGTTTATTAAGATCAGGAAGTCTTCTATGATATGTAGTTTCTAAAAATAAGAGCTTTATGGGCTGGGGTTGTGGCTCAGTGGTAGAGCGCTGGCCTAGCACGTGCGCAGCCCAGTTTCAATCCTGAGCACCACGTAAAAATAAAATGCATTGTGTACAACTAAAGCAAATAAATAAATATTTAAAAATAAAAAAATAAAAATAAAAGCTTTGTTCACCTGTTTTTGTTTTGTTAATAATTATAACCTATAAACTTAAGGCTCTGTTAATCTCAAAGCATGTTTAAATAGACTTACTCTAAGAAACCGTATGTGTAAGAATATTTGTTAAATAACATGTGTATGTACTTAAAGGAATAAATGTTTGCTGTAGCAATTTGAATTTATTGACCAATTTTGTGATAACACATTACTATGATCTTACTGATTTTATTATTATTATTGTTATCATTATCTCCCCATTATATGAGCACTATAAGTTCCCTTGTTAATTCTAAAATGGAGAGTGGAGTCCAGAGTTTTTTCCTCATTTCTGTAAGGAAATAAAACAGTGCTTACAGTAACAGGTTCATTACCAAAAAAACAACTGAAAAACTTGCTTTTGAACAAATTGGTCCCAGGGCCCTGGAGGCAAGCCTGAACATAAAGTAGTGGAACAGATTGCTTTCACCCTGGAATAGAGTGTGCCAATGTAATTATGAGGATACCTATGAAATCCTGTTTTGACTTTTAGTAAAAGCTGCCTATCTTTGCTGCCTAGTTTTGGTCTGAGAAACTTCTGTACCCTCTAAATTAGGTACAAAAAATGAATACACATATAGAAGAAGTGTCAGCAAAATAAGTGTTTTGTATTATTATTTAATTTTTATTTTGAATTGACACATAATACACATTTATGGTATATAGTGTGATATTTCGATACAAGTATACTTACATATTGGGATGTACTTCAACCTTCATGATTTATTTGTGTTGGGAACATTCAGAATCCTCTCTACTAGCCCTTTTGAAATATGCAATAGATTAGCTGGGCTAAGTGGCACATGCCTATGATCCCAGCTTCACAGGGAGGCTGAGGCAGAAGGATCACAAATTTCCAGCTAGTCTGGGAAATATAGTGAGACCTCTTATGAAAAAAAGGATGAAGGGGCTAGGGGTGCCACTCAGTAGTAAAGTATCCTTCTGTACCTAAAAACAAACAAAAAATTGTTGCCAGCCTTAGTTACTCAACCTTTCTATAGAATGTTTGAAAATTTATTCCTTCTATGTAACTACACCTGTATGCATTAACCATCTTTTATCTTCCCTCAAGTTTCCCACCCTCTCACAACCACTATTCTCTTTCTGTGAGATCTACTTTTTAGCTTCTACATGTAAGCAAAAACATGTGGTATTGTCTTCCTTTGATTAATTTCAGTTATAATAACACCCTTTAGGATCATCTATACTGTCACAAATGACCAAATTTTATCCATTTTTATAGCTGATTAATATTCTGTCATACATATACACCACATTTTATGTTCTTTCTATTTTGGTGGTATTAGGGATTGAACCCAAGATCTCACACATGTCAAGCCAGTGCTCTACCATTGAGCCACATCCCCAGTCCTTTTTAATTTTATTTTGAGACAGGGTCTTGCTAAGTTGCTGACACTGGCCTTGAATTTGCAATCCTCCTACCTCAGCCTCCTGAATAGCTAGAATTACAGATGGGCATTTGTCACTCTACCAGGCAAAAGCAGTGTTTTTTAATGGTAAGAGATTGGTCAAATGAAAAGCAGTCATATCTGAGTCATATCTGACTATGTGTGGTAGAGAACTATTCCCAATGTGTTTTCTCTCTCCTTTTTCCTATATGAATTCAGGATTCATCAACTTAAAATCGGGTCTGACTACAAAGTCCTAGGTATCTCAAATGAACTCATGTTTATGACTGGACTACTTAGAGAGGTGTGGGTGGGGTTGGAGGGGGCATACAACAAAGTTTCTAGAACTCAGGAGAGCTAGAAAAATGTAGATAGAGCTACCCTGCTTCTCCTGGGTGGTCACGGAGGAAAGCAGCTATTAATGCTGAAATGGAGAGGGAGGAAGGAATAAATACCCCACATCCCACCCCATCATCTGCTTACTTCTCAGTGGTCTGCCAAATCTAGATGGAAACCAGTGTCCATGGAGATTCCATCTTTAGGACTTTTCGTTCCAGGGCACAGAGCAGAAGAGAGAGGGCTGGAGAATGGGTGGGAAATGGAAGTGCACAAAAGAATAATCAGCATACTCACCAGCGGGTTCATTAAAATCATCTGGGCAAATGCCAAGGTGGATACCTCTGTTGCTCTGTCAGGGAAGCTGCTAGAAACCTTGGTCTGTCTAAACCACAATGGGTTTGGATGATTGTGGAAGTCCTATGTTAACTGAGGTGCAATTGTAAGGAAAGATTCTCTCTGGATGTCTGCTCATTCTATATGCATGTGTATCATTGCTGTAGTATGCTGCATATCATATCTTGAGACATGATTAATATTCTAGATAGACAACAAAGTGCTTGCATAAATTCTCAAGTTTTCCCCCTAGAGAAATTAAATTAGCAAATTAAAATCCAAAAAGATAAAAGTGTACTTCTAACTTTAAGAATCTGAATAAGGTTAGAGGATATTGTGAAAGATCCTGTTGAAGAGAAAAAGTTAACTCTTTCCTCCTTTGACATTCTGAAAAAGAAAGCTACAAGTTTAAAACTGTAGTTTGTGAGAATAAATTAGTTACAGAAAAATTAACATTCAGATGGTTTCTAAGTGGGGAGATAACACATATTTATTGTAGGTGTGAAAATTCTTCTTAAAGAAGGAGTAATTTGCTCTTACCAGAAAGAATGAGTGAGTATAAATATATTTGCAAAAAAAGTCACAAACATTTCATTTCCCAGATAAAGTATGACAAGCAAATCTAAAATATTACTACACACTGTTTTATACTAATAATTCTCTTTCCCAACATCACTTTATAATGAATGGGGAAAAATTAATGTTTGTGATGACAGAAATTGACAACATGCAAAAACATTTAATAACCTAATGAATTGCCTCAAGACTGTTAATAGACAGGTGGTACCAAAATTATTCTCTCCTTTGGTATAAAATCTTCCCATGAATTTGGTGGTTATTTTAATAATATGGCAAAAGATTTTAGTACAAAAGAAGTATGTGATAAGAACAGGAAATTTATCATTTTCTTAGTTTGTGAGGTTCTTAGTAATGCTAGTAAAGTACACATTGGTAAAGCAAGTTATTTTTCTTTATAATTCTTACACCTTTTTCTATCATCTCTGTAGAAAAAAAATAATAAAACGGGAATAAGGCAGGATATATTTTTAACTATGAAATTATTTTGTTTTTTCCTAGTGAAGGTGAAAAAACCAATTATTAGAGCTATAATTTTAATAGTTTATATATTTTTCTTAATAGTTTATATTTATCACCATCAAGACTGATATTTAAGGATATAGAGATCTAAAGTAAATATGGGTATACAATCAGAATGTGTTAAAATGTAAATACTATGTCAATTATAATCTTTTTTTGGTAAAAGTAAGACAAAAATTTAAAATTAAGTGAAACTGAATTTCTTTCATTTAAACTATCTGTTCAGTTTTTATTGATTATAATCATACATAGGGAATTCATTATGCTATATTCATATGGTCACATAACATGATTTTATCAATCTTGTTCCTCAGTACCTTCTCTTTCCCTCCTCACATAATTTCTTTAAATAACAACTTTATGGAGATATAATGTACATATCATACAATTCATCCATTTAAAGTCTATAGCTCAATGTTGTTTATATATTCACAGAGTTGGAACTATCACTACCATCAATTTTAGAACATATTCACCATCCTAAAAAGAATTAAAAATTACTCACCATCTCTTTCCTATTCCTTTAGTCCCTAGGAACCACTAATCGTTTTTGTCTTTTTATATTAGTTAATTCTGGACTTTTGGGCAAATTGTTAAAAGTGTAATCTTTTTCTGATAAATTCTCAATTTTATATTGACTTACTACATATTGATATAAATTTGTTTTTATTTGCCTCTTCTCTGACTATTGAAACTTTGCATAAATTTAACACTGAGTTCATATATAAAAAGGTTGAAAGAATTATAATTGATTCCCAAACTGCTTTCATAAAATACAAATAATGACATCAGTGGATTTTTGTTTAGGTGTAGTTTTGACCCATAAAATATAAAGCACTTCAAGAAAGTTTTGAACAGATTAAATAATCAATCAGTCAATCAAACAAAATAATTCCAACAATGTCACATTAGTCTGTATTAATTTCCTCTATCCCTGGCTATTGGTGAAGGGAAATATTCATCCCAGACCTTTGTCTTTTACCAAGTAGATCTCTGGTATATGTCATTGACATTGGAGATCTGACTTTCCCTTATATATTTTTTCAATTTTATTTTTAGTTGTAGATGGATATAATACCTTTATTTTATTTGTTTACTTTTATATGGTGCTGGGGATCGAACCCAGTGCCTCACCCATGCTAGGCAAGTGCTCTACCACTGACTTTCCCTTATTAATATTAATTAATATTAATTCCCTTAATAATAATGGTCCTTATTATTGTGAAAGAATGTTTAGTTTTCCACTAGCCTTTGCTTGAGGTTAAGTTCAGACTCTGTAATGTAAACACTAGCTCCTGTACTGATTCACTTGAGGCTGGAGTTCAGGAAGCTTTCATTTGCACAACATTCTGCCAAATGCTTATCACCCATGGTTGAAATTTGGGAAATTTTTTCTTTCTCTGTTTTCCTGCCATTCTCTAATCTATTTCTCTGGCTTCCTCCATTTACCTCTGAATTATGTTGAAATAATGCAGGAGGCTGCCATCTGTTAGGAGTCTCAAGACACCCAGTACCTATTTAAGTCAGGTACTGGGTGTCTTGAGAGTCACTGGTGACCTTTGTCAAACCTCTTGGAGTAGATTCTGAACAGTTTCCCAATTCTTGAGCATTTCTGACAAAATACTCTTGAACTTTGCTGATATTGATGAATTCTATAATCTTCCTTTGGCTGAAGCCATTTGCAGTTCTACTTGTATCCACTTTATACCTATCTTTTATTTGGATTATCTAGTTGTATCGACCTGTCATTGTGGTTGCTAAGATGTTTGGGACATCCTCTTTACAATCCTATATTCTCTATGCTGAATTCCATCTTCCCAACCTAGAACTCAGCATTTCCCAGCTTCTCACCAATCAGATGTACTCACATAATTTTGATTTGAAAGGAATCTACGTGAGAAAACAAGAAGGTAAGGGGCATCTATCCTTTCAGCAGGTGCAGTAGGTTCTGGGGATCTGTTGCAAGACATAGTTTCCTGGTTATAAAGGAGACGGTTTGATGTGAAGCTCAATCAAATATCAGAGTTGGTCACAAAGATCTGCATTCATGAGCATAGGGATTGCAGTTAAAACCTCGAAGAGACTGGAATATTGAGAAATATACAGGAGACTGTGCAGGTTGAAAAACAAGGGAGTGGAGAGTGGAACTCTTATACTATACAGGGCAGTCAGGTAATGTGGGTGAATGAAGCAAACTAGCCGAAGGACAAAGGGAGAATGACAAGTACAGTGAACTAGAGAGAGTTTATCCCATCTACAGGAGAGAGCTGCTATCTGCTAAGCTCCTGGCAATTGTGCCTGTGTGACATTATAGACCCAGTGATGTCTTGTTTTCAGATTTTTTTTTCAAGAGAAAGTAGAAATCTAGACTTGTTGGCTGAATTTTTCTAATTTTTAAATATTATAAACCAATTCAAATATTTTACAGGTTTGTGCAATCAGATGAAATTTACATCAGGTACTGGGTGTCTTGAGAGTCATTGGTGACCTTTGTCAAACTTCTTAAGAAGAGCAGTAGGAGAAAAGATCAAATTGCCATGGACTGAAGAATGAGAGAGAGGTGAGACAATGGAGATGCAGGGTGGAGACTATGCCGAAGTTTTCATCCACAGGGAGATGCAAGAAGATTCTTTTTAGAAAAAAGTCTAGCCAAAGCTGAAGTCCATATATACATACATACATATATATATATATATATATATACACACTATATATATATATACACACACACACACACACACACATGCACACACAATCACACACACACACACACATATATGCACTTTGAATTGAATTAGGCAAACTTTACTAATTACATTATTTTTCTATGATGTTATTTTAAAATTTTATATATATATATATATACATATATATATGTATATATATATATATTCAGATGAATAAAACCACCTTGGAGAGTGAAGTTAAAATCAATAGAGGGAAAACTGCTAATGAAGAGAATTTCTGGAAAAGGAGGGATGTGGTGGAGAACACAGAGATGAAAATAAGATTTTCTGTGATTGGATGGAAGGAAATGAGAAGTAGTGGGCAAACATGGTTAATGATGGTGGCGGAAGAAGCCAATTTATTTCATTTCTGGTTTGGTAGATGATCTGAGGTTCCCTGATATGGAGGGAAGTGGAGTAGATATATAGCTTGAGGAGAGTGGAAGGGGTTTGGAAATACCAAAGGGGGGAATGGGACCGAGATGTACATGAAATGCATCATCTTGAGATTAGGGTCCTCTGGAGCTCTATCAGAGATTCTCCCAGGGGAATGAATCCATGGCTGCCTTTGAAACATCAGGTAGCTGGCTCTCATAGTTTGAAACTATTCTAGGGAAGTAGTTCTCAAGCCTTGGCTTGAGAGGAGTTTTAACACAGGTTCTTGGACCCTGCCTTCGGTGAATTTGGTCTAGGGGTTTGGAGGTAATGCTCAAGAACTTAAATTTCTACCAAGTTCCCAGGCCATACTGGGGCTTCTGGTCCAGGCACTATACCTCTGCAGCGTTGTTTATACTTGGGAATTTAAAAAATTACATGCCCAATGAATAAATTGTCTTAAGCCCATTTTGATGACTTCTCCTGGGGCACTGATCCTATGGAAGACTTTACCTTAGGAATTCCAGGTATGCTGCCTTTTGAGAAATCCAATCCCTCTGTTACCTGCTGTAGTTGAGCCTTAAATGCACAGCAATCTCAAGAAACTAGAGATTTGTTTTCACCTTGGTCTTTCGCTGCTGTTACTAACTCTTTATGGGCTGTATACCACGTCCATGAAATCATCCCATTGACTTTCTTTCTTGATGCTGCAAAAGAAATATATCAAAAAAAAATTTTTTTTAAACTGTAATCAATGTAGAGCCCCCTCTTCTTTTCTGGGATTATGACGTTTGCCTTTAACTTCTTGCTAGGGCCCATATTTTGAGAAAAACTCATATTCACTCTGTAGCCAAAGTCCTGAGTCCTTGGGGAATGAATACAAGAGATGTTTGGTGGGAGTATATCTGGCTTCCAGCACTGCCAGTTGGTTCCTTGGCCATATTCTTAAAATAGAAAAATGACAAATTATAGCTCTGCCAGGACTACATTTGGTCTAATCCAGAGAATATGTTTTTAAGTGTCTGAAGGACTCTGCCACAGGAATCTTGATGGCACCAGCCAAGATATCTGAGGTCCAAGGATGGCAAACCCCAGGGACCATCCAGTACTCATGGGGGGATTCCAGCAAAACAGAAGCTAGGATTTGGACATGTCTGGGCAGGTCTGCTGACTACATGGGTCAAGCATGCCTGGAGTCTATTTACATGACAACTTTTGGCTGAAGAATGATTGTGTGGTGCTCTGAATGGAAAGTGGAATGGGAAGAATAGAAATGTGTCAATCTTAGGATCAGGTTTTGAAAAATCTTCTTTGATAAATGAAACTTGTTTTGTTTGTTTGTTTTTTTCCATCCTGGGGATTGAACCCAGAGGTACTCTACCACTGAGCTACCTCCCTAGCTGTTTTTATTTTTTATTTTGGGATAGGATCTCACTAAGTTGCCGAGGTTGGTCTTGAACTTGTGATTCTCCTGCCTCAGCTTCTTGAGTAGTTGGAATTTCAGGAGTGTGCCACCATGCCTGGCGAAGATGTTTTAAAATAGGGGTTGTTATTGAGTTTTTCAGGGGAGGTTGTGATTTCTTTTCAATGAAAGAATTTTTTTCCTAGCAATGTCACTATATATGGTTTTTTTTCTCTGGTACTGAAGGTGTGTGTCACTGGCCCTGCAAAAAAATGAATCTATTACTTAAATAACATGTTCATCTTCTAATATCTGATAATTGTATAATATTAATAATTGTATTTATATTAAGATTTCTGATATTTGCAAATAATTTGCCCTTTTACTATCTTTAGGGATCTATAGTCCTCATGTAGGAAATTATATAAAAATTGAGAAGAATGATGTAATTTATCTTACTACCAGGAATTTTGTTGACTGTATGAATGAAAGAACAAAAGGCACATTTTGGCCCCTTGTGTTGCAGATGCCTATAATCCCAATGACTCTGGAAGCTGAGGCAATTCAAAGCCAGCCTCAGCAATTTAGCAAGGCCCTAAGCAACTTAGTGAGACCCTTTCTCAAAAAATAAAAAGGACTTGGGGATGTGGCTCATGGTTAGGTGCCTATGGGTTCAATCCCTGGTACCAAAAATAAAAGGCACATTTTATGTGCTTTGGACATGTTGATGGTTGAGTGAATGTTTTTCTAAATTTCCATGAGAAATAATATGTCCAAACTTGTTTCTTTGAATTATACTCTTTTCTTTAACACCTAGAACTTTGTGAAATTTTGTTAAATATTAATATGGTTGAAATACCTTAAAATTATATTTATCTTCCATTTAATAATGGTTTACACTCCTATTTCTTGTTTCAGTTGGTATAATTGCTCATTGATTGTACTTTCAAGGTAGGGTTTGGTTGATGAGTCATGATTCTGAGGTAGAATAGAAGAAATAAAAGGGGTAGATAGGTAGAAAGAGCCATAAAGGAAGGACGAGGAAATATAATTTTAATTTAAAGTTCCTCATACTTTTTTAATCATGTCATTTTCCACATTAGTTCTTCTCCCGGGCCTGTCACTCCCAAATTTCTGGGAAATCTATAAATCTTAAAAGAGTTACTGTAAATTCATATACTTATGAAAATTTCCTTGTATATGGTTAATTGTCTACCAGTAGGCAGAATAAACAAAAAGAGATATGATATTTTAAGAAAACTATAATTGAGGGGACTTTCTAGTATTATCAATTGATCAGATAATGGAAACTAATTATATCACCATATATATCACCATTTTCCAATATCATCTTCTCTGGTGACAATACCACGTTTTTTTTTTTTTTTTCTTTAATAACAATTATTACAATACTAGAAGACACTTATTTACTGACTTTTCTATGTACCAGGCACTGAAATAAACACTTTCCATGCCTTATCTCTTTTAATTCTCAAAACATCTTTATGAGGGAGGCACTTCCATTAGCCTGATTACACCAAAGAGGAAACTGAGGCACAGAGAGGTTAAATGACTTTTCAAAACATATATGGAAGCAGCAGGGAGAACGGGGGTGTTGAGTGTTTGAAGAGTCTTAATCACTCTTAATTTTATGATGGTTACAGAAAGGAAAAGACTGTTTCTCAGTTTGGGTATGGTTTAGTTGTCAGGAATTCTCTCAATTCCAATTTTGACTCATTAAGTAGATTTGCTGAAGTTGTTGGAATTATTTTCCAGTCTCTTGGTCATGTGACATGATTTTGTTTTTTTCATGACTGTTTCACTCGCTTCCCTAGAAAATGAAAAGGAGCACTCACTGTGCTGTGTACCTCTTCTTGAAGTCAATTTTTTAAAAATTTTAACTTTTTATTTGTACATGTTTTCAAGCTTACAGGAAAGTTTAAAAAAAAAGTACTAAAAATACCCATAGATCCTTTACTCAGACACCCTTAATGTTCACATGCATCATTTTTTACTCTCTTTGAATATATTACATATGAAAATTTGATAATGTGATTTTTTTAAATCATTAAAAAATAAATTATAAACATTTTCACCTTTTTTCCTAAATACTTCAGTGGATATTTCCTGAATCTATTTTTTTTTTTCTTTTGTTACCCAGGGGGGCTCTACCACTCACTGAGCTATATCTCCAGTCCTTTATTTATTCATTTATTCATTTATTTTTATTTTTAGATGGGGTCTTGCTAAATTGCCTAAGTTGGTCTTGAGCATATGATCCTTCTGCCTCAGCCTCTCAAATAGCTGGGATTACAGGCATGTACCACAGCACCACATTTAGGTATATACTTTTACCTAACTGTACTACAGTAATCAATTTTAGCAAATTTGGCATTGATGCAATATTAATCTTTGGACAGTATTCTGATTTTGTCAATTGGCCTGATATTTTTATTTATAGCATTTTCCCTCTTAGGTAAAAGAATTTAGTCTATAGTCATTTAGGTGTCCCATTTGAGGATGCATTTAATTATGCCAGGTTTTATTTTTGCCGTACTTGAGGAACCATGTCTGATATGGTATACAAAAATCTTAATATAGGTGCACATCTAATTAAAATTAGACTTTTGATTGATTTTTCATTATCATTTTATATTTTACGGTTCCTAATGGTGATTAAGATGTAATCATATTAATCAAAACTAGTGACTAATAACTATTTTTGTTAAGTACATTATATACTAAGTGAATTAGACTTTTTGAGTCACAGTTTAGGTTCTAGCAATCAAATCACCTAATGATACCAATTTTAATTTGAAATGACTTATAGGGTTGAGGATATACTTCAGTGATAGACCATTTGCCTAGCATGTGGAAAGCCATACCATACATACAGACACACATATACACACATTTTGGTACTAAAAATAAGATTACTAGAGAAGTATGAAACACCAAGAAGGAAAATGAGATATTATTGTTTAGGAGAAATGATTGATGCTGACAAACACAGAATAAAATTCTAAAGAAATGATCTGGGTGTTGTTTAAAAGGCAAGCTGTTGGTTTTTTTCACTCCCGCTTGCCAAGACACATATCTATGCCTATTAAATGTGATGTTTTTACTCTGATCAATGATGGCAGTTTTAAAGCATGTGTAACATCCCAAGATCAAGCAACAAATCAATTCCAGAAAGGGCTGTGAAGCACATCTGCCTGCCCTTCTTTCTTTCCTGAGAGCCTGAGTGGCAAACAGGTAGCTTCTTCACACTGGAGAAGCTACAACTCTTCTGGTTAATGCAGTCTGTTCTCTGCACTTCTTTTCCCTTTTTCTGGGAACACAGGGCTAAACACAATAAAACCCTACAGGCTCCTCATCATTTAAATAAACTCTGGCTACCAAACAGCCTCCTCTACCTCCATTAAATTTCTCATTTGGTGGCCATAATTGAGAGCTAACGGACTTCAGTAATAATTTTTTAGCATTACTCAAGAAAGAACATTTGTTTAGCAGTGTTGGTAACATTGACTTATTGCTCTTTCCTTCCCAGTTCTGTTCCTCACTTCTTTTCATCTTGTACTTCTTTGTTATTTTAATATATTTAGGCTTTGAGTAAGTAGCACACAACAACTTGGAAGCCTGTGTTGTTGATCTTATGTATTCCTATATATTGCCATGTATTAAGGGACCCCTGATCAATGCCCTAAATGCCATTCTAAGGCTCTAGTAATGTGCAACATAAACTGCAAAATATTGACAGCCTTTCCTCTACTTTGCATGTCATTATTTAATCTTCAGGAACCATGGGTAGTGTTGTAGAAATCCACCTTTCCCCCCTCATCTCATCAAGTCTCTGGAATTCTAATACTATAATACCCATTTCTGAAGTTAATACTAATTTCAAGAAGGTGCTTGTTAAATATTGTTGACCTGTTTTCACTTTTCCTCGTGATGTTGCTTTATAAAGATCTGTGACCCATTTTATTTAGATGAGGACCATAGTATATATTGGGGACTCCTGGCTGTGGCACCAAGGACAGCTAAGATGATGTTTTCAAATGGAAACTTTAGGTGTGTACTTGTAGGGAGGACCCCCATCTATACTCTCCTTCTTCTGTGGCTGGGGACACATACATGTTACTCTTGCAAAAGGGTTGTTGGACCTTAGATCCCTTTATCATTCTAGGTCCACTTACGTGATTTGTAACTACATCATTTTGGAGACTCAATTGCCCTGGCCACTTAATTTCAATGATAACCATATTCCATAGCAAATGCATCACATCCATTTTTACTTAAAAGCCCAAATATCTTCTTTTGAATCAACAGGAATTGAGAATGTTGGCTTTTTAAAATTTTTTTATTTTTTCACTCATCATTTATTTACAAATACACATTATAACTTTTATATACATTGCACATTTACATGGTAGAAAAGTACAAAACTATATATTTAAATGAATTTATATTTAACTTGCCATGTTTGAAAATATAAAATTGCATCAGAAAAAAGTATTATGAAAAGCAAGAAACTTGAACTGATAAAGCTTTGATAGGACTTTCAGTGACACATTGGTTGAAAAAACTAATTCAAAAGGTACAGCCAACTAGAGTAAAGGAAACACCTAAAAGGTTGAATGTGTAGCCTTCACTTTTCTTTAGACACCCATATCACTCCATTTCTTTGGATCTGCAACAGCTTAAAAGGATGTTAGAAGTCTAACATTGCTCTCACCCACTTACAAAAGTCTTCATTGGAACAAGAGAACTGAATGAAGGAGTTTCCTAAAGGTGCCTATCCTCTGTACCTTGTATTTGAGTCAGAGTTATAATGCCTTTTGGTCAGTCAAGATTCCTTGTAAACAAAACCCGAGGGATCATGTATGTACAGATCAGGCAGCAGAGAATCCAATAAATAAACATGACAGAAACTGACATGCAAGTTTGTTAAGAGTGAAAAAGAATCTAACAACAGTGAAATGGAGGGAGACAGATGAGTGAGTGGATAGTAAGGAATGGACTCAAATGGTTTACAAGGGGAAAAAAAAAAGCTTTTACTTTACAAGCAAGAGACCTCACAATAAATAACAACTGCTCTTCCTTTCACGGATAAACTTCTTCAAAAACAAGGTGTACAGTCAACCAGACATTTTATGTATAAATTATAAAACATGACACAGTATAAATAAATGTCTACAAGTCTCAACTATGGGCCTCATCCAGTAGACCTCACAAACGACTGCCTCTCCGTGCCCAATGAGTAACAAGGTGGCCTGGGAGAGAGCTTTAGGACAAAGGTCCTTTAATGTATACTTTTCCCCCCAAATAAATAAGCATACACTTATTTACAGTATGGACAATATATTTTCTTTTTTCTTTTTCTTTTTTTGTTTTTGTTTTTTTTGTTTGTTTTTTGCCCAAAGGCTGTCAACACTGAACATTGGTGGAGGGTTTACCACTCTAGAATGGAAGATATAGGAAAGCTGTAGTCCTGGTCTTCATCTTCCTCCTCTTCCTCGGTGTCTTCCGAAATGGCTAGATGGGGGAATACAGGGGAGCTGTTGTTTAAATACGGACAACAACAGCGCAGAAGCAGCTCAGTGTATGTTTTCAAAGCCCTCTGATACAGCCATATTACAACGCTGCATTTTTATGTGACTTGTAGTGATATTTTTTTTTTTGGCATCTGCTTTTATGCAATAAGTTTAATTTTAAAAAACCATAAATCTATGAAGTCAAAAACTGCAGAAAGTTCTGAAGAATCAATGGCTCAGGTTTTACGGGCAGATTCCTGAAATTAGATAAAAAGCGCTCGTGTTCTATGTATAACTGCTTTGGGTCCTTATTCAGAGTTAGTAGAGGCAACTGCAAAAAGCAGCGGCCCCTGTGTGATAATATAAAGCTGTCTTTGGGGGGGGGGGGGGACACAACTTCTGAAGCAGTTAGTTTAGATTCAAGTGTTAATGAAGCAAACAGCAAAGCATACTACTAAAGCAAAAGAATTAGGGGCATACAACTGGAAATAGGTTTTTGAGCAACCCAATTGATGATCACCATCTAGTCCTAAAAGCCAGGAAACATTGCGGAGAATTTTTTCTGTAGATCATTGAATTGCTGGTGAAATTTAGCAGCTACCTAACTTACACAGAAATGGGTTTATGTGGGGGAGGTTTGCGTGCTTTTCAAGTGTCCATTCCCTAGAGCTTGCCTGGGAACGCCTTAAATTGCACCAAGGTTACAAATAGCACTTACAGTTGCAAGATCCAGAGTGCTTTACTTCTAGCAGCACACCTGAGGAGCAGGCAGCCTCCTTCATGGCACATTCATTGGCATAGGTGGCATTGTCACTGGCACAGACAGGTTCATCCGACTTACTGTCAGGGCACAGCTCATCACAGAGGGAACACCGGCCTCTGCCAACCTTGAAGTCCCATAAACATTTTTTTCCACCACTGCATTGGATATCTTCACAGGACTTTGCTTCTAGGATATAATACATCTGTGATGAGTAAACTGATTGTCCCATTTCCCTTTTTTCTCTAGTTCCCTATTAGTAAATATAAACATATAATTTATATTTTATTACTTACTCATCGGGGTAATGAAGATGTAATGCAAAAATGATCGATAATTAAAAACACACACACAGACACACACACACACTATGAACTACTACACACACATGAACTACTACAGTAGTTCATGAAAACAATATTTTTCAGAACAGGATTTCACAGTTAAATATGCATCTGATTATTTCCTACAAGTGGGACCTTTTAGAAAAGCAAGAATTCCATCAACTACTGCAATCTGATAGCAGATTTTAGGAACTGTTAAATAATTTCTTTTTGCTTTTAGCAAGTCTGGCACTTCAAAAACTGTGTAAAATTGTGTAGTTCTAAGTTTTCTAAGATGGAATAATGTTTTCTGCTTCCTGTTGGCATTTGAATATATATGTCATTGCTTCCAGAAGACAATGGTTTCCATAAGGAATGCTGTGGTCAAAACATTTTACCCAAACTGGGAAGTGTTTCTCGCTCTGCTGAAGGTATGTATTTGGGGAAGTCCTGGGCTTACTCAATGGTTAAACCCACATTTTAAATAACAGAACTAGCTTTTTCAATCCTCTATTATCTCTTTTTCCTTCCTTAATACCTACTGATACACTTTCCCTCATAGGCTAATCCAATGGATCTGCCCAGGAGGCAGGTGGCTTTTCTCAGGTGGCAGGCACTGGAGTAGGTTACTCCATCATTCCCACAGAGATACTGCTCAGAGGAGGTGGGCTCCGGGCAAATCCGGTTACATGTCACACAGTAGGCATTATTGGTCTGGTCCACCACACACGTGGAGCTGCCTGGACAGAAAACATCCCGGCAGGTCTCTGAAAAAAAGAGGGAAACGTTTCAATAGGCACTTTCTGGTCCTTAGGAAGTAAGCATTTGACAATATTAAGGAAATTATGAGAGTGAAGCATTAGCTTTCAAAAGGTACTTTGGGAGCCCGGTGGTTTTCAAAAGGAAATACATGACTCTCGGTGGGTTCCCTCAGCAAACTTAATGACTCTTTAGAAGTAAGAAAAGGACTCCTTTATTTGGTATCACTATTATCATTATTACTATTAGGCTCTTATTATGGGCTATACTATTCCACAGGGGTCTTCCAGAGGGTCATTTTAAGGTAGAACTCTGAAGGGAGTAGGGGTCTTGTTTAAGAGTGGGACCTACTTTTACATTTGCCCTGGTACTGAACTTCCAGTTCTGGCTGCTCTTTACATCTGGCCTTGAGGAGTGCACATTCATTGCGGTAGGTTTTCCCATCCAGCCCACAGACTGGACCCTTCCAGGTAATATTGGAACAATCTGGGGCGCAGACGCAGCGTGGTTTGTTCTTCTTGTTCATTCGGCATTTTTTCCCGGGTCCACAGTCCACATTCTCACACGTTTCTAGGAGTTGGAGAGAGACAAGGTTTGAAACCAGGGTCAGGCAGTGGCCAGGTCAGCCAGCAGGGCTGTACAAGCCTTGCGCAATCTTGCAACCCTGAGTGTGCTGGAGGGGCTCACCAAGTCCTTTCCTAGAAGACTCAGAGGGGGTTAAGGGGTGAGGACTGTGGGTCTGGACCAGTCTACAGCTCAAAAAGCACATGTTGGCTGGTTTTAACACCACACTAAGCTGTTAGGGGACCTCTGCAGACCTTGTTTTGCCTACAGCATGTAACAGGCTTGATTTGACCCAGTACTGAGAGCTGGGGGAAAAAATGGGAGGGCCCACCAAGAAAGCTCTCCTAGTCCCAAGCCCCAGCTAGTTAGTGGGGAAGCTGAGGGTTAGACGCCCTCTACTGAGGGCTTGAAAGTTGGGGAGGAAGAGCCCTACCTTTACAGGGGATGCAGTTAGGGGCACCCCCATTGAAAATCATCCACTTGAAGAGCGTGTTGTCATTCACATCCTCCTCTGTCCATGAGGTGCTAAGGCGACCAGTGCTGCAGCACTCCTCCTTGCTCAGTTCTGTCTTGTACAGAACCTGGCAACGGCCATTCTTGGCTTGGCGAAGCCAGCAATTCCCAGCTGTGAAGAGACAGGGTGGGGAGGTGAATGAGTGAGCAGTGGGATAAGAGGAGGGAGTCTGCCAACGCAGGAGCAAAGGAGACCCCATGCAGATGGGGAGGGGGTAAGCTGGAGAGAGGGGGTGAGGTGGGGGTGGAGGAGAGATACAGACAGACAGAGTAGAAAATCACAAAATAAATCGAAGAGAATGGAGAGGTGAGAAACCGGGTGAAGGGAAGCCCGGCTCACCGGCTCACCGAGGTGGGAGGTGGGCGAGGGGGAGGGAGAGCGAGGGAGAAGCCAGAGCGTCCTAGCCATATCAATGTCAGTTACCAGTGACCCAGACACAACACGTGCAGCTTGCATTGACTTTTACTAGACTGTTTACTTTTATTCGTCCCATTTCATAACCTGCAGCGACTGGAAGAGCAGATTAAAAGAACCTGACAAAAACAGGATGCGATGGATGTTTTTACATGTTGGTTTCATGTAGGCGGTAAGGGAATTATTTGTGACAAGGTTTAAGAAAGTAGGAGAACGAGAGGAGAGAGAGAGAGAGAGAAAGAAAGAAAGAAACTGAGACAGAGACATGCAGGGACAGATCAAGAAAAGGCATTTGTGAAAAATGAAAGCAAAAAGCAACCCGGCTCAGCCTGGAGCTGCCCTGAGCGGCCTCGAGGCGCAGCCCGCCCGACGGGCCGTTTTGCAATCCGTCAGACCCGTAGCACACCGCAGCCGCTGCGATCTTTCGAAATCTCCAAGGGTTGATTTCCCTGGCGCCCACGTCCCCAGCACCCAGGCAGCACCTCTCCCCGAAAGGCGGGCAAACCACAGCGGTGCGGGACAGACGGTGAGGGGCAGTGCCCTGAGTGGCAGTTTGTATCGCACAAAATGTGAACACTAAAGCTGGGAAAGTAACTCGTTAAAGGGTGGAGGCTTCTAAACCATTTCATGGTTCTATATACCTACCTCATACCTACCAAGAAATATTTGCAAATAGTTTCTCCCCTCTTTCCTCTTTTTAATGTTCATAATTTGGGCAGGAGGACTTTTCATGAATCACCAATGCGACTTTAACAATAATTGGACCGCAAGCTGCTATTATTATTATTTAAAAAATTCTCTCCAAAGACTAATTGAGATAAAACAAGTAAATTTTTAAAAGATAAACTTCAGAAATTTCCTCTTAATTTACGTCAAAATCTAAATCAGTTGTTAGGGTCTCAGTATTGCACAGAAAGTTAACAGAGCAATGGGGCAAATGGGGAAAAACTGTTAAGAACTCAAAATACTTCGGGGTAATAATTTGGCCCTCCCCCCCCCCCGGGGTTGGGGGAGGGGGTAGGAAGGAGCATCCACTAAGCAGAAAACTACTTCCCTCTAAAATTTTCAGCACCCACATTTCCAAGTTTGGGCAAAGTTTCTGAAACCACGTCCTCCAGCCACGCAAGAAAATTCGGTATTTCTTCCCTATTCGCTACCCCAGGTCATTTTTTAAAAGTCACCAAAAGATGTGAGAGGAAGATAGGTCAGATTGCAAATGGGTCTACTGAAATCTCCAGGCTACTGATGCTTGCTTGTCCCTTTCTTCAGAGCCAACCACCAGTGATAACATCTAAAATCACCGTGGGCAGAACTTGGAGCATCTAACCCTAACTACTGAGAGACTCTAGCTCATTCCCTTTCCCTTTTTAAGGATAATCGAGCTTCAAACTCTTCTCCTAGCCCTACAGTGTCATTGCCTTCAATTTTCTCACTTCTCTCCATCCCGGAGTCTCATAAGTTGGTCCAACACCTTCCAAGAGCAGCGTTGTTCTGAACAGACCAAGTGGAGACGACCGAAAAGTAGAATCCCCTGCCCTTAGCCCAGCCTCCCCGGCGCATCCCCCCTCACTCACCCTGGGCACTGCGGTCCTCCATGAACTGGCAGAGCAGCAGCAGCAGGAGGCAAAGCCCGCCGGGCTGGTGCCTGGCGCGGACCATCCTGGGGGCAGGCGCGGGGCGAGGAGCGCGGCGGCGCGGGGAGCGGGCGCGGCGGCGGGTGGCTCGGGCAAGCGGCGCGCGTCGCAGAGGCGAGCGGCGGAGGGCGCAGCGATCCCGGCGCAGCCCCGCGCTCGCCGCCGGCCGCCCGCGCGATTCAATGGACGTCAGAAGCCGGGCGCAGCCGCGCTTTAAATCTAGACGGGGGTCTCCGCGGTTTGCGGTGGGCGGTCTCCCAGTGTGTGGGGCTGTGGGAGGGCGGCCGCGAGCGAGGGTGTACGCGGCTCCTTGGGGGTGGGGAGCTTTTAAAAGTTCAGTGTGAATCAGGTGACATTTCCCACCTCTGGAAACCCTTCCCAATTATCTGTCGGAGGTGCTCGAAATCAAAGCAGCAGGAGGGGAATCGCGGAGTTCTTATTTGCGTAGGAGCGAGAGGGAGGGGGGAAAGGCGACCGGGGCGGGGGGTGGGGGCGAAGCGTCGGGGGTGGGGAGTGGGGAAGAACACCCACTTCAGTCCTGCACGCCGCCGCTCGCAAGCAACGCCGGCGCGCCCGGGGTGGCGTGTGTGAGAGTGAGTGTGTGTGTGTGTGTGTGTGTTACAGAGGGGGGGACGGGCGCGGCGGGGGCGCTGAAGGAGGCGGCCGGCAAGGCCGGGGGAACCCGGGAATTTGTGCCCGCACTGCTGTCCCTCCGCTCCCCGGCTCCAGAAACGACTTTGCAAACGCCGGGAGAGCTCGGAGCTGCTGAAACATCCCGCTCGGGGTTAGGGCTAAATGCGCGGGCCTCGCTGCAGTTTCGGGCTCCCGCAGCCTGGGCGCGGGACCCGGTGAATTTTGTGTCTGGGTCTGTGCGTGCAGACTTTGCGGCCACCCCAAGTCCAGAGTTGTTGCTGAGAACCCCAGCCCCGAAACCTTCCACCCTTGCGGAGCCGTGCGGAGACGCGGCCCTCCTTCTCCACTAGTCAGAAGCAAACAAAAATGTTTAACACCTCAGACTCGGCCTCCCCCCCCCATCCCCCCCGTCACAGTCACAGTCTCGCCCTCTCCCTTTCTTTTCTCCCCTTTCACTTCGCCGCGTCTGGAGTCGGAGCCCCGAGCGGGGGCGCCGACGTAGGCGGTCTGCCCCCCTCCTTCCCGGCTCCGAGACTCCCCAGTTTCTGTCCTGGGTGTCCTGGTCTCTCCCAGACTCCTTCCTCCTTCTTGTCTGTCTGTCTGTCTGTCTCTCTTTCCTTCTTTCTCTCTCTTTCTCCCTCTCTCTCTCTCTCTCTCCCCCCTCTCCCTCCTTTCTCTCCCCCCTCTCCTTCTCTCCCTCTCCCTCTCTCTCGGTCTCCCTCTCTCTCTCCTCGCTGAATAAAAAAGATTGCAACATCGATAATGAACTTCTGTAGCCTCAGTTTATTAAGTACAGTGCCTGGCATTCTTCGCTGAAAGTTGGCGGGTCTCTCATTTATAACATTTTTGGCACCGCTGAATGAAACTGAGGAGGCGATATTTCCTTTTATATAAAACGATTACTTCACGGAAAATGCTATATTGTTTATTCCAAAGCTGCCTTTTTAATTTCTATTCTTTTCGCTTCTGAAACCCGAACGACAACAGACAGCAAAGTATGCAGACAAAATTCTTGGACATTCGCAGGTCACTGGGATTTGTTCTCCTACGGATTTCAAAATCCGGCCCTCTTTCCCCCAGCCCCCTCCCCCTGCCAGACCCTCCCCCAGTCCTCCTCTCGCCCTCCCACCCCCCATCTTCCATCAACCCCCTCCCACCCCCTCCACAACTGCAAATAACTCAGTGATAACAGATTTTTTTCCACCAACTGCAGGAGATAGTGCTAATCTTTTAATAAAAGATCCCATTACAATGGGATCTGTCTGGACAGACTATAATAGATCCCGAAATACAGCCGTGCTAATATTAGAAGACAGTTGTTTGGGTGCCTCTCAGACGGGCCCAAGCCCCCCTTTGAAAGTGGGCATGAATCACAAAGCCCCGCGGCCGCCGCACCTGCACCGCGCGCATTCGGTGCAGCAGGCTGGTAAAAACGGGTGACCTCGCCGCCGCTTTTCGCTTTATAATTACCGTCGTGAGGACGGGAGGGGAGGGGCGCAGGCGGCCCGGGGAGGCTGGCTTTTTGCTCACTTCAGACGGCTCTGGGGGCTCCACATCCTTCTTAATCTTTCCAGATTCATTTTGTCTGTTTTTGTGTCTCTCTCACTTCTCTTTCCCTCCCATCCTTCTAGTTCTTCCCACATCTCTCCCTACTCCTTCCCCTCTTCTCTTTTCCCTCCCTCTACCCCGACTCTGCCCATACTCTCCCTCCCTTTTCTCCCTCCCCTCTTTCTTTTCCCGTCTCGTTTTCTCTTCCCTCCAATGCATTAATGTAGAGTTGTTTAGTGCCCTCTAATGGCAGACGACATTAACAATTAATAGCAAACTGTCCCCTTTGCAGGAGCCGCCACTCAATGGCAGAGTTCCAAAGTTGAATGTATTTCTTCTTTCTATTCAGAGAGATAGATATGGTGCTTATACAGTGATCTGCCGGAGGGAGAATTTTTTTCCCCCCTTCAAAACTTTTACACACTCCCCACCCCGTGCCGCCATGGAAAGCTTAGTTAAAAGGAAGGGGAAAGCTAACAGTTATTGTTACTTGACTTTTACTCCATACAAATTTGATTTTTACTGGCAGCATGAGTCACACCTTCTGTTTTAACTAGATTTATCAAACCATATATCCATGGCTGGAAAATACGTTAAGCATTTTAAATACATAAACAATCTTAGATGGTTGATGATTGGATCTTATGTCTACCAATGGCTGTTAAAATGTTTTTTAGGACTCATACATAATCCAAAATCTTTTTCTTAGACTTTTTACCCTAAGACCATACAAAACCTTTATATTGTATTGTGCCCGTTGCATAGGAAGTCATCTTGCTTAGAGGAATATGACTCACATGCTAAGCCATAGTTTATTTTCTCAATACTTTTCAGGGAAGATTGTTTTAAAGAGTACAAGAAGTTCCTTATTTTTTTTTTAAATACCCCCGAACGATGAAAATAGTGATGTACTTTCCATGTTCTTATTAGAATTAAATCTTCTTCATTTACATATGCACATGTTATCTATGGAAGAAAAAGGGCCATACAAGTGTACACAAATATTACTTTTTTGAGGGGGAGGATCTTTTGTGGCTAAGTGAAATCTGGAATAGAAGCAATTTGGGGGAGTTAATCAAAGAATATTTATCTGGATATTTGAGCAAAAGTATTTATTTTATTCAGATAATTATCTCAGTTTATGTACTTCATAGGAAAAAAGTGTCATAAAACTATCTAAATTAGTTTAATACAAGATGTATCTGCATAATTCCAAAATGGGTAAAAAGTAAAAATTCTATTTCTTTTATATCAAATTCTCAGAGCAGCTCTTTGACTAAATTGACTGCATTGACTAATTGTTTTGGCATCATATAATTGTCTTGGTTAGGCCAAAGCAGACAGAACAGCTTTCATTGTTTTTTTTTTTTTTTTTTTTTTTTTTTTTAAATACTACCACTCATAGGAGTCCTTTGGTACCAGAGGAAGACCCAACACAAGATTACTTCTCACCCCAAAGAGGGTGGCCCTGCAGGTCAGGGTTGAGGTCACTGGCAAACACACTGTGGAAAACACAAATGCTGTGTTGCTTTTACCCTTGTGAATAAGCAGCTTGGTGTTTGTTTAATGATACAAGCCCATCCTGTTTTTCAGCTGCACCTTGGATAGTATTGATCTGTTTGGGAGAATGTCTGCTCCGATCTGCACAGATCGGTCACCAGGACTCTTGTCATCCCAGGTTATTTTCTGGCTATATCTGAGAAAATGAGACCCAGGTCAATACTGGTTCTATAAAGGCCTCCTGTGGGCATCAGCAAGAGATCCATCCAATTTCTGTGGTACAAAATAGTACACCTGTTTGGTGACATCACAGAAAGATTTGCTATTTCTTTTACTGTTTTTTCTTCTATACATATTAATATTGGGTTGGTAGATATCTAAATGTCAAAGGGACATTTTAAAGTAAAAATGCTGTCTTTCATATTTGTCATATGCCTCCAAGTTTGACTTCTTACTTTTTTCTTTTCTGCTCTGCCAAAGAAGTAAATGTAAATTATAAGAAACACAATAGGACCACTTTGTAACTGAATTTCTGGGCAGCACACAAAAAGACTTCTGTTCTCTGATTATTTTTATTTTGTCAGCTTCAAAAGTTATCTTCCTTCTGAAGTTTATAAATTTAAAATATTATAATTTAGTAAATGATTCATACTAGCTCCCAACTTAGCTATTGAACTAATAAGAAATTATTTGAGATCAGAACTGGCCTGGTTAAATTTCAGCCCCTAAAAAGAGAATACGAAGAGAGAGGGATGAGTTATGTGTAGCAATTTGGAAGTTATGAACTGATAGTTTTTACTTTTTTGACTAAAAAGTCAAACATTTTTTAAGTTAGGTGTTTTGCAAGATAAATAAGTTTATTTATTTATTTTTGGTGCCGAGGATTGGACTCAGGGGCACTCGAACACTGGGCCACATCCCCAGCCCTTTTTCTATTTTATTAGAGACAGGGTCTCACTGAGTTGCTAAGTGCTTCGCCATTGCTGAGGCTGGCTTTGAACTCGCCATCCTCCTGCCTCAGCCTCCCAAGTGCTGCATGCGTGGTGCCTGGCTGCAAAATAAATAAGTTTTTAAATGCATTTGAGAAACAGGTTAAAATTAATTAAAAATCAGATTTTGTCCTTCTAGGTATAAATACAGTTAATAGGTAATCATTTTCAGAACTGTGCAGTTACATTGGCTAGAATAAGGATTTGAGTTAAGGTGGGCGGCGGGGGGTGAGGGAGTAGTTCTATATTGGCTGAATTATTGCAAAACTAAAAAGTTGGTTAAGAAATGTGAATACATACAGGCAATGTTTATTGAAGATATGCAAACCAGAAGTATTAAAAATTATAATATGTACTTTTAAATACAATATTATGAAAACAATTTTTCCTCTTTTCAATGTTGCTTTGGTCAATCAGGGACAGCCCTTTCTGTGTAACATCTGTATTATCTCTTTCTGTGTAACATTTGAGTTGCATTATTTTCACCTCCAATTAAAAAAATATTTTGGGTTTTCAGAAGTCAGCTAAGATATATGGCACATAGTCAATTAAACTAACCATGTCAGCATATTCAGTTCAATATAATTAAGCAAGTAAAATAAACCTTAGTAAACAATTCCAGTTATGCCCCAGGATAGAAATGTTATATTGGATTAATGTAAAGTCCTAATGTGTTTCAGTTCACTTTGACAATACAAATAATTCATATTTAGCTATGACTGAACGTATCAGTGTGTGACCTTTAGTACTTTTTACTCTGATTCCATTTACACTTTCTACTACACGGAAAGTGTGAGGAAAGCAAACCAGCGTTTGTTGTTCTGTGCCCCACCCCATGTTCAAAACAATGTGTCAATCAAAGTAAGAGCCTGGATTATGCATTGGCCTAAAGTGAGTTGGTATGCTGCAGTTAATTTTGTATATTTTGGTTTTTGATACCTCATTTTAGCTTTCCATAGAGTAGAAGTGATTTGCACACTTAATAGTTTTTTCCTAAATGTTTTCCTTATTGCCAGCCATAATTGACACAATTGCCATTTGATCATTCATGATGTTGTCATCCTCATTTTTTTTTATTTGACATGAATCCTGTCTCATTTCAGAGGCCTAATTCATCTAAAAAGTGAAATATTATGTCCAAAATTCACAACAGTTAGACATGAGTTGGCGCATTCTATTGAGTAGCCTTGTAGATTTTTCAGTCATTGCTATGCTTTGAATGAATGTGTCACTCCAAAATTCATATTTTCAAACTGAATTCCCAGGTAATAGTGTTAAGAGGTGGAACCTCTGGGAGGTGATTAGGACCCTCATAGTCTTTGCCCTTATAACTGAAGTTAGAGCCCTTACAAAAGGGTTTGAGGGAAAGGGATTCCACTTCTGCTTTTCACCATTCTACTTTGAAAGAACATATTAATAAGGCACTATGTTGCAGCAGAGCAGAGAATGAACCTTAGTAGATACAGAATATGCTGGTGCCTTGATCTTGGACTTCCCAGACTGCAGAACTGTGAGTAGTAAGTTTCTGTAGTTTATAAATTACTCAGTTTAAGGTATTTTTTTATAGTAGCAGAATGGGTTACGATAGTCATTATTCTTGAAAGGGAAATTTGTTTCAAATCCATTTGCATTTTGCTTTTGCACCAGTTTTTTTTTTTTTTTTTTAAAGCCCCGTATCTGGAATCTGATCCATTCTATTTGCCTATTTGTTAATCCTATGCCAATATCTCACTATTTTGATTACTATGGTTTCAGAGTAAGTAATAAAGCTTAGAAGTACATATTTACAACTTTATTCTTCTTTTCAAGATTACTTTAGATATTTTAGTTGTGTTTCCATGTAACTTTTTATGTTTTATTTATTTCTACAAAGTTTGACATTTTAACAATTTTGACTCTTCAAAACCATGAACATAGTTCAGCTTTTCATTATTTAGTTTTTCTTTAATTTCTATTAACTATGGTTTGTGGGTCAATTTTGCATTTTGGCTGTTATTGAAAAACAAATGTGGAAGTAGGATATTATTATATGCAGTATTCAGGTCCGTATCTCAAAGGAACTCAATGGATTGTAAAGATTTCCTCATGTAGGCTGATACTTGTTCTCATTCTTCCAAAGTCTGATTATCTATGGTCCGTCAAAAAAGGAATTTTGAGCACAGTTTCCAGGAGAGATGTGCTAACTCATCAAAATATCTTGCATGCCTTATTTTGGTGTTTCTTTTTACCATAGTCACTCTTTTCAATGAATAGTCCATCATTATGAGATTTACATTTATGGGGATTACAACTGATACTCTATTGCTTTGTGTTCTTTTAAATAATATTTTATTATTTTCACATAAATGGACTCTTACTCAAAACAATCCATTACTGCGTGTACATTTTGAGAGGTGGAAGCATGCAGTTTCCATTATGCCAGCATTTGGGTGGCAGTTACTTTCTGCCTTAACTCTTTATTGGAGAGTTATGACATCTTTTCAGGTGTCATTGCTCTGACTTATTCATTCACCCTCCCTGTTCTTTCCTCTTATATTTCATTTTTTCCATCCTCTAGAAAGGTAAGTATGACAATCTAAACTTGTACCTTTTGTAGCATGTATTGGCTTATTTTTTTATGTAAATGTCATGTTCAAAAGTAAGCAATACTTTGTATTGTTTATCCAACAGTACTATTAAATATTTAACAATGGGTTGAGGTCAAATGGTGATGACACAATATGTGGAAATACGGGACAGATGATGCATTAAGTGTTGAAATAAATTATTTCAACACATGGCGAGCCTTGCTATTTTTTGGACTAGAATAGAAATATACATACACACATATATATATAAAACAAAAGTTAGTAGATGAATGACTTTCAGGCAGCCTTGTTCAATGTGTGCTTAATCTTCTATAAATAGTTACTGTTAAGCAATATAAAGTTGTTAGTATATATAGGGAGCTCATTTATTTAGTTTTCCAATACATTAGATAAATAATTCTTTTGAACTGGTCTCTGTAATTTCCCTGCAAATAAGGATATGAAAATCATCAACAGGAAGCATGTGTTAATGGCTCACATGCTGGGCAGATGGAAACATAGTGTAGAAGAACCATTAGTTGAGATCATTTTGGCCCCAAGACTTCTAATCTTTGCTTTAACAGAAAACATTGCTTTGGCCAGCCAGAAGACACAGCCATCACATTGTCAACATTTTCAGTTTTGCCAGAGTACCAGATTTCCAGAAGAAACTGTTAAGCAGTGATTCTTTTTCTTGTTCCCAGTCCTTTTGAAGAGCTATTGAAATATATGGACCATCACCCTAGAATAGTATGCAAACACACATATATAAATTCCTGCACAGAATTTTGCTTTTTTTTTTTTTTGTACTGGATATTGAACACAGGGGTAGTTTACTACTAAGTTATGTCCTTAGCCCTTTAGCATTCTTTTTTTGGAGACTGGGTTTTAGCTAAGATGCCCAGTCTGGCCTCAAACTTGTCAGTTGTTGGGGTTACGGGTGTGTGACATCAGACCCAGTCTATGTTTACTTTTGAAGAGTTTATACACATGTCTGCATCTATGTATGGATTTTGTAGGGTTTCATAGATCCGAGATTAATACACTGTACTTTGAAAGGTTGAGCTGCCAGATGGGCTGAATATTCTGCCTGTACATTTGATCAGTCTACTTGCTTTTTCAAGAAACCCTTAGACTTTATTTAGAAAATTCTTCCTATTGTACAACTTCATATTAGTCATGCAAAATTAACCAATACCATCATTGCAGTCATCTTAAAGAGTTCAGCGCGCACACACACACACACACACACACACACACACACATCCTATATGCATCTATTCTTTTGTTCTTCAGTAATAGCTGCCATGTATCGAGTGCTTATTCTATGCCAGACACATGAAATATATCATCACTGTTCTTCTTAACTACCTTGCCAGATAGGTATTATTATCACCATTTCCTAGATCTTTATACAAGGCTAAGTCAGAGCACTTTACAGCCCAGCTTTTAAGAAAGCTTTTTAATTGTAATTTGGCTTCCCAAGAAATAATAAGCAAAAAGAAATATCTCTGTAATTACTACTATCTTCTAGACAAAGTAAGCTACTTTTAAAGATAACCTTTTCTTTTTGTACTGTCTTTTCAGTTGAGGCAGATAAAATATGTAAGCACAACATGTCTATTATGTTCTTCATACCCTGTGGTAGAGATAGAGAAGCAAACAAATCAAGTTGTAGTTTTCTTGGAGATTTTGAGATAAAAGAGAAGGCAGATAGCAAATAAATAAGTATGATAAATCATGATAAAGAGGTCAGGGAAAGTCATCTTGACACAGTGACATTTAGTCGAACTTTTATATGTGGTGTTGCCAAGGGAATATGGTACTTTGGGTGAGATGGTGAAGAGTATTTGTGAAGCCCAGGAGGTAAGAAAGGAATTAGAGGAGCCAAAAGAAGTTTAGTAATGGCCAAAGCACTAAGTTTGAGAAGACAAGTGAATATTGAGGAGAATGTAGAAATTGATTGTCTAGATTATTGTAAGTTTTTGAAAATATCTTGGGTTTGTTGGTTTTCCAGAGACAATCCATGATCATAAGCAGTGGAAGGCATTATCCCATTTCATTTAGAAACACATCTCATGTCAATTGAGGAGATAATAGGAAGGCATCAGCTCTGGTGCAAAGGCTGCCTTCAAAAGAGGCTGAGGAGGTTGACATGACAGGTTCTGTGGATGTACTGAATGTGAGCAATGAGGGAAGAGGAGGAAAGAAGGCCAACTCTTGGGATTTTGTTATAAAGAAGTGAATGGGTAGTGGTTCCATTTTCTGATACAGGCAAAAATAGAGGAAGAGAAAGCTTCTGTTTGACTTGGTTTCAAGGAGTTTGTGGGAGTTAAAAATTCTTGAATGCCCTAAATTGCCTGGGTTACCTTTATAGATAAATCTATTATGGATCACACAGTCTTCCTTTCTGATTCTGGAAACAGGCAGCTCTACCTAGGTATCACCAATTAGGCCCCCAAAGACAAAGTGGTGTGAGACGAATTAACCAGATGAATGAGGCTAGGTGGTTGTTTCATAAAGTAATATCCAAGAAAATTCATGATTTCCCTTGATTTTCTAAGTACTAGCTTTAAAGGATAACAATGCAAGATATAAAACTTCCATGATCATAAGATAAAAGGGGTCCAAGCACAATCTCAGGATACACAAATGTTTGGGAATCTTTGTCTTATGTATACTAATCTCAGAAGGCCACTGAGGATCTAATACCTGGAGAGGAGATAAGGAGAGTGGAAAATGAGAAATGCATCCTAAGCTATCTCTGACATTTATTCATACATTGAGCAAAATTTATTGTGTATAGTACTTATTGAATACTAATTGACATGAAGACCATTAGGAGGAAGATTGATGGGGAATTGATTTCAAAGTAATCACATGACTGTTGTCTCATGAGGGAACTCTTGACAGTGACATCCTGAAGGGATTGGGCTGCTATCATCACCCAAATCCAGTGGTCAATCATTGTATCGCTGATGGAGCAACCAGGTGTAGATGTGTCCTGATGTGATGGGATGATATGAAATAACTTTGTCCATGATGAATTCTATCCCTAAATGTGTAAATTGAATCTAATCAAGATGTTATCTCTAAATTCCTAGGAAATTCAGCAGGTAGGAGAACTATACCATAGGGAACCAATTAAATAAATGCAAAATATCGGTCATATTACAGAACAACTGACCTAGTATCTCTCCCTGAGAAAGTTTCAGATCATTTTGTGCAGTTTAACAACCAGTTGCAGTGAAGGTGGCCATTTCAATACTGTGTCTTCAGATTGGTTGTCCTTTCTTCTGTCCTCCGTCCCTCACTATTGGTCATACACTTCAATCAAGAGTGTATACTTCACTTAAGCCTTCTTTGAGACTTTGCTTTCTGAGAGATCCACTAAGAGGAAGTGAAGTGCTTCTAACAAATTTAAGGAGACAGTGAAGCCACTGAGCTATGTACTATTTTCTATACAACTTAAGACTACTTTCTGTCTCAATTGGGACAAAGATTACATGTTTATATTAATTTTACATGCTTATATTTATTAAGATTATAGGACAGGAATGACATAGGTAAATTTGGTCTAATGAGAGCATAAAAGGTTTCTAAAGCTATAGATCAATTAGTAGTATCTGTCTTGGCCACCATAGGGAGGTATATCATCTACCCAATGTTTGTTCTTATTAGACTAAAAGATGAAAGTGATCAAGGGGAAGATAGGAAGTAGTTACAAACACTAATGGAGGGAAAAAAGGCCCTCATTTCCAGGTGACTTACAGGGATCTTTTTCATTAGCCCCAGGCAGTGTTCATAGAAATTTCTTCTCAGTCTTTCGACCTTATCATCTATATTCTCCTCCCTTTCTCTGTAACCTCACTGATCTCCAAAGGTGTTTCTGCCACAGAACCTTTGCATTTGTACTTTTTTGTTTTTTAAACTTGAAAAACTTTTCCTTTGGATTCACAGGCGATTTGCTTCCTTACTTCCTTCAGGTCTATGCTCAAATATTAGTGGGAATATATATGTATGTATGTATGTGTGTGTGTGTGTGTATACATTTATACATCCATGTAAATATATATAGAGAGCAATATAATATGTAAGAAAATTATTAATAAATATATACATATTTACCAATGGGGCCATTTGAGTGCTCAGAAACATAGTTTCTAATAAAAAGACAGCATAAATGATAAATAAATAACTAATGTTTTCCTTCTTACATGTTTTCAAAGCAAGATTTTGGTTGAATTGCTGTTTCAAAGGATGTTGACAAACAAGAATTGTGATTGTTCTCTTTCTTTTCTTTTTTTTCCCCCCTCAAAGACTGTACCTTAAAGGATACCATTATAGACTAATAGGTAGTCATAGACTTTCCATCGACTATAATCATTGTTCTCTTATTGTCTGACTCATAATAATTTTGGCTAGCATAAATTCCTTCAAGGTAGCTTTTGTGTCCTTATCACACAATCTTGTTAATCTTGGAAAGTTAGTTGGGTTCTGGCACATATTATCCTACACTGACCTTATTTCTTTGTTGTCCTCAGTGTGGAATAAACCTTTCTATCTGGAAGTACTGATTTTTTTCTTTTAAATTGGAGAATGTTGTCAAAGGTCAATATCTGGGTGCAAGGTGTGTTTCTTACAACTGGAGTGACATTGCTTCTAGGAGATTTTAATGAACAGAGATAGGAAAAAATGCACTTTTAAAATCATAAATTTATATTGATGTTTTCAGTCTTTTAAGGTTTATATTGTCAAGGTTTAATTTATTTACCATAAAATGTACTCTTTAAGTGTACAATTTCATATTTTATAATGTATTCGCAAAGTTGTATAACCATCACCATCAGCTGGTTCCATAACATTTTATTACCCTAAAAAGAAATGTTGTACTCTTGTCACTTCCCATTCTTTGTTCCCCCTAGCCCCTGGCAACCACTAATCTACTTTCTTTTTCTATGGATTTGTTTATTTTGGACATTTCACATAAATGGAATTATACAGCATGTGGCCTTTTTGTATGATTCTGGCTTCTTTCACTTGGCTCTGTGTTTTCAAGGTTTATGTTACAGCATGTATTGTTTCTTTATTTCTTTTTTTATATCTGAATACTACACCATTGTATGGATGTGCCACATTTTCCTTATCCATCAGTTGATGGACATTTACTTTTTAGCTATTATGAACAATACTACTATAAACTTTCAGATTCAAGTCTCTGTATGAACATGTAATTTTTGTTTCTCCTGGGTATATACTTAGGAATGAAATTTCTGGGTTATATGGTAACTCTATGTTGAAGTTTTTGAGGAGCTATCAAACTATTTTCCAAATATTATTTTGGAAACTGTACCATTTTCTAATCTCACCAGCAATGTATGAGACTTCCAATTTCTCTGTATCCTCCAAAACATTTGTCATTAATCATCTTTTTGATTATAATCATCTTATGAGGTATGAAGTGGTATTTTATGGTGTTTTTTCCTTTTATTTTGAATTTGGAAAGTAAATTCTCTTGAAGCTAAATTCATATAGAGATCTTGTAATGAGGAAGTAAATAACAGCAACTTATAAATTTCAAACTAAAGAAATTCAAATGCACAGCAATGAACTTTGGCACTGATAGACACAGTAGAGAAAACTGGCTTATGCAACCTGCAATACAATATAAATAGTACGTATTATAAAGAAACATATTTCCTAGGTAGAATCAAAACCCTATAGTTATAAGACAGTAACTGTCCCTCAACACATAATTGCAATACAAATCTTGCAATGAAAACATGGTGGGGGTGGCATGTGGGGAAACACCCACAGCTGAAGATAGGTTGGCTTTGCCTCCAAGGCATAATTTTTTTATTTTATAGTTTTTCATTACAATTTTATGATATAATTCTATGGCATCATGAAAATTTTGACTTTTTACATCATTAAGAAATCACTTAATTTTTTTCCCCTAATGATCTGAAAGATACAGTCTCAAAACCTTGCTTTTTTATGTTACAAAAGATTTTAAGAATTTTTAAAATGTACGTTATTTTAGAATTTGGTCTTTAGAATTTGGTTTTCTTTATGGAGAGAAAACTCTTTTTTATCAGGCTAGATTTGGAAAAGAGAAGAAAGAATATACTGAAGCAGAAACAGAGGGCAAGGGTAATGGTATGTCTTGGTCAAATTTTAAACAAAACAAAAGTCTTTTTTTTCTGAGTATGAAAGTTATATGTGTCACTGAAGAACATTTGGAAAATATAGTACATAAAGGAGAAAATTGAGATCATGTGTTTCCTTACCACACAGAGATAACAATAATTAATGCTTTGGTATATATCCATCCTTAGTTTTTTTTTCCATGTATAAACTCAATGACTTAGACAGTCACCAATATCAGGACAATCAGGCAGGCAGAATCTCCCTAACAAAGATCAAGTTATTTTGGAAAATGTGGTAGTTAGAAACACTTCTCACTTTTCAGGATTCCTGCCAACATTCAGGGTCTAGAAGGAAGACTGTTGGGAAGTAGACAAGACTCAGGGATCTTAGTGAGGAATGAGCATTAGGCAGAGTTCTAGATCTGGTTGTTGATGAGGAAGATAGAGGGGACAGGATGTAAGCCTCCTGGGATCAGGGAAAGTGATCTGTTCTGGAGTTCTAGAAAAATGATGGTATTATGACTACTGTGTGCTGCTCTTTCCTGTTAGGACTATCTCAAGAAATGGGGTAGACTTAGCCTTCATAGATGGAGCTCAACAAAGGCACCAACCTCTTGTTCTGAGGAAGACAAAGGCAGGGAACCAAGATGAAGACTAACACGGTGTAAATTGAGAACTAGTCAATTTATTTCCAATTATCTGATACATTTTCTGGAAAAAAGGATCTTTAAAGTAGGTTTTAACATGGTGATGTTTTCCAGCCCAAGCTACTGGCAGGCTTAGTTGAATATTTAAAGAAGTGCTATAGAGATGTGCTCACAGAGTATATTATGTTAATGACTATTCATAATGGAAGGAGCAGAAAATTGCATTGTGTTATGGGAAGCAATAGAGATATTTGAGGAATGTGTATTCTTGTTGGCCTTACAATGGCTAAACAGCTTTTAGCTTTCAAAGTGGTTTTCTTTTCTCTCCCCAAAAGTTCTGATAAGATGCAAGCTATATGTTGGTAGAGTGCCTGGTCCAGTTGTGGGTGTTCAATAAATATTAAACACCAATGACAATTGTTGAAGTTTCCTATGTTATGTCTACCCCAGAAAGAAATTTTTTTCCCCAGCAGAGCTATGGATTTAGGATAGCCTGGGGCTGCAAGAAAGAGACACATAGAAACTTTGCCCACAGCCCAAACCCACACACCAATGTGTCAGAACAAAAAGATCAGTATATTGGCGGCAACTCCTGTAGCCCTCCCCGCATGCTCAGCTGCCTCCTCTTGCTATTGGCCCTCTATGAATAAGGAGTTGAATCAGCTCGGGATAAGGCAACTGAAAAGTGCTGGCTTTTTGAAAGGGATAACCTGTGAATATGGTCATGGGTTTTACTTACATATTTACATCTCCCCAGGTCTAGCTGCAACTTGAGAAGAAGTTGGAAATAAGGAGATAAGTATTCTTTGGCCCAGATGAAGGGCAGAAGTCAGTCTCTCCACTGATCTGCAGTCTGGATCTCATATCTGCAAGTTGAATCTCTATTGCATGAGGGACAAGTGCAGATTGTGCAACAGAGGGCCCCCTGTGTGCATCTGACAGGAGAAGTTTGTTCCGAGTGTCATAGTGTTGTTTTCATCTTGATAGACAAGCACAGTCTGGTGGACTGGTGGGGGTGAGGGTGCCGGGAAAAGGAGAAATGCTCAGGTAGTTGAACAATGAAAGCTTACATGCTACATGTACAGAAATGAAAGGGAGCTCAGTGTAACCACTGGTTAGCTGAGGCAACTGAGAGAGTGGAATGGGGATTTCAGGAAGAATAACATTTGCAAAGGCTGAAAATAATCAAGGGAATCTGAAACGCATACTGGGAAAGGGATGGGAACTTCAGTAATATGTCCATTAACCACAGCACCATCACTATCAATCATCTTTAGGATATGATGAGAATTCAAACCTCAAGAGAGACCTGTCTTGGTCTGTGTCTATACTTCTTGTTGAAGTATTTATTTTTGACCTTGGTATTTGGAGGTACTGCTCTGATGGTATGGCTATTCGTGTATGTGAGGAGGTGCTCAAAGCTGCCTGATTGATGACACACAGTCCAATCTGGTCTAAGTAGACATGTAGTCTGGCTGTCTGTCACTGTTGGTGGCTTTGCCTCTTCACCTCTGGGGCTGCATGCAATCACAGTTAACAGCAGTATTGATCTGCTGACTGCTATTGTTTCTAAGGAGTCCAAATATATGCCCCATTGCTCACTGTTAGGCTTCTACACATTCTTCCCACTTCTCTTTGTTGGCCCTGCTTCCTCTAATCAAGCCCTTTGGCTTGTGGTAGGTGCAGCTGCTGTGGTTTAGTGCACATGTCCAGAGGCAGAGATTCAATGAGCACAGCTTACATGCTGATGGAGTGACTACATTCCGGGTCTGTGTTTTTGGCACTCTGTGTTTCCACTCATATCAATAATGGCCCATGAATGATGTTGTGGTGACTGCTGGGGGAAGTGGGTAGGGGTCCAAGTTACTGTCGTCCTTATTTTGAATAGATGCTTAGAGTGCAGAGATTTTCTTCAGTTGGTTGCTCAGTGTGACGCCCTTTTGGGGTGATTGTCACTAGAAGGGAACTTCTTGAACAAGTGTTCTATTTTTTTAGACTGCCCATGAATCTCTGAAGAAGTGTCCTAGGAGAGGGATTGGATTTGCATTTGGTTCTCTTCCCAAAGGACTTGTGGGGGTTTCCCCTGTGAAAGTTGCTACACCACCTTGGGTTTGATTTACATTTTTGTGTTGGATGATTTTGCATCATCTAGGACAGGATCCCATGAAATCACATGTATTTTCTTGTGCTTTGGGTTTAGACGTAGTCACGGAATATATAGAAGTTCCTGAATGATGGCACCAACATCACATGATACTGCCTTCTGTGCTGGCTTGATTTTTAAGAGGATGCTGGGCATAATCTGATTCTGGCTTTTAGAAGCATGGTTTTGTCTAGCACACTGCACAAATAGATGTACCCGAATTCAACTGGTGGTGGAGAGCAGATTTCATAGTTTTAGCAAAGTCTGCCATAGAATCTAACATGCTGGCTTCATCATAATTTTAGGAGTTTAGGGAAATTCTCTTGTCAGGATACCTACTTGTTAAAGATCTGGTGTAAGAGTATGAGTTGAGGTACATAGGACATTGAACCTATAGTAGCAAAGATGTGAAAATCAAGTGGATTACGTTGAAGTTCAGAAATTAAGTTCTGTGCTTTTGAGGATCATCTCTGATGCCACAGAACTGGGCCCCCTTGGTTCATCAAGGAACAAAGTATGTCTGTACGACACATGTGAAATTTGGGTACTTGTTTTCTTTACCATATTCCGTATTCAAAGTTCTGTTTCTTATCAAAACTTTTCTTTCTAAATAGGCTTATAGGGCTTGATCAAAATAAAAATTAGAAGTGAAATAAATACATAGGAAGATTTCTATTGTTTGTTAAGCAGAATGTTTGAAATACAAATTTATGTGTGTAAAAATTAGAAAAGGTACATAATTCATATATCTGAGATAATTTGGAAAGTGTAGATATGTTTTATATATTATGCAATAAATTGCTATATTGGAGATTGAGGAGAGATTTATATTTCTACTATTAAGTATTAAAATTTTGAAATCAGTACATTAATTTTGTAAAGAGAAAATACCTCTATTTGTCAGTTTTGGCTGTCTTTAGCCAACTCCTTTAAATAAAGTGAAGCCATTTTTTTTCAGGGATCTCAGCTGCTTAAAGATAGAAAAAATAATTCAGGCAGGTTCTTGGTTAGATGAGAGTAGTCTGAGTATTGGCAATTCTCAGAGATGAAATTGAAGAAAAGAAACATTAAGAGTTAATATATTTGAAAAAAGAGTGAAGTTGCCATGCTCATAACTATGTAACTCTTCATTATATGCCGTTGCTGAGACCTGTGCTTTGGACTCACAAGGAAACAAAAGGAAATAAATGTGATCATATTCCTTCAGGAGAGTTAATTAAGTAGACAGTGAAGATGTGAAACAGGGATAGATCATTCCCAGAGCAGCCTAAGCTAGTGTAAGTGACAGCATGGTATAGACAATATGTAGATGTTTAAGGGAGATAGGAACATAATCTGAGTGGGTCTGTTAGCTTTGCGAATCACCGCCATTGTGTTTCCAAGGAAGAATCGTTTGAAATAAGTAAATCCAATTTAAAAGGCAAATATGAAGATGAGTCAATCGTATGTATCAACCTTTCTCAGATTATAATTTTTGTAATATTTATGGTTAAAATGCTATAGAGGGATAGATGAATCAGTAATTAGTTCTCTCTGAAGAAACAGAAGTGCTTATAACTTATGGAAAAGACCTTCAAAGATGAGAATTATTTATTAAGAGAAGAATCAAGAGATAAATATTACAGGCAGAAGCACAAGAAAAACATAAAGGATGAGGAAAATAAGACTGTGGGGCAGGAAATTGATGAATCTAGGAAGGTTAAATTGTGCAGGTCTTAGAATGACATATTTAAGACTTAGGCTTGATCCTATAGATAATGCAAGGCCATTAAAAGTCATAAAGCATGACTAAATCTGTACTTGCTGCTATGAAGTACATATGAAAATTATAATTCAGAAATGAAAACAATTTAGAAATCTATGGAATAAGTAAGTTCCTAGCTTCTCAAACAGATGCCATTGAAGTTTCAAGCATGCCTACTGAACCAAATCATATCACTTGTTATTAGGACCAGAAGACTACAGTAATAAAGCCTCTGACACACTAAACCCTTTCCTATATAATGCTGAACAATGTAATTTGAAAATTCAAGTAATAGTTTTACTTACAATTACAGCTTTTTGTTAAATATTGTACAAAAAAAACAAAAACCTCCTAAAAGCAATAACAAAAACAAAATACAAAGTACAAAGAACAAGAAATTCATTACTTAAAATCTTTTGTTGGCTTTCTACTATTATTACTGAACTACTAAATCATTGCTACTTAATTTTGATTTTTAAAAAAATTTTTTTGAGACAAGGAATTGAACCCAGGGATGCTTAGCCATTGAGGCATATATACCTAGTGCTTTTTATTTTTATTTTGAGACAGGGTCTAGCTAAGTTCCTTAGGGTCTTATTAAAATGCTGAGGCTGGCCTTGGACTTGTGATCCTCCTGAGTCTTTGGGATTGCTATTTGCTTTTATTGAGCACCTACTTTAGGACATATGTTCCTTTAAATGCTTTACCTATAGTAATATTTAAAATTTTTCTATTTTTAATTTTTACTTTTCAAGTAACTTTTAATTTTAGAATAGATTTAGATTTATATAAAACTTACAAAGTAGTACAGAAAGTTCCATATGTCTTACATTCAATTTCCTCATTATTAATAACTATATTAGTATAGTACCTTTGGCCCAATTAGTAAATCAATATTTGTATAATATATTAACAAAAGTCCATACTTTGTTTGAATTTCCATGGTTTTTATTTAAATTTTTTTCTATTCCAGGATCCATGTAAGATTTTATATTACTGTTACTCATGTTAATTCCTTTGGCTCCTGTCAGCTGTGACAGTACATGGTAGTGTTTTTAATCATCACAATAATTCCATGTGTAGAACTATTTTATCCATATGTATGCATTTTAATGTTTTATATATAAAATATTTATGTATTTGATTTATACATAAAATGTTTGTATTTGTATGTATACATTTATAGATGAACAAACTAAGGGACAGAAAGACTGTGGCACAGAGATGGCAGTCCACTCCAGAAATATGGTATGGAGCTGCACTCTTAACCACTGCATTAGGCTGCTTCTAAAATATTGGATAATAATTAAAAGTAAACGAATGTGCATGGTACACCTGGACCCATTATATAAGACAACATGTGGTACTCCAAAGCCCCAAAATGTAAAAAAAATTTTCTGGCTGGTAGGAGTTTAGTGTAGTTGTGAAAGATTTCAGCTGTGAGATGAAGTTTGACCTAGGACCTGAACATTGGGAAGAATGATTGTATGATACCTTGTAGTCCTTTTCAAATATATTAAAATCCCTCTTGCAATGCATTTTTATAGTATCTCCAAGGATAGTCAAATGACTTTTCCCTGAAGCAAATGGCTTGAGAAAAAGAATTTTGGGGTCATGGTTTAATAAACTTTCAATGTTCAAGCAAAGGTATATTGTAGAAATTCATTTTACTTTCAAATGGACAAAACATTTTTAAAGGTAATGTTTTAAAAACTTATTGATGATTAATCTGAAAATTAGTTTGATCACATTCCCAGACTCTTGCCCAATCAATTGAAGTGAGGATGAGGTCAATTTTGTTCTGTAAATGCATTGTTGACTCTTTTACTCCTTTTTGGCACATAGAAAGCAATGAATAAATATTTGTTGAATGAACAAACCCTGATTCAATTAAGAAACGTTAAAGGTTTATTTGTGATACTGTGGGCAAGTGGAGGCTATGCAAAGTTTCCCTTCCCAAATGTGAACACTGTTAGAGAATCCTAGCATCTTTTAAAGTCCTGTATGTAGTTATCTCTTTGGAGTGTGTGGAAAGAACAGATAAGTTCCAGCGTCTTTGCCCTTTGTTTCCCTACTAGCTTCCCTAACAGGAACCCTAACCTCCTGGATTTGTAAACATTCATTCTCAGAAAGTTTTAGGAACAAGTTCTATTAGTGTTTTACAACTTGTCTAAAAATTAAGGGGTAGCTCTTAGAATATCAGTATCATTGGAAATGAACTCAACTGAGAAATTACTTTTAAAGGGCAATCAGCAGCTTTACTTTGTATGAATTAACTCTGTTCATATGGTGCACAAATTAAACAACTCATGATTGGTTTTATAAAGTAGTAACTTTCTAAAAAGTGCATTCTGCTTTGAGGGAGAATGTGATAACGTGCATCTCATATTCTTGATCTTCAGAAGTTTTTGGAAAATAGCCATTTGGACATTTTTATATCAATAACAGGTAGAACTAAAACTATCCCCTTTGGAATTAGGATGCCCTCCCTGTGGCCCTCCTTTTTCTTCAACTAATGGGATATATTTGAAAAAGGAAGACTAACCAATCAGAAGTAGTCCTCCCAGATGAGTTCTAACCTTGCAAGAACCTGAAAAACTGCCCTCTAGTGGAGCTTATTGAAATTTAGGTGGTGTGTGTGTGTGTGTGTGTGTGTGTGTGTGTGTGTGTGTGTTTTCAAGAAATGTGTCTTAGGGTCAAGGGTTGCATGAAAATCCATAGTGTTTTTGAAATTTCTCTGAAGCAGTGATGGGAATAGCAATTTAAAATGAAAAAAGAACAGGTCAAATGTGACCTGTAAGATACATATTCTGTTTTTGTTTGTTTTTTGGCATGGGAAATCGAATCCACAGGCACTTAACCACTGGGCCACATCCCCAGCCCCTTTTTGTATTTTATTAGAGACAGGGTCTCGCTGAGTTGCTTATGGCCTCACTAAGTTGCTGAAGCTGGTTTTGAACTTGTGGTCCTCCTGCCTCAGCTTTCCCGAGCTGCTGGGATTGTACCACTGTGCCCAGCAGTACATATTCATTATTTTGCATTCTTTCAGTTTGAATATTAGCTTGTGCTAATAAGGACTGTGTGTCCAAGTTACTTAAAAGTGTGTCAAAAAAGTTATAGTCAAAGATAAAATTAATATAAGAAAAATCAAAAGTATAGAATAATAAAGCCTATAGAGAATAAAGATACGGTCATTTACTATAGTTACTGTGGTTTTGATCTTTGGCTCTGACCATGATCCATGATTCTGAGAAATATGGGTACATCTTTAAGTTTAAAGTTAATAAATTCTGTTTTCTGTATATTTATGTTCTTGCATAGATAGCTTGAAAATATTCAAATGATGCTTTTGATTTATCATGATAATCAAGGTAGAAATAAGTATAGGCACCCTAAGAGCTGTGGGGCATGGGCCAGGGAGGTGCGCTCTAGGGGTCAACATTATGAGTCAGTAAGTAGCTCCCTTTTGCAGAGTTTGGTATGAGCTCTATTTATTTACAGGATGAATTATTTTAAAATGGTTTTGTAATTTTATTTTCACTTTGTAACATGCTGCAAACAGCTTCTCTGTGATTAAATATATATCAAAATCATGATTTTTAAGGACTACAGTGGCTATGTTTAAAGCTGTAAGACCAGTGGAATAATGCCAAATGTTTCTGTTTGCTCTATAGAAGAATTGCAGCATCTCTTTCTTATAGGATGAATGATGTGGAATAAGAGAACATGAGAGATGATCTGCCATTTACATACTCATTCTGTAGTCAGCATTCCACCATTGGTGATACACAAGAATTCATCATTAAAACCTCAGCCATTATCAATGAATACATTAGTTATTAACACATACCCTTGTGCAGTTTTTCCATCTGCAGACCATCCTTATCAGAATCACCTGAGAGTCTGGTAAAAAAAAAACACAGACTTAAGGGCCCCACCCCAGACCAGTTCAGACAGATTCTCCAGGTAGGGAGATGGGCGAGCCAGGGTGATTCTTAGACCTGATGAAGCTCTAGAATCTCTGGAATGATATACCAAGAGCTTTCAGACAACAAGACTCTTTAGAATAAAAGGTAGACACTGAAGGAAAGATGTAAGGGGATGCCAAGACAAGGGACAGAGGCAGAGGTGAGGTGAGCCCAAGATTCCACATCTGAATTTTGGCTCTTTCATGACCTGTTCAGGGCTAGTCCTTGGAAGAGTCAGTGTTGGTTCAGGTCAGGGCTCTATGACTAACCCTACGGGAAAGTGGGAGACCTGAAAACCATTTTTTTTGGGGGGGGGAAATGGCAGTGCTAGACCACAAGAATGCATGAAAAACAAAGAATTCTCAGAGATAAACTCTCGACTTAACTGAGCCCCCAGGGGTATAGGCTTTTCATTTGTGCTGGCCCCAGTGACATGTGGTGTAGATCCAGATATGTCCTGGGCCTTGTGATCATAGGCTTTCTTTTGAGAACAGTTGCTGACAATCTGTCACTCCTTTGTGTTAGAGCTCAACCCGTTTGAAACTGTAGGGTATCAGCTGCTGTTGCTGTAGGTCCATTTCTGTTTTCCAGCAGGTGGGTGTGTCTGTCTCTTTCCTTTCATCTCCATCCAGGCTTTCTTCTTTCAGGCACTTTCCGGTTTCTCAAGCCAAGTATGCCTGTCATGTTGGAACCCAGCCCTGGGACACTTACCAACTTCTCTTTGTGTTAGTATCTCTCCCTTGATTGTGTTCCCAATCTTCCTTATCTTCCTGAAGTCTACCAGACCATTCACATGGTGACCTACAGGTCCTATTCTCTTCATTGTGGATGCTCAAAAACTGCCTTGTACCCTCAGCACTCTTGTCTTTTCTCTTAATCCAGCCTAGTCTTGTGCTTTTCCACTGGTTCACCTGGGCCCTTTCCTTCTCTCTACTTCCCATTATCATACCAAGTGCTTCAGTATCTCCCCTTAGGAGTTCAATGGAAAGAGAGTGGGTTTTAGACTCAGGCTAGGATTAGAACCTTCTCCTTGCTCTTTGTTGGTACCTCTGGAAACAAAAATTTGGTTACAGAGTTGTGAAAATTTCTTTCATGATATACAAGTATGATGAGCAATATGTTCCTGTAACAATAGATGTTCAGTGCCTGACAGCTAGTGGTATTCATCTTTATTTTTGTCTGAGAATTTTCCACACTACTGTAGCCCACAATGCCTTTTCTGTTACTCTGTACTTGTGTAGATTTTGTTGACTTTGTGGTCCTAAGAGAAGTGGGAGACTGGGTGGGTATACAGCCCCAGCCACATGACCCAGGAGTAATAGGAACAGTGAGCAGGAATGGGAGCTGTGATTCAGGGGCTTGCCATGTCCTCTGCCCACTAACAGGCAGGGTCTTTTCTTAAGACCAGACTCCTGGTGTTCTTCACTTGAGTGCTGAAGTGGCTTTCTAAGTACAAGCTTGATGAAGAGTGCATAGTTCCTTCAGTGCCATTTTATTGAGTTAAGTCCATGGTGTCCCAGCTGGACCAGTTCAGAATGTCCTAGAAAGCCCTACCCCATGAAGACATGGAGCCACTACCATACTATGGGTTTTTGCTTTGGCCTGGTTCTGCTCCCAACACAATTGTTGATATGCTTTCCAATGCTGGTAATTCCTGCTATTTGGTGCTGCATGGGAATTGTGTAGATTGGGGAATCCATAGATAATGATGTCCCTGGCTCATTCATCTCTGAGACCCCTAGGATTGTGTTTCTGGTGTAGTCTATTCTTCCTTACCTTTGGAACTTTCAAACTACACCATGAACCTAAACCTCTTACACCTGGAAAACTCTGATTGCTTTCATGCTCTCATGCTTTCTTGGACATATGTTCTGATTCAGAGGTTCTCAAAGTGGTGCCACACAAGGGAGAATTTTCCATGAAATTGTGCCTCTATTCTCTCTAATAAAGGTTAGTGTTGAGAACCTCTAAAATCCTTTAGGAATGTTGGGAAGGAGCTAATATTGGTTAGAAGTCTTTGATAGGATTAGAAAAACATTGTTTAAGATTCTAAATTATCTGCCAGAGTAGAAAGTCTAGGCTGTTTCTTTCTACTTCTTACTCCTCCTCCAAACATTCCAATTAAGTAGATAAAATATATCTGAAAGCCAATCAACCAACAAAATGAACAAACGCCCTCAACTTCTCCTCAAATCCCTAAAATATTTTAAAAGCCAAAAACAAACAAAACATCAACAACAAACTCCCATCCTTTCTTTTCTGCTTTCTCAGACTCTGTTCATTCTTGAATTGTATTCTCCTTGAACTTTTTTTTATATCTTGCCCGTACCTGGCAGCTCTATTCCTGGGTTCCTGACAACTCCCCAAACCCTACCTCTACTCAGTACCACAAAGACTTACTGCTTGTGCTTCATTTGAAGCAGACCACATACTAATTAGCAAGTGTGTTGTTTTTTATTATCAAGATGGTATGCTTCCCAAGGGTATAACAGCTTAAGGTAGCACAACGATTTCCAAAAAGCAGCTGCTCAATACAAATATATTGACTGGTTATAGATTTTTGTCTTAGTTATACTTCACAACTTTCCTGCTTGCCAAGTCCCACTTTTAGCCAACATAGGATTATATCTGGCACCTAGGGACAAAGATGGCATGGAGAACTAAAACATAGAGATAATCCCACAAGCTCATTTAGAACAAAGGTTTAATTATCCCCCTATCAACTGAGTCTTTTATCTGAGCTGAGTTGCAATAAGCAACAAATTGGTGAGTTTCATTTGCTCTGCTTGTTTTGGCTACTGTAAATAGCATAAGGAACACAAGTCAGAGTGAGGAAGCAATGAATCTGCATTAGGACAATTGGCTTGTGTCTGGTCACTTGGTCAGAGAGCAGCATGCTTTAAATGCACCACTGAACAAATCTTTGGCCTCTCTCTGCTGGGGAAGAAACAACTGATAATTTGCCTCAGGATAGACTGGAAATAGTTTGGAAATATTATGTACTTTCTAATGCCCAATTTTCCTCATTTGTAGACCAAAAAGCTAAGTGGTGCTATTCCTGGAGATAGAAGTAGCCAAGAGACAGTTGGGGGTTGAATAAAACTAAGCAAGGGGATTGGGGACTTCCTAGCATGGACGTTTCCTGCTGCCAAATGGATGGGTTCTTTCTCTTCCCTCTGATGTCCACACTTCCTCTACCCACCACCGGTTAACAGCCAGAGGAAGTAAAGCCTGTGGCATTCCAAAAGGATGTTAATTCTACCTTCTGGAAACTTCTTTAAGCCACATCTCTGTCTCCATTGCCACCTTCTTACCAGTAGGTTTATAGTGAAAATATAAGGCACTGACCTATAAGAATGGAAACTGGTTACAAGTAACCAGAATGGCCATACTGGTGAACCCTGCTCTTTAGAATCTAAGGTCCAATTGACTTGACCCGGACGCTGTAAGGTACTCCAAAGTGAATCTCCTAGTACAGTAGCAAGAGTGATCTTTTCCCAACTACAAATACTATTTGGTCACCTCCTCCCCTCACTTCTTAAAACCCTTCTGTAGCCCTCCACAGCTCTTAAGATATAAAGAACCTCCTTGATAAGGATTTTAAAGCCTCAAATAATTTATTCCCATACAAATTTATAAACTCCATGATGGGAGGGGTCATTTTGTTTTTTTGCCATGGAATTATGTCCCCAATGATCACTTAACACAGTGGATGACATAGACCAGGAACTTATTAAATATTCTTTGAGTGAAAAATATAAATCATAAAATAATCCCAACTTTCCCAGCATGTATCTTCATATCTGGTCCAGGAATTTTATTTTAAATACACATGAATGTGTTTTTAATAAACAGTTTCATTGAAGATACTTGTTCATATTTCTAACATTGTCGAATGGTAATAGCGTTCTCCTACTGGCGAGTATCAGACATCTGGGAGCTATCCTAGGCTGCCCTCTTTATTTTACTGCCAGTATTTAAACAGTCATGTGACACTATCTGCTCTAGTTCCCAAATGATTCTTCCAATTGTTCCTTCACCTCCAAACCCTGGCTATGACTTGGTCCAGGTCTAATCATTTCTTGTAGTTATTTCCAACCTGTCGCCTGCTTTCTTTCTTTCTGTTCCCCAGTCCATCTTTGGCAGAGCTGCTCACAAAACTTCCTATAATCCAAACCTAGGCCAGTGACTCTTGATTAAAATTCTTCAGGGAGCCTTACAGGGATCAAGTCTTAGCACACATGGAAAATCCATAATTTGAGACCTATCTATTCCTGAGAATCTATTCATCTAATAATCTATTCATCTAGTTATTGATAACGAATCTGTTAGAAATATGATGACAAATAAGATAGTATTTTCTTGTCTCTTATTAACATACTCTTTCTTTCTTTCTTTCTTTCATTGGGGATTGAACCTAGGGCCTCATGCATGCCAGGCAAGTGCTCTATCACTGAATTATTTCCCTATCCCTTCTTGTATCTTATTGGAAATATTGTCTCATGGTAGATTTATCTGTTGAGACAAACATACATACCACTATTAGTGGTTCCCAGAATCTGCTACTGCTATATATTTCTTTGTCATGGTGGGTTGCATCTTCTATTTCTTACTTCTACCCACATCCAACTAATGTTATTTATTTTACAGACTTAATTTAAGAACTGTCTTTCTTGGGACACTGTCTTATCACCTTCCCTTTATAGTTCTTTAATTTCCCACTCATGCCACACTGTTTATACTTCTTTATTTTTTACCACAATAATCTATAGACTTCATGTGACATATTTTGTTTTGGTCTTCATCATTCCTCCAGACAATAGGGGTAAATGTTAAATGGTAAGCAAGCACTCAATAAGTGTTTGCTGAGAAAATATTTTCTTGGAAATGTGAGACTCAAGAATATGTGGTTTATATTATGGGCCTTCTTGTGCCAAACAGTTTAAAATCTCAGATTCATAATTTATTATAACAATTTGTTGACATATTTTAACATTTGGTATATTTTAAAATATGGGACTTGGTTTTATTCAATATCCTTTTAAAAAATGTAATCCAATTTTATCTGACCCCTTGTGAATCTATATCAACTGTGATGGAAAATTAACTTGTATAAGCTGAATGATATATACACAACTGTGACAAATCTCAGTAGTAAAAATTTTCATTTGACCATTTCTTACTTTGATTTATGGTGGAATTTGGCATGGTTTGGTATGGTAAATGCTAATATTATCCCTACTGGAATTTACCAGATTTTCTTTCAACTGATGGACAGAGACATTTTAGCAATTCATTTTCAAGCTAAGTCTCTTAGAAATCTCTTTTCCCCGGGACACCTATTTTTATTTCCATCTCTTGGTTATCCTTAAACATAACATCAACATTTGCTACTTCCTGTGACAGAAAATCCTGGTCAGAGCTCTCTGGAGCATGCAGATTCCAGTAGAGGGTTGTCTGGGATGGGACCATTGAGGATTGGTTTTGTCAATGTACAGATATTCATTAAGCACCTGCTCTGTGCCCAAGTATCTGGTAAAAAAATTTCTTCTGTCCCACACACTGGATTTCCCAAGCCTAGTAAATTCCTGATGAATATTTTAGAATGAATTCTTGGAAGATCTGGAGGCTGCTTTGGGAGGGAAAGAATAGTTAGGAAGAATGATTGGGCAAAAACTACCAGTAATGCTCTTACTGTGTGCTATGCCCATGGTTATACTATCTACATATTATAAGTTCTACAAGAGCACCTTGAAGTAGATGTGATTATTTTATTTTCCACAAAAGCCTTGTTTTCTCTATATGTGTGTTATGAATTATAATGCATGCTACTGTTATATATATAACAACTTCAAATAAATTAAAAAATAAAAGCTTTGTTTTCTCAGTTTCAGAGCCAAGGAGTAAAGTAGGAATCACATAAACAGTATCATTGTGTTCCTAGTTCTGTACTTATGCTGTTTTTATTGACAGATCCTAGCTCTTCCTGCAGACCCCCCTCAGTTATTATGGAAAATGTCTGTGGCATTCTCTGTGTACTCACTAAAATAACCTTTGCCTGAACCACTGTTCTTCTATGTATGGTGTCTACCATTTTCTTTCTTCTCTGGTCTGCTGCTGTAGATGTTTTCATCTGTGGATGTCTTCAGGGTTGGGCTGCATAAGACTCTATAGACTAAGGCTCCACACTGTTCCTCCTGGGCCTGTTTTGCCAACAGATGCCCCAATGTCATGGAACTGTGAGAAAACAACTCGGAGACCAGGTTATCTATCTTTCTGTGCCAGAAGACAAAGCATTTGGAAGGATGGCCTGGCCTGGACTAGGCACTCATTTGATGTGCTTCTTCAATGGTGTGGAAGTCAGAGGCAAGGAAATAATTTCTGTGCTGAACATGGAAGGCATGTAGCTGGAGCTTCAGCTAAAGAAGCCACTGTTGGACTCAGTCCACCCCCTCAATAATGTTTGCTGATAAAATAAACCTCTAATACCACAGGAGAAAGAGAAAGGTAGGAGAGTTTGGGGATTTGATGGGAGAAGCCCTCAGGGGAAGCTAGTTTATGCCCTTTGCAGAGACCTGCCAAGATTTAACTTGGGGAAGGTATGGTGGGAACAAAAAGTTGACCTGTTAAATACTGATAGCTTTTCTTCTTTCTCCACTTCTGAATAAGAGTCATATTTACTTCAACAGTTCCAGGGACTGGGCTGTTTTATTCTGGTTAATACCTGTGTGTATTATTGGAAAAAGGCCTAAAAGTTTAAAATGGTAGACAAGAGACAAAGGCAGAAACCAGGTGTGGTGGTACGCGCATGTAATCTCAGCAGCTTGGGGAGGCTGGAGGATTTTGTGTTCAAAGTCAGCCTCAGCAAATTAGTGAGGGTCTAAGAAACTCAGTGAAACCTGCCTCTAAGTAAAACACGAGAAAGGGTTGGGGATGTGCCTCAGTGGTTGAATGCCCCTGAGTTCAATCCTTGGTTTAAAAAAAAAAAAAAAAAAAAAAGACTAAGGCAGAGAGCTATTCCTGGAAACATATTAAATTCAGGGTTGAGTGGTAAGGTAATAGTGAAAGAAATAAAAAAGCAGCAAGGATTAGAGTTTTAAGGGCAGTGAATGTAAGTGAGAAGGACAGAGAAGAATGGTTATTGAGGGGCTGTTTGGAAGATTCAGTGAGAATAATGGGAGCTTTAGATATGTGCTATGTTGTTTTGAAATATCTTAGAAAAATCTGAGCTATTTTCAGGTGTATGTTTGGTTTTTGGCCTTAGGATTCTGTTGGATATAGCACTGAGAATGGTTCATCTTTATTCATTTTGGCACCTTATTGGAGAGCCAAGATGAGGCCATAAAATCATTGACAATGATGGATTGTGAGGTTCCGACAAAGTGTGTTTCCAGAGACTAGACAAAGCAGGAGTCAATATAGGATATGGTTGTTTGTGGGGGGTTCAAAAAGTTCAATGGAACATAGCTGGGAATTACATTTCGAAAAATTTTATAGGATTTGAATAGATGGGAAAAAGGATATTTAGTTAGTAGAACGATCCTAAATAAAAGCATAAAGGTAGGAAAGAACATTATATGTAAGGGAGTTAGTTATAGAATCATTAGCAAAGGCAGAAGCTATCAAGGATCAGGTTATAGAGGGTTTGGAAGCTGTATGGAGGATTTTAAATTCTGTAGATTGATGAAAGCTACGGTTTTAGAAAGATTCATCTGTAAGAAGTGATTGAAATGGATGGAACCTGGAGAATTTTGTTTTAAATCTATGTATGAGTTATTTAGGGTTTGGACTCATTGGAAAGGACATGTTGAAAGGACAAATCACAAGACTCTGTAACTACTTAGATGTGCAGGATCGATGTGAGACCAGATCCAAATATGATTCCAATTTCTCTGGTCTCGAGGTTTTGTAGCATTGTGGTTTTATTCTTTCGTTTGTCTATTTATACTTCCATTTGTTCAAGAAGTATTTATTGAATAACTACTTTGTTCTCTATATTGGGCTACAGCAAATAAAAGCATTGAAAACCCCCTGACCTCATGGAACTTATATTAGAGTGAGGGAGAAACAGAAAATAAAAACATAAACAAGGAAACCTTTCAACCCCATAGGAAAAGGGAAAAGGTAGGAGAGGTTTGGGATCCAGTGGGAAATGTCTCTTGTGGAACCAGGTGTACGTCCTATTCACAGATCCACCAAGGTTTATAATAAATGATGCTGCACATTTGCTGATAAGTTCTTTGTAGAAAAATAAAGGGAAGAAGTGGAATAATGAGTTGGGGAGAGTAGATGAAGAGGCTGTGATGATAAATTATTGAAGTAGGAGGGCTGGAAAATAAGCTGGTTGTCAGGGAAAGATGGAATTTAGCGTTTTTGTAGATGGCATTTTTGTAGGCCAAGAATTCATGGCTTACCAATTAGGCAATGACTCTCATTATTGTAGGCCAAGAATTCTTGTGTTAGGATTGGACATGTAGATTTGGGAGCCACCAGCACAGCTGTGGTGTGGAGACTTCCGTCTTGGGAGCTCTCTTAAAGAAGCAGGTATTTCCATAAGCCCTGAGGACTCACCCCTGGAAGCTGCCTGTTTTTAGGATAATTCCTTGCTTGGGAGGAGGAAGAAGGCCCAGGAAGGGAGAAAGAGTATTTATGATATCAACAGGGTTAGGAAGACAGGCAGGAAGGAAAAGAACTTAGTCCTTATGGGTATTTGCACTGTTATTATATAAGTAATTAATGAAAGGCATGAGTCATCAATATTGCCTTCCTATACCCATAGTCTTAATCTTCCTCTGCTAACATCTTAAGACAGTTCCTGCAAATATTTGGAAGATTGCTGGCAATCTATGGCAGTGAACCATGTTGTTGGCTAAAAATGGGTAACTGGAGTACAATTTATTTTTCTCTAACACTAAAATGAACCATTAAGATGACTGTTCCCCAAACAACAAGTACCCTGTGAGTATTAAAGATTCTGTGGAAATGTTCATTTCACTACTAATCCACCCAACCACCCTCAGTAGTTACATGGCTGTTGGTACTGTAGTGCCAACATGGAGGTTCTACAGTGTAGTATGAAACAACACCCTCTTCAGACAGGGAAGAATCAGTAAGCAAACACAATACATGAACCAAAGGAATAGATAGGTGACTAATATTGTCGTCTGAAGGGCATGGCTTACCAATTAGGCAATGACTCTCATTATTTTAGAAAGTAAGGTTACTAATCCCTTTCTGGCTGCCCATATATTTGTTATTTGCATCAGATTCTTTTTCTTTTTGATTTAAAAGATTGCTAAGATAGACAAATGAAGCAAGAATGCTCTAGGACTCAGAGGGATTGAATTGTGAGCCTCCTCTGTGAATTGGAAAGACAGCCTCTGCTGACACTCCTGTGTGAACTTGCAGGCTAGTGTGATAAACAACAGTGATGCAGCAACAAGAAGAAGAACAACAACAATAACACAATCCTTGAGACTTTAAATGTTTGTGACCTACATCTCACATTACAAAAAGACTTAAACGTTAATGATCTCTTGTAAAAATCAGTGCATTTTGTCGCATGGAAATATAACAAGAAAAAAGAATAACATTTGATATTAGTCATAGCCTTTAAGACAAAAATTTAGAAAACTAACATATCTCTTTGTCCTACTCATCAACTCATAGGGGAATTAAAAAAATCACAAATGATGGCAGTATTTGCAACTAGTTTTTTTTTTTTTTTTTTTTTTTTTTTTAGTTTTAAAATAATGCCTAAGAGACTGCATTTTTTTTTTTTTTTTTTTTTGTATCCTTATACAGACCTCCTTTCAGTAATGGAAAGAAGCAAGTGATCATCTTTAGTCTTGATGCTCATGGATTATGATTCATCCCAAGTCTGGGAATGTGGAATGGGTGAGTAGTATTAGCCCTGATTTGCGAGTTCAGGTTTTGCCAATGGAAAATAATGCTTCTATTCCTACCCTCCCCTCTGCCCTTTTCTCTCTAAAGTTCAGGACTAGAATTTTCCAACTTCAAAATTTTTAATTTTTTCTTTTCCTACACATAGTGACAGTATCACCATTCTTGGATGAACAATGACAGATGTTTGAGGGCCACATGATGATATTGATTTTATTTGCCTATTTATCATCAGACTAGACATTTCTGTTACTAAAGTTGATTCAGTTCTCTTGTTGTGAGAAAAGAATGATTACCTTCATGACATATTTAAAAATATATTTTAAAATTAGCATGTATCAACCCCATATTCACCTTTGTAGAAATTTTAAAGTAGTTTCAATATTATTTTAGTTAGGAAATTCTGTGCCCCTGTAATTGATAAACAGAACAAAGCAGAGTCAAGAAACAGTAGTTAAATTTTAGATTTTCATAATCCCCCTTTCACAGGATCATCTGGGACGTATTAAACACTTCTTCCCTTTACCTTACCATAAAATGTAAAGAGGAAATAAATATTTTTACAGAAGTGAATCATTCACATTTGAAGTTAGCAAAGTTGTGGGCACACTCAGATTTCTTTGTTAAAGTAACTCGAAAGATACTTTACCACATGGTTTAGTCTGGCCGAGTAAAAGAAGAAATTGGGAACAAGATTCAAGGAAAGTATGTGTAGTGTACAATATCTGTGTTGGGATCTGCTTTGAAAGACTCAAAAAAAATTTCACATATATTCCGACATATCACATATCTTTACATATTATTAACATCTTAAAAAGCTGGACATAAAATGAAATGTGTAAAAGCCAACATTATGTCATGAGGAACAAAAAAGAGAAGAAACAGACATTATAAACTTTCTTATATGCTTTACCAAAAAATTCTTAAAAAAAAATAAGCTAGAATGTGGCTTGCAGCCATAGGTGTAAAATAGATTATAAATTAATTTGGAAGCAGGTGTTTCCATTGGTTCTGGGAAAAACAATGCCAACTGAATATTTCCATTGCATTAAAAGAGCAGACTATGGTTATGCTTACAACAGGCAAGAAAGAGAAGTAAGATCATAATCCTGGAACATATTCCTCACTTTCTGAAACAAAACCTGGAGCCATAAATACTGCAGCTGGAAGAGTTTTGTAGGAGTTTTGATCTCGGTGGGCGAATTCAGCATTAATATCTTTAACTCAGACGCATGGCTTGCAATAAAACCCATATCCATGAAGTATTTTGCTATTCCCAACTGTGAAGTTTCTGTTCTTTCTTTTTCTTTTGAAAAGAAATAAACAAAGACCAAAAATTATTGTATTTGTTAAACCTCAATTTGTCATTTCTTGGAGCAAGTAAAGTTGCAACATAAATTCTTAAGCCAGCCATATATATAGTTACGATATTATTATTCTTTATACTCACTGGCTCAGAATCCCATTCCATTAGTGAGCTATGTTGAAAAATAATGTCTATTCTTCAGTTTTCATGGGAAATATTTTCCTCTGATAAGAATCGTGTTTCCATTTCATTATGGATTCCATTAGTTTTCTAACACCTAATTTTAGTAACTCCTACTCCTATTATTTTCATTTTTAGGGCAAGGAAAAGATCTGACACAGGACTCAGTTGTCATTTTATTTTCTGGCCCTTGGCTGAATGACAACTGTGACATCTTTTCCATTCTATTCTCCATAGACCTTAGACATGTATGGGATACATATACAATAAAAGAAAAAGTTCCTTGGCTTTTCTAATAACCACTTTCCTGATAATTCTGAGGCTATCATATAGTACATTTGATTACACTTACAATGTGCATGCCTAATTAATAAAAAGTAGGCATGTAAATATATGTTAAATATTAATTATGTAAATAAATGTAAACTGTTGATTTTGTCATATTTTACTGATAAACCTTAGTATCTGCTTGTATTTTCATTGACTTAGAACTACTAGGCAAACAAAACAAAACAACAAAGTAGATGAATCATGTATCCAACAACTATTTCCCTCCATCCTCCTCAAATTGAGTAATCATGAAATGAATTCCCTGGTTATTTAGATATGGTTGAATCATATGGCATTGTTATTTCCACAGGTGAAAAACAGTTGGATATTAGCAACATCATATGGTCCAACATAATACATGAAAATTCAATCCCCAATTGTGCTTCTCTTTTCTGGTTCCAGCTGAAAATATTTGGACCAGGAATCTTTCCCCTATGTGCTTTCACTAGGAGGAGCTCAGCTTCCCTCACTAATTTATCATATGCCCTTTTTCCTTTTCAAAGGGCCTTTGTCTCTGCTTCCTTACTCTTTTATTCTCTTTAACTCCCTTCCTTGATGCGTTCTCCTTTGCCATAATTTTCTTTGAAGACCTCTCAGTACATTACTCTCTCCTTTCTAAATATTCCTGAAATCTACAAGTCCAGATTTTTCAAAGCAAATTACACTCAGCAGGACTCCTGCCTAGTTAGTTGTCACTCCACTAACGACATTTACCGACTGAATGAAACACATTGTGGTAATAGAAATTATAGGAAGAACAAAAAAAATTTAAAAAATCCCATTGTTAATTTTAAGGAGTTTATAAGCTAGTAGGTGAGATAAAAACTGCTCTTCAAAATGGAAGAAAATGAATGAGATTATGTTTAAAACACAACAACAAGCCAGAAACATAAGAATTAAGGAAATAAAAAGTTACTGGTACAGACAGCAAGATAGAATTAACTTTGGTTAATGTTGAAGATGATTTTTTTCTTTGTTCTTTTTAGATATATAGGACAGTAGAATGTATTCTGACATATAATACATACTTGGAGTATAACTTATTCTAATTAGGATCCAATGTGGAGTTAACATTGGTCAGGTACTCATATATGAACATAAGAAAGTTATGTCCAACTCATTTTATTGTCTTTCCTAATCCCGTTCCCCTACCTTCCCTTCATTTCCCTCTGTTAAATCCAATAAACTTCTATTCTTCCCTCATCCACCCTTATTATGTGTTATCATCCACATAGAGAGAACGTTTGGCTTTTGGATTTTGGGGACTAGCTTATTGCACTTAGCATGATAGGCTCCAGTTCCATCCACTTACTGGGAAATGCCATACTTTCATTCTTCTTTATGGCTGAATAATATTCAGTCTTTGTGAGATACACACACACACACACACACACACACACACACACACACATATATATTTAGTGTATATATATCACTGTTGAAAATTATTTTAAATGGACCTTCAATTGGTAGTTTGACTTCCCAAACTGTTTGCTCCATACATGAACAGGAGGGTGTGAGCCTTCCCTGTGAGATTGTTCCTAAGTTTTCCTAAAGGTTCTAAAGTCAAAATATGTTTAGGTGTGCATAAATCTTTTTTGCAGAGACCAGTGATCAGACTTGCCTTCTTTACTGAATTGATGTGTGGGTGCATAAAGGCAGAAGCTCAAGGAAGCCAGTTCTGAGCACTGACAGGAATCACAGGAGAACTTTCTTTGTCATTGTCTATAGAATTTAAGGTGGTTCAAGTTTAAACATATTTCCAAGTTCCCATTTGACATCTTTGTTTTACTTTGGGGTCTGTCCAGTATTATTTGATTTATGGGGCAGCACTAAACTAGGAACAAACAAGGAATATAGCCTTATCATGACTTGCAAACTGTAGGTACATTGTGCTGGGATGTTAGGGACTTGTTGAAGATGCCAAAAATCTTGATGATTTTGGGAATTCCATTTAAATTTAGAGCAAAGTTGTGGAAACACTTTGAGATAAACAATACAGTCTTTGGGGAAAATGCACTGTTTAATATTGGCTATTTCAGAAAGAAGTCAGAAATATGCTGAATCACAAACAAGACTAGATTCTGTCAATGTAAGAGATGTAAGAATATATCTAGGACTTCCTGGTTTGCAGTGTGTTTTTGATAATAGAGAGAACTAACATTTTTGTAGCAAACTCCTACTAGTAGGAAAATGAATGTCAGCAAGTGAGAAAGGAGCCAGAGAGGTAAACTACTCCAGCACCAGGAGCAAAGGTGCTCATATATCACCTAGCGTTTTGATTTTGGGTGAAGAATCTCTAGAAGGAGGAGCTGCAGAGGGCAGGGTGCCCACCTGACAATATCCCTTCCTTGTGTGGGCCTCAGTGATCTAGGGAGATCTCATAACTCTGAGGGTAAAGATAATGTGTCCAAGGTTTGCGTTGGTGGTTCCAATCCACTTCTGGGGATACCCTTAACTGCATGTGCAGTTAAGGATATGGATGGAATTCTTTTAAGCTAGATGAAGAACTTGCTCACTTCATGGAGGTAAAGGAGAAACGGGTTCTGGTGGATCCACTTGGATGATGGAAGGTCATGTGCTGTAGCATTCAAGTTATCTTCATGACCGTCTAAATTTGTAATCAAAGCAGTAAATTCAAGAAGTCCTTGAGCATGAGTGGATTTTTGGTAGAAGCCAAAGAAAAGGCATAGAACAGAATTATGGGAACACATAGATGGGAAAGTACAGGGTCAGAGAGAAGGATGAGAAACTTGGACGTCACCTGGAGTATTCCTCACTCTCACATTGTGTGTGATTGGCGGCCAAGTTGAACCAGAACTTTTTGTGGTGGATATGGTGTGTGTGTGTGTGTGTGTGTGTGTGTGTGTGTGTGTGTGTGATCCCCCAGTTGAGGGAAAGAAGACATGATTTCCTGGGAATTGTCTTGGCCCAGAGTCCTGGGCCATGGCAATAGTCCATTCCCATGGCAGCACTTTGTACACTGTATTATAATTACAACAATTCAAAAAATTTTTTTCCTTCCAGACACAGACTTTTCCAACCCACTGAACTATCTGTGTTCCCTCACTCAATGGCTTCCTGTCTTTCTGTTTGCATAGGAAGGCCAAGCTGATGGGGCAAAATTCTTTCAAATAATTCTGACCTTTTCTCCATCAGCTGCATCAAATAAGACCAAAAGAAAAAAGGAGAGTGAAATCCCTTTTGAGTCCCCCAGGACTGCCATCCTCACTTCTGCCTGCTCATTTTTACCATAGTCTCCTGCCTAAATACCCTCCTTCTTTCCAAATCTTATTCATCCTTCACAGCCTAACTAAACACACTCCTCCTCCTGAATGTTTCTCTGATCCTTCCAGTCCTTGCCAACCTCTTTTCTAGTATTGTTCTTGTCTTCCCAGCTCTCTTGCCTCCTCTTTGAGGATACAGCCTGTTTTATACTTCTTTCTTTTCTTTTTTTCTTTTTTTTCTTTTTGGTCCTGGGGATTGAACTGAGGGGCACTTAACCACTTAGCCACATCCCCAGCCCTTTTTTGTATTTTATTTAGAGACAGGGTCTTGCTGAGTTGCTTAGGGCCTCAATAAATTGCTGAGTCTGGGTTTGAATTTACAATCCTCCCGCTTCAGCCTCCCTAGCTGCTGGGATTACAAGCATGTGCCACCATGCCCAGCCCTGTTTTATATTTCTAAAACCACTGCAATGCCTAGTACAATGCTTAGCACACAGTAAGCATTTCATTTAAATATATTTATTGCCAGATACCTGAAGTGTGGTTTACTGACTGAAAATGTAAGACCATGGAAGGCAGGGCTTAGGCCTTGCAGGTGTGTTTTGCAAGGTTTCATACATTTTAGTGTGCTAGACTAGATTGAAATAATGAGACAATAAGAGCACAAGAAACCTCATTAAAAGTCTCCATGGGATGCATACTTGCTCTGACACTTAGTGATGAATGTGAAACAGCAATGAGCTGTTCTGTAGGTGTACTCCCAGTGGCCAGGCATGCCCAGAGGACAATTATTACAATTATTGTGTATGGAGATTTCCTTTTGTGCACATATTTTTGTAAACCTTCTTAAAGGACTGACTTTGAATTTATCCTGGATTGATGAATCAATTATTTTAGTAGAGAAGAGCAAAATATAAGTAGAAAATTAGCAGCCATTGGTCCATAGTAAGACCGGAAAAATGGAATTAAGCCAGAGTCTCTTTACTCACTCAAAGAGAGCTCATACCTTCCTTAAAGTCTTGTGTTATTAATAATAATAATAAAAAACTTTGTCAGCTACTTGGATGCAGAGAGCATTCCAAGACCAACAGAAATGGTTTCAAGAAGCCAAGTCTTCAGGGTTTGCATAATTGCTAAACACTGTACTTCTCAACTTTCATAAGACAAACCCATCTTCACAATTTATTTATGAGATGAATAATTGAGCCTGAAAATTTGATTCTGACATTTCCTTTCCTTATTGTGGACCTTTGAAGAGTTGTCTTAATCACGTTTTCTGTAGTGTCCAAGAATTACATTCTTCTGACTTTTTAAAAGCAGAAACCGCAGAAATTTTTAGTGTAACTGATCGCCTCAATTTGGTAACCATTTCCTTTGGGGCAGGCAATTGTACACCTCTTTTACTTGTGGAGTAGGTCTGCAGAAATGGAGGAATCACGTTCTTCCCCCAGTTTTCCCCTATGCCATGCACGCTATGGAAGATTTGACTTCATAAAAAGCCTTTATGTGTTGTAGACAAAGGATATTCTTTTTCATCTCTATAAAAGTTATCTTGCCCTGAGAGTCACATAGGAAAGGGTTGGGTGAGGCAGGAATGAACTGACTCATTGATATATCTCCCATGAACTCTCTGGATTGCTTTAGAGGGATGAAATTGAGCAGTTGAATGATTGTCTAAATTCCAAGGCAGGGAACCGGCTTAAGAACAACAAACACAATTTGGGCCTACATAAAATAGAGGGCTTTCTAGGGGATCAGAGAAAACCTGTTTTGCACAGGTGCTTCTCCAGTCATGATCCAGAGCTATGGAGAATTTCACAGTGTGCTGCAGGTCCTGCACTGAGACCACAGCTGTTATAATTCAAGCGCCTCCCTAGTCTGTGGTGGTCTTGCATTGTTATATAGCCCCATAACAGGATACGCAAAGAAAACTACAAGATGTCACGGCGGGCATATGCCTTGTTTGAGCGAGTGGCAATTGCTTTGCTGCCATAGTTAGGTTTTGATCTGTTTAATAGGCCTTGGGAGAGGCAACCGTACAAACTAAAAATTTCTTTCAGCATGTTGAATCACTTGCTTTAGTGGTTGTCAAATGAACACTATATGTGCTTTAAGTTAAAGGTGGAGGCAAAATAAAGAAAAAACAAACCTAGATCAGAAAACCCTGGTGTTCCACAGACCAACATCCAGGTCAGTAGGATACAAATTTCTGCTAATAGGATTTTTTGATATTCTATCTCATAAAAGGTGGTTTGGTCTACTAAACCAATGAGATATTTATGAGATAGTCTATCTCATAAAAGGTGGTTTGTATCTATTACATTCACTGGAGATATGCATAGAAAATATTCACTTCTGGTTTCTTTATGTAATATACCTGTTTTTATCATCCCTCTTAAGATATAGTTTTTCTTAAAAACTTGAATGTTGTGATCCTTAACCAAAGCTACACATTGGAGTCATGAATAGCTTTAAGAAAATACCTGAGTCCCATCTCCCGAACTTCAGATTTAAGTGGTCTGGAGTGTACCTGGGCACTGAGGTTTTCTTTTTTATAGCTCCCTGGGTGATTCTAATGTCCAGCTGAGGTTGAGAGCCACTGCTAGAAATACTAGTCATGCATTTACTTGACTTCACACTCTATGTCATGAGAAGCACTTTAATTTTTAGAATGACATTTGCTTGTAAGAACAAGTAAATAATGATAATATGATAATATACTGTTATAGCATAATATTACTATAGCAAAGTATAAGATACTATAGTATATTATAAATGATGGTATGACAATAGTGATAATTAATAATTATCCAACACTTATATCTCAAGCACTAAATGCTTAATAATTTATTTACCTTCACAAAATTAGTAGAAGAGATAGTATTATTCCCATTTCATAGATGAAGAAATTGAAGCACAGGATGGTTAAGTAAATGGTTTCAAGAGCTGAGTTTTCTACCAGCTAGTATGCTGTTGTCTGTCACACCTTCTTCTTGGGACAATGACTTCTGATTAATGGGAATTTCCAAATGACATGAAACAAAGCTATGTGTGCTAGCCAGCCATATACAATTCCTTCCATTGATGTTATCTCTACAGATCTGCAATGAGTGGTATAAAAAATAAATTTCTACTAGAGAGAGGAAACAGATCAAACTAAAGAAGAAAACATGCCATAAAGCCATGGAAACATCTAATCCAGTGTTTTTGACAGTGGCACTACTGACATTTTTGGCCAAAAAAACCCCCCTTAGTTAAGGGGCAAGAAAGGGGATTGGTTTGTGCTGTATGTGAGCAACATCCCTGGCTTCTACCCTCCTGATGACGTAGCACTCTTCCCCAGGTCTTGACAAATCAAAAATGCTTCCGGACATTTCCAAATGTCCCTTTATTGAGAACCGCTGTTACAATCAAATAGCTTTTAAGTTAGTAACAGTAATTAAACTTAAAGTATTAGGATGTTGTAACTCACAATGACAACTTTTAAAAAGCAAATGTGTCATAATTTGTTTATTCAAATCAAAGTTTCCACCCAAGTAATCAACTTGGAAAACTACACATGGATTCCGATGACTGTGCTCTTGCTCAAAACATTTTTGAAATTGTGTTCAGAACATGTAGTACAATTTCTGAATATTACCCAGAATAACAAATCATTCTTTAATGGTGGATTAATATTTAGTGTTGTGAACCAGTGTGTTGATTAAGACAAACTAAACTGTGTAGTTTTTTTTTTTTTTTTTTTCAATTTTCATAACATGGTCCTCATTTGGCTCATAAGTTGTCTTTGACAGCAATTAAACAAGAGTTCAAACTAATGTTCTGAATTATGATACCCTGTGTCTTTCCAGGATATTTTTCTTTTAAGTATAATATTTGTATGACTGCTGGTTATTATTATTTTTTTAATAAATTTCATTTTCCAAGCATCACATATCACACATGTACTAAGAATTTGCTCAGGTGAACAAGTCCCAGTATCCAAGGAAAGAGGAAGGCTTTCTAATGGAAGTTAGTTTTGAAATAGAAAGAAATCCATGAACTGGCTGAGAAAATTTGGGAAAGCAATCCAAATAGGGGCAGTAAAGCAAAGCTTTGGAGGTGGGAGGCAGTTAGTCATGAATTAAGGATGGAAGGCAGATGCAATAACTGGGTTGCAGAGTCTGAGTTAGGGCCTGAGACCTCAGTCTAGGCTATGTATCAGCATTATCTAAGAAAATATATTGAAAAATATAGCTGCTTGAGTCCTAAACTGGAGCTACTAAATGGACTCTCTGGAGGTGGTTTCTTGAGCTTCTGGGTTTTGTTTTGAAAATCTTCACAAGATAACTAATGTACAGGCATGTTTGAGAATCAATTTAATAAGATATGAACTTGATTAAATAAAGAAAAGGGAGCCTGCAATCCCATATTTTCTTTGACTCACAAGGCAATAGTGGATATATAGTTCTTGCCAGGTCAGGCTTCAGAGAAGGGGAGTAGGAACCTTATGTGGTTTTGTAGATAGCAACACTATGATACTGATTCAGTATCAGAGAATCAGAAAAAAAAATAAGTTAAACAACTCGTTCAAGTTCATGTAGTTAGTAAGCACAAAGCTAAGGCATAATCCCACATCTTTTGATTTCAGTTCAGTGTCTGTGCCATGGGGGCATACCAGGTAAGGAATTAGGGAATTGATAGAGAGTAGGAGTTGGAGAGAGTTTAGAATAATATAAAAGCGGTCTCTAAGATAGGGGAGTCATGGGAAGCAGGAAGAAAGAAAAATGGAACTCGAACACCTACCACGTGCCAGGTTGTTTCTCATTCAATCTTCATAATCCAACTGATTAGCAGTGGCACAGACAAGGACACTGAGGAGCTAGTTGGGCAATAATGTTCCCAAATTGCGTAGATGAGAAGTGAGATTAGAACCCACAATTAGGTCTGCTAGATCCAGAGCTCATGTTCCTTTCATTATTCCATTTGGTCCCTTATCTAAGAGCAATGCTTCCTAACAGGGCAATTTTGACAATGCTTGGAGATGTTTTGGGTTGTCACAATTTCAGAGGAGGTGGGGGCTGCTGCGGGCATCTAGTGTAGGGCAGATGTGCAACTCAAAAAAACACAGTCACCACAAAGAATCATCCAGCTACAAATGGTAATCGTGTTGAGGTTGAGAAACTCTGATGTAGAAGGATGGTTGTAGCTCAGACAGTTGGAAACGGAGGGCAAGTTTATGGGCAAGTTGATGAGGGGACTTCAAACATGAATGTATCTGTTAGGCTCAATTAATAAGCAGCGTCTCATCTTCTGCTGGAGAGTTACGTGAGTCCGAGACATTGCCCTCTGTGTTGTAATCTAGTAACTTTCTCATGCCCTAATTTATGGCTTCTTTACATGAATCCTCCTTCAAGACCCCAAATGGATTAACCACAAGAGCAGCCTTTGTGCCAGTTTCTAACCACCTGCTGAGGTGAGGAGGTTTTATTTCCCACCGTTTCCTTTTTCTCTTGGTATTATTATCATTATTATTATTATTCTCTTTTTTATGGCCCATTGAGTTCTTGGCAGGTCTGTTAGACTTTTGCTCCAAGTTTCTCTTTTGGGCCTTTTGTTCAAGGGAGGTGGATCATTGTTTACCAGGCCCTGAGTAGAAACGACCCAGCCCAGAGGCCACAACCAGGCAGCCATTTTTAGTCACTTTCCACCTGGGCTGAATGTGAGCCAGAAGATAAGAGACAAAACATATCCCATTATCAGACCTCTGAGAGCCATCTACTCCCCTGATATCTCCCATGGATATTCTTGTTTCAATGCCAGTAGGCCCACATACTCTGTTTGTGGTGGCTTGGAGCCAAAATCCAGGTGTGATATTCCAAAGCATTCTTGTAGAGGAGTTTCCAGCTGGTATTTTGTTTACCTGAATTTTTGGCCAGTCTCAATCCGTTAAGAGCCAAAAGCTCACAGAACTGTAACATCTCTAGCTCTTACCATACCTGTCTATAAAATATGCATGAATACAGACTTTACACAATGTGTCTGTGGCCTTTGGTAACCCCTTCATTGCCCTTATCTTTCTTCAGGAAATTCCAAGAAATTCTTGAAACACCTCCTATCTAGCTACTGCTCATTGGAAATTTGGTACCTTCACAAAATGCTCTAAGGCTCTTGGCAAGAAAAAAAATGGGTTCTGTAAAATCAAGAGGTACTATTCTTGAGATTACTTCTTATTTTTTTAGTAGAAGACTCTTTTTAAATGTTCATTTTCAGGCAAGTTCTGCAGGAAAATCATAATAAAGATATTAGCTATAAATGAATACTACTCCTCCATTTTTTCTAGGAAAAGATTTTTAAATAACCTAGATGTGGATTTTGGTGTGTTTGGCTTTGGGAATGATGGTCTTTCCCCAAGCAAGCTCTCTTTCATGGCTTCTCTGGGACTTGGCTGTGTGTGTCCTGGCTGGCTCTGTAACTCTCTCCTTTGCTCAGCTCTGCAACTATTCCAGGCCTTATCTCTGATGTCTGCCTTGACCTCTGAACGTGCAGTGCCAAGGGTCAATAGAGGCTCACAGCAGAGGGCTTTGCAGGCCACTTCTGCTTCTACTACTTCTACTGTTGAAATAGACATTCTCAATCTTCTGATGTATAAAATGGGGATAGTGCTATCTGGCCTGTTTACCCCCACAGAGAAAACAGAGGACTCTGCTCACTGCTTCTAGGACAATGTTTGGTACCTAGCAACCACACAGTATGTGTATGTTGTAGGAATGAGTAAACATTATGCAAAGATCTACAATTCTAAATTAATTTAAGGTATTGTTTTTCAGGAGACAACATACTTTAAACTAGTCTGTTTTTAGTATACATAGAAAAACCAGAAATTTTTGACAACATTCTGCCCTGACTTGCTTCTTGCCCTGGGCCATGCAGACATAGAAGAGCACAAGGAATAAGAATATCATAGATTTTTCCATATGAGTAGTGAAGGGCCTTTCAGAACACACAATGTTTTTTCTTTGGTATGATTTCAATGGAAAATGCTTATTATTATTTCTTATGTACTTTTAAAGAGAGAATCATTGTACTGAGTTTTCACCTAGATTTTTCTGATCTTATTTATTTATTTTAAAATTAAATGTGTGTGTGTGTGTGTGTGTGTGTGTGTGCGCGCGTGCGTGTGTGTTTGTGTGTATTTTTTCCCTCCAGTACTAGAGATTAAACTCAGGGGTTATATTTCCCTCAGATACATCCCCGGATCTTTTTATCTTGAGAAAGTTTTGCGATAAATTGCTGAGGCGGCTCCGAATTTGGCATTTTCCTGCCTCAGCCTCCCCTGTTGCTGGGACTACAGGTGTATGTGTCACCTCATCTGGTGATCTTAACTAAAAAAATGTTTATATGATGAAGGAAACTAGATATAGGCTGTAGAGTTTTAACCAAGTCCATTGCATTGTTTATCTCTTGGACACCCCAAAGCAGTTTTGCAGCTCAGGGATAATGAAGACATCTACAACCTATCTTTATCTCCTGATTCATAGATGTCATGTGCGCACACACACTATCAGGACAGTGGCAGCTCATTCAATGGTTAATGCTGGAGAAGTCAAGCTTTGGTTTTTGCTCATGACTTTTGCTAAGATTTCCAATTGTACCACTGTTGAATCTTAGATAACTTGAGTCTACATATACTTCTGTTTAGTCAGTGGTAAGTTACTTTCCTTGAACGTCCATTTGGTTAAAAATTGAAATGTCAGGATATCTTCTGCCATTGAATGTCCTTGATCGTCTGGCTAAAACTTGAGGCACTCGAGACTTCACAGTTTTAAACTTGAGATTTTTTAGATATTTCAGATTTTACATTTTAAGAAAGGCAACAGGTACATATATCATGTTATGTAACACCCTCGTCTGGGTCTAGACCAGTATCTATAGTCAATCAAGTTTTTGTATGAGATGTATGGTATTTATACTTATGGGGATAAATGTAGAATATAAATAGCTTCATGGAAATTCATGTCTTTTTTTTTTTTTTTTTTTTTTTTGGTACTGGGGATTGAACTCAGGGGCACTTGACCACTGGGCCACATCCCCAGCCCTTTTTTTGTATTTTATTAGAAGCAGGGTCTCACTGAGTTACTAAGTGCCTCGCCATTGTTGAGGCTGGCTTTGAACTCTCGATCCTCCTGCCTCAGCCTCCTGGAGTCCTGGGATTACAGGCGTGTGCCACTGTGCCCAGCTCACGTGTTTTTTTTTTTTTTTTTTTTTTTGGCCACCAAATGAATTGAGGTCAAGTCAGGTTTTGCCACTAGATAAATTTAGACTCAAACAAAACAATATATATTTTTGAGAAACTTTTGAATATTTGAATTAAAGAAAAGTGATTGCTGTTAATTAGCTCTATTTTAAAATTCCATTAACAGAGGACCCTCATTTTATTGAGAGCCTTTGGAGAGAGGTAAGCATTTTGCCCTGGAATAATTTTTTCTTCCATAGAAAGCCTACCACTCTTTCTGTTCACAGTCATGTGAAAATTTGGCTTGGTGTGTTTCTTGCAGCAGGCTGTTAAAATGGCTCGAATTCCACTAGAGGGCAGTTAGGCCTTATCTCAGTGGACTTTATGGTTACCAGATCTGGTTCTGTCATAATTGAGTCAATCTTGCCACTGACCACTGCTCATTTCTGTTTCTATTCAGTTCTCATCTGTCCCACTTGATATTAACCACACATCTATGTTCAGTGATTCCTGTGCTCACATTTCCACTCTAGTGGCTCTTCTGTGCTTCTACTGTTTTCAAAGGCCACTTAATCTTGACATTTACAGTTTGACCCCAAGAACTACACCCCAGTTCCTCCACCCCCTCATTCTTCTCTTCCAGTGCTTGGTGGCTCAGTGAAAGTTACCACCACCTGCTCACTCAAGCAAGTCTAGGAACCCAGAATTTATCCTTAATGTACCCCTTTCCTACCTTATTCTTCACCATGTCTTCTCTACTACTGTAGTGTAGCCATCCCCCAACTGTCCTCCCCAGCTCTCAGCATGTCTGTTCCCTGCTTCTCCCCTACTCCCTGCTTCCCCCAACTCCAATCCTAGACATTTTGATCAGTCAATCTCAGTTCCTATCTCTGCTCTTATATATTCCTCTCCATTATGAAATGTGTTTATTAAGTATGTAAAAGGCCAGCATTATGAGGATGGAAATAGTAAGACCTAATTTTCCAAGGGGGTAGTGGGAGATCACAGATATAAGTGGTCCTTATTATATTGCATAATTGCTATGTGTATGATTTTCAGTTACCATGAGTTATTTTAATAATACCACTTCTCCAACATCAGTCTTCCATCAATAAGATTCAAATTTTGGAGCCCCACAGTCATTTCCTTAGAGACATCTTTCCCTTGCAGATGAGAACATCAATAAAATGTGATTTCGGGTGCACACATAATCTATGAAATGCATAGAGGAAGCACTAGGAAAAATATGTCTAGTTGAATGGTGGTTTCTTCTTGGAGGAGAATGGAAGTAGAGATATAAGACATTTCTCATCTTTTATTTTTATTTATTCAAACATCTGTATGGTTTAAATCTAAAGCAGGAATGTATCTATGTAGTACTTGAGTACTGGAATAAAATAAGAAAAGAAAAAAGTAAGAGTGGTAGATTATAAATGATTTTCCAACTTTAATATGTGTTCTTGAATTGCTCAGTTTTTACAAAAGATAATGGAAAGAGTAAGCTTTTCTAAATTTCATCGTCATATCAATTCCAGAGTCAGAGATATTTTATTCATTCAGTGAATATTTTACTGAGGGTGTGTTGCAAATAAAACTCCATGCTGAAATTCATTTCTTTTGTGTTTCACATTTAAAATGCAAATACCTCTTCCTCACCCCCCATGGCTGAAGTATAAAACCCACCTTCAGCTAGCACCTTGGGAGATTCTGGCACTAAGGAAAAAGCAGGAGGCTATATTTTGTTCACTTACCCATCAATTTATTTAGCCATTATGAGTGTTCCCAGTTACCATTATTAGCTAGTGTGCAAGGCAGATCATAGCTAATTTATAAAGGGGTGAGGGGTAGAGAAAAGAAAAAGATAATTGTATTTAATATGTCTATATGGACTCACACTTTTTGAAAACAAACAGGGAAGAGAGAAGAATTGAGAAGTCATGAAGTTGGGAGTCATGAAATTGGGGCCACTACCAAGGTAGAGAGTAGTCAATGAAAACATTCCAGTAGGAATCCTAAGGATTATTTGACTTGCTCTGTGTCCAACAGCAAGCACTCTTCAAAAAAAATCTACTTCATATAAAAAAAGTCTACTTCATATGCATGCAAACACATGTTTAAAAATAAAACAAAAGAAAGAAAAACAAAAAACAAAACAAAACAAAACAAAAAATTCCATGGGATTAGGTCTTCCTTGCAATTGGCTCTTCTTAATGAGACTCAAAGTTTTTAGAAACAAGTAAGGAGTGTACCTTATTCTTTTGGAAGTTGCTTCAAGTGCTTCTTAAATTGGGATGTATTATCATTTATTTATCTTGCTTCTTTCTACTAATGGAGATTGGTTTCTCCATTTTTTTTCAATTACAAATGATACCTTATAGAACCTCCTACTTTTGCACACCTATTGAGTTTTTCTTCCACGCAACTTCCTCAAAATGGAATTGTCAGGGGTATAGCCTAGATGCAGGAGCCTAATGGTGGAAAGAACACTTAGCATATGCAAGATTCTGGGTTCAATCCTCAGGACAAAAAAAAAAAAAAAAGTGTGCCCATTTAAAATTTTGATAGATTCTGTCAAATTGAATTAACTATACTTATTTGAGTATTCTTGTTACATTTTTTAAGACTTAACATTTAAATAATTATCATTTGATGATTGAAAAGCATTTCATTATTGTTTTGGTTTGCATTTCCCAAATACGTGGCAGAGATGAACTTCTTTTTATGTGTTTAGTGGATATACATATTTTTAAAATATCTTTTGCCCAGTTTTATAAACTTTGATTTTTAAATTTAAAAGGGCTCTTCAGAGTCATTTGTTCAATTTAGTTAACAAACATCTATTATCTGTTGGCACATAATGCTAGGTGTTAGAATTTCAGTGTTATATAATGTAGAATCTCTGACCTGTGCACAGAATGAAGGCTTGTAAAGAAAATAAATGCAGTTAGATGTTACAACTGTCAAGTTAGACAAACTGCCTACTTAAGAATATTGGGTTGTGGGCAATTTCTTTTTTTTTTTTTTTTTTGTGGTACTGGGGATTGAACTCAGGGGCACTCGTCCACTGGGTCACATCCCCAGCCCTTTTTTTTTGTATTTTATTTAGAGACAGGGTCTCACTGAGTTGCTAAGTGCCTCGCCACTGCTGAGGCTGGCTTTGAACTCGTGATCCTCCTGCCTCAGCCTCCCAAAGTGCTGGGATTACAGGCGTGAGCCACCGTGCCCGGCTCCTATTGTGGGCAATTTCTTATCAATCATCTCAGAGGGAGAAAGATTGAAAATATTAGAAAATTTCATCTCTTTAGTAGCAAACCTACATTATATTAAAGGTTAGTAATTCTTTTTTAACTTACTGTTATATTTTAAATGTGACTTGTTACTTATTTAAATCAGAAATTATTGCTTACATTATTGGTTTTGAAGGCCAGAGAACTAAAAACAAAGGACTTAGGTTGGGAATATAGCTTAATGCAAGGCCCTGGGTTTAATCCCCAGCACCACAAAAATGAAAACAAACAAGGAAAAGGCTGTTTCAGGTTATTTAGTATTTCAATATGGAGTGTTTGTGCAATGATGCTGTCACTCAACTAGATTAGAGTCCTTTGGCAGCTCCTACAAGTGTCCACTGCACATGTTCCGGTAGCTGTACACAGACTCAGGCAGAGTCACACAGACACACAGAACCTGACCTAGTGACAATATGAGAAAAAGGCAGACAGGGTGTGTCTGGGATGCTACTTAGGTGAGGAGGACATGGTAGCTGGAGAGGCCCACATTCATGAGATCTTTATTTGATCTACCAGGGACATAATTTAATACATCAGTGCTGCAGTTCATTAAGTAGAACAATAGAGACCTGAGTAAGATAGTAAGTGCAGGATGAGGGCTGCTCTTTGTGTATCTTTATAGAAAATTATAAAACTAAACTTCCTTGTATAAAAGTCACTGATAATGGATTCTCTTTTTTTTCTTTTTTTCTTTATAATAGTAGTATGTATTACAATTCATAATGCACACATATAGCATCTTTTTACATACAAATGTTTGTATACAAAGTATATAAGTACCATTCAGATCTTCAATCATGCATTTAGGATAATGATATCCATCTCATTTAAGAGCAAAGCAAGATAGGAGGTTCAAATTTACTGAGAATGAGCTTCCCGTGAATTAATGCTATCCGAAGATTAAGTCATCTTTTTTCTTTTAATGCACAAGGCCAGTTAAATGGGCCAGAAAGGAGCAATGAGGTGGGCAGTTTATTGGTTAGGTCAGAACAGAGAAGCACAGAAAACCTTGGCTCCTGGACTCTGTAACTATGCTGAGTAAGGCCTCCAAGGATGGGGGAGGGAGTCAGAAATGTGATAAACCATGAAATATGATAATGCATGCAGTAGCTTATAAACTGTGAGACATAAGTCCCAGTGATATTAATTTCTGTAAAAATATAAACCCCACCCATAGGCATCTAATTTCAGTTACAGAACAGGTTTATAAGCAGCAGTCTGGTCAGAAGAGAACTTGTCTGTCTAGAAATTGTGTTTGCTTGTTTTTGTTTAGATTGTATGTGGATCGCGAAGAAAGACATCACTGTAGATTCTGGGGCTCTACAAAACCATACATAACCCCTGCCCCCTACCAAGGAGCCTCCTGTGGCACACCACAGAACCTCACAAGGTAGACACTGAAAATAAACATAAACTATGACCGCCATCTTGTGGTGGCATCCACCATTACCAAGTTAGGTTGAGTGTGAAGTGGTGCAGTGGGGGAGGGGTCGAAGAGTTAAAACCCAAGGCACATAAATTTTTCCTTGTTTGAGGATTGTGGTAGGGACTATCGGAGAAAGAAAACCCCTGAGATACAAAGTTTGCCACTTGGTAGGAGACCTGACCCTATAGAGGAGGTCTTCCCTTAATTTGATTTAAGTTTCTATAGTGTGAAAGATCTGGAGTAGCTTTGAGGGGGCATTTGTCATGCCTTATCGCCCTGCTTCCAGATCCCCTGGCTTGAGAAGGAATTTTTCTCACATTCTCCAGAGTTCAAAGAGCTTACTGAACAACAGAAACCCAATATTAGTTCTTCAACATTATTCCATTATATACCACACCAGAGCACATTTGTTCTCACAACATTTAATTAGATTTCCCGGAAATGGAAAAGCCATTTGCTTTTTTATGGATTTACTATCAGTCTGAAACCCAAGAACCTTTCCAATAGCTTAATACAAACCAGTCAGACTGACTTAAGTTAAAGGAATGTGTTCAAAGTAGAAATAACACTGATAAAAGAAGCTTTTGATATGTCCTGGATAGCACTCAGACTAACAGGATGACATTTGGTGAAAAGAGAATAAGACGTGTTATCAAAGGGAGTCTTTTCTTTTTTGAAATATTTAAAACATAGTTTGCTTTTTCACTTGGCAGAACAACAACAACAACAACAAAAGAAACCACGTGGCCATTTTTCACTTTGCAAAGAATTCTTTACAGATGCCTGTCTAGTTGTTCTTGGATGGCTTCAGGGCACGGACACTGCATTCATCTTTTGAAAGTTCTTGTTGATCCCAGGAATGATTGAGGCACATCATGCCTTCTAATGGGGACAGCGTTTTATTTTTCTGCCATATAGCTTACCAAGGAACATCTCTGGCTGAAGACTGTCAAAAGAACCTTGCAAGACTACAGTGTTCTGTGTTTCTAACATCCAGGTGGATATTAGATGATGTGGTTGCAAATTTGGCAGTAGAACCTAGCAGATAATAGGTGTTGAACAACAGCTACAAGAACCTTCTGGTTTAGCTGTTAAACTCAAACCCAGAAATATATGGAAATTCTTGAATAGACATATACAACAGTCTCCCTCTTCTAAAATATGGCCTTAACCTTGGCTCTGTGACTTTTAGGAGTCAGACAATTATTGGTCATGGGTAGTAATCCTATGCATTGTTAGGATGTTTACCAGCTTCCCTGGCCTTACCCATTAGATACTAGTGGCATGCCCCACTTGTAAAAACGAAAAATGTTTTCAGACATTGACAAATGTCCCTTGGGGGACAAAAATGATCTCCAGTGGTGAATCACTTTCCTAAACTGAACGTGGTGGTACAGAAGAGATCTGACCTCACACATTAGTTGAGCCAGCAGTAGAAAATCATGAAATCTGATATAAGCACGGTGGAATTGTTCTTCTGATCAGTAATACCTCCCCTGCCCTCAGTGTCCTCTAGGAAGATTGACCATAAACGTTTCAGATTTGAAGAAAGTTGAGAGCAAATGATGAGCAATCAGTTTGGGAAATAGTTCTTTTTTTTAATTTTAAAGAATAGGACAGTTGCTTGGGAGTCATGAGATCACTTGTAAAAATCAGGAGTCCAAGAGACAGTGCAGTGTAATGGTTAAAAAAAAAAAAAAAAAAGGAAAAAAAAAAAACTGGATAGGAAATCAGGAGACTTGAACTCTAATCCTGGATTGGATGTGGACCAGTTGTGGCCCATGGGGAAATCTCTTTTGGCTAATGCCAAGGGTGCTGTACTAAGTTCCTTCTCAGGTGGGACAAAATTATGGATTTTTTTATCCAATGAAAAGCCCATGGTTACCTATTTCTGTAGAGGAGGATCTGGGGTTTGAATGAATGCAAGGCAATAATTCAGGAAGTAGAGGGCCTTGGAGAATATCATAGTCTAAGTTGAAGGTAAAGGAGTTTGTGCTAAAAGGAAACCAGAAAGTGCAGGTAGTAATCACAAAAGCAGACTGGTGCTGAAGATGCTCTGTGGGCCACAGCTAGCAAGCTAGTCAGCTTCCCCGTAGCTCCCCAGGGAGGAGGGCTTACTCAGAACAATATCTCTTGCCAAATAGGAAAACCAAGATCATAGGTGACTGTGGAATATGGGCACTCTTGGTTGTATATAGAATGTATATAGTTGTATATAGATGCTCTCATCAGAGCATCCAACTGGTTCAACAGCATTACCTTATTTTGCAGATATACATGTCAAAACAGCTCATAAACATTACCTCTTGTGGAAATTCATGTCATGATTCATTGACTACAAAAGTAAAATGGCCTGAAAGATTCTGATATTCAACAGCACAGAAACCAGGGTATGACAAGTCTGGCTGGGTTTTGAATATTCCCAGAGTTTTTCGGCCATTTTGTGTTTGATAAAAGAGCAAACTCATTTTTTTTTTTTTTTTTGAAGCAGTCTTACCCTTACTTTCTAAACATGATGTGTATTTGCAAGGAAATTCAATCCATATGTTTTTGATTAATTTTACTCAAATCATCAAAATATTATTTCTTAAGAGTTGTTTGATGTCTAAGAAGTATTTAAGCCCTTTGAATAATTTTAAAAATATACAATTTTTTTCTCTTTAAAACAGGAAATAACTTCTTAAAGAGTTTAAATGGGTTTGGACACAAATGAGATTCAGATTTGAAATTCTGACCCTGTAAGATTAGGGAAAGTTTGAAACTTGCCAAAATAGACTCTCCCATTCCTCCCTAAAAGTCAGTACCTTATGATATTATATTGTCAGCAGAAATACTTGGGCATGGTCCAACAGAGTAAAATGTCTTGTTACATTTTTCCTCCTAGTCATAAGGTTCATAACCTCAGTAAACTTTGACTCGACCCTCTCTCCTTTGCATTAATCCTCACATCAGGGAACTAAGTTCTCTTGATAGCTTCCTCTTGTTTTTTCTTGCCTTCACTTCTAGGCTTTTATCACTGCAGGTCTAGATCACAGCATTTATCACCCAGCTTGAATCCTCCCTCTGTCTAGTCTTCCCCTATACCAACAAATTGTGTATGCTGTTGCCTTGTAATTTTCACAAAAAAACGGAATAGTCATTAAAACCATTTCTCTTTCACTTCAGTGGTTTTTAAAGCCTAAGGATTTTTCTAGTCTGTACTTGATGGTTCTCTGTATTCACCAGCCCCCACCATGTACCTTTCCACATCTGTCAGCTACTGCTGGCCAGTGGAGAAGCTGTTTTCAGAGTGAGTTGGCTGCTGAGTGAAACAGAGCACATAGAGATCTGAGATGCCTTTCTTCCTCTTCCTTCTGCTCATTCTATGAGCTCCAGCCCCTGTTCTCTCCTTTCTGTTACCTCCTTCTGGTGACATAACTCCATCTTTAGAATTCTTATTTTTTTAAAAAAAAGTATATTTATTTGTTTGTTTTTGTTGCACATAATGCCTTTATTTTTATGTGGTTCTGAGGGTTGAACCCGGGCCTCGCACGTGCTAGGCGAGTGCTCTACTGCTGAGTCACAACCCTAGCCCCTAGAATTCTTATACTACTTGTCTCTCTGAGCTGGTGTCCATCCTATGCTATGGCATAGAATCCTTTCACTTCATAATGCTGATGTCTTGCTTCCTCACTTATACTAGAGATGAAGTCCTTCAGCAGAAGTTCTCCAAAGGTGGTCCTTGGATCATCATGGCACTATGTGAGAATTTGCTTGAACTGTCATTTCTTAGGCTCCACTGTAGCCCTACTGAATCAGAAATTCCAAGGGTGGGACCCAGGACTCTGTGTCTTAATTAGCAAGCTCTCCAAATGATTTGATTGCATGATCAAATTTGAGAACTGTTGTTATAAAAGAAAGAGGAAAATATTAGACTTCTTTGCATCCTCCACAATGCCAGAAAAAAGAGGAAATGTAGACATTAATAAAAATCTAGATAACTTAATTTTAAGACAAACTCTCAATGACATCCAAAGAAGAGAACTGGAATGCTTTCAAAAGTTTGTTATGAAATTTTAAGATATAAAAAGCTACTATTTCTTACTGATTGCCATGGAAGATTAAATAGTTTGCAAGTTTACTGGTAATCCACTTGAAGCGAATTTCTTCATTTTTTTTTCTTTTATTTTCAATAAAAATTTTGGTATTGTTCAACCCTGAGTAATCAGATGATAGTATTGAGCACATTATGCTTCCAACATTCTTTAAACCCGTGATCTATAGGTGCATCTGCAGGCTGGAGGATACATTTCTTATTTTTCATTAAACTTCATTATTATAGCTTAGAACTCTCATATAGAGATGAATGTTGCTACAGAATTAAAAAAATAGTGGTATACAGGAAAACCAACAGAGGGGGGAAATAAATTTATTAATTGTTTTTAAGAATTTCACTCTTCTAATAAACTGTACAGATACCACAGTTTACAGAGTTTACAGATTTCAGTGCTGAGCTGAGCCTTAACTAATCATGTTTTCCCCAAACTTCTCAAGAGAGTCTTGGGGTCAGATGAAATCAAGTCCCTGGCTACAGCAGACTAGGCTTTTGGGCAAGTCTGTAACTGCACTGAGCCAATCTGACAACACTTGTACACATGAGCCCAGGCATATGGTAGAGAATCCAAGGAGCTTCCTTAACTTCCAGTGGTAATTTCCATTGGTAAGAGTCTGTTTTTTCTGATTAAAAACAGCTTAGTGTAGCATTGGAGAAAAAGTCTGTGCTTTGGAGCCAGACAAGCCTGGGTTTGAATTCCAGTTCTGCATCTCTAACTAATCATCTGCCTCTAATTTTTCTTTTTCAAACGAGGTTCTTAATATCTACCTGTCCTACAGCCCTGTTGACAGAGGTATTGATAAAGTATATGACCCAACTTAGATGTTTAGTTAATGGAATTATAATTCCTTACTGACAATTACTGTTTATAATTATTTTATTTTTAATATCAAAGCTATAACTCAAATGAAGGCATCCCATCCCTGACTTTTTAATTTCACTGAGCTCTGCTTCTAATTGTTTTCTTCTTTTTTTTATTAATTTGTTTTAATTAGTTATACATGACAGTAGAATGCACTATGATACATCATACATAAATGAAGTATAATTTCTTATTTTTTAAAATACATTTTTGTTGTTAGGTGGACACAATACCATTTATTTTTTATGTGGTGCTGAGGATCAAACCCAGTGCCTCATACATGTTAGGCAAGCACTCTATCACTGAGCTACAGCCCCAGCCCAATTTCTCATTTTTCTGGTTATACATGATGTAGAATCCCACTGGTTGCGTAGTCATATATGTACATAGGGTAATAATGTCTGATTCTATGTTGCATTAATCAAAAGTGTGTAGGACAGTTTTTATTTTGCCTTTCCTTTGTTCTTTATTAAAGCCTTACTTATTGAATTCCTGTAAAGCTGGTGTGTAACTACATTAATACTATCATTTATTCAGAAATTGAGTCTGACCTTTCTTCTTTCATTCAGCTAGTACTTATTGAATGCTTACTTACTCTCTGCCAGGCTCTGAGGATACACAAACGTGCAGGAGTAGTCTGAGAGCTGAAGTAAAAACTCGTTTAAGTAGAATTATCCTATTGTCCAAATTGTCCCTATAAACTCAGACTTGGGAGTTGTTGAAGAAGTATATGCCTGCGTGGTGAGGTTTTGCAGGACTAAGTAATAGGACATTCCCTCATGTGCTTGCAGAATATCTGGTGTTTCCTCCACTGGAGTTAGTGCTTAGTCATGAACTTGGCTCTTGTTCTCTGATGGAATATGTGCTCGAAGCTGCACTTTCTCCTGCAACATTCTCTAAACCCATCAATGAAAATGAACTTAGACCAGCAAAGCTGCACTTGGTAAAGAACAAAGATTGAAGAGAATAAGCTCATAAAAGATTTGCTTTTGGTGGAGAGGCCATTTGGAGGGAAGGACTAAGACAAAGACAGGGAGGCCAAATGTAAGGCTTTGGCAGTTTAGGGTCTGTGGTAACCTCCAGGATGGCCCTCAATGATTCTTGCTTTGTGTTAGTCACCCTGCGTTGTCCCTCCCCTTTTGAATAAGGGTTACTTGTGTAAGCAATAGGACATTGTGGAAGAGACCCAAGGCTAGGTCACAAAGACATGCAGGCTTCTGCCTTAACCACTCTGCGAGAGCCCTCTGCTCAAACATCCTGGGGGAAGCCTGCTACCATGCTGTGCGGACACTCAAGTGGCCATACAGAATCAGGTAGCACAAGCCATACAACCAGCACTGCATGTGAGAGAACCATGTGGAAGTGGATTCTTCTGCCCCAGGGAAGCCATCAGATGATTGTAATCCTCACCAACATCTTGTCTGCAAGGCAGAACCTCCAAACCAAACTGCATCCAAACTCCTGGCCCTCAGAAACTGTGTGAGATAATAAGTGCTTATTGTTTTAAGTCACTAAGTTTTGGGAAAATTGCAATAGATAACAAATATAGGGCCTGGCATGTGATAATAGATTCCTGGGAGAAAATAATAAAGTTAAAGAAGGAGATATCAAAGGGAAGAACAGAGAAGACGAGGAAAGACATTTTCTTCACACTATTGCTCAAAGCTAGTACTGATACTTTATATTAAAGGGACAGGAAGAAAATGAATTCAATATCCTATTCCCAGAGCACATGGAAGAAAGAAAACAACAACAACAACAACAACAACAACAACAAAGACAAAAGGATGAACATTAATTTGGGAGGAATTCTTGAATACAAAACTTGGAAATGGGTCTGTCTTTCAATACCATGTGACTTTATTTTTATTTTTAAAATTAATTAATTTATTTTGAAACTGTTTTCTTACTTGAGGTGACCTTGGATTTCATCAAGCAGTAGGTCCACAGTGATTTAGGTAAAAGAAGTCTCTTGAGATCCTTGAGTCCTTTTTTTCCTCAGTCAAGACTCTAGTTAAAGCTACCGAAGATTTAGCCCATCTTTTAATAGTCAACATGCCAATGAAAGGAACAGTTACAAGGCTTGGCAAAAGGTTTCACACAAAAGGGGCTCTTTCTAAAATTATCTCTAGCTATATTAGACTATGAGTCACTTTTGTATCTCCAGGAAGGACTTCAGTGACATGAGCATTTAGGTAAGATGACTTTGTAATTGAGATTTGAACAAAACAAAACCCCCACAAAACAAATTGTCTTTTTTTCTGCATGGGTTTATAGTTGTCAACTTTTTATGTGTTTTCACTTGGGGACAGGGAGGATGAGTTTCTTTGGAAAGGGGCAAGGCAGGAAATCAGTAATGATTCATACCACTTTTTCACATGCTTCCCTTACGAGTTTTAATCACAAATCTGGGTCCACTTGTATAACAAAAACATTAAAAGTGGGTATTTTAAACTGCGTATTTTTATTAATCATGTATTTGGTCTTGTAAATAATACACGCAAGTACATCCTTGTTACGTCAGTTGGACAACTGTGATTTACTAGCTGTTTAACTAAGAGCAGGAGTATCTTGCAATTTTATATGTACTTCTTAGATGGCTCTATTTTCTCTTGTGCTATTTGATTTAAGAAACTATTTTACATTTTAGAATTTCTTTGACTTTTAAATTTTAATGATTCTATTTTCCTTTGCATGTATTGACAATTTTTAGGACTGTAAAGATAATATCACAATAGTCCTTTGAAAATAGGGCACATCTATTTAAAAGAAATATACTTTGTTGTTTTTAAGTCCCTTTGATATCAGTAAGGACGGTTTTGTTTTAACTTTCTCTTTAGACTAATTCTTTTTCTCCTTTGTTTCTATTAGGATGATGTAATCCTGGGTTTGTAGACTTTTGTGAAGGAAATGGTCATGGCCACATAGACACAACATAATACTTACTAGAAATAAGAGAAAGAGAAATATCCATAGTGCTATTCACCAAGCATTTGAAAATATTTGTGTCCTTCATTTTCAGAAAGAAAAATGACACTGAGCAAGTTCATTATTAATTTGGGTAACTGAAACGTAGCTTGTGCACATAAACTGTGAACCATAACTGAACAAGGAAAATAGTGAAATTTCAAAATTAGTTACAGCAAGTGGAGGAAATCATCTGGAGTTGAGGAAGCCAAAGCTATGAACATATGCTTTAATATAACATAGAACTTTCACAAGTCAAGTAAGAAAGTTACACAGAACTGAACAAAGTCAACAGACAAGGCAGGGAGTGTGTGAATATGGTACCCAGCTCAGTAGAGTAGAGGTCAGCAACATTTTTTTCTGTAAAGGGCCAGGTGGTAATATTTGAAGTCGAGAGGCCATATTTCTGTCACAGGTACTCAACTCTACAGTTGTAACAGAAAGCAGACACAGGTAATATAAAAATTAATACACATGGCTGTATTCCAATGAAACTTTATTTACAAAAACAGGCTGCAGAATAAATTTGGCTTGTGGGCTGTAGTTTGTTGACCCCTATTCCACAGTATGTAATTTTTTTTTTATTTATTTGTTGATCAGTGCATTGCATAATGGGTTTGAAGCAGCTTATTAGAATCTATACAGCATGGAATCCATGAAAACCTACATGGCAGGATGGGACAAGGTGTGATGGGACCTGGAGAGATTTTGTGGTTTGGAATGAAGTCAGCTACAGTTTACACTAGAGGGGGGTTGTTGACATCCTTAGGGTGATGGATGGGAATGGAAATCTCCATTTCTACCTGAATGTAAATAAACAGGCCTAGTTCCCATCTCCCACCTCTGCTCCAACTGGAATGGGAATAAAACATACCCTCTTTACATATATATGTCCTTCTGATAAAAATTTCAGTGAATGTAGTGGAATATAATATAATCCTAATTTTATGGAGAAAAGTGTAACAAAAGGACCACAAAAATATAATAAGAGGAGACCATTAACTATTTACCCAAACCCTTTTTTCTTCTTCTTGTTGTGTAGTCTCACCACTTTTCCTAGCCTCTCTTATAGTTGTGTGTGGTCAAGTGACTAAGCTCTCTTCAATGGGATGTAAACATAAATAATGAATTCCACTTTCAAGTTCGATTCATAAAAATCTCCCACACATGTTTTTCTATGCTTTTTTTTTTTTTTTTTAAACCATCTTCAGTTGAATGGGATGTTGACATTCAGGGGAAACTGGAAATCAAATGTTAAAAATGGCAGAGTCAGCCGGGGCACCACGGTGCATGCCTGTAATCCTAGCCACTTGGGAGGCTGAGGCAGGAGAGTTGTAATTTCAAGGATAGCCTGGGCTACTTAGCAAGACTCTGTCTCAAAAAAAAAAAAAAATAAAAAATAAAAAGGACTGGGGATGTAGCTCAGTGTCAATGGTAAAGTGTCCATGGGTTCAATCCCCAGTACTGGAAAAAAAAATAGAGTGGACATTAGTTTACATTCATGAGTGACTATGACCTGACCACACATCTAGGACTGTCACTTAAAGAAATACATGCCCATGTTGTTTAGGTATATGGAGATGCTTGAGAGAAGAATAGAAATATATGACAATATGTAAATCACCACTGAGAACTTCAGAAACATTTGGTTGTGAGTAGGGATGGCACATGTTATAGGATTCTAGAGATTTTCAAGAATAAACAAGAGTCTTAATGGAGCTATTTATTGTTCAGGTCACTCCATTTGTATCATGTGTTGATGAAGTCTGAGGAAGCTTGGCTACAAGTATTTTTAAAAATTTACACTGCATATATTTAATTGAAAGAAGTAGTGAAACTTATAAGCACATACATAATAAAATGAGAAAATATAATTAAAATTAAAATATGGACCCAAGAAAGCATAAATTAGTATACAAAGTAAAAAACTGGGAAAATACAATACAAAACTACTGTGTCCTACACAGTTTCTGAAAACCAAGTGAAAATTTACCTCCATTTTTCTTAGCAACAGAAGTGATTTATTTATTAATCCACCAATGTCTTATATGTGCATAAGTTCCCTTTGGCAATCAGTTCTGGAAGAAATGTCTCAGTGGGTCCTCATACAGGTGACAGTGTCCCCAGCAATATCCCTAAGAAAGTATCAGAGAGGGATTCACAGTGCTGCTTCCAGATTGACTAAAAGGACATTGAATTAAAACAAACATAGGGAGAGAAACTTGAGAGATGGAAGGATAAAGGCAGCCAGACAATGGAATGTGGGTGATAATGGCTATACTTTATTCAGGAATTAAAACTGTGTCTAAAGAAATGGCTGGAATATCTGTCCTTCAAATAGTCTTTCTTCCTGAAGCTTTCTACAAATTGGGCAGCAGGTGATCTTCAGGAGCTTTCCCAGGAATGATGGTAAACTCTGATTTTCTTCCATTTGCAACAATTGCTGGAGAATAACAGTTTCTCATTCTCTCTTGCATTCTCAGTCTTATGGGAGGTCTTTTCCTCAACGGCATTTAACCTAGAACCATAGTCAAGACGGTTTCTGGGAAATGTACCGCCTGGCCTTTTCCTTGTAATACTGAAGAGAAGGCAGAAGAAGGAAGTTATGGGCTGAGTAGATAAAAGACCATCTGGCACACTGTGGTATATTTTTTATGGCAGATCTTGAATATGGTAAGCCAACAAACAGACAAGTAAACCAAATTGCCAACAACAGTTTATTATACCATTATTTGTTTAAAAATCACCTTAAAAACAAAAGTATATGTAGAATTTTAAGATTAAATTTTATTTTGAAATTCCACACATTAGAATTCTTAAAATGAAATATGTATATAGCATGCTGATTATAGTCAATAATAATAATATATCATATGCTCTAAAATTGTTAAGAGAATAAATTTTAAACATTCTCACCACAAAAATTGTTAAGCATGTGAGGTGATAGGGATGCTAATTAGCTTGCTTTAATTTTTCCATAAGGTACACATATGTCTAAACATCACATTGTACTCCAAGTATATGTACAATTTTTGTCACTTAAAAAAATTAAAAAACAAAATTATCAGGGACCATTGTCACACTATTTAAGAATGAACTATATTTGGCAATGGCTAAATAAAATGTTTGTGCAAAAATATTGTATATAAATGCAAAGGAAAAAATACACACCAATATGAGAACAAAAATATGTCAAGGGAAGGGAGAAGGATACTGTAGGACCAAGAGAGACCTATATATAATTTCTTGAAAAATTTGAAATATGAATTTTCACTTATTATCTCTATAATCAAACAGAAAAATGATAGATGGGGCTGGGATTGTGGCTCAGCGGTAGAGCGCTTGCCTAGCGTGTGCGCGGCCTGGGTTCCATCCTCAGCACCACGTAAACATAAATTCATTGCATTGTGTACAACTAAAGCAAATAAATAAATATTTTTTTTAAAAGAAAAATGATAGATGAAGCTATCCTGGTATAATTAGTACCTTAACCTAACTGTTTAAATTAATTCTATGATACCATGTTCTGTGACAGCTACTGAGGGCAGTGAATAGCAGAAAGTGAGTTCTGGTCCAATTTCTATGTCAACATTATGTGGCATATGACTTTGGGTAAGTGCTCATTGGCCTTTCTTTTCCCAGTTGTGAAACAAGTGGATTGGGTTAGATGATTTCTAAGACTCATCTCAGGACAGAAAACCTATTCTTCTAGGATTTGTTGGAGAGCAATATTAGAAGCACGAAACAGTTCTGGGTGTGGGGAGAAGGGTCTCTAATGAGGGGCTCTGGGAAGCGGGAGGAACTTCCTGAGGCTGCCAGGAATTCAGAAAATGAAAGTGTGGGCAGTTAAAGGCAACTTTTGTATACATTAAAATTTCACTGAAGTTCGACCCTCTTCCCAAGACACAGTTGAGGTTACAAGGAGAAACTTGTCCTTATGTCTATGAACAAGGCTTATATTCAACTGGTTTGCGACAATACAGTGATACATGTTATTCATAGTGGGCACCCTTCCTGATTGTTTGGGTCTCTGCTATGTGGACTGTTGAATATTAATCCTAGCCATATGTCATATTCAGGTGCATCTAAAGAGGTGGACTGTTTTCTTATTTCCATTAGGCAAAACCAAATGCATAGTTTTGAGATTTTGCTATTACCTGTTATTCAGGGATCAAAATTTGTAAACAATTTACATCAGAGCAGAGAATCTAACCTTTTAGACACTGAAAGACTGAAGGTGAAGGTACATATCCTCAAGGAAAAGTGAAACTAGACATCTTATTTACACAATCCAAGGAAAAGAAATACATAGAGGCCACACAGAATACCATTTGGAAAAATATGTTAGCGCAATTTAGATGTAATGATCTATGTTTCCTATTATTTGATACGATCCACAAAATGCTTTCATGAAATTTCTCGGTAGTATTATTAATTTTTGATCTGTTACATATCATTTTCCTCAACACTGTATGTTATATAGTAGAAGGCATTAGAGATATTATACTTTAAAAATTCTCCTGAAATACTTAGGAAGATGGATGACCCAGGCAGAGAGACCAAAAAGGAGTCTTGTATGGTCATGAATAGAAATAGTCAATCCTATTATGATGTTAATCCTCCCCAAATTGATTTATGAATTCAACTCAAGCTCGGTGAAAATACCAGTGGGTTTCTTTTTTGATAATCTGATGATGAACTTCATGTGGAAATGCAAAGGATCTAGAAGAACCAAAGCAAACTTTGAAAAAGGGAAACAACATTAGAAGACTTACGAGACCTAATTCCAAGACTTAAGATAAAGCTATGGTAAGCAAGACAGTGTAGTATTGGGTACAGATGATAAACAAGTGAACAGAACTGAACAGGAAGTCCAGAAATAGATTCACACATATATAGCTAATTGACTTTTAGAAAAGATATTTGTTTTAGGCAGCTTTCTCACTGCTGTGACCAAAGGACCTGATAATAAAAAATTTTAGAAGCGGAAAAATATATTTGGTGCTCATGGTTTCAGAGGTTTCATTCCATAGGTGGCCGACTGTATAGCTCTGGGCCTGAGGTGAGACAGAACAGCATGGCAGAACATCATGGCAGAGGAAAGTAGCTAAGGACACCATAATCAGGAAGCAGAGAGAAAGCTCCACTCACCAGGGACAAAATATGTTCCCCAAAGGCACAGCCCCAGTAACTCCTCCAGCCACACCCTACCTGCCACCATTACTACCCAGTTAATCCATATCAGTAGATTAAGCCATTGATTAGGTTAAACCTCTCATAACCTAATCATTTACCTCTGAACGTTCTTGCATTGTGTTACATGTGAACTTGTGTGGGATCCAAATCATAAGAATATTGAAACAATCTAATAGGGAAAGGATTCTCTTCTGAATAAGTGGTGCTGGGATAAATGAATACTTGTATAAAAAGAGATGAATCTTGGCTCTCAAGTCACATCTATAAAATTAACTTCTATACCTAAATATCAGAGCTCACACTATAAAAACCGATGAACAAAATCATGTGGTGAGCTTTTGATAGTGAGCTTCTGAAAGTTAGGACCATGTTTCTTCATTCTTCATTTATTTCTGTTTCCTAAGCACTTAGCATAGAGCTGGATCTTAGAAGGATACCTTCTAAAGTATAGAAGGATGCTGGAATTGTGAGGCCCTGTTCTGTGGCTTGAGAGTGCTGAGGAGCAGGGAAACTAGACTTGTGCTCTTGGATTTCAGATCCAGGCTATAATCCCTCAGGGTTTAGCTTTACTCCTTTCAAACTGTACTGGTGGAGAGTGGAGGGTTTTATGAGCATTACCCCACACAAGGTAGTTCTTTGATATGCCTCCTCTTGGGATTTGCCTATAGCATTTCTGAACTGAAAAAAAAAAAAAAAAATGAGATCCTCCCCAATCTTGGGGCCTGGTTTTATCTACTTAGCTCCTAGTAGATCCTAGGTTGAATCCCATGATGTATTGCACCCTGGCCACCCATGCTGAAACCCCATGAAAACACAAGGAGCCAGAGGATTGAGGTTTATCAGTGAAAGGGTGGCCCAGCTCATGGTAAGAGTTGTTCCAAAGGAAAATAGTGAAGGGCACTTAAATCACCATAAGCAAGTAAAATATTTATTTTTAAAGTATGCACAGGAAGGATGTGATACTATTTTTATAAGAGGGGCAGACTTTCTTCATTTCCTGTTCTCTGAATTAGAGACCTCCAATTTATATAACCTAGACAAACCTTGGGAAGAAATGCTGCAACTAAGAACTTTATTTTCCCTCTTATGGTCTCAACCATTGTGCTGTCTATTTTCTAAGCACTAATGACATCTTCATTTAAAACTTCAACTGACCCAGTTCTTGGGGGATTCAGGACTAGATCCAGATGCAGTTGACTCCCTGTGGAAAACTTGTCATTTAACTGCATAGATTCTATTCCCAATGGGAATAGAGCTGTGGCTTTAGTGTATATTTTGAAGTGAAGGTTGGAGATTAAGGAGGCTCACCCTGATCAGAAAAACTTAGAGAGTGCCTCTTGTACATCTATGAACTTCAGATCTATGTCTTAATAAAATCCAAAATATCCATCTTTTTCCCTGGTAGGTTTTCATTCTTTTCCATTGTGGCTTATACGATGGTTTGTCCTAAGGCAGTGGGTTCTTTACTTTTAGTGATATTTCTTTTTATTTTGGTCAAGATTACTCTAAAACCAGAGGACTTTGCCTAGAAGAGGACTTACTCTGAATACTCTCCTACCACACCTAGGACATGGCTGATCTCACCCCACAGGTTCTAAAGGTTATGTTCAACAATCATTTGTTGCTATTTTTTTTTTTTTTTTTTGTACTGGGGATTGAACTTGGGGGCACTTGACCACTGGACCACATCCCCAGCCCTTTTTTGTATTTTATTAGAGACAGATTCTCACTGAGTTGCTAAGTGCCTCGCCATTGCTGAGACTGGTTTTGATCCTTCTGCCTCAGCCTCCCAAGTGCTGGGATTACAGGCGTGCTCCACTGCACCAGGCCCATTTGTTGCTATTTTGAAGGAAGGTGTGTGTATAGATAATTGTTACTATTGGTTTGTTGGTGTTTTTTTTTTTTTTTTTTTTATTTGACTTCTTCCCATAGACTTAGTACAATTCTAACTCTTTGTACTTTCCCTCACTACCTACTGCTTTAGATGCTACTGTTCTAGTAGGAGGCTTGTTTATCTGTGATGGAAGTGTGGTCACTGAGGCAGGAGCTGAAGGAATTTCTGATTCACACTTTGGGGGTTTATAGTTTTTCTACAAATTTCCAGATAGTTACAAGCAGAGTAGCTTTTTTATTATAGGCACAGTAGTGTTAACATATTTTGTAACATCTTTTCATTTTACTAAGACTTTTACACTGCTTATTACCATAATAGGTTTCCTAACAGTGAGGTAGACATTTATTTCCTTTTATTCTTTCTTTGGAATGTGTGCGAAATAGGAAAATGAATACAAAGTCAAGCAGAACAGGAACTGACACCTCCCCTCTGATGACCAAAATTTGATGGACATTTATGCAGTGGATTTCAAAGAACTATGATTTCACACTGCTATCACATTCTCTGCAGCTGCTACAACCTTGAGGATTTCTTGTATGCTATCATTCACAATATCATGATTTAGAAAGCAATACATGTTGATAGATTCTAGTGTGACCTAGGGGCAATTACATCTGAAGTTGGCAGGCTTCCACGTTCCCAGCTTGTCTGTAACATTGAAGTTTCACCTTGTCTTAGGTCAGGCTGCCATCACAAGACACCATTGATGGAAACAACAGGCAATTATTTCTCACAATTTTGGAGGCTGGAGGTCTAAGACCAAGGTGCTGGCAGGACTTGGTTTCTGGTGAGGGCTCTCTTCCTGGCTTGCAGATGGCTGCCTTCCTGCTATGTCTTCATGGTGGAAAGGGAGAAGTCTTTGGTCTCTTCTTATAGGAGAACTAATCCCATTAAGGATACGTCAAGCTTATGGCTTCATCTAAAGCTAATTACCTCCCAAAGACCCCACACCTATCATACTGAGGATTAAGACTTCAACACAGGGATTTTGGGGTAATGCAAACTCTCAGTACATGATACCGCTTATTCCTAGTTCCATGTGGATTCTTTGTCAACGTCGTTGTTGTTCTAATTTGTTATATGTGATAGCAGAATGCATTACAATTCATATTACACATATAGAGCACAATTATTCATATCTCTGGTTGTATACAAAGTATATTTGCACCATTCGTGGTTTCATACATGTACTTAGGTTAATGATGTCCATCTCATTCCTCCATGTGGATTCTTTCTGTGACTTTACTAGATAAAAAGCACTGGAATCTGCATAAGATTTTAATTGTGCTCTTCATTATCATATCCAGGAATACAAGATCTTACTAATTTCAATTTTTATGAATTTTCCCTTTAAGGAAAATTATGTAATTGTGATTAGAATCTATCATCAAGAGATGCCAATGTTAATGCTTCAAAATTAAATATATTGGGGATGCCCTGAATTGGCAGGAGTAATATTTTTAAACTGTGTCAGGCTGGAAGAATGGTTTCGTTTACTTTTTGTATAAACAGATTTTATCCAGCACTTAACGAACAACTTGACCTACATTTCACATGGTACAACAAAAAATTTCTGTGAAAGATAGAAACCAAGAGCGATGAATTTAAAGCCGGAAATATTTAAGGGAGGGGGTGTTTATAGGCAATTATCTTATAATTACTGTCTTAAAATATATGCAGTATCAACGAAGGTTTTTATTTCTGCCCACTTAAAATGTCTGAATAAACGCATGTGGTTTACTTTCATAAAATGTTTACAGAGCACAGTTAAACAGTGAGCAATGCCTAGGGTTAATCTCAAAATAGTATGCATTTTTTTGAAGTAGAGTGTGATGTCTGGAGTAGGGCTGCATAGCAGATGAATCTACATTATGCTGTTTTATTCTAAGCTGGTTCCATTAATTCTATTGGTGTTCTGATCCATAGTTCCATGATGACTACTTATCATAAATGTATTTATTGTCTTCTCATCTTCCTATTTTGGGTAGAGGACAAATATTGTCATATATCTTGAAAATCTTTTTGGGAAAATAGGAAGATTTCTCTTCTTTCTAGTAATGTAACTCTTATAGGGAGAGGTAGGCTCTGTTCCTTAGGCCAAAGATCAGGTGGGCTGGGGTCTCCCTAGCTGTAGATAGTGATGACTTTGTTTGCCTAGGGCAAAAAGCCTGTGATGAGGGTCTGGGGTTGTGGCTCAGCGGTAGATCACTTGCCTAGTACGTGCAAGGCCCTGGACTCCATCCTCAGCACCACATAAGAATAAATAAATGTATTGTGTCCAATTACAACTAAAAATAAATAAATATTAAAAAAAAGCCTGGGATGAGGGCTGGGAAGTGTTTCTCCAACCTATAATCAAAATAAAGAGCATTTGGGAAATTGCCTGATGTTGGCTTCAAAGCTGGAGGAGGTCCTTTCATATAGATTTGAACTTTTCTTCCTAGTCTTCAAATTCTATCATAATGTCTTCTAATCAATCACAGGAAAAGATGATTTTTTTTTCCTTTAAGCCATTTCTTTCTTTTTCTTTTTTTTTAGGCATAGAGTTTTTCATTGTCTATTTCTTTTAGCATTGATCTTCCTTTGAAATATGCAGAGATGCTGTCTTGACTTCGGAACAAGAAGGAAGCAGAGAGAGCAACTTAGTTTGTGTTGTTACAACAGAATATCACAGGCCAGGTGAATTAAATAACAAGCATTGATTTCTGGAGACTAGGATGCCGACATGGTGGGGTTTTTGGTTATTCCCTCCACCTGCTTTACAGGTGACCATCTCAGATCCTCCTATGGCAGACAGTAGAGAGAGGGAAAAAGGCTCTCTCATGTCTTCTTATAAAGGGCACCAATGATATCGAAGAAAGCTCCAGCCAGGTGTGGTGGCACATGCATGTAATCCCAGCGACTTGGGAGACTGAGGCAGGAGTATTGCAAGTTCAAAGTCAGCCTCAGCAATTTAGTGTGAGGCCCTAGGGAATTTAGTGAGACACCCTGTCTCAAAATAAAAAATAAAAAATAAAAAAGGGCTAGAGTTCAATCCCTGGTACCAAAAAAAAAAAAAAAAAAAAAAAAAAAAAATTAGCTATACCCTTATCACGTAACTAATTCCCAAGGGCTACACCTCCTAATACCATCATATTTAGGGTGAGAATTTTAATATATGGTTTTGGGAACATTTAGTCTATAACATAGAGTAACAGAAGAAGAAATTCCTAAATAACGAAGAAGAAACTTCCTTTTATAAAGCTGAATCTAAAACTTTCTTCTGAGCTTTTGACTAACGTACCTTTTTGCTGCCTTAATATACTTACTAGTCTACTTGCTATGAAGAAAGTCACCAGTAGGCATATGTAGACAGATCCATTTCTTCCTCTTTTGCTGTTATCACCAGGCCATCAGAGCTCTTATAAATTAATTGCTTAAAAATCAATGTACAAAATCAAATTCTCATAAAGTCTACCAGGAAAAAAAAAATTAGGAAACCCAAGGCCGATTTAATATCTCTTTAGACAAATTTTTAAGAATTTAGGCACATGTTATTATACATGTTAATAGAGTCATATGGAGATTGGTGACACTTTGTACCTTTTTTTTTTTTTGTATCAGGGAGTGAATCCAGAGGCACTTAACCACTGAGACACATCCCCAGCCCTTTTGTTTTTTTTTTTTTTTTTTTTTTTTTTTTTTTTTTTTTTTAATCTTGAGACAAGTTCTCACTAAGTTGCTTAGGGCCTCTCTGAGACTTGCTTTGTACTTGCGACCCTCCTGCCTCAGCCTCCCAAGCTGCTGAGATTACAGGCATGCATCACTGAGGCAGGTGATACTTTATACCTTTAAGGGTTCATAGAAGTAAATGTTGACTGACATAAGGGCAAAGTGACTCAGTTTTACAGCAAGTAAAATCTTTCTTGGAGATGTTTTCAAATGTACCTCAGAACATTCTGCCTGGCAACTTAAAATTAAATGCAAGTTACACAGAAATAAAATTACTGACTCTTAAGTCCTCACCTTTTCTTGAAAATAAATGTGAAGGACAAGAACAGTGAAGTAAGAAGCAGTCTGTGTTTCATTTTAGATTTTTTTTTTTTTTTTTTTACTTTTTGGAAATATTTTCAAATTGAATAAACTTAAAAGTACAACATGAGGGGCTGGGGTTATGGCTCAGTGGTAGAGTGCTTGCTTAGCATGTGCAAGACCCTGGGTTCAATCCTCAGTACCACATAAAAATAAATAAATAAAATGAAGGTATTATGTCTAACTACACCTAAAAAATAAATATATTAAAAAGTACAACATGAGGTCATTGGTTAAATAAATTAAGATTTCCAATATACTATTAACTATACATGAAAATTATTAAAAAGGTATTGAAAATTAATATTTACTGGTATAGAAATATGTTTATGATATATTGTTAAACTTAAAAAAACAAACTTATTATAATGTCTATAAAGAGTTTATATGCATAAGTTTTCTTATCTGTATAAGAAAAATTCTAGAATAGTACTAGTCTATTCAAATATAATCCACAGATGCAAGCCACCTGTCTTTAAAATTTTCTTGTTGCCATATTTAAAAAGTACAAAGAAAATGGTAAATTAATTTTAACAACATGTTCTATTAATGTAGCCAAACTATTATCATTTTAACATAGCAAATATAAAAACTATTAATGAAATATTTTATATGTTTTTGACATCTAGTGTGTATTTTATCACTTAAGTACATTTCTGCTTGGATTATAGTTTAACTTCTCAATAGCTCCACGTGGCCAGAAACGACCATGTTCAACAGTGCACAGCCAGAAACATATGCATCAAAATATTAATCATGGTTATCTATAAGTGGTAGAATTATGAATTATTCTTTTCGCTTACTTGTGGTTTAGTTTTATAATAAACATACTACTTGTTTAACAAGATAATAAAACTATGCTTAATTTAAAATATTTTGTAAAGGGTCTGTAAATTCTATGGTGAAACTTTTATTTGTTCGTACTGGTTAAGAAGTCTTCTAGTAGAGAAAGATGCAATCTGTTTTCAAAACAGCTGAAGTTTATGAATGGAGGCAATTAGTATCACGAGAATTTCAGAAGACTGTGTATACTTGTGTGTTTGTGTGAATGGAGATGGTATGCAAAGGGCTCTCTGTGAACCTTGGCAATCCCTGCAGTTATGAAGGCATGGCGGCTCCACGGCATAAGCATCAGAGCCTTTCAGAGATGATCGTTAGCCTGAAGTTGTATTCCTGAGCCTTGGTCAATTCCAGTTTTCTTCACCAGAGCGTCTTCACAGTTTTTAGCCCAAGATGACCTACTGGACCAAACACAAAATCTGAGATAGATAGTTCTTGGGTTGAGTTGTAGAGGTTAAAAATGAACATTTCAGAGAAGCTGGGGCCAGATTCCCATCAAAAGTAACCCCTTGGGAATTTAGAGTACTCAATATTAGCCAAGTTAGGGTCTAGTTCAGTATTCTTATGAAATGACACACTGGAATTATTCTGTCAGAGAGAGTATGGAATGTATTCCACCACATGATCAGAAAATCTGAACTGTAAACAATGGAGCAGTTTGAATTTCAAATGGAGTCACACGGAGATCCGTGACACTTTACATGCTATCATCTTAGTGGCCTCACAATAAACACTGTATTCATTACTCTGTACTTGAGGCCTTGGCCTATGCCAATGTTGGTCTTTTTTTTTTTTTTTTATAATTTTTAATATGTACAACTCATAGTGCATATATTTAGTATCTTTTTACATACAACTGTTTGTATACAAAGTATATTCGTACAATTCAGGTCTTCAATCATGCATTAAGGAAAATGATATCCGTCTCATTCAACCACCTTTTTTTTTTCTTTTCTCCCCCTCCCTCCCCCCTCTTGCTCCCTCCCTTACCCTCCCTTCCCTTGACCATTCTAGTGTTCCTCATGTTGGTCTTAAATGATGACCTAAATAATTTCTAATTGCTTTAGCATTTATTATTATAAAAGTAATCATGATAAATTCACTTGTTATTAATGCTAATGTCATAAGTACTTTAGCAGATTTCTACCCACTATTCATTATTACTTTTCCAAGAGATTCTCAACCATCCCTGGTATGGAGGTAAGGTAAACATGAACTGGTTCTCCCAGGTTATGATTTGAGCAGTTTGATCCAATCTGACAAATCCTATGTACCTTTATGTATACAGCACCTGCCAAGCCACATGTGCTCTAGAGCACTGGAATTCCTTGGCACTGCTTCACCGAGCAAGATTGGGTAGTGGGACACTCACCAAACTACTCAGTCTTTTTTTCTTTTTGTTTTAAAAATAAAACATTCTTACAAAACATGCCTGGTCTCTGGTTTCCAAACCACAAAATTCTGAAGCTGAGGGTTTCAGGAAACCACTGTATTTCTGAATGAAATATTGCTAAGTCTCATTTTCAACTATTGCACTCTTTTTCAGAGCACTCTGGTGCCTGCAGTTGGTAATGCCATGTCATGGAAGTCCTTAGTGAAGATGCTAATGTTGAATTAAAGAGAAAAGATACAACAGCTATTCTTTATTTGGGCTACAAAAATGAACTGGCATTGTCTAGACATTTTCTTTGACTATACAGTAGAGTAAATGTAATATATAACTGTTCTGTTACCCGTTTCAGAAAGCAGACCATCTCTTGGAGTGGAAAAAGTGGTTTTCATTATGCATAGGTATATTCCCAGAAGGCTTAAAACCTATCATACCTAGGACTTGAGCAAGAATAACCCAGTGAGCTTTGTGTACTAACGATTCTGGAAATACTTTTATCGATTAGGGAGGGGCCGTTTGCATTAACAAATGGACCCAAAGGTGTATATGGCTCCAAAGTAATATTTGTTTATATTTTGCCCATATGCCAATGCTAGGTAGAGGGAAATATGAACAGTCGCTTTCTTCTATCAAGTCTTTCAGTTTTCCGGGTTGATGGAAGCTTTGCCAAATTGAGTGGAGGGAAGTCCCAATGTTCCCATGCCAGGAATTTCCCCCTAGTAGAGAAAAAGAACAGAAAGGAGAATTTTATGAATCAGATCTGGATGTGGCTTGTAACATTTCCACTACTTTTCATAGACTAGAACTAGTGTGGTATGTTCTAACTGCAAAGGAGACTAGAAAATGTAGTCTTTGACTGAGTAATCACTTTTCAAAAAATCTCTACATTAATGGACGGGACCATGAATTTTGCATGGATTATTAGCTACCTCTGTCATGTGCCCTATCCTATTTCTCTTGAGAAAATTTCATCAGATAAAAATAAAATAAAAATGTGTTTAAAATAGAAACAAAAATGAACCATTTCTCCTGGAATAGGTTTATTGACAATACCTTCACCACTGTCTCCACAAAACTAATATAGAGGAGATTGAAGAAGAAAGGAAATGGGAGGAAAGAAGGAAAGAAATTCATAGGATAAAAGAGAAGAAAAGAAAGAAAGGTAAAATTGGAGAGAAAGACAGTGAAAAACAATATAAGTTGATAAGAAAAATATGATTGGATTATCCTGAATACACTTGGGGGATTTTAAGAGTTAACAGCATTACCTTCTCTATTTTCTCTTTTGAGTCATTATATGACTTCATACATATTTTGTGTAGGCATAGCTGGCCTCTGGTTCCCCTTCAGTCCAGACATATTCTAATACTGCTTTATTCATTGTTGCCATCACATTAATGAAAAGATAACATATGTGAAAGGGCTTTGTAAACTACAAAGAATTAGCCAACTAATTATTATGGGTTTTAGTATGAAACTTGAAACATGAACATTTTAAAAGTTGTATTGTTGGGCTAAATCAGAAAATCACAATTTATGGATTGCAATTCCACTGCAATTTATTTTAACATACACATAGGTAAGAGCATAAATCCTCATTGTGTAGCTTGATGAATTTATACAAAATGGACAGGGTACATAACATTACCATCACTCAGACAATTCTCTTATTACTGTTCCTAATCATTAGCCCTTCTATTTCCCCAGAGATAACAAGTTACACTTCACATAAATGGAATAATATAGGATGGATTTTTTTTTTCTGTGAGATTAATTCATATTGTTGCATGTGGTGGTAATTTGTTTCATTACTGTATGGGATTCAGTGATATGAATATGCTTATCTATTTTACTCTTAAAAGGCATTTTGATTTTTTCCAGTGTGAGCTATTATGAATAGTACTGCTATGAACATTCTTGTACATGTTTTTGTCTGCACATATGAACATTTATGTTGAGTATTTTACCTAAGAACAGAATTTTCATGCATTTAGCAGACATATAGTCTCCTTTAGTAGATGTAGCTAAACAGGTTTTCAAAGTGGTTGTAACAATTTATCCTTCCTGTAGCAATGTTAGGAGAGTTTCAGATCCTCCACATGCTAGCTAGTGCTTATTATTTTTGCTCTTCTTTATTTTAGTCACTTCAATGTATTTACATAGTAGTTTCAAATACGTTTCATATGATTATTAGTCATGTGGATATTCTCATTTCTAATTTGTGAAGTGTTTGTTAATGTCCTTTGTCAAAAGAATTTTTTTTTTTTTTTTTTGGTCCTTTTATAGTAATGTGTCATATACTCTGGATGAGTCCTTAATGAGACATCTGTAGAGCACATATCTTCTCTGATTCTACGGCTTGCCTTTTCATTCTTTTATTTTATTTATTTTTTTAATTTTTTATTTTTTTAAAATATTTATTTATTTACTTTAGTTGTACACAATGCAATGCATTTATGTTTACGTGGTGCTGAGGATCGAACTCAGGCCGTGCACGTGCAAGGCGAGCGCTCTGCCGCTGAGCCACAACCCCAGCCCCCTTTTCATTCTTTTAATGAGGTCTTTAATGTACAAAAATAACTAAGTAACTAATGTCACCAGTCATTTTCTTTAGGAATAAGGCTTTTTTTTTTTTTTTTTTTTTTTTGGTGTGTCTAACATTTAAGAAATCTCATACTATTATGAGAGGCATAAGAGCATGAAGTAGTATATTTTTTTCTAAGACCTTTATTGTATCATCTCTAGTAGGTATTTATGATCTACATACAAGTGATTTTTTACTATAGTATGAAGAGGTTTCATGGGTAATATCTTTTTCAGTCAATAGAATATCTTGCTTTCCTAGTTCTACATAGTGAACAAACTTTTCGTGCTTCTTTTTTAAGAGCCTTTAAAAATATTTTTAGTTGTAGATAGACACAATCTTTATTTTGTTTATATAGTTTTGTTTTGTTTTTTACATAGTGCTGGGGATTGAACCCAGTGCTTCACATGTGCTAGGCAAGCATTCTACTACAGAGCCACAACCCCAGCCCATGAACAAATTTCTTGCACCACTTGTGGTAGTACAATAATGTCTCGCCAGATCCTTGTATAACAAACCAGTGCATCCATATGTCCAGAGACTGTGTGTCAACTGCTGACAGTTTATATAACCCTTAGTATCTCCAGAGAATCATCCTTTTTTAGTGGACCCACCATTACTAGGAAGTTACATTCCCCTCAGCCAGTGAGTGACTAATATGAAGGTATCAAAGCTGCACTCATTGTCTCAACGAGGGTCAAACTTGTAGTGTGATTCTTGCTTCTGAAACTCCCGCTGTGGATTAAGCCATAGCTAGCTGTTATCAGAAACCACTTCTTTTCTTATTTCTTTATTCTTTTCAGTTATGCTTCTTATGCTTTCTGCTATGGTTTGGATATGGAAGCTTAGTTCCCAGTGTGGTGATATTGAGGGATAGTGGAATGTTTAAAAGATGTGGCCTAGTGGTAGGTAATTAGGTCATCAGGGGTGTTGTCAAAGGTAGTTTTCTGGGACTCTGGTTAGCTCTCATGAGAGCAAGTTGTTTCAAAATGCCCATGAATTTCTTGATTTCCAGTCTTGTCAAGTGATCTTTCCTTCTCACACATATTCCCACCATGATGCCATTCATCAACTTGACCAGAGGCCAGACAGATGGGCTGCCTAATCTTGGATATCTGGTCCCCAAAACAATGAGCTAAATAAACTTCTTTTCTTTAAAAAGTAACTAGCCACAGATATTTTGGTATAGCAACAGAAGACAGACAGTCATCTATGTAGTATTTTTTCCACTTGAAGAACACTCTCTCAATAACTCATACGGACTACAAACACTTCCTTAGACTCTGCTTCTTAGGAACTCAACTTGATATATTAATTTACAGAAGTGCTTCTAGGAAGCAGGCTTAAAAATGGGATTTACAAAACAGATCACTTTTAGGCAATATAAGACAGTACCAGGGCTGGGATTGTGGCTCAGCGGTAGAGCACTCGCCTAGCATGTGCACAGCCCAGGTTCGATCCTCAGTGCCACTTAAAAATAAAGGCATTGTATACAACTAAAACAAATAAATAAATATTAAAAAAATAGTACCACATCACCAGTTTTTATTATTTGTTGTGGTATGCAGCAGAAGTATAGTTGTTGGGGCATTCATCTTCAGTGAACTGGGATGTGATATAATTGAAGAATTGCACAGGTTTGAACCATATCCCTGGAATTTTGAACATAGAACAGAGAGTAATTATGAGGACTGTGAAATTGTGTGGCTGTTGTGGATACTGTGAAGATAGAAATTACAAGCTCAGGAAACCTATTACCAATTTAAAACAAAGTGTGAGAGTTAGGGGCCTTCTTGGGTGGCCTTCAAAGTGAACACATTTACTGATAGAGAAGAAATAGAGATGAAGATCAGGTCCAGGACCTAAATTTTTAAAGAGTAGTAGAACTTTAGAGAAAGAAGATCTCAGCCCAGTTAGGTCTCCTATGCTAAAGATAGTTCTTTGATAGACAAATGAGACCTTAAGACTTAATAGAAGCTTATCTATATAAATGTACTTGAGCACCAAGAGTTCTCTGTGCTCCTTGTGTATGTAGAAATTATGCCATCTCTCTATTGTAGGAATATAGGAAGGTCCAATACAGTTTTGGTTTTCAGGATCTGTCCTTAACTCTCGTCCTTCTGATGGCTAGACTAATATTATAATTGAATTTCAGGGTGAATCAGTTGGGCATGTGTTGGGTAAACTGATAGAAGGAGTGATTATTTGTTTTTCAATACAAGGGTACTAATTCTTCTCTTCCATGATACAGAATTTAACATACGCTAAGATCCCTAGAAGATAATTCTAGTAACTACTGAATTGCTCTAGCAGAATGATGGAAAGTCATGGCTTACATTAAATGAGCCAGAGAAGGAAGAACTGTCATGGATATCTAAAGAGAAAGAATCAAAAAGTTCAGAGATTCTGTACCTTTAAGTGTGAGATGAAATTGATTCCTTTAAATTTAGTCAACTTAGATGAAGTCGACTAATCTGATGAAGTTGACTACCCCTCCCCCCAACCTTTTTTTTTTCTTTTCTTTTTTTGTGGTACTGGGGCTTGAACCCAGGGCCTTGTGCATGTGAGGCAAGCACTCTACCAACTGGGTTATATCCCCAGCCCTGACTAATCCCTTTAAAGACACAATCTGATAAAACTTACACAATGAGAAATAGCTAATGCAAATAGGTATGTATCATCAAAGAAATCCAATCAATGACTTAATACTTTACACGATAGAAGACACCAGGCTTAGATACTTTCTTGTAGTTCTACCAAACACTGAGGAAAAAATGACACCACTGTTCTACAATTTATTACAGAAAATCTGAGGAAACATAAACTTCCTAACTCATTCTATGAAACTAATATTGCTTGACAACTAAAGCCATATAAAGGCATTACAAGAAAAGAAAACTATAGAACAATATCTTTTGTGAATATAGATGTGAAATCCTTAGTAAAATATTGGGAAATTGAATCTGAAAATAAATTTATTGTTTCTAAAGAATTATATACCTTGACCAAGTGAGATTTATTCCAGGAATACAAGGATAGTTCAACATTGAAAGTCAATTTTAACAGGTTAAAGATAAAAAAAAAATATGATTATGTTAATAGATGCAGAGAGAGCACTTGGTAAAATCTAGCATCTAACCAGACATGGTGTTACACACCTGTGATCCCAGCTACTTGGGAGGCTGAGGCAGGAGGACTGCAAGTTTGAGGTTAGCACCTGTCAACTTAGTGAGACCCTGTCTCAAAATGAATTATAAAAAGGGTTGGGGAGCTCAGTGGTAAAGCACCCCTGGGTTCAATCCCAGTACTGGAAAAAAAAATCCAACGTCTATGTAAGATAAGAGCTCTCAGAAAACTAGGAATAGAAACTTCTTTAACTTGATAAATCAGTCTACAAATACTCATAACTAATAGCATACTTAATGATGAAAAACTAGATATTTTCCTCCAAGGTAAGGGTCTCCTCCCTCACTTCTACTAACATTGTGCTGAAAGAAATTCTAACCAAGGGTATTTTATTTTTATTTAGAAATATTTTAGAATAGTTTCTTATTTACAGAAAAATTGTGTGAATAGTGTAGCAAATTCGCATATGCCCCATATCTAGTTTCCCCTTATTACTACCCCTGAGAGCTGTGTGGCACAATTATAGTAGTCAATGAATCACATTAGTAAATTATTATTAACTAACGTCTATATGTTTAGAATTGCATAGTTTTTTTTAACCAAACTATGTAACATTCAAAATTCTTTCTACTAGCTATTTTAAAATATTCAATTGTTGTCAATCATAGTTATCCTACTGTGCTGCAGAGCATTAGAAGTTATTCTGCTTATTCAACTGCATCCCTGTAACCATTATTTATCCTCTCCATCCCTCTCTCCAACAAATCCCTCCCAGGCTCTGGTAACCACTATTCTATGCTACACTTCCTTGAAATAAACTTTTAAACTTTCACCTAAATGTGAGAACATGCAATATTTGTCTTTACATGCCTGCCTTATTTCATTAAACATATGTTCTTTAGTTCCATCCATGTTGCTGTAAATGACAGGATTTCATCTGTTTTATGACTAAATTATATTCTGTTGTATATACAAAACACATTTTCTATATTCATTCATTTGTTGATGTACATGTGGGTTAATTCCATATCTTGGCTATTATGAGCTACTGTAAACATATAAGGGCAGATGTCTCTTCAACATAATGATTTCAGTTCTTCTGGATATATACTTAGTACTGGGATTGCTGAATCAAATAGAAGTTCTAGGTCTAATTTTGGAGGAAACTCCATACTGTTTTCCATATAACTTTACTAATTTACATTTCTACCAACAATGTATGAGAGTTCTCAGTTCTCTGCATCTTTGCCAAAATTTTAGAATTTTTGTCCTTTTGATAATAGCTGTTTTAACTGGGGTGAAAAGATATTGTGAGCCGGGTGCGGTGGCGCAAGCCTGTAATACCAGCACTTTGGGAGGCTGAGGCAGGAGGATCTCGAGTTCAAAGCCAGCCTCAGCAGTGGCGAGGCACTTAGCAACTCAGTGAGACCCTGTCTCTAAATAAAATACAAAAAAGGGCTGGGGATGTGACCCAGTGGACGAGTGCCCCTCAGTTCAATCCCCGGTACCACAAAAAAAAAAAAAAAAAAAAAAAGATATTGTGTTTTGATTTGCATTTCTCTGCTGATTAATTATGTTAAGCACTTAAACATATACTTAGCAGCTATTTGTAGATCCTCTTTTAAAAGTGTCTATTCAGGTAATGTGCCCATTTTAAAACTGGCTAATGATGATGATTACTCATTATTATTATCATTTTGTTGCATTGTTTGTAGTATGTTTTGAAGTCAGTTATTCTTATGCCTTTAGTTTTTTTTTTTTTTTTTTTTTTTTTTTTTTTTTTGTCAGAATTGCTTTGGCTATTTGGGGTTCCATACAAATTTTAAGAGTATTTATTATATTTTTGTGAAGAATGTCCTTGATGTTTTCATAGGAATTACATTGAATTCTAGGTTACTTTGGAGATTATGGATATTTTAGCAATGTTAATTCTTCTAATCCATGAATATGGGATGTCTTTCCATTCTTTTGGTGTCCAATTCAATTTCTTTCATCAGTTTTTTTTTTTTTTTTTTTTTTTTTTGCTATTGTGCATAAAATTGCTTTCTTGATTTCTTACTCAAAAACTTTGTTATTGGTGTGTAAACAACTACTGATTTTTTAAAAAATTGTTCTAATTGGTTATACATGACATTAGAATGCATTCTGACACATCATACATAAATGAAATATAACTTCTCATTTTTCTGGTTGTACTTGATGTAGGATCACACTAGTCATGTAGTCACATATGCATATAGGGTATTAGTGCCAGATTCATTCTATTATTTTTCCTACCCTTATACCCACTCCCCTCACTTCACTCCCCTCTGACTCATCCAAAGTATCTCTATTCTTCCCCAGCCTCCACCCCTTATTGCAAATTAGCATCTGCATATCAGAGAAAACATTTGGTCTTTGGTTTTCTGGGATTGGCTCATTTTGTTTTGCATGATATTCTCCAGCTCCATCCATTTACCTGCAAATTCCATAATTTCATTCTTCTTTAAAGCTGAGTGGTATTCCATTGTGAACATATACCACATTTTCATTATCCATTCATCTGTTGAAGGGCACGCAGGTTGGTTTCATAGTTTAGCTATTGTGAGTTGAGAAACATTGATGTGGCTGTGTCACTGGAGTATGCTGATTTTAAGTCCTTTGGGTATAGAATGAGAAGTAGGATAGCTGGGTCAAATAGTGATTCCGTCCCATGTTTTCTGAGGAATCTCCATACTGCTTTCCATAGTGACAACTGATTTTTGTATATTGATTTTTTTGTATCCTCCTATCTTACTGAACATGTTTGTCTGTTCTAATATTTTTTGGTAAAGTCTTTTTCCTATATAAAATCATGTCACCTGCAAACAGAGATGATTTGGCCTCTTCCATTTATGTTCTTTATTTCTTTCTTTTATCTCATTGCTCTAATCCTTCAGTACTATAGTGAATGAGAATGGTGAAAATGGGCATTTTGTCTTGTTTCTTATTATGGAGGAAATGATTTCAGCTTTTTCTCATTTACTATGATATAGGCTGTGGGTTTGTCATATATAGCCTTTACTGTATTAACGTATGTTTGTTCTACACCTGAATTTTGAGGGTGCTTATCATGAAGGGATATTGAATATTGAGTGCATTTCATGCTTCTATTGAGATGTTCATGTGATTTTTATCCTTCATTCTATTGTTGTGATGTGTTATTTTTACTGACTTGCATATATTGTGGCATTCTAGCATCCCTGGGAAAAATATTATTTGATCATGGTGTACAATCTTTTTTTATGTGCTGTTGGATTTAGCTTATTTGTATTTCATTAAGAAATTTAGCATCTATATTCATCAGGGATATTGGTCTGTAGTTTTTTTTTTGTTGTTGTTGTTTAGTCTTTGTCTGGCTTTGCTATCAGGGTAATGATGGCTTTGTGGAATTAGTTTGGAAGCATTCTCTCCTTCTTAATGCTTTGCAATATTTTGAGAATAATTTTTATTAATTCTTTAAAAGTTTGGTAAAATTCAGTGTGAAGTTATTGGGTTCTGGGGTTTTCTTTGTTTGAGATTTAAAAAAAAATTTATTATCTATTCAACCTCCTATCTTATTTTTGGTCTCTTCAGATTTTCTGTGTCCTCATAGATCAGTTTTGGTAGGTTTTATGTGTCCAAATTTTATCCATTTCTCTAGGTTTTTCAGGTTTTTTTTAGAAAGTTATTTTTCATTATACTTTCTAGCAATGTTTTGCATTTCTGTGGTATTACTTGTAATTATCTTTTTTCATCCCTGATTTTATTTATTTGGGTCTTTGTCTTCCCCCACAACACACACCTTGGTTAGTCTAGCTAAATATTTGTTGCTTTTGTTTATTTTAAAAAACCATAATTCTTTGTTTTATTGATCTTTTGTATTTTTAAAGTTTATTTTGTTTACTTCTCTGATCTTTGTTATTTCTTTCCTTCTACTAATTTTAGGTTTGATTTGTGTTTTTTTCCCTAGTTCCTTGAATTGCATTGTTAAGTTGTTTATGTGAACTCTCTCTCTCTCAATGTGGGTACTTATTCCTATAAACTTCTTTCTTAGTATGACTTATGCTATAACATATAGGTTTTGGCATGTTGCATTTTCATTTGTTTCAAGAAAGGTTTAAAATTTCCTTTCAATTTAATGATCCATTTGTCATTTAAGAGAATGTTGTTTAATTTCCATGTATATGTATAGTTTCTAAAGTCCCTCTTGTTGATTTCCATTTTTATTTCATTGTGGTCAAAGAAGATGCATGATACAATTAAATATATATATTTTTTTAGTTGTTGATGAACCTTTATTTTTTAAAAAATTTATATGTGGTACTAAGAATTGAACTCAGTGCCTCACACATGCTAGGCAAGTACTCTACCACTGAGCCATAACCCTAACCCTGATATGATTTTGATTCTATTGAATTTCCTGAGAATTTTTTTTGGCATAATATGTATTCTATTCTGGAGAATGTTCCATGTGCTCATGAGAAGAATAGATTCTTTAGTTGATGGATGAAGAGTTCTGTAAATGTTAGATCCATTTTGTTTATAATGTAGTTTAACGTAGATGTTTCATTGTTGTTTATTTATTTATTATTTTGGTCTGGCAATCTATCCATTGATGAGAATCTACCATTATTATTATTAATATTGTTATTGTTGTGATGATGATGATAATGATAATGATAGTAGTCCCTTTTGTTGAACTGACCGCTTGCCATTATATAATTGTTACCTTTGTCTCTTAGAGTTTCTGATTAAAAGTCAATTTTATCTGGTATAAGTGTAACAATTTTATCTGATTATATATATATATGTATATATACATACTTATATACATATGTGTGTGTGTGTGTGTGTGTGTGTATGATAAATTCCATCAGTTTTTACTTCTCTCATAAAGTATTTCAGCTCAGTTTCTGATGGATAGCTTTTCTGTTTATGGTATCCTTAGCATTTTTTTCTTTCAGCTCTATGAATATATTGTTTAATTTTTTCCTGGATATTAAGGTTTTTATAGAAAAATTTGCTGTTAGTATAATGGGGAATTTCTTACATGTCTCTAAGGCATTCTTCATTTAAAAATGTTTTTCTTAATTTTTTCATTTGACCATGTGATATCAAAAGACCTGTCTTTTAGTTCTGAAGCCTAGCTGGGCCTGATTGCACATGCCTGTAATTCCAGCAACTGGGGGCTGAGGGAAGAGGATCACAAGTTCAAGGCAAGCCTAGGCAACTTAGTGATATGTGTCTCAAACTAAAGTTTAAAAAAAAAATGTTGAAGGGCATCTAGTTTGGTTCCATAGTTTAGCTATTGTGAATTGTGCTGCTATAAACATTGATGTGGCTGCATCACTATAGCATGCTGTTTTTAAATCCTTTCAGTATAGACAGAGGAGTGAGATAGCTGGGTCAAATGGTGGTTCCATTTCAAGTTTTATAAGGAATCTCCATACTGCTTTCCATATTTGTTGCACCATTTTGAAGTCCCACCAGCAGCGTAAGAGTGTGCCTTCCCCCCCGACTTTCGCCAGCACTTATTGTTGTTTGTACTATGAATTGAAATGCATTCTGCTGTCATTTATAACTAATTAGAACAAACAAATAAATTAATTTTAAAAAGTTTTGAGGATGTAGCTTGTTGGTAGAATGCTTTCCTAGCCTGCTGAAGACCCTGGGTTTAATATCCAGTACAGGAGAAAACAAAGCAAGATGAAGAACAACAACAAAAGAGAAAGGCTGATCAATTCTGCTGTTGAGACTCTCAACTTCATTTTAGATTTCATTTACTGAATTTTTTAGTTCAATGATTTGTTTTTTTTAAATGTTTTTATAGATAGACACAATACCTTTTTAAAATTTATTTATTTATCTTTGATGCTAAGGACTGAATGCAGTGCCTCACACATGCTAGTCAAGTGTTCTACCACTGAGCCACAAGCCCAGCCCAAAGTACCATGTTTATTTTCTTTCTTTCTTTTTGGTATTGGAGATTGAACTCAAGGGCAATCAACCACTGAGCCACATCCAGCCCTGTTTTGTATTTTATTTAGAGACAGGGTCTCACTAAGTTCCTTAGTGCCTTGCCATTGCTGAGAATGGCTTTGAGCTGGTGATCCTCCCATCTCAGCCTCCCCAGCTGCTGGGATTATAGGTGTGCATCACCGCATCTGGCAAGTTTCATGTTTTCTTATTGGTTGTTTTTTATGATCTCTCTTTTGCTAAGGTTTTCATTCATATCATGAATTGTCTTCCTAATTTTCTTGAGTCATCTTGAGTGTATTTTGTTCAATCTCATTAAATTTTCTTAAAATTCTTCTTTTGAATTGGCAGGCAATTCATTTATTTCCTTTGCTTTTATTTTATTAAATTTTTTTTAGTTGTTGCTGGACCTTTAATTAATTAATTAATTAATTAATTAATTTGTACATGGTCCCAAGAATAGAACCTTGTGCCTTACACATGCCAGGCAAGCACTCTAGTACTGAGCTACAATCCTAGCCCTATTTCCTTTGCTTTTTGCTCTACTTTTAGAGATATTGTGTTCTTTTGGAGGTATCATGTTACCTTGTTTCTCCATGGTTCTTATAACTTTTCGTGGTGTTTGTGTATCTTGTGGGCCTGTTACCTCTAACAACTTTATAAAGTGGCTTTCACAATAAAAAACTTTCTGCTGGCCATGTATCTTAGGGTGCTGGTTGGATATGTTGCATTGGATGTGGTTCCAGGTGGGCTCTTTAATGAAGCCATTGTGTAGCTTCTTCAGCTCTAATCAATGGTAGCTGTATCTATGGGTGTCTCAGCAGCCTTGGCTACAGGAGTTATGGTATTACAGTGCAAATTGGGATGCAACTTCATTAGGTGGCGTAGCTTCATTGTCATCTCAGGCTGTGGATATTAACAGGTGCTTGTCAGTTTTCATAAGTCATTGAGGGCAAGGTCACACCAGTGGTCCTAGGTGGGTATTTGACAGTGTGCATATTAGCAGGGTGGGATGCCTTTCAGTGGGTCTAGGAAGGTCACTATCAGTGTCTGAGTGGTGCATGGGTGACTTTGAGGACTCTGGGGCACAGTTTTGCTCAGGAGGCCTGCCCAACTGCTTCCCAGGGTCTAATGTAGGTTGGCAGAGCTGAGTGTCTGCTTCTTGGGGTCTCAGTGGGCTAAAATTAAGAATGGTTGCTGAACTTTTCTTGGAGTCACAGCAATATGGGCAGGGCCATTTAGTTGCCTCTTGGCAGTCTTAGTAGATCAGTGATTTAGGAAAATCTGCTCAACTTCTTCCAGGGTTCATGGTTGGGTAGACAAGGCTGCTTGCTTGCTTCCTTGAACTACTGTGGGGAAGTCTGTCTAGATAAGTTCCAGAGCCAAGAGTAAATAGATAAGGCCAACTGGCTGCTTCCTGAGGCATCAGGAGGATGGATGATTCTACCTGGATGCTTCCCCAGTGCTGTGTATGCCTGGTTAATTGGCTGCTTCATAGAGCTGAGGACACACAGGCAGGGCCACCTGCTTCCCAGGCAGTGAGAGGATATGTGGGGCTGACTGGATGCCTGCTGGGGCTGAGGAAAGATGGGGCTGCCTATGTTCTGTGGGCCTCTGTAGACTGAGCTGCTCAAGGTAGGCTGCCCAGGTGCTCCTTGAGGCTGTGGAAAAGTGGGTGGTGCCTCCGGGCTGATTTGCAGGACTGGGTCTATGCAGTTTGCAGTGTGCAATACCCAATACTACTTTACAGGACCCCAGGTAGGTGGGGTCCCAAATTGGATCTGTGCAGCAAGACCTAGGTGGAGGAGAGTACAACATGTGCTAGGCACTTTCTTCAGGAAAATATAGCAGTGTGGTAACCCATCCACTTCCCAAATTTGGTTTATGGCCTGTAAGGGGTATAAGGTCCTCCAGCAATAAATGCATCAGGTGTCTCTGATATGAGTGGTGATTGATGGGGACCTCCTGCTTATTGTTTTCATGTGCAGTGAAGTCTGTCTTGGTTCAGGGTTGATCACAGGAGATGAAACAGTAGATGCCATGTGCTTAGTTCCCTTGTTCATAAGGCCATCGTGTATCTGTGTTCTGCAATGTCTCTGCCACATCCCCACTGTACTCTGACTCTCTGCCTCAAACACTCCAGTAAGACAGCTGTCATTTTCCCTTGATTTGGACCTTTTTCTTTCATGGAATGAAGCATTCCAGGCACCTCTAGTCTGTCATCTTGCTGTTGTCCTATTTCTTCTTTTCTAACATACTCATTTGATGCTATAAATTTCCCTTTCAGTATAGTTTTCACTGCATCCCACACATTTTCATAAGTTTTTCACTTCATTTTCATTTAGTCCAAAATATTTAAAAATTTATCTTGAGTTTCTTCTTTGACTCATTTCTTATTTAGTGGTGTGTATTACATTTCCATGAATTTTGGGATTTTTCTAGCCATCTTTCTGTTATTGTTTTTTTTTTTTTTGGTACCAGGGATTGAACCTGGGGCACTTAACCATTGAGCCATATCCCCAGCCCTTTTAAAAAACTATTTTATTTAGAGATGGGGTCTCACTGAGTTGCTTAGGGCCTTGTTAAATTGCTGAGGCTGGTTTTGAGCTCATGATCCTTCTGCCTCAGCCTCCTGAGCTGCTGGGATTACAGGTGTGTGTCACTTTTTGTTGAATTCGAATGTGGTCTGAGAACTGACATTATATTTCTATTTAAAAATTGTTAAGGTGTGCTTTGTGGCCCAGAATGTGGTCTGTCTTGGTAAATTATCCACATGAGTTTGAGAAGAATGTGTATTCTGTTGTTGCTGGTTGAAGTAGTCAATAGATATCAATCATATCCAGTTGACTGAGTTCAACTATGTCATTTCTCATCTGTCTGTTGGATTTATTTCTGATAGACCTGTGTTATTTGTGTGTTTAACATTTAAAATGGGTATTGATTTAGTTGGATTAATATCTACCAGATTTATTAGTATTTTCTTCTTATTCGTGCCTATTTTTGTCTTCCACTCTTTTCACCTTATGTTGTTTTAATTGAGCATTTAAGATGATACCATTTCCTTTTGTTTTTAGCATCAATTATACTTTTAAAACATTTTTAAGTGACTGCACCATTGCTTGAAATAAACATTTGGCATTATGTATCCATGGATTCTGCACCTAACAACTTAATCAACCATGGACTGAAAATATTCAGAAAAATAGTACATCAATACTGAACATGTACATACATTTTTTTCTTGTCAAGACTCCCTAAATGATATAGTGTAATTATGATTTACACAGCACAAATGGTTGTATTAGGTAATAAAAATAATCTAGAGATGATTTATAGTATAGGGAAGGATGTGCACATGTTATATGCAAATACTATGCCATTTTACATAGGAACTTGAGAACCTGTATATTTTAGTATCCATGATGGTTGGGGGGCGGGAGCAGTCCTGGAATCAATCCCCCATAGATACTCAGGGATGACTGCATTTTTAAATTAATCCAAGGCCATTTTTGAATAACATTATATCACTTCACAGATACTGCAAGTACCTTGTTGTAACAAAGATTTCCTACTTCCTTGTCCTGTCTTTTGTATTATTGCTGTCATTTATTTCACTTGTACATAAGTAGGCATATATATCTAGTATACAGTTTTGTATACAATTGAATACATTGTTGCTGGATTATTTTGAACAGGTATCTATTATAACAATTAAGGATAGAAAAATACTTTACTTTTCCTTTACTTCTTTATCCTACAACACCATTCCTTTCTAAATTTATGGAGAAATTACTTTCTGACATCTACCATTTTCCTTCTTAGAGAGCTTCTCACAGTTTTTGCAAGGTAGAACAACTGTCAGAAAATTCCTTCAATTTTGTTTATCTGAGAGTCTTTGTATTTTAGGTTGGAAGGATAATATTTCCGTGCACAGAATTTTAGGTTGATTTTTTTTTCCCTCTCAACTTTTTGAATTTTTCGCTTCACCCTCTTCTTACTTGCCTGGTTTGGTCAGAGGTTGAATGTAACTCTTAATTTGCTCTTCTGTAGGTAAGAAGTTTTTACTCTTACTTCTTTCAAGATTTTTCTTTATCTTTGATTTTCTACAGTTTACGTATGATATACCTAAGTGTATTTATTTTCTCTGCTTGGCACTTATCCTGCTTAGTGTTTTATGAACTTTTTGGGTATTTAATTTGGGGTCTGTCTTAACTAATTTGAGGGAAAGTCTCGGTCATTATTACTTTAAATATTTCTTCAGGTCCTTTATTTCATCCTTCTTTGTATTCCTATTATGTATGTTTTATACTTTTTTTGTCATTGTCTCACAGTTTGGGGATATTCTTTTTTTTTTCCCCAACCTTTTTTTTTCTTTTCAGTATTGGAAATTTCTATTTAAATATCCTCAACCTCAGAGACTCTTCCCTTAGTAATTAGTACTTTGCTATTGAGCCCATCAAAGACATTTTTTCTGTTACAGAATTTTTATCTCAAGCATCTAAGAAACAAAACAAAACAAACAAACAAACAAAAAACCAACTTTCTTGGAATATTCACCTCCCTGATTATAGTACTGATTTTTTTCTTGCATTTTTTATATTATACTCCATGGCATATTAATCATCATTGTTTTAAAATTTTCTTCAATAATTATAACATCTTTGCCATATCTGGGTCTGGTTCTACTGCTTATTTTCTGTTTATTCAAATTGCGCATTTTTTCCTGTCCTCTAGAATACCTTGCAATTTTTTTCTGTTACAAAATGATCATGATGTACTCACCCCCCAAACTTTATTCCAGCTTTATTGAGGCAAGAAAACTTTTAACAAGTAAAAATTGTACGCATTCAAGGTGTACAGCATGATGATTTGCTATGTACAAGTAAATAAAAAATAAATCTTTAGAGTATAAGGCAGAACAGAAAAAGAAATAAGACAACAACAACAAAAAAGAAGACAAAAATCAATCTGATTTTAATGTATCTGCAAGGCTAAGTAACTGATGATAGTGGCACATCTGCCATTGATCCTTGGCATGAAAGTATTTGGCCCCAACAATTTTACACTTAGCCATCATTATCTTTATTTTTTTAATTGGTTCATTTTAGTTATACATAATGTTAAGATTCATTTTAACATAATTATAAAAGCATGGAATATAATTTTCTCTAATTCGGTCCTGTGGAACTTTCCCTTTCCCCCTCACCTCCGCCCTCCCCCTATTCCCTTTTCTCTAGTCTACTGATCTTTCTGCTCTTTACATTTAATTTTATCTCTCTCTCTCTTTCTTAGTGTCTTGTGGTTATACATGATATGAGATTCACTGTGGTATATTCACATATGTACATAGAAGAATTAGGTCAGAATCATTCCGCAGTTCTTCCTTATCCTGTTTTTTCTCCCTCTCCTTCAGTACCCTTCATCTAGTCCACTGATCCTCTATTTTGATGAATTTTTCACCCCCCCACCAGCTTATATTGGACTAGCTTATTCAAATCAGAGAAAGCATTTGACCTTTGGCTTTCTGAGTCTGGCTTATTTCACTTAGCATGAGAGTCTCCAGTTCTATCCATTTACCAGCAAATACCATAATTTCTTTCTCCTTTATGGCTGAGTAATACCCCATTGTGTATATATACCGCCTTTTAAAAAAAAATCTATTCATTTGTTGAAGGGCACCATAGCTTGGCTATTGTGAATTGTGCTGCTATAAACACTGATGTGCTATATCCCTAAAGTACAGATCTTTTGGATATATACCAAGGAGTGGGTAGCTCGATCATATGGTGGTTCCATTCCTAGTTTTTTGAGAAATCTCCATACTGCTTTCCAGAGTAGTTGTACTAATTTTCGCTCCCACCAAAAAATGTATGGTGGTAACTTTTCCCCCACATCATCACCAACACTTATTATTATTTGTATTCTTGATAATTAATTCTTGATGATTCACTCTGGAGTGAGAGGAATTGTGATTTTGATTTGCATTTTCCTGATTCCTGGGGATATTGAATGTTTTTTTCCATATATTTGTTGGCCAATTGTATTTTTTTCTTTTGAGAAGTATATGGTACTTTTGCCCATTTATTAATTGGGTTATTTGGTTTTATTGGTGTCAAGTTTTGTTTTATTTCTTGTGCTTTAGGAATCTTGTTAAGGAAGTTAGTTCCTGTGCCAATATGTTGGAGTTTGGGGCCTACATTTTCTTGTAACAGTTGCAGAGTTTCCAGTCTAATTCCTAGGTCTTTGATCCACTTTGAATTGACTTTTGTGCAGGGTGAGAGATAGAAGTTAATTTTCATTCTTCTACATATGGATTTCCAGTTTTCCTAGCACCATTTTTTGAAAATGTTATCTTTTCCCCAATGAATGTTTTTGGCAACTTTGTCTAGTATCAGATAATTATATTTATGTGGTTTTATCTCAGTGTCTTTTATTCCATTCCATTGATCTTCATGTCTATTTTGGTGTCAATACCGAGCACCATGTACTTAATAAAAAGAACTGCAGTGCATAGATCTTTGGTGATGTAGTGGTACGGTAGGTCATATGATTAGATCTCAGATTTTAGTAAGGCTGTGCCTCTAGGCCATGCATTCCTGTTTCTAAGTCCCCATTCCTTCCTCTCATTTAGGTGGGCCAGGATGGGTAGGAGGGGCTATGTCCTGTGTACTTCTCTTCCCCCAGGTGAGCTAGCCTCTGATAAAACCCCAGCAGGTTAAACTCTGGTAGAACAGTTTCTTTTGTGGGCAGGTCTTATAAGAAGAACAGGATGGTCTTGCTGATTTCTTGATTTCTTTTCCCCTTCCCTTAATGGATACATAAGGGAATTTGTCTTTATTATGATAACCTGGTAGAATTTTGGATGTACATTCACAGAAGTGTGTGGGTTTCCTAATGACTAGGTACCCTTCACCTTGAACCTCCAGGAATTCATCAGCTACAGTTCAAATTTTCCTATTCTGGCATTGGTTGCTATAGAGGGTTCTACTTCTAAATTTCTGCTCCAGAAAGTTGTGATTCTCTGCATCTGCCTGTCTATCTCCGATTTTGAGGAAAGCAGTTTGCCTTTTGACTTCACTTTTGTGCTTCTGCTGTCCTGGGGACTGAACTCAGTGCCTGGCGCATGCTAGGCAAGCACTCTGTACCAAAGAGCCACATGCTAAGCTCTTAAAAAAAAAGAAATTGAGACAAGGTCATGCTGAGTCACCTAGACTGGCATTGAACTTGTGATCTTCCTGCCTCAGCTTCTTGAGAGCTAGGATTACTGGAGTGTGCCACCATACCTGCAGGGATTTCAGTTTTCTGATAAGTGAAGCCATTGGCCTTTTACTTGTTGTAATGATGGATTGGTGATTCCAACTTGCTTACATGCTCGACCCCAAACTGAAAGTCCTCTTCTTTGTTTCCTGAATTCTACTTACATATATATTTGACTCTTGATACAGTTTTATTGGTTTCTGAAGATTGCTCAGCTGATAATATTTTTTTTCTCTTCTTTACATTATATAATTTTCCTGATCTAACTTCAAGTTCAATGACACTTTTGTTTGCTATCCTTATTCTGTTGTTAAGCCAATCCTATGTGTTTTTTATTTTAGATATTATAATTTTCAGTTTTAGAATTTGCATTTTGTTCCTTTTTATAACTTCTTTTTCTTTCTTGAGATTTTAAAAAATCTTTTTATTCATTAAAAGTGTACTTACCTTATTGAATTTTAGTAGCTTTATAGTATTTGTTTGATAATTCCAATTCTAATTTAATGTTGTTGACTTCTAATTTGTTTTTGTTTTTTCTTCTCCCTTGAGAATTGATCACAGTTACCAAGTTTTTCATTTAGCAAGAATTCTTAGAAGATATTCTGGATACTATCAATTTAATGTTCTATGGATACTGAATTCTGTTATATTTCTCCAAAGAGTAATCATGTTTCTGTGTTAGCAAGGAGTTTATTTAGATGCAAATTCCAAGCTGCCTTGCCTGTGGTAGGTGGCAGCTCAAATATCAGCTTTGCTTTTTTAGTTCCATTTGCAAGTTGCTTTGAGTCTGTCATGTGTATGCATGGTTCAGAGGATAGCCAAAGACTTGAGTAGAGTTTATATACATATTGGAATATCCCTCTTTTAAGTTCTCTTCTTTACATGACTTTTCTTTCACTTTCCAGTATTTTTAGTTGCTATTCTCTTGTCTTTTGTTCTTTAGAAAAGAAAGAAAAGAGGTTTTATAATAAAGTCTTAGCCATCTTATAACATGCCAGGACAGCAGCCAATTTCAAAATCTAATCACACAAACAATGCAAAGGGGAAATAAAAATATTTGTTAATCAAGATGAGATTTTTGTTCCACTGATCTCCATAGATACTAGGAGCTGATTCCTCCATCAATAATTTTAGATGGCCCAAACAGTGCATAAATTTTTTAGAACTTTTCAGCCTTATGTTTTACCTAACCCTGTACTTTATGGGTAAGAGTGATCTTTTACAAACAAATGTGATACAACCCTGCAACCAAACCTGCAGGTGTATAAATGTGAAAATAATACAGGGTATACTTAACCCTGAAAGAGAAATCATTATCCAAAAAGTAACAGTGGTAAAGCGAAACCCTAAAAGGAAATCATTATCTTATAGGAAAAAGACATTTTTTCCTTCGTGGCCACTTAGAAAATAATTTTAAAAAATACCATGAGGCTTTCTGATAAGTCCATGTGGGGTTCCCTCAGTGGTGCCCTAATAAGAGTCAATGGAAGGTTTTACCACAGGGCAATTGCTAAAAGCCCACCATATTCCAAATATATAGTGGACAAGGCTATCCACCCCATTAAAATAACTTGAACACGTCGAACAACTGACTCCAGAATCTAGGAAAGCTTTAAAGTTAGGGTAGAAAAAAGCCATTGAAGGATCTCATTGTGACAGATTTGATTTAACTTCAACCGCTGATGTTGATTATTATTTTCTTCACAATATACACCCACATGAGTATTTGGCAACAAGGGCCTTTATTTATGGATACCTTTGCCCGTCCTCTCCTAAAAGTATAAATTGAATCTTATACCTCCATGGTGGCTAAACTTATTCTTTCAAGACTTAAAACTCTTTCTACTAAAAATATTTTGGCATTCACCCTGCTACTATTATTACTCCCTATTCATCGTACACAGATTGATCTATTTATGCTTTCAAACAGATAATGAACTGGGCTTATAGCTAGATGCTCCTGGGTAAGAGCTCTGGAAAACTTGCTTGCATTGGGTCCCTCTTCTAATATTCAACATTCTCTCAATATCTGCCTGGTTTTATTCATTCTCTAGGGCTCTGAGATAGTTGTTTATATCATTTCCCCCACAATTTATACTTGTTATTAGCAGGTAGTTTTGTCTATTAGGAACATCTTCCATCATACTGGAAACAACACAACCAAATGACTTCCAGAAAGAACAATCTTTAATTTTCTGTAATTCTATTGCCTCACCAGTAAAATAATGAAGTGTTCAATGAATTGAAACTAGTAAGCAGTCAATAGTCAGAATTCTCTAGAAAAAAAAATAGAGCCAACAGGTTATGGAGAGATTTATTATGGTGATTAGCTCATGTAATCATGGAGACTGAGAAGTCCCACAGCATGCTATTTGCAAGATGGAGAACCATGAGATACAGTGGTTTAGTTGCATAAGAGTCTGAAGGCCTAAGACCCAGAGGAGCTGAAAATGTAACTCTTGTTCCCAGGTTGAAAGCCTGAAAACTGGTAAGGAGGTGGGGATACGGAGAGGTAGAGATGGGCTGTGCTCATACCAGTCCCAGAGTCTGAAGTCCTGAGAACCAGGAGCTCCAATGTCCCATGGTGGAGAACATGGACGTCTTAGCTCAAGAAAACAGGAACAATTCATTCTTTCTCTATCTTTTAGTTCTATTCAAACCTCAGGAGATTGGGCAATGCCTCCCCATATTGGTGAGGGTGGGTATTCTTTATCCAGTCTCCTGACTCAAATGCTAATATCCTCTAGAAATACCCTCAACCAAAAATAATGTTTGCCAGCTATCTGGGAATCCCTTAGACCAGTCAAGATGATACAAAATTAACTATCAGAAGCAACAAATAAATCTTAATTTTCTTTTTTTCATATCTATTTGTCTTCTTTCGTGGAGAAATTCCATCTCTAATCCTGTTTTTTTATGTTCAAAGACTGCCTGAAACCAAGTTTTCTGACAGCATTTCTGTGGAATGGAGGCTCTTTTTTTTTTTTTTTTTTTTTTTTTTAAAGTCTTGCTTCATTTAAATGAGATCTTCTTGTATCCCTCAAGAGTGGGAACAGGACAGGGGGAAGTTAACTTAATCTTAGTAAAGCCAATAGCTTAAAGTTCAACTGTAAACATCTCTGTTTTTATAAGTCCTCTGGATATTTCCTAAATTTCTCCCATACCAGATAATTTTTATGAACCATCTCTTCTACTGGGCCTTCTCCATGTAGTTGTGGCCCCTTTCCTTTCTTTTTTTCTCCTCTCATTTTTTCTACTAATTAGTTCTCTGACTTTTAAAATGTACCATTCATGCGGGAAGTTTAGTCTTGTCTCATTCTCAGGTAATCCTCTGAAAGCTCCTTTTTTCACAAATAAAATGGCCATGAAGGAATTGAACTAGCTACTTTCCAAAGACAAATTGAACTAGCTACTTTCCAAAGAGAAATACTATGACCAATTTTTTTAAATCAAGGTTTTTATTGTTCTTTAAAAAAGTTTGTATCACAATCACTTTACAAAAGAAAGAAAAATGATGCAAAAGGTCTTACTTGGAATTCTGAAATCCAAAACTCTGAATGTGGAAGTATTTCTCCAAGCTTGGTACAGATTCATTTGGCTGAAAAACATGACTGCAACTAGTGTGAAGTTTTTCATGGCCTTTCCTCACCAATTTAGTGGAACCATTTACACATGTAACTACAGAAATATTTACATGATTGATTATGGGGTGCTGCTCCAGTTTTCAGTAGTGAGGTTTTGTAATGCATACCTTTGGATATTGTATTACTTGTCTAGAATTTGAGAAGTTTCTGAACTCTAAAACACTTCTTGTCTAAGAGCTTTGGATGAAGGGTTTCAGACCTTTATTATGAAAAAAAAGTTTGATAAATTTAAAAATGGCCCATAAAAATTTTATTACTGTCACTTTAATGGATTGTTAGAAATTATCTAAATAGTATAAGTTCATAGGTAGAAAAGTATCACCTTTGAGTGACTTCTATATAGATTGGGTAAATGACATTTTATTTAGTGATATATACACTGTAGAGTTAACTAAGAAACCTCAAACAAATTAAATTCAATATAAAGAAACTAAACTACCATTCATTTGTATTTAAATGGCAGGAAAAGCAGCAATCTAAACACAACTAACCAAGACAACAACATATGCCGATTCCCCAAACTGCAGGAATTATAACTTTCTGTACATTTGCATACATAGTCCAAACTCTGCATCATTCCCAAAATTGCATGATAGAGAAACTTGAAAAAGAAAAAAAATATATCCCCAGAAAGCCATAAGAATGAGTTATGTTAAATATGAGTATAAGAATTCAGAAGCCTTTAATTCATCATTTTACTAGTTAGGGTAATTACCATTAGTCAGAGGTCTGTAAAATTGAAAGTCAAAGAATTTCTATTCTCACTCCTAATTCATTTAATAATTTCATTTTATGGTTAATTATTGACTGATGAGGATTATCCAGTGCTTGAGGAACCATACAATAAAATAATTGATTGAGGACCATGGTTATCATGTTGGAAGGGTGATGGTGCTTTGGAGTGCGGTTGAGGAGGATTGGTAAGAATAAATTTTTCCCACTTAACACTTTCATGATGGACATCAGAGAACTGTGAACAATGAGATATCCACTTCGTGGTAATTCATGGAATGAACACTAAGAAACCTAAGGGAAATGTTCCGTAATTATCATTTGAAGCAGTTCCCAAACCCACAAAAATGGCTCCAATTTCCTACTGTTTTGCCACAATTACAGATGGGCATTTTTAAATGGCACAAGAAAGAAAGTTACACCGTAGTAATAAGGACAGATCAAAATTCTTAAGTTGTTTTGGGTAAATGAACCTATGATTAGAATTTGTGACTTCATACTGCAAAACAAGCTGAATAGGTTTTTCATTTTGAGGATTAGGGAGGAGAGAATTTTCATCCAAATGAAATTTTCTGTGAAATTATGCAATTACCAGTTAAATCTCTTAGAGTGAAATCATATTGATCATGTAAACACACATTTGAGGTCCTTGCTTAAAACATCTTCTCTCTCCATTAGATGTCTATGTTTTCACTTGTCCCATGGTTTTCTTTTTTCTTTTCTTTTTTTTTTTTTTTGGTTTAAAGAGATGCACAAAGCTTGTCCTTTTTTTAAAAAAAAATATTTTATTTATTTGCTTTAGTTGTACACACTGCAATGCATTCACGTTTACATGGTGCTGAGGATCGAACCCGGGCCACGCACGTGCCAGGCGAGCGCTCTACCACTGAGCCACAACCCCAGCCCTGTCCTTTTGTTATTTTTTTTGGTTGCTCTGTAGATTCTCTTTTCTCAGATATTTTTATGATTGACTTCTTTTTCCCAGGCCTTAGGTTACATCCCGCTGTCACTTCCCTTCTTCTCATTCTGTTCTATGCTTTTGCTTTTTTTGTCTCAGCACTATTTTTTGGTAACATTTCTTTATGACACTTAAAACTATGTTAAATGTTTATTTCTAGTCCCTTCTCACACTCTTCCCATGGAGGTTTCACAAAGGCAAGAGCTTTGTGATGTGATGTTCCCTACTAAACTGCTCCCCCAAGAGCAATGATAACATAGAATAGGTGTTTAAAGAATATTCATTATATAAATGAATTAATATGTAAAAGAACCAATCTGAGTCAAAGTGGAAGAAAGTGACAAATATTTTCAGTGGGCAAAAATGTCAGATCCATTATGACTTAATTATACTTTGACCATCTTAAATGCCCAATATACATTTATTATCTAAAGTATTCCAATTTCAACCTGAAGATTTTAAAATTGGAAGTGAATAATACAAATATTACCCTTCAGCAAAATTTTAAAAAAATGCTGTGAATCTTTAAAATGCATACCTCTGAAACTGGGTGTGGTGGCACACAGCTAGAATTCCCACAACTCAGGAGGCTTAGACAAGAGGATCACAACAAAGTCAAGGCCAGTCTCAACAACTCAGTGAGATCCTAAGCAATGCAGTGAGATCCTGCCTCAAAATAAAAAATTAAAAAGGGCTGGGATGTGGCTCAGTGTTGAAGTGACCCTGGGTTAAATATCTAGTTGCTGGGGGAGGGGTGGGAAAAAAAAAGATAAAGCTTACCTCTAATGGGACACATTTAAACATGATAGCACTTTAGCACGGCATTCAGTGACATAAAATGTAGTGATTTCAAGTCTGGACAGGTTGTTATTTTTTCCCCTTAGCTGTCTTATTTCTCACTATAGAAAGCAGGATCAAGTTAAACCAAGTTCCTGGTGAATCTGGCAAGGGTTGAGCTGATATCCTGTGGGCAAAGTCAAATAAAAACAAAGAAGTAGAGTGTTTTTTAATTGAAAGCTTCAAAGAATAAAAATTGTGACATATTGGGTAAATAATGAAATAAAACCAAAGCCAGAAATGGAATAAGGTGGTCCAGAGTAAGGTGTCCGAGAAATTTGCTATACACGCTTATGACTCACTGTATGATGCACAGGGAGAGTGAGGTGGGATGAAGGAACAGGTTGGAATAAGGCCTAAAGATAGATACATTGAAAAGAACACTAAACTTGACTTCTAACCCTTGAGATATGCAATCTGAAGAAATTATCTAAGTTCTTTGAATATCAGTTTCCACATTCATAATGTGTGTGTGTGTGTGTGTGTGTGTCTGTGTGTGTGTGTGTGTGTGAGAGAGAGAGAGAGAGAGAGAGAGAGAGAGAGAGAGAGAGAGAGAGAATAAAGCAAAATTAAGTGAGATGAGCTATATTGTTTGGTATCTAGAAGATTTGTTGAATTTGTTGAAATGTCTTCTTATGAAGGCTAGATCAGTATTTGGGGTCTGCTTATCTTCTGAATAGCCATAATTTTGGAACACAGCCTTGGGTATTGAGAATGCAGTTCTCTAAGGGTTCACTGTTGGATCAATGTATTGAGCACCGTTTGCTCGAAGTATCATAATAAATACTTATAACTTAAAATATACTTTAATAGAAAATTTCAGACATGTATATTGCTTTTATCTTCCAACTATAACACTGTTAAATAACTACAATTTAAGATAAAAAGTGATTAATACAAGAAGAGAAAATAAGATTGCTGGTGGCTTTAGAAGACAGAGAATGAACTTCCATTCCAGGCTATGTGAAGATACAGGGAAGGCAAGTGCGGAATGGAATGTTAAACAATTCCTTTGCAAACAAATGTGACGCAGGGATACTCTAAATGATAGCTTTGTAGGCATACATGCATATTTTTCCTAATGCCTCACCATAACATCTCAGAATTTCAATTTTTCTGTGGTTGTACATGAATAGTTAGATTTTTTTTCTTCAATTTAAGTGATATTTGCTGTTAGCACAGTCTATAGTGTACCTGTTAAGCCTGTGATGATTGATAAGCAGATCGGAGGGAGCCAAGAATAGTCCTAACAACAAACTAAATAGTTAATGGCTTCAATTCTTTTGATAGAAATTGTGAGACTGTCACACTTGAGAGCTAGTTTCTCAGCAACATAAACAATTGGCTTCGGGAACATCTTGTTCTGTAGCAAATGCTCTAAGTGTCTTGATTTGAGCTAATTTATTTAGAAAGTGAGTGGGGTTGAATCTTATGCAACTGTTTGATTAAGTTTGATTTTCTTGGGAGAGGGATACTTACTAAAAGGTAAGTCTGCAAATGCCAGAGAAGTTTCAGAGAAGGGATTTACTCAAATATAGAACATGGAAACCATTTGCAAGTAGGTAAGTGAGGTCATGGAAACTGTTAACACTCCAAACTCTGTTCAGGAAAAAGCCATGTACAACTCAACTACTTCTCTGGAACTTGAATCTGAACCCCTATTATTTAGTTTCTTTTAGATCCCCACAAATATCATTTACTCTCCAAAATTATCTTTTACTGAATAAACATCAGATAAAGATATGACATCCTGTAATTATAACACGTGTTGGTGTCCTGTCATCATTTGCATGAAAAAGTTAGTGTATGAAAATGGAATTATTTGCAGTGGGGGTAGGGGGGTGGGGGTCAAGTCTGAAATGTTGAAGAGTTCAAATGTTAGATTTAAAGAAAAGCATTATGATTTTCAAAAACATGGAATACTTAGAATGGAATACATGCAAACAAATCTTCCTCAAGGCAGGGGAAGGCCTGCTGTGTTTTGGTGCTTGGATAAAATGGTATTTGAAATAACACATTAATTGTTTATATACAAATGGATGCTATTACATGGTGCTTGGAAACAGTTTGTTCTCTTAAGTAGGTCAAACATTCCCCCCTGATACCTTGTTTACATTAGAGAGATTTAACAAACATAAATTGCTTTTTTTACAAATACTGCAAAGAAAGCCCAAGTCAAATATCACAAATTCCAAATCAATGGAACTCAAATGGGTGAGAGGGTATTGCATTTTACTTAGATATTAAAGTTCATAAAATTTTGTTGTTTGTAATCAGTTGATAATCTGTATGCATCCACGTTGAAAAGAATTTTATTGAATGTTTGGAATGCTTTGTTGGAAAAAACTTCAGATGATGTCATACGGACCTGAATTCTGGATTCCCCCAAGTCAATATTTTGCTTAATTCTCCTGTACTTGAAAGAACATGAGCACTCAGCTGTGAGATCAAATAGCAGAGGTGTTGTAAATATACTCTGGTCACCACTATGTTCTCTGTTTGACATTCCTGCCCCACCTGCAGGCTTGGGTTTATGCAAGCAGACCGGAATGGGAGAAACAAATCAACGAGGCAGTTCCTTTGGAAATGCTCTTTTCTCACTTCACGGCCCTTTAGCCTTAAAAATTACACTGGGCAATGATAGGCATGGTCTTTGCAATCTCTTTTCTAGAGACACTCTCACAAAACAGGTCTGCAGTGCATGCTGTCTTCCTTGGAAACTTTCCTTTGAGTTTTCCTTTTCTCTCCTTTCTTCATTTCTCATTCCTGCCCAATTCCTGATGGAAGGAATCCACACTGCCAGAATGAGCAGAGCCAAACTATAATCTCCCTTCTAGAACAACATATACAACAACAGATTGTAGCTTTGAGCCAGAACTTGAAACTTATTCATTTATTTAAAAAAAAAAAAAAGGAGAAAAAAATTGTTGACTTAAAGACAAACCAGAATTTTATTTCAAACTAAAGAATAAAATGAAATCAACCCCCCAGGTTTTTTTTTTTTTTTCTTCTCTTCTTCTTCCTCCTCCCCTCCTCCTCCTTCCTCCTCCTCCCCTTCCTCCCCATCATCATCATCATCATCATCTTCTTCTTCTTCTTCCCCCCTTCCTGCTTCTTTTTGGCTTCATTATTAAATAAAACTGCTTTATATGTAAAACAAAATCCATACACAAATGACTGAAACAGAGGGATGAAGATTTATCTTTTTCCTTACTTTTCACCCAAGGAACCCTTTATGAAAGATTTGAAGGCGTAGACACTATTCCTTAAATCAACCAGCCAGCAATTCTGCAAAATAAAACCAAAGTAAATACATCTTCAATAAAGTTGTTTTTAATTTCCCTTTGATATCTCCCCTTCTTTTGCTTACATGCTCCTTAACCCGGATTCCTCTCTGTCTCCTTCCACCTCCTTTGGGGTAGAGTCAAGGATCCCAGGGAGGCATCTGTCTCCCCCTTTCTTGGCAGCAAAGGTTGGCACTTAAAATATTTCTCATGCAGACAACTTTAGGAGACTGGTAAATCAATGCCTTATGATTACATTGATCCAGATGATATCCCTAAATAATTGCTGCTATATGCCCAGCTTTGTGGAGGATATATTCTTAAAAATAAATTGTACCCATATTTCAAATGAACAATTCAAGGTTGCTCTGATGTCTTTTTCTTTCTTTTCAAAGGAAGGGGTAGTTTATTTCCAAGAAGGTTTACATTTTTTTTCTCTTTACATTCATGCATTTTAGGTTATACTTGATGCTTACTTGTAAGGCTATCCCTTACACCATGACCTTCATAGCCAGTATAGACAAATTAAACCCTTTGTTTGATTATCCTGTGGTTGTCCATGTAGAGGGACTGATCTTTTGATAAGAGAATGATATTGCCTCCTGATTTCCAGTCATAATGGATTTGAGTCTAGGGAGACCTAGGAGGCTTATAATCTTGAAAAATCTTTGTATTTGCTCACACATCTCTTTCTCCTTTTTGAAGCAGACATGTTTCACCACTGGGTCATATGTTTAGGTTCTACATCTCACATCTATCTCCAACTCCTAATTCATAGTTATTTCTTTACATAAGCTGAGAAGTACTGTGTCCCTCACTGAAGGTGCAAACAATTGAGAAGTCTGCTTCTAGACACAATCGTGATGCTTGTCTTTCAGAGGACCTTACATGAAGGCTTATTGTGATCTCAGACTTTAAGTAATCAGCCTCACCAAGAAGTCTTGCTTGGGAAGGGGATACAGAGAATGGAAAAAAGTGATAGCTCAGAAATAAATAATTCTCTCTTATGGGTATTTCCTGATTTTCTAGCCACAATTGAGGAGGACATTTTTAAGTAAGCTTTTTGTTTTAAACTAGTTTTCAATTTTGAGAAATATTGGTGAGATACTTTGTAAAGCATTCCTCATTTTGTGTTGGTCTGATATTTTCCTCTTGGCAAGGTTAGGTTTATGGGTTTTGGGGAGGAAAATCATAGAGTTATAGTGCCATTGTTAACCTACCATGTCAGAGACCTACTATTAAAATCACTTACATGATGATAGGAACTTTTGTCACCCAAAGGAGCTGCATTGTGAAGTTGCTCTGTTTTCCCTTCCAGTACTGTACTCTGTAGGAAGACACCACCAGCAACTCACACTTAAGGGAGGGTCAGTTATGCTTTATCTCCTTGAGAATGGAGTATCTACACAAATTATCTAGAATGATTCTGAATGGGATATTTGTTAATTCTTCTCTAGTTATTTATTTAATATTTTTATGGACTCTAGAATATTTACTTTATAACTTGGGTTTTATTTGAGTACTGCCTTATATTCTTCTTCATTATTCCAGTTTGCACCCCTGGGTGCTCTTTTAGTTGGTTCTGTGTCCCTTGGATATATAATCCCAGGACCTCTTGCATGGCAGGTCAGCACTCCAGCACTGAGCTGTTTTGCATTTCAAAAGCTTGTGCTTCCTAAAGCAACAAGACACTCCAGGTTTATCTGTATATTCCTCCTTCCGGCTTTGGAATCACCCTTTTCTCCAAAGAACCTCAATCCCTGCCCCCTCCCACTGCAGGGAGAAGAGTATTAGAAATGAAGATCTGGGTTTTGAGTAGTAGAGGGCTCTATTGACATTTGAGTTTAGAAGCTAGTCCAGAAGGACTCTGGTGAGGTGGAATTGAGCCATCCTAGTTACTATAGTTTTTATTCCTTAATAATTTGATTATAATGTCTATTTGTGTTTTAGTCAGCATTTTTGCTGCGAGGACTAAAAGACCTGACAAGAACAATTTCAGAGGAGGAAGAGTTTATTTGGAAGCTCACAGATTCAGAGGTCTCAGTCCATAGATTGCTCCATTCCTCAAGGCTTGAGATGAGGCAGAACATCACGATGGAAGAGTATGGTGGAGGGAAGCAGCTCACATGATCAGGAAGCAGGTAGAGACTCCACAAAGTACATACCCAAAGGCACACCCTAATGACCACCTCCTCCAGCCACACCCTACCTGCTTTCAGTTAGCACTAAATTAATCCCCATGGCAGCGGGGATTAATTCACTGATTGGGTTAAGGCTCTCATAACCCAATCTTTTCATGTCTGAATGTTTTGCATTATCTCACACATGAGCTTTTGGAGGACACCTAATATTTAAACCATAACAATTTGGAATCTTTAAAAAAAATAACACAACAAAACCCCTCAATATCTAGGGAGGAAAGATCTTCCATTCAAAACATCATAGCAGGTATAGGCCACATATCCTTTCTGAATGGCAGAAATGTGCACTTTTATGATTGATGCAACGTAGCTACTTTGATACATTTACATTTATTCCTTTTTTTGATACATTTGAGCTCAATTCGATACATTTACATGTATAATTACTCTTATCAGTTAATACATATTAATTTATTGCAATATCACTAATGAATTGTTATCTTTCTGTGATGAGGAAGTGGTATAATTATTATATCTATACAAATAGGTGCTGTAAAATATCTTAATAAAATATTTTAGTTTGAAAAAATGAATACAGAAAGTAATAAAATAAATATTGACGTAATTTTAATTAAGATATTAAATTTCTTAATCCAGCTTAAGCAGTAAGACTTTTCAATTATTATTTCCTTCCTCACTTGACAAAGGTAAGCATGGTTTAACATTTTTTAACTATATTTAATATTTTATTAAATTTTCATGCATCTTTAAAGAATATGTAGTATTATTTTATGTATTTTTAACTTTGTATAAATAGTCACATGCCATGAACTTTTTCCTATTTAACTACATATTTTTAATGTTTTTCCATGTCACCTTGGTTTGTAAATTTTCATTGCTATAATTCAATAGTGTGAAGAAAATAGTTTAATTTTTTCATTCAATCCCTTATTGATGGTCATTAAGATTGGTTTATAATTTCTTTTTGTCCATACAAATAACAAGCATAATAAGACAAATAAGTTCTTTTGGTGGGTTTCTAATTTGTAGATATAACACTGCCCCACTTCCACCTTACTCTCACTGACAGTCCCTATGTTCAACCACCCATGTGTGAAGTTCTTCTTTTAAATTAGCATACTAGCTGGACATGGTGGCACATGCCTGTAATCCCAGTGACTCGAGAGGCTGAGGCAGGAGGATTAAGAGTTCAAAACCAGCCTCAGCAATTTAATGAGGCACTTAGCAACTCAGTGAGACCCTGTCTCTAAATAAAATATGAAAAAGGGCTGGGGATGTAGGACTCAGTGGTTAAGTGCCCCTGGGTTCAATGCCTGGTACAACAAACAACACAAAACAAAACAAAACACTAATATTTTCTCACTGCTGTTATCACAAACACAAACAATTTTGATAGCATATTGCTGCCTTCAGGATTTCCACATTACTATGATGTAAGTATCTTGTTTAATGAGATTCTCAGTATTGATCATTTTTTTTTCTCATTTATACAAGTATTGAGATATAATAGCAGTCAAGTCACAATTCTTTCTTTTTTTAAAAACATTTATTTATTTGCTTTAGCTGTACACAATGGCTTTATTTGCATGTGGTGCTGAGGATCGAACCTGGGCTGCGCACGTGCCAGGCGAGCGCTCTACCGCTGAGCCACAACCTCAGCCCCTCAAGTCACAACTCTAATATTCTAATTGCTTACCTTATTGAGGGCTTTTAAAGCTGCTAATCTGAACCCACTATTTGTTGGTAAAATCATATTGGTGGAATACCCATTTACAGTTGGCCTTCATTTTTGGTGGATTCAATATTCACCAACTTGCCCACTCACTGAAATTTATTTGTAACCTCGAAGGCAACACTGATGTTTCTTTTGCAGTTACGTGCAGGCATACACAGAACATCAAAAAAGTTTGAGCTGTCACAATTTCTTGGCTGAGGTCAAACATGGCAATGTTCTACCTCTCTGTTCCAGGTCTCATGCTGTTGATAACAATCTGTTTTGCAGTCTTTTTAGTGCCATGTTTTTTTTTTGCATTTTTATGCATTTTGTTGATTATTTCACTGTTTAAAATGGCCCCCCAGTGTAGTGCTGAAGTACTTCCTAAGTGTTCCTATCTGCCAGGAGGCCGGGATATGCCTTATGGAGAAAATATATGTGTTAGAAAAACTTTATTCTGGCATGAGTCATAGTGCTGTTGGCTGAGTTCAATGTTAGTGAATCAACAATATATATTCAATTAAATATCTTGAGACAAAACACACATAAAACAAAGTTACATATTAAACATTTGATACAAATATTTTACCAGAGGCTCAGAGGGACCTAACCTTGTATTTCCACTGGGAACAATGGTTTAGGATTCACTAACTCAGTGTTTGCAGTGACTTTATAGAACATAACTACCATGAATAATGAAAATTAACTGCATATCATGGAAACTATCAGAATGGATTCTACATTGTGAAGAAAAGCTCTGTTTTGTGAAATTTTATTTCATATATACTAAAAGTATGCTGACATGTGTATGCATGTGTAGTGGGGGATCATTATTTCTTACTTTGGCTCAAGGTAGGAATGTTTTTAAGTCAATGATCTATAATAGTGTTTTAATATAAATTATTTTGGGAATAGAGGGTGTGTATGTCCATGAAAGGACTTTAGAGGCCCACTGTGTTGAGCTCTATAAATCATTTGACAACAGCAGATACATTCTAAAGTCTTAAATACTTTTCTAGAAATAAGGACCACAGTTTCAAGAGATCCAACCAAATTGTTCCGTCCATCTGCAGTCATCTTTCTTCAGGATCTTCAGCAACTTGGGCTAGTCCATCTGAAAACTTTTAAATTTCTAAGGTGTCAGGGTCACTTCCGGGTTTGACTTCAGGTCGGGTTCTGCTCCAAGTCAAGTGGACATAATTCTCCCGGGAGAGAGAGTTAGTAAGATTCTTTCCACATGATTCCTTGTGCATGAGCACAACCCTGGGGAAAATATAATCAGGGAAAAGAGAATGGGAAGATTGCATGAGCTCCTTAGAGGACAGCTTACTTTATGTTGATGATCTGCAACGCACTGGTTAGTTTGTTCGTGAACGTTCGGAACATATCAAATGTTATTCCATTCAGCACTTGGAGTCAATAAAACTTAAATTATGCAAACATATTTTGGATCTTATCATTGAATCTCATGTTTCCTTTTTATCTCCTTTTTAATATCCAATACTAATATCCATTAAAAGAGATTTTAATGGATATTAGTAAACCACTTAGATTACCCTAATAAAGACAGAAAAATAACCTCTAAAACAGGCACTATGGAGGTAATGGAAACAAACATGACTTGAAATTTGTATTTGATCAGTTGCATTCTCTTGCATCATCTAGACTTGCTTTATTCATAATGTGTTTCAGCCCATCAGAAAAGCACTGCCAAAATATTAATACAAGCCTTTGAAGGCTTGTTTCATTGCATTATATTGTATCATCTTTGGCATCATCTTTAAAGTTTGGTTTTTATGTTTCTTCTTAGGTAAAAATTCTTGCCCTGAAGGGATGTCATTAATACTGTCAGTGAGTAGGTGCTAAGAGATGCAATCGACTCTCTCTAAATTATATTAGCCAGTTTTATTGCCCTTTCTGCAGGAATTCCTGCACCTCCCCTGTGTTGATTGGCTCTTGATGGACTTTGGCTCTTGATTGGTCTCTGCTAAGATGGAACAGTCCCTTTTTGTGCTGTGTTTAACATTAGATTGTGGTCCACAGAGTCCTCGCAATGCAGTAAAAACTAACTGAGCTTTTCTTAAAACCAATTTCCTTGTTGGAAGGTTCCAAGTGATTTCTACAGACTCTCACTCAAGTCCCCCAAGTTCTTTGGTGAGGCAGAACTTTCTGAGTCAGTAGCCCTTGCTAAAGTTTGTATATTTTAAGCAGGTGCCTCACATTCTAAAGAACTGTGGCTAGAATAAAGCATGATTTTGAAATTTCCATTCTTAATTCTTCCTACTTGGCCGCCTTGCTTACCAGATGGCTTAAATGTGTTGCTGTGTCACCATTACGTTGACTCAGCTAGACTCTGACCTTAGATTTACCTCAAAGCACTCCAGCCAAAGGAAATAGTTAAGAAGGAGCTAGAGCAAACAAATAGGCCCACATGCCTTATATGTTTACTATAATCACCTGCTCAAACGGAGGGGCTGTTAGGGCAACTAAGAATTCATTTTGCATTAATAAAAATATTCCTGATGATATCTAATATCAAAAGTAATTCTGACCAGGAACAGAGGTTGCCTCAAGGGAGATGAACTGGGTGGCTAAAATAAAGGGGAGGGAGAAAGAAGGGTGATTTAAATCTCACCAAACACTCTGTTGTATGCTGTATATGCACTATCTGTTAAAAAATAGAAAATACAGAGAAAAGTAAATGTCAATAAAGAAAAAGGCAAGAGAAAAAGAAATAAGTAGTTCTGCCTAATTACTTTGACTGAAAAAGGGTAGCACAGGCATACTGTTTTTTTAGGAGGACTTTTTTTTTTTTCTTTCTTTCTGTTGTTATGTATTTAGTCTTTCTGAATCTGAGGTAAACCTTGGTGGGATACTTGGATGAACTTTAGATAAAGTTGACAAAATTTAGGACAATAATTCTGTCTTTTCTCATGGGCAGCACCAAGGCAGTTGCCATTTTGGATCTCAGATTTCACTCAGGCATTTACCAAATAATCAGAGTCCAAAGAAAGCTGAAGACCATCATTTAGAGAGAAAGATGATGCTGAGGGACCATGTTAAGAAGCATTCAAGATTACACAGAGATGTAAGAGCCAGGTGTGATTTCAGAAGGGGAGGGTGCTTTTGCTAATAGAGTCATAGCTGGTGACTTATTCAAATAGAAAATGGGATTCATGACTTAGTTGGTGAGTGTGGATATATATTACAGGTAAAATTTGGTGCCAGTGTCAGAAAAGCCCAAATCCTTTTTCATGATAAAGTTTTAAAATAGGTCATAATGGAGATCATTGTATGAAATGAAGAACACAAAATACCACCCAATCTCATTTCAGCACTTGAGTAGGAATTTGGATGGAATGGACAGAGTTTATGCAGTAATGATTATCCTAACAGTCTTGCACCCAGTAGGAGGACTACTAGTTTTTCTCTTTGTTTCTGTGTATTTGCTTTTGTGTTCTGAGGAAAGTAGGATAGAAACAGCAAGGCCTTCCCAGGAGTGGAGGCTAAAAAGCCCATTTTCCAAGGTCTCCGAGGAACCAGTTATTTGGGAAATACTATGTTATATTGGGATTTTAGTTGAATAAAATCCAAGTGTCCTTCTGAGGCTAGTTCAAAAAGCATGTGACAAATGCAATTGTATTGTTCTGATATAGTTATAGAGCCTGATTCTTAAGAAACAGGAATCTTAACATCCAGGGCCTTATGCTACCATGAGTGGTTTTCACCTTTATAGCTTACTGGGTTGGGCCCATGGATGGGACTGTGCTCTGGGCTACTGTATTAGTAAATAATACAACTTTACTCATATTCCACAAGATCCCCCAAAGCCATCTCTCTTACTCCTGGGAAGGCCTTGTTGTTTCTATCCTACTTTCCTCAGAACACAAAAGCAAATACACAGGAACAAAGAGAAAAACTAGTAGTCCTTCTACGGGGTGCAAGACTGTTAGGATAATCATTACTGTATAAAATTCCTACTCAAATGCTGAAATGAGATTGGGTGGTATTTTGTGTTCTTCATTTAATACAATTATCCCCATTATAACCTATTTTATTTTTAATCTTGTTAGTATTGCTCAAAGAACCGTTGCCTTTAGTATGTAGTCAAAACCTCTCAGCAAGGCTTGTAAAGCAATCCCTGCCAACATTCCAGCCCCATTTCCCTCCATCCTCCTTGAGTCTGTACATCTCAGTCTCTGAACTGCTTGTAACTCCTTGAACAGGGACTGTGGTGTCTCAGGTCTCTGAAACACAGTCACCTGCCGTTGCAATATACAGCTCTTTCCTTTTAAAAACTCATTTCCTGCTTGTGTTTAATATTTCAGTTTGAACAACATTATTTATTCATTAAAAGATTTTTTTGTCAAACAGTCATAAAAATATTTATTCATCAAAAATTATTATCACTGTGAATTAAGAGGAGTAAAATATGCTTGCAACCTGGTGGAGTTTTAGTCATAGGTGAGAGGTACATAAAAAGATAAGTGGGCTGTTTAGAGTCTGTGAACAGGTCACATAAGATGTTGAAGAGGAACAGAAAATATTCGGTCCCTTTTTTGATGAAAGGCCCCCTACTTAGTGCTCTTGGATTCACTAAACCTACCGCACACTCACATCATCTGAATCCTAATCAGTTTATTTCCCTTTCCAGTGGGACCCACCCATGTCAATAATTTCTAAATCTCTAGCCCTATAGCATTATTGGTGTACTGCAGGTACCCAAAATGTTTACTTTCTGAGCAAATAAATGTAGGAGCGATTAGACCCAGCAAGTATTGAAACCCAGGGCAATACAGCCAATCATAGGGAGCCTGGAATAACAGGCCAGATCTACCCATAATCTCAAATAATGAATGAGGAGCATTCAAGAGGAAGCCATTCTGCAGAGAAAAGAATGGGGTAGGTGCCAGAAAGATGTAGAAACAATAAAACTGAGAGTCAAGATAGAAGAAGATGGATACAGGTGCTGGTTCAGTCTCTGAAGTCAGGAGAGCCCACCACTCACCCAGCTGCACTTGATGTGGGGGAAAGCTTCATGTTCCTAACAAGAGGTCCCATTTCCCTCCCTCACACAATCTCCACTTTTTTCATTTATATATTTATTTTGGTGAGCTTAATTAGGTCTTTGTTTCATGCAACCTCAAGAAATTCAACTTACATGTTATTAATGTCCTGAGGTCTTTAGAAAAGCACAGAGAAGAACAATCAGCACATAATTCCTGAACTCAAAAAGATACATTTAACTATTAACTGGAGTTCAATTAACTGTCACATCCTTACATTTTAAAAATATTTCTGAATTGATTAAAAATCATGAAGCTTGTTTTTCATGTTATCTGAAAAAGAAAATGACCTAGATTACTACAGTCAGGAGTAGGGATGAGATGAATCAATCATTTGCATCCTTTGACATTATTTCTTGATTTGTTTGGGTTTAAATGACCTGAAAGATTGTTCTGAAATATCTCCCAGGAAATTTAAGCAGTCCTAACTCCTTAGGAGTAGGAACATCCAAATCTCTATAATCATTTAGTCATTCTAGTAAATGGCAGCCTGACCTAAAAACAGTTGAGAAAACTTTGAGTGCAAGCTATAAAAATAAAACATCTTATTACAGTAACAAGGTCGGATGTATAGGGATATTAGTAAAACCAATATGCACAAAGAAAAAGAATAAACTTAAACTGATTACCTTAGAATTTAGGTTTAGAATAAACATAAATTCATAATTATGTGAGAGTTTTCTCATTATTCAAAGCTGAAAAAAGTGCATTTGGAGGCATTCCAAAGATTTCTTAAATTTTTGTAAGGGTTTATAAGAAAAAGAAATCTCTTTCCTGGTTTTAGGAGAGCACAGCCATATATGCTATGCTTAATTGCACTTTATTTTGCATGTTCTAATCTATCTCCTTCTCAGTTATGTTCTTTTGTTCTTATGTTAATGGTTTTATTATTGATGTGTCATTTATTTTAAGTCATGCCCAATTCCTGTTAAGAAATCAGAGGCTTGAATAATGAATAAAAGGAGGGTATTTCCCTCTCCTCTTGTTGTATTGATGAACCTCTTACAATTTACATTCCTTTGGATCTCGGAACTGAACTCCCCACTATATAAAGCAGACAGGAAAGTCTCCAAATGTTGGTACAGGACACTAGACTGTTTCCCGGGGGGCAGTAGACCTTTTGTTGTTCCTTCCCTATAGAATATTTTAAACAGTGTACTATCACAATTAAGGGCAATACCAAGGGTGGTGACCAGGTTTATTAGTGATCACAAAACACTTACTAACAATAAATGCTTTATGCTTAGTAACAAATACTTCAAACAAGTAGTTCATATATCCCCACTTACTGAGGAGGCAAGCCATGGCCTATCTTAGGGATGGGATTTAAAATTTGCTTCCAAATTGATGTGCTGTGGGGCTGGGGTTGTGGCTCAGTGGCAGAGCGCCCGCCTCGCACGTGCGCGGCCGGGTTCGATCCTCAGCACCACGTAAATATAAATACATTGCATTGTGTACAACTAAAGTAAATAAATATTTAAAAAAAAAAAAAAAAAAAAAACAAAAAAAAAACAAATTGATGTGCTGTAACTCAATTCTAAATTTGGACACTTTGAAATTCACTTTGGAAATGTTCATATGCTGTTGGAATCTGAAGAAGAAAAGTGGCAAGGATGAGTGAGGTATGGGAGGAGGAAGAATCTCAAAGTTCCTTGGTGTCAGCCACTCTCGTTGGGGACAGATAGTCTTACTGAAGCTCTGCATTCTCCAATATTCTTGGCTTTTTGGTTCAAGATCCTCTTTTCCACAAAATTTGTTGCTATGCTTTAGAAAGGGCTGTATACTACTTAAGTTTTGTTTTTGTTTTGTAAGAAAATATTGGGAGCCTTGAACCCAGAATTATACCATTTGAAATGGAGAGACACCACATTTTCACTTGGAGCTTTTTTTGGGTGAGCCAAGACATATTCTGATCATGCAGATTTTATTGATTGATTGTACTGGGGATTGAACCTAAGGACATTTTACCTCTGAGCTACATCTTTCAATCTTAATTTTGAGTCAGGGTCTCATTAAGTTGCTCAGGCTTGCCTCTAACTTGAAATTCTCCTGCCTCAGCCTCCTGAGTCACTGGAATTTTAGTCCTGTGTTATGCTGATTTTTTATGAGTGCTTAAGCTAAGGAGAAGAAGCAGGTAAAAAATGCCCTGGGGCTTTTCAAAAAAGGATTCACATTTAACTGAGAAAAGGGAATAATTAAACTTTTTTTTTTTTTTTTTTTTTTTTTTGGTGGCACTGGAGATTGAACTCGACCACTGGGTCACATCCCCAGCCCATTTTTATATTTTATTTAGAGACAGGGTCTCACTGAGTTGCTAAGTACCTAGCCATTGCTGAGGCTGGCTTTGAACTCGAGATCCTCCTGCCTCAGCCTCCCAAAGTGCTGGGATCACAGTGTGCGCCACCACGCCCGGCCAATTAAACATTTTTAACAAGGGTGGTTATTGGATATTGTAGGATTATTTTAATTGTTTTAAGTGATATGACTTTTAGCTTTTTATTTTTTGTGTGTGGTATACTATCAATTAAACACAGGGCCTCCCATGTACAAGTATTCTACCACTGAGCTACATTCCCACCCTTCAGCTGCTTTTTAAAAGAGTAATTAGTATACAGAAAAGCATGATGAAATATTTGTGGATAAAATTTGAAATTTACTTTGAAATAATGTGTAAGGGAAAGAAGACAAGATACAACTCACCTTTAATTATTGATGCTGAGTCCTGGGTATATGGAAATTCATTATCAGTTCTGTCTGCTTTTACATGTATTTAAAATGTTTTATAACAATAATTTAAAAAAGGAAAGGGCTTTAAAATGCTCTATAGATGAATTATGAACTCCTTTTCCCTGTTGTCAACTCAGGTCTTAGACATAGTAGTAACTGTATCATTGAGTAGAGAGAGGAACAAGACCAGGCCTAGAGTTGGTTTTGGGATGGTGTGAATGTGCATATTTGGGTAATTTTTTATAACTGTGTGTTTGGTCGTATGTGTAAAATGTCATTGCTTAAGTGAAAATTTGAAATAAATAAAAAAGTTTTATAATATATACACCATTTTTTAGATTAGTATATTAAATCACTCATACTTCTTATCACTTTTATTAGTTGTGTGCAATTGTATAATAGCAATTTAGACTTGGAAATATCTTTAGTAATCATTTTATTATCAGTCCCATCAGCAAACTTGCAGGTAACATTTATTATGTTTTCTTAACCACTGAAAAAAAGTATTAAGAAAGATTGAACAACTTTCCTAATATTCATTGCATTTAGGAGCATAGGCAGAAACTAAGACCCTGAAAGTGATATTTTCAGCTCTCACTTTACCAATCTCTTTATGTTATCCTAACATTCTCATGAGTTTTAGTCACAATTTTTATTTCTTACTCTAACAAAATCAAATACTTTAAAACTTAGGCATCATGGAACAAGTTCAGATAATGAAGTGCCAACTGGATTTTGGCACTGTTCTGTACATATTTGTCATCAAGAGTCAAAAGTAATAGGAAAGAACTTAGGCAGATGAAAGCAGTTTGGTTTCACAGAAACGGAATTGACATTGTACAGTCAGTGCTGTGGAATTCTGGATTCTGCCACTACAACTATCACTACCATCCTCTCTAATCAGTTTCAGCAGACACGTTGGGCTGAATTAACATCCGGAAATCTACTACAATGAAACTAAATAGTTCTGCTTACGTCTACAGTGTTTAGTCATAGCTCATGTTTATTCTTTTTACGTTCTGAAACTATTATACATGGCCTGTCATTGAATTACTTTTAATTAATGTCCCTGTGTTGAGCTTTGCCAGGAAACCTGCCCAACCTTTTGACCAACTAATATGGGGCCAGGAGGCATTTTGGAGAGAGTACTGGACAGCTTTTTGTAACAACGTTTTTCAAAGTCAAAATTTTAACCATGTTCTCTTTGTCTCACTGACTTTTAGTAAAAGATGTTTCCATTTTAAGGCAATTTCTCTGTTATGTTGTATTTCAGTTTTCTAACAAACTGTGAGCTCCCTCTTGGTCCAAATGCCACCAAGTTCACAAGGAAAATATATTTTAGATTTCAATTGGAGCTATGAATGCATGTGTGCATAGACTGAGAAGGAGTTCACAATTTCTGTTAGGAAGAAGTTACTACTTTACCTAGAATAGAAGTGAAACTTTGTACTATATTTGAGATCTCCATAGGTTGGAATAAAGATCCCAAAATTCATCACAGAATCAGTAGTTACTATTTTTTCAGGTATAGTTTATTTCTTTCTCTTCCTGCCTACTTCACTCTTTCAGTACCATATTGGTAAAAAATTTCATGGGGATTTTTGTTCTTAATGTCAGGAGATAGAATTGTGGGTATGGAATAAACAAAATCCAAAGAATATTTTGCTGGCTAGTAACTTTTAGGTAATTTTACAGTGTTATACCAGTTTCTATGCTATGGTAATATGCAGTTGCTCTAGGAACCAATCAGCTTGCTAGTGGTAGCACTGCCAAAGTCATGGTCAGATAGTACCCTGTGCTTTTTCTTGAATCCAGATGATTGCTATTGACATTAAGGAGTCTCTGCCATTTTCAGTGAAAAAGTCTAAAGAAAAAGGAAAAGTGTATAATGATGACATGTCATAGTTACAGAGCCCCCCTGCCCACTGCAGTGCTCATTATAATAACAGAAGTATTAATTCTTGCCCATCATACCATGAAACAAAGATAATAATCATCAGGGTTCTAAGTGGAAAATTTTTACTCTGATGTAAATCAGTCTATCGGTATATCCCTTAGAAAAACAGAAGAGAGAGAAAAAAGCAAAAATAGGGAAAATTTCAAAATGTGCCTAAGTGATTGCTTCAGAGTATATTCATCTTCCATTTACCACCCCCCTACGTCTCACCCGCCTTTTTTTGTAACAGGGATTGAACTTAAGGTGGTTAACCACTAAACTATATTCCCAACCTTTTTTTACTTTTTATTTTGACAGGGTCTTGCTAAGTTGCTTAGGACCTTGCTAAGTTGCTGAGGCTGCCCTCAAATCTTGTAATTGCTGGGATGGCAGGAGTGCCCCATCACTTCTGGCTCCTCCATTTTCCCTTTGAGAGATCAAGACCCTCCTTCAGTTGTCAGATGGAATAGACAAGCAACAACTCCTCTGAAGTGTGGACCTAGTGACAGATGACTCTTAATCCTTTAGTGGTGACATTGCTATTAGAAGTCAGACCCAACCACAGACATATAACCTAGTCTATGGAAAATAAATCCAAGAGCAACTCTTTTCTATTACAAGTATTTTTTTCATAGAATTAGTAAGGTCTTCTTTATTGAAGGGATCGATACACTTTAGGAAATGCTTAACTTCCGATTGATTAATTCATTTGCTGAATGATAAAGCTGATTCTGATGAATTCAGTGTTGCCATCTATACATTTTGCACCCAAATGATAAGGAAGAAACCAGAAAAACCAATGCCCAGGTGCTCAAATGCATGTTATAGACCCAAGTTCCCATTAGTCACCATGGAAAATAAAACTACTGTTTGCACAAGTCTCCACCAAGTATTAAAAAATAGAATATGAAATGTTTAATAAACACCTTTCAGACACATATTAGCATTCTTATTAATATTAACCATGGCTCAATAAACTTGTACCACAAAGAAATATGTCATCTCTAGAGCATTTAAGCTCAGTAATTGGGTCGCAAAAATACTAAACAGAGACACAAACTCACTTGGAAATATTTACTTTTATTTAAAGCAGAATTCTCAAGTGCCTCTCTGCTTTCTGATTTCATTCAGGACAAGAATGAAAATACCAAAATGTGGCCGAATTTCTAACAGAATGAAAGCCAAGAATCATTGAAAACAGTGTTGAGATTTCCGGTTTAATTTCTAGGACAAAGAGATCCATTGTTGGTTTATATCGTCTCTGCTGCATGGATATTCAGATAAATAAAAACTGTTGACCTCACAGGGTTACCTGGTACCCCCGTCTTGGCTCTGATTTAGCACATTCCTCACAGTATGGTGTTGGGATAAATCCAATCTTTCTTTACTACAATGGCTCCTAATCACTCTCAGAGGAAGGACTGGAAAATATTTTGAATTTTTCTTCTATACTTTCATATTAGTTTATTCTCAGAGCACTTATTATTTGTATTTTGGGTCACATGTCAGGTAAAGAAATACAAAAGAGTCATTTAACTACTTTTTTCCCTCTGAAGAGCAATATCATATTTTTGTTAGTATAGTGTTTGTTTTATTTTGCTTTGACACGTGGCTTCTGTAAAAAATTGTCAGTCTTTCTCTTTGGATTTAAGTACCCAATTGTAGGGAATAAAAGGAAACACCAAAGCATGACTTTTTTTGCATTGTGAATTTAATTGCTTTTCATGGTTAATCTTTTTATGGAATTTTCATCTCATAATTATATATAAATAATATGTAACACGAGGTATCAATTTTATGAGTTTATGACAAAATTCATCAGTACTTAGGTTTCACTTGGCACTGTCACAATTGCCATTTCCTTTCTTCTAACCTTACTTCATTCTTATGCTTGAGTGGAGGAAAAGAAGCATTTGTTAGCTGCCGATACTCTCCTATCAGCTTGTCATACATAGTCTCATTATATATGATAAAGAAGGAGCTGGAAAAGAAAAGACAGATTATTAAATCTAGTTAAAGAATGGCACCTGGTTCTCTGCTGTCTTAATTTCTTTGGGGCCAGCATGCATTGAATAGATGTTATTATTTATTTGTTTCTGGAATTTGTGTCTGATTTTATTCAGACATTTCACTGTATCTTATACGTGGCTACATCTTTCAAGTCTACTTTTTTTTTTTTTTTTTTTTTTTTTTGGTGTTTTGCATAGCCACTAACCTTGTCAAATTCTAGCACCTTATACTTTAGAAAGGAGCCATAGTCTCCTGGCTGAGAATGAACTGCAAAATCAGGTGACAATCTATAAGATAGTCTGAGAACAAGCTGACCCGAAAGAGACAGGGCTAAACATATAAACCCTTTTGTGGTCAACTTGCTGACCATTGAACTTATACCTTGGGCTACCACTACTCAGTTGCTATGTCTACTACCTGCATCTCTGCCATACCAGATTCCTGTAGGAACTCTGCACTAAACTGAAGGCTCCTGGTTTAACTCCCATTTGCCAGGTAGGAATAACTGTTCTTACATGTTCCATGTTGACCTCTATCCCTGGTATTTGTCCTGAATTTATACTTTCTAGCATCCTTTTGCTCTGGGTCTATTTCAGACAACTAACATTTTTACAACAAGAGATTTCAGTTTCCATGACAATTAACAGTGAGAACTATGGAAGAAATTGGCTCATCCTGACATCCAGGTATCAGCCACCAAGTGGATTGTTGAACTGATTGATTTGTCTTCTATGTACAATGTTTGTTCTCTTTTCAGAGATGCTCACCAATTATGCTTTTAGAAATTCAAATTGGTTTCTCTGTTGGAAGGGAAGGTGAATGGTATTAAAGAATGCTTTTTAAATCCCATGAATTCTTGGAGCAATTTCTAGATATATTAGAAGAATCTTTCAGGTTGCATGACATTTTACAGGGTGCCTGCTTTTTATGTTCTGGTAAAATCTGTTTTAAGGAGATAAAGTCAGCTCCTACCACATTGACTCAAAAATCACCTCCATTTTTTTTTTCTCTTTAAACTTTTGTTTTAATGGGTATCAAAATTCTGTGACAGATTTTTGGTCAGGTTATTTCCATTAAAAAATACTAGCTTTAAAGGTACTAGTATTAGTTTTAAAAACTAATAACTTAAAACTGACACACACACACACACACACACACACACACACACACACACAAATGGTCCACAAAACATTCTCCTTTCCTTCTTAAGGTTTTATTATGCATTGTTATCATTAACCAGTCTTTTACCATTAAACTTAAATGGCCAATTGAGACAAACAGTTCTGAGTCGGTTCTTCCACTTGAGACTAAGGTGACAGGTGTTAGGGGGTAATATTCATTTAGCCCACTGAGCTTCCTGAGCAGACTTGGTGACCTTGCCAGCTCCAGCAGCCTTCTTGTCCACTGCTTTGATGACACCCACAGCAACTGTCTGTCTCATATCATGAACAGCAAAATGACCCAGAGGAGAATAGTCCAAAAAGCTCTCAACACACATGGGCTTTCCTGGAACCATATCAACGATGGCAGCATCACCAGATTTCAAGTATTTAGGACCATCTTTCAGCTTCTTACCAGAATGGGGATCAATCTTTTCTTCCAGCTCAGCAAACTTGCAAGCATTGTGTGACAATCCAATACAGGGGCATAGCCAGCCTTGATCTGGCCTGGATGGTTCAGGATGATCACCTGAGCAGTGGAACCAGCTGCTTCTATTGGTGGGTCATTTATGCTGTCACCAGCAACCTTGCCATCATGAACCTCTTTGAAGGACATGTTCTTGACATTGTCTCCAGGAGAGCTTCACTCAGAGCTTCATGGTGCATTTCAACAGATTTTACTTCAGTTGTGACATTGAAGCAAAGGTGACCACCATGCCAGGCTTGAGAATACCAGTCTCCATTCGGCCCACAGGGACAGTACTAATTCCACCAATTTTGTAGACATCCTGGAGGGGCAGACGCAAAGGCTTGTCAGTTGGACGAGTTGGTGGCAGGATGCAATCTCAAACTTCAAGGAGTGTGGTTCCACTGGCACTGCCATGTTTATGGGTGACTTTCCATCCCTTGAACCAAGAATATAAACACTTGGCTCCAACATGTTGTCACCATTCCAACCAGAAATGGGCACAAATGCTACTGTGTCAGGGTTGTAGCCAGTTTTCTTAATGTAGGTGCTGGATTCCTTAATAATTTCCTCACATCTCTTCTGACTGTAGGTGGCTCAGTGGAATTCATTTTGTTAATACCAACAATTACTTGTTTCACACCCAGTGTGTAAGCCAGAGGGCATGCTCACAGGTCTGCCCTTTTTTGGAGATACCACCTTCAAATTCACCAACATCAGCAGCAACAATCAGAACAGCAGCACAGTCAGCCTGAGATGTGACTGCAATCATGTTTTTGAGAAAGTCCCTGTGCCTTGGGGCATAAATCATAGTCACATAATACTTGCTTGTCTCAAATTTCCACAGGGAGATGTCAATGGTGACACCATGCTCATGATCAGCTTTCAGTTTACCCAAGACCCAGACATACTTAAAGGAGCCCTTTCCCATCTCAGCTGCTTCCTTCTCAAAAATTTCAAGGGTTCATTTGTCAGTCCCACCACATCTGTAGATCAGATGGCCAGTAGTGGTGGACTTGCCTGAATCTACATGTCCAATGACAATGATGTTGGTGTCAGTCTTCTCCTTTCCCATTTTGTCTTTGATTTAGTGGTAGTTTTCATGACACCCGTGTTCTGGCAGCAAACCTGTTGCAGACAAAAAAGTCACTTTCATTTTTGTATCCTTTATTTTTATATCTTACTGGTCAGTGAATGAGGAATAACATATAGTTTGTGACATTTTCATGTTTGGCTCTTCATCTGTCTCTTCTCTTCTCTGTGCTGGTTGTTTTGTTCTGCTTTTAGCTTCATAGTACTTTTGCTTTTTAATCTCTGATGTCTTTTGAAAGCAGACAAGTTTTAGGAGGAAATTGCCAAAGAAACGTTGCTTTTCCCTGTTCTAGCCTTTCCCTTGATCCTTAACTTATCTCCCAGTTTTGACCCATCTGCTATCCTTAGGATTTAGCTGCTAGCCTTGCTTTCCTCTGCTTGGCATCCATTATGACTGAAATGTGACCGACCCTTCAGTTCTTTTCAATCTCTGTCATGTATGTGGGATTTTCTTCCTGCCCTGTTCCCAGCTCCTGAGACTCTAAAATTTGATATAGTTTACTTTTCTGGCTGAGGAAGTCTCGATCCTCCAGGATGGGGCTTCTTAAGTGGAATGATGATTATTCTTCATTTCCCTTGCTGATTTGCTCTTTATCTTTCTCTTCCCAGCTTTGTTCTCCAAAAGCTTGAACTCTTTATGGTCTACTACTCAATTTCTCTTGCCTTCTGGTTTCCATTTGTGTTTAGTGATGCTGGAGATTAGCAGTCAGGAGGCAAGAGTAAGTGAAGTATTTATTAGTACTTATTCTTCTTGTTTCTTCTTGCCCCTTTGGGCAGTGGCCACCTTATTTTACCCACAGTCACAACTATTTTACTGAAGTGGCCATTCTCTTGGTTTTCATTGGGAAACATGATCCTTTCTTTGTCTGGGGATTAGGGAGGTAAAGGGCTTTCCATTGAGAGTTTGTCCTTGAATGTTTTACCTTACTTCATTTGGTTGTCTTCATTGGGTCCACATGTTCATAATAGTCTCACCATTAAAATTTCAATTAACCCTTTGGTTATATCATTTGTTTCTTGCTGGATCCCTGACCAAGACATGGGCATTGAGAACAGCACATGAAGCATGTGTAATCAGTGGTAATAGTCTTTATGGATATGATTAGCATTTTGGGGACAGTGATGTGACAGTCACTTTTATATATATATATATATATGCTATATATATATATATATATATATATATATCAGAGTTATGTTTACATATATCCCAGACAGATGGAAAAAGAGACATTGGTGAGGAAAGAACAAACTGAGGAGTAAGAAGGGCTAGGTTTTTCTCTCTGAGGGGATGAGATTTTATGATAGATACACTGACATGTCCTATTTCGCTTCTGTTAAAGTAGTCCTTCGTATAACAATCACAGTGACACATAGAACTGGCATAGGGAAGCTCAGAGCAGAAGAGGAAGCACGTGTGTCTGAACCTCCATCAGCCAGTCCACCCAGAGGGGACCTGGACTGTTTTCTTCCTTTCTTGATAGTGAATGTCGATTATACTGGAATCTACTCATGAATTATATTTCACACTGTGCAGCTTTGGGGATTGGCTCTCTCCCCTCTACTGAAGTAGAGACAGAGAAGTGGAAAAAGCTCTCTCCATTACAGGAAAGAGGGTTGCAGCTTGATAGTATGTAGAAGGTACAACAGAGCCATTTCTGACAGTACTGTGAACTAGTGGCTCTGTGGTCTTAAACCAGGGCTTTGAGCATGCTAAGGACATGCTCTACCATGGAGCTAAACCCAAGTCTAGGTTCTGTGATTTCTAAGCTGAACAGGAAGAAGTGCCTGTGGGTGTATACCTAGTGAAGAGCAGTGACAAAGGATGCTGGGAGTTTCTGCAAAAGCCTCAGCCTTCTACAACAGAAGAGGTAGAGACCAGTAAAAACCAAATCGTCCTCACATGCTCTCATTTTCTAGGGAGGACTCCTTAGTGATGTGGCAATGGTGTCAAATTTAAAGTTCACTTCAACCTAATAGGTGGTTACCAAACTACTGCCTTAAGCAACTGGGTTACAACTCTCAACACATTGCTGCACCTTTAAAGCCCATCAGATTGCAGGAAATTAGGGATATTCAATCACTGTGTGCAGACTCTGGTATGGTTTTGGTCAAAAACACTGAGCTACACAGCCAAAATTAAGACTAGAGTGTAGGAATTATCTAGTAAATTATTCTGTGCCAACAGCCAAATGGGATTATTCTGGACCCAAGTTGATTTTTTTTTTTTTTTTTTGGCTTGTGCAGCCAATCTGAATTGGCTGTTTATGGAAAACCAAAGTTAACAGAAGATTGTAGGCTTTTAGACAAGGACTATTATTAGCAGAATAAAACGGAGTCAGATCCAGGGAAATCATGAATTCCCTTATGTTTCAGCTGGGATTGGAAAAGAAGGGTGAAGAACAATATATATGTCGCTTATTTTGGGGACTGAGCAGTTAAATACTGAGAGGAAATTAGGGTTAAAAACGTGTTTCATGTTCTAAAGTTTTAGAACATAGAGATAATTAATAAAATAAATATTCATCTTTTGGCCTATTCCAATTGAAATGGTTGATGATACAGATCCAATTTGCCAGATTCCTGCTCTGTTCTGAACAGAGGAGATTTCAGACAGGTCTGTTTGTTCTTTTGCTGAATTACAGCCATGCCCTCTATGTTTCTTCATTTGTGTCATACCCAGTAAAGAACTATACAACTCTAACTCATGGTGAACAAAACTATTATTTAATGGAATCTTTCCACTGTGAAAAAAATGCATTTCAATTGGCTTAAAATAATATTGAATGCTGAAAGCCAAGTACACGACCTCTGGCCCTGCTGGTGTTTAAGATATCATGCTCTTCATACTTTCTGGTGAGAGTCTTAGGCCTGTCTCTGAAGAGCGGCCAAATGTAAATAAATTCATAGTGTTTAGATCAGGGTTTTGCCAATGTATATTATGTCTCATATAAGCCCTTATTATATAACTTCCTTCTTTGGGTTTTACAGAGTTCTTGTTTGTTGACATTCAGGGTGTGTCTAAAAAGTATATTTTTAATTTATCCTACTCACCTAGGCAGAATGCCCTGGACATTTGGAGATCTGATTTATTCTTCATGGTTTATTTTTCGTGGTTGTATATTTCCTACATTTTGTTCCTGTGCCCCTAGACTTCTTAGGAAAAGCTTGACAGCTCATTTTTATAAATCAATAAATAAGTAAGTAATACATCATGGATCAAAGGGCACCGGCAGCAGCACTGCAGAGAGAATTATATTGTCCTAGGCACTTATGTACTTATAATGATGATATCCTTGGACTCAAGGCTTAACACATTTTTCATTGGAACTATTAGATTCCATATAAGATCAACAACTACAAACACTGTAGTCAAGATGATTAAAATTTAACGGGCTTCTTTTACAGGCTTCAGTGTTTTGTATTCTCCTGTCCTCCTCTTTAGCCTGACTTCTTTCTGTATTTCAGAATTCTCTTGTTTGACTTCCAAAAGCTACTCTGTTAATACCTCCTCAACCCAGAGGCATAACTGAAGAAGAATGGAACTTGGAATTCTTGAGTCTTTAATGAGCCTCCCAGGAGCCAGGTCCCGCTTAGGAATCCCACCCAAGAGCAAGCATGCCCAGCACTCCGCATATTCCAGGTCAAACATCAGAATCTCTAGTTCAAAGGGGATTTTACCTTTTGTAATATCCATCAAGTTTTCTGTGGGAAGAGAGGAGGAGCTTGAGAAGGGTGCTCCTCAGGAGCTGTAATCCAGAATGTACCTTTGTATTCATGGCTAGTCACCTGCCCTTTTTAGCACAGTCTCCCATCCCCCAGCACAGTTTCTGACACAGAAGACTCACACAATATTTGTCAAATTCATGAATGAATGAATGCAAATTTTAAAAGCAGTTAGAAAAACCAACAATTTCATAGGTAATCTTAAATTTTGAACTTATGGTGATACTACTTACACATCAAAGCAAATGTAAAAGGGCATTTTATGAATAAAGGAATAGTGAATATAGCGATATGGGGGTGGGGGGGAAGGCAAAAATAGAAGAGAGAAGAAACAAGGTTACAGCATTGATTCCAATAATGTGATTTTGATATGGTACAATGCTTAGTTTTCTTCTAAATTGTCTTGGCATTTTTTTCCCTACTTTAAATAAATAGTAATGAGTATGTATAAGCAAAATTAAGGTCACTGAAATTTGTTCTAAAATCATCAACACAAACTTCCCTTCGATTGCTTTACTCCCTAAGAATATCAGCAACAATAAAAATGGCTGACATGTTTTGAAGGCTTACTCTATGTCAGACATAAGCTAAGGGCACTATATATGCTATTGCACTGAATCCTGGTGACAACCCTGTAGAGCAGACTCCTTGTCTCCTCAGTCTACAGACGGGATGAGGAAGCTTAAAGGAATTAAGTTATTTTGCCCAAGATTATTCAGCATGCATGTGGTATATTTGAAACCAGGAGGTCTTCTAGGATGGCCAGTGTCTTCAAAGCATCCTTTGGGTGCCCACCACCCCCATTACTATGGTCCCTTGGGTTCTGAAATCTCAGGAGTCCTACAGCATACCTGGACAGCTGATACAGACTGAATATTTGTATTCTTTCCCAAGTTTACATTGAAATCCTATTCTCCACTGTGATGGTTGGCCTTTGGGAGGCGATTATGTTTTGTGGGTAGAGCCCTCATGCCAGGATTAGTGGCCTCATCAAGTAGAGTCTGCAGAGCTCTGTCTTTTCTACCATGTGAGGACCTAGAGAGAAGATGACTATCTAGGAACTAGGAGGCACGATGTCAAACCCACCCTGAAGGCACCTTGATCTTGAACTTAAAACTGTTGTTTATTAGGCATGTTGGCTATGGTTTTCTGTCATAGCTGCCACAGTGGACAAAGACAATGGATTTTTATAATCTTATACCCTTTGAAACTTGTCTGTGCTCTTCAGGGTGCTACTCTAAGGAATAAATTCTTGCTAATGAGTTAAGAGCTGAAAATGAGTAAATTTGTAATTATTCCAAGGAAATTCATTTATATATTTAACAGAGGTTCTCTGAAGACTGTGCTTTGCCCAAAGAATGATTCTACTATTGAGAAGTTCAGACCATTGGCACATCTTTGGGGGAGGAGCATTAATTTGGTCCAGGCTGACTTTTCAATGACCTTCACATCACATTAAAAAGAAAAAAAAAATAGATGACTTTTTGGCTTATGCTCTGGGAAGAAGTGGCAAGGGATAAAGTGTTGAATGTTCCTTCATTATTTATAAGTAATTCTAGTCAAGCTCATTCATATGTATGTACTCATTTCCCCTTTTGGCTATGAGAGCACCTAGGAAAATTTTGGCCTGTGTCCCTTGGGGTTTCCTGGGAAGGAGGGCAGTTTGAAGCAAGGACTGCTTGCTTTTTTTTGATTGACAGTTGTGCTGATGCAGCAAGCAAATGAGTTCCTTTGCAGATGTGTATGTTCAGAACCAGTGCCCAAATTCTTCCTGTACTGGTATAGCTGTGTGTGTGGATAGAGAAGAGGAGAAAGAAGAGAGGAGGGAGAGGGGAGAACACCTGAATTTAAAAACAACATGGAATTTTATTTTTCTAATTTGGAATTGAGTTTACATCTATACCTTTAGGAGATATATTGGAAATAAGAATTTCTCTCTTGAATTAATTGATTTCAATTCTAGATGTATATTTAGTTCAATTGTCATGATGAAAAGCACAAAAGAAAAGCACTAATGGTAGAAAGAACAGTGGTTTCTGCCTCCGAAGGCCTGAGATTTTGGATTTACCCTGCTGCCTTCCAGCTGTGAGAACATGGGTGAGTTAATTCACCTCTCTAATATTCATTTAGGAGACCCTCTCTGTTTGGACATCCTGTACTTCTATGATAAATGATCTTTTTTTAAAAAAAATTTTATTTATAGTAGTATGTATTACAGTTCATACTATACATATATAGCATCTTTTTACACAAAACAGTTTGCATACCAAGTATATTCGCAGCATTCAAGTCTTCAATCATGGATAAATAATCTTAATATTTGTTTTTAGTAATTATTTACTTCAAGAACCTTGCTAACTGTCTTAGGTTAGATTTTCCATTTGAAGACCCCAGACAAAGTTTCCTAGGCCAGTGATTTTTTCTCTCTCTCTCTCTCTCTTTCTTTCTTCTATTAGGATTGAACCCAAGGACATTTTTCTACTGATCTACATCCCCAGCCCTTTTAATTCTTTTTCATTTTGAGACATGGTCTCATTCAGTTGCTTAGGGCCTCATTAAATTGTTGAAGCTGGCCTCAAACTTGCTATACTCCTTCCTCAGTCTCTCAAGTGGCTGGGCTTACAGGCATGGGTCACCACATCTAGTTTAGGCCAGTGATTTTTAAAGAAAGTGTCCTTGAGAAGACCTGTGAATGAGTGAATGAGAAGAAGGATGAAAGAGACGCCAAGCCAAGGTAAGTCTCATGCAAAGTCCTGCAGAACATCAGCCTGCTCCACAGGAGAGTCCAAGTATTTCTTGTGCCTGATTTTTCATGACAGGAGGCTAGGGAGCTGGAATTCCTACCTCTGCACCCATTAAAGGTCACTTTCTCTCCCCTGCTGCTCCACTTCTTCATTTCCTGAACTTTTGGTTTCTCTCAGGCATGCATGCAGAGGGACTCTAGCAGCCTGAGGGCAGTTCTACTGAGAAAAGTAGGTGCCTGCTGTTGGAAGTGAAAGTATTCCCAGGGAGGAGTGGTGCACAAAAGTGTTGGAGATTGGAGGAGATCTGGGTGGAGCCCCATTCTGCTCCATTCTACCATACCCTGTGAGAATACTTGCGTGACATGAGTAAGCCACTATCAACACACACAGAGAGAAAGATGATAAACAGCCATTTGAGGCTAAATGCCATTGTCAGACCAAACCCATGCTTATCCTCCAGTCTGACTATTCTCAGAGTTTCAGGAAACATGGGAAAGACACCAACAATACCTGCCACTATGTAGAACTCTGATGCCCGTTTAGGTCAGTATAACATTTTTTTCTTATTACTTATAAGAGATAGCATGAGTGAGAAAGGTGTCTGCTGTTTTTGTCTGAGGTGCAGAATCTTATGCAGGAAAATATTCTAAAACGGTAGTAATATGAAGGGTAAAAACAAATTAACCAAAAGGTAACTGAGGGAAATTTATGCATACCCAAATGTTCTTCAAAGCAAATATATTTATGTTCAATTTTCAGGCAATGGTTTAATTCCTCCCTCAGACATACTTATTTTTTTAATGAGCCACTTTATTTTCTTTCAAAACACCTACATACTTAAAATGTTTTCCTTATGAATCAATTTTTTATTTGACAGAAGTGAAGATACTTGTGCCCATAAAAAATGCCGTGTGTTTTTGAAGTGTTAGAAAAAACAGCTCTTTGGCACTAAACAAAGCTGAGGCAGGAACGCAGGAGAGCAGCTGCAGAGTGACAGGAAAAATGTAAGATAATGAGACATGTGAGAGAATGTATAATCTAATGTGGGGCCTTGAAGCAAATGGGGGGAGGAGGGACATAAATGAGAAAACAGTTAAAAATAGTGACGAAAATGACTTTAAATCCAATAAAACAGAAAATGAATCAATTAGTGTTTGAATGTTGGAGGAGGCATGATGTTGTGAAAGAATCTGGAAAAGGCTGACAGATTTTTAGTCTATGAATTTAAATTCATAGGACCAACAATTTCTCTGCCTAGAGAAATTTATATGCGGCTTTTTCTTCTCATACTAGTTTACAAAATGACTTCCTTTCTTTTCCACTTTCTGAGATGTGAACCAATCTGTTATAAAAGCCTCAGTTTTCAGTTTTCTGAAAACATTCCCCAAGATGTATGGCAAAATGTGTTCAAATTTTAGGAAATTCTTGTAACTCTTGCTAAACTGTGGCTCTCTCTGCATATGGATATTAGAGGGGGCCTCGTAGGAGGTGACCTGAGTTGGCTCATGGTGGCTGGTTGAAGGAATTCTGGGGAATGACAGCAAGTAGCATGTGGCCCTCTGATACCTTTTTACTTCTTCCTGGCTTTTAATTATGTCATCCACGTTTCTGTATATTAGATCCTATAACAATAACACCCAGAGCTTTCCGGTGAGTGCTCATTCCATGGGAAGTATGGAAAGCTTTTAAGAACCTGAGAGCTTTGAAGAATAGCCTGGCTAGCTGCCTTCCTGGGAGGGCTTATGTGAATCTTGCCTCCATGGAAATGGAGGCTCGGATGGCTTCTAGTAACCCTTCCTATTTGTAGAAAAATGCATAAGCTCCTCAGCTTACGAGATGGGGTTATTACCCAAGAAACCTAATGTAAATTGAAAATATTCTAAGTTGAAAATAGATTGGATACGCCTAAACACACATTCTAGCTTAGCAAAATGATACACTGCAGAAGAAACTTGTCTCCCCTGTGATCACCTGGCTGACTGGGAGCTGAGGTTCCTTGCTGTTATCCAACATCATCAGAGAGTATGGGAACCGCATGTGGCTAGCTCAGGAGAAGATCAAAATCCAAAGTATGCTTTCTACTGGGTGCATATCATTGTCATATCATTATAAAGTCAAAAAATCATAGGTCAAACCATCTTAAGTGAGGAACACGTTTGTGTGTTCTCCATAATAAGTGTGTGCTCAGTCAGAGCTGGTTGAATACACAAAGGCTAAAATATGAAAATGAGGTTTGAGCATGATGCTTCCAAAATGACATTTTGATCTGACAACTTTGAGATCAGAAGAAATTTTTTTTTTGTCAGTAACTAAAATTCCAGTCTAACATCTTTCTTTTTCTTTTTTTTTTTAAATATTTTTAATTGTAGATGTACACAATACCTTTATTTTGTTTGTTTGTTTATTATTTATTTTTTAATGGTGGTGCTGGGGATCAAACCCAGTGCCTTGCACATGCTAGGCAAGTGCTCTACCACTGATCCACAACTCCAGTCCCTAACAACATCTTCCTTACTGGGTCATTTTTCTTTTTCAAAGTTCTAACCATAAATCCATCTTATAATAGATGTGTGCTTCTAATGGGTTAACTTTGTGGTTTTTCTCCAAATTGATGGTATGTGTAATAATCAGCCACCTTAGCACTGAGGAACCATGGTAGATAACATTTCTTTTTAAAAGAATTTTGTGACCAGCTCTGGTCTTCAACTCCTATCCATTTACATTAAGGTTGTATTTCTAAAATAGGGTCTATGAACCCACTGCCTCAGAGTCACCGTCACCTTGAATGTTTTAAAATTCAGATTCATAGACTCCAAAATCAATCAATGAAATAGAATTAAAGGGCTTGGTCCCTGAAATTTGCGTTTTTCTGTGCTTCCAAGGTAATTCTTGTGAAATGGTAAAGTTGGGCTGGGCTGAGTGCAGAAAGAACCCCAGGCAAAGGTGTGCAGTAGTGGTTTTTGTTTTCGGTGATGTTTAGACACTCCTGTGTTCTTCCCCTGCCTCCTACACTTCTGGTTGTTATTCTGATTAGTCACAATGTCTTTTTATAATGAATTTATACTGAAGTATCAATGACTTGATTTTTTTCACCCATCCTATTTGGTGTGCTTTAAAAACAGGACTGTATTAGGTGTAAGGTCTCTGGTTTAATTCCTAGGTCCTTGATCTCCATCATGTTGGTTTAAGCCCCAACTTCCTCAATAAGACTCCTATAGTGCAAGAACTAAAACCAAGAATCAATAAATGGGATGGATTCAAACTAAAAAGCTTCTTCTCAGCAAAAGAACAATCAGTGAGGTGAATAGAGAACCTACAGAATGGGAGCAAATCTTTACCACAAGCACATCAGATAGAACACTAACCTCAAGGATTTATAAAGCTCTCAAAAGCCTTAACACCAAAAACAAAACAAAACAAAACAAAACAAAACAAAACAAAAAACAACCAAATAATCCAATCAATAAATGGGCCAAGGAACTAAACAGACACTTCTCAGAAGATGATATGTAAACAATCAACAAATATATGAAAAAATGTTCAACATCTCTAGCAATTAGAGAAATGCAAATCAAAACTACTCTAAGATTTCATCTTACTCCAGTCAGAATGGCAGCTATCAAAAAAAAACAAGCAACAATAAATGCTGGCGAGGATGTGGGGGAAAAGGCACACTCTTACATTGCTGGTGGAACTGCAGATTGGTGAAGCCAATTTGGAAAGCAGTATGGAGATTCCTAGGAAAACTTGGAATGGAACCACCATTTGACCCAGCTATCCCACTCCTGGGTCTATTCCTAAAGGACTTAAAAACAGCTTACTACAGGGACACAGCCACATCAATGTTTATAGCAGCACAATTCACAATAGCTAGATTGTGGAACCAACCCTGATGCCCATCAGCAGATGAATGGATAGGGAAACTTTGGTATATATACACAATGGAACACTACTCAGCACTAAAAGAGAATAAAATCATGGCATTTGCAGGTAAATGGATGGAGTTGGAGAAAATAATGCTAAGTGAAGTTAGCCAATCCCAAAAAACCAAAGGTCGAATGATCTCTTTGATATGAAGATACTAACTTATAAAGGCAAGGGAGAGGGAATGAGAGGAATGAAAGAACTTTAAATAGAACAAAGAGTGGGGAGGTAGGAGGGGGCAAGGGGATAGGAATAATAGCAGACTGAGTTATCCATGATTACCCTAAATACATGTATGAAGACAAAATTGTTGTAAAAATATTTTATATAAAACCAGCAACTTGAGAAATTGTGCTCTTTATATGTAACATGAAATGAAATGTACTCTGCAAACATGTATAACAAATTAGAATAAAAAAATTAAAAAAAAAAAAACAGGACTATAAGGGCTAAGGAGGTAGCTCAGTGGTAGAATGCTTGCTTAACATGGGCTGAGGCCTTGGGTTCAATCCCTAGGACTGAAGAAAACAACAACAACAACAACAACAACAAATAAAACCAGAACTTCTAACAATAGAAAAGTTAGCTTAAATGATTGATTCTTGAATGGTGCACTTCTGGCTACTGTGACAAAGGGGGTTATTTGTGGCCAGAGAAACCTCTCCAGCCACCATCACATCACCAGTGGAACCTACAATCACATTACCTACCCATCTGGTGACTTTTCTGAAGTCACTTAGTGAAAGTTCCCCAGAAGCAGGAGTCTGAATAAGGGTGAGGCAAAACCGGCTGTGATCTTTTGTCTCTTACTCTTTCTTTAAAAGTTTTTAATTAGGAAAAATTCTTTCCCTGCCCCAGCTGAAAACTTGCACATTTCCATGACTTTTTTGGTCCTTTAAGTTACAAAAATGCAGTCTCAATGGAGTCATTTATAGTGTTTAGTTTCATGTCTAAATCAAAACTTAGAACTTGAATAAAAACGAAATCTTCCCTTTTTCCCAGCTGGGACTAAGACTATCTGCTTGCAGTGGCCTTTCTTTTCTCTCACCCCATGTGGCATTTCTCTACCTCCCTGAGCTTTGCTTTTCATTTCCTATCCTGCCAGGACTGAGCTAAGAGGGCACTAGAGAGGTGCGAGGGCTGGGAAGATTCTTCCTTGGCTGGTGTGCGCTCAGCAGGGCTGGGCACTGTGTTTTACCAGGTCTTCAGGGACTGCCACTGGGCTTGACTGACTGCAGTTCTAATGACATGAGTGAGGTATCCCTCCATGGTTTTCTTTTCTCTCTCCTTCCTTTCTTTTTCCTTGTGGTATCACTCTATCTGGATTTGCTTACCACAGATGACCCTTGCTGAGTGGTACTGGCAATGGCCTTCTGTTTGTGTCCACACTGATACTTCTTCTACCTCAACAAATCCTGGGAACACAGACAGATCCTAGTATAGCTGCAACCTCCCCTTTGCTTTGCAAGGGCCAGCTCTCTGCTGCTGTGCAACAAATAACTCATACAATGGCTTTAAACGATAAGGATTCATTTTATCTTATGGTCTTTTAGGTTGGTTGGGAGGGTTCTCTGCTAATTTTACCTGGGTTCACTTGTGAGCTGCACTTAGTTAGAGAGTTGACTGGCAGGAGGATCCAAAACATCCTAATTCATACATCTCTCACTTAGTGCTAACAGTTGACTGGCATGCCTCCTTCCTCCCCTGCCCCATGTCTTTTGTCTTCCAGAGGTGAGGTTCACTTTCTGTGTGGCAGCTTCTGGGCAGTGTCCCAAGAGACAATAGTGGAAGTTGCAAGGCCTCTAAAGACCCAGGCATTTAAATCCCATAACATCACCATCATCAAGTTTTATTGGCTAAAGCAAGACTGAAGGTCAACCCAGAGTCAAGTGGGAGGAAGTTGCCTCCATGTTTTCATGAAGCAAGCGAAAATAGCACAATGAACAAGAACTTGAATTCTATGTTAAGAGGAACTCATTGTCATGTTTTTGTAATGTACCACACTAGCTTCCTAGAGTTCTTCAGATTTTTGTCAAATATCAGATCACTGTATCTATAGTTTGGATCTGAAATATTCTCAATTTTGCTACTGCCATCCACACCATCATGAGGTGCCACCACACAGGCCCATAGCAATGGGGTCAATAGATCATGGACTGAAAGCCCCCAAACTGTAAACCCAAATAAGACTTTTCTCTTTATAAGTTGATTAGCTCCAGTATTTGTTATAGAAACAAGAAGCTGACTACAATAGTGGACATATTTTGTCATTTACTATGTCGTCTTTTTAGAGTCTTTCAGATTTATGTCAAACACCATTTCACTGTATCCCTGTAACTGCAGAAGACAGATACTGAGCATCCAAGAAACACCCTCACACTGGACTTGAAGGCAGACAAAATGAGGGACAGAAAAACATGTAGAACTGCTCATTCCAAAGAAGACCTCTTTATAAACATCCCGCTCATTTCTGATGCCTTTATATGCCATCAGGGTGTGTGAAGTATTTTAAGAGTCAGGTAATCCATTCATGGATTACTCCTTTGTAAGTTATTTTTTTTAAAAAATTCCGTATGTGCATTCACATCTCCTTTCAAATGTAAACTTTCTGCATTAGGCAAAATTTTGTTAACATTTTAAAATATATTCTTATACTTAATTTGAAGAAGGTATCCAAAGGAAGCCTATCTCACTTTTGAAAAAACAACTTCTAGTGCAGGTCTGGAGCCCTGTGATCTGGGCTTTGACACTCAGATTTGCCGTTTACTTCTGCCTGAGCCCTACATGATCAATTCTGCATTGGGACTTATAAGACATAGCTCATGGGAGGGTTAAGCTCTCTGATGATCCCATTTCACTATGCCAGTGATTTGTGTACAGTGCCCATGTGATGTAGATCTTGCTAATTAAGTTTCAGATGACGTAATCTTAGGGCTTCCAGTGGAGCACTAGAGGAAGAAGCCTCTTTCTTTTGACGCTTTCCCCCCTTCTTTTCGTGGGTCAGATGCTATTGTGTGAAGACATGATATCTACACTCAGGCAGTCATCTCATGACAAAGAGGGAGGACCTAAGGGTAAGAGACTGATTCTCTGAGAAGAGTAGAAATGTGGGACTGGGAGAAGATGCTAGCTGAGTCACTGAACTAAATGGATTTGCCACTTCCAGGATTCTTACATGAGAAAGTAAAATATTTTTGCTATTTTGTTACTGATGGTTGAGCATTTTATTTGTAGCCCTAAATATCTGATAAAATGGCTATGTTCTGTTAGGGGTTGGTACCTGAGGTTTATCAGATAAATTTTTAAAAATAAATAAAATAATTCTGAGAGCATTAAATGAACTGATACAGGTATGCTAGAGATGCTTACCTCTAACTTCCAAGATACATTGCCAATCAGAAACATTTATTGAGCAGCTACTAAATACAAGTTCCTAGAAAACATCTTCCTACATGCCTTGGGATCTTGAGGTCTGACCTCTTCCCTTTGTCCTTTTTCTAGTAAGATGTCTATGTAAGATAGATAAATGATTTTCTGTGCCTCAGTTTCCTCTGATTTCTATTAAATGGGGATAATAGTGGCACATACTTGATTTCTTTTTACGAGGATCAGAAAAGCTGTGGGCATTTAGAACAATGACTGATATGTGGTAAATTCTCAATGAATAGTAGCAAACACTGTGAAAGAAATGGGCTCCGGTTTAGTTCAACTAAGGAAAACTTAGTTGTACTTTTTATGTATATATATATATATATATTTTTTTTTTTGGTGGTACTGGGGATTGAACTCAGGGGCACTCGTCCACTGGGTCACATCCCAGCCCTTTTTTTGTATTTTATTTAGAGACAGGGTCTCACTGAGTTGCTAAGTGCCTCGCCATTGCTGAGGCTGGCTTTGAACTCGCAATCCTCCTGCCTCAGCCTCCCAAAGTGCTGGGATTACAGGCGTGCGCCACCGCGCCCGGCTTTTTTATGTATATTTTTTAGCCACTGTTTTTATGTTGGAATCAATCTCTTAAAAAAAGCAGTTGTGGGGAATGATTTGTATAAGTACTTGGGGACTCTATCCAAGCTCAGTGGTAGAGAGCTTGCCTATCATGTGTGGGGCACTGGGTTTGATCCTCAGCACCACATAAAAATAAATAAACAAATAAATAAAGGTATTGTGTTCATCTACAACTTTAAAAAAGAGGCAGTTGTCTTCTTCCTCATTTTAGAAGAATTTTAAAGATTTTCTTTCTACTATGTATCCTGAAAAGAGAAGCTTATTATATTAGGTATAAAAATTATTGTTTGGAAAATAATAATCTAAATGAAATTAGATTAGATTAGAAAACAATCTAATCTAAACCCAGCTGTGTTGGGTTAATGAACATGGGAGGGACCATACAGAAACTGGATTGGCTACTTATTTCTAAAGAGTATTTGAATGTGGGAACAAAATTTCAGGTAGGCGACCTAGAGGAGTTGGTGAGAGATCCAAGACTCTTCACTTTACAGAGGGATGGTATCTCCCAAGGATTAGTGATACATTTTACCTAATTATAGATAGGGAAAAGTTGAATATCCACCTTCAGTTTGGCTGGGATCTGTGGACATGTGTCCTTAAATCGGAGGGATAAGTATGGGGACAACCCTTGGGGTAGTATACTCAGTAAATATTTTTCTGGCTTTTTCCTTTGGCTGAAAGCTTGGGGTATGGGTGGAGTACCTGGGGACCAGGGCTGGGCTGAATTCCTTCCTGAGTCAGTAAGAAACGCTAGAGGCAGGCAAGCTGCTCAGGTTATCACCTGTGAGAAAGGTCAATGTCCAAATGCCAGGGAGGAGCTGTTGATCCATGTTGATCCATGTAGAAGGCCTGGATTGGGAATTCTGGGCAAGAGAGATACATAGTGTGACCTTTACAATGAAGAGATATCTATAATTACATCCTGAAATTGACTCATTTGGCAATCTCAACAGTAAGCCATAAATACTGAGCTTGCTCCTGAGGCCCTTGGCACTGTGTTAACTGGGGACTAGTCTAGTTTAAGTACTTGGGGACTCTATCCAAGACTGTATCACCAGCTGAGGTGGGTGGTGGAAGGACTTTTGGTGGGGATGTGGACAGGAGGAAGAAGAGGAAACTGAGTGACACTCCTGTAAGTCTTGAGGAACAATAATGAAATAAATTTGGGGGAAGATGGAGAGAATATTTTTTTGTGTGATCAAAGAGTCAGGCTCCAATAGTACAGCATCCCTGGAAATTTGAAAATATTTTGATCAGGACCTAATGTTTGTTTTAGGTGGCCAAACTACAAACAACAGGTAAGTGATCCCTGGATCCTTCTCTGTTTTATTTTATAAACCTCTTTGCTGCTGCTGAATCCAGTGTCATATTCCAGTGAGACATATGCTCCAACCCCAAATCCTACTCTACAGCTGGCTTCTGGCTTCTGGTTTGTCTTTGCCATCCTGGCATGGTTCTCAGTGGGGCTGCAGATCTTGTGTTGTGACTTTTACTGGGTGCCAGAAGCCCCTTTGACGAGTTACTCCTTCAGGTAGCCCTGCTGGGTAATGGCTGTTGCCTGGGCTCTCATATCTTCCTGTTTCTGGTCCTGAATATTAGCAGGTAGCCTCATATGCAGAAAATAAAATGACCAATGGAAAAGATCACAGACATTCAATCTAGTCTGTCCCTTTTTGTCACTTAATCACCATGTGATCTGTCTCCTTAGTCCTCTGAGCAGTTTCCACAGCTCTCTAGTGGAGTTCTGCTGACCTAGTAAGGTTGTAACAAGGCTCATATGAAAATGTAAGTAAGATGAGGTCTATGAGTCCTGCTTTAAGAATGTGCGCTGTTCAGTTCAGATTCATTCCCTAAATCCTGATGAAGGAGGCCTGGATTCCTCTGAAAGACAATCTGGAGTCTCTGGAACAAGAAAACAAGCCAAACTGAGCCAGTCTGGGAAAGTCTTTATCCTAGTTCCTACTCAGGGCCAGAAGCTGGCTTCCATTGGCAGTAAGAATAGTAGATGGGATTGGGGCCAGAGAGTGGTGTTTGGGAACTAGTGTTGATGAAGATCCAGGAAGATGGATGCAAACAACCTCAGAGTGTCTGTGGCCTGGTTCTATGTGCCACTGGGTCCTGCATGTGTGGCTGTGTGTGTGCCTAAGGTCAAAGGCCAAATACAAGTCAGATGTTGAGTTTGCCAAGTGTACACAGGATGCTTCAGATGAAAAAATACAAGAAGACTTCTTTTGGAGCTCATCCAAACACTAGACAATTCTTCTCCCTCTCTCCATTGTGGGGATGAGAAAAATGCTGCACATCTTGTATGAAAAAACCTTACTGGTAAGTAGAAGTATATTATGGGAGTCAAGGAAGTTGGAATAGGCTTCACCCTTAGATAGAACAGAGCTGGTCTTCAGGTGGGAGTGAATCGTGCTGACCTGCAAAGAACTTGACCCAGAGATTTTGAGTGGGGGCTTGAGTGGCAAAGATTAGTAGGAATCTTTGTAAGATTGGGCTCCCTGAAAACAGATTTTGAGGTAGAGTTATGCATGCAGGGGATTTATTGGGAGTGTTTTCAGGAACATTATGTGTAAAAGAGTAGAGAAGGCAGGATTGGGAAGAGCGGGGACATAAATTGCAGTATGGTGGCAACAAAGGCTTGGTGCACCCTTGAGGAAAGCATTTGATGCAGGGTGTGCAAGGAGGGGTTATGACCTTGAGTGAAGCAGCTCCCTTTGGCTGAAGGTGATTGTCAGAGAGGAACCCAGTTCTGAATCATAGACAGTCAATACTCCCTATAGCTAGAAGAATGAGTAAGTTGGTCTTGAGGAGGAAATCTGGGTGTTCCATTGTAATATCTACTATATATCTTGCCATCTGCCCAACTCTACTCAATAGTATGCTTCATGACACTCAGTCCACTCTGCCTTAAACCATACAAATTCTTTTGCAACTGTTGATTTGAAAAGTGCTCCTTATAGTTTTGTGTACAAGCTCCTGGGTGCTTGGCCTGTCATTAATTAGTGTCTCCTGTTTTAGGAACACATTCTTCCCAAGCACTGGTCTCCAAGTACACTACCTATCCTACAGTCAGCTTCCAATAAAAGAAACAGCAGGAACTTGACAATAGCTAAGCTATACCAAAGGTTGTTCTTTATCTATATGCTCTTGTTTCCAGGCAGATGCCCACTGATCTCAGTCAAATGGATTTTTGACAATTCAACCTTATCCTACCCATTATTAGGGAAAATTCATCACTACTTTTTGAGAGATCCCATTCCTCATTACAATGAAGAATCTTGGTCCTTTATGTGCTCTTGAGTCACATTTGCAAGATGGTCTAAGTTTTATCACATTGTCTTAAACAGATATAGATTAAAAGCCTGTAGCTCAAATTCTTTCCCTGTCTTTCAACTGCCACAATAGCAATCAACAAATGCAACATATATCACACTTGGTCTCTCAGCACGTTAATGGTTATTTTGATTTAAGGACCTAATATAAATATTTAGTGAATCTTTACTATATGCCTTTTCCATGTTTTTTTTTTTTTTTTCCCCATTTTAATCCCGGTATCAGCTCTGTTGGTTGGCTATATTTCTACCCCAATTCTGCACATGATGATTTTAAGACATAGAGATAAGGTGCTTTGCCTAAGCCCTAAGTAGCAGATCTGTGGTTGGAACCAGGTAGCGGAATGTCACAACATGAGAACTCACTTTCTACAAGTGACCTTCCATCCAGTCGTCACCAGCAACATGCTAATGTGCAGCAGATGAGATCTACACAATAGAACGCTCTTAACACTTAGGGAAATTAAAAACAAGGAAATAAACAAGTTTTTCAAAGAGTATGCAGGATTAGTGTTTAAAGGTCATTTATGCAGCCACCACTTTTCATTTCCAGCATAGTTTGATATTATGAGTGGACTGTTTGTCAGTGCAGACTCTCCATCTGAGGCAGATTAGACAAAGTCCCAACAGTAAAAACCTTTAAATCAAGAAAATTTACTCTAAATGGTCCCAACATACCCCAAAGCCAGAAAAGTTCACTGCTCCACATTAAAAATGTTAGAAAAAGATCATATTGCAGCAGCTGCTTATGTGGATTACCTAGTCTAGCCATTCTGCTAAGGCTTAAAAAAACCTGTCTGAGTTGTAGAAAGGAAAAAAAAAAAAAAAAAAAAAAAAAAAAAAAAAAGGAAAAAGGAAAACAAGCCTTGAAATGATCAAGTTGGTGCTTGTTGATATAGAGCTGTGATTTCCCATTTGTTGCCCCAGAAGACTCAGGTGTATCTGAAATAGAGTCAAGATGTTTTCCTGGACTCAAGCAGTGGTGTGATTTTGTTGCTGTATTTTTTTTTTTTTTTTCCTGTGCCCTATGCTGTTTTCCAAACCAGTTTCCCTTGAAATTGTTTTTAATTTTTGGAATGTTTCACTGTGGATCCAAACCACATTAGGAAATCTCAGTCTCTTCTTGCAGTCATTCTATAATTCACAAAGAAATGAGACCAAATGTACTCTGTCAACCTATGTTTTCAGTGTGAAGACTGGCAATACTGTATGCACGTGTCTGTGTGCATGTATGTCTGTGTGCACATGTGTGTGTGCCTGACCTTTTAAAAATTTAGTGGCCTTAAACACTGATTAAGTTTTTAATCTCCAAAACATCAAGGCACGGTATAAAGCATGGCGTGGTCTCCATTTTACAAAAAACAATCAGAAGTACAGTCTTCCATAAGCTTTTATCATGAGATTAGGAACTGTGGTGGAACTTTTCAGTTATCAAATTGGATGTCTCTTCCTGGGCTCCTGATGTGCCTATTTTTCTTCATTGGGCTACTTTCAATATCATTAGTTTCTTGCCTTTTCTCATTTTTCTGGCCATTGTTGAGGTTAATGATAGCAAGAAAAATGATGAAAGTAGAACTTGCAATAGAATATTTCTTGGGACAGGTGATATTAAAGACCTGATTTCTGACAACATAAATTCAGTTCCAATATAATCATCTAGACTCAGAGGTAGAAACAATATACTCTCAAGGATCTGAAATTTGTTGGGAGAGGAGGGTGTGCTAGAGAGATAAGGGTTCTGGCCCATGCACAACCTTTTTACCACAAGGAACAAAATTGTCCATCTTGTTTGAGGATGTTTATGAAAAGTTATAAATTACCTGTAAAGTATCTGTGAACCTGAAACAGAAAGATCATGTTTCTCATCTTGTCGCTGGTGATTTCAGAGTACTCAAGCTTCTGTTGTGAAATGTTTTCTCAATGTGAAATCCCAGGGTTCCTCATGCACAGAAAGAAGTAACTTAAAAATAGATGTCACCTTAAGAAAGGCCAATGAATTCATAGTGTTGCTCTGGGTAGATAAACAAACTGAAAAGAATCAGCATGATAGATCTCTTGGCTTACCTTTGCATAGTTTGTGGTGGAGGTTTTGTTTGGCCACAGGTAAGCTATACCCAAGCTACAGTGGATAAGCACATTAGGGTTGACTTAGCAGAGTACGGAGGTAAGCATATAAGGTCACTTCTCAAGGATGTCATCAAAGAACTGGAATCCCTGTTCTTTTCTTTTTTTCTTGTTCTGCCATCTTTAACATATGGCTTTCATTCTCATAGCTTTACTTCCAGGCATCATTTCCTGATTTCATGATAAGGACAACAAAACAAACACCCCCCCCCCAAAAAAAAAAAAAAAAAACCCAAACAAAAGACAGATGTTACCTTATTCTGTCCCTTTTTAGTAGTAATAATATTTAAAACAATAATTTTACAAAAAGCTTTCCAGGATCCCACATAATAGAATTGCTTTTATATCTCATTGGCAAGAACTCATTCATCTGACTATACCTAGATGTGAGTCGGGAGAGGTATTTCAAAGTAGTAATTAGCCACCTTGAATTTTGATTTTTTGTTAGAATTGGAAAAGTAGGGAATAGTTGTAGGCTAAAATTAGAAATATGTTTAATGCCAACGGGAAGGAAAAGACATATCTTTTTTTTTTCTCTATAAACATTATCCCTGATACAGAAGCTCAGATGTTCCATCTTGTGTGAAGTTTCTCATCCTTGCTGTTTTCTGTGCCTCGCCTTGCCCTCGGTTCTTTAGAGTGTCACTGACCCCGCTGTATTCAACTTAGCTGTCTACATGCCTTCTTACCTCATTTAGACTGTTAGCTCCTCAAGGATGGAGGCTTAGTCTATCACTTTTGTAATTTTATTTCTTACCACCATGTCTGGCACACCAGTGGGAACCAAAAAGATTGCTTGAATGTTATTAGGACAAATGATATTCGGACAAAGTAAGATCTGGTAGATCGTGAACCCTAGGAGGTGGGCTCTGGGATTCTGGGAGTCCATCCAATGCCTCTTCTCCAGACTTCCTTGAATCCAGGCTACCTTTCTCTTTCCTTCTATGTCCATGGCCATTCAGAACTTCCTTCCCAAAAAGCCAAATGCCAAATGTTTTGTCTGATAAAAGGAGGCTGATTCACAGTGGGGTTGGGACAGGGATCATAGGAGGATTAGAGGAACACTAGAATGGCCAGTGGGGAGGGAGGGAAAGGGAGGGGGAAAAGGGTGGAGGAAAAAAAAATAAAATCTATTAGTTAAAATTGACACAAAGCAATATCAGTCTATCAACCTCTATTTCATTCTAGCTGTTCCTTTATCTGTAACTTGTTTTTCTAATAAATCTTGCAATATTTCAAAAAAAAAAAAAAAAAAGAACTTCCTTCCCCCAACTCTACCACTCACCACAGGAGTCAGCATTTCATTTTTACAGAAAGTGGATAACCAGCACAGCCTGGCATTCTGTCCTTTGGAAGGCTTGCCCTTCACCTTGAGCAGAGTTATAGCACAGCAATAACCTAATTTTGGCCTGCACCACATCACAAGTTGACTCATCTGTATATATAACTCATTTTTTTTCCTCTTGTGAGATCTGATCAAAAGAGATCTCCATTTTCCCATTGGAAGAGCCAAAAGTGTGAACCAAAAGTGTGTCACACTTTGGTGCCAAAGCGTGAGCTGAGGAAGAGGCTTGGGTGCAGCAGTTGCAGATGACCTGTGGTCTTGCTGTTGGCTAATACAGCTTTTGGTCCCTGCTTATGTCTGATCTCTAATATTCCACTTTGTCTTAAATTTTTTTATTTGAGCTGTTTGAAAGAATTAAGGGCTTCTGACCAAAGGGGCCTGCTTTTGTACATGAAGTTTTATTGTAACCTAGCCACACCCATTCAATGAATTATTGTCTACAGCTGCTTTCCCTCTACAGCCACAGAGTTGAGAAGCTGTGATAGCAGCCCTAAGGCTCACACAGCCTAAAATATTTACTAGGTGGCCAGCCTCTTATAAAGTAAGTTGCCTGACCCCTGGTTCAGGGAATTGTGGAATTTCAAGATTTTTTTTGCTGAATTAACTCATCTCAACTTTCAGGGCTCTCCTCTGTCCCAATCAGGACCTTGACCTTGTCTGGAGCTGTGCTATGGAGTCAGTAAGTACTGAATTTGATCCTCAGCCTTTTATTCCCTATCCCTATAGGAGATGAGACTCTCTTTATATGCCAAAACATTGTCTTTCACTCTCATTTACATTGGTGACTAGACATTGTCAATCTTTCATTTCTTTCTCCAATGCATTGATGGCCCATGAACAAACATCCAAATTCATAGGACTTATAATGATTCTTTTCTGTGACTCTTTCAAAAGTCTGAGTTATTATATCTTCCAGGGCATTTTCTTCTTTTGATGTTCTAACCCAGGTCACCACTTGAGGCTGTCTTCAAGGGTTTATAACCTGTAGAGTTACACAGGGTCCTGAGTATAGAGGGTTCTCATGCTTGGTTTAGTGTTATGCTCTTACCATCTTGAAATTCTTAACACTTTTATCTTTGACCTGTTTTGCATGTGAAGTCCAACGAGACAGAGACAGTGAACATGTACTTGAGCACGGCAAAAGACAGGTGCTAGCCACATGTCTGTGGTTCCTCACCCTCCCATTAGCATAAAGCATTTGTGATCCCCATGAACACAGAATTCTCCCAGCAGACATGGGAGTTCCCAGAGATTGAAAAGCCAGTAAAAGATAAGCATTTTGAGGTTGCAACTATGTAGACCACATTGTTTGTTTGAACCTGAAGTGCTTCAAATGCAGAAATAACACAATGAAAGAAACAAAAAAGCCAGAGAATGCTCTCATGTAATTTCTTACGTGTGTTGCTGCCTTGCATTAGCACTACTTACTGACAATGATGATAAAGGAAAGAGAAAGAGAGGTTACATTCCCCAATCCGGTCTTTCTTTAGTCATCAGTAAGCCAAAAATGGTGAAAGCCCATTTTCTGATTCATAGATAACCCCTTCTTTCTGTGTCCCCACATAGTGGAAGGAGTAAGAAAGCCACTAATCCCATTGATGGTGCTCCACTCTGATGACCCAAAGCCACACCTCCTAATACTGTCACCTTGGGGGTTAGGATTTTGACATAAATTTTGGAGGGACACAAACATTCAGACTATAGCACAGTGACTCTGCATATGAATTAAACAATCTTATATTTGCATTTAAGGTTGAATTGCACACTATAAAGATGAGTGGTAAGACTCATGCTAATAATTACAATTTTAAATTGATGACAGTAAATAGGAAAAGCAAAACTCCATGATGAGTCTACAGACTACAGAAGAAGGGAAAAATCTTTTTAATTTACAAACTTTGGCAGAACTTTTCACTTTTTTTTTGTTGTTTTGAACAAAGCCCTTCACATTTTAATTTTTGGGTTCTGCAAATTATGTAGCTGGGTCCTTTCACCCTGTGGAGTTTTTCACAATTGCATCATGTGCTAAGGGTGATAGTGCACAATCTGCCACTGGTCTTCATTGCTGGCCAATCTGTGAGAGATCCATAATCTTATTCATTTAGACTCTGGCTCTCAGGACAATATCTGGGAACTATCTTCGGTGTGGTTTCCTAGGGAGAACTCTCCAAGAAGGAAATTTGCTCATAGGTGTACCTGGTATGTTCTCAAGAATATCTAAGATAGCTTATGGAAATGAGGTCAGAGGAAGTGGCACTTTAATGTGATTGAGACAGGACCTTTGAATGATCTTATGGTGAGGTCTAGAGCTGAAATGGCCCTTCAGAGTTATTCCAATTGAGGAAAGGGGTCTGGGCCTTTCTACCCTCACATTGATCAGTCATGGGATACAGGCTGCTCCCAGGGAGCAGCATAACTGTTGGTGAATCATTCTCCAGCTGAGGACAACTACTGAAGAAGGGCTTGGCTATAAGCAGTGGAGGCTAATGCTTGTAGCAGCTGGGGGACAATTGCCTCAAGAAGTCTGGATGGTAAAACAACCACAGAACAGGGTCCATGCAATAGCCAGGAACTGGAAGGCATCAACAGGTTTCAACAGAAGCAAAGATTTCCTCTCAATCCTCCACTGTCTTTAGACAACATAGAACACAAAAGAAAAATACTGCTGTCAGAGATACCATAAAATTATTTCAGTGCCAATAAATATTAATGAGGATGTGGGGGGAAAGGTAGCCTTATACATTGCTGGTGGGACTGCAAATTGGTGCAAAAACTCTGGAAAGCAATATGGAGATTCCTCAGAAAACTTGGAATGGAACCACAATTTGGCCTAGTTATCCCACTCCTTGGCATATACCCAAAAGACTTAAAATCAACATACTTTAGTGATGCAGCCATATCAATGTTTATAGCAGTTCAATTCACAATATCTAAAGTATGGAACCAACCTAGGTGCCCTTAAACAGATGAATGGATAAAGAAAATGTGATATATATATTTATTTTATATTATTTATATATATATCAATCACACACACACACATATAATGAATATTACTCAGCCATAAAGAAGAATAAAATTATGGCATTTTCCAGTAAATGGATGGAACTGGAGACTATCATGCTAAGTGAAATAAGCCAATCCCCCCAAAACAAAGGCCGAATGTTCTCTCTGATATGCCAATACTAACACACAATAGTGTATGTGGTGGGTAGAGAATTTGGTATGAGTTTTATTCTACTGATTTCCTTTGATTAGACAAAGGAAAAGGAAGGAAAGGGAGGGGAATTGGAACAAGAAAGACAGTAGAATGAATCGGACATAACTTTCCTATGTTCATATATGAATATACCACCAGTGTAACTCCACATCATGCACAACCACAAGAATTGGAAGTTATACTCCATGAAGGTATAATATGTCAAAATATACTCTATTGTCATGTATATGTAAAAAGAACAAATAAAAAAATTAAAAATATTATTTCAGTGTTTTAAATATGACCATTACAATAGTCAGGGAAAATCACTTTCAGTAAGAGAAAATTAGTGTTTAAAAAAAATGAAGAACAATTTCTTCCCTCTTTTTTGGTTTCCAGGTATTCAGTATCAAGGCTTATTCAATCCAGCCTTCTAGAGAAATGTGGATGCTAACAGCCTTTTTTCTAAAAAAGGGTTAACCTTGTGGCTTATTACAATAGGAAATGTCTCAACTGCATGCTACTACTGTCAGGAGCCATAATCCAAAAGTTACAAAATAGCCTGAAGTACATAATGCAGTTTTAGAATGAAAAATAAAATGCTTCCTCTATGATTGATGAGATTATATATGGGATGGGCTGAGATGGCATGTGAATGTGTTTATGTGCATGAGTGTGGGTATGTTAGTTGGGGGTAGAGTAGGGGCGGAGGGGGTGCACAACTTACAAGTTTGAACTGGGCAAGCCCAGAGGAATCATGCTTGGACTAGGTCCCATGGTACAAGTTTGTACTGAGCCATGAAAGATGATGCTTGGTTCTGTGTGTGACACCTGGTGTATAGGCTGAAAGGAAGGCATGCCTTGTCAGGGATTTTCCCAGATGCTTTCTGGATTTCTCCACCATTGTCAGCAGCTCCTTTTAGACATACAAAACATGTGTACCATGTATTGCCAGGGTGCTGTTTTGGGAGTAGCCTATGAGTTGTTCTTTCTCATTGGTATAATCCTGGATGAAGGGGGAGATTGGCAAGAAACCAGCTCTCTCCCTCTACCCAATCAAAAACTCTATTCCCTGGTTTGAAGGAATGATTCTCATTGGTTGGTCAATGGACAGAGCATTCAAGATTTTGGCAAAGGCCTGGTGCAGGTGCACTTGCTCTCTCTCTTACCTGCCTAGGATAGTAGGGTCACAAGAAAATGTCAAACTTTCAGGAGAGTGGAGGAAAGGTGAGTGTTCCAGACAGTCTGAACTCAGAACTTCTGTCTGACTGCTCCTACTCTGAGTTTGGGTAGTGGTGGTAGGGTGTTGGAGAATATTAAGCCACTAATTACGCTCATGATAAAGAAGCAATCAATCACTCATTTTGACCTTGAGGCTGGCTGGTTCCATCTCGTTAGTTTAGCAGAGCATGATTTGACATTAAGTGAAATCAAGAAAGAGCAGGAAGGTTTCACGACATAGGGGAGAAATGTCAGCACACCAAAGTTGGGCTTAATTCTTCTCATCATGAGCAGAGCAGGTCGTTCATCAGGGTGTCCACAGGAAGAGAGTACCACAGAAAAACTCCCCGTCTCTGCCACTTGCCAATGCCTACCCAGGTCTGCATTGCCCTGGAAGTGAAATCCTGCCTCAAGACATCAAAAGTTCTCATTAACGCTTCATTGACAAGGCGTTTAGCCATTGTACTTTTCCCTCATTGAATACTGTCCCCCCTCACTTTCTAGTTTTATTTTTTTCCAGCACTGAGGAAAAATAAAATTGTCAGAGCATTCAAGAGGCTTTCTCTTCTTCTAAAACAATAATCACATTGTAAGCTCCAAGAGTACTGCAATAGGTGTCTTTCTGGTCCTTTATTAATGCCACTGGTATTTGTCTAGCCTTAAAAAAGCTTTTGGCTCAGTATCTTACTCGTATTTTTGGGCTCTAGCTTGCTAGAATTGTTGGGACAAGTAAACCATTTCCCTTTCAGCATTCATTACAAGAAAAAAAAAAAAAAAAAAAGAAACCCCATTGTATTTCTTAAAAGTGACTTGTGACTCATCTCCTTTTTTGGGATAGAGTTATAGCTTAAGATTTGGCCAATGGTATACTTTTTGGTTGTGAAATTCAGATGTTCAAAGGCTAAGAGATGCTGAATTTGGTATGAGTTTTATTCTACATTTGCTGCACTTCCAGGATGCTGGCAAAACTGGACGGAAATATTGTAATGACTAAATCTTGTGGGTTCTTAGTAAAACTCAATTTTAATATTGAATTTGAGTTCCAGGTGAAATTTATATTGAGAGAGAGAAGAACAAATAGCCATATTTGTGCACAGTTATTTTGACCAATATATTTGTTTTTTCTTTTGAAAAATGAAGTTTTATTGTTTCTTTGTAATTACTAAATAAATGTTTACATGTTTAGAGTTTTAAACATTATTATACTTTTAAGTGGGGGAAATACCAGTTATGCATGCTATCATGAATGTTTCAGAATAGACAGTGACATGTGAGAAAGAAAACATGAATTACTACCATTATTGCTATTCAGTGATAATTAGCATTAAGGAATTTGGTTTATAACCTCATAGTCTGTTTTCCTGTGTATACATAAGGTTTATTTTGCCAGGATGAGACTGTACCATATATGTTGGTTTGCAGCTTTTTTCACCATTCATTAATAAATGAGTTACAGCTTTATATTTTCAGTAGAAAAACAGACTTGTGAAATGTACCCCTCTTTAGACAGTTTCCTGTGACAAAAGTGGAGACATTTTCATAGCAAATGAATTGTATATACTTCGTTTTAGCAATTTGATAGAATGAATAGGCAGGGAGTAACAACTTAAATATTTTGCTTTGAACTTCTTGATCAATTAAGTTGAAGGAAAGTTTCTGGGGACAAAGAGTTTTTGACAATCATAGAGCCAAACAACCTGGCTAAAAGTTATTGTAAGCCTTCTCAGAATCTTTTGTGTGGGTTTCCTGGGAACTTGCTAACATATAGAAAATAAAGGGCACACTCCTCTACAAACATTAGTCTGGGTCTTCTGTTGGAAGAGAATATGAAATATCTGTGGACCATGTTTATTTTGGGTGCTGCCAGGAGTCTAAGTTCATAGTATCATTTGTTCCCAGATTTTTATCTATCATTTTCTTTCTCATTGTGTACAGAACCAAAAATAAGGCCAAGGATGGGTGTGGGAGGTTATAAGTGCATCATATTTGAAAGTACTTGGCTTATGTAGTTGAAGTCAAAGTTCATGTTAGCCAAAATGTAGTCTCCTTTTTAAATTTGCTTGAATCATATGTTGTTTAAGTAAATAATAGGAGATTACCCAATGAAATTAGAAGTCAATAAAAACTTACCTTTTGGGGTTTTGTTAAAAAAAAAAAAAAAAAAGAAAGAAAGCCACAGGTGGCCACATTTATCAATTACTACCAAAGGTGAGAAATCTGAATTGATTGAAATTTGGCTATTTCCTGAACCTGAACTTGGTTGCCAAGTGAGTACCTGGACTGAGTCGTGCTGTGAGTGCTAAATAGAACTCAAAGGGTCTGACATCTACTGTCTGACTGCACATGCCCACATGGCCTGCTGAGTTGATACAAAGAGATGCCTCTTGAAATCATATTCACCTCCCATATTTCTGAAATAAAGCTTACAACTCAGAGAGGATAAAACTCCTGGGAAAATAGTTGAAGGATTTTGAAATTACCAGCAGTCTTGGCTTATGTAATCACATAATTCTAAAAACCTTTTGATATACTCACAGGGCTAGAAATGATGGAAGGAGATCAGTTCACTTACCTTCTCAATGCAGAACTATAAATGCATCACGGCTGGTCTTATTTCTTGTTGAAACAGTGTCGTTAAATAAGAAAACACCTTCCCCCCCCAGTAATTACTAACTTATGTTTACTTTTGATTTAGTCATAGTAATTTTGTCTGTTGCAGAACAAAAGAGAGATACTGGATACTGAGCGATTAGGTTTCTCATAAAATTAATTTGTAACACTGATGAAATTAAGTAGTCCAAATGATCTAATAGGATAATAGCAAGTTAAAGCACTTACAAGCACACACACACACATTTGTAGTATCAGCAATAGCACGTTGTCATAGATGTATTTTCAAAAATAAGTTTCCCAGTAATTAAGTTAAGATCATAATTCTTGGAAAATGTGTTTGAAAATCTCCTGGAGTATCTTGCCCTACATTTAAATGTGAAAACAATCAACCTTTTATATTTTTCTTATTTAAAACAAACAAACAAACAAACAAAAACCAAAACAACCAATGAATTCTAGAGGAAACAAGTGAAATCCATAAATGTTTGTTGAGGGTCTCCTAAGTTGAATTCACATGTTTGAACAACAACAAGAACAAGAAAAAAAACCTTTGATGTTTTCCTTCTTCTGTTTCTACCTCCAAATTTTCTGGTCCCTTGGGATGAATTGGAGACTAACAGAAACTCAATGAAGATACTACTCACAATATTATAATTAGATTTGGGAATTAAGACATAAATTCACAAAGTTAAATAACAAGTTAAAAATTAAGATGGTTACAGAGAGTGCATAATTAATTAACAGATGGATAGTGAAGGCAATTACTTCAGGTTAAGGGTGGAAAAAGATTAATCAGATCATCTCTAGTAAACTAGAGTCAGAAGAGGTACATTTGAGGGACCCTTCTAGTTATAAAGGTCCCTATTATTCATTCACAGTCGGTGTGATTTAGCATGACTGGAGCCATGGAAGTTGCGTTTCTTTTCTCGGTACTTCATGGAAAAATGTAAAGAATAAGATCCTTCTGCTTATTTTAAAACTGCATCCCTATGGGAGATAGATGGTAAAGATATAAATAGTACAGAATTTGCTTTGATGCTGTGCCTCTACAGATGGCTAGCCACGAAGTCCATATGCAGTACCAGTTTTCAACCTTTTGGTGGTAGCCATCTTGGACACACTTTTTTCTCCCACTTTTACACTTCATTCCCTGCTTCATCACATCTCACTACATCCCCCTTGCTCTGATGTGTTTGGATGTTTCTCCTATTCCTGGTCATGTCCTAGTCCTTGAAGTTGGTGGCATGTTTGGCTCTCCATGTTTTAACCCTGGCAGGCTTCAAGGGCATGTCTAGTACTGGCATTGGCTTTTTTAGAGAAAGAACTTGTTGTGTTGCCATCCAATCTTCCCCAGTCTCAGCACCTAGACAACTTATTTTTTGGGTTGTTTTCTGAAGGATGAACTGAATCCACATAAGATGAAAAAGAAGAGTATACAAGCAAAGGAAACAGCATATTCAAAGATATAAAACCATGAAAAAACTGGCACTAACTATTCTGTGATGACATATTTGAATATGAAATCATCTTCAGAGGGATATAGGTATTGGGTGGATTGAATCTTGGTAAAACCCCCAAAGAAAGGTGCTACAATTGCTCTAATTCACAGGTCTTCATAGACTGATATTTAGAGACACTATCTTAGGACTATAAGTCCACCTTCATCACTGTTGGCACTTGGAATAAGATTAATTCCTTCAAATTTTGCTGTGGGTCACCTATGACTCTGGAGAGATTTTCTGGTCCACCAGTCACCTTTACCACACGTTTACTCTAATTTTCATTCTATTTCTAAAGGGTCATTTTGAAAGAACTTCAGTTTTGCATGTGTTGCTTCATCTCTATTCTTTCATGCAAACCAGTGCTAGATTTTTCTGGTCACTTTGAGTGACATAAAGACCAAGATAAACCCACATTCAGATGGTGCCCTCAAGAACTTTGTAGTTGATGTCTACTTCCAGAACCACTGGTCCACCTACCTTTTCAGCAAATTTATAACACAATCAATCTATGCCTGGTCTTCAAACAACACTTTTCCATTTAGGAAACAATTTATTCCACTCCTGATTTTCAAGCCCAGTTGCTGAGAAAGCCTCAAATGCCTAGCACTCTTTAGAAAAATCTTAACAGTCCTTTGCACCATTTTCTGTTCTTTAAAGGTGAGCTAAAGGCCACAGACAAAATACAATGCAGTAGAAGAAAAACTAAAAATCTTAGAGCAAGAAATGATTAAAAACACTAAAAATATTATGGCTGGATTAGAGAAGGAACAGAATAATTATCTTCAAATGTTTGAAAGTTATCATCTGAATGAGAGACTAGACTCATCCTGTAAGTTCTTAAAGGATAGAATTAGAACCAACATTTGAAGACATAGGAAATATTTTAGTTCAGTATAAGTAGAAGGTCTTTATCACTGAAATTGTAATGAAGGCTGGATTCAGATAGAAGGGGAGTGATGCTGTCCACCTGGCTTCATGTGAAATTCTAGGGACACAAAAGCTTGAGTTGCAGCTTCTGCTTCAAGAGACTTTCCATCTAGCAAGAACAGTACACGATGGTTGAGACAGACACACAAACAATTGCTGGGCATCATGATCAAATGGCAACGTGCTTGATTTATGATTTACCTTCTGTGATCAAAGCTTTTTCTCTAGGGCCTACACATTATCTGTTTATTTCTCATGATTGAATCTCTAGCAAAGTCAGTGCCTATTGCATAGCAGACACTCAATACAATTTTGATGGCTGAACTTATTGAATAATACAAAAGTCAATTCTGATTGTGATTAACATAGTGGAACAGTAAAGAGGGGAGGTTTAATGTTACCTGATGGGATGGGAGGTGTTCCAAGAGGAGGTGGTTCTCCTCCACCTCAAACCTCAGAGTGTGAGAGTGGTTGGACAAGGAGGAGTTCACAGTCAGGGAGATAAGACGTCGGCTTTTGTTTGAGGCAAAGAAATGAAACTGCATTGTTCATACTGAGAGTGTGAATAGTTTCATGATGTTGGAGCATATGAGTTAGGGCAGTGAGTAACAGAAGGCAATTCTGCAAAGGACATAGGAGACTGAATTGTGAGTTTTAGTGAATAGAGCAACATGATCAAATCTTCCTTTCAGGAAGAAAATTCGAGTAGCTGTGTGGGAGGGCAGAAAGAATAACATCAAAATGGGGATAAGGGGTAATAGGAAGTGATTGGAATCATCCAGGAAACAGAAGAGGAACATCTAGAAGGTTCTAGTGGCAGTAAAGACAATGTTCAAGAGATATTTAATGTGTGAAGTTTATGGGACTTTGTGACTGATGGGATGTGCGTGGGTGGGGTGGGGCTGGCAAGCTGGTTATGGTGAGGAGTGAGCAACAGGACAGGGGCTGGCAATGAAGGAAGTGGAGGGCTTGGGAGCCTGCAGCTCATTTCAGCAGACAGCTGAGTAGTGGGCACATGGCATGAAAAAATGTCCTGTGCAGAGAAAGCAATTGTAAATAATCAACATTCCACTAGGGTAAAGTGAGTGTGGATGAAGTCTCTGAAGGATGGTATGCAAAATAAAGAAGCAAGGACAGCATCTGGGAACATAGATGGTGAGCAATGGAAGTTTACCATCAGCGAGGATGTGGCACTAACAGAGCTTCAGTTCCCAGCAGGCACATCTGTGGAGTCAGGCATTAAAACCCTTGATATTTCTGTGCACAAAGAAATGGTTGGTGTTCTTTGGTCATATTTATCATTAAGTACCATCAGTAGGATGAGACATGAATCTAGAGTGATGTCAAGTTTCCATAGGAGACCTCAGAGAGCAACATTTCTATATTTACAAGATACCAATACTCTCCAAAGCAGAGATAATGAGATTTTTGGGGGAAAGGTTCAGACAAAGAATATGCTAAACCTTGTTATTCTATTGTTTTCCAATTCCCACATTCTGATTTTAGTACAGATACTGACACATATTTTCTTTTAGGCTGTTCTTTTTTCCAGAGGGCTGAGTCCTTAAAATTTATATTCTCCCTCCAGGTTGGAGCTAAAGGCAGTTGGAAACATTATTAGTTAAGGATGATTTATTTAATCAGTTTGTACAGGCAAGGAGTGGGGTTAACCTTGGGTGTGCCACTAAAATGGTCATCTGTTAATAAGATGCTTCACTATAAAACTCTGTGTTTCCAAAACTCTCTATAGTCTATAGGGCATTTCTTATACAACAAACAAATAAACACAGACACAAACAAATAATACAGAAGTACAATGATTTCTCCTTTCCCCCCCAATATATGTAAGACTTTGGGTTCTTCATTGGCTGCTAGCTGATCTCCTGAGACGTGGCTCTGGACAGTATCCAAACACAAGCTCAGTGCCTGGGGAGGAACATTGTGAAATCAGTAAGAAAGCAACCTTGGTGATCCAAGTGAGCAAAATGCTTTTATGGTTGGAGTTTGCTCCAAGTAAAAATGTTTAAAGGGACCTGAGAGTTCTATTTCTTACTGGACTTACATTTGGTTTAACTTCCTTTCTATTGAATTCTAGATGATGAGCATCACCAAGGGCAGAAGCCAAGTTGGGTGGAACTGTGGCTCACCATGGCACAGCTCACACATTTCCTTGACACATTCTCTTGTTTTGCCATGAACACTGAGTGACCTCTAATAGATTTTTTTCCCCCTAAAATTGTAGCACCAAAGGACTTGGAAGAAAAAAAAGAAACTCATGAGTCATGAGACAACTCTCTCTCTCTCTCTCTCTCTCTCTCTCTCTCTCTCTCTCTCTCTCTCGGCTCCTGAAAAGGCTGCTTCTTAATTGCCCTAAGAAAGATGAAATGATGTTACTGACCCCATTTCTCAGAAATGATAAATGGGTCGCTTTAGCAATAAATGCAAGAATAGACACTGGATTAGAACACTCTCAGAGCTTTATTTTTGCCTTATATGTTTATCATGAATTCAACCAACTAAGAACTGCATCAAACCAGGGCTCAAGACATCACTTACTTTTTTTTTTTTTTAATATTTATTTATTTACTTTAGTTGTGCACAATGCAATGCATTTATGTTTACGTGGTGCTGAGGATTGAACCCGGGCCGTGCATGTGCGAGGTGAGCGCTCTGCCGCTGAGCCACAACCCCAGCCCCCATCACTTACTTTTTGAATGTTGCAAAGATTTCAGATGTAAAAATCACTTAAGACTTCTTACGCACTTTAAACTTCTTTCCCCTTCCCCCCCTAGATCCCGTAAACAAAGTATGTTTCTTGCATTGTACCATTAAATGTGCCAGATTGTCAATTTTTCTCCTGAACAATGTTTGGATGCTTTCCTTACAATGTCCTTGTAATATAATTATGATATTTTGAAGGAAATAAGAAGTCATCAGGAAACATTTAAAAAAAATTATTGGCAATATTCTGCTTAATTCTGGAATGAATCAAGGCTTAGAGATTAAGAGACAAAAAGGGATAGAAAGAATTACATCTCTTATGTGGTCATGTAGAGAGGGAAGTTTTGTTTATCACCTGCATAAAGCAAATATGAAATCCTCCACTTCTGAAATGCCATTAAGTAAAACGTCTTTATGGAGGTGATGTTGGTAGAAACTATTGGGAAGAGATTATCTTCTTTTATATATTGATTTATACCGCACATGTTTTTCCCCAAAACGTTTAAGGCCACCAAGAGAATATGCTTGATAGATTCATAAGATTTGTTATAGAAAAGAAATCAAAATATGGTTCTTAGAAATTGTAGTTCTGAACTGGATACGAACTTTTTAAAAATGTAGTAATTTGTAGAGAAATTTATCTTTCTCTCCGTCATCTATCAATGTTGGTGTTTATTTAACAACTGTTTATTGAGTCTGCTTCTTGTATGTAGTCTTAAGCAAAGGAACCCAAGGAGATTATGACAGATGAATCTTGAGCCATTACACGTAGGAGATTAATTGAGTGGTCTTTGCTGAGAAACTGTATAGATTGTTTATAATCAAAGAGAAAATTGTTCTCAAGTTCACTACACACATAATTGTTTAACTATCCAGTGTTTTCCTGAAAGTGGCTAGTCATCAAATCATCAGAGACACCTGTTAACCATAAAGATTATCATACCTTTTCCTTGGACCTTTAATTCAGTGGGCCTAGGGACTGGGCATGGGCCTCTCCAGTTTTATCAAATAGCTAGGTGATTTTTATACTTGGCAAAGTATAAACAACATATATAAGAATATGAACTATTTGGGGGGCAGGGACCCATCTTATTTACCATATTGTTTAGTGCATGGTATTGTGAATGGAACAGTAGACATATTCATGATAGCCTTTCTGGAAGGACTCATTTCTTATTACAGTTCTAGCATCATTGGTGTCTGAGCCCTTCATGTCTTGATGCTTTTTCCACATTCCTGAACATTCTTCCTTCCTGCTCGCCATGTCTTAGCATCCTCATGTCCTCTGGATCAATAGCATTAGCCTGAATAGAAAATGAATTACCCAGTAGGATATTACTCAGTGTCTTTTGGACTTTGGCTGGAAGATCTTTATGTGGCAAATCAGTGTTTAGAGGGCTAAGTGTAGATTAGTATTAATAATATTATAATTTTTTTTGCATTTATATAATATCTTTCTCTTGGGATTGAAATCCTTCATCAGACATTATTTAGCAAGTACAATCTATTCATCCCTCTGTAGGTGTGTATGTTGTCTTAAGGATACCTGACATATGAGTGTAGTTGATTGGACCACCAAGAATTTAGCGGCAATGATTCTTCCACCTGGCTGCTGGGCCTGAGGGTACCTGAAAAAGGTGTGTCCCAACAAGCAAAGGCATCTTCCTTTCAGACAGGTAATAGTTTGACACTTAGTTTATAACTAGGTGTTACCTTAGCTGGAGGGGTGAAACAGGGCTGGGACAGGCCAAGGGAGGAGTGTCTTGGCAAAAAAGATGTGGTCTATGCTGGAGGCTTGTGACAGACTGACCTGGATCTCAAATGGGAGGAAGGAAGAACCTGACCCAGCAGGTCAGAAATGGCAATTGGTAGAGAGTGAAACTGAATATTGGCATGATGAAGAGACATCCCCGAGGTCACTGGCTGGTTGACACAACCACGGAGAAAACTGAACTTTGACCTAAAATTCAGTCACCAGACCACATCCTGTAGAGAAAATACTCACCATTCTCCAGGGCCTAATCAGTGAACTTGGCTGGATGTGACTTGACATATCACTATGTTGTTTGGGCAAGACTAATTGAAAGTTTGTTCTCTGAGAACTACTTTTCTTTCTTTCTATACTGAGCCCAAATTCTAGGAGGAAAATTCCTGAGGTTATTCATCCCATTGCTTCTTGGAACACATATCTGGAAGAATACTTCTTAGTCAAGATAAATTTCCATAGACAATTATCAAGCACGGGAGCTTTTCCTGACAAGGCATGTATTTCTATGCTGTTGGTTAGTAACCGATACCTACTAGAATCAGATAATATTACATAAAAATTCTCTCATTTGTGGTTTGATTTTGCATATTCTGAAAAGACAAGTATGAATCACAGGTATTCAGCTAGCTAACAGGTTCCTAGTATTTGCCAATCTCTGTAGTAACTTGAAATTTTCCCAGTTGGCATCTAGTCAATAGGCCCTGTAGGCAGCATAGGACACTTATGGAAACTCAGTGTGTATGAATTACTTCCAGGATCTTGAATCTTGGGGATGGTAAGTGTTTTACATAGTAGAGTGTTCTAAGGAGTGGTCTATTCCTTTCCTTCACAACTTCATCCTTTCCCCAGATATAAAATCTTATTCATTTTTTTCACTGAGCTTATTAACTTCACATTAAGACTATGGTTCTATGGCTAATGAAGGAGTTTCTATTTTTTTCTTTTCTGGAGAGTTTGTGATTTTCCCTCCATAATCAGAAATCAATGATGTAATCACTGAAGAGGAATTTTTCTAGAACAGAAAGGGAAGTCTCATTTTCAGTACAGGTGAAAGTTAAAGACTATATGCAGCAAAAGTAATACTCAAGTAACAATCCCACCTGTGATTTTTTATTTATGTGACATTGAGCAAGTTATTTTATTCTTTCTTCTGGTCCAGGAAGCCCCATTTGCTAAACATCTTCTAAGAACATTAAATTTGTTCCTTATCTTAACTCTGTAGAATATATGTTTTCACTGCCATAGTACTACAGAACTGAGTCTTAAAGAGGTTAAATGATCTTCTAAGATTATAGAGTTACCAGTAGTACTAGGACTTGAATACCCATCTGTCAGTTTCAGAATCCATGTAGCACCCTTCCTAAAGGGCATCAGGGAAATAGGCAGGACTCAAAATATTAGTTTTTGGCTTGGCTTCATAACCAAGTATGTGAAATTAGGAATTTTTGTTTGTTTGTTTTATCTACCCCCATCTTCAAGTGGCTTGATCTCATTTTATTCCACAGATAGTTTTCTGAGGGTCTTATTCATATCCCTGGTACCAAGTTTCAACCACAGTGAGAGACCTAAGGATATCAGGGGAAACTCAAAGAAGCAAAATTCAGCCACAGATAACAGGGGCCTAAGAGGTTGGCTGCAGAGTCCACTCTTTGAAGGTGAAGGTTCAGGGAAAAGCCAAGTTGTTCCTTGTGTATACAGCAAAGCAGTGACTACCAAGCTGGATGTAGATCAGTACTGATGATAGTATAATGTGCATTTATTTAATATCTTTCTATGAGGACTGAAATTCTTCTCCAGGTATTATTTAGCAAGTGTAGTCTACTCATTCTTCTGTAGGTATGCACGGTGTCTTCAGGATGCCTTGCACATCTCTTTTAAAGCATGTTTGGTGGCTGCGTTTGGATCAGAGGGTTGTTCTTTCTAGAACCTTTGAAGAAGAATTTTCAGGTCCAACTCAGTGGAGTAAAACAGTGATTTAACACACTGGTTAATTTACAGTTGTTAATTTAAGGATTTCTAAGGATGCTTTTTAAGGTTTTTCTTAACTATTAAGGGTTTTAGGCCTAGTGTAAATTGCTCTCTCTAGACATTTTAAGATTTCACCTTTGAAGAACTATATAACCTGAAAATATAAACTTTGTATAGAAATCAATCAGGGAAGTCACCATATGAGTTATTTTCTCCATATCAAAAAGTAATTTATGTTTTTCATTTTGGAATGTTTTCTAAAGCATTCAAACTAGAATTTAATTTGCAAAAAATTTGTTTTTCACACAGTTTTAATAGGCCCTACATATCTTCTGAGCATCCCACAGTGTCAGTTGTCTTGAGTAGTCCATTGGAATATTTATGCTTTTGTCTTGGCTCTCTCATTAATTAGCTGTGTGTGTCCTAGGGCAACTCACCTAACCTCTCTGAATTTAATGGCCATTATTTGTAAATGAGGAGATTGGGCTATTTGAGTTCTTATGGTGTCTACCATTTCTGAAATTCTGTGATCTTACAATATAACATTTTGTTTCTGGAAAAACAAAATAAAACAAAACAAGAAAGTACCAAAAAAAAAAAAAAAAAAAAAAAAAAAAAAAAAAAAAGACCCTGCAAAACCCACCCTGAACTAATGATGTCCTTACAGAATTTTATTGTATCATATATCCTATTACTATTACTAATTCCTTGGTAACTGTTTTCCTAGAGTGCTATGGTATGAATTCATTAGCTCTTAGAAAGAGCTCACGAAATAATAACCTTATATATAAATCTTCTATAAGGGAGTGTGTGTGGTTCCAAGTATTTTATGAAGAATCAAGTATTGTACTTGTCTGTGAAGGCGTTTAACATACACAAAGAGCTGAGGAATACATGGGTTGTGAGAAGCCAGGGGTAACTTTAATTTTCTTCAAGGATGAACATTTTATTTCCCAATATTTCAGTGTTGTCTTAATTGTGCCTTTGTTCTCTTCTTCTTTCCTTTCGGGCCAGATAAGCAGGCATGTTGTTTTACATACATAGCAAGGGTGTTGGTGGTGGCTGAAAGGAAAACAATCTGATTTTTGAACAGATTGTTTTTTATGGGTCAGCACTTTTGTGACTATAACAGACCGTGACTGATTAAGACAAATGGTTGCTGGATGACTGGAAGGAGAGTTTCATTCAGTGAGCGACTATAGAGGGCAATAATTCTGGGCTTTGAGAGCTGCCAAGAGTCTGTGCCGTTGAGCACAAACTCTAGCCATAGAGACCCAGGCTTGGCAAAATCAGGTCTCGTTTGGACAAATTTTTCTTATGCTGGAACATGTCATCTTCTCAGCTGAGAAGGAGGAGGATTGTTGACACCCTCCTTAGAGACAACACTGATAAGACGAAAGCAGCGTGGGGACTCATGCACTGAATTTTGGACTGAAAGCAAATGTATAAAGGATGTCACTGGTACAAATGGCCCAGCTGGATTACGGACTGTCAATTAGAAAATAAAATGATATAAAAAGAGAATAAAGTGAAACCAATGTTAAATGTTCTGACTTGCATAATTATGTTATGGTCATGTAAAAGAATGCTGTGTTCTCGGGAAGTACACCCAGAAGTATTTAGGAGGAAAGGTTTTGATATAGGCCACTGATTCTTGATTCATAAAAAGTTATTGCACTCAGAGATAGCAACAAATAAAGCAATTTTTCTTGCAACTTTTATATTTGATTAAAATAAAAATTCGGGGGGGGGGCGCAGAGAGAGAGAGGCAGCGAGGAGAGGGAGATGGCTGCCTGGTTTTGCAGAATTGGGGAAAAACGTTAACCAATAACAAGTTCATCACCTTCCCTTTGGCCAGAACTAGCAAGCTGGTGAACTTCTAAACTAGAAATTCAAGGATTTAGCTGAAAATAAAAGCTCTTATTGGTACCATGAAACCATAAACCTCTCCCTCACTCTTTACTCAACATCACACAACCTATTCTTTTGTATCATTATCCTTTGTCTGGATCAGTCTGGGTAGGAGCTTGAGTTAATCAGTTCCACTCCTTCAGAAAGTCTTTCTAATACCTTGACCTAAGTCAGAAGAAATATGTGTAAAATTTCCCCAGGAATTGGGGAAGACTTCGTGTTTTTTAAGCCAGTGGGTCCGTTTTTTGTTGTACGCTAAAGTCTATAGATTATATTTCACTCCTCTCCCACCCTGGCTTAGTCTGTTCTCCCTTTTTTTCCACTGTCAAGGGGGTTGGGGGGGGGCAAACCCAAATCCTGGCTTTTGTGAAGCGTTTTTCATGGGGAGAGGGAGCATGCAATTTCGGCTATCTCTGAATCATTGGGAACAATACTGCACAATCAATAGTGCACAAATTTTTGCCCTCAAGTGTCAAAATAGACACTCAACCCTGCTTTTTCCTAAGACACAAAATTTGGGAGTGGGGTAAGGGGAGCATGCATCTGTCAGTGGGCTCACAAAGAGAGGGCGACTCACTAGGGTCTTTTCTTTTAGTAGGAGTGTCTGTTTTTACATGTGGATTTTCATTGCTCCTGGAGTATTAATGACATAATGCTGAAGATGCCAGTCTTGCATTTGCAATTCCCACCCAAAGAGCTACCTTTGATCTCATCTGGAGTTCATATTCTGGGAGTCTTGGGGAATAAAGGTCTTTTCTTACTACTCCATGGCTGTAAAAGAATGTCTGATTTGGGAGCTTCATATAAACTGCCTATGAAGTCAGGGACCACTTTGAAGGGATCTGGTCAGCTGCAGCACTCCTGAGGAGCAGGAGGAGGGTTCCAAGAATGCAGTTCTTCTTGGAAACAAGATTCACATCAGAGTTGCAAGGCTGAAGGAGGTTAGAAGGATACTTTTGCCTTCAGGGTGTCCCATCTCAGCCGCTGGGTACTAGTCTGGGCAGGCAATGCTTTAGTTGACACCTTCAGGATGAACAGACAGGGAGAAACTTGTAGTCATTTTTCTTGGCAGAAGCCACAACCCAGCCCTAGTTAATTATGTCTGAGAAGAAGAATAGTGTCTGGGCACCTGCAATTTTCAATTTGGTACCTCATTTTCCAGTGAGTGCCAAGTATTCTATCAAGCCATTCACATGTATCTTCACAAAGTCCCTTCCTGGTTTCATGCTAGACAATGGGAACCCTGAGTTTATAAATGTCTATATAATTGTCTCTGTTTACTGAGAACTTCATATGTGCCAGACCTGATTAAGTGCTGTGCATGCATACTGTCATTTAATCTTCCTAACAACCTTGTGAAGAAAGAATTTTTATTGCTCCCACTTAGCAGTTGAGTAAACTGGGGCTTAAAGAATATCTTGTCCCAAATCACATGGCCAAATGATGTGGAACTGGTGCTTGAAAGTAAGTCTATTAGGCTGAAGGACTCAAAGATTTGTATTCTACAGACATGTGGATGTACACGCACACACTCATACACACACAGCATCCTATGAGCTGTAGTATGAGCATTATTAGTCTTGATTTCATTATCAGACCTAATTTAAGGATATTTGCCCAAAACTTCAGATTTGTTAGAGCTAGACACAGAACTACTATTCTTTATTTAAATTCTTCCTTTCCCAAATAGAAAACGTTACTAATGCTGAGGCTCAGAACAGGATAATCCAAAGTATGGGTGCTTTAGCATACTGGAGTACTTTGAGGAGATTAAAAGGTCCTCATAAGCAACAAGTTCTTTCTGACCTTCTGCCACCCTCCTATCTCCTTTTCATTTCTTCCTGAAGCAGGTGCTGTAGTGTGGATCTGAAATGTCCTCCAAAGGCCCATGTGCTACATGTTTGGTCCTTAGCTTAGCATTAGTGGAAGGTGATGGAAACTTTAAAGAAGTAAGGGCAAGTGGGAATTTAGTCATTGGTGGCATGTCATCCAAGGGAACTGTGGCATTCTGGTCTCTTTCTTTCTCTGTTTCCTGGTCTCAGTAAGGTGGGCAGCTTCCTCCGCCATGTGCTCCTGCCATGATGTTCTGCCACGCCACAGACATAAAGCAATGGGGTCAACAAACCATGGGCTGAAACCTCCAAAACTGGGCCAAAATATACTTTTTTCCTTATTAAGCTTATTATCTCAGGTATCTGTTGCAGTAACATAAAGCTATAACACAGCAGGTAAAATAGACTTCCTTTTTCCCAAGGCAAGTCAAAGGATCTAGAACTTGGGGCTGAAGCTTACACTGGGCCTCAGTGATGCAGCACTTGCCTAGTATGCACAAGGCCTTGGATTCAATACCCAGTACCACCACCAATGGAGGAAAAAAACACTAAAGAAAAAATGGATCTAGAACTCCTTTCCTTAAGGCAAGTCATAAAAAACCTAGAAATGTTAATCTCTGGCATCTCATTTTCCCTGAAGACCTTCATATGACATGTATTCTGCTACATACCAGGAAGAAGGAATGCTGCATAGAGAGGCTAAGAAGAATCTGAGCAAATGGGCCTTGCTGGATTCCTCCCTCAGTTTACTGCCAGTAGACTGTACCCATTTTGTCTAATCACATTTTTACAAGGCTATCCATCTTCATCAAATGTAAACATAAACATACAGCTTTCCCTGGATCTTTGGGCCTCCATTTATGAAGGTTCCCAGTGTTAGGGAGCCTCCTCCAAAGAGGAAGAAAAGTTTATTTTGGGCTCAAGTTTCAGAGATTCAGTCCATGGTTGGCTGACTCCATTGCTCTGGGATCCAAGTAAGGCAGAACATCATGGCAGAAAGGTGTGTGGCAGGTAGGAACGAGGTGGGGGGAGATATCCAGGAGCAAAATATAATTCCCAAAGACATGCCCCCAGTGACCTATTTTCTCCTGCCATGCCTCTCCTGCCTACAGTTACCACACAGTACGGTCCTCCTTTCAAATTATTAATGCATCAAATGAATTAATTTGCTGATTAGTTTATAGCTACCATAATCATTTCGCCTCCTGCATTCTCACAGAAACTTTTGGGAGATACCCTATATACAAACCATAACAGTATCCATGTAACTAGCATCTAACTTCTATAATTAATATTTGCTATATTTTCTTCACCTATTTCATTTAGCAAGCTGTTTTTCTCCTTCAACTCTAAGTAAGTTGCAAACATCAGTATACTGTATTCCCAAGCAATTTAGTGTGCATGTTATTGACTATCGTTCAATGCATCCTGGTTTTAATTTGACATAATAGCTTGTCACATCTCTATGCTAAAATTCTCAAAGCCAGCCTTAATTTTTCCTGACCCTAGAATATAAATACCTACTGAACAGTTTAAAAGCAGTGTTCTAATTCCCTTTTCCTGGTTACAGTTTCATTTTTGCCTCTATGGCCTTTCTTTTTCAATATATTTTCAATCCTCTTTGCTTCTACTCACTCCTTATATTGGTGTATTTGATCACTCTGGCTTTGACTGTATTCTTTTGCTTGTCTCTCATTTTCCTCTATCTTAGGTTCAGTTCCCTAACAAACATATAGTAAGATGGAGATTTGCTTGATGAAGTTTATTGGGAAGTGATCTTAGAAACAATTGAGGGTATAGCTGCTCTCAAGCAGAGCCGGCTGTAAGTCAAGGCAAGGTGACAAGGTCCATCACCCTTTCATTGAAGGTCCAATGTTCACCTCAGACCTTTTTATTAAAGACTTTGAACTAAATCCAGACCTTGGGAAGTTTTTGTACATCATGACTTACTGTGGTTAGAAACTGCACTATTTCTAGAATTATATGTTTAAGGAAGAGTGTGTATGTGTGTGTGTGTGTGTGTGTGCATGTGTGTACGTACATATGCATACTTACCCAGAGTTACCAGTAGGAAACTAGAAGAATTGCAAAAGAACTGGAGGATGTGGACATATCTCTATACACTCACAAGCAACACTGAATTGTTCCTGGACTGGGAAATGGGATTGTCACATGATGATGCAGGCGCTATAAATGCAAAATTCTAGGAGCTGTCTTTCATCTCATAACCAAACCCATTACAGTTACATTCAAATCATTGTTTTTCCCCAATTATTTTATTTGATAAGTCCACACTCTTAAACTTCATATTTCATTACTTCTTATTTTAATTCATATTGATTTTTTTGTCTACATCTTTTATCAATGATTGAGAGTGGGTGTGTTGAAATCTCTGAGTATAATTGTAGATGCATCTATTTTTCTCCTTTTAAGTTGTATTAGTTTTCACTTCATGTATTTTCAGACTGATTTTAGATGCATGAGTATTTATGTCCCTTTTACTTTTTTTAATCATTTTTATCCCTGATAATATGTATTTTTTTTTTGGTTCTGAAGTCTATTTTCTCTGAAAATGGAACCACTTCAGCTTTCTTAAGCTTAGTGTTTGCCTAATAGGTAATTTTCCTTCCTAGGCAAGCATTCTACCACTGAGCCATATCCCCAGCCCTCTTCCTATTACTTTTGACTTATCTAAATCTTTATATTTGAAGTGAGTTTCTTGGAAACAGAATGTAGTTAGATTTTACCTTCTTGTCTAATTTGACAAAATCTGCCAATTATTTTGCATAATTAGACTATGTTTAATTTATCAATGTGGTCCTGTTTAAATCTACCACCTTTGTATTTGTTTTCTATTTATCTTATATTACCTTTGTTCCCTTTTCCTTTTTTCTTGCTTTCTTTGAGTATGTTATATGATCTTATTTCCTCTATTGTAGATTTGCTGGTAATAAATCTTTGTTTCATATTTTTGTAAGTTTCAGTAAGATTTACATTACACATCTTTATCACAGTTTGCCTCTGAATGATATTATACCATTCCATATTTGGTGCAAGAAACGTACAAGCATATTGTTAATTTTCCCCTCCATCTGTGTAGAATTTTAAATGAGACCCATCATGTACTATTAATATTTTGTTTTAAACATTTATCTTTTAGAGAGTTTAAAAGTTCTTTATATTTGATCACATTTTTACATTTTTACACATTTTTTCCTGCTTCTCTTTATTCCTTGTATAAATCCAAATTTCCATCTGGTATCATTTTCCTTCTGCCTGAAGAACTTCCTGTAGTGCAGGTTTGTTAGTGATGAATTATTTCAGACTTTGTTTATCCCAACAATCTTTATTTTGTCTTCATTTTTAGAATATTTCCATTGGATATTGAATTCTAGGTTGACAATTGTTTTTCATCACTTTAAAAATGTCATGTCATGAAAAGCAAGTCCTGGAGTTTTACATCACATAGCCCAATTACAATTTGTGATAATGCTATGTTTCAGTCCACGCACATTTTAGGGGCATCTCTGCTAGTGTTGTGGTAAAGTTATGTCTTCTTCTGCCATTTTTCTTGATCCAAGAAACACACACACACACACACACACACACATGCACACACACACACATTTAATTCTCTTAGCTTAGCTTTATCTCTATGAAAACAAAGAAAAAGTTTCCTCAAGTAAATATTATTTTCACATGATACCTTACATCATTTCACAAAGCATATTCAATTTCTCTTTTCTTATGTTGCATTTGATAATATGTCTTGCCTGTGCAGAAGAAATCAGATTAATCGTATGAATAGATGATAAAACATATTGTCTTTTTTGTTTTTTTCTTATACAAATAACTTGCATAAAATTTGAAATTATACATTTTTTTCTATATTTGGTTACAGAAATTCTTATTCTTCTATTCAGAGGAGATATGGTGAGGTGTTAGCTTGTTTATCACTTTCAGTTATATTTGTGTGATATTTTTTCTTTCCTCTTCAAAATTAGGATTGATCTTTCTCTATTTTGCTATTTCATTGTTCTCTGAGGATCAATTATAACATTTATAATAGTTCAGTTTGTTTACTACATATCAATTATATATCAATGTTTATAGAAGACAAAATACTACACTTCATAGTTAGGCTTCCTCAACACTCCTAAGACATGTAATGTAGTAATATTCTTCTAAAGAATATTTGTTAAATACATTAATTAATCAATGAAATACTATGCAATTATTTTGGTGCCATTTCCAGAATGGCACTAAAATTAATTAATATATGATCCAACGATTGTTTAAAGAGTTTTAATTTTAGCAATATTAGCATGACTTTATAATATGCAAAGTCAGTCTATTTTTTTAAAATCAATATGGTGATTATATATGGGAACTTGTTTGGAGGAAAAAAACTTGTGATCTCTGGGAAAAATCTATTTACGTAATGAAAAAAAAAAAAAAAGCTTGGAGAAATTATTTAGTTTCTGCTTTTTGAGGCTATTGTCCATTTAAAGAAATGTCTGAACAATGTGGTAGGAATTATAAGGGGAAGGGTATTTTATTTGAAGTGATTGAATTCTCCAATGTATGAGGCCAAACCATTACATAAAATTGTATTAAAAGGAATTGGAAACATGGCAATGGTGAACATCCTTTGAGATTTCAGGCCTATTTATATATAGACCTCTCCAGACTGGAGCCAGAAAGGTCAGGAATTAAGGCAGAAGAGTCTCTGCTATCTCCTCTTTTCCATTGTAGGAGTCCAAGTGGAATGCTTTGGCAAATTTTAGAGATTAGTAGTTTGTCCAATCTAAATATAAAGTGACCCTTAGGAATGAACAGTAGCCTACTGACCCTTGATACAGTCCACAGAAAATGTAATTTATTTATTTTTGTACAGTCGTAAAATAACCATTAGCAATTTCCAGATTTTAACAACAGGGAAGCAACACAATAGAACTCATGTGTATGAAACTATTTGGAAAAGTAAAAAATAAAGATTGTTCTATACATGTTACCAATAGACTTCTGGGAGGATATTTATTGGAGGCAAACAGGGGTGTTCAAAATTTTGTATAATTTATTGTGAGAGCTGACTATACTGAGACAATTTTGGCAAGGACTGTGTACAATGGACTCAGTCTTCAATTTAATTTTATCTTTATAAACTTTTTAGTTATAGATGGACACAATACCTTTATTTTGTTTATTTATTTTTATGTGGTGCGAGGATCGAACCCAGTGCCTCACAGGTGCGAGGCAAGTGCTCTACCACTAAGCCACAACCCCAGCCCCTTCAATTTGTTTTTTTAGAAAAGAACATCTTACATGCTAATAGAAAAGCAGAATTCACACTATTCTGCCCCATTTTTTTTTTTTTTAAAAAAAAATTACATTAGTTCTGCAGATTTGGCTCTCTTTTGAGTCCTAATCCTAGATCTGGGAAAACATGGTCGTGAGTTCTTATGATTATAAACATGAGCTTGGTAAGCACACGCGTATGTGTTCAAACACAAGAGTAGGTCCCCTTACGTGGGATGGGCCACACGTTTTACATAAGCTGGACCTTGCAGGTTGTTATTTGCCTGTTTGTTTTTGCCTGTTTCAGATGTTATTTGTAAACTAGTTATAGCTACAACCACAAACTCAGAGACTCTCAGGACAATGCATTTTTTTTTTTTTTTTTAAATTTGGTGACCCTAATTTTTGGTGTGTGCTTTAGTTTGTTATATTTTAGTGCTGTATGTGAACAAGCTGGATTGTATGTAATATAGTTCTGGGGTTCATGTAGCTGATGACTTGGTATCATTTATAGGACAGTAGAGGCCTTTTTAGTGTATTATATAAGATCTGAGCTTTTAATTGAGAGGTCTCAGTGCTGGTTCTGTGTGTCTTGTTTGGAGCCATGCAGCTGTGCTTACATTAGGCTGTGTTTCAAACCATGAATCTTTAAGATGGAGCATACCTCATGACCAAATAAGATTTATTTCTCTGATTATATTTTAAAACATTTTAAGTCTAGAAATCCAACTTCCTTTTTAACTATGTCTTTAGAGACTAAATAGCTGTTGAACTTCTTGAAAATTTTGCATAGTGATTAAAGAGTGCCTTTTTTTTTTTTTTTGAAGTTAGAGAACTTGACGCTAATACTGTGAGCTAATACTCCTACTTACAAGGTCTCTATTTTCCCATTTGTAATATGTGGCTATTAATGACATGACATCTACAACAGGCTATTTTGTGGAGCTTGTAAAGTGCCTCTGACAGTGCTTGGTATCTGGTAAGTACTCAATAAACATAAGCTATCCTTATTACAATTAAAACAATTATTTTTGTTCTATAAGAAGGACTTAAATAATCTGTACCATACATTTAATCTAAGAAGGTGGTGAGGTATGTTGAGGTACTGATAATGTCAGCTCCTTGGAAGTCCAAGAAAATATAAATTGAAGTTACAGTATCTCATGCACAGGGGGAAAAAAACCAGATGTGGCCATAAATTTCATCAGGGCTTTATTATTTTTTTTTTCCAAAAGCATAATGATATGTGAAAGCTAAGTCAAATAAAGAACATTATGAAATCAGCACTATTTTAATATCACATTAGTAATTACATGGGATTATCCTAGAGTGATTTTCAAGTGATTTACCCTATCACCCAAACTAGCGCATTTTGTACACACATATGCAAGCATCCACTTGCACATGACATGTAATATCTAGTTATTGATTTAGGAACAAAGTCTCCCCAAATGAGTTAAAAAAAAAAAAAAAAAACAAACAAAACTCTTCTCTGTCCCAGCATGCCATTCCACATTTTACATCCATTTTGGAGTCAGCAGAAATGTGTGTAGAATCCTATAAAGTCTGATAACTCCCCTGCTAGTCCATGAAGTCAGAACCCACACATGGGGGTGGTGTAAATTACTTATCCTATCCTAGGTCTGGAACATATCATTACCACAAAATTCATTGCCTGTGCAATCATCAGGGCTGATGGTAATATAAGAATAGCTGGGGCATGAAACCACAGTAAATTGTCAGGATTGTCTAGCATATGGTGGATCAGACACAGAGGTGTTAACTTATGATCTCTGGGGAAACAATATTGTACTGTAGGCTGGGCAGCAGGCCACTAACTTGGGGGCTGAAAATCTAATCATGACTTTGTGACTAACCTGTGCTGTAATCCGCAGCTGGTCACTTGTTTTGTTTCTATGTAGGTGAACATATACTCAGAGGCATATCTATATGGTTGCAAAAAATTTCCAGAACAAGCATTAAAAGCAGTCTAGAGAGCCTCATTCAGAAGTCCTCAGATAGTGAGGGCTACTCTGGTGGGAATATGGTTTGATTGTGTTCCCCCAAGGGTATACATGTTGGAAGCTTGGCCCTCCTTGTGCTAATGTTGGAAGATGGTGGAACCTTTTATAAAGAAGGTGGAGCTTAGTGAAAGGTAATTAGGTTATTGGGAGCACTGCACTCAGGAGGGACTGACATAGCTGTCCTGGGAACTCAGGTAGTCCCCTTGAGACTGGGCTGTTATAAAGAGAATGAGACTGGCTTTTCGCTCATTCTCTGGCTTCTTATCCTGCCATGTGGTCTCTTCTTCTCAAATGATTTCCTGCAATGATGCTATCTGCCATAAGGCCTTCCCCAGAGGCCAAACCAGTGGGGCTGCCTGATCCAGGACTTTCAGTCTCCAAAAGAGTGAGCTAAATAAACTTCTTTTTCTTTAAAAATTACCAGGCTTAAGGCGTTTTGTTATAACAATAGAAAATAAAGTAATTCAAGGAATAAATGAACCATTTCATTGGAGGGAAAAGATGATTCAGTCCCATTTTTGCCTATCAAAATGCTGGGGAGTGGGGGATGATGATAAACTAGCTGCAATGGGGTAGCAACCCTGCAGGATCATCTAGTTGGTAAAAATCTTCTGGCCTCTTTCAATGCCTCTCACTCTGCTCAGAGCAATAAGGATTAATGGGAATTAAAAACAACATAATAGTAAATAACTTAGTAACTTTGTAGACTGTTAGTTCAAGGGTTTGGGTCACAGCTCTGCCATTTACCTTTGTCTGCTCATGAATACAATGGGAAAAATAATGGGATCTTCCTCATAATATGATAACATGGACAATATACATTTATAGCATATTGTTTAATTCATAGTTACCTGGCAATAAATGTAAGATTATGCTATAGTTTTGCATTTAAAATGGATGGGATATTTTCCATTTTAGACTATAAAACTATAGCCCAGATTTCAGAGGATTAATTCTCAAGGAATTCTAAGAATTACCTGCTAGGAAGATCCAGGAGCCCAGGAAAATATAGTGAGACTTTGAGTATAGTGGCTAATCAGGTAATGCCAGTGTTTATTTTTTATTTTTTTTGCACTATCAGGGATTGAACCCAGGGCCTCATTCATGCCAGGCAAGTGCTCTATGCCCCAGCCTTTAATGTCAGCATTATGAGGTATTGTGGAGGAATCTTTAATCTTGAAACAACTTAATAGTATTTATTCCCACATGTTGCTGCAAAATTTAAGTGAGATAGAGTATATTATGTGCCAAACACACTGACGGATACATAAGCACTAGACACAAACATTTTTTTCTTCTTTTATTTCTAGGTTCACTGGCCTTGGTCTTCTGCAGCTTGGGCTTGTCTCAGGGCAACTGGTGCTGCTGTAGCAGTGTGTGTCTATATCTCAGGGCTTTATAGAGGTGATTGGGCCTAAGGTAGACTTTACCTGGAGGACTCCTGGGATATTAGATTACTTACAGAACTGTTTGGGAGAGTGGGATCCTACAAGAGGAAGATAGTGTGGTATGCTCCAAACAGCCTAAAGAAAACTATTCAGAAGTGTTGCGTTTCAGTCTTCATTCTACCACTTACTGGTCTGTGACCTGAGTGTCTTATTGATAATCTCAGTTTTGTTCCATGATCATTACAATAGAGGAAATACTTCATGCTATAGAGACTATGGTGATAATATAAAGACAAATTGTGGCTTAATGAGAGTGCTTTGAAGATGGGAAAGCATATGCTTAAATGGAAGGTGGGAAGGAAGTATGTTGGAATCAACCTGGAGCCCCTTAAGTGGGACAGAGCTCCCCCTCCATCAGGTTGCTTGAAGTCACGGATAATGTCAAACTCAGTTTTGTTCCTCCTGGAATTTCTGCTTGCCCTTCTCATTTGTCTAAGCTTTGGAAAAGAGCTCAGCTCACATGCCATCTTCTCCAGTGAGCCTCTTTTTGTCCGCTGTTCCCACCCCTTCAGTGCTGGAAGTAATTGCTAAGATCTCTAAACATCTACAATCCCTTATCCACATTAGCACTTTTCAATAGACATACAGTGTGAGCCACATAGGTAATTTTATACATATTAGTAGCTGCATAAAAATGTTAAAAAGAAACATGTCTGAGTAATTTTAATTTTTTATTCAATTAAGATAATTAAATATTTTGTTGAATTTTTAATATTTTATTTAAACATTTTCTTTATCCAGAATATTATGATTTCAACATGTAATTAATATAAAAATTATTAAGGAGTTATTTTACATATATTTTTGGCATTCAACGTGTACTCTATCCTTAACTGTCCCTCTGGATTTGGATAAGCAACATTGCATGTCCTCAATGCCCACATGTGGCTAGTGCCTACCATATTGACCAGCACAGGTTTATACCTTTCTTGTGGCATTGAAGTGTGTCTTGCAATTGAAGTATTTACATAAATGCTACAGATATGTTCTTTATGAACTTTTTTGGGACAGGATCCTGTACAATTTGTATTCTTTCTTTTCACAATGCACAGTACAGAAGTTTGCATAGGATAGGTGTTCTATTTAATGGGTTGAATGAATTAATATATTAACAAAGGAAGGAGAAATGAATGAATGAAGAAATGAAAACCTTTGAGAAGCCCTCCCCCCATTTTTTTTTTTCCAATCTGGGAAACTGGAAACCTGACACTGGCAAAAATGTCACTTGTTAAATCATGTGAAGTCAGTATTGGATTTCTTTGACTTGATTTAAGTAGTATTTATTGAATACTTACTATAAAAAAGATGTGGTGCTACTATATCTTAGTATAGCATTGTGATGTAGGATGCCTCATACTGAATGAAGAAGTAGTTCTTGGTCAACATTATCTTAGGTTCAGTGCTCCCCTAACTTAGGGAGAAACTATAGTTTTCTGTATATCAGCTTTGGAAAGGGAGACATAATTCATCCTACTGGTCAATAAACTAGGATCTTCTACTCCTGAAGGATTAAATGCATTTGCCTTGAAATTTGCCATTTTAAACTATGCCATCAAACTTTCATAAAAGATGTGGGTTTCCCCCTATATTCCATCATTTGTTTTAGATATCTGAAGTGTTTTTGTCCACTTCAAATTCTAAAACAGGAAAAGCTAATAGGGTTTTTGTTTTTCTTTTTAGTTATATATGACAGTAGAATCTATTTCAATATGTTTATACAAGCATATATTCCATCATTTAGAGAAAAATAAATTGAGGGAATATTTTAAATTCATATTACTAGTTTCCAACAAATTATCCCCAGGAGACTTAAAAACTTAATATTATTGTGAGCTTCAGGGAAAAAAATTGACACTATGTACTATAAATATATCAAGGACCAACCCAATTTAATGGTGTAGGCACATAAATTCCCTGAGAGAGTTTCAAAATCCATGTTCTGGCCCTGAATATTTGATCATGTCTTTGGAACTTGAGTCAGTAGAAAATGTACTTGTCTGATGCTTTTCCTGAATTGGGAGTTCTTTGAGAGCCAAGAGCGTCCGTCTGTCTGTCTATCTACCTACCTAACTTCCTATCTACCTACCTATTGTCTATCCAATTGTGCACCTAGTACAATTTTTTACACATACTGGGAGTTCAACAAATATCTACCAAGATAATAATGTCAAGTAAAATCCATGGTAAATTTCACTTGTGATTCATTCTGCCAGTCCTCTGAGATTGGTAATCTGTATTTTCCAAATAAGAAGAAAATGTGAGTGGTGAGGGTTGTGCACTCTACCATACTCTCTTATTCACTGAATAACCATGTCCACAGATTTGTGGTGTACTTTCCTATGATGTTTTTGTTTCCTCACACATTTTCCCCTTCATCTGACTCACATTGTTACAGCCCTTACGTATTCATCATTTCGAAACCATGGTACTCTGAATCATTGATGGGTCCCGGGTTACAAGTAAATGCATCCAGTAGGAAATGAGAGCACTTCTAGGAAACATCATGGTGCCACGTGCCTATTTTGAGAAGGTGCTAGCCTGCCACGTGAGCCCATCTAAAGCAAAGGACTACAATGGACCTTCAGAATTCCTGTAGGCAACTAAGAAGAGCAAGAGTGATAATGAACAGTGGCAGAGTTTCTCAAGGCTACTGTATGAGTGTGAATGTATTGTTTTTTAACTTATTAAAAACCACTCCTGATTTTTATAATCAGAGGGTGTAGTGCATGCCTGAGAAATGTATTTTTACATAGAAACTCTAGAGTGGACATGAAACTCTTTTTCTTTTTCTGCTCTTGATTCATTTGCACATCAGTAAATGCTAAACTTTCATGGTTTGTTTGTAGACATAAAACTTGGTTGTCAAAGCCTCTTAGGCTAGAAGCCTTTAATCTTCCTATCTAACCATCTTAACATGGGTTATGTTTGTTTTTTTATAAACAGACTAGGAAAAGATTTGAAGCTGTTCGGGCTACGTGAGAGACAAAAATGCTGACTGAATAACAGAACGGATTATTGGAAGGCTCTGGAGGGGATGTCTCACTGGTTGTGAAATCAAAGGCTACATAATCTCAGTTGATGCTTCAGTGTCACAATATGCTGCCTACAGACTAGGGAGGTTACACATTTAGTCAATCAAGAATTTTAAGGCACTCAACACCTTTATATATTATTACTCACCATTAGTATCTCAGGGTTCTTTTTTTCCTGGTTAAAGATAATTGCTATTATTACTTTCAAAAAGGATGTAAGAACTGAGTCAATTCTTTGCATATATTGATCATTTCTTTTGGGATTACAAAGCTTGATATGATTTTAACATCTTCTTGAGTCAATGCAGTAAAATAGCATATGATGCCAGAGTACTGCAAAGTGAGATTCATGGTTGACACACAAAACAACGTTATCATTTTGACATGTTCCATCTAAGCACATTCTCTAGGTCTAGTTCTTCCCCATCCCTGGCCCCATAGTTTTCCCACTGACTCTTAGAAATATCGTCCTTTGTCATACTTGCAGAGCATGCATTGCCAGCCATTACCAGAAGCTAGGAAGGGCCAGGGAAGAATTCTATCCAGAGACTCAGAGAGAACATGGCCAGACTAATACCTTCACTGCAGATCTCTAGCCTCCAGAGAGAATAGATTTCTATTGTCTTAAACATCCAGCATGTCATACTTTATAATAACACATCTAGGAAGACCAATATAGATAGAATCCTTTTTGAGATGGTAAAATCATGACTTTCTTCTGCAGGTTTCCCAGCTTGTCTCCAGGCATTACGCAACTGAACCTGCTATTACCAGGAAAGTACTTTACGGTTTTGCCCCTGAAATCTGGAGTAAGTCAGGTAGCAAACCACTGTGTGTCCTAGACTACAAGGGACCCAGGGGCAAAGGGAGGGACTGACAGTGAGCCGACACTCTGATTCCAACAATCTCAACCTTCACATAACTTCTCTTTGGTATTAGGCTGAGAATGAGGAACTTCTGCTGAGGATCTGCACAGGTCATTGAGCACCTCACTTTGGAGACAAGGGAGTATTGCACCTGTTCTTTTAGTTTCTGTCAAAGCAAAACCAGAAAGCATACCATTTCAGCAGTTCCATTTAGGCCTAAGTTAATTTCTGCTAGATTTTCAAGTTTATTGATATTAAGTTGGGAAGCATTTAGTGTTTTTAAGTTTTTAAATATTTTTCTATCTATTTGTAATTGTGTTCCATTTCTGGATCTTGTGTGTGTGTGTGTGGTCGAGTGCCCCTGAGTTCAATCCCTGGTACCACAAAAAAAAAAAAAAAAAAAAAAAAAAAAAAAAAAAAAAAAAAAAAAAAAAATTAATTCCAACTTATTTCTCTTGATTTATTTTGTGGTTATTTAGCTTCCAGAGTTTGAAGTTTGTTCAGTTTTAATGAAAAATTTATTCCTAATAAAGGCATTTTTTTTTCTGAGTATCAGATGTACCTATCCAGTGTTCATATGCCCTGCCTTCACTTCTTTTCTACTTCTTAAAAGAACCTTGCATTTGCCTAGGAATCTATCCTACATCTAGATAGAGAGGGCTGTTGGGATACTTCTTTTGTAGCTTTTTTCCCCCCTTCCACTTCATCTCTTTTTTAATCCAAAAGTTATTTCAAAGTCTTTAGTTTTTATTTTGAGGCTTTGGAACTGCTACTGGCCTTCTGTTATTAGCTTTTGGGTTGCTGACCTTTTGATGTTAACTTTGAATTTTAATTGGATTTTGTTTTATAGAATTTCAATATAATTTTATTGGATTTCAACCAGTTGAAATGGTCTGTATGACTTCTGCCTTGCAAATTTGTCACTGTTTCTTTTATTTCCTAATACATGGCAAATCTGTGAATGTTCCATGTGTTTGAAAAGAACATATATTCTATTTATTAGCACAAAGTTTTATAACAATTTATATATTAAGCAATTTAATTATGCATTACAAATTCTCTATATCTTTGTTAATTATTTTTAAAGATAGCTGTGTTAAAATTTCTTACTGTGGTTGTGGAATTTTTCTTGTATTTTTATAAGATTTTGATTTTAAAGGTAAAATGTGAGGACCATACATATTCATGACTATAATAATGCTTTGGTGGAATTTACATTAAGTTAATATAAAAACATCCATCTTTATCCCCTTTTAGTAGTTTCCTTAATTCTATTTTATGTCATATTAATTTCACTGTGTCTGCTATCCTTTTATTAGAATTTGCTTTGAATACTTTCCTTTATTTTTTCCCTTATTCTGTTGATTCATTGTACTTGGATTGCTGAAAAAAGTGTAGATGGCTCTAATATTTCCCTAGTGTAACAATCATTGTCTTTTAATACAAGATCCTTTGGGTTTATAGATTATTTACATTTGAGAAATAATAGGTTTTTACTCTAGAAGCTAAATAAGTACAAAATAAACCAAAAGAAATAAGATTTATATTAATAAAAATAGTGAAATTAACAAAACAGAAAATTCATTAGAATTATCCATAAAATAGAAAGTTGATTCTTTAAAAAATAAAGGTCAGGACATTTAATCAAGGAAAAAAAAAGACAGAAAACACACAAAAAATGATCCATAAGTGGAATATAATTACAAATAGATAGAAAATTATTTAATTATTTTAATTAGAGATTGAGCATTTCTAATCCAATACTTCAAAATTCAAAATATGCCCAAATTTGAAACATTTTAAGGACTGTCCTGATGATGCAAGCAGAAAATTCCTCACCATGAAACTTTGTTTCATGCATGAGACTTTAAAATCTTGTATAAAATTACTTCCAGGGTATGTTTATAAGGCAAATATGAAACATAAGTGAATATGGGGTCCCATTCCCCAAGGTAACTTATTAATATTAACATTAATATGAAAATATTTCAAAACCTGAAAAAAATCTGAAACTTGAAACACTTCTGGTCTTAAGCATTTTGGATGAGGTATACTCAACCTGAATGTGCATTTAAACGGAGGAATATTATCATAATTACTGATATGCTTAGATATGCTTTTGCAACTGTACTTCATGGTTTCTTTTCTGTATGCTTTCTTGCAATTTTCTTTTCTTTACTTCTTTACATGTGATTAAGTTCTTTTTTTTTTTTTTTAACGTTTGGTTTTATGTCCTAAGTGTGAGTGGTTATCTTCAGCTAATCTCGCAATGAAGAGCAAATCTCATAAAGAGCTTAATCTCACAATGAAATGCAAACACTAGAAGTGATTGGCATCTACATTTCTCCTCCTAGAATGGCAAGAACATCCTAGTGTCTGAAATCCCTCTTTGTTCTTTCTTGCCACATATCCTTTGCTTCTTTCACTTTCCTTTCAACACCTGCACCCTGAACTTCCCAATTAGCTTCACCTGATTTTTCTCTTGGTAGAGTAGGGTAGGTAGAATTGGAGCAGGAATTAAGTTCAGGAGCTGCGTTTCCTCTACATTGCTGATGGGGATCTTAAGTGACCAAAGTCCTTCAGACTAAAAACAGATGAGACAAAACTCCTTGGTACTACGGATAGTCTCTTAGAACACATTTTTGGTGCATTATTTACTCTAACACAGTTGTTGTCTCTTTTCTCCATCTAATCAAAGATTCCCATAACCCCAAGAGGCAGGGATGTAGAGAGAAAAAAAAGGGAAATGGAATGACATCTTTCCTTCCACAGCATTTCAAAACATACATACCACAAAGTAAAACATAAACAAAACAAAAAAGACAAAGCATAGAGGCAGAATATTTGTAGTACCAAGCTACATAAAATCTTAATATCAATATTGTTTCTTTAGACATTAAGAAACAGAATATGATATGAAAAATAATTTATTGAAAACTATAAATAAACAATAATCATACAAAAAGTGATGAACATTGGCAATCAGTAATGAAAAACAAATTTAAAGCAGGAGATATCATGTCTTTTTATCAGATACACACAAAAAATTGAAGTGAAGGAAGTAATAAATTTCAATGAGAATATGGGAAAACTATAATTTAGTTCATTGCTGAAACGACAATAGATTGGTATGGACTCGTAGATAGATTGATACAAATTTTAAAGAAGTAATTTTGTCATTTCTATTAACCTTTTATTTCTCAAATGTAAATTATCTATAAAACCTAAAGGATTGGGATATCACAATGACAGTTGATCCCACAGAAGTAATATGTTGAATATCTAAAGACATGCCTTCTTTCCTTGAATAAATACCTTTGTTATTAAATGTCAGGCATATTCTATGTGCATGAGATATACCAGTGAATATGTTTTCTGTAAATTCATTCCTCTGTGGTTTTATAGCAAATGAAACTCATATTTTGACCAAAATTCAGGTTTTTCTCTGTGCAGAAATAAATCTGATTTAGCTGAATGACTTGATGACCATTTCTAATTTTGCCAATTAAATTATATGATGGGAACTTTCTGTACCTTATACATTAAGCATGATATATTCATAGCTTCAAAGATATGACAAAATATATGTAAAGCACATATTTATTTTAAAAATTACTCTGAAAAAAGACAATACAATTAATCATAATTTGATTTTGAGATCTCTGATAATTTCGTTTTATACAAGGCCTCTAACTAAAAGGGTTATTTTATAATTAACAATGACTTGATAAATCTTGGTCATGAGAAAGCGAATGACTCAGAGGAATAGGTAATAGGCTTTGCAAATCAGGCTTCTGCTTTCAGGGGATTCTAATCAGGTTATCAGCTGGTAGATCAAAATAGTTTTTGGTAATTATCCCTATGATATACTTGGCATTGCTAATAATCTAAAATTTTAATTTTTTTTTAGCTAGAATGATATTAAGTACAGAATAAAAACACCATGGCAAATCAAGAGCAAAATCAAAAGAAAAGCATATATATACACACACATATATAATTACATTTTAAAGTTTTAAATTTTTAATTAACATGTAATATTTGCACTTACATGGTACAGTATTATAATTTGATACAAGCACACAATGTATAATGATCAAATCAGGGCAATTAGAATTTCAGTCTCCTCAAATATTATTTCTATGTAATGGCAATCTTCAAACTCTTCTCTAATCATTTTGAAATGTTAATTAATTGTTGTAGACTATAGAGCTCTACTGTTGGTATAGAACATTAGAATTATCCCCCCATAATTGCATTTTGGTATCTGTCATCCGCCCTCTCTATTCCACTTCTCTCTCCACTTCCTAACCTCTAGTGACTTCTATTCCCCTCTATATTTTTACATGATCAGCTATTTTAGCTTCTAGATATAAGTGGGGACATTCAGTGTTTGTCTTTCCGTGCCTGGCTTATTTTGCTTAACATAACATGTTCTCCAGGTCCATCCATGTTGCTACAAAAGACAGGATGTATCCATTTTTATAACTGAATAGTATTCCATTGTGTACATATACCACATTTTAAAAAATCCATTCATTTGCCAATGGATGTGTCAGTTGATTTCCTATCTTGGCCGTGTGAACAGTGTTGCAACAAACATGGAAATGAATATCTCTTTGATATAATGATTTTATCTTCTTTGGATATATAACCAGTATTGGGACTGTTGGATCATATAGAAGTTCTATTTTTAGTTTTTAAAGGAATCTTCATACAGTTGTCCTTAATGCCTGTTCTAATTTACATTACCACCAAAAGTGTGTAAGAATTCCCCTTTCTCTCCATTTTTGCCAACATTTTTTTTTTTTTTTTGGTCATTTTGATAAGATCCATTCTAACTTGGGGGAGATGACATCTCCTTGTGGTTTTCATTTGCATTTTTTTCTGGTGATTATGATGCTGAGTATTTTTCACATACTTGTTAGCCATTTGTATATCCTCTATTCAGATCATTTGCCCATTTTATTTAGTTTTATTTTTCCATATTGGGTTGTTTGAGCTCTACTCTATGCTGGATGTTAGCCCTTTGTTAGATGAATAAATTAAAAATACTTTTTTCCATTCTAGAGGTGTACTTTTTACTCTGTGAAATATTTCCTTTGCTGTGCAGAAGCTCCTTAGTTTAACATACTTTCATTTGTTGAGTTTTGCTTTTGTTGTCTATGCTTTTGGGGTTTTATCCAAGAAACCTTTGCTTGTACCAGTGTCTTCAAGTGTCTCCCTCATGTTTTAGTAGTTTCATAGTTTGTCTTACAAACTATGTAACTAGTAGTTTCATAGTTTGTCTTGAATCCATTTTGCTTTGATTTTTTGTGTATGGTTTGAGAGGTAGGGGTCTAGTTTCATTTTCTTGCATATTTATGTAGAGTTTTCACAGCACCATTTATTGAAGAAACTGCTTTCTCCAATGTGTCTTCCTTGCATCTTTGTTGAAAATTTAGTTGGTTGTAAATATGTGGACTACTTTCTGGACTTTCTATTCTGTTTCATTGGTTTATGTGCTGTTTTAATGCCAGTGATTCTGTGAAGAAAGTCTGTGATATTTTTGATGGAGAGTGCACTGAATCTGGAGTTGCCTTGAGTAGTATGGACATTTTAACAGTTTTAATTCTTCTAGTCTATGAGTATGGATGTCTGCTTGCTTTTTCTGCCTTCTATAATTTGTTTGAACAGTTACATAGTTTTAATTTTAGAGATCTTTTACATCATTGGTTAAATTTATGCCTAGATTTTTTGATATGGGGAATAAAATGATTCTTAAATTTCTTTTTTTTGTCTCATTTATTATGGATATGTGAAAATTATCATTTATTTTTGCATATTGATTTTGTGTCCAGCAACCTTAATGAATTTCATTATTAGTTCCAATAGTTTTTTGATGACATTTTTAGGGGGTTTTCTATAAAGTATAAAGTCATCTTCAAACAGGGATAATTTGATTTTCCCTTTTCTGATTTAAATGCTCTTCATTGCTTTCACTTGTCAAATTGCTCTGGATAAGACTTCCAGTTCTATGTTAAATAGTAATGGTAAAAGTGAGTATCTTTATTTTGTTCTAGATCTTAGAGAGGAAACACTTTAAGTTTTTCCCCATTTAGCATCATGTTGTTTTTGGATTTGTCATATGTGGCCCTTAGTGTGGTGAGGTATGTTTCTTTTATACCTAATTTATTGAAATTTGTAAGATGAAGCTATGTTAAATTTTTATCAAATATGTTTTCTGCATTTATTGAGATGATCATATGGTTTTTGTCCTTCAGTCTGTTGATGTGCTGCACTATGTTATTGATTTGCATATGTTGACCCATCCTTATAACTCTGGGATAAATCCTACTTGATTGTGGTGTATATGTAATCTTTATGATGGGCTGTTGGATTTGATTTGTTAGAGTTTTTTTTTTTTTTTTAAATTTTTGCATTTGTATTCATCAAGGATATTAGTCTGGAATTTTCTTTATTTGGTTTGTCTTTGTCTGGTTTTGGTATCGTGGTAATGTTCTTGTGGGCTGAGTTTTCCAGAATTCCTTCCTTTTCAATTTATTGGAATAGTTTCAGAATTGGCATTCTACTTCTTTAAATATGGTATAAAATTCAGCATTTAACCCATCAGGCTTTGCTTTGCTGGGTGTCTTTTTATTGCTGATCTACTCTTTTTAAAAAATATTTATTTATTTGCTTTAGTTGTACACAATGCATTTATTTTTACATGGTGCTGAGGATCAAACTGGGCAGTGCACGTGCTAGGTGATTGCTCTATCACTGAGCCACAACCCCAGCCCCCTGCTGATCTAATCTTATAGTTGTTACTGGTCTGTTCAAATTTTCTATGTCCTCATGCTTCAATTTTAGTAGATTATGTGTGTCCAGAATTTTATCTACTTCTACTAGGTTTTCCAATTTGTATGTAGTTGTTCTTAATAGTCCTTAGTGATCTTTTTGTATTTGTGTGGTAATGGATTATAACATCTCTTTTTTCATCTCTTATTTTGTTTATTTTGGTCTTTCTTTCATTATTGGTTAGCTTGGGTAAAGGTGTATTGATTTTTGTTTTCAATAAATCAACTCTTTTGTTTCATCATTCTTTTGTAAACTTTTTGTATCTATTTTGTTTATTTCTGCTCTGATCTTTGTTATTTCTTTGAGTTTTGTTTGTGGTATGAATTCTATTTTGCTTGTTATGGGAAGATTTTATTTCCCCTTTATTCCTGAAATATATCTTTAATGGGCATAAATATTCTTGACTGGCCCCCTTTAACAATTTTGAAAATGTTATCCCCATCCGCTTGTGGCCTATAAAGTTTCTGAGAGGAAATCTGCTGTTAGTCTAATGCTAAATGTGGAGTGACACTTTTGGCTTGTTTTTTAAATTCTCTTTCTCCCTTTTTTTGACAATTCAATTATAACATTCTGTGAAGAGGACTTTTTTTGTATGTGGGTCAAATCTATTTGGGGTACTTTGAAACTTCTGGAACTTGGTATCTATTTCTTTCCCATGATTTGAAAAGTTTTTAGCTATTAGTTTATTGAATATGTTTTCTATGACTTTTATCTTCTTTTCTCCTTTGGAATGTTTATAAGGCAAATATTTGTTCTCTTAATTATTCCATAATTCCCGTAGACTTTCTTCATACTTTTTCTTTTCTTTCTCTATTCCTCCCGCTTTTCTCCCTTCCATCTTTGTTGACTGTGTCATTCAAAAGACCTGTATTCACAGTCAGAAATTCTTTCTTCTGCTTAGTTTAGTCTGTTGTTGAAGTTCTTAATTATATTTTTTATTTTATTGATTGAATTGTTCAACTCCAATATTTCTTTTTGGTTCTTTATTATGTTATCTATTTTTAAATTTCTCATTTAAATTAATTGTGTTTCTCACTTCAGTGAAATGTCTATCTGTATTCTCTTATGTCTTGTTAAGTTTCATTACAAACATTATTTTGAATTCCTTTTTAGGCATTTCATAGATTTCCTTGTTTTGGGTCTGTTTCTGAGGAATTACTATATTCTTTTGAAAGTATCATGTTACCTTAGTTCTTCATGCTTCTTGTATTCTTGTGCTTATGTCTTCACATTTATAGTAGTCTCCTTTTCTAACTTTTGAGTAGACTTCATAGAGAAAGTCTTTTACCTGTAGATGAGTTGTAGTATGTCAATTGATTAGGGTATTTTGGCTTTGGTTCTAAGTGACTATAGGTATAATCTCTGTGTGAATTATTCAGGTATAATAAATGTTTCTGGTGTCTATAAATGTCTTAATGGCTAAGACTGCAGGTGTTTGTAGAGGTCATTGATGTATCAACTCAAGACTTAGGGGACAAGAACCTATCATAATCAGGCCTCTGGGTGTGGCAGGGGTAGTATTAGGAGCCCTTGGCTGCAGGGTATGTAGCCTCAGGTCCCACAGGGCAGATGCTGCTGGCAGCAGGGACTTTCAGAAGTGGGAGTAGTGGTTCAAGGGGAGAGGATCACAGTGGACATCTCAGGTTCACCAAGGTGAGCTCTTTGGAAGTAGGAGCCTCTGGTAATGGCAGCAGTGTTAGGTTCTTTGTAGATGAGTAAGCACTGGGCACCTTTATTTGGTCATCATGGAATTCTTTCTTGCTATATTATCTTTAACAGCTCCTTTTCCTAGGTTTACTACAGATTTCACATTATCATCTTATACTGGACCTTGCAAAGTATACAGAGGCATGGAGCACAGTGGACCTGTTCTCAGGATCCTCAGGGTTAAGTTTCACTGTCAACAGAGACCTCCAGCATCAATGATGACAGCATCAGAGGCATGGAGCATGGGGGACACATCCTCAAGACCTGAAAGGGCAAGTACTTCTGGTGGCAGGGCTTTCTGTTAACGTCAGTGGCAGTGCTGGGTAGGGACTACTGTATATATGACCTCTGTCCCTGCAGTGGTGAGCACCACTGGTAGTGGGGCCCTGGTGGAAGGCATCCCCTCAGGTCCTAGTATGTGTACTGATCATTGCTGTAACCTGCACAGCTGAACCTGAGAAACCTGATGAGGGGTGATGGGGGATTAAGAAATACAAATACTTATACAGAGAAAGCTGGGACTAGGTGGGACATTGTCCTCTGATGGAGGAACAGAGCCAGCTCAGCACATTTATTATATAGGTTGTATCATCATAGGTTTCTGTGAAAAAAGTTTCTTCAGAGCAGGCAATCTTGAAGTTTGAAGCACAGGCAAGCAATTACAATTATCTTATTATGCTCATAATTCTCTACCCCCAGCAGCTTGTGTCTGAACTTAGGATCAAGACTGATAGTACCATGCCTTACATAGAACCTCCTCAGGCAGGGCATCACCATAGCAACTGTGCAATCTTATCCTGCACCTTTGCACAGAAAGTTCCCAGCACAAATGCAGCTGCAACCATGAGGCATTGAAAGACCATGATCCAAGTCACCTCTCTCCACAAATGGTGATGGCAATAGTGGTGCTCTCAAGCATGGACTATAGGAGAAATGTGTCTTCAAGCTTTGCAATTGTGAGTACCAGTAGCAATAGGGGTTGGCAGACAGCGTATGAGGGGTAAAGATCTCAGGTGTCAAGTGCTTTAGTTCCTTAAGTCTTGAGAGCAACACCCCTTGTTGTGATGGACCACTGTCCCTTGGCGTATATAGTACTGCAGGGGGCTTGATTGCTGTAGTCACAATGGTACAGTTGGATCTACTTATGTTCATGAGGTTGCAGCCTTTATGTATGCATGTGGTGGAGTATACGTGGAAACCCTGGAGTCAGAGATATGATAGAGGCTTCTGTCTTCTGGGGTAGTATGGATTCTAACAATGGCTGTTCTCCAGGTGGCATTGTGCTGTAGCAGCCTCGGCTCTGGGGGTTGGGAAGCCATGCTAATGTGAGAACTCCAGGTAGCTCCTCTAACTTTGTCCCAAGCCTGTGACAACTGTGGAACTCTTCTATAGCTAGATTTGCTGGGATCTGCAGCAATGGGGTCTGCTAGGGCTCTCCCATTTACCTTATCCTCTCCAGCAGGTTCGGGAGCCAGGATTACATTTGCCAGACACTTTGTTCTTTCTCTAGGCTGCTATCCTGGATTTCCATGCCTTACAGTGTTCCAGGTTTCCTCTTGATGAGTTTCAGTTCTCTATCTATCTCTCAACCACACACCTAAAAAATGCAGTTATTCATTTGTTTTCTAGGTTCTTTGTAGAGGTGGTGAGCACTGGGCACCTTCACTTGGCCCTCATGGAATACCTTTTTGCTATATTATTTTTACCAGCTTCTTTTCCTGGATTGACTTCGGATTTCACATTTTCATTTTATATTGGGCCTTGCAAAGTATGTAGTTCCTCCCTTTATTTTGGAAAAAGGACACAAACCAAGAATATTATTGTCCTTCCTGAAAAGTGGAGTGACATGGTAGGGTGGGGTAGACTAGGATAGTGATCAGAGTTGCTGGTTGTCCAACTCAGTAAATTCAGTATTAGGGTGGGAGAGAAGATTCCTGACTCCAGGTCACATTCTTCAATCTAGCAGCACAGATAACAACATGACATTTTGACCATCTGACTCTGGTGTTGCCTTCTAAAATAGAAATACTATAAAACTTCAGCAGAAAACATTTTTCATCCATTAGATGGACCTAAAAGTCTGAGGACATATTTTTTTCAAAATCAATTCTTAGGAAAACAATAGAACAACAACCCTAGTTTTTTCAAAGGACTCTTTTTTACTTGCCATTACTACACTCAGAATGCAGATTTTAGCAAGAAGGGAAGTGGAGGTACATTGCTGACATGGTCCAAGGACGTTGGCACCAAATAGTATAGTTGATAGAATAGAATATGAACTTATCATTAGCCAGAACTGAACTCAATCCAACCTTCTGCCCTTTCTTCAATACATGGCCCAATACTATTTTTTCCCATGCACATCTAGTTCATTGGCATTTTGCAAGGATGTGAAAGGCTGTGCATGGGAAATATTTAGCATTGTGTATGTTAAAGAAGAACTCAATAAAGAATTTTAATTTATCTTGCTGTTAAGGTTTGTAAGTAATTTTTACACAGAAGTGGATCCTGGGCTATTCTCCACTCCTTTCTGCCCTCCCAGTCCCTCTCATCCCCTCTGCTTTTCTCTTCTCTTTTTCCCTGATGAGGTTACTCATTAAGAACACAGGCTTAGGGCTGGGGCTATGGCTCAGCCCTAGAGCACTCGTCTTGCATGTGTGAGGACCTGGGTTCGGTCCTCAGCAACACATAAGTAAAATAAAAGTACTATGTCCACCTATAACTAAACACACACACACACACACACACACACACACACACACACACACACACACATATGAACACAGACTCCTGGGCCCTGATTACATGGGAGAATGTGGAAATATATTCAGAACAACACATATAGGTAATATGATGGAAAAGAATGACTCCCAGGCATTTTTCTAGTTGTATTTAATGAGTAACAGTGTTGCTGTATAGTATGTAAGTATTAGTTTCTTTTCCCATCAACCTTTTCTTTCACAAGCATTTGTTGAGTGCTTGTTATTAGGGAGCTGCCTTGCTTTCAAAGAGGTAATAGTCCAATGAGTGAGCAAACCCACACTTTTAAGGAGGTATCACTACAGCAGAAAGGAGAGTGAGTACTAGGGGAGCACGGGATGCCACAAAACACTGAATGTTTTATGGAAGGCTTCTTGGAACCAGTAACAAGTCAGTTGAATTTTGAGAGAAGAATAGAAGTTATACAAATGAGTAGAGGTACAGCTGGCAGAAAGAACTTCAAGCGCTAAATATGAAGTTCTTTGAGAATTTTGTGCCTTTGGAGAATTAACAATCAAATGTTTATGCTTAATTGATAAACATATTTTTCCATTCTTTGCTTTATGTATCATAATACCCAGGAAATAAGAATTAGAGACTGGTTTGTGATCACATGAATGGTTAAAATAAACTTAGAGGAGGAAAAAAAATCTCTTTGACGTAAAATGATTTCATTTTCATGTACTCAGAAATGGTGAAATTTTACCCTAATATTATTATTGGTTCATATCTCTTTTGTTAAGTGACTTATTTTGCATTTTTATGTTTTTCTTGAGAAAACTTACCTCAGTCAAACATGCTTATGAAGCAATGGATATTATCAGATACTGCCATTATCTCATTGTAGTGACTCATCCTTTGAACCCACAGACTTCACATCCCTTTGAAAGACTTCTGTTATTTATTTGTGAAAATTCCATTGGGGTGGAATGCAATTTTTATTTTTACTTTCAATTCATAATTTTGCTATTGAGTCATACTTCCTCAACAGGTACATGTTGACCACTTATTCTGGCACGTTAGGAGTACAAGGGACATAGTAAATATAATAACTGCTGTAGGCACTGTGCCAAACTCTGAGAATAGAGTCATGAATAATTAAGTTGCTCTCAGGCCACTGACCCTGACTCTGTATGTTTGGTGGGGTTGGGGCTGAGACAGGAATCAGATAGGGAGGCAAGGATACAGGTTTCAGAGGCAGTTATAATGCAGCTCTGATGTAGGGTGTTGGAGGACAATTGCCTGTGGGGTTTCAAGAGCTCGTGGAAGAGAAACAAATCCATCAGAAAGAGTTCACTTAAATGAAATTAGAAAAGAAGGGAAAGAGGAAAATATGCAATTATAAGAAGCTTTAATAGTTATAATCTACAGAGATTTGATGATAAAAGAAACCCCAGAGATGCGAATAAATCCATGTTGGATATTCTAGTCTCAGGAAATCCCCCAGAAAACTACAGATGCATGAGAACCACAAAGACCATACGTGGAACCAACAAGAAACACACAGGTGTGTTCAGCTTCAGATTGCAGAATCACAAACATCTAGGTGACTATTGTTTTAGGTCACTGTGTTTTAGGGTGAGTTGTTACACAGTAATGGATAAAACAAATACCTGGGTTAATCATTTATCCAAGTGCAAGTTCCTTTACAAACCCAGTTCCCTGCACCATTCACCTGGAAAATCTTTTTTACGGGATGTGATATTGTACTATCCTTCAAGTTGCTCATGGTTTGATGACAAAAATATGTTGACATTCTCTGGCACCACCCTCCACAGCCCCTTGTTCCCCCACACTCATCGCTTTTTTTGTGCTTACCATTCTGAGTTCCAGCAAACATTCATGGCCCAAAACACTCTGGGATTGGGGGTGATATTTAGGGGATATGAAAAAACTCAATCCGAGATGGAGTTTTCCTCTTTTGGCCTTATTTGAATGTAGTTTGTTTTATTTCAAGCAGAAATGCCACCGGCAAACAAGAATGTCTCTAAATGATTAAAAGTATTGTTTCTATTGCCAAGAAAAAGGCAAGCTTTCTCAGGATAATAAAACACAAGACTATTCCCGCCCCCATACTGAAGTTAACTAGACCAGTATTATGAACAACTCCTAGAAAAATCTCAAATTCTATCTGAGGTATAAGTGGTGAAGGATTGCAGAGGAACTAGCTTAGCTCGGATGGAGCGGATAGCAGCTCTTTGAGTGATTACTTTTTGTATTAGAGAAGGAACAAATAGGCGGTGTCCCAAAGAGATAATTTTCTACATGTGAAAGTGACTCAAATTTCCTAAAGGAACTGAAACGTAGGTAAGCGTAAATATATGGGTCTATCAACTTTTCCAGAAAGATTATTTAAAAAAATTCCTTAATTATGTACCCTAAAATGATGAGTTGTCTTTAATCATATTTTGCAACAGCAAATGGCACATTTTGCTCAGGGAGGCAGTCTCAGCTCTGACAAGGTAGTTCTCTAGAGTCTTATTACACAACCAGAGATTACAGAATCAGCACTTATTCTGGAAATTTGCAACAGTTTGTGCTGAAGTGACCCTCCCTGAGCCTTGAGTATTTGGCAAAGACATTGAGATATAAAAGGCAAAACAGAGTTCAGCTATTTATTTCTTTATTAACTAAATGTAACCTAAACAGTATCCAAATGATGACTCAAAAGCTATGAACTAGTTTTCCTTAGCAAAGATTCGATGAAATATTTGATCATATGATAATACTTACCATTACATCATTGAAACTTGAGACAAATATGAAAGAACAGTGTAGACTTATCACTTCCAAGCATTAGTATAAAATGGCTTTGTTATCAAGTTCTATTTATATGCTTATGTACTTAAATTTCTCTGGGAAAAATTTTTATTGTGTACTGGACCTTATTCAGGGTGATTTCTTACATCCTTGATAACCTTGGCCTTCTAACACCCTCGTACTCAGCAAACCTTTAATCAACTCAAACATTTGCCTTTTCTCCTCTGAAAACTCCACTGCCAGAGAAGTGATACAATTGCACAAATGGTGCTACTGAAAATTTGTAGATAGAGTTCAGTGCAACTATTTTCTCATCCTTTGTCAGTTCGTACACTAACTTACCAAAGGAGTTTTTCCCAATTGTGGTCATTCTGCAGCACAAGGTGTCCTGCTACCTTCCTTTCTTTTAGCAAATGCCTGTTTCAGGAGAACCTGTCAAGAAAACAGAAACCACAGTAGGTGTTATGATGGAGGAAATGGAATATGGGAAGAATAACTTAAAAGCTGAAAAAAGAGAAGGGAAACTCAGAGATAATGTAGAGAATTGCAAGAAACATCTACCATCTCTTAAGTCTGGGGACATTGAACCAAGAAGTTTAAGGGTGGGCTTTGTGGAGCTCAGACCCCTGGGAAAGGATTGTGTACAGGATGCTGCCAATATTTCAGAAGGGATGCAATGAGACTAAGCGCCAAATGAAGCTGGCAAAGAAATCTGGAAAAATATATTTGCAGTCTCAGTGCCAGGATCATTGAATACTGTGTAGAAGATACCATTTGGAGAGAAAATTGTCAACTGGCATAACACATCCTTTTGCTCCGTATCTTAGCCTGTTTTCTTAGAAGAAATAGACCTTGAAATAAAGACTTACATATTATTACATAATTGAGTGACAGATAGGCAAGAGAGAAAAAGAGGAGCATTCTGTGATTCTCCATTTATATTCCCCTGTTTGGGGGTTATTCCCCAACTGCTCAGATTTTCATCTTTTGAAGGCTTACTGTTGTATTGTACAAAGAAATTGCCTTAGCCAAGCTAACGCTCTCTCCCAAGAGGTGGCCCAGAGCCAAGGTCTGGGCAATTTAAAAGCCCAAAACTCTTGTCTCAAGACAACTCTGAAGAGCCATCTTGGCACTAGAAATTCTCATAAGATTGTCTGAGGTTTCAGTTAAAACTGTATTGCCAGTTAGCTCATCCTCTGCCTTCCCAGGACTCTAGTCTTCACTTTCTTATGGATATATCTCTCTGTCCTACCAACCTGTATGCAACCCTCCATCTCTGTTTCCAGGAAATGAATGCAAACCAGTGGAACAGTACCTATCCTGGGAAGCAGTCCCCCAAATGGAATTTCATGGATGCATCACTCACTTGTTGTTAGGCAGTGAGGACTCCATTACTGGTGGCAAGTGGAATACTGATAATCTTTGGCATGCAAATGAAGTGCAATTGGTCTTTCAACAGGAAAGAACTAAGATGAGATACAGGTAAAAGGAGACACACCAGGTAATGTATTATTTCTGGCATTTTAGGAGTATAAGGGAAATGGTAAATATAATAGCTACGGGATTGGTTGGCTTTCCTTAGCATCATTGAATAATTAAAGAGATAGTGACAGGCATAGAGATATTATCCACCCATTCAAGGGAAAAGCTTAAAGGCCAGATTGTCTCCTTGTGAGCATTCCAGAAAATGCTTAATCTCCTGCAGCCAGAATACAGAATGAAGGAATAAATCATTATAGTAGAAAGACTTGAGAGAAGGTTGAATTCTTACTTCTAGCAGATATTCTATATCAAGTGACAAGAACTAATAGAGAAGGAGTGGGACCCTGAGACTTGGAGTGAGGAAATTTGAGTAGAGTCACTTCAGAACCGTTAGTTCTCAGAGTCCCCCAAACCCTTAGATCTGTAAGGAGTGATCCATTCCTCCCATTAGAAAATAGGTGTTTATCCTTGTTTTAAGATCATACTAAGGCCTCAAACAAGCCAGTTACTTACAAGAGCTGGTTTTCATGGGGATTTAGATCAAATTCCCCTTTAGGCAACCAAAGTTGGTTCTTAGAGTCTGGCAGCAGAAGTCAAATCGCAGCACAGCCAGCCAGCTGGAAGCTGGTGGTCTCCTGAAGAAGAGAGTTATGCTGAAGAAACTGAAGAATGTATGTCCACATGTTTGGAAAAGTACAAGTTGGAATGAACCCTGAGGATGTTGGATTAAGGAAGGAAAGGCATACAGCTGGAGAAGTGAGCACTGTCTCTGGATTACACTCTGGCAAGATTTCTGGTAGACAGTGCTTTGTGCCCACTCCCATAGGTTAGTTCACTTTTTCTCCAAACTATCTTGTCCCCAAAACTCTAGTCTTGTTTTCTATAGGTTCCTGAGCTACGAAAATTGGCAACAAAGCATAAACAAGCAGCTCTTAAAAGGAGAAAAGCATGTGGCCTATAACCATTAAAGAAAATCAATTCATATAGTAACTCAAGATATGTACCTTGTTATGGTTTGGATGTGAGGTGTCCCTAAAAGCTCATTTGTGAGACAATGCAAGAAGGTTCAGAGGAGAAATGATTGTGTTAAAAAAGCTTTAACCCAACCAGTAAATTAATGGCCCAGTGTAACTGAGTGGTAACTGAAGGTGTGTAGGGTGTGGCTGGAGGAGGTGGGTCATTGGGGCATGCCTTCTGGATATATATTTTGTATCTAGAGAGTGTAGCCCCTCCCTCTGATCATCATGTGACTGTTTCTCTGTCACACTCTTTTGCATAATGTTCTGCCTCATCTGGAGCCCTGAGGAATGGAGCTGGCTGTCTATGCATTGAGCCCTCTGAAATTGTGAGCCCCCAGATAAACTTTTCCTTTTCTACAATTGTTCTGGTCAGGTCTTTTAGTCACAGCAGCGAAAAAGCTGACTAAAACATAACATAAAACAACAGATTTTTTTCCATGTCTATCAATGGACAAAGATTTAAAAGACTAAGAAAATTATTTGCAATGATTTTGGGAATTAAGACTTTTCATAAACTATTAACAAAAATTCAAATTGCTACAATTTTTGGGAGGGGTATATTGGCATAAACTTTCAAAACTTTAAGTATACAGAGTTTTTCATGTGAACACCGGTGAATAAGAGTGACTATACTTTTTTTGTACTGTTTTTAATTTTCTTTTAGATTTATAAGAATGTTATATATGATGAATACCATCTTCTGGTTTTTCATGTATGTTACAAGTATTTATACAATTTTATTTTGTTTCTTAATTTTATTTATCAAGAGTGGAACTAGGGTGAGGCAAGGGTAAAAGCCCTCTCTATGTAAGGGGTAGGGAGAACAAATGAAGTGAACCTGGTTTCTGCCTGATGGAATTTTGTGGATCATTGTACAGGGGGATGATCCAAAAAAAGTATGCCAGTTCTCCACATTGAGATAAATGAGTTCATGGTAGTGTAAGCAATAGGAATTTGGAGGATAGAATGCTAGAGAAGATACAATCATGCATAGGAAGAGCTCCAGACTTGCACTGGTGTTTCCTAGAGTCTGTTGCTGATAATGAGGCATTCACACATGCAATGAAACTTCATAAAGCTGGGGAATTATAAGATGAACAATGTACAAACTCACACACAGGCTGGAAAAAATTTAAGGTTAGGCCAATTGGAGTGGAAAATCATCATTGATCATGTAAGGATTAAGTAGATACCTGTTATGGTTTAGATATGTGGTGTCCCCCCAAAGCTCATGTATGAGACAATGTAAGAAGGTAAGAAGGTTTAGTGGTAAAATTATCAGGTTATTAAAGCCTCAGCCCAATCAGTGAATTAACCCCCTGATAGGGCTTCACTGAGTGGTAACTGAAAGCAGGTAGTGTGTGACTGGAGGAGGTGGTCATTAGGGGCATGCCTTTGAGGTATGCTTTTTGTCCTTATTAAACAGAACACTCTCTCTATCTCTCCCTTCCCCTCTCCGCTCCCCCTTCTCCTTCTTGGTGGCCATGTCCTGATCTGCTTTCCTCCACCACACCTTTTTTGCCATGATGTTCTGCCTTACCTTTAGCCCTGAGGAATGGAGCTGGCTGTCTATTGACTCATTTCTCTGAAACCGTGAGCCCCCAACTAACCTTTTTCTCCTCTAAAATTGTTCTTGTCAGGTCTTTTAGTCATAGCAGTGAAAAGGCTGACTAAAACAACACCCTATGAGGGTTATGCCTTAATAGAAGAGCCAATTTAGCCCTTTAGTAAAGGCTAATTTAGGCATAGTCTACCACATCTGAAACAAGCTTCAAAATAATCCAGTTAATATACAAATAATTATCCATCAGCTAGAACGAACTTCACAGTTCTTTAAAAAAAAAAATCCAGGTACTCAACATGCAAAATAAGAATGTCCAGCATTCAATGACTAGACAGGTAAAGAAGCTAGCAAATGAAAGACATAAGTGTAAAAAAAAAAAAAAAAAAAAAAAAAAAAAAGATCATTCAAGAAAAATAGACCCAGAAATCCCAGAGATGATAGAATTATCAAAGATGATGGATTTAAAAGAACACATGAACATCATGAGATATATGAAAGACACAGCAAAGACCCAAATAGAAATTTAAGAATAAAACATGCAATGTCTAAAATAATTCATGCATGATATTAGCATTATACCAACAGAACATAAAGAAAAATTAGTAAATTTGAAGATGTATCCACAGAAAATATTTGAGATAAAGCACTGAAAATAAGTGAAAATGGGAAATTTACCTCTAGAACATCATTGAGCATTCTAACATATGTATAATTGAAGTCCCTGAAGAAAAGAATGGTGTTAGAATAAGCAACTGAAAAATTGGCCCCAAATTTCCAAATTTGATGAAAACTATGAGTCCAAAATCTGAAAACCTCCATGAATATAAGAATAATAAACATAAAGAAAACCACTCTGATGCATATTATAATCAAGTTGTTAAAAATCCATGATAAAAATAAAAACCTCAAGTGCTGCTAGAGATTAAAGATACTTCATTGAAAAGCAACATAAGAGCACAAAAATCCTTATCAGAAATTGGATAAACTAGAAGCAATGTCTTAAAAGTAAGGAAAAAAAAAAAAAAGAAAAGAAAAGAAAACAATGACATTATAAAAAAGGGAACTAAAGACAAATATCCCTCACAAACATAGGTGTTAAATCCTCCAAAAATATTAGCAAATTGAATCCAGTTATGTCTGAGAAGGACAATATGCTATGACCATATAGTATTTATCTCAGAAAGAAAAAGTTAGTTTAATACTTGAAAACTAATCAGTATAATTCATCATATAAATAGAATAAACAAAAACAGTATAATTATTGCAATAAGTGTAGAAAAATATTTGACAAAGTTTAACATTATTCATGATAAGGTTATCCATCAAACTACGAACAGCTGGAAACTACCTCAAACTGAAAAGGGCATCTGTAAAACTTTTTTATGGGACTGATTCATAAGATTAGAAACAAGGCAATGTTGTTCAATTTGACTACCTCTATGCATGATTTTATTCAATGTTGTAGTCAGTATAAAATGACAATGAAACAAGAGGCATATAGAATGGAGAAGAAGAAATAAAGCTGTTTTTGTTTTTAAATGATGTGATTATGTCTGTAGAAAGTACCAAGGAATCTACAAAAACCTACTAGAACCAAAATGGGAATTTAACAACTTTTTGGATATAAAGTTACTGTTCAAAAGTTGATTGCATTTCTACATACTGGCAATTAACAATATGAAAATAAATTGTCAAAAATTTGATTCTTAGTAGCTTCAAATCATGGAGTATTTAGAATTAAATCTAACAAAATATGTGTAAGACCTATACACTGTTCCAAACATTGCTAGGAAAATCCAAATAAGACCTAAATAATTGGAAGAATGTTCTGATGGATTTGAAGACTATGTTTTGTTAAATGTCAGTTCTTATAAAATTGACCCAATATTCATCTTTATGCCAAACAAAATTGGCAGGTGTTTTGGAAGGAAAACACAGACAGATTCCAAAATATATATTCCAAAAGTCCTAGAATTATTGAAACAAGTTTGAATTATACAAAACAAAACAAAAAACAAAAGTTGAGAACTCATACTACTTCATTTCAAGACTTATTTAAAGCTACAGCAATAAAGAGAGTATATGACTGGCATAAGAATGTATATGTTGATCAATAAAACAGAAGTGAATGACCCACTGGACAAGTGATTTTCAACAAATATGCCAAAGTAATTCAATAAGAAAGGATAATTATTTCCAGAATAGTAGTGGAAAAACTAAATATCTGTAAGGGGAAAAACACAAATCTTAAGATTTACACAATATACAAAATTTACACACAACACACACAAAATTAATCCAAAATACATCATAAGCATAAACACAAAGGCTAAAATTATAAAACTGCTGAAAGAAAGCAGGGAGAAAATCTTCAGGACTTTGTAGTGAGCAAAGATTTCTTAACTAGTATACTGAATACATGATATGTTAGAAAAATTATAAATTGGATATCAACAAAATTAAAATCGCCTGATTGTTAAATACATAATTTTCAAAACTAAAATCAAGCTTACAGACTGTGGGATAACATTTGCAGTGAATACATTTTTCAAAGGATTCATATTCAGAATGTATAAAGAATACAACACAAGACTACCAACAACTCAGTTTGAAAGGGGGTAAATCTGAATACATGTTTAAAAAAGTAAAGAAATAACCAATGAGCACATAAAAAGATATTGAACTGTATTACTTATCAGAAAAGTACAAATTTCAAAAATGGTGTGTCCCTGTACACACCATTACAGGGACACACCATTACATCACAAGTGTTGGTGAGGACATGAAAGAACTGAAACCCCTATGTAGCTGCTAGGAATGGAAAATGGAAAATCTACTTTGGAAAACCATTTGACAGATATAAATCCGATTAAGGATATATTTATAATACAATCCAGTAATAACATTCCAATTTTATTACAGTTTGGATATGAGGTGTCTCTAGAAAAACTCATGTGTTAGGCAATGCAAGAATGCTCAGCTATGAAATGGTCAGATTATGAGAGCTTCTGCCTCATTGGTGCAGTGATCTATTTGATGTATTAATAATTTGGATGAATTACTGGATGGTAGCTAGGCAGATAGGGCATGGCTGGAGGAAGTAGGTTATGGGGTGTGTGCCCTTGTGGATTATGTCTTGTCTCTTGATCTTTGTGCGTTTCTCTCTCTCTCTCTCTCTCTCTCTGTCTCTCTCTCCCTGTCTCTCTCTGCTTTATGGCTGCCATGAGTTGAGAAGCTTTTCTCCAGTATGTTCTCTGCCATGATGCTTGGCCACATCAAGGCCAGAGCAATGGAGTTGGCTGAGTACAAAATAAAATTTTCCTTTTCTAAATTGTTCTTGTCAGGTATTTTTGTTGTAGTGATGACAAGGTTACTAACACAAACATATCTTCCTAAGAGAAATGAAGATCTCTGTCTCTCTCTGTCTCTGTCTCTCTTCCTCTCTCTCTCTTTCTCTTTACTTGCATATAAATAAAGACATCTTTATTCACAATAACCCAAATTGAAATCAACCCAGATTTTTATGACTAGCTAAATTGACATACAAATTTTGTTTTTGTCCATGCTATGGACTATTATTCATGAAAAGAATGAGCTACAGACATATACAGTAATGTAGATGAATATCAAAAACATGCCAAGTGAAATAAGCTAGACACAAAAGAGTAAATGTTGCACAGTCCCTTTTCTATGAAATTCCAGAAAAAGGAAATCAGATCAATGCTGACGGAAAAAAATAAATGATTTTCCAAGCCTAATGGTGTGGTGGGGATTAACTATAAATGAACATAAAGGAATTTTTATATTGTTATATTCTTTGTCTTGACTGTAGTTGTAGTTATTTGAGTATATTTATCAAAACACATTTGTCAAAATTCACTGAACCCTGTACTGTACTTAAAAGTGGTGCATTTTTGTATGTAAATCCTTATAAATTTGATTAAAAATAATTAGATGTGAATTCCTTTGAAATGAATTCTACCTCTTGGAATTTATTATAAGAGACTGGACAATTGTGAAAAAATATATGAACAAATATATTTATTACTATAGTCCACATTCTTACAAATCAAATTCAATGCATGTCATTAATAGGAAGTTAGTTTGACTGAATGAATCAATAGGATGGGGTATTTTGCAAACTTTGAAAAGTATAAGCTAAAGCTGTATGTATAGACAAAAGATGTTATTTACAATAAATTAAAAGGGAATAATATAGAATACAGAATGCATTTGTACATGAATTATAAGGGTGTGATTATCTGTGCCTGTACACACATGCATGTTAATGTATTGCGCTTTTCAAAGGCACAGAACAAATAGGATATATATTGCTTTATTTATTTTATTCATTTATTTTAAGGAATTAACTCAACTGATTTGGACGCTTTGAGTCCAAAGTTTGATGGGGGAAACTGCAGGTTGTAGACCCAAAAAAGAGGTGCAGTTCTAGTCCAAAGGCAGTCTGCTATAGAACCAGAAGGAGCAGATGTTGCAGATAAAGTCTGAAGTCAGTCTGCTGGAGGATTCCCTCATACAAGGGGAAGGCAGCCTTTTGTTCAACTTAGATCTTTGATTGAACAAGGCCCACCCACATAGTGGAGGGCAATAGGCCATATTCAAAGTCTACCAATTTAAATGTAAGTCTCATACAAAAACAACCTCACAGAAACATCCAGAATAATGTTCAAACAAATACCTGGGCATTCCAAGACTTCAGCCCAGTTGATACATAAAATTATCATAGCATGCAAGTACCTTTAGGAATGTAACTTTTTCTTTTAATGCTTTCACAGTGATTGTCTTTTTAACTATAGTATTTGTTAAATGTATAACCAGCAGAAGCAAGATGATTCTACTTGTTTATTAATTATTTTAATTGCATTTATTTAAAAAATTACCTTATTGCAGTAAAATATACGTAGCATGAAATTTATCATTCTAACAATGTTAAAATGTACTGTTCAGTGGAATTAAGTACACTCACATTATTATGCAACCATCACCACCATCTGTATACGGAACTTTTTCTTCTTTCTAAACTAAATGTATTTAGTTTTAGGTGTGGCATTAACAAGGCCAAAGACATCCATGTAAAATGTCAAGGTGAAAGTTTTATGTGATTGAATTAAATTAACTATATTTTAGCAATCCTATTTGCTTGTATTGTGTTTGCTTTTATGGTGTTTCACTTATCCCTCAAGCTCCTTTTAATGTTAGCTAGTCAATTGATGCTATGCATAATCTGTCCAAAAAGAAAAAGAAACAGAGTTTGCATTAGTTTTTATCCAAGGTAAACAATTATTTTTCATCCCTGCTATTTCCTCTCATATCTATTATAATAATCTTGGCCTCTTTCCTTCTTCTTCCCCAGTGAAGGGGAAGTTACTCTCTGATCTTATTGGTGAATTTGGATCAAATTTGGATCTCTATGAGATCTGCCTTTCTATGGAGAGCACACATGTTCCTGCCCGTTGCTTATTTGACACAAAGGCCTTTGAACTGCTGGTCAGACCTGTAGTTTTCCAGTTTGCCTAATTCTGGAGTTCAGATTTAAAAATTGATTCTGCAGCCTATGTAAGCCATGTTCTACATAATCAGTTTTAACAGTTATAATCATTTTTCACATTTGTTTTTCCTCTGTCTAACCTCTGATTTATCTCTCAGTTGGTTTGAAAGCCTATTTTTATATATTTATTTCCTCAAATCTTTGAAGATTACACGGATTGATTTCCACTATAAGATGAATAGATCCACACACTCCTCAGGGTTGTGGATTCTCTTGGCTGAATATGTTCTGAATGATGATGGATATGCCACCAGAATGCACCTTATTTTTAGAAGTCATCAAATGGAGATGATGGGAATAGGAAGTCATCACCCTTACTGTGTGGTTCTGGTGTGACTGTTTATATGTGTAAGAGGCAAGAGCAAGAGTATAGGCATTTATTTTGGAATTTTGACTCTTTTCCATATACCTGAGAGCAGATTTTCATAGCATCAGCATAGTTAGCTCTCTCCATATTTTGTAGTAGGTAGAAATGAAGTATAGAGGAAATAAAGCTATATACTTGCTGACTTAAAAAAAAAGGTTTTCTTTCCACTTTGCTTATAAAATTGTAATTTTTGAATAAGACATATGTACCTTTCAGTGCAATCTTATTCAAGAACTGTATTCTTGAACAAAATTGTTAGAACATGAATTCAGCAATTTACAAATAAGCACATAGCCTAATCAAGACATTTAAAATAAGGTCAAACTATGAAAGTCTTAAATTTAGGTGTTAACTTATTTTTTTTTTTCAAATGGATTAGATAAAGTATTGAAATTTCCATATGTATTATTTTGTACATTCAGGAAAAGTTTGCTGAAACTCATAAAGAGTCATCTAGTTTTATTTGGCCTCCAATTATATTTTAGGCAACCTAAATTCCTATGACAATGTCCCCAGGTACTAAAAATGAAACTTTGTATTATCTAGTCATCCAACACAGATCATTAACATTAGAAAACCAGTGGGTGGCTATTGGTAAGGCAGTATATAGATTTAAAATGGGGAAAATGAAATAGCAATTTTTGTATTGTTAGTAATTGAGATGGCTATTACACTCTCTGGGAACTATGTTTGTATTACATGTCAACTCCCATTACAAAATATGCCATTAGAAGGGAAAGGTTCATAGCAAAAAGGATGTCCACACCCCTGGCTCGTAGCCCATTTATCTCAAGCAATATTCAATACAAGACAGAGACATTTTCACTGTCTTTGGAATTCACTAATAAGTTTGGCTTGTGTTGCCGTATACCTCTGGCCAAAGATTCACATCTAGTGCACATTTTCCTGTGCATAGATCCTAGAACTACATTCTTCATAAGCTCTCTTCACATCCCCTTGAATTCCCTCTCCACATTCCTGCTAGAGTCTTGACCTAGACATAGATTTTACTTCTATTAAAGTTGTCAAAAAGGGTGAAAAGTATTTAAGGCAAGCCAGGAGTTCTTTCAGAGATTTTCTGAGATCTAATTATTCCAGATGATAATGTGTTGCCTTCCAATGCATGTCAGGATTGGGAGCATAATATGCTGATATCTAAGGAATGCATCTCAGCAATCACTTTGGTCTTAGGGCTTTCAGAGGATTGAATTATATGGGCAATGGTTCCAGTGCTAAATCAGAATCCTATCTTAGTGACAACTTCAGCATTTCTGGGAGTAAAATGATATTGAACAAGTTCCCAATATAAGAAGTGATAACTAAATAACTCCTGGAAACTAAAACTTCCCTCTGAATTAAGTCATTTTACATACAAAGGTTGTCACCTAACTTGGTGATGTAATTTGGGAAGTTCCACAAGTGGAAAATAGATGGGTATAAATAAGAAAATAGGTGAGTAATATCTGAAAGACTTGATTAAAAAGAAGAGCCAAAGCAAAGATGTAGCTGCTGCAGGACAGGAGATGCACTTGTCAGTACTAACTATGGAATCTCCATAGTGCTTTCCAGATTGGCTGCACCATTTTGCAGTCCCACCAGCAATGTATGAGTGTGTCTTTTCCCCCAAATCCTCTCCAACATCTATTGTTTGTGTTCTTAATAGCTGCCATTCTGACTGGTGTGAGATGAAATCTTAGAGTGGTTTTGATTTGCATTTCTCTAATAGCCAGAGATGTTGAACATTTTTTCATGTATTTGTTGATTGATTGTATATCTTCTTCTGAGAAGCGTCTGTTCAGTTCCTTGGCCCATTTATTGATTTGGGTATTTTTTTTGTTTTGTTTTCTCGTGTTAAAATTTTTGAGTTCTTTATATATTCTAGAGATTAGTGCTCTATCTGACGTGCATGTGGTAAAAATTTGTTCCCAATTGGTAGGCTCTCTATTCACCTCACTGATTGTTTCTTTTGCTGAGAAGAAGCTTTTTAGTTTGAATCTATCCAATTTATTGATTCTTGATATTAATTCTTGCACTATAGGAGTCTTATTAAGGAAGTTGGTCTAATCTGATATGTTGGAGATTAGGGCCTACTTTTTCTTCTAATAGGTGTAGTATCTCTGGTCTAATTCCTAGGTCCTTGATCCATTTTGAGTTGTGTTTTGTGCATGGTGATAAATAGGGGATTAATTTCATTTTGTTGCATATGGATTTCCAGTGTTCCTAGCACCATTTGTTGAAGAGTCTATCTTTTCTCCCATATACATTTTTGGCACCTTTGTCTAATATAAGATAACTGAAATTATATGTAATAGTCTCTGTGTCCTTTATTCTGTACCATTTATCTACAAGTCTATTTTGGTGCCAATAATATGCTGTTTTTGTTACTATTGCTCTGTAGTATAATTTAAGGTCTGGTGTAGTGATGCTACCTGCTTTACTCTTCTTGCTAAGGATTGCTTTAGCTATTCTGTGTCTCTTATTTTTCCAGATGAATTTCATGACTGATTTTTCTATTTCTATGAGGAAAGTTATTGGGATTTTGTTGGAAAACTGGGAATGGACCCAGCTATCCCACTCCTTAGTCTATACCCAAAGGACTTAAAAACAGCATAATACAGGGGCACAGTCACATCAATGTTTATAGCAGCGCAATTCACTATAGCTAAACTGTGGAACCAACATAGATGCCCTTCAGTAGATAAATGGATTAAGAAAATGTGGTATATATACACAATGGAATATTATTCAGCAATAAAAGAGGATAAAATAATGGCATTCGTAGGTAAATGGATAAAGTTGGAGAATAATATATGCTAAGTGAAGTTAGCCAATCCCAAAAATCCAAATGCCAAATGTTTTCTCTGATATAAGGAGGCTGATTCACAGTGGGGTTGGGACTGGGAGCGTAGGAGGATTAGAGGAACACTAGAAAGGCCAATGGGGAGGAAGGGGAAGGGAGGGGGAGAAGGGGTAAAAAAAAAATAAAGATGGTAGAATGAGATGGATATCTTTACCCTAAGTGCATGTATGAAGACACAAATGGTGTGAATATACTTTGTATGCAACCAGAGACATGTAAAAATGTGCTCTATAAGTGTAATATGAATTTTAATGCATTCTGCTATAATACATAACAACTTAGAATAAAAGAAAAGGAAAAAAAACTAACTGGGAATCTTTTTTGAATAGAAAAAAATTTAAAATTTAAAAAGTGGCATCATTGGAAAAAGTAAAGTAACAGATATCTTCATTTAGAATTATCAACCCATTATATTATTCTCAGAAAAAAACATCTATTATTTGCTTGAAAAATATGTCTTAATGCTTTATTGATAAAAGGTACAGAAAATTTAAAGATATTTTGTAGTGTTAAGTAGTTCTTATGGAGGAAAAAGAAGAAAACAAACAGAAGATTTTTCTGAGTTTTCCCTTTTTGTATAAAGTTTCTGTTGTATAATGTTGAAGCTATGACATTAGATTTTTCTGAATGTGATAATTCTGTAATTCAATTCATTAGTGTCCTAGGAGGCAAATGGATTGAAAAGCTAGGAAAGGGACATTTCCAGGCACCTGTTTGTTCCAGTGCATTTCATACACTCTCTGTGGGCTTCAGTTGATCATAACATGATATACTGTTCTTGCTGCCCACTAAGGCATTGTCCTGGTGTTTTGGTCCAACAAATGACTCTGGTTTATTGTGTTACCTCTGACATAATAAGACCCTGGAGAGTTGCAATTCTACTTACTTATCAAAGGGTAGCTAATATGCTTATCATAGACCTGAAAGTCAAGAATGTTAATCCTCTACCTGGTCCTTTATTTTAGTTCTAGAAGTTTTCTAGACTAACCTTTGACAACACTCAAAAGACAGAAGGAAAATGCTAACTTTTGTATTAAGGATTTGTCTACTTTTTTACTAACAAATACCTTATGAAAATTCTTAAAATACATGGCATTCCTTACTTAGCAACTGGTTCAGTTAAAATTACTTTTCTTCTCTGAATAACAGTTAATGCAATTTCTTTGGACAGTTGTCCTGCTTTTATTTTTCTGGTTTGTGCTTTCAGAACTTCTAGTTTAGACATTCAGGTAATTAGGTCAGTTTCTAAATCTTTCTGAAAATTACCAAAAATGACTTATTTACAATGTTCCACATGCCAAAAAAAGCAAATCACCAAGATTTGGTTACTTATTAGTCTTAGAGTTGTTTAGGGGTTGACTGTCATCGTAAAAAAATATTTACATATAGATCCTGAGTAAAGAGCACTTTCTTTTAGTACATTTTCACTAATCAAATAGATCTGCTACTGCCATTTGAAAATATAAGTATCAGGCACCGAAGTATAGAACCTGCTTTTATAGTCTTACAGAGCTTAACAGTTCAGTACAATAGCTTATAGTTTCACTAATTATTTGTGACTTGTTAAATCTAAATTGATTACAATTTAAATAAAACAAAAAATTTAGTTTATTTGTCACACTGGCCACTTTGCAGGTGCTTGACGGCCCGGTGTGGCTAGTGGCTACCATGTTGTACAGCACCACAGAACATTTACATTATCATAGGAAGGTCTCTTGGATAGTATTGTCCTAGAGCACTATATATATGGAATTATTATATTTTTTACTTCTTTATGAGGAGAAATGAAGCCCACATCATAATGTATTTTTATGATTTCCAAAAGCAAGTTATCTGAGTCTCACCTGCCAAAATTCTAGGCAATCAATAAGAAATCCTTGTACAATCATGAGTTTTGCTCTGCATTATTTATCTTATTTTACACCTCAGGAAACACCAAGAGGTCACAGGACTTGTGTCATCATCCTCACAAGGCTGGTGAGTGACTCAGGTAGAATGAAAGCTGACAGCTCAGACCAGTTAATCTGTGGAGAAACCAGGATCAGACACAATGTGGATAAGCATCACAAGTGAAGACAACTTCAAACAGGCCTCTGAAAAAAGCCATTGATACACACTGTAAGTTTTTTTTTTATAGACTGAATTAGAAGTGTGCTTATTTGGATTTCTTCACAAATTGTCCTTGGAACTGAGGGCTTATTTACTTCATTACCTCCAGTAAAATTGTAGTAACTATAAAATTTACAAAATTACTTAATATGGAATGGAAACTTGAAAATGTTGATGATTTTATATTTTTAAACTTTGATGAGGACATTCAGACAATGACATTGCTGAATATATGCATAAAATCAAAATAGATCATAAACGTGTGAGCAGAAAGCTGTGGGCAACTGCCCTAAGAGAGAATCATACTCCCTTGCGCCATTTATGTATTGAGGCAATGATCAGACATAGAACCCATCAACTGAAGAAATAACCAGAAATTCACAGGAAAGGACTTAATAACACCAGAATACATGAAGCAGCAATATACTGAGTCCTTCCCTCAGAGACCTACTACTACTACTTCCTTGCATAACTGGACCCTTTGGGAAGGTATATACTCTAACATTTCAAGGACTATGCATCTGAGTGTGGGTTGATCCTGACACTTAAGGACCCCAAAGTCCCTCATCTTTCCCTACTATAGTGGAGGCATATGAGCTCAGGTAGAAAAATGAAGTTTTGGCCTATGTGTATTCTACATGTTTATTGGGAATAAGACTCACCTAATGGTAATTTCCTCTATTTTTGAAGGCATAATTAAAATGAACACACTTAGTTGTTAGCAGAAAATCCCCATTAGTTCCTTGATTTTTAAGTAAAAGCTTAAAAATCAAACAGGCCTCTGAAAAATCCATTCATACACCCTGTAAGTAGTCAGAGAATTCAGGTAGAAGCCCCTGAAACTGTCTTTACCTTGACAAAAATAAATAAATAAATAAATAAAAATAAATAAAATAAAAACAACCCCCCCACATTTTTAAAAAACCATCACTTTTGAAGAAGAAGTTGGCAGGCTACAAATTTAAGGAATCCAGTAGTGGTAATCTTCACTACACTCCCAATTAATAGGCTAGTCTGGTTCCTGCAAAAATTAACGGCTCATAACAAGATGACAGTTGACAATTGCAGCTGCTGTGTCAAATGTGATCTTTATGAATGCAGGATATCATAACCTCTTGAGGTGATATGGAGCTATTGAGCTGATAAATACACTCTTCCATATCTATCAGAAATGAGAATCAGAAGCAGTTTGCACTCACATGGGATGGACAACAGTATACATTTATGGTCTTACCCCTGAGACATGATCCTTCTCCTCTTTTGTCATAATATAAACTGAAAAGAGATGGATCATGCACACATTTTGTAGAGCATCGTACTGGTCCACTTCATTGATAATTCGTTAGACAAACAAGAAGTCTTGAATGTATACCTTGATAGGACACCTGTGCTCCATTTGGGGATAAATTCTAAAAAGATTCAGGGAACTGTCACATTAGTGACTTATTTTGTGTGGGTTTCAGTGTTGTAAGGTATGGGGGAACATCTGCATTTGATCACACTTTATACTTGTTAACACTAAGGGAGTGTTAATTCCCTAGTAAGTCTCTCTGGGTTTTGAAGGCAGCATATTCAGTAGTTGGGAATACTGCTGATCCATTTGTTGAGAAGGTGGAAAATTTTGATTTTGCTTTTTGTGATACTGATGTTCAAAACCCAGGGTTTTCACATGCTAGGCAAGTGCACTGCCACGGAGCTACATTCCCAGCACAGACTGCTAGTTTTGAGTGGATCTCATAAGAAGATAGGACTCCTTAGCAAGTCCAGACTGTGTAACAAGCAGCATGGCCTCTTGAACTATACAGCCTTGCAGACACTATGGTTCTAGAGGTATTCCTAGTACAGAACAGCACCACCAGGAGCCTTTCTGGAAAGCCCCAATAGGAGAATTCCAGCACAGAGTTCTGGAGCAGGGTCATGCAATCCGTGGCAGAGAATCATATACCATTTGAAAATTAGATCCTGGTATGCTAGTAGGCCCTGATAAAAATTGAACGTGTTTTCATGTGATATTAAGTGACCAGTCAGCCATATCTTCCCATTATGAACTGGGTACTATCAGCCCACCAAGAAATACATTTGGGCTTAGCAACCAAACATTATAAAATGGAAGTAGTACATCCAGCATGGGTATTGCATGACACTATCATGTCACATGCCTGTGTTTCTCTAGTGTCACTCCTTCGGCTCTTAACTATGGCCTCTGGTAGTTTATTGCCAATGGCTGATGAATGAAAGCAGCAAATTCCTGAGCTTGGTTCATGGAACAGTCAGTTTGGTATTCATGTATAAGCTAAAAGTGGACTACTGTTCAACTATAGCCCTGTTCAAAGATAGGACTGAATGACAGTAGAGAAAGAAGACACTTCAAGTCATCTGTTTTAATCACTTTGTTGAAGAGGGAAGTGGACTGAGGTTAGACATCCCCAGACCCACAGGCAATGGTGAATGACTTAGATGGTTGGAAATACATAAACTCATGGACAGTAGTGAATGGTTGAGTTGGTTAGTTGGAAGCTTGGAAAAAGCAAGACTGAAAGAACAGTGGTCTGGATGTCTAGGTAAAAGGTTAATGGTTGGATCTGCATAAATGGGCACAACATATAAGTATCTTAATGCCATATAGTGAAGAAGAGGTGGTCAACAATTAAGTGGCCCAGATAGATCTCAGTCTGCCTCTATCCTCGACTGTCTCAGGGTTTCTGAATGATGTAGACATAGTGATAGAGGGAGGCTTTTCATGGGGCCAACCGCAAGCATTCTCTCATTCAAAAAAGTCGATCAAACTACTACAGTTACTAACATCCTGTCTATTGCCTCCCAAGCCCATGCTGCTTCCCTACTAAGGTATCATTTTCAAAGAGACCAAGCAGTTACTCGAAGGCAAGTTTTTACTCTGGGCCCCTTTCCACGTCCAGAATGAATAGTGGTTCACTCTGACAGGATTATATTGTGTGCCAGAGAGGACTGAACTTTTGTACCTTGGCCAGCATCTCTATCCAGGGGTTCACATAGTATCTGATCTACTGATGTGGGGTTTCATGTACTAGGGCCTTGAACAAAGGAACCAGCTGTAAGGCCGAGAAGGTGTGAGGGTACTCATATGGCCATGGATCCCCCAGCCCTACTAAACAGCATGCCATCCAGAAATTGGATGGCCTGATAGACAAGAGTGGAGTTGCTTCTTTTTACCAAGTTAAGATGACACCCTGTGAGGATGGGGTGCCATCTTACGGCATGTGGTGTGTACATCAAACCAGTGATCATTGGCTGTTCTACACCTGATAAGTGTAATCTATGAGTCTGAGAATGAAGGGGTATAAGTAGAAGTGGTTTTAATCACCATCATTCTTATGGACCATTTGGGGACTTTGGGTTTCTCATACCTGAAACTATAAACTTTGTGATTCTGGAGTCCCAGATTCTCAGAAGGAAGGACCCTTCCCCGAGAAATCAGTAAGAATTCCAGTGAATTCATGCTTGCATGGCTACTTGGGGGCACCTGATGCCAGTGGACAAGCAGACTAAGAAAATAGTGATATACCAGAGGGTAATTGACCCCAGTCCTAGGAAGTTGGGTAGCCTCTGTTTCATAGGGGCAAGGAGAACATTTTTGTCACTAAGTTGATCCATTTTGGCATCTTTTGGTTTTACCATGCCTAGTTTTAGGTGTAAATACACCACTACAATCCCATCCTGATAAGAACATGGTTACAAGGGACTCCACAGGTATGAAAGCCCACAAAACAAACAACCTAGACCAACACAACTGCCACTGTGGGGCAGGAGATTTGCAACCTGATAATATCAGTTATAACCTTTGAGTAAAATGTAAAAGTTGGGACTTTAGTTTGCTCTAGTAACTTTCATTTTGCAGTTTTCACAAAATTTCTAAGTGATGTAAATATTGGAGGGAACTTAATGAGAACCAAGTGGGCAGTAGTGGTGGTTTTGATGCTGCTCAGATCCATTTTAAATAAAGATATACATAACTCCCAGTAGCTATGAAGGTTGGACTGCTGCCTCCCTCTCTAGAGATTTGTCTTCAGCCAAATGGAAGCCTTCTTTCCTGGACGGTGATTTTCTTCCTCAGAAGGCTAACCCAGGATACAAAAATATGGCTCCCTTGCCTCAAGATAGGACCAGTTCTATGGTGTAATGTTCTGGATCTCCCTTGTGGGATCAGGCTGAAGCTAGTCACCAGCTGCAATCACAGTTTTGCTTAGCTTCCCACTCTACTCTGGACTTTAGCAATTGGAGCTATTACGTGATTTAATAATTTGTCAATAGCTGAAATGAGAAGGAGAGATAAAATCATCTGTCCTACCTCTGCTTTTCTTATTCTCTCTCTCCTGATATCATTTTCCTAATATAAATCCTTGCCCAAGAATCCTTATCACAGCCTTTGTTTCCAAGGCACCTGACCCAGGATGAGGTATGAAGCAAAGTTCCAAGAATCTTGATGACTGCTAATTTCAACATAACCAGTTACAATAAAGGATTTCTCAGCAAGGGAAGACGTATGCATTCAAGTACATATATAGGCACGTTTTTTATGTTTCCATGGGTGAACAAGCCAACTTCTACTCCCCAAAATGACCCAGGAATCTTCCTTTCAGCAACCAAAACAAGTGAAGGTTCAACTCGTAAGTGGTGGCCATGTCTGCTTCAGTGACTTGTGGGCACATGTATCTTCTCCTTGGAAAGGAATGTAGCCGCGTGCCTGCATGGGAGTGCCTGGAATGAATGCATGACTCAGTCACATGTCTTGGAGAAGAACCAGCACATAGCCTGCTGAATGGAGCCCAGGTGAAGAAGCTTTCAATTATAAATATGCTTTGGGGAGATTTTCTCTTAGGCAATAAACAGGACCTTCCAACTGGAGTTGGATCTAGTTCTTTGGACTTGGATATTAGTAGACTTTTGCAATTGGAAATATTATATCAGGAAGATAATTTATAAATAGCTGAAGAGAAAGGAGAGATAAGATCATCTACCCTGTAGATGGAGATGCATGTACACACTTTTTAAGTCATGATGATGAAAGAAGATACTCAATGACTTTCAAAAAGCGACATCTCAGCAGGAATAAACAAGATAGATCAGAAGATCTGAATCTGAAAACTGTCCAAAAAAGAAAGAAAGAAAGAAAAAAAACCTGCTTAATTTGCCTGCTAAAAACTTTACTGAAGCGATGTGTGTGGTTATTGAAACACTTGATAAATGTCAATGTGAATCTGTCCCAACATTTAATACATTTGGTTTAGTTTCATTAACTATGTAAGTCTGAAACTGGCCTTGTCAGCAAACTCTCATATGCCAAGAATACCAAAAGAAAACTTAGAAAATGGAGTTTTATCTAATAATAAATAAAAAAATTGTTCAGGCCCTTTTCTATGAAGGCAAAGATGATTTAAATCCCTTGGAGATATTTACCCATCCACTTACTTAAGGTGAGGAGAACACATAATAAGAATGTCAAAGAAGGCGCTGATATGGAGCAAAAAAAGAAGACTCCACAGGAGAGAAGGGGCCAAGAGAACCATATCTGACTATTTGCTTTAGACAGGTGAAAATTTGCAGCACAATAAGGGGCTTTAGGTTGCAATTTTTACAGATTCCACTTCCTAAGCATCCTATGAATTTTTTTTTTCTGGTCTTTGGAATCCTGTCTCTAATAGCATTCCCTTCAAGTCCAGCTGTATGTAGTTGCTCTGATATGCCTTCTTGCTTGACTATTTCTCACCCATTTGACCAAGAAAAGTCATTCAGGAGGATCACCACAGCATGCTTTCCTTTTGTATTGCAGGGCCACTCAGATAACACTGGTCCTATCTGAATCATTCAGTATGAGTTGGAGGTTTGGAACCTGGATGGGTCTGATTTAGGCAAGTGATAAGCTGACATGGAAAGACTTGGTGCTCAGGTTTATGGAAGCACCTAAGAGAAGGGACACTTCTCCAAATCCCAAATGCTCTTTAATGCCAGCAAATATGGAGTGGAAATCTTAACAAAGAGATGATTTCCCACTAAATGCCTGGTGCTGTATTACATGTTTCCCATCATGTCATAAATGCCACAAGAGCAGCTTTTGTTGCTATGTCTAAGTTTGTCCAGTGCTAGTTTGAGTCATGGCCCAAAGACAAAAACTCAGAACTGGGAAACACCGAGAGAAGAGAAAGTAACTGACCACATTGGAAGAGCCCAGAGAATTCTATGTGGATTCTGATCTAGGAGATGCTGAGTGTGTTCTTATTCTTGTAAGCTGGATCTCTAATTCCTCTAGCAAATGAAATGTGTACAGGTGATGGCTCTGACAGGTGTCAGGCTGACAGCTTCTGCTGGAATCACCAATCTGCTGAGAATCAACTGGTCCAAGTTCATAGTTTCAAAACACTAGTCAAAGAATCTCAATTGGCACATAGAGGTTGGATTTGCCAATCCTCAGTGAAGTGAAAACAGCCAAAAAGCACACTCTAGCTGAAGTATGCTTTTTTTTTTTTTTTTAATCCCATTTTCTCTTGGAATGGGAAGTGAAGGAGCCCTAATTAGGAAGGGCTGTTGTAGCTAGCTGGAAGCCATAAGTTCCACCTGATATGTATGTGACGCACCTGTAGGCACCCGCAAACCTGAAGGTATATAACCGGGTGAAGGAGGTCCGAGTTAGGAGAACGAATTCATTCGGTCCGTCGGGCAGTCACTCGGTCGGTCAGAAGAATCAGAGCGGCCAGAACATAGGCAGAGCGGTTAAACCAGATAGAAGACAGAAGAGAAACCAGATAGAAGAAGTAATGACTGGTCAGAGTTAGGCCGAGGCTCCTGAGGAAGACAGAAGACAGAAGAAAGAAGAAGGAAGAAAGAAGAGAGAAGAAAGAAGCTCTAGTCTTTCTCTAAGCTAAGCTCTATCTTTCTTTAAGCTAAGTTCTATCTTTCTTTCTCTCTAAGACTCTAAGCTAAGAAGACAAGAAGAAAAGCTCTCTTTAATCTTTCTCTCTAAGAAAAATCTTTCTTTCCCTCTCTAAGCTCTCTCTAAGAAAGTAGAAGTAAAAGTAGTAAAAGCTTAACTCTGCCTCCGAGAGTTTTTCCTCCCGGTTTTCGGTACCAGGCAGCTTACAGGGAAGGACCACTAGATTTTCAGTGAGAACCTACAGGGATTAAACAACAAAACAAAACAAAACAAACAAAAAGCAAGATTGTGAAGGTAGACTTTGTGCTGAAAAGGTGATGGGCCTGAGAATGGATAGAAGGGTGTCTGAATGTGGATAGAAGTACATCTTTGCTATGAGCCCTCCTGGTTCCTAAAAAAATAAAAAATAAATAAAAATAAAAATCTGTTCTCTAGATATTGGCATGTGTTGTTGGGGATCTTCTTTTATAACTTTCACCTTTTTAAGAGTCTCTAAAATAAATAAGTTAGCATGTGACAGCAGCAAATCCCCTCAAATTAATTAAATTCATCCTTTGTTTCATCAGCCAGAATTCCAAGTAAAATAACTATACAATGAGGGCACATTCTTATCTTTCTGGGGGATAGGAGTGGTTACTGGAGATTGAATTTAGGGGCACTTGACCACCCAAAGAGGCACATTACCAATTCTATTTTGCATTTTATTTAGAGACAGAATCTCACCAAGATGGTTAGTGCTTCACTGTTGCTGAGGCTGCCTTTGAACTTGTGATCCTCCTGCCTCAGTCTCCCCAGCTGCTGGGAATACAGGCGTGTTTCACCATGATCAGCACATTCTTATTTTTCATTACAAAGGAAGTATATTTTTTTTCTATAGGATAGTGTAAAAATTTAGGTCCTAATTATTGGTTCAGTCTTTAAACATTCATTTACTGAGGAGTTACTCAGATACAGTGATACTCTCTAGGGTTACACATATGAATCAGAAATATTGTTTCCTTCAGAGTGAGGCAGCTTCATGGGCATGAATACAGTTACACTGAGCCCCACACTTAGAATGCCCAGTATGGCCTAATGCTTAGGTATCACTTTCTTGAAATTCTTAATAATTTTGGATGAAGGACCTGCATTTTCACTTGTACTGGATCTTGCTGATCATGCAGCTGGTCCTGCCTCAGAGGATTGTTTGAGAAAAAGATTACATAACTATAATTTACAAATATTTCATATAATGTTGATAATGTGAAAACAAGTAAAAAATAAAAAGAAAGAAAAAAGAAAACAGCAAGCATATAGCAAGTGCTGTGCTGTGAATCCCAGAGGGAGACAGATCTACATGTACTTGTTAGAGGTCAAATGCTTTAATTTAAGATGCGTTATTTTAGTGAGAATTTTAATAGAAATTTGCACCTTATCACTGTTTCATTTTGCCAAGACACTGCAAAATTGTGTTAATTTGCACTGATTAGTCTAGCAAAGCCCATAGCACAAAGAGCCAAAGATTATGATTTGTTAACTAACTTCATTTCTAACTTATCACTAATCTTACTTTCCACTGCCCAGCCCAAAGAACAAACCTTTGGGAGGTGTATGTATAGGGGGGAGAATGTGATGCAAAGAGATTGTGTGTGTGTGTGTGTGTGTGTGTGTGTGTGTGTGTGTAAATGAGCACATAAGCATTTCAGCTGAGGAGTGGCACAGATTTTTGTCATTCATTGTTTTGCTTCTTGCTGTCAGTGGCTTGAGTTGGTGATAAAAAAGCATATTTTAGCAATCTCAAATGATGAGATTATTGGGGGAGAAATGCTAAGGTAAATAGATGAAGATTTGGTGCTTATAAAGTTCTGTACATGGAAACAGAAATTTATCAAAGGTAACAATAAAGAGATAAAGATAATAAGGAACTAAGAAATGATATTACCATATATATGGTGATTCCATATTTTATATTCTAATGAATTTTCTTTGGTAGGTTAACAACAATAGATCTTTGTTTTTCCATCAAGTGGGTGGAATTTTTTTTTCTTTAAGGAAGCAATTTAAATGTCAGAGTTGAGTGCTGGAATACCAAAATTTTTCATTTTCTTCCAAGATCATTTTTGAAGCTTTAGGCATATAGATTGTCATTAAAGATTTGTTCTAGTAAATTATGTGAATAATTCTTAAATTCTTTTTAATCATAGGAATTTCCATTTCATCCTATCCAGCATCATCCCTTTTTATAAACGTAACCCCCTTGTCCTTTGTCCCCAAGAGAAAGAAAGAAAGAGCCAACACAAATGGAAGAATTTCCATGCAATTTGGAAGGAAGAATAAAATAAAATTTTCATGTTCATTGATCATAAAAAGATGGATTTTTTACTTGAGCTGTAGTCTACATATTTAGAATCATGTTTGGTAAAAGGAGTAAATATTGGATTTTGAAAGAATAACTAGCCAGAAAGGAAAGGCAGAGGCCTGGATGATAAATAAATACAATGAAAATATAAATGGGGCTGAGAGGAAGAGATTTCAAACCTAAAGGCTTAGGCAGGAGAAAAGAGATAAAGCTTCACCCCATACTAAAACATTTGCATATCCAAATTAAGAAGTGAGATGTTCTGCAGAGATAAGTTTTGAGGAAAGGAACATAGAGAAAGAAAAGTTCCTAAAAATTCAACATAGATCAATCTTATAGAATGCTGTTAAGTAACACTGAAGTGTGTCTGTGCATGTAAATTTTTGGAAAATATAGTAGCATGAATAATTTCTACAATTTTGCATATCAGAAAGATGATTGATAAAGGATGTGTTTATGTGAATAGGCCAAAATATCAGCCCCAGTGTCATAGATAAGCGTGTGCATGTTTGTGGTTTTAGAACCAAGGTGCCCAGAGGGTGGAACACACAGCTGGGGTGGGAGTTCTGCTGTTTTTATCATTAGTACCATCACCTCAGGAGGCAGCCAGGACTCTGTGTTGGGATGCTGAGCCCCACAAGTGTGATTTTATTATCAGCTGCCTGATATTTACCTGACATTCCAGATTTTGGAGCATTCTGTCCAGCTCCAGTGCCAACTAGGAAACTAATATCCTGTACTACATTCCTCATCTCTGAAATCTAAAAGGATTTATGGAGTTGTTGTTTCTTCTCATTGCTCCCAGTCTCTGCTCTAAATTTTGTCTTATGGACTGTTATTCTCTCCCTTCTCCATACTACTTTGTCCATTCTGGATACTCACTTGCCCCAAGAAATTATTTTAACTCCCCAAAGCGGCATTATCCAAGGTTGGTTTTGTAGCTGACTCATACTTCGAAGGAAATTTCTATGGATTGAATGTTTGTGCCTTCCCCAGTTTTTATGTTGACACCCTAATCCCCATTATGATGGTTTTGGGAGATGGGGCTTTGGAGAGGTAATTAGGTCATGAAGGTTGAAACTTCATGGGGCCTGGTGCCTTTACAAGAAGAGATACAAGAGAGTGTGCTTCCTGTCTGCATGCAGGCACAAAGGAAAGACCACATGAGGACAGAGCCAAGAAGAGAGCCCTCATCAAGATCCCCCCCCATTATGACCTTCTGATCTTGGGCTTCCAGACTCCAGAACCTTGGGAAATGAATGCTGTTTTTTTAAGCCACCCAGTCTATGGTAGTTTGCTAATAGCAACCCAAACTAAGATGGCAAGGAAGTGAATACAGAGAAGAGACAGAACATGAATCCTGCTCTAACATTCATTAATAATTTTAATTTCTTATCTTTCCACATTTGTTCCGGTATACAGGCTTTCCTTAAGTTTTGCCTGGCCTTTGTCTTATCTAGGATCCCACTCTCCCTGATAACCTCCAGGCCCCAAATTCTCGCTAATTTTTTTTGTGCAATATAATTAGCTTCCTGCCCCCGGTTCCTAATTAGGCATATGATTGAGCATCTTTTAATGTAAAAGGCTTTCTACTCTAGGTGAACACCATTTCACAGTACAAAAGTTTTATGGAGCTCTGGTAGTCTCAAAGGCTTTCTACCACAGGTGTCTAAAATTTAAAAATCAGGTGAAAAACCACACACACACACACACACACGCACGCACAGATCTGAAGAAGTTCCAAAATTTCATTTTTTTTTCCTTTTAATATGATCAGTAACTTAAACAAGAATCTCTCTCCCTGGTTGAAGCCCAATGTATAGAGTGTTTTGTGTTCCTTCTTCTGGAATCATGAATTAAACACTAATGATCCTGCAGGCTTAATGGTAAAAAACTGAAACAATTATGTATAAATTGGATAAATAAAAAGTGGAATCTATTTATACAAAGATTTCAATTTTGAATTGTATATATTTATGTGTATCTATTTATATATATATTTTATATACATATATAATTATATTTATGTATATATATAATGCAAAATGACAAAATTTTAATTTATAATAGGACATATTCATTCCCAGTTGCCATAACATCTATATACTCCTTTGTGAATATGTCCTGCTTTCTGGAGTCAAAGTATTTGAGGGTCAAATTATTAATCAAAATGTTTGAAAGTCAAACCAGTATTCAGAAATATGCAATTAGGAAATAGAAAATGACAATGTGTATTGTTTGGAGATATTTTACCTACATTCAGAAAATCTTAATGAATTATTAGTACTCTAGTGTCTCTTCCAAGGAGCCATTCATTTTTCAATTCATGTTACTGGTTAATATTTCATTAGGGTATTAATTCATGGAATTTTAAAAGAGTCCACTCCTTAGACTTCTAGAATTACCTCCAAATCAGTTTTTATATATTGCAGAAGAAATGGAAGTCTCAGATTAAATGACTCATTCAGTATTCCACAGATAGTAGTACTAGAGCTGAGTTCCACTCACATGTTTTCTTTCAACCCTAACTTCCACAACACAGAAGAACCACTGCTTATGGGCTACAGCATCAAGAGGTATTTTAGTGAGTAGACCCTTGATTTATAAGAGGGATGAGATTATTGATATGTAACGAGGACACAAACCTTAGCTAATGGTGTGCTTATAGTCTGGTCCCAGCTCCCACTCTTATTGGAATGGAAAATTTGCTCTTTGCATCATTTCTGGGCTTCCCTTTGGAGTAAAGAGTTTTAGTAACATGCAAAGCAGAGAAAAAGTGAAAGAATCCAAAAGGCTGAGTTGATTTAGGGAAGAGCTGAGAGAGAGGGTGGAAGGAAAGAGCAAAAAGCTTTGTGAACTTGTGTCAGAACATATTTTTCTGTAAAGGTGTAAGAGAGGAGCAAAGAATAAAAGATTCTAGAGAGGTTTTGGTGAGAGAGAATTCATGAGTAGAAAATCAGGGGTTGAGTTGCTTTAAGTTATGAATTTGACAAAGTACAAGATTCTTTCTAATTACTCCTGGTTGTTTTACTGCACTGTTTCTCTGAGAGAGACACCTTGGCAAAGCTGATCATTTGGAGCTCTGGGGTTAATTTAGATCCAGGTTGGAGGAAAGATATGTGGTCCTTCAAATTTCACGTGGAGACAGGGCTGGCTTCATGTGCTTGTGGCCAGTGGAGTGGCATAAGACTGTTTGCTCAGAAGGACCCAGGTGTTGCTGATTACAATGCAGAAATTTCAAATAATTTTATCCTTCATTTCTTTTTCTTTTTGGTAAGTGAAATCCCATGAGACAAGGGAGTATGGGCAGGGGTCTAGGGCTGGGCACAGAGAAGGGTGGGCTGGAGGTAGACAGTGACTGGGAATAAGGCATGGCAGAGGCTGTCCCAGCTTTGTGACACAGCAAGGTAGAAGCTTTTGTCCAGCCTTGATCCAGGCACTGAGCAACTCCTGGTGAAAAGCATTATAGATCCTTGGGATTGCCTTTGGCCCTGAGCTCTGCCAGTGGGAAGGACAGATGCCTGACTAGACACCCCTAACAGCAGTGGTGGGAGGGGAGTGGCAGAGGGGGGAGGGGGGAGCCTGGCAGAACCCAGAGCAGGGCATGTGACTTTAAGGGAGCCGTGGAGTGCATTGTCGCCACCCACATATTTCATGCCACAGCGCCTGTTGTGTTAGTCCCAGAAAAACCCAGAGCTGTTTGAGAAGTTTTTCCCGCGGCTCCGTTGCTCCAAGCGCTTCAGGCAGCAACACAGAAGAGGGAGGGGGAGTAGGTAGAGTATGTCCCTGTGACTTGGATTGCTACCTAGACTGGTTTGTGTTTGAGGGAATTCAGGCTTCCTGCTTCCAACCTTCCTGAGTCTAATTTGTATTTGTCTCCTCTGGACAGCTCAGAGGACCTGCAGGGATTAACCACTCAATATAAACATCAGTTCAATTTTCTATTTGTGTTTAGCATTGGCACTGCAAAATATGCTAAAATTCATGTTAATAACTTAAAATTTTAGCTTTCCTTTAGTTAGGATAACATTAAATGATCAATAAATGAAAACGTGTCAAGTTGAAAGATCATCAGAATTAAGGAAAAAGTTTTATACTTTAGTACCTATAATGCTGTCTCTAATGGTTAATTTGAATCATCAACTTGATTGGATTAAGAGATACCAATGATTAAAGGCTTATGTGTGTGTGAGGGTGTGTCTAGGAATGATTGGCATGTGGGATATCCAACTGAAATGGAGACCCTCCCTAAGTGTGGGCAGCACTGTCCAACGGGATCATCATCCCGTTGGATGGCTTGGATGGAATAAAAGTTGGAAGAATAAGGAAGCAGCAGCAGATGGGAGCTCGATTCTTCTTGAATGTGTTCTTGCTTGCTGCTGAGATCCTCTGAAAATATCCCTTCTTCACTTTTAATGGTCTTTGCCAGTGATTCTCTAGAAGCCTTCCCTTTTGGAGTAGGGTAGCACCGTTGATCTCTCTTGTTGTGGGGCTTCAGTCTCTTGGATTGCACAGCTACTGGTTCTTCCAGCTCACCAGCCTACAGATGGCCATTGTGGACTATCTAGCTTCTGGTCCTGTGAGCCAACCTGGTGAATCCCCTTTTTATAATTGTCATTCCCATTGATTCTGTTCCTGTAGAAAACCCTGAATAATACACTATCTTTTCCCTGCTTTTTGAACAAGGGTGTATTATTAGTCAGCTTTTTATCACTGTGACTAAAATATCTGACACATAATTTAGAGGAAGTAAGGTTTATTTTAGCTTACAGTTTCAGAGGTTTCAGTCTGTAATCAGCTGACTTCATTACTCTGGGACTGAGGTGAGACAGAACATCATGGTGGAAGGGTGTGGTAGAAGAAAACTACTCAGTTCATGGAAACTGGGAAGCTAAGAAATGGAAGAAGGGGCCAGGGAGAAGATAAACCCTTCTAACACATACTCCTGTGACCTACTTCCTTCAACTATGTCCCACTGTCTAGTAGTTCAGCTATTAATGGGTTAATCCACAGATGGCATTAGAGTCCTCATGACCCAATCACTCTTCAAAAGTCCCAACTCTGAACATTGCTGCATTTCAACATATGCAAACTTGGGAGATATTGGTGATACAAATCATAGCAAAGGGACCATGAGTTTTCATTTTGTACTGGGACCAACAAATTATGTAACTAGTTCTGAGAAGGGAAGTTTGTTAGACATAAGAGCCACAAGGTGAGATTGTGTTGGCTGACATTGATTGAGGCTTAAGAAGGAAATGGAGTCAATGTGATTTGCTGCTGGAAATAATGGGACAACTTTGGGTAGATAAAATGCTGCAGAACACAGGTTCTCTCTTGGAATCTGAGTAGGGTGGGTTATAACTCAAACCAACTTTCCACAATGTACTTTATAGACCTTCACATTTCCTGGGAAATGAACCACTCTATCAGTTTCAGCATGGATGTTTCTTGAGTATAGGGCCCATTCAAACATGTTGGTACTTACTGCATTTTCCCAAGACTTTTACTTCTTTATATTGAATCAAAGACTCTTAGTAGGGTGATGTTGGTGGGGTTGTCTGCTAATACCTTCCATAATGTGGAATTGTTATTGCCTACTGGCAGAATAGTCAGAGATTGCATTTTACCATGTCCCTTCCAGTTAAGTGGGATCATGTGATTAATTCTGGCCAATAGAAAAAAAAAAAAAAAAGAAAATAGGTATTTACTCAAAGACAGAACTAAGAACATGGGTCTCCTTGTCTTCGGGGTATAGTTACACTGATTAAATTTTGTTTCATGCTTCTCATCACTAAACAAGCAAACCAATGAACACACTACAAAAATAAAAACCAAAGTGGCAGTCCTTTTGGTCCTCTTCTTGCTTTGCTTTTATTTATTTGAGGGTCTGGTGCAGAGGAACCCAATGCTTGGAAAAGAGAGAGCCACAAAATGTAGGAAACCTCAATGCCTCACTGAGAAGTCAGATTCCTGGAACATGCTCACTGGAGTTGGTCATGTAATGACCATGAAAGAAATTGTTGTGTTCACCTCTGAATTTGGGAGGATTGATTTTATAACAACCAACTGACTTTAACAGTTTTCATCAAGATCAGTTAACAAACTGATTCAAGTGCATCAAATACTTTAAAAAAATTTATCCACATTTCTAATTTTATAGCTGAGGAGATCCAGGTCTTGGAGATTTCTCACGTACATGTAAATAACTGGGAGCAGAACCAGAGACAGATTTCTGCACTCTTGTCTTCTTGTTCAGTTGATTTTTTTTTTTTTTTTTTTTTTTGGTTGGGGATAAATTCTTAGGGCATTTTTCCCCTGTAAATATTTATTTTCACCATGACTTCAGAAATATTATTAGACAGATAATTGTAATAGCAGTTCAAATAAAAAATCTAAAAAATGAGCTAAGTCACTATGTAGTTTTTAATAATGTTATATTGAGTGTTTTATGTTAATCGCAAATTAATATTTTTCCTTTAAATGTACTTTTAAAGGTTTCATGAAAATCTAAACTTTGGTTTTGCATGTTTAACTTTAAATGAAAATCAGAGAGCTTGATTCACTTATTAGCAACTTTAGAACAAATTTTAAAGTACATATTATTAAGTTCAAATGCAAAAAAGTAGGTTATGAATGCTATTGTTTAAAATCAAATTGCATATGTGAAAGATGTCAAGATAGTTCTATGAACTACATCACCAAAGACCCTGCTCCTTCAAACAAAAGAATTAGATCAAGAAAGAAAAAAAAAAAAAGCACAAGTGAAAGAATGTGAAAGTTTGCTTTCTGTTTTTGAAAATGAAATGGAAAAAGGTAACAATAGTCATATTTCTGAATTTTTGGTGAAAATTTTAACCAAATTATATAGAAAGAATATAGTAATGTATGTTAGTACATCTGAAGAAAAAATATTTTGTATGAAAAACAGTGACATGCAGTAAATATTGAGAGTGGTGCCTTTTGGGAGAAAGCATTAGGAGATTTTCATCTTTTATGTTAAGTATTTCTATAATAATAGAATTTTTAAAATTAATCATTGCTTGTATAAACAAACAAAACTTAATTTAGGGACAGAGACCTGAATCAGACTACAAATGTCAATTATGCAAGGAATTGATTAAAGGGTTCTGAAAAGCTCTTTCATCCTTATAGCTAAGAAAACTATAAGACAAGGTTTTAAGGCATGAAGGTGTCCATGTGAGGGAATTTAAAGAGTAGTGACATATGGAGACTTCTATAAAAATAAATAAAAATGTGCTAGGATTGTGTTTGTGATGTGGGTATATTACCCTTTTAATCAAATCCGTTCTCATTATTCAAACTATCTTCATAGTTAACACTGGTTTTACCACATTCTTGGAATGGGGGTGGAGATGGAGACAGGAAGGAGGAGTATTAACAGAGAGAAAGCATTCCTCAAGGCAGGCCATGATCTGCAGAAATATCTCAGGAGTGTCTCTCTGAGGCACTCCTGTTCTTAATTTTGGTTGAAACCATGCACATTCTTTGATGTACTCGGTCTAGTAATACACACCTTCTTCCTTTCCAATGTGCCATATGAACTTATTTACATCACAAGTCTCTGCCAGAGGCCAGGAAGGAGATGTGTACAGTAATTCCAAACACGGTCAGAAAAGGAAGTGGCTCAGTGGTTTTCATAAAGTCAATGAATGACATCTATCAAATGGCATTAGAAATATTTAGGAAGGACTATTCACAATTGCTTCAAATTGACATGATAGTACCTGCCTCAGATGAAACTTGTACATTGCTGGATGGTCTTTTAAATATTCATCCAAAGCCATGCAGTCAGCAAGATGGTTTCAACTGCTCAGAAAAACAGATGTTAAGTAGTGATTGTGCTTTGATTTAGAAATGAAGTCAAGGGTCTTCTGTTGCTTTTGAGTAAGTCAAGCTGTCTGAAAAGCAAAACAATTTAAATGAAAAACATTCTTTTCATAGTGTGGGGTTTTCCCCTCACAATTCTCATTTTGTTGTCTTTGTGTGGAGTGCTATCTCTCTTATAGAATTAGGAAAAATTCTAAAAACTAAGTACATAGAATCACTAGTACAACATTGGGCTCCACCTACTTTTCTATTTGCCACTGGAAGGAAACTATTAATTATAAAAGCATCTCTACACTGGTAGACAAGCATAAAGTAATTTATTACCTGTTCAATTTGTACATTAAACAACAATAAATATGCTATTTTCACTATGCATTGCTGGCTCCAGTTTTTAAAACAAAGACTTTATAGCTGGGCGCAGTGGTGCATACCTGTAATCCCAGCAGTTTAGGAGGCTGAGGCAAGAGGATGGAGAGTTCAAGGCCAGCCTTAGCAACCTAGCAAGTCCCATAAGCAACTTAGTGAGACACTGTCTTAAAATTTAAAAAAAAAAAAAGACTTCTCTTAATTTATCAAAAGAAAATTCTGAATTCTCAAAATAGTACTGCCCTTTTCTAAATTTTATCACTAATGGTTATGTGTTGGATTCAGACATGTTCAATAGCATAAGGGAGCATCATCCTATCAAAACATTTATTTTTACTCAGAGGATTGGAATCTTTTAATAAGTCTTAGGGAACAATTCTCCAATCCTCCAAAATACAGTTTGCTCTCAATTGATCCCTTCCATACAACATAACAATATAACAATCCTACGGCTTGGAATTTTTTCATTCACTCTATGTATAAAAATCACTCTTAAACTTTCTTAAACAAGAGCAGAAGTTTCACTCAGTATTCTTTCCCCAATTTAGAGTAACAATGACTTTTCCTCATTTTACGAGGGCAGCCAAACCTCATGATGATAAGAAATAATTTTCAAAAATGTAAGAGGACTAATGTCTTATTCTGGCATTGACTACCCAAGAGAATTTGGTCATCTTGTGTGATTATGTCTGTATGTGTGCATTTGTATCTTTAGAAGAGCATTGAAGATTTACACAGCATACTGCTTTTAAAGGATCAGTTACTTTTTAAGTATTAATATATTCTCCACGAATATACAAACCTCTGAGGTACAATTTAGACCAATACTATTTGGACTCAATTGCAAAGTACTGACAGCCAAAATCCTGTTTACCAAGTCTTAGGCTGTTGCTCACGTGTTTCAAACAATATTCTGTATTTTAAAAACAAATTAGGGTACTCCCTTAGAGACTGTATTAGTAAGACATTCTAAAATTTGAAAACCAAGAATTTTAAACAGTCGGTTGGATATTTCCAAATACCCAGATGTTTGGCATTATATATCTAAAATGCCTGGGTATTTTTTGTAGAGAAATCTTTATCCCATTGTTTGAAGTCAGGTAGCAATGGTCTATGTCAACCATGAAAATAAGCATGGACCAGGTTTTGCCCAGTCGACAAGAGATCAGTGTGTTCTCAAAGGAATCAGGCAAAGGGGCTTAATGGAAATCAGGTGTCAGGCCCTAGACCTGAAGTATATTCTCTTCACTCTAAAACAAGGGATTTTATGTTTGGAGGAAGCACAAACTACTATTGTTAACCATAGATAGTAATAATTTCTTGAATTAGGTTCCATTAAATGGTAAATAAATGTGACTTGTCTTTTCTTTAAAAATTTTTAAAAAACTGTCTACCCTTTTACAGCTGCCTTCCTCCCTTTCTGTCTCTCCCTTATCAAGTTTCACTGGGTATTTCTGCTCTGTTCTCTTTCCAAACTCAGAGAACCAACTATGGTCTGTTTCTTCAAGGTCCAACTCTAGGCTCTTTAAAAGAACTTAAGCTGATTACTATATCCACATTATTGCATCACACTTTCCAGTTAAAGTAGTTACAAAGTTTTGATAATGATACTCTCCACCTTAGCTTTAAGAGAAGCTTTGTAGTAGAACGGAATTGATAGTCAAAATTATATTGTGATGTTTCTTCTTCACCCTGAGATTCAACCTTCCAAATATGCAGTGTTCTTATCTACATAAGAGAAGCATTTACACTTCATTCAATCACAGTGGACCTGATTTTGAGTTATCTGCTTAACTTATTATAAGCCCATTTCTCTTGAATTGCTCCTCATCTACAGGAGGCCATGGTAGGTGTGTTTGTAGAACATGGTACCATCTTGGTGGCCAAATTGAACCAGGAAGTCATACCTCTATACTACCCTGGGAATTTGCAAATGAGACTAATTGTCATTCAGTGGGGTTGGTCTCTTGATCAGAGGAGAAATATATGGGGAAGGTTGATGGCCTCATTGGGTCCAATGAAGCATCTGCATGGAGAAAAACAGCAAGAGATGAAAAGCACTACTCTCAGCCCCTCCTGGACTTCTAGATCCAGGTTTGAGTCTTTCTTAAGGCTGATTGCCCTTTGGATTTCATAAGATGATGAATGATGAATATAATAATAATGATGATCAAATGTCTTCTTTTAAAGTTTGACATAGATTTCTGTTATTTGCAATTAAAATGTGTGACTAAATGCCATAGATGTGCTGTGAGTATCAAATCATATAATACTTGGGAGACTTTGGAAATTATGTAGAAATATATAAATATCATATAATCTATGATATATAATACTTCTATGTCTATATGATTACTATTAGAAAAAGTCCTAGTCGAAGAGGGTGAATATTAGATACTACAGTGTAGTAGTACTTGGGCAGATAGGATCCTTTGTTAGAACCTCGTCATGCAGATAGGTGTTACTGTACTTCCTCAGGTCAATTTCTAGTCCAGTGTTGAAGAGAGAAGTGAAAATAAATTTGGCCTAGATGGGAGGAAAGCAGCCCTGAAAAATAGGAGAATGGCCTAATTTAACATTTTTAATTTTTAAATTTTTGGGGGTACCAGGGATTAAACTCAGGAGCACTCAGCCACAGGGCCACATCCCCAGCCCTATTTTGTATTTTATTTAGAAACAGGGTGTCACTGAGTTGCTTGTGCCTTGCTTTTGTGGAGGCTGGCTTTGAACTTGGCGATCCTCCTGCCTCAGCCTCTTGAGCCACTAATCTAACATTTTTCAGCCAAATATTTCATGTCATCTAAACATTTTTGAAAGTTATTTATGAAAACCCAAATCAGAATAACCCGAGAAAATTACTAAAGGTCTTACGTCTTCATTTATAAACATGAACCAGTTCATAGAGCTGAAATTAGTGATTAAGAAATGGAAGCATAATAGTAAATGATAATATATACTTTTTGATATTTTATTTAACTGTGCCATATAAATTTATGTTTAATATCAATAGTTTGCAAAATGTGGGACAAGGACGCCTGGCCTAAAGTCATGGGTGGAGTGGATTTAAAGGAAAAGATCCTTAAATCTGTATGTACACAAGGCATTACCCACAAACTCCCAAGTGCTTCACCACCATACTGTATTACTTCCAGCATAAATATTACCAGGTTGAACAATGTGATATTGCCATTTTTAGTAGAGAACACTCAGATATTTTGTGATTCTGTCTCTGAGTCCGTGGTGGACTCTGCAATTAGCTTATTTAAAACTGATGTAATTTAATTATTTTAGCAACTTGTCATTTCTCATGATGCAGACATTTGATATACAGTTACTTTCTAGTCAGGGATGTCCTAGTCCATAGTTCCTAAAAATTAGAACTGGCAACAAAGACTAGGGTTTTGGCTTTATTGTAAGGTGTAATTCCATGACAGAAAGAGTCGGGGTGGCAGGTGAAATGAAGCAGGGCTAGAAAGAAAGGCAAATACAGTCGACTGTCTACTCACGTTCCACATCTGTCGATTTAACTGACTATGGAACAAATCTAAAATTTTCAGAAAAAATGTTTTGTCTGTCCTGAACATGTACAGATTTTTTTCTTATTATTATTCCCTAAACAATACAGTATAGCAACGATTTACATAGCCCAGATAGTATAAGTACTCTAGAGATGATTTAAAGTATTATGAAAGGATGTGTATAGATTATGTGCAAACATTATGCCACTTTATATATGGTACCGGAGCATTCTCAGATTTTGATATCTCTCAGGGTCCTGGAACCCATTCCTTGAGGGTACTATATTAGATTGTAAATTTCTAGCCGGGCGTGGTGGCACACGCCTGTAATCCCAGCACTTGGGAGGCTGAGGCAGGAGGATTGAGAATTCAAAGCCAGCCTCAGCAATGGCGAGGCACTTAGCAACTCAGTGAGACCCTGTCTCTAGTAAAATACAAAAAAAGGGCTGGGGATATAGCCCAGTGGCCGAGTGTCCCTGATTTCAATCCCTGGTACCAAAAAAAAAAAAAAATTGTAAATTTCTGAGCTCAGCACAGTTTAAAATAACACCTCCATGCAGTTTCCTCAAGCATCTTTTTAAAATTAATTAATTAATTTATTTATTTTTATTCTAAGTTGTTATAAATGACAGCAGAATGCATTATATTTCATATTATAGAGTACAGTTTTACAAATCTCTAGTTGTATACAAAGTATATTCACACCATTTGTGTCGTCATACATGCACTTAGGGTAATGATATCCATCTCGTTCTACCATCTTTTTTTTTTCTTCACCCTTTTGCCCCTTTCTTCCCCTTCCTCCCCATAGGCCATTCTAGTGTTCCTCTAATCTTCCTATGCTGCCCATCCCAACCCCACTGTGAATTGGCCTCCTATAAAGAGATACAATCAGATATAATCAGAGAAAACATGCGTCATTTGGCTTTTTGGGATTGGCTAACTTCACTTAGCATTATATTCAAGTATCTTCATTCACAAACAATACCCCAAATAATGTATCAGGGAAGTGAAGGTCAAGCAGTTCATCTAGTAACTCATTCTCATTTCTTGACTCTCATTGGTTCAAAGTCCAAACTTTCCAGTTTCAATTATCTGCCTTATGAGAAGACTCCATTCTCATTACCTGGGTCTGGAAGTTTCAGGAGAATCCAGAGCCCTCTGTGGGTTGGGTCTGATTGGTTCACCTTGGCTGAGGATTCCCACATAGGAGATTGGCTACAAGTGGGGCTGGAGACCAGTGCTTACCCCACAGCATTAATATATGGGGCCAGGGTAGCAATTGCCTGGGTGCTTCATTGGGCAAGCAATGAGGGCCAGGAGGCAGAGTAAACCAAGGAAACCTGAGCAAGATCATAAACTAAATCTGGTTCAGAAGAACACTGATTTTGTATAGAAGAGTTAAGAATGCCTGGTAATTAAAAAAGCTGAACATCACAGAAAAACATGAATTTGTCTCATTAACAGGTTAATAATGAATTATCTACTTCTTGTTTGGGGTGCCTTTAATTTCCATCATTCTTAGTGAAACCACAATGTATTGACATTATACTTTTAGAAATGAACCCCACACAGTAGCAAACATAAAACCTAGCCTGCAACTCAGGAAAGATGGAATAAGAACCTTATGTGGTACAGAAAGTAGAGTAGCATCATTCATAAACGTCCAGGAATCATTTCCATTTGAAAAAGGAAACTTGCTATTTTTAAACAGTAACTGCAATTTTTGCCTTTTTCTCTTGTTGGAAAGAGCACCTTTCATGACACAGTGCCCCAAACACTGCTGGATGGAAGAGATCTGAAGTACTCAATTCTCCAGACAGTACTTGAGCACATTTCTATTGTTGTTGGATGAGTCCCACTACTGGATTGGCCAGAACTGACCTTCACAGTTGATGATTCTGAACAGCCCATGGCTTGAGGTGTTAGGATGTCAGCCAATTTGAAAGAAATGTAATCCTAGAACACAGTGTATTGTTAATTTTCTCCCTCTCTTTCAAGAAGAGCCTAGGGATGAGGGAAGAGACGAGGTGAGTGAAAGGCATTTTCCTTAATTCCAGGTTCTGAGGGTCTCATCTAGTGAGCAGCCACCATAACTGTTGCTGATAGGCTGGTCCTTACCTCCCAACCCCCCAAATTAGGACAGTCTCTTTAGGTGGAAAACAAATGACAGTATGATGTGTTTTGTCTGCCTGAGTAAGGAGACAAATGTAAATATAGCAGAGCTACACACTTTGAGAAAATTCTAGCTCATTCCTTTCATTCTTACCCAAGACCTGCCACCGAACAGTCAGAGTGAGAAAGTTTCTCACATTGGGAAGATCAAGGTACCCGGAATCCTCACTTACTTGGCATCTGCCTTTAAAAAATTTACCAAGTTTTCTAGTTTTAAGACTCTCTGTTGATTTTTCATTGTGATTCACTGTAGATAAAATCCAATGGCTAAAAGGCCTGAAATTTAATAACTAAATGTCAAAATAGAATTACATAAGGAGTGCACAAGCTTGATCAGTTCGCAGTTGACTCAGATTCTCATCTTATTCGTTTATGGTCCCAGATTTGTGTATTTCTTAAAGTTTAGAGAAGAATATCTTTTGAAAATATGTAAGGAGAAAAATAAAGTTAGTGCCCAATATTCTGTGGTGATAGATGCCACAAGACACAGAGTGATTTTTTTTTTTTAAAGTTCTTAGTAAAAATTTGGACAGTATATTATGCCCCTTGTAACCTTCTAAATATTATACTACTTATTTGGGGCTGTTTTAGTTTCTCTGTTTTCACTCATTTTTTAAAAATAGGACATGGAAATAGTCAGAATGTACACAGGGTAGAGAAAAAGACTAAAATATGAATATCTAACTGCCATTTATTAATCAGCCCTGACAAAAATTATGTGCTAGAAATAGACGGGTCAAAGTCCTGGAGTTTTTATATACACTGCTAAACCCTTGGAATCATTTCACTCAATCATTTTATTTTTTTTTCACACTTGATGCCTGACCATTGATGGGCAATCTGAAAGAGAACAGAAGGCATCTGACTCCTATGTATTGCTTTTAAGTCAAGCAATACATAGGAAATAATTAGTAACCTTTCCAAGGTATGTTAGTCAGCCTTTCATCACTGTGCCCAAAATACCTGACAAGAACAACTTAGAGAAGGAAAAATGTATTCTTGTTCATAGTATCAGAAGTTCAGTCCCCAGTGGGCCAACTCCATTGCTCTGGGCCCAAGTGAGGCCAAAACTCATGGTGGAAGGGGGTGGATGAGCACTGCTCCATTTATGGCAACCAGGAAATAGAGAGATGGAGAGGAGGAAGGAGCCACAGGGAAGATGAATCTTTCCAGGGCACACCCCCAGTGACCCCACCTACCTACAGTTACCACCCAGCCACAGTTCTCACAATCTAATCATTTCATCTGTATCAAAGCAGGAGCTTTTTGGGGAACACATCATATTCAAACCATAATACAAGGCAAGTTGTGATGTTCTTCTGCCTTTCCAAAGCAGTTAACACTTTCCCAAGACTCACTTAATGGCAACCTTGTGACACAGATGGGTCAGATGTTATTTTCTCCACTTTACAGGTAAGAAAAACAAAATTCCAAGGGAATACTTGACTTGCTTAAGGTATACCAGAAGTACACGGAGTGCTGGGTCTTAACAAATTTTTCAGTATAGGACTCTTATAGTAAAAGACACAGACATATGAGTCACAGGGGAAGACATGACTACTTAGGCAAAGATGCACACATGAAATGGGGGTGGGGGTGGGGACAGCTAATGGCTGCTATTTGTGAATCCTCCTGAGTGAGTTGCTCCTTCTTCTGAAGCTGGAGCTACTCAGCTGGTGTGCCAAAGTTGTGGCATGTCTGTTGCTAAAGAGTCATGAAAATAGAAGCAGACAATTCAAGTGCTGTGTGGGTAAGCATGTGTCCATGTAGATACACATCTATGCATATATTCAATAAGCCTATACTTTTTAATTGCCTTATTAATCACCTACTTTGTGCCAGGCATTACCCTAGGTCCCAGGGGTAAAGTGCTGAGCAGCAATAGAATAAATAATAATAAAAGAAACACACACAAAAAAATCACAAAAAGATACAGTTTTTTCATTTCAGACAAAAATGTGTCAAATTGTTACTTTAAAAAATCAAGATATTTTATCCCTGCTGAGAACATTAAATAGTACAAACTTCTTGGAGAACATTTTGGTAGCATGTATCAAAAGCATTCAAAATGTGTAGAGGGTAGAGCTAGCAGTTCAATGTGTAGGAATATATCCTAATGATGAGGATATGCTCAAGATTTAACTTCTAGGAAGTTTATCATAGCATTGCTGATATTGTAAACTTGACTTTCCAACAATAATAGTAATAAGAGTAATGAAAATGAGAGGGACCACATTATACCTACTGTGTGTTGACACTGTTCAAAGTATGTTACGTTACACATATTAATGCATTTAATACTTGCAGCAGTGCTTAACAGTAGGAACTTCATTACCTTTATTTTATTGATGAGGAAACTGCAATATAGCAAAGTGATTTGCCCAAAGATATTAAAGAATAGGCCCAAGATCTCATGCAGACACGCCGTCTCTCCAAAAGATCACTTATTAACCAGTATGCTTAATCCTGGTATGTTCATAATATGGAATTCTAATCACCCATCAAATATGATGTCAGGAAAGAATCCAGAAGGTCATACTTTAGAGTGTTCATAATAGTTATCTTGGCATGTGAAGTGGTGAGAAGTCTTTATTTCTCATTTAAATTTTAAATAATTGTTTGACTTCTCTATAATATTTTTGAAATTATAAATAAAAAGCTATCTAAAGAAGGAAAAGAGCCAAGGAAAGTTTTTGTATTATAGTAACAACAACAACTCAAGTTGGGCTGTTTCTCTGGCCCGCACTGTGGCAGCTCCCCCCCCACCCCCGCCCCCAGGCATCCACAAGCCAACGGTAAGAGGAGCTTCCTCTTACAAAACCCCAAGCCTAGTTTAAAACACTCCAAATACTCATATTATTTTCCCAGTGTAGGCCACACACCTTGTTAGAATGTGAGAAGTAGCAATGAGTATTCTAAGTAAAACTGAGAGGATGAATTAAGACGCTTAATACTCCCCTACAGAGGAAGGAGGTGGAATTGAAACCATGGTGATTCACAGAACTCCTCATTTTTTCATAACAGACGTTTAAAGTAGCAACCCTACAAGCTGTTCTGAGGTTCCAGCCACAGCATGCTGAAGATACTACCTTGAAGCTTTGTTTGCTTCTATAGTTATTGCATTATTCAACTCTAGAAGTGGTAAAAAGAAATATTAATCCTCCTTCATGGTATCCATGTTCTATGGGCATATGGGAATAAATGACAATCTCCAGGAGACATGGGTGAAAGCTCTAAGCCATATATATACTTCATCCCTTTAAAAATAGAACCCTCTGAATACAGTGTGTTCATCCATATTACCACCACACAGTACCATTGACACTACACATGGATCTCAGCAGGTAGAGGCTTCCAAGCTCCTGGTGTTCATTTTTGCCTTCAAAACCAGCTTATCTAGAATGAGAAAAGCATGATATGCCTCTCTCACAAGAGAAATGTGCGAGTCTGAAAAAAAAATTTTTTTTATAAATGGAGCTCAAATGTAAATGACTGGGATGGCATGAAAAGCTCATGATGTTGAGACCATGTTGTACACACATTGTGTTGTATTTATGGTCCATGTTATTGTACAATTTAGATGTTGTGAAAAATAAAGTACAGAGGAGCTTCCAAAAAATGGGCACCTGCTAATTTATTTAATATAAGAGTAAAATGCACAAAGATAGGCAAAGGCTAATTCTTACTACTTATCCTTCCTACCCAATCCCCCCCAAAAAAAAGACAATAAGGAAGAAAAGGAAAATTAGGTATATTTTGAAGAAATTAGAGCACAGCTGATTTGAGGTAAGTACTACATCCTGATCCTAACCAACCATGAGACCAAGTCCTATCACATGGAGATGTGCCAGACTGTTCAAAATGGGGGCGTGGCATTCTCTACACTGCCAGTGGAGAGGGCAAATTCTCAATCTTGAAACCAAAAATAATCAACCATGACCCTTCTGCAAATTTCTGTTTGTTCTATGACCAAACTACTGCTTGGAAGATCACAGTAATGGTCACTGTTTCAATGTAGAGTTTGATAATTTTCAAGGAAATTGGTGGTCACAGGAGAACCACTCCCTGATTCTGACAGACAGTCTTGGATTTGCTTGCGTTGGAATCCCCTCCGCAAGCAGAATTCTTTTGGGAAGAGGTAGAGATATGTTGCAAAGTTTCACTTTGGTCATTGGAATACCACATATGGATATTTGGCAAAGCTGTGTATGTTAATCAGCTTTCTATTACTGTAATAAGTAACTGAGATAAATCAATATAGAAAGGGGAAAGGTTTATTTTGGCTCACAGTTTTGGAGATTTCAGTCCAAGGCCCATTAGCCCCTTTGTTTTGGACCTGTGGCAGCACAGTATATCATAGAGGGAGTACCTGGTGGAAAAAGCCCAATTATCTCACAGCCAGGTGAGAAAGAGAGAGAAGAAAATACTGTGGTCCCACAGCTCCCTTTGAGGGTACACCCCAAATTACCTAAGCCATCACATTAGGCCTCACCTCTTAAAGTTTCCACCAATTCCCAGAAGTACCATGTGATGGAGACCAAGTCATGTGTGCTTGGAACACACGGACCTGTGGGAGACACTTATCCAAATCACATCACTGTGAAACATTCTCTCACACAGGCTCTTTTTGGTATTTTCTGAAGAATCAAACTTCTCAACCAAATCTTCAGAAAAATCATTACTATTGAACAAGTGGTGAGATCCCTAGGTTCAGCAACTTGGAGGCTCATGATCCCCTTCCTGAAATATGAATAGTAGATACATTCCAGCCCATTTTGCTGGAAAATATGATTGGGATTGTGTTCAATAAAACTTCAGCGTCAGAAATAAATGGGTGTTCAAAATCAGCGAGCAAGATGAACTTCTGGGACTAATAGAAAGCAAGTGGGGTCCTCTTAGTTACCAAAAAATAGGTAGAATTAGGTGAGTTTTAAATAAGATCCTCCCAGTACTGGGGTGCATACCTTAATGCCTCAGTGAACGTGGGTGCTCTGGTGAAGCATACATCAACATTGGTGATCACATTGGCAGTACTTCATTTTGCTTTCTGTTCCCATTTATCTATATACTCAACATGCTTACCAGTGAGGTTTAAAAGGCTGTGGACAAAGTACAGCATTCTTATCATAAGGGGACCACTGTTACCATGTATCATGCTTGATAAAACTGTAATGATTAGTGCTTTGGCTATGATGGTACTTTTCCTCTAATAGAGATGTAATCAAATGGTAGAGAAATATTTGCAGTTATGAGTGGTAACACTTCCTTCAGAGGATGTAGGCTTCATGAGTTCTTCCCCATTTTTCATGAAAATGCTATTTTTAAAGCAGAGAAAGCAGGACATTAAGGAAATTATTTAGCTAGTTAAATAAATTGTGTTATGCAAGGCAAATGAGGTAAAATTAATAGTAATGATCCCAACATCAGGGAAATTGAAGCATACATTTAAAATTCTAAAAAAATTCAGCTAATATAAACTTAATTCATCTATTCTGTATAATTCATTGTCTTTTTAATTTCAGGGGTACATATGAAATATTTTTGATAAAAGGTGCTGCAATTTGATACAGAAAATATTACCCTTTAGAGAAGATATCAACATTAATTATTATATTTTACATAAAGTCTTTAATAAGAATATAATTATAAAATGAAAAAAGATTTATTTAAATGAGGAAACACTTGATGAATAAAACAAACTGTTTTGTACTGGAAAAAATATTTGAAATATAGAAAATTAGGGTACACTTACTTTTTGATTATTGGCTCAAATAACTTTGAAGTACTCAAAACTTTGCAAAATAGAAGGTGATACATAAGATGCAAATATTTTATAGGTATTATATTGTGTAGGAATGCCCCAAAATGTGACAAACAATAAAAATATATATAAATTCGACACCCATGTGTTTGTAACTAACATGATCAGATTTACAAGTCCAGGTCCAGCGAAGTGGGTAAATAGTCCTTTTCCCTTTGAGCATGAGGGTGCCCAGTTTCTTTTGCTTCCAAATGCCAGTTGAATAACAAAAGCTTTCCCACTCTTGGCCCTCTCTGCCATGTGCTGTCATTGTTAAAGACTATTTCTCCATTGATTGCCAGAGGGTTGTCCTTTTGTGGCGATGTTGCAAGCATAAGACACCGTGGGAACCAGGGCTTCCTGAATTGCTTCAGACTAGCATGGACATTACCACAAGAAGGCAAGTTTTTTCCCTACTGTCCTGGTAATTGTTAATTCCACCCCTTTTATATTTACAGGTGTCACAGTTGGGGAAAAGAAATTATACAGTCACCTTAGGTTCATGACCACTGCACTATTAATTCACACTGAAGCTATCTCCTCTCTCCCCAAATTATACTAACTTAACTGAAGTAGTTTTTGTAGCTTTGGCTGGGCTGAAATCAGTCCTTAGACATGTGGTTTGGCTTATATCATAAAGATTGGCCTCTTCCTTCCTCAGCATAGTATTATTTTGGAGATCATTGCTACTCTTATTTCAACTAATATATTGTAATCTGGATCTTTTCAAGTAGATCTCTTCAGCTTCAAGAACCTGATTTGGAGACTCATTGTAGAAATGGATCTACCATGACCAACTTCTCACACCAACTGTCTCATAAGATGTAGCCATTTTGATGGAGTCCTAAAAAGATTCTGTAATAGCAAATGCCCACGTGACCTTTCACAGGACAATGAAATATTGGTTTTTCTCATTTAAAACAATACATCACTTGACAATAAAAGACAAATGACTCAATTTAAAAATTGGCAAAAGATTTGAATAAACATTTCTCCAAAGACAATGTACAAATGGCTAATAAACACATGAAAAGAAGCTCTACATCATCAGTCATTAGGGAAATTCATATCAAAACTATAATGATATATTCCTCATACCCATCAAGATAGCTGTAATAATAATAATAATAATAATAATAATAATAATAATAACACCCAGATAATAAAAAGTGTTGTGTAGGATATGGAGAAATTGAACTCTCAAGTATTGCTTGTATCGTAAAATGCTGTAAATATTGCAGCTAGCATAGAAAACAGTTTGGCAGTTTCTCAAACAGTTGAGCCTGGAGTTACTCTATGGTCAGCAACTCCACATCTAGGTATATACTTAAGGGAAATGAATAGCAAATGTCTACATAAAAACATACACACAAATGTTAATTGGTTATTTATAATAGCCAAAAAGCCAAAATAACCCAAATGTCTATCAACAGATGAGTGGGTAAATAAAATGTTCATATAGCAGAATATCACTCAGCCATAAATATGAAAGAATAAAGTACTAATAATGCCACAACATGGATGAATCTTGAAAACACTGTGCTAAGTGAGAGAAGATAGGCCACAAAAGGACAAATGTTGTATAATTTCATTTATGTAAAATGTCCAGAATGGGCAATTCTATAGGCTGAGAGTAGATTAGTTGTTTCCAGGGATTGGGGAAGAGGAAAATGAGAATGACTACTTAAGGCATGGCTTTTTGTGGAGGAAATGGTGGTGACAATGTTCTGGAATTGATGATGGCAGCCAAATATACTGAAAACCACTGAATCATACTCTTTATTAAAAGTTAAATTTTGTGGTTATGTGAATTATATCTCAATCTAAAATATATTATGCTGTTTTAAGTCATTGTATAATTTGGTTTTGGCTCAAGGTTGAACCAAGGTATTGTTATATGGATTTGTTATTGTTACTGAATTTTTGGAGGTGATGTTATATGTCTAGAACAAGAAAATAAGAGAAAAGTTCCACATAAGGGAAACTCTTTTGTTTGCTCAATATTCCTTTACCCTGCCCCCATCACTCACAGACACATACACACAAAGACACACACACAACATACCACACATATTCTGTGTTATATTTCATCACACTTTCAAAGTAATTCTTTTCAGATTGGTCTAATTCTTTTCAGATTGGTCTCTCCATTTCTTAAAAAAAAAAAAAAAAAACTCACAAAATAGGTCAATCTTTAAAGGTTTCTACTAAATAGTGAGGTTGTTATAACTCAAGCTATGGTGATAGTCACAAAAATTGATTTGTATATAAATTAAGAAATAAGTGATAAAAAGGTCAACATTATGTTATAATCAGTGTTCTGAAAACATTTACAAATTGGCAGCTCCAGGGCAACATTGGGCCTGTAAAGGCACTTGGTCTGGATATCACAATACTTTGTAAACCAAAAATCTTCACAAAAATTCTGGATTTATTGCTTTCTGAACAAACTGCAAGACCTAGCAATACTAATTTTATTTCACTCCAAGAAAATAGCCAATCCCAAAAATCCAAATGCCAAATGTTTTCTCTGATATAAGGAGGCTGATTCACAGTGGGGTTGGGACAGGGAGCTTAGGAGGATTAGAGAAACACTAGAAAGGCCGATGGGGAGGGAGGAGAGGAGAGGGGACAAGGGGGTTAAAAAAAAAAGAAGAAGATGGTAGAATGAGATGGATATTATTACCCTAAGTGCATGTATTAAGACACGAATGGTGTGAATATACTTTGTATACAACCAGAGATATGTAAAAATGTGCTCTATAAGTGTAATGTGAATTGTAATGCATTCTGCTGTCATATATAACAACTTAGAATAAAAAAATTTATTTTTTATTCATAATAAAAATAGAATGGGGAAAAAAAGAAAATAACAAACTAGAAGGAAGACATGGTTGTTTCTTTGGACAGGCCAGTTAATCTCTAATTTGCCATAGTCTCTGTCCCTGTCATATTCTCTCTCTCTGTAGTGCTGGGGATAAATATTCTCTATTGCATCAAACACTCAGCAGCATGTCATTTACATTGATTCCTATGGTTCTTAATATGGCATTTAAATTTGACTCCTTTTGAAAATTTTAGTGTATCAGAATTGTTTGTATTTTCTTTTCTTCCCCTGTCATTTATTTTTTCTCCCTTCCCTCCCTTCCTGCCTTCTTCACTTCCTTTCTTCCTTAGTCTCTCCCTCTCCCTCTCTTTATTCATGCAAACTTAGGTTTGTCATCTAATTAGCTGAAATTCAGAGAACAGTTGGATTTAGGCCCACAAATGCCTTATTTTTCAGTCAGTATAGCCTGACTTAGGTAATGTGGCCATACAAACACTCTAGCACAATTTTCCATGAGAGCAGGGAGATCCCTCCCTTTCTCTCTTATATCAAAATACTTTTGGCTTTCATTATAATGGTAGCTATAAATGCATCCTCATTTCCTCTCCCTTTTTAGTTAAATCAATCACATTAATGACTTTCTTTGTCACAATTTCCAAGCAGAAGCACATAATAGAGACTCTGAGAGATAAGAGTGGCCAGTGAGTTTAAGAACACTGGGTAATTTTCAAAGGGAAGAATGGGCTGCCTCATATTTAAGACATACGTTTTTCACATTTTCTATTTTAGCAAGACAGAGGGCACCTAAACTTGAATATAATATGATCACAAATTCCATTGTCCTTCCAAGAGACTCTGGGACTGAGCTTAAGGTATAGGATATTTACTAAGGAGTATGTTGGGATCAACACCCATGGAAAGGAGAGGTGAAGCTGTGATATAGGCCCAAAGACAGCTGTGGCTGACCCCTGTGGGAGCTCTGGAATAAGAATGGTCCTTTAGAGTTGTTTCTCATTAGGCCAGGATGGAAGGCCTTTATACTTCTGTATCAATAAGTCATTCATTGTCAGCTTCCCCAGGAAAAGGAGTTACCTTGGGTGAGAAGACTTTCTGTAGCATGTTGACATAATTTCTAAAGGAAATGACAGCTGTAGGTGTCTGCTGACCCATCCCCCAGCAGCTGGGGCAACAGTTCCTTCACTGAAGAGGCATGTGGGTGGTACATGATAGTCACCACCATAAATCACGTGGAAAATAGGTGTCACTTTCACGCAATAATTATAGGTGGCTTACACACATAGCAGGCATTTGGATGGAATGGACTTCATGTTGTTTTCAATCACTCACTTGATGATTGAATTTTAACTCCTCTCTCCTCTCTCTCTCTCTCTCTCTCTCTCTCTCTCTCTCCCCCTCCCCCATTTTAAAGCTGGGAGTGGAACACACAAGCCAGTGTAGACGGGAATGCCAACAACATATACGTCAACTCTTTTGAAATCATAATTAGCCCGTCCAGGAATTCTCTCACCTAAATACCAACACCCTTATTAAGACTGGGAAGAAAAGCAAAATGAAGCCAATAAAAGCTGCTCTGGGAACATCCCCGATCTCAGGAAACACAGGCTCTTCAGGACATGTCTCAATTCTGAGCCATCTGCTTCAGGTCAAGCCCTTGCAATCTGAGTGATGCAGGGAAAGGCCACAGCTTCCCCAAATGTAGCCTAGGCTCACTGATGCACAGAGGTTCCATGTGCTGAGTGAGGGCTACTTATTTCTTTGCTCTTTTTATGTCTTTTTAAGTCATTATTTTTCTATGCTTCATTTGAAATGATCTACATAAAATCTTCTTCAATAGTAATCTTTATGTTTCAAAACTTGACATTAATTGATTTGATTCAAAAATAGTTTCACAATCTTTGTCTACATAACTACATGTAGTGTCTTTGAAAATATCATGTGTTTTACAAAAGGCTTTCCCCCTATTTCATAAACTACATGTATACATGAATTAAAAATTAATCTGTTTTATAATTTAAAGTATTATTAAGCTTTCTAAAATTTTATTTCAAATATAGCCTGAATATTATTAAGTGCACAATGTATATAGTGGTATAAAATAGCCCCAAACACAGATTTATAATAAATTAGAAACTACCGACAGCACAAGAAGAACTTAAGAATACAAATTTAAGCCAAATAATCTGCCTTTATGTCTTCCATGAAGATTTTGCTCAGAATCCTTTTCTTCATTTTACTTCCTTATATGTGAATTTTCTGAGTCTTTCTCTTTAGTTCAAGATCCTCTGATATTTAAGAAATGATCTTAAAACAGGACAAACTCTTGAATGTACATTCTGCATCAACTAATTCCTTAGTATGTTTATTACTTCTGCAATCTAGATTAATAAATTTTTGCTAATAAACAGCCTGTTATTAGTTAACATATTTTAAAATAAAAAAAATAATAAATCAATATGGACTGTGCATTCATCTTTGTACTTGAAACATTTCTGAATATTGACAAAGTATACTTAAAAACAACTTCATTCACTGTAAACTTATGTCCATTCATCCAGTTACAATAAGTATAGGTGTATTAGTTATAAACATCAACTCAAGGAGAAAGAAAAGACAATATGGAATAAATACAGATGAAAATGCTAATGTAAGCTTACATGCCATAAGGACATTTGGGAATGAAATTTTTAAAACTATTTGACTTGGGTTTGTTAGTGGATTTGGTTGTAAGGTTGTAATATCTTGTATAAGAGACATGGAAAGATTGTTTATTCCTAAACAGTTTAGAAATAGAGAAAATGAATCACAAACATGAATCACTTACTAATTCAAGTTTATCATTTTCAAAAGGCAACATTAAATATATGCTACTTTTGCTGGGCATTGGATGTGCAGGCCTGTAATACCAGCGGCTCAGGAGGCTGAGGCAGTAGGATTGCATTCAAAGCCAGCCTCAGCTATTTAGTGAGGCCCACAAGCAACTTCGTGAGACCTTGTCTCAAAATGCAAAATGGGCTGGGGATGTGGCTTAGTGGTTATTTCCTCTGGGTTCAATCTCTGGTACAAAAAAAAAAAAAAAAAAAAAAAAAGAAAAGAAAAACATGCACAATACTTCTATTATATCTGCTAAGTTAGAATAACATTTCTTCACTCAGTATTGCAGTGCTATATCTCAGTCTTTCCCCTTTTTTGCATGCAAGGGAAATGACAGGCTAGTTGGGGAAAGAGGACACTACCCTTCACAATCAACATTTGCAGAGGGAAGATGAAGGAAAGAGAGAAAAGATTTATCGATGATCATAATTTTCTCTACCAAATCACAAAGAAAATATTTCATTTCCAGGAACACTGACATAAAAAGAGAGCAAACTCATATATTGCTGATGACTCAGTCTTGGCATGGAAGCCTATGAAGAATTTTTCTAACAGTGAATCATGTGGTAATGTCATATTAGGTGGCAAACCATTTAATTGGCTTAGTAATTTGCAATTCCAGAGGTCAGCTTACACTTTGCAGATGTGAGGTGCATGAGGCACATTTCATATTATCACATAACATTTTGAGTTTGCTTTTTCATAATATCTGAATGCTTATCCCTGTCTTCCAAATGTTAGAAATGAGTAAAATAAACTTACTACTTTTATAGTACTTTGATTTTTCTCAGTCTCTTATTGTATGTCTGTGTTTTCATTGTTTCTTTTTCTTTTTCAGAAAATATTTCGAACAATAAATTCAGATTGTTATTAGTTGAGGTACTTTCTGAAGACCCACCCCACCTCCAGTTTGTGTTTAGAGTTCTGTTAGATGCTATGAGAAATTTGATATGATTAAAATTCAAGTTTCTTACTGGGATAAAATTTTCTGTGACAATTTAAAAAGGCTCCCCACTCCTGACTGTAGCTCTGCACCAAGGCACAAGGCCTAAAGAACAGAGACAACCCCTGATTAGCCTTCAAGTGGATATCATCTGCAGATATGACCTGATCAGCAATACATGTGTCTTGGCTTCTATTTTCCTTTAAGGAACCTTCACTAAAGTTGGGGAGAATGATAGACAGGAAACATAAAATTAACTATTTAGTATGTAACTACATGGGGGAGGATGTGATATGGACTTGAAGTAGAAACCTTAAGACATGTAACACAGAGGAGAGGAAGAATGGGTTTCTACCTTAAATGAGAACTCTATTTCATTTAAAAACATGTAAATTTACTCTTGCCAAGTGTGGATTGATATTACACTGATGCTACGGTTTGTAGTTGGATTGTCCCCAAGGTTTATATGCAGGAGGTTTGGCCCCCAGTGTGATGGTGTTGAGGCTGTGGAATCAATAAGAATTGGGCCTAGTGGGAGGTGATGAGGTCATGGAGGCACCACCTTTGGAGAGGATTAATGTTGGTTTCATGAAGTGGGTTAGTTCTCATGAGAGAGTTGGTTGAGAGAATGTGAGACTACCCTGCTTTCTGTGTGGCCAATTTCCACTTCTCTGTTATGTTGTGATGCACCAAGAGTCTCTAGCCACAATGGCAGTGTCATGCTATTTGGACCTTCTAGTCACTAGAATCATGAGGTTAATAAATCTCTTTTCTTCATAAATTACACAGTGTTAGGTGTTTTGTTATGGCAACACAAAACAGACTAAGATACTTGGCTACCCTTTGTTGAGAAGCAGAGTCACAGAGGCCCCTTTCAAAAGTATAGTATATAGCTCCTGTTGTTTATGCAGTGACCAAGGGAGGAGAAGGGGGCTTTCCAAATGACTGGTAATGAACTTTTCACCATAATTTGATATGTAGAAATTTAAACTAATTCTAATTAAATCTTAGAAAGTAATGAAATGTGTCACGCATTGTGCTAAATGTTTAAAAATAACTGTTCAAATGAATCCCCAAACTTCCTTCTAAAGAAACTACTTGTCATTTCACATTATAGACAAGGAAACTGAAGCTTAAAAGAGATTAGGAACTAGCCCAAGGTCACCAGCTGGTAAAAGGCAGAGTCTGAACTAAAACTGAAGCAGGGCTACAGTGTCACCAACTGGCCACTTGCCTGGCCTTACCATATCTGATTACACAGGTCTGACACTTCATAGCAAGTTGACTGCCCAGCAAGCACTTTCATGAACTAGCAATTCCAACAAAATCAGAAGGACTTAGGTCAAAATAATGCTGTTATAAACTGAGTGAAAATAGCAATATAAGCCAATCATATGCTTGCTGTTTCTTGCTATAGAGATACTAAGTTACATTTAGTTTTGGCATATAATGTAAGATAGGCTTATGTACATATAACAAATGTATACAGCACTTTTGGGAGATAATGTTTTTCAACACATGCTAATAATGCAATGTGTAAGAACAACTCACTTGCTTTTTGAAAGCTATTAAAAGTTTCCCTGAGGGCTGGGGTTGTGGCTCAGCAGCAGAGCACTCACCTGTCACGTTCGCGGCCTGGGTTCGATCCTCAGCACCACTTAAAAATAAAGGTATTGTGTACAACTAAAAACAAATATATAAATATTTTTAAAAAGGTTTCCCTGATCCTATTTGTGAACTGATGATGGTTGATATTAACATTTAGTTTATGTCTTTTTCACATGTCTTTTCCATTCATGCCCTAATAGTAACTAAGGACTAAGGAATGTGTTTAGAGAATAGGTGGGAATTGGCTATTAACTCTGAAATCTGGGAAACTTTCTCAAGAGCCAGTGGGAGGTGGTACTCAGCCTGGATGGAAGGAGCTTGCTGGTCTCTGTAGAAGACTTGAGGTGGAAACTCAGGGCATGAGCCTATGAAGTTCTTGTATCACCCAAGGCAGAAGCCCTCCCAGATAACTGATGTTGGATTCACATGAAGGTTTTGCAGATGTGGATTCAAATCAGTTCCAATTAAATTTGAGAGGATAAGGAGAATGGAGGAAGGTGAAATCACCTTGCCTCTGCATGCCACAGGAAGAGCAGTCAGATAGTTTATCATCTAAGCTGAGATCCTTCTGAAGGTCACGGAACACTTGAACTCTATCTGTTCCAGGCAAGCTGAGATGAGTGGCTGATAACTACCATATTTGTGGTTGTTTTTCTTTGAACTATACTTAAGAGCTCAGTAGTACATCCATCCCTAATTAAAGAACCTAGTAGCTGTTTCATTATATTTATAATTTATAAAATAATTCCATGAACATCAACCACCACAGAGAATATTGAACAGATATTTCTTTCTTGCTGGACCATTCTTTATGAAAATTTCTGAGTGAAATTTAAGAAAAGTTGCCCTACCTCACCAATATGTACTTCAGTCTATTTCATGAATTGTTATCTAAGATTTGGTTCAGAAAGTCAAAGATAAGAAGAAGAGCTAATCAAGGAAATCACGTACGTGTAATTTGTAACTCTCCAAGATGAATTCCCCATGGCATACCGATCTGAACACTCCTCAATTGAGTCTTTGAAGCCCTTGATGAAGTGTCTAACTAATTCTCTTCCTGCTTCCCTGCATTCTCTAACCCTATGTCCTAACCCCCACCACACTACCTTAACCTGTCTTCTCCAAAAATATCCTATACACTAACTTTGAACTTTTGATCAAACAGAGCTGTTAGAATGTCCTTCACCCTCAAACATCATCTTCCTCAATATCTGTCTAGCAGAACACACTCCTTTCTTTTAGTTCCAGTTCAAATGATCAAATTCATTTGTGAGGATTGTCTTCTCCCCTCCCAGAGCCATATTATGTATCTCTTATGTTATTTATCACATGTTATCTTTTCTCTAAAGGGCAACCATGTAATTTATCATTTGTATTAGTCAGCTTTCCAATGCTGTGACAAATACCTGAGTTCAATCCTCTTAAAAGGAGAAAAGGTTTATTTTGGCCCCCTGTTTTAGAGGTTGCAGTCAATGGTTGTTTGGACCCAGTTCCTTTGGGTTTGTAATGGCACAGTGCATTGTGGTGGAAGCATATGTAAGAGGAGGTCTGTTTACCTTGTGGTGTCCAGAAGCACAAAAAGAGAGGAGGAGCCAAGGATTCAATAGCTCATTCAAGGGCTCCCCCACAATTTCCTAACATCCCTTTACTAGACCCTATCTCCTAAAGGTTCTTTAGTGCCAATCGTGCCACAGGTTGGGGATGAATCATTCAACACATGGGTCTTTGGGGGAACATTCAAGATCCAAACTATAGAATTATCCAATCCAGGATACTTTTGTAAGTGAAACATTATGCCAAAAATAATTAACAGGTATAATTCATATTTTATGGGCATAAAACAAGACTATTCTGAACAAAGCAGGGTGTATCAACAACCAGTTAATTTTCAGATGTGTGCTCCTGAAAGGTAAATGTATTGGTCAGGATTATGCTTTAGTAACAAACAACTCCAAAATTTCAGTGGCTTAATTGAAGAGAAAAAAAATTTCTGTGGATTATCACACCAGACATCCAAAATGGGTCATTGGGAAAATTTGATCCATGTAACTACTGGGAATTCCAACTGGTGGAGTATCTATTGAACCATGTAGAATATCCTTCCGTGTGTGTGTTGAGGGGGGGTACTAGGGAGTGAATGAAAGGATGCTCTATCACTGACCTACATACCCATCCCTATTTATTAAGTTATCAAGGCTGGCTTTAAACTTGTGATTGATTCTCCTGCTTAAGCCCCCAAGCAGCTGGGGTTATATAGTACTCAGATAGAATAGGCTTCTTGATTATCAAAGAAGGGGAAGTGAAATAAGGAATCTAATGGGTCAAATTTTTTATGATTTGATCACTCATCTACAGATCATTGGCAGAACTAGACATATGTCCTTGCTTAATTCCAGAGGGGCTGAGAAATGCAAAAAAAAACATATACAATGTTTGTGGGGCACCACTGTCTCTGTCCAAGTAAAAATTTTTGAGGGATGTATTTTCAAATATGTATATCTTCAGAGGGTCTAGCATGATGCTCTATACATGGAAAACACTCCATGAACATTCAGCCTATTGGATTTGTGAAATTGTTTCACTCAATACATTGCTATCCTACCATATTATTTGCCTACCTTTGGAATAGTTGGCTTTTTGAAAGCCAGATTTCTGTATGGAAAACTTACCTTGATATATCAGAAGAAAATGTTTAAAAATAAAATGAAAACATAAATGAGGAAAAGGTGGGAACCGTTTCTCACCATAAGATACTGCCACTCATAAACACATGGCAGCTCTTCTCTTTGCCAAAGCATCTGTTTGCTGTTGTGTAGACGTGGCTTCTCTGACGTGATCTACATTTAAAATTATGTTGTTACACATTGATCTATGAATAAAGGTTGCATGTGGAATCCTGTGAAATTTGCTGATGGCTTTATTGCTGGGAGGTAGAGCTTAAAATTTATTCAAGCAACCCTTGAGCTGAGTCTCTGCTGAGTCTTTGAAATGGAGGCAAGGAACTGCAGTTGGAAACACAGATATGCTGCATACACATAGGCAGAGGTATTTCGTGGGGGTATTCAGGAGCCCTTGTTCACCAAAAAGTGAGGGGACTTCCTCTATGTCTGCCTCTGGATGGGACTGCCATGGGACGTGGAAAAGAATTAAAGGAGAAACAATCATTGATACTGTTGATAGTCCTCAACTCCTTAAAATTCGAGTTTCTCTGTTTTCTTCTGTGACCTTAACTCCCTCCTGATTTTCCTTTTACCTCTCTAACCACATTAGCCCTCTTTCCTTCCCTGGCTCTTCTCCTCCAGCTGCCATTTAATATACATAGTCCCCAATAGAAACTTATCCATTTGCATGGCATAATGCCTTGCCTTTTTGCAACAGATCTGCTCGATACTTGCAAACAATAAATGTTGGATTACAGTTTCCCAGGGCACGGAAATACTAGCATCAATTTCAAAAGATATGTCTTGTCCTGGTTTTGGCATTATCTTCCAAAGGAGCCCTGGAGAGATCTGTTTAACTTCTGTGAACTTTAGTTTCCTTTTATATAAAATGAAAATGATAAAAAAAATTCCCCTGCTCACTTACAGATCTGTTTTTAAAGTAAAATGTGAAAATTGTAAGAAAAGAATTTAGTGTACAGTGCAATAAAAAATTATTCCAAATAGTAATGAGAAAAGCAAATTTAAAACTGTAACCCTGGCTACTCTCCTTAAGCACTGATTCTGGATTTCCATCTCTTTGCCTGGCATCTATCTCCACGTAGTTATCTTTCAAGCACCTCAACTTCAACGTTTTCACAAGCAAGTTCTCCCTCCCTTCCCCATGGTATTTATCTTCCCCTGTCCTCTGTCTCCTGCATTTCCTCTATTAGTCCATGGTGCTACCATCTACCCATTTTTCTTAATGGAGAGCCTCATAATCATCTGGTTCATTACTAGCCTAACCCAATCAGTTTACATATCTTGTTGATTCTTCCTCTAAAATGCCTCTCAAGAGTCCACCCACCTTTCCATTTATATGCTACTACTCTTCTGTCCCATTCAGATCCTGAGCATTTTTCTTCTAATCAGTCTTGATTGTCCTGCCTCTGTACCGGTTATAGCTCATCAAGGGGTAGGAGCAGTGGGGATTCCTGGGCACTTCTCTTTGTTAGTGACCGCGGGACAATCTGTGGAATCCAAGGTAGACCTGGTAGTTCAGTCTTTGCTGATGTGGCCATGTGCTTCAGAGTTTACAGTCACTGTATATTACAGTCAATAAAAATCAGTAAAATTCAGAAATATTTTTGAGTTTCTGGTATGGGAGTTTTGTGTATAGTAAATTTATTAGGGGAATAAATGGATGTAGTCTCTTCAGTGCAGCTAATATCTCACCTGTAACCAAGGGTAACATGTATGGGATAGAAAACAAAACTACATTGATGCTACTTACTTCCAAGTAACAAACACCCTTGAGTTACATTGGAGTTTTCTTAAGTTCAGGCACTCATCTCTGTATCCTAGATCTCAAGCTATATGTCTTTGTCCCCTGAGGTATGTGTTCATTGTAAAACAATCTTATGTTTACTTTGTGAGACCAGGAACAAATGAAGATTAAAAAAAAAAAATAGCCTCAAACTTTCTAGCTTGTTTTTCTTTTTTCTGTGCATCTCTTGGAAAGCCTTGGTTTTCACTTATTATTTTAAAAACTTGTGAACCAATTAAAAACAATGTCAGGTCTCACACATGCAAACAGAAGAGTTGTGCTTTCTTCTCTGCGTGTTTGAAATTAGTCCAATCTGTTCATCAGTGAGAAACGAAGCGATCAACTGAGTTCCTGGTAGGAGCTAATCTAGAAATATCAAAGTATTGAGAGACTAATGCAATATTAACACATAGGGACAATAAGGTTCCTTTCACTTCACAAATACCAAGATATTCCACTATGGAAAGTCTCAAATGAAATTCCAGGGTGTGGTATATCTTAATATTTCTGACATGTTTGTTTTCCAGCTTTTGGTTATATGCAATGAATAACTTTTCCAGTTTTATTTTTCTACTGATGAGAAAATAAATAGCACATCAAGATTAAATATGTCTTCTTAAGATTGGTCCTATTTTCTATCAAACTACATTATAAAAATTGATTATTGGTTTAAAATTTAGATCATCGATTAGCTTGTTTTCAAAAGAAGACTTTCCTTCTTACAAAGAAGAAGTGACAAAAATTGAAAATGGAGACCATTTTATAGATCTTACTCTGTGCTAGACTTGTTCTAGGACCTTTAATTAGATCATTTAATAGTCACACTCCTCACTCACACATGAAAATCCAAAGACCCTCATGCTTATTAACATTGATCCATTTCTTCCTTTGTCTGTCTAGGAGTGAATGTGGCCTAATTCACCCACCAACAAATGTTTTTAAGCGCAACCTGTAGCAGATAGCAAGGAGTCTGGAGAGCAAAGATAGAGGCACAGTCCCTGCTATAGAAGAGCCCATAGTTCAGTGAGGAGAAAGAAAAAACCAAAGGACAAATGTACAATGAGACCACAGCAGAGGAGCTAGTGAGGGAGGTTAGGAAAGAAGACCAACAGGTACATGTCCTCAAGGTCAGGTCTCAGGGCATGTGGCTCAGGAAGCAGAATGTGGAAGGTGGGAAAAGACATATGAGCAGGTCTGCATGGTTGGAGAACAGGTTGTGGTAAAGAACTTGAGCTTTGGAATTCAACTGCACACATGACTTTTTTTTTTTTTTTTTTTTTTTTTGGTGGTGCTAAGGATTGAACCCAGGGCCTTGTGCATGCTAGGCAAGCACTCTACCAACTGAGCTATATCCTCAACCTGCACACATGACTTTTCTACCATTTATTTACCAGGTGATTTAGCTCACTTCCTGTCACTCTCGGTTTCCTAACTTATAAAATAGGGGTAACATCCACCTCAAAAATTGCAATGCAGATTAAGTGAGATAATATATTGTATTAGATTCCTGTGGCTACTGTAAAGAATTATCACAAACTTGGTGGCCTAACACACAGAAATGTATTCTCTCACCATTTTGGAGACCAGAAATCTGAAATCAATTAGCACTGGGCTGTGCTCCCTGTGAAAGTTCTGGAAAAGACTCAGTTTTGGTCCTTGTCTCTTCTTTTGGGGGTTGCTGATACCCCTTGGCTTATGGTCATGTCACTCCAATCTGTTTCCGTAACCACACATTCTTCTCATCTTCTTCTGTATAGTCCCTTTTTGCCTCTCTTGGAAGGATACTTGTGACTACAGATAGGGACCCAAATGAATCATCAGGGATAATCTTCCATTCTCAAGACCCATCTGCAAAGATACCTTTCTCATATAAGGTAATATTCTCCCCTTCCAGGAATTATGAGACGAGGGCAATATTCAGCCTACTGCAATATGTAAAGGATCTTGGATTGGGCATGGGGACACACGCCTGTAATCCTGAAGTCTTGGGAGACAGAGGCAAGAGGATTGTGAGTTCAAAGCCAGCCTCAGCAACTTAGTGAGGCACTAAGCAACTCAGTGAGACCCTGCCTCTAATAAAATATATAAAAAAGGGGGTGGGTCTGTGGCTCAGTGGTTGAGTACCCCTGGTTTCAATCCCCAGTACAAAAAAAAAGATCTTAGCACTCCATTGGTCTTAAGTAAATGCTAATTCTTACCCTTCCTATATTATGCTTTTGCTGGGACATCAATGGGCCTTAAACTCAACAATCAGACTGTGCATCTGCTGTCCTTTCTTTCCATTTCTAAGCAAGGGATAGATAGCTTTGGTCTTCCAGACAAGCCTGTCACTATAAAAATTTTAAAAACCCACAAAGATGAATAGCTTTGTGTTAATGCAGGAAATAATTTTGTTTATTTTGCTAATGCAGTCTAAACCATTAAGATTATTGTGTTGAGAACCCAGTGGTACATTTCAGAGAGGACTTCTTTTCCATGATTCATTTGCCAGGCATGGTGATGGGCTTTGTGCACAATTTAGAGTAATTATATATTGATTATTCTTTTTTTTTTTCTCTAAGTGTTACTCATTCTCCTTTGCCCATCAGGGCATGGGAAGAATAATAATTTGCAGAGGTCAAGTAGCACTTAGGAGCAATTTAAGAGTCAAAGCACTATGCTGCAAGCTTTGGGATATTGCTCAACTCTATATAGACTCATCAACCCTGGCATTTATTTTGATAAAGAGACAAATATTTTTATAACTCACTGGCCCCAAGTGAAGAGGGCAAATCACAAGGATTTGAGATGAAATATTTATTGCTCTAAAAAAGTAAAAATTTTAATTCACTTAGAAAATTACTACTAATGGAATAATGAACAGTTGTGTTTCCAGAATGAATAGTGACCAAAGGAATATAAAATGCTGAGGATGTGACCCACTCCAGGCTCCACTATTGGGATGACTTGGACTCTTCCTGGCCACTGGGCCTAACTTCCCATTTGCACTTTGACAGTCATCTGTTTTCTCAAAACTGTGCCAGCTAGTGTATTTGTTCACTAGTATACATGTTCCACCTTCGTAGGTATTCTTGTAGGTTTCTTTTCCTTTGAATTAAATTATGTCAATAAATATCTTCTGGGTACTAGAGACATAAGGCTTGCCTTCAAAAACTTTTAAGCAAGTTAGGCATGAGTATTCCTCAGAAAATGGAAGTTGAGGCAAAGGTTTGAGAACTGGTGGTTTAATTGGGTAATTGATTACGAAGGTTAGGGATTGGGGGGGGGCAGAGAGGAACTGAAGAACAGCCAATCTAAGAGCTGTGGGCTTGATCAGGAAGGTGGAATCCACTGAAAATTCATGCAGAATGTGCCTTAGAATTTTTAGCTCTGGAGAGACTAAAGGGAATATTTGTCCGTTGGATTCTGTAACCTAATATTTAAGGATTTCATGCACTTCCAGGTTTACTCATGCAACAGAATGGCTGGGTAAGATCTCAAGTGATGCCAGGTGCAGTGGTGCATGCCTGCAGTCCCAACAGCTCAAGAGGCTGAGGCAGTTGAAGGCCAAGATCACATGTTCAGGGCAAACCCTGTGCAACTTAGTAAGACCCTGTCTCAAAATAAAAAGGGCTGGGAATGTAGCTCAGTGGCAAATTCTCTCTGGGTTCAATTCCTGGTATCCCCTCCACTCCCTGATAGACCCCCACTCAAAAGAGAGAGAGAGAGAGAGAGAGAGAGAGAGATTTTGCAGGCAGAAAGGCCCTAGGCATAATGTCCTCAGAGAGGAGTTAACATGCTGACAGGCTGCCCCTAGACATAGCTAATTGCTGCACCAGTATCTCAACTGGAAAGACAGGCCATAAGAATATGAGGCTGAATATGATACCTAATACTTACATGGAAAACTAAGAGCACAAGCCCCAACTGTAGTTTATGTATGATAGCTTGGGACTTAGCATCACAAGCTGTACTAAACTCTTTGCCTTTTGCCAAAGGAGTAACAGTGATTATATTTGGAAATTCCATGTAGAGTGCTTCAGAAAAGCTTAACTGGAAAGGTAGGTTTCAATCCTGGACTTGATGGAGAGATAATGTAGTGGATATCAGTTTTTCCCTGCTGAACATCTGTTTGCCTTTCTTCTGGATACCAAATCAAAATTCCGTCTAAGCAATGGCTCCTCTTCTCTCAGCCTATTTGCTTTGGCTTTCTCAAGCACAGGGCTCAAGCATGAGGTATGAGCCTATGCAAATTGAAGGACTGGACTCTCGGGTCACTAGGATTAACCTGTGACTTAGGGAAAGTTTTTATAATGAAATGAAACTTTTGCTGAAATTTCTGGGCAGGAGACCTGCTCTTATTTCTTGGATTCAAAGCAAAAAGCATGGAAGATATGGACTTGTGGATGTCATCCTGCTCATTTGAAGTGTGAAGCTTCCCAAGGAGATGGAGTTGAGAAATGGAAAAAAACAAAACAAAACAAAACAAAAAACAAACCTCAGACCCAGAGAAGATGTTTCAATCTCTGCATCAAACACGTATTTGAAGCCAGGAGTTCACTTGGACTTTTCAAATATATAAGCCAATATTTTCCTTTTTATGTTTAAGCCAATTTTGGGTGGGTTTTTAGTTGCCTCCAAGAGCAAAAACAATAACAAATATTGAAACTTAGTTTCAGCAATTTTTTGTTTTTCTATATTTCATTCAGTTTTTCTTATTTTACTTTTAATGATCTCAGTATTTTCTCCCTTAGTTCTTTTTCACTTGAGAATGAATAGAGAGAGGAGAATGACTATTAATTAACACGAAGACTCAAAATAGAGTAGGAGTAGTAAACAATAACACAGAACTTTGTTTAGTTGTGGCATATTGTGTCACATATTGTGTGGGTGTCTTTTGTAAGCTATCTTCATGTAGCTTTATCAAAAGCTCAGAAAGATTATATACTGCCTTCCTCATATGTCCACACTGACCTTATAAGTTGGTTATTGCTTTATATGAAAACTGTGAAGGTTGCAATATTGATCTGGAACCTAAGCCAGACTGTCCCTGAACAATTTACCATTCCCTGTAGGATACAAGGAAAGTTAATATGAATTTGCAGAAAGGAAGATTTAGCCAGCGTACCAGGAAAATCTTATAGATAATTAGATGCTTACTTATTTGTTGGATTTGTCCATTACTTTTACCTTGTAGACAATGTATGAAAAATCTGGCTGTGTCTGACACTATAGTTCATGGTCTATGGTAAATAGAAAAGGAGGAAACTGGGGAGCAAACAGCATTTCATATAAAGCCAAGCAGAGAGCCAAAGGCCTCAGGAAGGGAATTAGGAATGGCAATGCTGGTTTGGGATACTGAGTGGAAGGCAGCCCCGTCGATCTCAACTTCACTATAATTTCAGATTATGAATAGGAATTGGAGATGCAGCTACTTAGTATTCAGCCACCATTTTTTCCATCAGAGCTATGTGATTTTTTTTTTTTTTTTAAAGAATGTCATGCTATATAAACTATGACCTGGCCTATACAATCCTGGCCTTAATCCTGTCCTTTAGTCTCTGTAACAGACTTTGCTCCTAATCTATTATGAGTGATTGAAAACATATGCACAGCCATCCAGACTGACCACATTTATAGACGGTATCTTATGGGAAACACATATTGGGTGGTCATTATTTTTGCCTGAAATCATATCAGAACCAGCAATATTACATTTATCTACAGAGTAGAAGTTAAATTAGAAGATTGGGGCTATTATCTTGGATCCACAACCTTGGAACAATCCAGTTTGGAAATTTAAGTTGTCTAAATCAATTTCTATCCATCTTTTCCTCACCAATCTGAAGTCTTTGCACATACTTAGAGCTCCATACATGTTTTTCAAATAAATTAATGATATAAAATATGAATCTTCTTTCAGTAACAGAAATCTACATTGTGTCCAAACCTTTGGTAACACACTTAACACTATTTATATTTTAAAATTAGATGAAAATACACTACCCTAGAGACAATATTTTGATCTCTTGTACCTGGTGTGAAGGTACCCAGTGTATCTCCAATTATTCCAAAATGATGCAAAAATTTTCTGATAATGCTTTCTGAAACAGAGTAAAAATTCTCTCTCTCTCTCTCTCTTTCTTTTTTAAAGAATGCCATGCAACCTTTAGGATAGCAGTAGAAAACAGGAAGTCAAATAACATGCCTCCCTTGAACACAGCAAAGAATCATTGCTCTGAACTAATGAGGAGGTGGCTTTGTTAAACAAAAATATTTGGGTTTATTTTGGATTAGTTTAGGTTCTCAGAAATACCACGCTAACATAGGGAATCATTTTGAAAATTATTTGGGTATTTAAAATTGCTCACTGAATAACTTTAATCCCTTCTGATGGGACATTTCACTACATCTGAGGCAAGCTTGATTTTGTTAAACTCCTAAGTCCCACGTTTGGCCACATCAACCTGAAAGCATGATTAGAGTTAGAAAAGTGACTCTGGAAAAGATGTCACCTTCCTACTGAACCATAGCTGCAGCTCCCCATGTGTCTCTGGGTCACATCTGTTTACTGACAAAGGTCCAACCAATGTCCTCAGACATTCACATGCAACATCAGTGAGGCTCACTGTGTGTTCTCACAGCACTCCCACACACGTTGTACTACTGTCAGTCTGAAGTCCACTATGTTAGGAAAATGACCTGGATTTTATCCTCTCAACTCTGGACAATATCAATGAACTTTCATCTAAGATTCCATCCGAAAGCCTTATCATTCATGGGTTAAAAAAAACATCCGAGAGTAGCAGCTCCCTGCTGCTGCACGCAGGGCCAGACCTGGGGAAGGGCTTCCTCCATTATCGGGAAGAGTGCGACCTGCCCATTTGCGACCAGAGCAAGAGGTAGACTCCCGCCCGCTGGAAGGAGAGACCCAGCCGCCAGTGTCCCTGGCCGCCTGGGCCCAGAGTAGCAGCTCCCTGCTGCTGCACGCAGGGCCAGACCTGGGGAAGGGCTTCCTCCATTATCGGGAAGAGTGCGACCTGCCCATTTGCGACCAGAGCAAGAGGTAGACTCCCGCCCGCTGGAAGGAGAGACCCAGCCACCAGTTTGCCTGGTCTTCAGGGCCCAGAACAGCATCTCCGGCTGCTGCACGCGGGGCCAGACCTGGTGAAGTGCTTCCTCCACTCCCTGGGGGAGTGCGACCTGCCCAGCTGCAACCAGAGCAAGAGGTAGGCACCGGCCCGCTGGAAGGAGAGAACCCTCCGCCAGTTTGCCTGGCTTCCAAGGCCCATAGTAGCATCTCCCTGCTGCTGTAAGCAGGGCCCAGCCTGAGGATAAGCCCCTTCCACTATTCCACTGTGCCACTCTGCAAGGACCAAAGGTGCAGCCTTGACTCCACTAACAGGGTTGCTGACTGTACATGATCTGGGTCAGGTGGCTTAAACTGGAAGGGAAAAAAGAAGGGCTTTCAAGGGTCCATTTTGTTTGAGACTTGTTCTTGGGTTCAACGTTTTTGTTTTTATTGCTTGCTTGTTTGTTTTGTTGTTTCTTGGGAGTTTTTTGTTTTGTTTTGATTGACAGTGTGTTTGTGTGCTTCTGCTCCTCTTTTCTTTCTTTTCTTCCTTCTCACTTTTATATTTTTTTTTCTTCCTTCATCTTCCCTATTTACACCCTGCCATTGCATTCTCAACAGAGGCAAAAACAAGTTATACGCACAAATTGAGATTTCTAGAACGTGTACAATTGAAATATATAGCAAAGTGGTGTTATATATGGTTTATTCTCTATTTTCTAGACTTATTCTCTCTCTCCTCTCTCTTACACTAATTACTACTCCTTGGTTATTTTTTTTTTCTCTTCTTTTTTTTTTCTTTTCTTTTCCATCTTTCTTTATTTCTCCTCTCAACCACCGCATAAGTTAGGTTTATATGTAAATCAGTCTTTCCATCTATTCATTCACTCCATTCTCTTTCCTCTCTCGTCGGCTGATACTAAACCACTTCCATAGAACTCTCTTTTCATACTTTCTAAGAAAGAACAAGTCAATACACTCACTTCCTTCTTCCTAAACATATTACCTCTCTGTCCATTACTTGAAACTTTAAAACCCCATCAGAAGCATACAGAGTAAATTGGAAACAACATCTGGGTTAACTAAATCTGTACATTGTGATCAAACTGGGATTCTCTGAATAGTAAGTGTTTGATTTTAAAGTGTAAAGGAAATATAAGGGGATCTGATAGCATTGTACTACAGGAGCAACATAAGGTTTTAAGGTAAAATCAAAGTAGACAAGGTCCCACAGTGCAGGTAGAATAGACGCACAAGCAATATGAAGAAACAAGGGAAGAAAGTGACACAAACAAATCAATATACCTCCTCAGTAGATTCCATACCATGCACAGTTGGTGCAATGCCAGAGATGGAATTCAGAAATTACATATTCCAAATGTTAGCGGAACTTAAGAATGAACTAAAAAATGAGATGAGGGAGCAAATACAGGAGGTAAAAGATCATTTTGACAAAGAACTCCATAAACAAATACAGGAAGTAAAAGATTACTTCAATAGGGAGATAGAGGCTCTAAAGAGAAACCAAACAGAAATTCCAGAAATGAAAGAAGCAATAAATCAAAATAAAAGCTCAATCGAAAGTATCACCAACAGAGTAGATCACTTGGAAGAAAGAACCTCAGACAATGAAGACAAAATATATATCCTAGAGAAAAATCTAGATTACACAGCAAAAATGGTAAGAAACCAAGAACAGAACATTCAAGAATTATGGGACAACATAAAAAGACCAAACATAAGAGTGATTGGGGTAGAGGAGGGGGCAGAGTTTCAAGCCAAAGGAGGATGAGTAATTTATTTAATGAAATAATTACAGAAAATTTTCCAAACTTGAGGAATGAAGGGGAAAACCAAGTTCAAGAGGCCTACCGAACACCAAACATACAAAATCACAACAGATCCACACCAAGACACATTATAATGAAAATGCCTAATATACTGAGCAAGGAGAGAATATTAAAAGCCACAAGAGAAAGGAAGCAGATTACATATAGGGGGAAACCAATCAGACTATGTTCAGATTTTTCTACCCAGACCTTAAAAGCAAGAAGATCCTGGAATAGCATATTTCAAGCTCTGAAGGAAAAGGGATGTCAACCAAGAATCTTATATCCAGCAAAATTGAGCTTTAGATTTGAAGATGAAATAAAAACCTTCCACGACAAGCAAAAGTTAAAAGATTTCACATCTCGAAAGCCAGCACTTCTGAACATCCTGGGCAAAATTTTTCATGAAGAAGAAGAGAAAAATAACAATGAAAATCAACAAAGGGAGATATTAAACTAAGGGAAATACCAACCAGAAGAGAAACCAAATCAAGCTAAAGATCATCATACAAATAAAAATGGATGGGAATAAAAATCACATCTCAATAATAACCCTGAATGTTAATGGCCTAAACTCGCCATTCAAAAGACACAGATTATCTGAATGGATTAAAAGAAATGACCCAACAATCTGCTGTCTACAAGAAACACACCTCATAGAAAAAGACATCAATAGACTGAAGGTAAAAGGCTGGGAAAAGTCTTATCACTCACATGGCCTGCGGAAGCAAGCAGGGGTTTCCATTCTCATTTCAAATAAGGTAGACTTCAAGCCAAAGTTAATCAAAAGGGACAAAGATGGATATTTCTTA